>CM060445.1:162991223-164331755 GCA_030545235.1 Helianthus tuberosus | reverse complement strand
TGATCCTCAAGTGCAATCCGATCGGATTGCAGTTCGATCAAATGGCAAATCCGATCGGATGAAAATCCGACCGTGACGGCAATCCGTCCCAACGAATCCAATCGTTTTGAACTTGATTATTTTGAAAGTTTGCGGTTTGTTTGAGACGGTTTGACAACGTATTAAACAACAGAACCTTGTCGAGACCCAAGTTGTCCGATCGAATAGGAATCACCCAAATCCGATCAGTTCACTGGTTCATGATGGTTGCTCTTTGTTTAACCCGAAATCGGTTGTCACCTTGATAGTAATCCAGATCTTGAACCAACTCATCACTAAGAAAGAGTAGAAGATCAGAACGAGCTCCGGTTCTACCGGTTTTTAGTGCATTGAGTGTAAAAGAGTTGAAAGAAAGTTGGAAAACCATCTTTCAATCCTTTTATCTTTGAAAATGTTTAAATCTATGCAAAATCGTTGTTTATTCATGTGGAAATCCTTCAGATCCGAGTTGTTCTTGGTGGAATGAAGCCAAATCTTAAAGTTCATAAGAACTCCATGATGACGTCACCCTAGACACACCTCAAATCCGGTGATTTCACGGTTAAAAGTTAAGATTCAAAGGTGAAAAAGATGAAGGAGTGCGTGTGGATCATAGATAATACAAGATTTGAGTTGAAAAACTTACAAGAATCGCGAGAAATCGAGGGGAAAGAAGGCGTGGAACGAGCTGGTCGAGTGAGAGGGCTGTCACATCACAAATGATGTGACAGGAGGGTATTTATAGGGTTTCTAAAAGAGAAAAGTGCATAAGTTTTCGGATTGGGCACCGATCGGATGGCAATCCGATCTGATGGCCCACTCGATCGGTTGGCCCACTCGATCCAGGTGTCTGGCGCATTGGATTGCGATTTGCGATAGAATTGCGATTGCGGTTGCGGTTGCGATTAACACCTCAACATAAACATAACATGCAAAAGTAACACATAATGCCACACACACGTAAAACAATATCCAGAACGTATAATTCGTTGCGAATGCGATCGATTAGCGATAAGCGATAAGTCAATTAGCGATAAACATGCGATTAAACCTCGATTATTAATAGCTACTCCACGTAATACAACTAAAGAAATTAAATAAAAAGATTCGATTACAAGTCGTTAACGTACAATCAATAGTTAGGCAAGGAGTGACAGATCGCAATTAGCAATCTTTTCTTCCTTTGACTTTGACTTGTACTTTGTCTTTCCAAAAAGCGGGTTGTTACATGATCGTAACCTGCTGAAGTCTGATATCCAGCACAAAATCGTCCCTGCTGCAAGCCTGCTGGAATCGTCCCTGGCTGTTAATTGTTTGATCATCCTTGATGTTTTGACTGACATCGACGTCATTGATCGGCGTTGACCGATTATTTCGGTCGAAAAAAGAATCCTTTTATAAAGTAAAAATACAACGATGTGATGGAACGAATTCAAGCTATGAAAAAAAGAAGAGGACAAATCTATTAGATATTTATTTTACTTTATATATTATCGTTTTTATTGTATGATTGCACGGTAAAAAATAAAATAAAAATTGGGATACCCCCTATATTATGGGACTAGTTCCGCCACTGGTGCCAGTGCCAAGTACTAAATATTTTTAAAAAATATTTAGGTCGTCGCTTTTTTTTTCCTTTCGTTCAAAACGTTTGAAAACATGTAACTTACATTCCGTAATTTTCTTAGAAAAAAATTGTTACATAAGGTTTTCTGAATTCAAGTGGGTTTTCTTTGTAGCCCTTCCATATATATATATATAGAGTAGAATTACAAGTTTTGTCCTTTATCTTTACATCAAATTTCAGGCGCTGTCCTTTAGCCAAAAAGTTGACAGGCGGTGTCCTTTATGTTGCCAAATCTTGCAAGTTTTGTCCTTTTAGCCAAACCCAGTTAGATTTTTTTGGTTAAATCTGATCATTGTGCCTTGCACATGAGGCTATTATTGTCATTTCACCTCTTTAGGGACTGTTTTGTAAAACAACTTGTGTTTAGGGACTAGGTTACAATAAATGGAAAAATCTTAGGTTAATAAAAGAAATATAAAAATATTCTTTATCTCTTTACCTCTGTATCTCTCTATCATTACTGCTAAAAACCTACCATCTCCAAAAAAAAATCATCACTCTCCTAAAAAATTTCACCCGCCAGAACACACGCCATAAAACCATAGATCCATCACTCTCTGGTCTCCTCACCTTCCCGCCCACACACACTCTCTCATTCTCACCGGAAAAAAAAACGATGACGAACAGCAAGCGAAAGCCGTCTGCTTCTGCCAAGAACACCGATCCGGCCTCTTCCTCTCTTTTTCCGAGAAGAAAGCAAAGAGAGTTAAAGAGGAAACAGAGAGGAATTGTTGAACACTGATGCGGTTGAAGCTCCGGCGGTTAACAGTGACGCTTCGGTTAGAAGTTCTGGCCGGAAACCGGTGATGAAGGTGGAGGCTGTGGTGAAGGACGAGGAGGAGAGCTGGTTTGCTGGTGAACCGGTAGCTGATGGTGAAGCTAAACAGAAGTGGCCTCATCATTATTTGGGGGAAATGCGAGATTTTATTTTATATGCATAGTTGACGGTGTAAAATGAGATTTTTGATCTGGGTTTACATTGATGTATATAAATTATTTGGGGATTTATGGAGGTTGTGGTGGTGGGAGGTGGAGGTGGTGGTGGAAAGTGGTGGTAATTGGTGAAGAGAGAGAGAGGGGGGGGGGGGGAGGAGGGAGAGAAGAAAGAGAGAGAGGGAAGAGAGAGGGCGAGAGAGTCAGAGAGAGATACATTTGGTTTTTAATATTTATATTTTATTTTTTATTTTCTTACACAACTAGTCCTTTGAATATCAAGTTATTTACTCAATAGTCCCTAAAGAGGTGAAATGACAATAATAGCCTCATGTGCAAGGCACATGATCAGATTTAACCAAAAAATCTAACTGGGTTTGGCTAAAAGGACAAAACTTGCAAGATTTGGCAACATAAAGGACACCGCCTGTCAACTTTTTGGCTAAAGGACAGCGCCTGAAATTTGATGTAAATATAAAGGACAAAACTTGTAATTTACTCATATATATATATATATATATATATATACTATTATATAATGCAGGAGGGAAGGATTCCCAAAAGTTAAGAACTTCTTCCCTCCTTATTTATACATAAACCCCTAAAATGAGGGTAAAGTGGTATTTTAAACTATAATTATTTTTTAGTCCCTCAATCTATTACATTTAAATCCTTGACATTTAACATAATTATGGGTAATTAGTTACACTTCCCCCCCCCCCCTCTTTAATTCTTTAACGTATTCCTGCGATATCTTACAACCTGTAATGTTTAAAAAAAATCCAAATGTACCATGACGATCGGCACATTTTTTTAAACGTTTCGATAGTTCAATATTGAATGTTTAAGTGACTCTATACAAGTTTTTTGTTTTGAACGACATTAATAAACTATAAAATATTGCCTAATTTTACTAGCCGCAATATTGAAAAGTTACCGGCCGCAATATTGACACGAGACACAAAGTTACCAGCCGCAATATTCCTCCAAGTTTTCTGGTACATGATAATCAAATTAAAATCAAGTTCAGCTCAACTCCAAGATGATAAATCGGCACCGCGGCACTTCTTAAATCTGCAAGACGAAAACCGTTAATATGAATTTTTAACAAATCAAAGTATATATAATTATTTTGTTCAAAATAACAATACATATAATTATTATTTCACAGTTGAAAACAAACATTTTAACTAGATACATCAACTCCAAGATGATAAATCGGCACCGCGGCACTTCATAAATCTGCAAGACGAAAACCGTTAATATGAATTTTTAACAAATCAAAGTATATATATTTATTTTGTTCAAAGTAACAATACATATAATTATTATTTCACAGTTGAAAACAAACATTTTAACTAGATACAATTATTATTATTATTTCACATTTGAAAACAAACATTTTAACAAGATACAATTATTATCTATACTATTATATAATGCAGGAGGGAAGGATTCCAAAAGTTAAGAACTTCTTCCCCCCTTATTTAAAATAAACCCCTAAAATGAGGGTAAAGTGGTCTTTTAAACCATAATTAATTTTTAGTCCCTCAATCTATTACGTTTAAATCCTTGACATTTAACATAATTATGGGTAATTAGTTACACTCCCCCCCCCCCCCTCTTTAATTCTTTAACGCATTCCTGCGATATCTTACAACCTGTAATTTTTAAAAAAATCCGAAGGTACCATGACGATCGGCACATTTTTTTAAACGTTTCGATAGTTATCTTTTTTAGTTTCGTCGTGCGTTCATAAAGTACAAATAGCCGATGCGTAAATGTACAATTGATTAAAGCCAACATTTGTTTTTTACCCAAGCCCGCTTTGACCATTACCTAGCTACCGTGCATTAACAAACTGACTCTGTACAAGTTTTTTGTTTTGAACGGCATTAATAAACTAAAATATTCCCTAAGTTTACTAGCTGCAATATTGAATGTTTAAGTGACTCTGCACAAGTTTTTTGTTTTGAACGGCATTAATAAACTATAAAATATTCCCTAATTTTACTAGCCGCAATATTGAAAAGTTACCAGCCGCAATATTGACACGAGACACAAAGTTACCAGCCGCAATATTCCTCCAAAAGTTTTCTGGTACATGATAATCAAATTAAAATCAAGTTCAGCTCAACTCCAAGATGATAAATCGGCACCGCGACACTTCTTAAATCTACAAGATGAAAACCGTTAATATGAATTTTTAACAAATCAAATTATATATAATTATTTTGTTCAAAATAACAATACATATAATTATTATTTCACAGTTGAAAACAAACATTTTAACTAGATACATCAACTCCAAGATGATAAATCGGCACCGCGGCACTTCATAAATCTGCAAGACGAAAACCGTTAATATGAATTTTTAACAAATCAAAGTATATATAATTATTTTGTTCAAAGTAACAATACATATAATTATTATTTCAAAGTTGAAAACAAACATTTTAACTAGATACAATTATTATTATTATTATTATTATTTCACATTTGAAAACAGACATTTTAACTAGATACAATTATTATCTATACTATTATATAATGCAGGAGGGAAGGATTCCCAAAAGTTAAGAACTTCTTCCCCCCTTATTTATAAATAAACCCTTAAAATGAGGGTAAAGTGGTCTTTTAAACCATAATTATTTTTTAGTCCCTCAATCTATTACATTTAAATCCTTGACATTTAACATAATTATGGGTAATTAGTTACACCCCCCCCCCCCCTCTTTAATTCTTTAACGTATTCCTGCGATATCTTACAAGCTGTAATTTTTAAAAAAAATCGAAGGTACCATGACGATCGGCACATTTTTTTAAACGTTTCGATAGTTGTCTTTTTTAGTTTCATCGTGCGTTCATAAAGTACAAATAGCCGATGCGTAAATGTACAATTGATTAAAGCCAACATTTGTTTTTTTACCCAAGCCCGCTTTGACCTTTACCTAGCTACCGTGCATTAACAAACTGACTCTGTACAAGTTTTTTGTTTTGAACGGCATTAATAAACTAAAATATTCCCTAATTTTACTAGCTGCAATATTGAATGTTTAAGTGACTCTGTACAAGCTTTTTGTTTTGAACGGCATTAATAAACTATAAAATATTCCCTAATTTTACTAGCCGTAATATTGAAAAGTTACCAGGCGCAATATTGACACGAGACACGAGACACAAAGTTACCAGCCGCAATATTCCTCCAAGTTTTCTGGTACATGATAATCAAATTAAAATATATTCTATATAACAAGTTCAGCTCATCTCCAAGATGATAAATCGGCACCGCGACACTTCTTAAATCTGCAAGACGAAAACCGTTAATATGAATTTTTAACAAATCAAAGTATATATAATTATTTTGTTCAAATAACGAGCTGTTCATAACAGGTTGTTCGATTAAATAACGAGCTGTTCATATTAACGGTTTTTTTTGCAGGATGATGGTGATAAATCTGTTGAGATAATCAGTTACGGTCACATGTTCAGCCCGTACAAGTCTCATCTTCAACGTGAATTTACTAAAGAGGTAATTTTAAGGTTTATTTAATTTTTTTTTAACTTTTGTATTCAGTTTTTGTCTTTTTTTTAAGGATCGAAAATGTGAAGCTCAAAGTAAGAGATACAAGAGACTCTCGGAATGGGAATGGAAATGGAGTGACGTGGTTGATTTAGATGATTCCGATGACGATGACAAAGTGGAAGAATTTAAAGATACTGCAGATTCAAACGACAAAACCCGATTAAAAATACCTCGGGTGTCAATTCAGAAGCGGAACAGATATCATGAAGTCTAATATGATATCTAGCAAATGTTTTCTATGTTTTTTTTTTTTTTCTCATTTTCAGTTTGTGTTGGTTGGAAATAATAAAACAATTGTTTAAGATTCTATTTTATGTTCCTTTTTTTTGTTTGATTCTTAATAATAATTCGTGTATTAAAGTATTTTCCACTTAAATAAATGCCAAATATAAGGACTTTTATTTAGAAGCCCATATGAAAAATTAGGGGCAGTGGGAAAAAACGTAATATGAGGGCCCTGAGCTAATTGAAAATTTTAATTAATATAGATAGATTGAAAATTTAAAAAATATAATGAGAGATTAAATAGGAGTGATTTAAGGAGCAATTTTAAAACATGGTGTATTTTAATAACTATGCATTATATATAGCACGTAACCAATATAAAAAATCCCTAAAAAAGCCCTAATTTGGGTAAGTATCATGTTATAAGAAACAGTTACAAGGAAAGTAAATGAAATTGAAACTTGACTAGATACATAATCGAAAGTGAAAAAAATTAGACTGATAAGATAAAAATGTTGATTAGATATTGTTGCATTTTATTAGGGATTATAAGTTATAAATTAGACTCATTGCGAATAAGTTTAGTTATTTAAAAAAAGCTACATCAAGTTAAACTAGATAGTTCGAAGACGATCGCCACAACTTCTATTCGGTCGAGTTCTTAAACTCACTAACTGTTAGTGGTTTGCCGCCTCATAGACTTCGTTTAAAAATCGGTTGCCCTATAATATTGTTGCGGAATATCGATCCATCACATGGTCTGTGTAACGGCACTAGATTGATATGTAAAGGCTTCCAGCGCAATGTTATTGATGCCGAGATAGCTGTCGGGCAACATGCCGGAAAAAGAGTATTTTTGCCTAGAATCCCTTTGTCTCTTTCTGAAGACGACATGTTCCCGTTCAAGCTAAAATGAAAACAATTCCCTATTCGACTTAGCTTTTCCATGACAATCAACAAAGCTCAAGGTCAAACAATTCCGCATGTTGGTGTTTATCTTCCGGATTCAGTATTTTCGCATGGAGAACTTTATGTCGCTTTATCAAGAGAGATATCACGTGCTAATACAAAGGTATTAGTACATCCTGCCAAAGACTTCAGACGAGACGGTGTATACACCTCAAATGTTGTCTATCGAGAGGTGTTACATGACGAATGAAATACTTGTGAGTGAGAATGTGATGATTTTTTATGCATTTGGTGGTTTACGTAATTACATTCTACATATAGTTTATATATGATGTCATTATATTACAAACGTTTGTCTTTTTTACTCACTTATTTATTTTTCCCTTGCAGATTAATTAAGAATTTAATATGGATAAGACAGATAGCAAAATGAAAGATGTGCCAGGTATCTACCTATCTATCAGATCTTATATATAACTTTAACATGATATAACATATATGTAGCTAAAATACTTATCATTTCTTTCAGTTCCCCAAACTGCTACAGCAGCTACTACTGATTTATTAGTTAAAGAGGATATCGAAGAAGAAAATCAACCTCAAAAAGATGTAACAATCAAACAGGAAGAGATACAAGAAATTCCGGAGGACATTGATCTCGATGATGAGAAATGGTGGTCTGACAATATGGATGAGATCCTTGAGATTATTAAGCCGTATGATTAATAAATTTTCAACCTCATTATGCAAAGTACTTGACCCTTTATGTTTAAGACTTATCTTTCCTTATTTGTGTGGTACTTTATATAACTCTTAATTATGTTTAAGACTTGCTTTTTCTTATTCATGGTTTACTTTATTACACCAATTGTTTCTTGAAGTACTTGCTAATTTAAATTCTAAATTTAACAATTACTAAACATGTGTAACATTTATGACATATATCCACCACAATAATGTTATCATATACAAATAAGAAAACTATCAGCAACGAGTGCCGCAATCCAAAGTGTCGCCCCCGCCGCATCGTGCAGGCACCCTACTAGTATATATATATATATATATATATAGGGGACCGCTAAAATGAAAACCACCTCGAGTTGTAAGAACCGTAAGAACTTTTTGATCCGGGGCGAGGTGGACCAAAATTTTTTTCATAAACGTAGATGCGTGTATTATAAACACATTTGTAAAAAAAATGTCGTGTGTGTAGTTTTGAGCACCACAAGTTTGTGTTTACGGGTACTGTAAATTTTAAACAAAATTTACGGTACCCGTAAACTCAAACTTGTGGTGCTCAAAACTACACACAAGACATTTTTTTTTTTTTGAAATTTTACACATGTGTTTATAATACACGCATCTACGTTTATGAAAAAAAATTGGTCCACCTCGGCCCGTACGGTGTAGTTCTCACGGTTCTTACAACTCGAGGTGGTTTTCATTTTAGCGGTCCCATATATATATAACGGTTGCTGAAATTTGTTTATTTTTGTTAAAAATAATCCTTCTGCGCTTTTTTGTTTTTTTTTTTTTTGCCCAAAACTCTTAAAAACATGTATATTACATGTGGTAATTTTTTCAAAAAAAATATTCGGGAGGTTAGAGTTTCCCGGGTTTTCTCAATAACAGTGGTTTTCTCCATATACTTACACTATATATATATATATATATGTATATATATATGTATATAGTGGGTTTCTCCATATACTTACACTATATATATATATATACACATATATATAGAGGCTGGTTATCATACAATATGCCTAATCGTACATTACGTACGCTATAACCACAGCCGTCGGATCATCTCAATTAACCCCGTGCTTAACTATTAAATTAATCAAAGAGTTAATTGCTCGGATGGTCCCTGTGGTTTCAATTTTTTTCACGTTTAGTCCCCACCTTTTGAAAATAGCAGGTATGCTCCCTATGGTTTGTCATTTTGTTACTCGGATAGTCCCCAGAGTAAATGTTGGGGGACTATCCGAGTAACAAAATGACAAACCATAGGGAGCATACGTGATATTTTCAAAAGGTGGGGACTAAACGTGAAAAAACGTGAAACCACAGGGACCATCCGAGCAATTAACTCTTAATCAAATAAAGATATATATATATATATATATATATATATGAAACCGCCAAGGTTAAAATCGTCCATTACGAAATCAAAAAACCCTGATAATCAGCAAACAAAACCTCAAAATCATACTTTAAGATTCTTAATTAAAACCGAATTCGAAAATCGAACAATTAATAAAAAATCGATCGATTCTTATTCACCAAATCCTTCTGCGAATTGAACTTCTGCTGAATTTGGAATTTCAGAACTGAAACAAAATCGATGGACAGACTATCGAAGAAGATGATGCAGGGTGAAAATCAAATAAAAATATGTGAAATACATGTCAAACGATGGACAGACTATCGAAGAACTGAAACAAAGGATGTTTTTTTTGTAAAGTTTGCGAATTCATGACATTACACATGCGATTTCAATAAAAAGTTAATAATCTTTGAAATTTCTTATAGTTTGCGAATTCATGCTTTTACACATGCGATTTCAGGAAAAAGTTAATTATCTTTAGATTTCTTAAAGTTTGCGAATTTGTTTCGATTCAAATGCGATTTTGAATAAAACACTGCAAAGACTTTCAAATTACTTTGTCCTAAAAAATGCAAACAAAAAAAAATTACGAATTAATAACTAAAAAATAACTATTTTTTTATAAAAAAAAAACTTAATTTATTACCGATGTGATGTAATTTGACATGTAATGATCAATTTTACAATAAATACTACTGAACTTACCACCCTACCTACATAATAAATTTACTATTTTAATATAAAAAAAAAACCCAGATTTAACTACCTTCCATATTAAGACATAGAAGACGAAAAAAAAACACACACAAAAGACCAACAAAAATGGCATCTGAAGATTCAGAAAAAATCAAAAACATTGCAATAAAAGAGCTATTGTCAACTCGCACTTTGACAGAAATAAGCACGGATGTCACCTCTTCTCATCTGATTCTTGATGTGCAGGGGAAAATTCTGGAAGAAATCAAGAAAAATAAAGATATGTAGGAAAGACTACTTGAAGAACCACCATCAAGCTTCAGAGACGCAGCTTTGAATCATCTAAAGGAGCAATCTCGAGCTGATGACTTAGCCTTCTCTTTCCTGAAAGATGCTCTAAACACTGCGAAGGAGAAGATGGAGTTCAGCTCTGCTGAACGTGACAAGATCTTTGCTTCAAGTAACTAAGATTCTGTTTAATCGTTTTATACATCTAGCTGTGTTAGACAATAACAACTATTTTATATTTTGGGTATGTGTTTTGAACAAATCTTATGCTTTTGATTATGATATAAAATCGCATGAATGATTTAGACATATTTGTCGCAAAAAAAAACAAGATAACTCAAAATCGCATGTATTAAAAGTGAAATCGCATATAAGTCTAATTATAAACTGATGCATATAAAATCGCATGTTTATATACTAAAATCGCATGAAAAATGATATAAACAGATGAATATAAAAATCGCATGTGTTTCGTATAAATTCGCATGTACATTTATAAAAAATTACTCATCCTCATCATCTTCTGAAACCTCCTCCCACTGATCTTCTTCTTCAGATCCATCATCACTACTACCACTGTAATCTTTAAACTCATCTTCCTCTTCTTCGACCTCATTGTCTTTGTCTCTGGGAACATTTTCAATCTGGACGCCCTTCATCTTCTTTTTTTTGCTGTTTACCTTGTTGTTTGGCTTTCAGAATCTCGCAAGTCCGAATATCATGACCTTTTTCATTGCATACACTACATGTCCTTGACCTTTTCCCTTTGCGGCTGGTCATTTGTTCCGTCTTGGATTTAATCCTTTTATGCGAGCCACGACCTTTGTTTCTTATACCAGCCGGCACACGGACAGTAAGAGGAGCATTAGTTACTGGTTGTTGATAACCAATCAACTTTGAAAATCGGTCAAATTTTGGATCAAGTTGCTTGGTTATACGACTCTGATCAACTCTCTTTTTAAGCTGCATCATTTGATCCCTCACTAAAACAAGTTGATCAAGGTCGGAAATCAAATTGCTAACCAAATACTCCCCTGTGTGGATGATTTCACGAGCAATCCATTTAGCCTTGTGTTGCACATCCTTGCCACCCACATTTAGATTGTACTTCACATTTAACTCATTCGGCACCACATCCTTTGTCCATCTCTTCATAACATATTTGTTTGGTATTTCTTTAACACCAAACATCTTGAAAAGAAAATAGATGTGTTTGCATAGCAGCCCATACTGCTCAAAATGCAAACAGCTACACTATGCAGTTACATCATTTTCAAGATTCTTGAACCACACCTAGGAAAAACCAAAAAAAAAAAATATTAAAAATTAAAATCGCATGTGTAACATAACAATTTCGCATGTCTAAAAAATCATTTAAATGAATAAATTTTAAAATCGCATGAGTGTATCAAAATCGCATATTGCAAGATCATGATCTGAAAAAACAAAAGAAATTCGCATGTAGGTTATCAAAAAATCGCATGTTTGAAATATATATGCTATAATACCTCCAATAAACTATCTCCATGGGCTTTAAAGTCCTTCAACAATATCCTGATCTGTGGACCCTCTATTTTGGTGTCCATCGGCAGACATTCAGAAATTGTACCATAAATCTCTATTTGCTAATCAATGAATATAGACCTGGTGAATCTCTTAGCAGCATCTTTTTTCCAAAGAGGTTTCGCTCCAATCAGCAGGCTCAGTATATCTTGAAATATGATCATTCTTTCTATGATTAAACCATTGGACATCCATTGCACCATCAAAATGATTCATAAACTCTACGAGAGTGATTTGTGAATTAGCCACCTGGCAAAAAAAATGGTTCTCACTCTCTGATCTTGAAGTTGTTCTCATAAGTCCCGACATTGGCTCGTGCCGGTAAAAAGCCGGAATCCACATGGATCTCATCACAAACATATCATCAATCCATTTGTTTTCTGTGAGACCGAACTCAATCATCACCAACTTCCACTGTCTCTCGAATTCTTCGGGCTCAATGGAATCAGTCCATACAATGTCGCACATCCTCCTTTTAAACTCATCGTTATTGCACAACTCGTGTCCAACCTATAACAATAAATGATTTTTATATCAGCCTATAACAAAAATCTATAATATAAAAAAAATAACGCTAACGAAAGACAATATAGCATGCTATACCTTATCTGCCACTTTTTTCATTATGTGCCACATGCACAATCTGTGTCTGCTGATAAGGATAACCTCCTCAATAGCTTGTTTCATAGCAGGGTCTTGATCCGTCACTACAACCTTTGGCTGCCGACCAAATGACTTTAAGAATGAATTCAGAAGCCATTTATATGATTCAATGCTCTCCGATGCCAACAACCCAGCTCCGAGTGTTACATATCGATAGTGGTTGTCAATGCCAGTGAACGGAACAAACACCATCTTGTACCTGAACAAACACATGCGAAAACACATTGAAAACATGCGAAATAGAAAAAAATCACATGCGAAAACAAACAGTATAACATGCGATATATTCAACACCACTTCTTCAAAATGTCTACACATGCGATATTACAAGCTCATGAAGTCATATAACATGCGAAAATTAGTAAAAAAACATGTTTGTCTTGAAACACTTACATGTTTGTCTTGAAAGTTGCATCGAACGATATCACATCCCCAAATTCCATATAGTTAAGCTTGCATAAACCATCAGCCCAGAACAAACTAGTTAACCGTTTGTCATCATCAACAGAATATTCAAACGAATAATCAGCTAAATACTGTTTTTTGTCAGTCATCCTATTAATCACCATGTCAGCGTCATATTCTCCTATATAGCTGTTAATTCGCTTCCTAAAATTTTTGCAATCATCAACCGTGGCACCAACATTCTCGAAACCACCATAACGTTTCCTCATTATATGGAAAGCTTTGACAGGACCAAGGTTTAAAGTGCCTAGTTCCCAAACCATCTCCTCCTGGACACCTGACAATTGTCTGTAAGCTAGCAGCATGTGAATATCATCTTGACATACAAACTTATGATTATGGCCATCAACAAATCTCTTTACTGTATATAATCTACCATCCACAGTGCAAATCATAAGTTGAGCTTTGCATCCAGTTCTAATAGTCCCCCTGTTCCTTGTTTTGAATTGCTTTTTTGACTTCGAACGATCGTCAATACACAGTGGCTTATGTCCATCTTTAGAAGAAACAAAATACTTAGTTTTGATTATACCACCACTGTGTACTTCACCACAATTCCGAATAGAAAAACCAGCTAACTTAGCATATGATTGGTAAAACGCACATGCTTGTTTAATAGAGATAAATTGCATTCCAACCACAGGTGTAGCTGATGCTTGAACCTCCAGAGTGTAAACCCTTTCATCTACATGAATCAAATCAGAAAAAAAAACGTGCGAATTATCGGACTAGTTACATGCGATATATTAATAACAGCATAACTTCATCGTAAAGAACAAACAACACATGCGAATTGTATGAACAATAACATGCGAAAATGATGATTTTGATTAATATATTTTATATATGCGATTTATTATACCATAACATGCGAAAACGCATAAAGAAAATAAAATCAAATGCGAATTGAAAGACTCATAACATGCGAATTTGTGCATGTTCCTTTCATATAAAAAATATAATCAACATTCAAACTTCAAAAAAAGCTACAACAATATAAAATCATTGCTACGATTAAACAAAAAACAAGTATACGAACAAATTAGAGATCTGAATTAACATAATTACCATTAAAACACTCGTTTACAGCACTTGTACTTGCAATTGGATTTGGATTTGCAGGTCGTGGATTTAAAACATCCTCAATCGAAACTCTCTGATATGCAGATAATTGAGCATGATCACCGATCGGTCGAGTTTCTTCAAAATCAACATCTGTTCGTCCAGTGCTGCTATGTGGATCCATCGAAAAAAAAACAATTGAATGAAACCCTAACACAGAAGAACGAAAACTGCAATTTGAGAATTATGAAAAATTTGACACTGGTTCGAATGATAATTACCGGGATATTAGTGTAACGAACATCTCGCTGATTGAATGAAGAGACGAATTTGCCCTCAGATGATTGAATTAACTGTCTGATTTAACCTTGTTAAAGAAAAACCGAATTAGGACACGTGTATGGCTAATATTCTCGCGTATGTAATGTACGATTAGCTTATTTGTACCATACTCTTTACCTATATATATATATATATATGTGTGTGTGTGTGTGTGAACTGAGTGAACAAATCTTGGCCATTCATTTACACACGTGGATGGCTAGGATTTTATCATTAAATCGTAAAATAGACTAGTGTATTTTATCATTAAATCCTGGCCATTGATCTACACACATGTATGGCCAGGATTAGTTCTCCCAGTTCGCAAACTACACTAGTGTTCACTCTTGAACCTAATCCTATATATATATGGTAAGGTTATTGTAAAAAAAAGGTTAAAAGTGTGAGAAGTGTGAGAAATATTGTGGAGATGACATGTGTTCTCAATCTAAATTAATTCAAAAGGGTAAACAGGTAATTTTATCATTGATTCAATTAATTCAAAACATTCCATAACCGTCACCTTATTTATAAGAACATGAGTTTTTTTAAAAGATCTCTATAAAAACTCTATGAATAACACTACAACCACCATTCAGCACATATATAACACCATTCAATAATTATATAACATCATTCAATAAGTATATAACACCATGAGTAAACTGCCATTTTGGTCCCGGTGGTTGGGGCACTTTTGCCATTTTAGTCCAAATCTCAAACTTTTTACATCTGGGTCCCTGTGGTTTGCATTTTGTTGCCATTTTAGACCAAATTTCAAAAACCCCCTATTTTGACTGTTGAAAGCTGCTTATTTTGTCCTTTAATGCAGGGGTATTTTGGTCATTTATTTTTTATTATAAACTGATCATCATCATCCCCAAAAATAATCAACTCTCTCTCTCTCTCTCTCTCTCTCTCTTCTCTCTCTCTTTATAGCACCACCACCACCGCCACCGCCACCGCCACCTCCTCCCTCTCTCTCTCTCTACTCTCTCTCTATAGCACCACCACCACTGCCATAACCTCCTTCCACAACCACCTGTTTCCACCATCACCACCCATTCACCCACCGCCGCATCATCCACCTCCAAACCCTAACCGTCAACCTGTTTCAGAATCGCCAGCCACCACGTTTCTTCTCTCTCTAGAACAAACAAACAAATGATAGATTCACTACATAAGTGCTTCAAAATCACAGAAACTAAAAGGATTCAACACCTAATGTAAATTGAATCCGATTCAATTTCTGAACAAAATCAACAAACGATTTTTGAACAAAAACAAATAGACAAAAAACACAAGATGAATTACCATTCTCCTTCTCATTAATCTCTCCAAAGCTCACATCCGATTTCTGAACAAAATCACAGAAACTACCGCCATCATAACCCAGATCCTAGAGAAACCCTTCTCTCACATCATATATAACCCTAACCCTTCTCTCCAAGACCCATCCATCCTCCCCCAAATTATCAGCCATGTCAAAATTAAAAGCCTTAGAGGGCGTCGGTATATCAGATGGCACAGAATTGATAGTACACGGGGATTTGGAGGGGGTCACACCAGCAATAGAGGAGGGATTACCTTGCTCGTCTTCACTTGTCATCATCCCAGACGATTTCAGGCCGACCACAGAAGGGGAGCCTTCCATCACCGTTTCTTCAGCCGAAACTTCAATCTCCATAGCTGTAGTTGCTTGTGCAGTCGTCAATTTACTCGTCTCAAAAGGAGTCGCATCCCTCTCTTGGAGATTGACACACGAATTTTCTGGGAACAAGTCATTCACGCTGAGATTTGACAATGGTTGTCTACCCTTACCACTCTTTGTAGGTTTTTGCACTCCCTTACTGTTGCCAATCAGAAGGCCAGGTGAGTTTTGAGCGCCAATTAGATCACCTGAGGTTTTGGCGGCAAGTGTGGATCTAGTGCTTATGCGGCGGGAAGTGGATAAATCATGAGAATCAGGCGGATTGGGTTCAGGGGAAGTGATCGGTGGAGTGGATCCACATTTGAACAGAAAACAAGCAGAATCTACGAATTTAGGTGGAGAATGGAGGGAATTCGGAGATGAACATGGAGAACGGTCGTAGAGAGGAATCCTAGAGAGAGAAGTTGCAGGGTGAGTTGCAGGGTCTTGGAGAGAAGGGTTAGGGTTATATATGATGTGAGAGAGAGTGTTATATATATATATATATATATATAATATAATTAATTTTGTTTTAATTTATTAGAGAGTAAATCAGAATGACCAAAATGCCCCTGCACTAAAGGACAAAATAATAAGTTTTCAACAGTCAAAATAGAGGCATTTTGGATTTTGGACTAAAATGGCAACAAAATGCAAACCACAGGGACCCAGATGTAAAAAGTTTGAGATTTGGACTAAAATGGCAAAAGTGGCCAAACCACAGGGACCAAAATGGCAGTTTACTCTAACACCATTTTAAGGATCTCTATAAGAACACTACAAATGATACTGCAAATCACCAATCAGTACATATATATAACACCATTCAATAATTATATAACACCATTCAATAAGTATATATAACACCATTCAATAAATATATAACATTATTAAAGACACTGCAAAACTGCATTCAATAGTTTATAACACTGTAATAAGTACATAACACTACAAAACAAGATATCACACTACAAATCACTATAAAACACTATGAATAATATATAACACCATATCACCCTATTATAACTCTGTATACACTACAACCCCGTCGTTCCAGTGCCGGTACCACCACTGCCGCCCGCCGTCGTGGGGAGGTGGCCAATGCCGCCTTTCTACAGTCTCTGATTCGGAGATGTCGATGATTTGGAGTGGTGGAGATGTCGATGATTTGGAGCCACGTAAGAGAACAGCGGAGATGTCGCTGTATCGATGATGATGAAGGAACGATGAAGCTGGTGTATCGGTGATGATGATGATGATGATGATGATTCGAGATGTAAACTGATGATGATGATTCGAGAAGGATTGATGATGATGATGATAATTCGAGATCTTTGATCTGGAGAAGAAGGAAGATTCGAATTCACAGATCTAGAAGAAGAAAGAGGATTCGAAATTGTAGGGATTTGATTTACAGTTTCCTATTTTCAAGTGGATATAAAAGACTCTATTACCTCTACAATTTTCAAATCAGTCCAAAATAATAAAAAACATTTTACAATTTGGTCCCTATTGATGGCAATAATTAGATCAAAGATCTAATGGTTTAGATTTTTTCTTACCTTTCTCACAAAAAATCCCTATATATATATATAGGATAAGGATCATGTGAGAAGTAGTAGGCTATTTGAGAAACTTGAGAAGCATTCTGGACCACACATTTTCCCTAAGCAAAAAAATGCAAAAAAAAAAAAGTAAAAAAATGCAATTTTTTTTTTTTTTTTTTTTGAAAATATCGCAGCTTTTTCTTTAAGGATTTAATTTTTTTTGGGATTTATACACATGTGTATATTGTTAATCTTTTAACTATACATATATGTATATTGTCAATTATACATATATGTATATACATGTTTAAAATTAAAAAATAAGTGTTATTTAGGGTTTAGCATTAGTATTAAGGGTTTAGCATTAGGGTTTAGGGTTTAGCTTTAGGGTTTAGCAATCGTATTTAGGGTTAGCATTAGGTTTAGGTTTTGGGTTTAGCATTAGGGTTTAGCTTTAACTTTTGGGTTTAGCTTTATCTTTAGGGTTTACATTAGGGTTTAGCATTAATGGTTTAGCTTTATGGTTTAGTTTTAGCTTTAGGGTTTAACATTATGGTTTAGCATTAGGGTTTAGCTTTAGGGTTTAGAATTAGGGTTTAGAATTAGGGTTTAGCATTAGGGTTTAGAATTAAGGTTTAGATTTAGTGTTTATGGTATAAGGTTTAGGATTTATAACACATATTTTTTTCAATTTTAAACATGTATATACATATATGTATAATCGACAATATACATATATGTAACATATATGTATAGTTAAAAGATTAACAATATACACATGTGTATAAATTAAAAAAAATTAAAAAATAAATAAAAAATTTAATCCTTAAAGAAAAAGCTGCAATTTTTCCAAAAAAAAATTTTTTTGCATTTTTTTCACCTTTTTTTGCATTTTTTGCTTAGGAAAAATGTGTGGTCCAGATTGCTTCTCAAGTTTCTCAAATAGGGTGGACTTCTCTTAGGATCCCTACCCTATATATATATATATATATATATATATATATATATATATGGGTGAGGTTATAGAGTGAACACTAATTAATTTGCGAACCGAGTGAACAAATCCTGACCATTGATTTACACACGTGTATGTCCAGGATTAGTTCGCTAAATTCGCAAAATACACTAGTGTTCACTCTTGAACCTAATCCTATATATATATATATATATATATATATATATATATATATATATATATATATATATATATATATTTATTTGTGAACCGAGTGAACAAATGCTGACCATTGATTTACACACGTGTATGTCCAGGATTAGTTCGCTAAATTCGCAAAATACACTAGTGTTCACTCTTGAACCTAATCCTATATATATATATATATATATATATATATATATGACCTAGCCAGAAATAAATACAATATTTTAGATACTTGATTATATAATCAGATAACTTTATAATTTTTTTTTGTTTATTGTTTCTTTTTTTATAGTGATAATCATTTCTAGTCAAAAAGTAGTAGTAGAAACTTTGACATAATCATGATTTAGTACAAGCGTGTGCATGTTCTCAAAATAATGCATTTTTTTTAATGGTAAGGAACGATGCGTCAACTATCGTGACATCGGGCGCTGTGGCTAAGGTCGACTACTCGACCGCTGCCAGCCCCTTGGCTTTTCCAGATGCGCGGAAACCCGACTTCCACCCGCCGGAAGGCACGACAGTGGAATAAGCGGTAAAACCCCGCCTCCTATCCAAAACGAACCGCCGCAACTCGTATTCGGCATTCACCTGGATGCCGCAGACATGGCCGGTTTTGGGCCTGTGCAAGAGGTGACATCGCACAAGGCCCAAAACATTTAGGGGCCTAAATCGATTAAAAAATAATATATATTTTATATATAAATTTGTTGCACGAAAAAATGAACATATTAGTCCTTTGTCTCAATGGATGCAAAAGTTAAACTCAGAGTCGGAGACTTCAGGTTCGAATCACCACACTGTCGTCTTTTTCTATTTTAATTCATGTTCTGTATTTGTTTTTCATTTTTAATTTATATTTTGTATTAAATTTATATTTATATAATAATGAAGTAATCTTGTTGTAGCACAAACGGTTAAGCGCCCTTTCCTTCTACCTAAGATGTGCTTTCGAAACTCAGCATTAACATCTTTTTTATTCTGTTGGTTTTTTGGGCCCTTATGTTGACTGTTGTTTTGGTTGCTTTAGGTCAATTTGACTCAGTAGTCCCTTGGTTGTGTTAATATCATAAGAAATACATATTTAATTTGTGTTAATATCACATGTTTCCATCAAACAGATTGCCGCCAAAAATTTAGTTAAAGTTAAGTTAATCCTCTTTATTGATATATAATAATTTGATTGATTATTCTCTAAGCATCTCTTTTTAGTGTTTATCTAAGCATGCATTTGTAAGTTAAATGTAAATTTTCTAACTTATCAATGACAACAAAACTTGAATCATTCTGTTGCCAATCATGTTCATCTATGTATATTTTTCATCTACTTATTGTCTATCACTATAGCCAAAGTTAATATTAACACTATAACTATTTGAGGATTGAAATCAATTTATTATTTTTATTTTATAGCGAAATCAGTCTTATATTTATCATACGCTTTGCTTTAGAACTTTAAAAAGCTTGAGCCAGCTCTACACGCTTGACACACACACCTCGTGGGCCCATTTTTCCCACTCGCACATGGCCTATGAGGGACCGCGTATTTTCGGAGACGGCCCTGGCCGCAGAAAATAATTAGTAGAGTGGGAGTCGAAACTGGGTCATAAAGAACACAAAGTTTTTCCCAAATCACTCCACCACTACCTCATTGGCAATAATGCAATCTTTTGTTTCAGATATATTCTAAAACCAAACTTTTTTTTCTATTTGTAGCAAAACTGTAAAGGTTAACAAATGACTCTTGTACCGAAAGATATACTTTATCTGTGTAACATGTTAAAATTAATATTTTTAGTTGTATGAAACTTGGAAAATCATTAAATGACGCTGGTGCGGGAGTGTTACAGGAGCATTACGGGAACATTAATTTTGTGGGATTGGGGCTGGTCTAGGCAGCCTACAAGCCTGAAGGAATTAGCTGAAATGGCGAATCTGAATGGTATGCTGACACAACAAAAAGTTTCCAACGGGAAGATGAATTATAGGATTGCAATTCGGTGAGGTTTTAGACGAATTAAGCCATATTTAAAACAGATGAGAGAGAGAGAACGAACGACACTAAACTTCATAGATTGATATATACGAATGACACTTTACATAGGTATTTTGGAGGGAAACTTACCGACACTAACTGTCAACCAACTTCCTATACCCACTTATTCTTCTGCACCACCAACAACGACTACTACCACTACTAATAATAATACAAAAATACATGATTACTTACAGGGCCGGCTCAACCATTTTGGTGGCCTAAGGCGAAGTAAAAGCTTGTGGCCTTTTTCTCAAAAAAAAAAAAAAACGTATGTAATTGAAAGTTAAACTTGAAGGGCCCAAGTGTAATTATTTGAAAGATTGTATTAAAATTTAAAAACAAGAAAAAAAAATGGGAAGAAAATGGTGAATCAGGGATTTGAACCTGGGTCTCACCAACATCCATACATACACAAAACCACTACACTACCAACCATCAATCTGTTGATAGCCCACACCCTAAAACTTTTATAAATGAACGGTGGTTTCATCAAATCTTGGAGGCCCTACAATTTTGGTGACCCAAGGCCCAAGCCTCATTTGACTTGGGCTTGCGCCGGCCCTGATTACTAACATAAACTATGGTTTAATAACATGAAGTCATAATTATCCTTCTAACATTCACTCCCCTAGCATTGGCATCATAACGGCCTTCGTCTTTACTTCTAGTTATTGGCCGGACCACCATATCGTGGCCACACGACTTACTATTACAGATAAATCAAAGAGATAAATCAAAGGAGTGGTTTATGATATTAATTCAAGATATCCTCACATTTATTCTCAGTCAATATTTTATTATTGTATTGTAAAATTCAGTTCCTAATTTCATGCTTTCAATATTCTTGTATTTGGCTATTTAAGCCTTGTAACTCTCTTTAACTTTTTTGTATCAGAATTTATAAAATACAATAACTGTATATGGTATCAGAGCTTCAAAACACTCAAACGAGTCTTGATCCTTCTCTTTTCTCTCATCAACCTACCATGTCAAACCTTAACACCATTGTTCAACTCACTGCTACAAATCACTTCCCCATCAAACTTACTGCCACTAACTTCTCTTTGTGGAGAAAACAGGTTGAATCAACCCTGATTGGGTTCGATCTCCTCTGCTTTTTGGATGGCTCTTCTCAACCACCGCCCAAAGAAATCACTGAAAAAGACACAACCAAATCAAATCCGGCCTACTCACTTTGGTTTAGGCAGGACCAAATCCTCATCAGTGCGATACTCGAAAATTGCTCAGATGCGATTCAACCACGTGTGTCCTCTGCCAAGACAGCAAAAGATGCCTTGGAACGACTCAACAAGAGCTTTGCAAGTGCCTCTAGATCTCGCATTATCTGCCTCAAATCCAGGCTCGCCAAAACCTGAAAGGTACCCGCACCATGACTGAATTTTTAAATGACATGCGAGCCATTGCTGACGACCTTGCTCTCGTCCAAAGCCCAATAAACGAAGAAAATCTCCTTGTTCACATCACCTCTCAAATAGGTGACGAATATAAACCCCTCGTTGCTACCCTCAAGGTACGTGTAACCCCAATATCCTACCCGGAACTCTTTGATGAACTTCTTGATTTTGAAAGATCTCTCCAAGAGTCTGCTCCAATTGCTAAACCAATTCTTTCCACTGTAAATGCTACCACTCGCCAAGGACAGATTCACAGGCAAGGGTCCTGTTTCGGTACTGATTCAAGCCATGGTCCATCAACGGGTCGCTTCTCATCTAGCAATCAACAACGCCCTAACAGGAACTCTCCAAACGCTGCTTCTCATCAAGCATCTGGTGGCTATCGCTCCAACCGCGGTGGTAGTTATTGCCAATTCTGCAACATTCCGGGACATACCACCCAAGATTGCAGAAAATTGTCCAGGTTGTTGAGAGAGAACAATATCTTTAGTCCAGTGGCGAATGCCACCACAACTGCTCCTACGGCCTCTACTGCACCCTGGTTATTTGATACTGGTGTGTTGAATCATGTAACTCCCAATACCTCCAATCTTCACAACCTCTCGGAGTATGGAGGTCCGGATGAAATTGTCCTCGGTGACGGTAAGCATCTTTATATATCCCATATTGGTCAATCAAATATTACAACACCCATAAAATCCCTATATTTATCCGACGTTTTATGCGTACCAAGTTTAAAACGGAACCTTATTTCAGTTGCTAAGTTATGTCGAACTAACCAAGTTTCTGTTGAATTATTCCTATCTTTTTTTTGTTAAGGATCTTCGCACAGGGTACGTCTCATGCGGGGGGAGAACACTGATGATGTTTACCATGCTCCTTTGAATTTCCAGCCTAAACACAAGTTTCAAGTCAACGCCACCACTACACCATCCTTGCTTGATTTACACCACCAATTTGGTCACCTTTCTATTAAAGTGTTCAAGTCTATCATAAAATGTCTAGGATTTAATTCTAGAGTTATGTCAAATTTCCATTATGCTTCTTGTTTGTAACAACCCTCGGTAAAACCGACATCCTCATAATATTTCTGACACTTTATTATATCTTAAATTGTCCAATATGTCTTATATTATGCCCCGTATGTGAAAACCGAGCCCAAAATAGATTATAAAATATAAAAGAAAATAAAATTCTGAAAATGTAAGTTGAGGCGGGCCGCGAAAGACCTCACCTCAATCTTACGCGGGCCGCGCGGACTCATGAAACGCGGATACACCAGAGGCCGACACGTGTCGACATCGTGGCGGACCTACTAGCTGACCCAGCTAAGCTATTATGTTGACTGGTGTTGACGCGGGCCGCGTAAGGCTTAGCCTTACCTTACGCGGGCCGCCTGAAAGTCAGAATCAGACCATATAAATAGATAGCATCAGATTACAATTTCCGTCGCTCACAAATCATTCTCAATCTCGAATTCTGAAGTATTAAGCATAATATTTGGGTATTATACCCCTAAATTAGCGAGGTTCTGCTCCGTTGTAAGTATTATAACCCCAGTTTCATAATAGTTACGCTGCCCGATTGATTTAGGGTTCCGTAACAACTGTCGTGGTTCTGCCCGACGTAGTTGTTGGAATGCCGTCTCGGGGAGGGTATTATTAATAATTTCAAAGGGTTATGATACTAACCAATGTACATTTGTATAAATTATAGATTATATCCAGGAAACCCTTACGAGAAGCCTAAGATAGCAATGTGAGTTTATCCTCTTTTTGTTAATGTTTTTGGAATGTTTTACAAAACCTTAAATGTTTTACAATAAGATTAAGCGGTGATTGAGTCTTTTTAGTTCTTCAATTACTGCCGGTATTATGGGGTTTTGTATACAAAATTTACTACGAGTAGTAGTAAGTCTGAATGACAGTGCATTACCATTGGACGACGAGTTAGCCAATGGGTAATTTGACCATAGCCATAGATCCGGTCGAGTGGCAAATACTGAATGAGTAATTGTGTAGACAGAAACAAAGTGATCGCTCTCAATACTGTTTTAATTGATAAAATGTTTCTTGATTAAACTGGGATTCACTCACCAGTATTTTCGACTGACAAATGTTTTTAAAACGCGTTACAGGTAACACAATGTGAACAGCCAATTAGTGAAAGGCCAGCTGGAGAGCACTGAAGGCTTGGGAAAAATGTGGCTATAAAAGTTACCTAATAAACGATGTTTTAAATTCAATAAAATAGGGTTTGTCCCTATAATGTATTGTAATAAGAAACTTGGGTTTTGCCCATGTTATTATTAATATAAAAGAAGGTGGTTTTACTCTGATAAACATTTCCTAACTACGGTCCTGATGAAAATTCCGCTGCAAGATTAAATAACCTGATACCACCAAAACTCTGAGATCGCGTCCGCCCGTTCCCGGGAAACAGGGATCGGGGGTTGCGACAGAAGATGGTATCAGAGCCTAGCCACTGGTTTAAGCCAAAGAAGTATTCTGCTGACACTTAAATTTTAAATTTGTGTTAGGAAATAAATTACGGAAATACGTGCATAACTGTAATTATGTTATGTGTTATTTGACTATTTGTTAGTTTTCAGTATGAGTGATCAAGGACCCTCAGATCTGAACCGTCAGTTATCTGATTCCCCTAAGAGTGAAGGTACATCATCACAGCCTGCCCTTTTGGGGTATTCTGCTGATCAGGAGGATGGAATATTTGCCTTTAGAGCTCAATCTGAAGAACCATTTCCTAATAAGAAACGAGGATGGTTCAGTAAAGAAACTTTTGCTCGTAGGAAGAGAATGCGAAAATTGCAACAGCAAAGGGCTTTAGCAGCTATAAAGCGAGAGACAGATGCCCATACTCAAGATATGCTAAATAGAAGCCTAGCTAATTTCCATATCTTAGCTACGACTGCTGCTGACCCAAGTCTGGAACAACTAGTAGCCCCACAACCACAAAACCCAGAACAACCTATGGAGATAGAAAATCAGGAAAACCAAGTGGAGATGTACGACTTTAACCCAGAAGAAATCCATAGAGTGCCTGCACCAAACCCTCTAGATCCGAATTACGACCCCTGGTGGGATGATAATAGGGATTTTGTGCAACGTTATCCTATCCAGGATTATCCACCCATACAGAACATAGAAGCTTACCCAGGTATGGACCCTTTAGATCCCTGTTATCAAGATGATTATATTAGGGAAATATTAGAGGATCCTTACCAATTTCAGGCGCCTACACCCCCATATCAGGAACAGGTACCCCAGATTCCAAACCCAGTCCGAGAACCTACACCCCCAATGAGTGTAGAAAACGTCCAAGAACTTAGGACTTTCAGGGAGGAAATCTTAGAAAGCAGTGAGAGAATGCGTCAGGTGGGAGAGCGTCTCGTATGGAAATACGATGAACGTAATATGGATTTTGGATAAATCCATATCCAGAAATGTGAATGGAGGAAGTGGTAGTAGTAATAATAATAAAATAATAATAAAATAAAATAAAATTATGTGCGTACGGATGCATAGTACTATTAGTATAATTTTCTTTCTGTTGGTATTGTAATTTTTTTTCAGTACTAGTGTGTAATAGACGCATAATAGTATATGAAAAGAGTATAGTCGCAATGATCGACGCTTTTGGTAAAAATGCGTGTCATGTGATTAACTATATTAAGATATTAATATGGGATACTTGTTTAAAATTCAGATGGCCGACGAAGAAAATCAAGGAAATCTGAATAACGATAACCAGAGTAACATTAACGTGGTTAATGAAAATCCAAATATCAATAACAATGGGAACCAGATGGATAATAGTGCTATTCAACACATTGTAGCACAAGGAATTATAGATGCAATGCCATTTATTCTTCAAACTGTTAAAGATGCTGTTAATAAAAGTAAGCATAGCAGTAAGCGACCAAGTGAACCAGAACGCAGCGTGAACAATGAACCTGTACTTCAAATGCCTATTCCCAAAAGAAGAAGAACCATGTCTTATGGTTGTTCTTATGAAGAATTCTGGTCTTGTAAACCAATGGAATTCTCGGGCAATGAAGGGGCCATTGCAACCTTACGCTGGATAGAGAAGACTGAAGCAGTCTTAAGGATAAGTAAGTGTGCTGAAGAAGATAAGATACTGTTTGCTTCTAATCTGTTTAAGAATGCAGCACTAGAATGGTGGAACACTATCCTCCAGACAAGAGGAAGTGATCAAAGTTACAATATGGAATGGGAAGAATTTAAGAACAAGGTAGAAAGGAAATTCTGCCCACCTAATGAGAAGGAACAGATTGCAAACAAATTCCTAAACCTTAGGATGACTGGTGTGGATAGTAAGGGATACACTAAAATATTCTTTGAATATGCTAGAATAGTGTCAACTCTTGCTTCGCCAGAACCAGTATTAATTTCCCGATATATTTGGGGATTAATTGGGGAGATAAGACACGTAGTCAAGGCAGCTAGACCTCAAACCATAGAAGAAGCTGTAGAACTAGCCAATACCTTGACAGATGAATTAGTCCGTACCCGAGAAGAGGATCAAAGAAGGAGCCTAACCAGAAATTGACTCAAGAATTTCGTTTTGGAAATTCTAACCGTGGAAGAAATGTAGGTTCTACCTCTGCGCCCTACTGTAGGAATTGCAAAAGAAAGCATTCAGGAAAATGCTCTATATATTGTAACTTTTGCAAAATATCGGGACATAAGGAAGAAAATTGCAGGAAGAAAGCTAACAGCTGGGTATGTTACAATTGCGGAGAACAAGGTCATATCAAGCTAAATTGTCCAAAATTAGCCCCAGCTGCAGACAACAAGAATACTAAAAATGCTAGAGCATTTGTGCTGACTGCAGATGAAGCCAGGATGATTCCAGATGTCATAGCTGGTACGTTTTTAGTTGATGATGTCTTTGCTAAAGTATTATTTGACTCTGGTGCAAACCAAAGTTTTATTAATACATCATTTTGCAAATTTCTAAATAAGTCATTAACTAAACTACCATTAAAATGTCTAGTAGAGACAACCAATGGAGAAACCATTAGAATTTCTGAAATCTTGCAGGGAGCAAGTATAGAAATTTCAAATCAGAAATTTATTGCAAATCTTTATCCCATGAATCTGGTAGGATTTGATGTTGTTTTAGGATTGGATTGGTTAATAACTAATAAAGCCAGTATTTTATGTGATCAAAAGTTAATTCGAGTAAATTCACCAAAAGGTAAAACGATCACAATTAAAGAAGATAAGCCCTCTAGATCCACAAAATTCATATCTGTGATGAAAACTGCAAGTTGTATAAGAAAAGGTTCTATAGTGTATTTGATTTCCATAATCACTAACACTAAAGGAAAAGATTTAAAAGATATTCCAGTAGTATCTCAGTTTTCAGATGTATTTCCAGAAGAATTACCAGGACTACTGCCAGACAGAGAAGTTGAATTCAGAATTCATTTGCTACCAGGAACATCACCAATTGCCAAAGCACCTTACCATTTGGCACCTGCAGAAATGCAAGAATTAAAGAAACAATTAGACGAATTGTTGGAGAAAGGATTTATACAGCCAAGTTCATCACCATGGGGAGCGCCGATACTGTTCGTTAAAAAGAAGGACGGATCAATGCGTATGTGCATTGACTACCGTGAATTAAACAAAGTCACAATTAAGAATCGGTACCCATTACCGAGAATCGATGATTTGTTTGATCAACTGCAAAGAGCTAGATTTTTCTCTAAAATTGATTTAAGGTCAGGATATCATCAATTAAAGGTACATGAATAGGATATTCCTAAGACTGCATTTAGAACAAGGTATGGTCATTATGAATTTACTATCATGCCATTTGGTTTAACCAATGCCCCAGCTGCATTTATGGACATGATGAACCGAATATGTAAGCCATATTTGGATAAATTCATAATTGTATTCATAGATGATATTCTAATATATTCTAAGAATAAAGAGGATCATGCAAAACATTTGCACGCACTTTTAAGTTTATTAAGAAAGGAAAAACTTTATGCTAAATTCAATAAGTGCGAATTTTGGTTAGAACAGGTACAATTCCTTGGACACCTAGTCAATCATGAAGGAATTCATGTAGGTCCAACAAAGATTGAAGCAATTACTAAATGGAAAACCCCTGAATCACCAACTGAGGTTAGAAGTTTCTTAGGATTGGCCGGTTATTATAGAAAGTTTATTCAAGATTTTTCTAGAATAGCCATTCCCTTAACTAAGTTAACCTGTAAATCTGTTAAGTTTGAATGGGGAATAAAACAAGAAGAAGCATTTAGAATTCTTAAGCAAAGATTAACCCATACACCTATATTAGCATTACCAGAAGGAACTAAAGACATTGTAGTTTACTGTGATGCTTCTAAACTAGGTTATGGATGTGTGTTGATGCAACGACAAAAGGTTATAGCTTACGCATCTAGACAACTTAAGAATCATGAAGAGAATTATTCAACCCATGATTTGGAATTAGGAGCTATAATTTTTGCTCTTAAGATTTGGAGACATTACCTTTACGGTAGTAAGTTTACCATATTCACTGATCATAAAAGTTTAAGGTATATATTCAAGCAAAAGGAGTTGAATATGAGACAAAGACGCTGGATGGAATTTCTTAGTGACTATGATTGTAATATCCAGTATCATGAAGGAAAAGAAAATGTAGTAGCAGATGCTTTAAGCCGAAAGTATCATGAAAAGCCAAAAAGGGTACATTCTCCTAAATTAAATCTGCAAGTAGATTTAAATGATCAGGTAAGAGAAGCACAAGAATCAGTAATCAAGGATGATTCTGAAAAATTAAAAGGTATGTTAAAAGAATTAGAACAAGGAACATATGGAATTTGGAGATTTCATGAAAAGAGAATGTGGATACCTAAATTAGGAAACCTGCATAACCGTATATTAGAAGAAGCCCATAAGTCTAAATATACGATGCATCCAGGAAGTGATAAAATGTACCAGGATTTAAGAAAAAAATTTCTGGTGGATAGGAATGAAAAAGGATATAGCAACCTATGTTTCCAAATGTTTAACTTGCTCACAAGTTAAAGCTGAACATCAGAAACCCTCAGGTTTGTTACAGCAATTAGAAATGCCAGTTTGGAAATGGGAATTTATAACCATGGATTTTGTTACTAAATTACCCAAAACTAGGAAAGGAAATGATACAATCTGGGTGATTGTAGATAGACTAACTAAGTCAGCTCATTTTCTACCAATGAAAGAAACAATTAGTATGGAACAATTATCTAAATTGTATGTAAATGAAATTGTTTCTTTACATGATATTCCTTTATCAATTGTTTCTGATAGAGATAGTCGATTTACCTCTAATTTTTTGTCAAGTTTCCAAAAGGCAATGGGAACCAAGTTAAAGTTAAGCACAGCTTATCATCCATAAACGGATGGACAAAGTGAAAGGACAATTAAGACAATGGAGGACATGCTTAGAGCTTGTGTAATTGACTTTGGAGGTAATTGGGATGATCACTTACCTTTAATAGAATTTTCTTATAATAATAGTTATCACACAAGTATCAATGCTGCACCATTTGAAGCACTTTATGGAAGAAAATGTCGAACCCCAGTCTGTTGGGCAGAAATTGGGGAAAAGCAACTATCTGGACCTGAGATAGTACAAGAAACAACCGACAATATTATTCAAGTCAAGGAACGACTGAAAGCAGCACGTGATCGACAAAAGAGTTATGCCAATAACAGACGCAAGCCATTGGAGTTTCAGGTAGGAGATAAAATATTGTTGAAAGTTTCTCCTTGGAAAGGAGTGGTAAGATTCATCAAAAGAGGAAAGTTAAGTCCCAGGTATATTGGACCTTTCAAAATTATTAGAAGAATAGGACCTATAGCCTATCAGCTACAATTGCCAGAGGAAATGGCAGGAATACATGATGTGTTTCATGTATCTAATCTTAAAAAGTGTTTAGCTGATGAATCACTGATAGTACCTCTTAAGGATATAGAGGTAAATGAACAACTTAAGTTTGTAGAAAGACCTCTACAGATTGAAGACAGGAAAGTCAAGAATCTTAAGCACAAGAGACTAGTTTTAGTCAAAGTAAAATGGGACTCCAAAAGAGGACCTGAATACACATGGGAGCTTGAGTCAGAAATGCAAAGGAAATACCCGCATTTGTTTCAGTAGATCTCGAGGACGAGCTCTAAATTAAGGTGGGGAGAATGTAACAACCCTCGGTAAAACCGACATCCTCATAATATTTCTGACACTTTATTATATCTTAAATTGTCCCAATATGTCTTATATTATGCCCCGTATGTGAAAACCGAGCCCAAAATAGATTATAACATATAAAAGAAAATAAAATTCTGAAAATGTAAGTTGAGGCGGGCCGCGAAAGACCTCACCTCAATCTTACGCGGGCCGCGCGGACTCATGAAACGCGGATACACCAGAGGCCGACACGTGTCGACATCGTGGCGGATCTACTAGCTGACCCAGCTAAGCTATTATGTTGACTGGTGTTGACGCGGGCCGCGTAAGGCTTAGCCTTACCTTACGCGGGCCGCCTGAAAGTCAGAATCAGACCATATAAATAGATAGCATCAGATTACAATTTCCGTCGCTCACAAATCATTCTCAATCTCGAATTCTGAAGTATTAAGCATAATATTTGGGTATTATACCCCTAAATTAGCGAGGTTCTGCTCCGTTGTAAGTATTATAACCCCAGTTTCATAATAGTTACGCTGCCCGATTGATTTAGGGTTCCGTAACAACTGTCGTGGTTCTGCCCGACGTAGTTGTTGGAATGTCGTCTCGGGGAGGGTATTATTAATAATTTCAAAGTGTTATGATACTAACCAATGTACATTTGTATAAATTATAGATTATATCCAGGAAACCCTTACGAGAAGCCTTAGATAGCAATGTTAGTTTATCCTCTTTTTGTTAATGTTTTTGGAATGTTTTACAAAACCTTAAATGTTTTACAATGCGATTAAGCGGTGATTGAGTCTTTGTAGTTCTTCAATTACTGCCGGTATTATGGGGTTTTGTATACAAAATTTACTACAAGTAGTAGTAAGTCTGAATGACAGTGCATTACCATTGGACGACGAGTTAGCCAATGGGTAATTTGACCATAGCCATAGATCCGGTCGAGTGGCAAATACTGAATGAGTAATTGTGTAGACAAAAACAATGTGATCGCTCTCAATACTGTTTTAATTGATAAAATGTTTCTTGATTAAACTGGGATTCACTCACCAGTATTTCTGACTGACAAATATTTTTAAAACGCGTTATAGGTAACACAATGTGAACATCCAATTAGTGAAAAGCCAGCTGGAGAGCACTGAAGGCTTGGGAAAAATGTGGCTATAAAAGTTACCTAATAAACGATGTTTTAAATTCAATAAAATAGGGTTTGTCCCTATAATGTATTGTAATAAGAAACCTGGGTTTTGCCCATGTTATTATTAATATAAAAGAAGGTGGTTTTACTCTGATAAACATTTCCTAACTACGGTCCTGATGAAAATTCCGCTGCAAGATTAAATAACCTGATACCACCAAAACTCTGAGATCGCGTCCGCCCGTTCCCGGGAAACAGGGATCGGGGGTTGCGACATTGTTCAATTAATAAAAGCCACAAAACACCATTTGGCCAAAATTCGTTTACTGTCACTAAGCCACTCCAACTTGTGTACTCAGATGTGTGGGGACCCGTTCAAACCTCAATTGACAAATTTTCATACTATGTTATTTTTTTTATTATTACTCGTAATATACGTGGTTGTACCCAATTAAAAAAAAGTCCGATGTTGCCCAATTATTTCCACAATTCAAGGCCTTAGTTGAAAAATTCTCTCACACTCCTCTTGTTTCCATTTTTACCGACAACGGTGGCGAATATCAAAGGCCTCATACCGTTTCTCAAAACTCACGGCATCTCTCACTACACCACCCAACCCACACACCCGAACAAAACGGTGTGGCTGAACATCGTCATCAACACATTGTCGAAACCGGTCTTGCACTTCTACACTATGCTGGCCTTCCATTATCTTTTTGGTCTCATGCCTTTCAAACGGTTGTATATTTAATTAATCGTCTCCCAACCCCTATCCTAGATAATTCAACTCCCTTTGAACAATTATTTCTTCAAACTCCAAAATATTCTAAACTACAACCATTCGGGTGCCTTTGCTATCCGTGGTTACGACCTTACACCACATCCAAACTTCAACCCCGTTCCTCTCCTTGCGTCTTTCTAGGATATTCGAACTCAAAATCCTCTTACAAATGTTATGACTTGAATGCTCAACGTCTTTATCATTCAAGGCATGTTGAGTTCATTCCTTCTCATTTTCCCTACAAGAAAATGTCTTCACCCACCAACCTTCCCACTGTGACCATGTTATTTAATTCATTACCAACCCAAAAATCAACCATGCAATCACGTGATCCCACTCATGTGACCACAACATCAACTCAAATCCCACCCACACCCCTTGTACCCACCTTTTCTACATCATTACCCAATAACCCTACCCACACCACAACCAATCCTTCGTCTACTCCCTCCACTGGTCCCACTTTATTGATACATGAAACCTCCTCACCTTCATCCCCAATCACTACCGAGTCCCCTGTTACTACCGAATCATCAATACCCGCTGCCTCTCCTCTCATCTCCCATGGCCCTTCCTCACCAACTACACCTTCTACCCATGCACCCTCCGCATCTTCGACATCTACCTCATCACCATCTTCCACCACACACTCGCCTCCTCCTACCTCTCATACACCTCCACCACCTCGAACCCGAAAGCAAAACCCGAAGTACTACAACTCCCAGTTCATCAACACGACAACTCTCCACCCAATTCCCACTACCTTGGAACCCCATACCCACACCCAAGCCCTTAAAAACCCACAATGGCGCCAAGCCATGGACTCCGAGTTTAACGCCTTGCTTCACAATGGCACATGGGATCTTGTACCTCGATCAACTCATCAACCTATAGGTTGCAAGTGGGTCTTCCGAGTCAAACGAAATCCCGATGGATCGGTTGAAAAATACAAAGCGCGGTTAGTCGCCAAAGGTTTTCATCAACAACATGGAAAAGACTACTTTGATACCTTTAGTCCCGTTACTAAACCGGTAACCATTCGTATCATTCTATCCATAGCTCTTTCTAACAATTGGCCTCTTCGCCAACTCGATGCCAACAATGCCTTTCTCCAAGGCACGTTGCATGAAGAGGTTTTCATGACCCAGCCGCCGGGCTACATACATCCGCAATATCCGAATCATGTGTGTAAGCTAAAACAATCTCTCTACGGGCTCAAACAAGCCCCTAGAGCTTGGTACACTGAACTTACTAACTTCCTCCTCACAATCGGGTTCACTAAATCTCTTGCAGATGCCTCTTTGTTCATCTATAATCACAATGCCACAACTTGTTTCTTTCTGGTCTACGTTGACGATATCGTATTAACGGGTAATGACTCCGCCTTTCTTACTCACTTTTTCAACACCCTTTCCAACCGCTTCTCTCTAAAAGACCTAGGTTCCTTACACCATTTCTTAGGCATCGAGGTCATTCCCACCACAACCGGCCTCTTTTTGTCCCAACACCATCACATTCAAGATCTTCTTCAAAATTTTCATATGGATGGTGCCAAAGAAGTTACCACCCCCCCTAAGTACATCAGTTGTTCTCCAACTGGATGATGGCACACCCCCCGTCGACTCGACTCCTTACAGAAAACTTGTGGGATCTCTTTAATATTTGGCCTTCACGAGACCGGACATATCATTTGCAGTCAATAATGTAACGCCCGGCTTTTTTGTATTTTCCATTTATAGAAAGTTTTGTTCGTATTTCTATTTTTGGGAACTTTGTTTTCTTGTAATCGTTCTTTCTTTGCAATCATTGCGAAACCGAGACTTGGATTACTAATGAAACTCGTTTTTTTTTGTTACAAATATGTTATACACACTTTATATATGCTCGTATGTTCGAATTGGTGAATCAATTGATGCTTAATCATTATTCTTGGAAACTATGTGCTAAACTTGTAATTAATCTAAACTTATGCTTAAAATGTGTTTTGAACGTAAACGAAACTAGATTATGATACTTATACACTCAATTATACTTTGGTTTTGATCGCCATGCTTGATTCTACCTTAAACTATGTTTATACGCTAAAACAAGTCCCTAAACTATCAAGTATGCATCAAAAGGAACCAAACAGGAAACTTCAGGGGCTAAATTGTATTTTTTTGAAACTTGTACACGAATCAGAAGTGGCGGGCGGCCCGCTTCAGCTTAGTGGTTATCTAATGCGGGCCGCATTAGACCTCTGTTACGTGAAAATGTAATCAGCTTCAATCAGACGCGTTTTGGCACTAATCCCACAATCCTTACACTCCCCAATCACCTTAATTCCACCTCTAAACTCCTCCAATCACTACCAACCTTCACCATTATAAATATAACTCTTCTCCACACCATTTTACATTTTCACAACACTCAGAACTCTCCAAATACTCTCTCAAATCAGTAGCAAAGTTGCATTTTCGGGCAGATTCATAACCTTGCACAAAAGTGAGCATAACTTGCTCATTTCTTAATGAAATCACTTGATTCTTCTTCCTAATTGCTTGGATAATCATAGGGTATGATTCCTTGACTTCTCCTTGGAGAAATCAGACCTGGAAATCCCCTGAAATGATCCAAAAACTTTCTGTTTTGACTTATGTTCTTTCAAACTTGTTTAAACTTCATCCAACTTGTGTCTAACACATCTCACACCAATGTCCTAATGCTTACAACCTCTCTTATGGTTGGTTAAGCTTAAAAACATGGTTGAGACACTTAAATCAGAGGATTAAACCTCATAAACTTTCTGTTTTGTTAGGGTGTTTTGACCCACAAGTCATGTTCGAGCTAGTTCTTGATGTAGAGTGATTATGGAGCAACTTGGGTTGTTCCAAACATACAATCCTCGCATGATTTGATGATTTCTCTTAGTTAGATTGTTTATATTATACTAATCCTAGTTCGTGACCCTCCTTGGTTGTTTTTACATCAAGAGAAGTGGTGAACATTCAAGGGGTTCCTAAATGGAAGCTTGTCTTTCTACCCCATACATGACATCTATGAACTACTCGAGGTGCCTAAATGAAGATCTTAATCTTCTACCTCATACTTGAACATTTGGACTTAATATTATATCTATATAACCTATACAATACTTAATCATATTATTCGAATAATCGAATCCTTGATGATGAACAAGTGTTCATATGTCAAGGTACTAGATTTCATCATCCTAGGCTATGATAACTCGTCACGACTCTAATGGAACCTTGTTCCATGAAACCACAAAAACTCCTTGGAGTACATAGTGTCAAGAACAAGTATCATATGTTTAGATGATTATTTTCACATGTATTTCTCATATACTATTTTCACATTGTTCTAAATACCGAATCTCGACTCTAAACATACTTGAACTTTAACCCTTGCACATTTCAACCTTCTAACCTCATCAACAACTCACGAATCTTTCAAGTCGGAAAGCTTATACAATTTTCGTGAGTATACTCGAACCCATTTTACTTTTTAAACGCTTTTGGGTGCAACATGTATTCTATGTAAAAACACTAAACACGTGAAACTATTTGAATTATATTCTATCCACATGTAAACATGTTCACCTCCCGCTAGTCTATTGGGAGCTATTCTATGAACGATTTGATGCTTGTTAATCTCATATGCTATGTAAACGATTAGTGTCTATATGCTCAATGACTTGGCTCGCCCACCTTAACAATTATAGTACTATGCATATGCTATAGGTTGTAACGCCCCGCCCCTTTTGTACTCGAGGGTATTGTTAAGTTATTCTATTTTACCTCCCGCTAAACTATTGGGATAGGCTATGTTAATTGCGTTGTATTCTAGGGTTTGAACATATAGTGACACTAGCTCAGCGTATTAGTAACTTGCATCATGTCATTTACGTTGGATATGAACTCATTTAAACTTTTTATTCTATTATGCTATGTATTCAAACTTGTATACTCGCCAACTTTTGTTGATTTTATTTTAATACATGTTGCAGGTTGTTAGACAAGACGATGAAGAAATCAAGTTAGGATGGACTTAGATACTCATTCAATAATAAACAATGTTGTTGCAATTTGTCTTTATTTGAAACAATGTATTCAAGTTTTAGTCATTAATGAAATTGGATTTAAATTATATTGTCACATAGTGTTATGATGCTTTTGAGCGATTTGTTCGTCTCATCCCGATGTTTCCGCCATCGGTTGGGGTGTGACAGATTGGTATCAGAGCCATAACTATAGGGAATTAGGAAAAGTAGGAATGCTTTAACCTAGTCTATAGTTTTAGAGCTTTATGCTTACGTCTTACTTGAAACTACTCGCATGTTACTTTATTTGCCTTTATTTATTCTTTTAACCTCTTAAAACATATATGTCACTTATGTGTAATTATATGAAAAAATTATTCTTATGTGTTAATACTTGTTTTATACGTGTTAATACTCGTTTCATTGTTCTATCATTTATGTGTTATTCTTGACATGTTATACTTATTTTTTTTCCAATCTTTAACGTACAATTTTTCCTCATACATTATAATTGATTAATCTAAATTCGAAAACACTCGTATTATACAAACGAGACGAGTTCACCAAAATAGGCGTGAAACCCACAATTTGGTAAACGACTCTCATCCCACGTTATTCTATTTTAAACGAAATTCACCATTAAGTTAGGAGTGAAATCCACATCTTAAAGGAAGTTTCAAATTCATATTCTAATGGACCCTTATCTTTTGATAAGTACCAACCACACTAGGGTACGATGTTACCAAGTTAGAGGTGAAACTCGCATCTTGTTAACTAGTCCCATTCCTTGATTTTCAATCTTATGTTACGTTCCGTGACAATCCGATTTTATGATGAATCTCTCTTATGCTATCTCAATTTTGATGTGTACAATGTAAAACATGCATGCTATTATGTTGTACCGGGTTCGTGCTATTGGGTTATTCTTATGTGATGAACTTGTCCTTTAACCCACACCTTAACATGTATAGTACTATGCGTAGTGCTATAGGAGTAGCGCACCACCTGTGAACGAGAGGTCATGTTAAGTCATACAATTGCGGTACACGATGGGTTGACCTGTTTATTCACATGCCAATAATACGTTAATCTTGTTAACTAAGTATGTCATGTGGATTGTTCTACATTTTATGCTACTACTCGTGGAAACATATCATCGAGACAGGAGTGATTTCCTTACCTTGACGATTAACTCCACCCCCTTCTTTTCTTAAAAACGACTTCACCGACGAGTTTGGGGTGATTCCCTTACCTAGGTGATCATATTCATTTTCTTTTTTTACCAAAACCCTTGCGAGTCTTCCTCTTGAATAAATTTCGGGACGAAATTTCCTAAAGGAGGGGAGACTGTAACGCCCGGCTTTTTTGTATTTTCCATTTATAGAAAGTTTTGTTCGTATTTCTATTTTTGGGAACTTTGTTTTCTTGTAATCGTTCTTTCTTTGCAATCATTGCGAAACCGAGACTTGGATTACTAATGAAACTCGTTTTTTTTGTTACAAATATGTTATACACACTTTATATATGCTCGTATGTTCGAATTGGTGAATCAATTGATGCTTAATCATTATTCTTGGAAACTATGTGCTAAACTTGTAATTAATCTAAACTTATGCTTAAAATGTGTTTTGAACGTAAACGAAACTAGATTATGATACTTATACACTCAATTATACTTTGGTTTTGATCGCCATGCTTGATTCTACCTTAAACTATGTTTATACGCTAAAACAAGTCCCTAAACTATCAAGTATGCATCAAAAGGAACCAAACAGGAAACTTCAGGGGCTAAATTGTATTTTTTTGAAACTTGTACACGAATCAGAAGTGGCGGGCGGCCCGCTTCAGCTTAGTGGTTATCTAATGCGGGCCGCATTAGACCTCTGTTACGTGAAAATGTAATCAGCTTCAATCAGACGCGTTTTGGCACTAATCCCACAATCCTTACACTCCCCAATCACCTTAATTCCACCTCTAAACTCCTCCAATCACTACCAACCTTCACCATTATAAATATAACTCTTCTCCACACCATTTTACATTTTCACAACACTCAGAACTCTCCAAATACTCTCTCAAATCAGTAGCAAAGTTGCATTTTCGGGCAGATTCATAACCTTGCACAAAAGTGAGCATAACTTGCTCATTTCTTAATGAAATCACTTGATTCTTCTTCCTAATTGCTTGGATAATCATAGGGTATGATTCCTTGACTTCTCCTTGGAGAAATCAGACCTGGAAATCCCCTGAAATGATCCAAAAACTTTCTGTTTTGACTTATGTTCTTTCAAACTTGTTTAAACTTCATCCAACTTGTGTCTAACACATCTCACACCAATGTCCTAATGCTTACAACCTCTCTTATGGTTGGTTAAGCTTAAAAACATGGTTGAGACACTTAAATCAGAGGATTAAACCTCATAAACTTTCTGTTTTGTTAGGGTGTTTTGACCCACAAGTCATGTTCGAGCTAGTTCTTGATGTAGAGTGATTATGGAGCAACTTGGGTTGTTCCAAACATACAATCCTCGCATGATTTGATGATTTCTCTTAGTTAGATTGTTTATATTATACTAATCCTAGTTCGTGACCCTCCTTGGTTGTTTTTACATCAAGAGAAGTGGTGAACATTCAAGGGGTTCCTAAATGGAAGCTTGTCTTTCTACCCCATACATGACATCTATGAACTACTCGAGGTGCCTAAATGAAGATCTTAATCTTCTACCTCATACTTGAACATTTGGACTTAATATTATATCTATATAACCTATACAATACTTAATCATATTATTCGAATAATCGAATCCTTGATGATGAACAAGTGTTCATATGTCAAGGTACTAGATTTCATCATCCTAGGCTATGATAACTCGTCACGACTCTAATGGAACCTTGTTCCATGAAACCACAAAAACTCCTTGGAGTACATAGTGTCAAGAACAAGTATCATATGTTTAGATGATTATTTTCACATGTATTTCTCATATACTATTTTCACATTGTTCTAAATACCGAATCTCGACTCTAAACATACTTGAACTTTAACCCTTGCACATTTCAACCTTCTAACCTCATCAACAACTCACGAATCTTTCAAGTCGGAAAGCTTATACAATTTTCGTGAGTATACTCGAACCCATTTTACTTTTTAAACGCTTTTGGGTGCAACATGTATTCTATGTAAAAACACTAAACACGTGAAACTATTTGAATTATATTCTATCCACATGTAAACATGTTCACCTCCCGCTAGTCTATTGGGAGCTATTCTATGAACGATTTGATGCTTGTTAATCTCATATGCTATGTAAACGATTAGTGTCTATATGCTCAATGACTTGGCTCGCCCACCTTAACAATTATAGTACTATGCATATGCTATAGGTTGTAACGCCCCGCCCCTTTTGTACTCGAGGGTATTGTTAAGTTATTCTATTTTACCTCCCGCTAAACTATTGGGATAGGCTATGTTAATTGCGTTGTATTCTAGGGTTTGAACATATAGTGACACTAGCTCAGCGTATTAGTAACTTGCATCATGTCATTTACGTTGGATATGAACTCATTTAAACTTTTTATTCTATTATGCTATGTATTCAAACTTGTATACTCGCCAACTTTTGTTGATTTTATTTTAATACATGTTGCAGGTTGTTAGACAAGACGATGAAGAAATCAAGTTAGGATGGACTTAGATACTCATTCAATAATAAACAATGTTGTTGCAATTTGTCTTTATTTGAAACAATGTATTCAAGTTTTAGTCATTAATGAAATTGGATTTAAATTATATTGTCACATAGTGTTATGATGCTTTTGAGCGATTTGTTCGTCTCATCCCGATGTTTCCGCCATCGGTTGGGGTGTGACAAATAAATTGTCCTAATTCATGCATTCCCCATCTCAAACACACTGGAAAGCACAAAAAAGACTATTAAGGTACCTATAAGGTTCAATTCATCATGGCCTCTTCCTCCGGAAAAATACCGGGCTTGAACTTAAGGCATTTTCGAACTCCGACTGGGGCGGGGTTTCCACAGCTGGACGATCAACTACTGCATATATTCTATATCTTGGTAGCAACATCATATCTTGGCGATCCACTAAGCAAAAGTTTGTTTCGCGTTCGTAAACTGAAGCGGAATATCAAGCACTTGCTAATGCTGCTGCGGAAGTCTCTTGGGTCCAAAATCTTCTGCGGGAACTTGGGATCATCTCAGTCCGGCCACCGACACTTTAGTGTGACAATACAGGGGCAACATACGTGTGTGCAAACCCGGTCTACCACTCGCGTATGAAGCATGTCGCCTTAGACTACCACTTTGTGAGGGAAAAAGTCACTAATGGCTCACTTCAGGTTCTTCACATCAATTCTATGGACCAACTTGCCGATGCTCTCACCAAGCCACTAAGTCGAACCACCTTCGTTCGGTTACGTTCCAAGATTGGAGTCTCTGATGGATCCTCCATCTTGCGGGGGCGTATTACAGATAAATCAAAGAGATAAATCAAAGGAGTGATTTATGATATTAATTCAAGATATCCTCACAATTATCCTCGGTCAATATTTTATTATTGTATTGTAAAATTCAGTTCCTAATTTCATGCTTTCCATATTCTTGTATTTGGCTATTTAAGCGTTGTAACTCTCTGTAACTTTTTGTATCAGAATTTATAAAATACCATAACTGTATACTTACATCTTACATTTCTTGTCGAGCTGACACGTCAGCTTGGAAAAATTTTATTTTAATTAAATTGCTTTATGGAAAATCCCTTAAAAATAAAATTTATTAAAATCCGTGGGTGATGGTGTTGGGCGGTGGTGGTGGGTGGTGGTGGACGGTGGTGGCAGTGATGGATGGTGGTGGGTGATAGACAGCGGTGGTGTTGGGTGGTGATGTTTAACCCTATGCAGACCTTAAAAAATCTTAGAGCTCGCACATACGTTTTTTAATAAAACGTTTTCGGAAAAACAAACAGTCTGTATATGGAAATGTCTGCGCGTGGCCTGCGCAGCGCAGACAGAAGAGCTTGTGCAGATCGTTTTTAGAAAAACAAACACCAACTTAGTATCTCACCATTGTTATCAAGTGGAGGTATCCGGGAAGAGTTTCTAAACCTGAGAAATTCCTTTAAAAACCGTTCTACCACAAGGTCAAATTCTTTGTTGAAATCTCCTTATGGGCTTCAACTTTAACAACTTGCATTAAATTTATGAGTACTAAACAATCTTCAATGGATGAGATTACTTTAGGATAAATAACATGATTCTTCCTTCTGTTTTTTTTTTTGGCTCCAATCCTTATGTTTTTTTCAATTTCCGTTTGTTTAAAATGTTTCCACAACAAACAGTATCTTCTAAGGGGGTGGGGTGCTCCATTTTCCATCACTCACTACACCCAATCATGTTCCGCCACATCATCAAACATGGTTCTATCACTAGTGATGGATTTTAGTGGGGGTGCCCATCACTAGTGAATGGTCATTGAAGAGCATTTGGGTACTGCCATGTTTGCACACCATACAAATCTCAACAGACTTTCAACGCGTTGTCACCACCACTCGTTATCACCACCACACGTGGTCACCATGAGTGGCAACGATGTTCCACGCGTGGTGAGCCACTCACAACGGACCATAACGTGGCGCCCCGACTGGCCTAATCCTTTCACATCTTCCCATTTTGCCTCATGCTTTTCAGTATGGATGTCCATATTCCACCTTGGAATGTGATTTCAAAACCTTTTTTGCATGGTAGTTGTTCCATACTTGCGATGTTTTTATTTAGGGTTGGAATGTAGTATACAAATTCTATAACGTGATATTTACCGTTTGATGTAGTTAGAACCTTCCCCCCTTCCATGAAAGAACATAATTATGTTGCTTAAATTAATAACGATTATGTTTGAAAAAATAAAAGATAGGATTAGGATCAAATACAAAGGATCCTAATTGTAAGAAGTGTAAGAAGGATTTATAGAGTGACAAGTGTCTAATAACCTAAAAAAACCCACTACACAAAAAAACCCCACTACAAAAAAAAAAAACCTTAAACATCCATCACCACCAAAAACCTAAACCCCCACCCCCGGGGTGGGTGTTTAGTTTTTTTAGATTTTTTTTTAGGTTTTTGGGGGGTGGGGGTGGGGGGTTTAGGTTTTTGGGGTTTTTTTTTTTTTTTTTGGTGAGGTATAGTTTTTTTTTTTATTGCCCGGGGGGGGGGGGGGGGGGGGGGTTAGGTTTTTTTTAAGGTTTTTGGGGGGTGGGGGGTTAGATTTTTTTGGGGTTTTTTTTGGTGAGGTATAGTTTTTTTTTTTTTTTTTTTTTTTTTTGCCGGGGGTGGGGGTGGGGGTTTAGGTTTTTGGGTGGTGGTGGGGTGGGGTGGGGGTTTAGGTTTTTTGTGGTGATGTAGTGAGTTTAGTTTTAGGTTATTGGACACTTGTCACTCTATAAATCCTTCTTACACTTCTTACAATTAGAAGCCTTTGTAGAATAACTTGACCCATAGAAGATAATAGACATTCGTATTTTCATGTATTACTCTTCGAATCCAGTTTACAAAACAAGTCGGGTTATAAGGATTTATATTAATAAATGATTAATTTGGTTCATTTGGTAGAGTCATATACCTCTTTGAGAGAGGGTCATAGGTTCAAACTTGGGCAGGGAGAGTATTTTAGGATTAGTAGATCGAGGGTTTAAATAAGAAGAATTTTTTTTGGTAAGAATACGCCTACAAATCACACATATGTTTTTTCCTATCAAGGCTTACAAACCACATATTAAATTTTCTTTTCAAATGATAATTCCTCTATATGTTAATGGTGTAAAGTAGAATAAAGAGTAGCATTTGTCGTTCAAAAAAAAAGAAACAAAAAAATAAATCACCAAAAAGTTTAATAAAACCTTACATGTAGAAAATACTATTTCAAGTACAAAATACGGTATTCCAACAAGACGAATACATTGAAACCAAATGTTCGGTCTGTGAGAGAGAAGCCAATCGTGAAAACATAAACTTCAAAGTCGAAAATTGTCTTGTAAAACATCTGTTCTACCTATTTTCAGCTTCATCACTTTGGTAAGTGTCGTCTCTGTTTTCTCTCTTAGAGCATCCGTAGTGGGGCGTTATTTTTAAAAAAAATTGAAAAAAACGCCTAAAAACGCCCCCCACTCATTACACCGGGCGTTTTCCGGCGTTATGATTGAAAAAAAGGCATCCTGGCGTTTTAAAAAAAACGCTGCATATTTTACATGGGGTTTGCATGTGGCCAATGAGATTGTTCCAAGTAAGTTTGACTAAATCCTTTCCTCTGACATACTTTACTTTCCTTTTCTTTTTTCTTTTTTTAATCCTTTTCTAGCCAATGGGAGGCTTCCAAGTAGTTTTCTTTTCTTTTTAAACATGCAAAGGGACCGAAATATCACATGACCATTTTTTTTTTCTAATTGGAAGGGGCGTTATTGGAATAATGCCCCATGCTGACTGCGATGACACGTGTCGGATAATGCCCATGGTGGGGCATTATTTTTCTAAACCACTACGGGTGGTCTTGTACCTAGATGGTTTACAAGACAATTTTCGACTAAAGTTTCTGTCTAATACATATAAAACTATATTTTTATTTTTTAATTTTTATTTTTAAGATGGAACGGTTTTCTCAACATCCATTCCCAACGGTGTATTTACTTGTACATTGGGGTTTTGGGCTTATACAACAGACCATGTCACCAAGATAACAACGTATGCATAAAAGCCCAATAAGTACATTCAAACTTCAAAGAAAAATAAATAAATATGATAGGATCCTTGTACCTAAGCTGGTAAAACATGTTGTGTGATGTTAAACCACTAATATTCGACGCAACACGTTTAGTTGGACTTGAACATAAGTTGTTTAACTACAAATGTGATTTACCTGGACACTAATTACACAGACATTTATATAAGCTTGTTACATGACACAACATATTTCTTAACGATTGAATTCAAAAGGTTAAATAACACGAAAGACATGACACGACACATTTAACACGAGTAAATATAATAACTCTCATAACACATACAACTCCATGTGTGATCCCTGAGTTTTCTTCTTAAAGGGATTTGGTCAAGATTCAAGAAAAGAATATCTCATTTAAACTTATTGACCTTTATTTTGTACCCATTTTGTTTATATATGAACAAAGGGATACACATAATTGATTCAAACAAACACACAACTAAGGTTGTTTAAAAAACAATGGCTCGTAGCTCGCTCGAGGTTCGTTTGAAAAAAGCGCAAAAAAGCTTGTCTAATTGGCTCGATTTCAAACTAGCCGAACCGGATTAGTTCGTTTGTAAATGAGTCGAGGCCGAGCCAAGATAGGTTTGATTCATGACTCGCTCGTTTGGCTCATGTAAAATGAAGCCAAAAATTTATATATTCACACATATACTATACATAGACAAATATGTAAAACCTAAAAATCTTATGTATTTTTAATTAAGCAATGGCTTTTAATTAGTAAATTATGTTATATATATATATTAGCGTAAATATTGTTTTACTTATTGTTTTTTGGTATTTTGTATAATCATTATGTGCAAAAAAAAATACAAAAATAATATACATATATAGGGTTAGGTTCATTAATAAACAACCACTTTGATTGTAACACTAGTCAACTAATTCTAGCCCTTGATTATCAATACACAAGTGTGAATCAATGGCCATGATTTAATGATAAAAATATACTAGTGTATTTTACGATTTAATGATGTGAATCAATGGTTAGAATTTGTTCGCTCAGTTCACACATACACTATTGTTCACTCTAGAACCCCCCACCATATATTTAAAATAAACGAGTTGGCTCGACGAGCCACATGCTTGAGCTTTTGTTGAGCCGAGCTCCAGCCCAACATTTCAGCTCATTAAGCTAAACAAGCCAGCTTGGCTTGGCCCCGACTTGGTTTTTAAATGAGCCTTGCCTTGGCGCAGGTCGTTTACAGTCCTACACACAATCAAAATGGTATGTATTCTCCGTCACTACATGTATCACCGGCAGCATGTTTCTTTCCTCCCCCTGTCAATCCCCGTTCTTAACCGTCTTCCATACATATTCCACTCACCCTCTCTCCTCGCCACGTCGGAGCCGCCCGTGTTTTCTCTTCCCTCCTTCCACATCGACCATGAATTTCTTCCACCTCCACCAAAGTCACTCAATGTTATTTTTATTTCTCTAAGGTCACTCAGTTTTCAGTAGGTGTTATAGTCTTGTGAATATTTTTTATTATTTTTTTTGTAAATTTTGTTATGTTCAAAATTAGGTCTGGAAATAAAAACCCATTTGGGTTATTTTAGGTCATCTTAGAAATGAAACAAGTCATATGATGTGTCAAAGAAATAAGTAAGGATGGGTCAAGATAAGTTTTAAAATTTCCATTTAAAATTAGTCATGGGTTAGGATAGCTTTCTAAGTTTTAACCAAACATATCTGGGTACTAAAAGAGCATCACACAAAGTCATAGTCTTCATACTTCGACTCTTCATACTCCGTGTACAAAAAATAAAATTAAATATTTTTTTAAAAATTAAAAAAAAAAACTCATAAGCTATGAGCAATCAATCATGCCTCAGTCACCTATTCCGCCGCAGGTCGGGGTGTGACAGTAATGCTCTACAAGATTCTAAATATATGTGCTTATTTTTATCTACATTTCAATAAAAAGTTTTGTCCAAAATCGAGCGGGTTAAATATACATTCGCTGTGATTCCGCCTGAATAACGTATGAAAATGGGGTTTTAGTCAAAATAGAGTGTTTTTCTCAGTGGCGAAGTATTATGGGTGCCCGGGGGTGCACCCGCCCACCCCAATGTTTCGGTTAGAAGTGTATAAGTTCCGATTTTTTGTCCGAAAATTTTAAAATTATATAGGATTGCCCCCCGATTATTTTTCCTAAATTGTATATCCTAAATATTTATAAACTTTGTATATAAATGATGGGTAGTTTGGTAAATATACACTTTGTTTTATTTGGAACTATTATTATTTGACCCGACTTGAATCGAATAGTCAACCCGACCTGACCCAAAACATAACGATAGGAAAAAAAATTGGGTCCCATCACTTTACGCCCCCTCGAAACTTTTGGTCAAGCTCTGCCACTGGTTTTTCTCATAAACTATAGTAAGTGTTGGTAAGTACCGATGACGTGACTAATTGAACCAATTCAGACCGAACAATATCGATATTGGTATTGGTACTATAGGAACCGTTACTGTGTTTTTATAGTTCTTGATAGATGTAAAATATATGACGATATCCTTTTGGATATATAAAGATGTTATTTTTTGGGTTTTCTATTTCTGTAGTCCTAACACATGTGTCGATATTGAAATGAACTGAACTGAACCGATACCGATCGAATTTCCGTAGAAACATGCGGGGGAATGCCACTAGTTACCATTATTTTGGATACGATGAATTTCTAATTCAAATTTCTATAAATTCCAATTAGCTTAAAAGATTCAAATTTGTTTCAAGCCTATCTACGAAGAAAAGACACTTTAAATTATACTCAAATACATATATAAGTATATTCATTAATGAATACACTAAAATTATCATTATTATCAAAACTAATGTATTCATAAGTGAATAAAAATAAAATATTCTCAAAATACATTCAAGTATGGTGAGAAACCATTGGTGAATATATAGTATATAGTGTGCTAACAATAATGTCACCATATTAATCATTAATGTTTCAATTAATTATAGCTAAGGCTACTCGGTATGGGAGATGGTAGTCCTTGGAGGATGGTTTCTGTAACGAAACTACCATTTGTCGTTTGTTGTCGCCATCATTTGCTTTTGCCATCTTATTAGACTGGACGGTATGGGGGCCGGCTGAGGCACGGCGCTGGTCATCCACACCACCCCCCTTGGCCCGGCTAGGCACTTTCGGCTCCCACTCGCCGGTCTTGCCGTGCCTCCCTTCTCTCACATATACATATACATACATACATATATATACATAAAGGGGCTCATCTCCCACCCCTCTAGGTCCATCCCCTTCAAGCCCCTCTTACGTGGCAGTGACGTGGCGGCCCATCCCCTTGGGATGAGGCTCTCCATACCCTCCGGTCTTAGGAGCTGCTCAACAACCGATGTAAACAAAGAAAGAAACAAAAAAGAAGTGAGATTTCCTTGTTTCTCTCTCTTATCAAGAAAAGGAAACACATAATATCCCTCTGATGATGAAGAAAAAAACAAAACAAGGAATTTAAAGGGAGATGATGGTTGGCCTTGCAAATAGATGGATGCAAAACGTGTATTACCGGACACGCAAACCGGCCCACACCATTGCCCCGATGATGGTGGGGGGCGTCCCCCTCGTTAACATCCCCCCCTCTGTTAGAGACTAAGGTTTAGGGGCGAGAGGGCAGGAGCTAACTTAGATGGACAAGACGCAGTAGCCCGGAATCGAACTCACGCTTATGGATGCAACTTACCCCCGCCTTACAAATAGTTACATGTATACCTATGAAAATGTCATGTGGATTGGATAAGTGACTCATGAGAGAACCATTATTCATGCCCAGTTTAAATTCATATATAGAGTTAACTCATATATTGTTAATGTTAATACTCATAGCCTGTGAATTGTTTATGCATACCCTAATATATTTCACTTGAAGTTCACTTAATTACCATACTACTACGACATGATTTTTCTTTAATCTAACAAATCTAGAGGCAGATCTATAGTGACTTTTAGAAAGAAAAAAAAAATTGTCTTTATGGAAAAAAACAGCCTGTGAATTATTTATGCGTACCATGATAAAATTTGTATCGGCTAACTTACATGCCGCTATAGTTCTACTCCTAAATCTACACTTTTATTTACTTTTGGACGTGAACGTCAACATAACGAAGATTAACACCTTTCTATCATACATTGATAATATTGCTAAACTACATGCATTTTGGTTCTTATTAATTTATAATATTCTTATTATTTTCATTCGAACCCAACCCATATACATAAGTATACACGTATATTCACAGCCAAACAACATAATTATTTATACATGGGCGGACTACGTTTGTACTTTGCTCCATATATTATGTGAAATAAAAAGTATAGCAATCATTAGGCCGGAGGGTGTGGGAGGCGCCACCACCGCCACCTCAGCACCTATAGCGCCGCCGGCGCCATCGACCCACACCCACCACTTTAAGTTGGGGCGCTATGGAGGTGCCGCCATCATGGTAACGGGGAGGAAGAGGTGTTCAGGTGGGGCCCACGTCAATTTCAACCAATGAAATCTTTTTTTGATTTTTTTTTTTTTTTTTTTTTCAAATATAGCGCCTAGACCACACCCTCCATATTAAAGAGGGGGCGCCATCAAGCTTCAGCCCACGTGGCGCCTACGTGGCGCTGAGGTGTCCTTTATAAAGCCCCAAGGGGGTTATCCCACACCCTCCAGCCTTATCTTAGCCATTCAGTCAATGCAAAGAGTTATAAGAACCTTGTCCCACAGTGGTCATATATGAACACTAATGCTAGTTAATGGTGACTTTGAATGCGATTTAATAACCGTCCTTGACTTGGCTCTCCTACTGTTGCTTGCGCTCAATTTCTACAAAAACTTAATGCACTATTTAAACATCCATGCCATCATAACCACATGTATAACGGTTGGCCAAATAGATATGACTTATATTCAAATCCTACACATGTATTATTAATTGTTTAGGGGCCACTTACTAATTGGAAGACGTATAAAGGCTTCAAAGGTTAACTCTACAAGATAATATCAACAAAACAAGCAACTTACAAATTTTGTTCATAGAGTATTAACTCTACGTTGTGGTAATATTATCCGGACAGCTTAAAAATATGCACCAGTCATTGCGAAGATGCAAGAAATAGTTTCAATCAAACTACTCAAACTCGACTTGAGTTCAATTCGATCATATAGTTTTTCATTTTTTTTTCTGTTTAAGTAACTATTGTTATAGATTATTACTATGTCTATGTGTAACATTATGTATACATGTTATTAAATATTACATAGTATTTAGTGTTGGGTTATTCCTTTCAAGCTTTAAACTTAATACTCGTGGTCGACTAGATTATCTAACGCTATTACAAGTACTTCATGAAATCAACTTGAATTCAATCATACTCTAGTTGAGCCGAGCCATTGACTGAAAAGCTCGCGAGTATTCGAGCCTGACTTATCAATACAACTGCCTTAGGCCGATTAATTGATTGTTGGAGTCTCGTTACTTCGATTTTTGTAGTTGTATTACTAAAAAAAAGGGTAGTTGCACGGTACCCCTGACCGCGGAAGGGATCTCCCTTCCCAGTTCACCACCCGACAAGGATCCCTGGCGGCAAATACCCATAGCCATCAAAGAGGGGTAAGAAACATGTTTCGAACCCGAGACCTCGAGTGTCCTCGGTCCGGCTTAAAGCGGGTGTCGGTGGCCACCAAAGTGGCACTAATGGGAATTGAACTTGGGTCTCCATTGGAGAACCCAAGTCACTCCACCACTAGGCCACTTGTGGTGGTTAATTAGAAATTTACTAGGTTTGTATTATTATGGAATTAGAAATTTAATTAATTTTCATCCAAGTTAGGAGCGTTATAATCAATTTAAAATATCGCTATATTTTGGCTCAGTTACTGAATTGGGGGACAAAAGATTTCATCAACCGTCTTTGAGTTTCGCATTAAAATACGATTTAGTTTTCATAGCTTTCGCTAGTGGGTTTTGTGTTACATGATAAACGTTAAAGATTGCATCTACTCAGTTTGTGCTTAAAATACGATATAGCTTTCGCTAGTGGGCTTTGTGCAACATGACAAATGTTTGAAGATCGCATCTACTCAGTTTGTTCTTAAGTTTAGATAATCAACTACTTCATTCAATGATTAATCAAATGTGTACCCCATATGTGCTTTCATTTCTCGCGCCAATAGGTTATGAGTTAGTGCGAGTACTACTTCCCTAATGAGTCCAAAGCATTAGAACACTAGCGTCCTCCAATAGGCGGGGAAAATTGGCTGGCCCTCAACGGTGGTTGAGTACGCCACACTGGGCCTCAATATATAGATTATCTTATGGCATTTGAATTGTGTATACATCTCCAATGGTAATAAACCCAAAATTCATAAATCACAATTCACAAATGAGTTTACAAAAGCTGATCTATTTATTCTTTCTTTTTTTTTCTGAGAAAAAAAGTGAACTTAGGATCCTAGCATAAGTTGTAATAAACCCCAAATTTCAAACATCACAGATGAATAAAAGCTGACCTAAATATTCTGTTTTTTTCTTCTATAAAAAATGTTAACTTTAATAGACCTCAACAAATGTTGCAACTAGGGAGCCATAAAAATCTTATGTGCACAAACTCAGGACATTTTAGCTACTTTTTTTTCACAATATTTTACGTTTTTTTACTGATTTTTTTCAGATCAATCAATAATGAAATTCATGAAATATTAATGGATCCACTTTATTTTGTTCATCGTCCAGTACTTACCTTCAAAGTATACAAATCTGGCCCACAACCATAAAGTATTGTTTTAAAATCTCATGTAACATGTATTATCAAATATTTGTCCTCGAATAGGGCTGTAAACGAACCGAACGAACACGAACAAGACCTTGTTCGTGTTCGTTTGTTAAAAAATATATGTGTTCGCGAACCGTTCACGAACGCTTATCGAACGGGATTTTATGTTTGTGTTCGTTTGTTAAGGAAATGAACATGTTCGTGTTCCTTTATGTTTGTTTGTTAATTTTAGGCAACGAACGTTGACGAACACAAATGAGCACAAGCTAATGTTCATGAACACAAATGGAAATAAACGAACAGAGACAATCGTCTATGAACATAATATATAATAGACTAACACTTATTAAATATTTAATTTGTCAGACTTATGATATATTCAAATAAATATAAAAACTAAAAACACTAATGAACTATCAAACACATGCGAACACGTTACCGAATGTTCACGAACATAAACGAACGAACACGATCTCTGTTCATGTTTGTTCATTTAACTAAACGAACGAAATTTCTTGTTTGTGTTCGTTTGTTTAATAAACGAACGAACACAAACGAACTTCCCGCCGAACGGTTCACGAACTGTTCGTCGAACGTTTTGTTCGTTTACAGCCCTATCCTCGAATATATAAATCTCGCCGACAGAGTTGCTTTTTTTTTTCAAATCTATATATTTATTTATTTATTTATGATAAAAAAGAAAATGAATGAACAGTGTTTTATAATTTATTTTTTAAATTATTAAATTTAGAATGGAATACATCATTAAGAGATCAGCAAATGGTATCGGGTATAGGTACCGGTCTCAAATTTACCAAATCGGTGTATTTTCGGTACCGGTTCTACACAGTTATTCACCGGTTTTTACCCTCAAATACCGATACCTTACCAGTACCGACCGGTACCGAACCGTACCATACTAGGTATATTCGGTACCGGTACCCACTTTTGAGGATTTCGGTAACGGTATTTTCGGTACCGGTTGGTACCGAGCTCATCAAATCCTGTAGCAACGCAGCAATGCAAGTAATTGCACCGTTTAGATTACTTTTCATACACACAGTAAATACACTGTATTTCGTTTGAATGGGGTTTTATTTACACAACAACTTATTTTGCTTTCTTTTTTGTCTTTTTCTGTAATGAATTAATTGTAACATGTAAAATTAACTTGGATATTTAGAATATTGATGAGCAAATCGTATCAAATCCTGTAAACGAATCGGTATCGTATCGGTACCAAATTTACTATAACAAATCATTTTCGGTACCAATTTGGTACCCACCTTTTGGCGTTTTCAGAATCGTTAATTTCGGTTCGACACCGGTCTAGCACCATACTTGTAATTATTGATTTTTACATTCAAATACCATATCGTATTGTAACGAGCATTTTCGGTGCCGGTACCTAATTTCGATGATTTTCCGGATCGGTACTTTCGCTGCCGTTACCGGTATCGAGCTCATCCATATTTTAACGTGTTAGCACTGTAATAACTGAACTGAAAACAACCGAATTTCCAACGTGTAGGACTTATGGGTCCTATTATTATATATTAGGTTATTTAAAATCGTTTTTTCTGACGGAGTGATTATCCTTACCACGTCATTTTATTTATGTTTTGATATTCGATATCTTTTTGCCGTTGCTGACACGCCTTTTGTAGTCATTGGGTCCCGCCGCAACGCGCGGGCGAAAAATAACTAGTTTCAATAATATGTCTTAATCCTCCATATTTCTTTACCTCTTCCAATTTATATTGCTACTATTTCTAAATATGTATAGTTAATTAACATAGCAAAGCGTTACTCTCCTTTGTCATATTGTTAAAAGTCAAACTATTCACCAAGTCTATGCCAATTCACAATTCTACATATCTTCTATCACAAGGAACCTATTTATAACTATATACAATTCGTTATCAAGTATTTATGATTTCATTATTATTATTTTTTTTGGAACGGCAAGTTACGTTAACCAAAAAAACGACTAGCAAGAAGCTAGCACGGCAACAAAGACGAACTACAACACAAAATTACACCATTTTTTCTTCGAAGACACATCGTTCAAAGGGGACCTATTCTTGATCCAAAGATAATTTAAGGATTTAATCTCTTCCAAAGTCCTAACCGCTTCCGCTGATTTTCCAGAAAAAAATCATATCGTTCCTTGTCCTCCATATGCACCAACAAGCCGTGACCTACCATGGAAGACCTTTTTTAATCGTCGATCCAATCTTTGCACTTTATGCACCAATAACAAATTCTGTGTGGAAAAGGCATAAATCGGTGGCACTTCGCACCAGTTCACTACCAACTGCATGATATGAGAGGCAAAAATACAAGACGTAAAAAGGTGCTCACTTGTTTCTTCGTCATGCCCGCACAACTTGCAAACCGTCGTCCCTACTTGAATGCTTCTACTCCTCAAAGCCGTAAGCGTAGGAATCCTATTTATATCAGCTTTCCAAAGAAAAATATTAGCTTTTCACGGAACCCAACTGTTCTAGTCCATCACGAACTGGTAGCAACATTATTCGCTTGAAACAATGTTTTTTTCATTGACTCGACTAAAAAAACTCCTATTTATTCGCTAGCCACCTCCACTAATCAGTTCTCTAGCTTAAAACAATCCGCTGGAGCATGGCATCCAACCTGCATAGCTCATTTAACTCAAGCTGGTTCAAATTTTGCTTCTTCCATTTCCACTTCCAAACTACACCCGAGCCGACTTCTTCAAATCTATCTTGAATTAAACACTCCTTGGTTTCCAGCAAAAAAAGATTAGGGAAGGAATTTCTGAGAGGCTGGGACGATACCTAAGGGTCTAACCATAACCGAATTTTATCACCCTTACCCACTACCCCCATGAGCATATTATTAAGATTCAGATTTGTGTAAGCCAAATAATTACCCAGCTTAGCAATGGTGCTCCAAACGCCCGGTAGACCTTTTGAAAACAAAAGAATCGGCCACGATCTTTTATTAGAGTGAATTGATCCAATCACCTTGTTCCAAAGTGTGTCGGGTTGAGTTTTAAAGCGCCACCACCATTTGCTGAGGAGAGCAATATTAGCGTCACGAAGTGGAGTAAGCCCTAACCCATCGACCTCTTTTAGCGCTACCTTGTCCTATTTAACCCAATTGAGCTTGTGGCTGTCCTCGTTACCACCCCAAAAAAAATTGTGCCTTTTAGCTTCAAGTTTGTTGATAATGGCGACAGACGCTTTAAAAAGGGAAAAGTAGTATGTAGGGAGAGTCTCCGTCACCGCTTTAAGGAGGGTAAGTCTACCTCCTACCGAGGCCTTCCATAACGACAACCTTTTGTCAAATGCATCTAGCACCGGTTTCCAATTCGCTAAGCGGTTCATGTTAACTCCAAGAGTGAGACCCAAGTACCTACACGGAAAATTACTCGATTTACACCCAATCCGGTTGGCCATACTTTCCGACTCTACTCCCACTCTAAAGAGACAAGACTTCGCATAATTGATTTTTAATCCCGAAACAACATAAAATGTCCTCAAAATGCGTGCCATGTTTAACACATTATCATTAGTCAATTCACCAACAAACAGAGCATCATCCGCAAAGATAAGATGAGACAAGATCGGGCCATTATTTGGACACGAAAAGCCTTTAAACAAGTTTAGCTCAAGAGCTTTTGAAAACATGCTCGCAAGCGCCTCCATGCCAATGATAGAAAGAAAGGGTGAGAGCGGGTCGCCTTACCTTACCCCTCTCTGAAACTGGAACTCAAAAGTGGGAGAGCCATTAGTGAACAATAAAACTTGGTCTCAACATTTAGGTTTTAACCTCAATTAACTTCCCATTTCTTCTTATAAGCATCAGAAGTATCTTAAATGTTAGATATTTTAATGTAATTGGGATTAATTTGATGATCAAAGAAAATTATAAACTTTTTTACAAATTTTTTTTTTACGGTTTTAAACTTTTTTTTTTCTACAAAAACTTTTTTACAATTTTTTTTACAAAATAACAAAAAGATGAGAGAGAAATAAGAAGAGAGAGAAATTGAAAAGAATTTAAAAAGAGACTTTAATAAGAAGAGAGGCAGATGATTTGATTGTTTTGATTAAATGACTAATTACCCTTTTAGTTGTCATTATCTGATTAGTGGAGAATGGTTCTCGCAGTTCTCACAACTGTGGATGGTTTTCATTTTAGTGGCCATATATATACAAAATACCAAAAAAAAAACAATAAGTAAAACAATATTTACGCTAATATATAAAACATAATTTACAAATTAAAAACCATTGCCCTTAATTAAAAATATATAAGATTTTTAGGTTTCACATATTTGTCTATGCATAGTATATGTGTATATATAAATTTAAAAAAAATGCCTTAGAAATTTAATTTTTCAGAATTTGGGCATTATTTTCGTAACAAAAATAAAGCATTTTAGAGGCTTTTTATTTAAAATAAAAGTTAACTGCCTAAAGGCAGTTACACATCCCTAACCCTAAAATTTGTATCAGTTTTTGGCACAGTTCTTTTGGTTCAATTACGAATTCTCAATACACACTTACTAGTTCTTGTTCTCGAAACCCAAAGTTATATCCAACTAAATTATTCTGGAGAACTAGTGAAATAATCAGATTTAAAAGTGATTGCACGCCTCACTGATTATGCGTTGATTACAAAATACCCCAACAAAAAACTCATGTACAACATGTGTAGCTCCCACTTTTTGAACATTCAAATAGATTAAAAATAACACACTAATTTTTGACAAAATTTTGGCATGACCCGTTCGTACTATAAACATTTCCTCTGCTTTTAACAAACATCATTCAAATAAACTTATACGACACTTTTTCAAAATAAATAAAAGTAGTGACCATACAAGACCTAATACAAGGGTTATGTCCGAACTACCGAAAAAGGTTTTCAAATTCAAACTATTTACGAACATCCTAAAACATAAAATTTACATTTGCATTACAAAAATTATTTGACCCATTTCAAAAGATAACTTGAACCGGAAGCACATATATGGACGATGTGGTGTCTTCGAATCCGAGCTCGCCATTCTAGCATGAGATTTACCTACATCCATAACATAAACTTGCATGTTAGTTCGGATAAAACATTATTACTAATACATTTTTTATTTAGCTTTTTACCGCATTATTTGACCCTTTACCGAGTCACTTCATCTTTACATCATCTTACTTGAATCTTTCATACTACAATTCCGCTTTAACGAATATCATGCCATTTAACTTCCATCACCATAAAATCATCATATTTCATCCGACCCGTTCTCACGGATCATTCATATATTTACTTTCTTGTTTATTATTCTCCACTAGTTTGACTTACAAAAGTCAACATCTAGTTACCTTAACTTCATAACAAATTCATCCTATTTTACTCGTTTAACTACGGGTTTAATACATCATCCAGAATAACATCATTTTCATACTTTAGACCCATTTGCACGGGTCGTCAACCTACTTTTTCTCCTTTTTCTACTATCAATTCGTAATAAGGCATTTTTACTAATGATTCCCACATAAAACATCAAATAATTATTTACAAGAGAACTAACATAATATTATACTTTCTACATAAGCGAAGTTCATAAGAACTTACCGTGATCTTGTGAAGCTTGCGACTTCAAGTGACTCGTACCTTCTTCCTTCTTCGTGCCTATATATTATAACTTCATGCTTTTAGCTTTCATAAACATTACTTCACATATGCATCTTTGATTTATTTATCATGACTTAACTTAATTACCCATATATCCATTTTGGTTTACATCATCATTAAATCCGAATTCATGTCAAACTTCAACTAAATCATTCTTAGGTATTTCATCGAAGACATGGTGTGTGTATTATCTATAAAGCATGAAGTACAAGTATTCAAAGCATATTTTTCCATAGTTCATCTATTGATTAACATAAACATCCCTAATTCCATCTTTTGCCATACTAACTATGAGCACTTGGTTTTAATCATCAATTACTTATCAATATTTCATCAACACATTGCTTTAATCATCAATATCATACTAATTAGCATATAGGGTTTCCCAAATTTCTAATCATCCTATAACATACAAATGGGTTTTTACTTCATATCATCATTACATACAATTTCAAGCATGATTTCGACTCCCATATGCTAATACATCTAGTATTCATATTTAATTTCATATGAAATCACTAATTACACATATCACACTACATCAACTAACATTAAAAACATGAAATTCGACTTACATGACACTTACAACACTTAAGGAATCATGATTCCTAACTCATGCATTGAAAATCCGGCCTTTTACTCCTTCAATTTTGTAGAGTTTTGAAGAACTAGGGTTTCCCTTGGCTCTCTCTCCCTCTGTTCGATCGTACCAGCCAAGGAGAAACACTGATTTTTTTTATCTAATTTCATTACATAATTACATTACATATTTACATTATTAGTCCCTTGTCTTTTCGAGTGTTTTCAAAATAGCCATTTCCCATACTAAGTTGGTTACTTCCATTTACATAAGGGGTTTTTATTTTATTATTTCTTATAAAACTTTCGATATGACAAAAAATCTATGTTTATCATCCCTTATCGTTAAAACATCACGATTAAATTATTATTCTAAGTCTTACCAAATTTTGGGATGTTACAAGTCTACCCCCTTAAGAAGGTTTCGTCCCCGAAACCTGAATACATACATTCTGACGAGTTTATCTATATCCCTTCACGAATACATATCTCGAACTTCGTTAACATGCTTTCATTCGATCATCCCTCGTGATGAATCAGTTGTTACTACTCTAAACTTGTCTAATACATTTGGTAATTCAATCTTGTATGAATCAGAGCGATCCAATTACATTATTTCGTGATTATCATTCAATTGTTCAAGCTGATTTCTTAAAACTTATCGGTCAGATTATTCATTCCCGCATACGTCTAACATCTGCTTAGGGGAAATAATTATCATAATATTCATACTTGTTCATTCCTATTCATTCATATTAATTCACAAATCAAACATCATTCAATAGTTTCTAACTATTTAGTTTCTAGATACTCCCCATCCTTCTAAGGCCAATATCAAGCAAAATTTCTTTCATGTCATTTGCTTGATAGTTCTTTTCATACTTTTCTTGCTATACCTTCGTATAATCTTTACCCGAGACTAATATTTCTTCCACTGGTAATCTATCATAACTGCATGGTTAAATACAACTTAATGTATACATTTATACAAATCGTGTACATACTATCCTGCTTTAACCTCTTTACCGTCTATCCCTTGGTTACAAGGGCCAACATAAGTCTTTAATCACGTTATTAATATGATCGGGTAATCAATACTTACATTTGAGCAACTCATGTTACACTCGAAGTGTCATACTCAGTTATACTTGTCATCAAATTCCATAGCCGTCATACATACATCATTCCTTCTAGCAATTGTAATACCAAGGCAATTACCCAACATTGTACCTCAAAGGGTTAATTCTTATCAACCTAGGTTCCGCTACATACGAGATTATAAGCTTATTACATATGTCACTCCATTTCACGTATGAGTTACATAAAGCTTGGCACAACCGTTCATTCGACAATTGAGATTACACTCTACCACGTAGGGTTGTTTTATAATACGAACCAAGAATCATGCGTATAAAAACTTTAACTCTCAAACATTTCTTTAGAGGTTTATCTTCTAATAATTCCTCACCTACGATAGGGAACTCGACAGAGGGTAAGATTTATTCAAATATCCATTCAAATATTCATCATATTTTACATTCCACTTAACCCCTCTTTATGTAACATTCCTCCTGTAATAGTTACATATTCTTATATTTTCATTCTAGCTTCCTTCGACGTTAACCTTTCACATTTTCCAACAGTTCTTTCTAATTATTCTAAATTTGACATACTAAGTGTGTACCCCGCTTTCTTAACAGTTCCTCACTTTTCTTTTCTTTCTACTACCCATTTTCCGATATGCGGATCGACTCTTAGGGGGCGTTTGGTATGGGGTAATGAAGGAGGGAATGTAATAACCCATTTAAAGGTAATGGAAAAAGGAAGTGTTTGGTTGATTTAAGGAATGAAATCAGTTATTCCACAAGGAATGCATTTCCCTCTAAACATGTCTCAACCATTCCTCCCTACCCCCCAGCTTTTTTTTCATTCCGTCTCCTTTTCGTAACTATTTCCGATTTTGCCCTTCATTTGTATTGGCTTCTCACCACAACTCGCCCCATATCTGCCGCCATCCTCACCAAATTCTGCTCACCTCTTCATTGCCACCCTCTTCCTTCTTGCCTCCGCATATCACTCCCACTTATCATCGTCTTCCTAAATCTCATCGATGCTATTTTATCTGAGCCATCGATTTCTCTTCGTACACCAAATTTACAAGAGTATCCGACCATTCAGTATGAACAGATTTTTTTGATGCAATTGTTTTGTGAACTAGAAGAATTGAAGAAGTCATATTCTATTATTGTTCGTTGTTCACTATCTGAATTGAAGAATTTGAATTCGCCATGAGTTAGAAAATTACAATATATGAATTCGCAATCACGATCAGGTTGAATTCGTTGACGAGAATGTTGATTTAATTCCTTAACAAAGATCCAAATGAGTGTTGCAGAATGCAGAGATTCATATGTCAAAGATTTTAGAAAAAGTTCAAATCTGAAAAATTAAATCGATGTACAATTCATATTGCAACTAGTACAATATGAAGTAGGTGCAAGATGTGAATTGATATGGAGATAATTATATGCCAATACCCTTTTGTTTATGCATAATGCTTCTTGTTCCATTAACGATTCAGTAAAGCAGAGAGCTATTTTTTATGTCTTTTTAAATTCATCACTTTGTAGAATTTTATGTACAGGCATTGATTGATTCAAACAATTTTTTCAAATTTTATATAACAGCAAGGGGTGAAAACAATTTTATTTTTGAAATTATATCACAGATAGGGGTAAAACAATTTAATTGATGTCATCTAAATGAAAGAACTTTTAAATTTCAGCTTTAAAGAATATGATTTATGCCGATGATGTTGTGAAAGATGATTTTTTTTCTTATTTTGAGGTAGGGGTGTTTTTGTCAATTTAATGAATTGTATTCCATTCCAATAAAGGGTAACCAAACATGAAATAGAATGGTAATGATTCATTTCTTTCCCTCGTCCATTCCATTACCTCATTCATTCCATTCTTTCGTTCATTCCATTACCCCATACCAAACATACCCTTACTATCTTTCCATCATGACATTTCAAGACATCGAATAATCTTACTTTACAATAAACAAGAATTTAGAGCCGTCATTATTTTCTATATTGATATGAAGATTATAATTTACTTACTAGCATTATGAGTCATTTACTTCTGCCTTCCAAGTTACTAACAATACATTATTCCTTCACTTTGTTGTTTGAATCAATAATGCCCACCATGAGCCTACTACTTGAATCCTCTATTATTAACATCATCATTCTTCCTAGTCACCCCCTAATGTGACGTGAAAACTTTGACTACTAATGTATGTGTGTGTGTATATATATACATATACATATACCGGCCTCAAACATTTAGTAACTCTGTTGCTATTAGTTGCTTATTAATCCATTCCTACAGTATGAACTAATTCGCACATTTGTACTTCCTTATTGATTTTAGACATACTTGTTATCACTTTACCATTTCTTACAAAATTTCTATCATCATCGGTACTTAAATCATCCATCGAGGTCTTAGCCCATTATTCATTTTAGTCCTCATAAGTCGATCATCACATGCTTAATACGCAACGTGTTCGGAGCATACTTCTTTCATCATAATCTTATAACCTCAACTTCTTTCTATGTATATATATAATTACTTACACCATCATATGTTACCACATTTGTCATACGTTTTACTCTTACTCGTATACCCCGTTTAGATCTACGATGATTAACTATCAACATATCCCTACTCATATTCCCACAACCAGCGGCAACACATCTCACATACGCTCACATACACATCATTTATATATATATACATATATATATATATATATGTGTGTGTGTGTGTGTTCTTTTAGTCCTACATTATGCTTGACCAACCAGGCTATCTGTGTCATTTACTTGTTATGTTTATACTTATCTTTAGTTGGGTGGAGAAAAAACATCTCCACATTTTCTTTTCATACTTTCCTTCTCACCTAACGACTCTAACTTTCATCTGTCTACGACCCTTTCTTAAGGCTCTATCTATGCTTACCACATAAATATATTCCCTTAAAATTTTAATTCTACTAACATTTACTTTTGGTTTGACTAGTTTTTTATTTTTTTAATCCTTAGGACCATACTATTCTCAAAATTCTATCATCCTTTCATGTTCAATATTTTCTAAGTTTAATCGTAATTATCATTCCTACCTTTCATTAATTTCTAGGACCATACCATCCTCTTTCGTAATCATTGCTTTTATTCCTTCCCACCATGTCATTTGTTATCGTTTGTGTTTCCTTCGTCCGTCATCTACAATTAATCATTTTCCACATTCATTACTTTATATACTTTCCATGTCATCTCAAGTTACATTGATGCATTCATAATCACATTTCAATAACTTTCATTCCACTTGTACATTTTCATCAACGCCGGTCACGATAGGCCACATCACACATGCCTTTCGTTCATAGGGGAATAGAATCCCTCATCCTTCTTACTTACTTTCTCTCACCACCCGCTACTCGGAACATATTTTATTAACAATTTCTTCGTTTTCATCAGCCATCTACTATATAATTCGAGATCATTATTAAAATTTATTCTTTGGTCATGTTCATTCCATTCTATCATTTAATTTTTTTATACTTTCCTTTCTCTCATGCTAGATGTTAACGGTCCTTTATGACTACACCACCTACCTCTCATTATAGGGTTGATAAACCCAACTAGAACTTCATTCACAACCTTCCAATCATATACGTTCTTACTTCTAAACATTTCTGTTGCAACCCCCGATCCCTAACCCCTGGGAACGGGCGGCCGCGAGCCAGTTTCGGTGGTATCGGGTATTGTCTAATTTGGCAGCGGAAATTTTCATTAGGATCGTAGTTAGGAAACATTGATCAGGGTAAAATACCACATTTTCATAATATTAAACAAATGGGTTAAAAACCAAGTTCGTAGTACACACGTTTTCATAGGAATAAATCCTATTTTATTAATAAAAACATCAATTTTATTATAGGTAACTTTATTGCCACTTTTCCAAGCCTTCAGTGCTGTCCAGCTGGCTTCTATTTGGCTTTCACAGTTTGTTACCTAAAACGCGTTTTAAAAACATTTGTCAGTGGGAAATACTGGTGAGTGAATCCCAGTTTAATCAAGTTTAAATAAAATCCCATTGTACAGTATTGAGTGCGATCCCGCAATTATATTTCTTTCCGAGACATCACAATTAACATCCATAGTACTGTCGAACCTGACTTGTGGAAATGTTACTCCTTGACAAGGTGGTAACAAATTTTGTATACAAAACCCCAACATACTCATGATAATTGTATTCTTACAAATACTCAATCAATGCTTAATATATCATTAATTAAATGAGGTTTTGTAAAAACAGTTAACAAAAAGCGGATCAACTCACATTGCTGTCTTAGATTTTCCGTTAGGGTTTCCTGGTGATAATCTAAAATTTACACAAATGCACACGCGTTAGTATAATAACCCATTTTAACATTAGTAATACCCTTCCCGAGACGGCATTCCAACGACTACGTCGGGCAGAACCACTACAACCGTCACGGAACCCTAGATCAATAGGGCAGCGTATCTAATACGTATCCAGGGGTTACAATACTTACAACGGAGCAGAACCTTGCTATTTAGTGGGGTATAATACCCGCTTATATTGCCTATAATTCAGAATTGAGAAAGAGATTTCGAGTTTGAGTGAATTCTGATTGAAACCCGATGGCTCCTTTATATAGTGCTGATTTCTCACTTTGTCGCGACCCGCGTAAATGTAAGCTAAGGCTTACGCGGCCCGCGTCAAACCAGGTCAACTCGTAGCTGGGCTGGGTCATCACATAGGTCTGCAGGGTGTTGGGCCACGTGGCCACACCGGGCTGTGCCATGTTTTTAAGTTCACGCAGCCCGCGTAAGGCTTAAGGGTCCTTTACGTGATCCGCCTCAACTTAAAAATTCAGTTTGTTTAATTATTTTAAATACTATTTAATGTATTTAAGGCCTGTTTTCGCGTATGGGGTGTATTTTGGACATAATGGGATATTTTAAAATATATTAGGGTGTCGGAAAATAATCGAGGGTGTGGGTTTTATTGAGGGGTGTTATAATTTCAACATGACCCGGTTGACATTTAGAGGATCCTAATATCATAGGTTGCATTTTCGAAAACTTAACGAAACTTTTGGATTTGCCTTAAGAAATATTCTACCACATAATTTAGGAAATATGCTAATATGCCTAACATATTTCAACGACTTTCATTCTCTTACTTATTAGACATTTGTTAATTTTATATATAACTTTTCACTTCGTTATATGTTACTTCATGTCATCATGCTTAAGTCTCATTGACCTTTATCCTTTTCAATTATGGTTATCATGCTTTTATTTCATAATTCCGGGTGTTAATAGCCACTTAGTGACCATACCGCATTCTTTCATCATCCTCGGTGTTAACGGCTACTTCGAGCCCACACCGCATACTATTCATCGTTCTTGGTGTTAACGGTCACTTCGTGACCTCACCGCATACCATTCATCATTCTTGGTGTTAACAGTCACTTTGTGACCTCACCACATACCATTCATCATTCATTTCTCTCTCATTCATGCATTATTTTGCTTTAAATAATTCATTTCCGGCAGGTCATAAAACCATACTATCCTTCATTACACACATTCTAGACATGTTAATCAAAACATACGTTCATTCTTACACTTACTTCTTATTCCTTCGTTCTTTAACTAATTGCCTTCGCGTTAGTCAACTTATATTTATGGTTTCATTATCATTCACATTTACATTGTCCGCCATCTACATATAACATTCATTTCATTCATTAAATTTCTTTTCATACTCTCCTTTATCATATTTAACTCTTTTTATCATACTATAATAAATTTTACATTTCATACTTCATGCATTATCGTCATCGACAATCATGCATATCGTGTAGATCAAAATCTTTGATCGCAACGATTTACCTTTTCGCCCTTCGTATATACTTTCCCTCATCACTCTTAATATAAAAATTATCTTAAACATTAATTATGAGGCCTTAAAAACTAGTTAAAACAAGTTTCATGAGTTAAAACAACAAAATTCAAACAAATTTCGAAAACTAAGGGCGTCGCACGACGCTACACCCCATTTTCGACAGAAGGTTTGCTTGTTTGCTGCTGCAGTTACCCAGCTCCAATTTTAAACAAAAATCCAACTTAAAACTGTCATAACTTTGTTTCGCAAGTCTATTTTAGGTGATTCTTTTTCCTACGCATTCGTAATAAAAATACGCATCCGTTTATCATATTTATTTGCATCAAAAATTTGGATTATAAACTGATAGCCTATAAATCCTCTTTTATTTCTAACTGTAAACATAATCAAATTCACGATTTACTTACTTGCATAGCACTTCGGAACGAACACACCTTCATACGAGCTTTCGGTTTAAGTTCAAGCATTTTAACTCTAATAGTTGAATCCCTCAAACCTCGACTCTTATACCAACTTGTAGCGCCTACTTTTTGAATATTCAAATAGATTAAAAATAACACACTAATTTTTGACAAAATTTTGGCATGACCCGTTCGTACTATAAACATTTCCCCTGCTTTTAACAAACATCATTCAAATAAACTTCTACGACACTTTTTCAAAATAAATAAAAGTAGTGACCATACAAGACCTAATACAAGGGTTATGTCCGAACTACCCAAAAAGGTTTTAAAATTCAAACTACTTACAAACATCCTAAAACATAAAATTTACATTTACATTACAAAAATTATTTGACCTATTTCAACAGATAACTTGAACCGGAAGCGCATATATGGACGATGTGGTGTGTTCGAATTCGAGCTCGCCATTCTAAGCATGAGATTTAACTACATCCATAACATAAACTTGCATGTTAGTTCGGATAAAACATTATTACTAATACATTTTTTTTATTTAGCTTTTTACCGCATTATTTGACCCTTTACCGAGTCACTTCATCTTTACATCATCTTACTTGAATCTTTCATACTACAATTCCGCTTTAACGAATATCATGCCATTTAACTTCCATCACCATAAAATCATCATATTTCATCCGACCCGTTCTCACGGATCATGCATATTTTTACTTTCTTATTTATTATTCTCCACTAGTTTGACTTACAAAAGTCAACATCTAGTTACCTTAACTTCATAACAAATTCATCTTATTTGACTCGTTTAACTACGGGTTTAATACATCATCCAGAATAACATCATTTTCATACTTTAGACCCATTTGTACGGGTCGTCAACATACTTTTTCTCCTTTTTCTACTATCAATTCGTAATAAAGCATTTTTACTAATGATTCCTACATAAAACATCAAATAATTATTTACAAGAGAACTAACATAAAATTCTACTTTCTACATAATTGAAGTTCATAAGAACTTACCGTGATCTTGTGAAGCTTGCGACTTCAAGTGACTCGTACCTTCTTCCTTCTTCGTGCCTATAAATTATAGCTTCATGCTTTTAGCTTTCATAAACATTTCTTCACATAGGCATCTTTGATTTATTCATCATGACTTAACATAATTACCCATATATCCATTTTGGTTTACATCATCATTAAATCTGAATTCATGTCAAACTTTAACTAAATCATTCTTAGGCATTTCATCGAAGACATGGCGTGGGTACAATCTATAAAGCATGAAGTACAAGTATTCAAAACATATTTTTCCATAGTTCATCTATTGATTAACATAAACATCCCTAATTCCATCTTTTGCCATACTAACTATGAGCACTTGGTTTTAATCATCAATTACTTATCAATATTTCATCAATACATTGCTTCAATCATCAATATCATACTAATTAGCATATAGGGTTTCCCAAATTTCTAATCATCCTATAACATACAAATGGGTTTTTACTTCAAATCATCATTACATACAATTTCAAGCATGATTTCGACTCCCATATGCTAATACATCTAGTATTCATATTCAATTTCATATGAAATCACTGATTACACATATCACACTACATCAACTAACATTAAAAACATGAAATTCGAGTTACATGATACTTATAACACTTAAGGGATCATGATTCCTAACTCATGCATTGAAATTCCGGCCTTTTACTCCTTCAATTTTGTAGAGTTTTGAAGAACTAGGGTTTCCCTTGGCTCTCTCTCCCTCTGTTCGATCGTACCAGCCAAGGAGAAACACTGATTCTTTTTTTTTTTATCCAATTTCATTACACAATTACATTATTAGTCCCTTGTCTTTTTGAGTGTTTTCAAAATAGCCATTTCCCATACTAAGTTGGTTACTTCCATTTACATAAGGGGTTTTTATTTTATTATTTCTTATAAAACTTTTGATATGGCAAAAAATCTATGTTTATCATCCCTTATCGTTAAAACATCACGATTAAATTATTATTCTAAGTCATACCAAATTTTGGGATGTTACAACATGACTGAATAAAGTAAACATTAAATAATTAATAACATATGAAAATTGAATCATTTTAGGTTTTCATATCTAGCTTAAAAACATAACCGGTTTTTTTATTTCAATTATGCTAGACGATGTGGGCTAGCACCCCCGTCCATCTCGGATTCATAACGTCTCTAACATCATCCTGGTGGCGCCAAAGGGTGGGGCATCATGTTGTCCTCCACCAAGCCCATGACGAGAACTAGAAGGGAAGAACTTGGGGACCCACCAATGTCATACCTACTTGCTGCCTAACACCTCCTTCGTTCACCGGAAAAATAGTCATCCGAAGGCTATTGCTAGCCTCCAACTCCGGTTGTTGCTTCATGCCTCTGCTTGTGTTTGTTATTGAATCGATGTAGTGTTTTTTTAGGGTAGATAAGGTTTAATGAACACAAAATAGAATGGAAAAGAGATTAAGCTTATGGGCAATTAGTTTTTAAAATATTTGGGTTGGTGTTTGTTTCTACAATCGGTCACCAATATTATTTAATTCAACATATATGGGTTGATGTTATTTTTAAAGAAACCTACACATTTTCATCTCTCGTTTAGTTGTTTATTTTATAGGATTTTGACGTATTTAAATTAAAAAAGAAAAAAAATATACAATAATTGGAAAATAAAGACAATATTTTTTGAAGCTTTATCCTACTACATGACAGTTAACAATAAAGTTTTCTTGCTGATGGATCACCTACGTAACGCTGAAGTGACGTGATAGAGGCTTTATTACATGGAGCCTTTAACATTTACGATCCTTGTATTAATTTGAAGGAATCGGCTACATTGATATATTAAATTTTTATCATGAAAAGAAGGGTAGTCTTGCCATGAAAAAGGAGGTTCACAACTTTATTTTAGATATATATATTATTTACTTATTATTTTTATCTTTATAGTTAAATTATTTAATTAATTATTTTGACTGAATTTCAATTTAAATTAGTTTTTTTACGTCGCGCGTTGCGGTAAAACCGACCAAAGGATAAGGTAAAACAAAAGTAATTTGAAAATAAAGCATGTTGTTTAGAAAACCAAACCATTAGAACGGTTTAATTTATCTTTGTACCTACAAAGAATTTTCGTAATAGCAACGACTTTTGTCGCCGCTAATGAGTTGAGAGAAAAAATCAAGCACAACTATGTATTTATGTTTTAGAAAAAAATTATAAACGTAAATTATTAATGAAGTATCAAATTATTTGATAAATTAATATATGTTCTAAAAAAAGAAAAATGAATTATTAAAAAAAATGATAAAGGAAATATATGGTTTTAAAAAGGAAAAATAATAAAAAATATGTTATTAAAAGTAAATATAATAATAAACTATTATAAAATATTAAATGAAAAATAATAAAAAGCTATATATTATTTTAAAATAAAGTTATTATTTTAATAAATTAATATCTGTTCTAAAAAAAAAGTAAAAGGAATTATAAAAAAATGGTAAAGGAAATATGCGGTTTTAAAAAGGAAAAAAAACAAAAACTATGTTATTAAAATTAAATATAATAATAAACTATTATAATATATTAAATAAAATAATAATAAAAAGCTATATATTATTTTAAAAATAAAGTTACTATTCATCATCTTTCGTTAACTATATATACAAGTTTCTTTTGACGTCGCGCGTTGCGACGAAATCGAGAAAATGATAATTTAAAACAAACGTGATTTAAAAGTAAAGCATGTTTTTTCGAAAGTCAAACTATTGAACGGTTTAGTTTTCATCATACTGATGTGTTCAAATATTAACATATAAATTTCATCAAATGAGACATAAAACTAACCATTTTTTAGTACTAATGTTGGAAAAAGTGTGCTTTTGTCTTCCTTTTGTATTTTCAGGATTAAATGAGCTCAAATTAACAAAAGAAGCAAAAAGACATCAAAATCTAACATAAATACAAGAAAAGGAACAAAACGTGACATGCCCGACCCCACGACAACATCTTCCCAAGCAAAACAAGAGATCAGAAGCCTGAACACGCCCCGTGCTCAGCCAGCACGGGGGCGTGCCCAAGTGTCAGCAGAAAAGACAAAGTGGTAGAAGCTTCTATTGCCCACCACGGGGCCGTGCTCAGCGGACACGGGGCCGTGGTCAACTATAAGATTCGCACAATCCAGGCAAATCTTCATAGTACAAAGATTCTTCTGCACACGGGGTCGTGCTCAGCGGACACGGGGGCGTGGTCAACTAATAAGACAAAGCTGCATTTAATGAAGAAAGAAAGGATGTGGACACGGGGCCGTGCCCACTGGACACGGGGCCGTGCCCGAGCTTCTGTTCAGCCTATAAATAGAAGTGCTTGGCTCAAGCTCAAACCATCCCTTGGCACACCACCGCTCTCACACTTCACCCACCACCCACCACCACCATAACACCATCATCCACCACCATCATCCATTGTCCATCGTAGAGTGTGTGAGTCGTCTCGGGATCCAAGATTGATCGTAAGAGTTCTTGACAATCAAGGCCATGTTTGCCTAAGTCTCTTACATCACTTGGTGAAGACAAAGTGTCTAATGTAATACTTTTTATTTCTAATCTTTTGCACTTTTTATTTGGTTTCGTATTAATGACTTTAATAACTAGTTGCTTATGTTGAAGGTGATCTTTCTTTATCGTTTGTCCGTGGTGTCTTGAAATTATTTTACTGTCTATATAAAATAAAAGATTTTCACCATTCATATCTCCACGGTCTATATGGAGGTATGTTGGCTACCTGGTCGGGGGTTAAGGGAACGGTTTGGTAAAGGTCTTGCCATTGTTCAGCGTTTAGAGGTCCTGCAATGGACCTGGGTCAAATTTAGTAGGACCTCCTTCAATACTTAACGGTATTGGATGGCGGGGGTCCAAACTCTTTGATCCCCTCATAAGTTAACTACTATTAATACTATAACCCGGCTATTTAGGACTGTATCCCTGCTGACTCAGACTACTTAGCCGAGGGTAACGTCACCTCCAAAAGAGGGGCCTACCATAATATTGCATTAATAACTTAATTCATTATCTTCCAATAATCCACCCTTTTAGGATTGTATCCTTGCTGACTCAAACTACTGGGGTGAGGGTAACGTCACCTTCAAAAGAGGGGCCTACTACAATAACTAAGATAATCTCTTAATTATGTGCAAAAGTGCGGAAATAATCAAAGGTTACACTAGATACGAGTCGGAACCAAGTGATTCATCTTGTCTATCTGTTTTTCTTTTATTTTTATTTTCAGTATTTTAGTTAGTTTTTATTTTTCTTAGTTTAAAACATTTTTCTAAACTTTTTATTTTGATTAGACGTTGAGGATAAACCGGTACTAAAAGCTCTTGTGTCCTTGGACGACCTCGGTATCTTACCAACGCTATACTACGCTCACGATGGGTGCACTTGCCCATATGTGTGTTTAGTGTTAGTAAAATATCGTGTTTTATAAATTTAAAACTTGGGTAAAAATAAGTGTTAAAGGGGCTTAAAATATACACCTAATATATATAACACTTCACACGCATCAATACCGTTTTATGATAACAAACAAATACTTTATTTTGAGTACAACTTCATTTTTAACAAAACTTTTAATGAAATGATAGAGGAAAAATTAAACACAAATACGTATTTAAATTTTTAGAAAATAGTTTTAAATGTAAATTATTAAAGAAGTATCAAATTAGTCAATAAAGTAATATATGTTCTAAAAAGGAAAAAAGAATTATTAATATATGTTCTAAAAAAAGAAAAAAAGAATTATTAAAAAATGGTAAAGTATATTGATGGTTAAAAAAAAGAAAAAAATTAAAAATATGTTATCGAAAGTAAATATAATAATAAACTATTATGATATATTAAATAAAAAAAATAATAATAACTATATATTCAGAAAAAAAATTATAAACATAAATTATTAAAGAAGTATCAAATTAATCGATAAATTAATATATGTTCTGAGAAAAAAGAAAAAATAATTATTAAAAATGGTGAAAAAAATATATGGTTTTAAAAAAAGGAAAAAAAATAAAGAATATGTTATCAAAAGTAAATAAATAATAAACTATTATAATATATTAAATAAAAAATGATAAAAAACTATATACTATCATTCATCGTCATTCATCAATAATTTCTACATATACAAAAACAAGTTAGGGAAATAGTGTCATGCAGCTGCGTTGCACTTCCCTATTAGACCAACCATTTTATTATTTTATATTCGTTTTATAATTACGGTTTCGTCCTTAATTTAAAATAAAATTACGTTTTTTTGTCTCTACTTCAAAATAAAATTATGGTTTTGTCCCTCACTCAAAATTACGATTTTGCGCTCGATTCAAAATTACGATTTTATCTCCAGATTACAATTAGATTTTTGGCCCCAGTTCAAAATAATTTTTTGCTTTTGCCCCAAACAAAAACAAGTTAGGGGAATAGTGTCACACAGCTGCGTGACACTTCCCTATTAGACCAATCATTTTATTATTTTATATTCGTTTTATAATTACGGTTTCGTCCTTAATTTAAAATAAAATTACGTTTTTGTCCCAACTTCAAAATAAAATTATGTTTTTGTCACTCGCTCAAAATTACGATTTTGTGCTTGATTCAAAATTATGATTTTATCTCCATATTACAATTACGATTTTGGCCCCAGTTCAAAATAAATTTTTACTTTTGCCCCAAACTAAAAATGACGATTTTGCATTTTCGCTCCGTTTCAAAAATTATGATTTCGCTTTCAGTTTAAAATTATTTTTTTGCCCGGTTCAAAATAAAAGTATGCTTTTGCCCCCCAATTCAAAATTACAATTTTGCTCCCAGTTCAAAATTTTGATTTTGCCCCAGTTCAAATTAAAAATATAGTTTTGTTCCCAGCTTAAAATTACAATTTTGTCCTTAGTGCAAAGTTATATTACGATTTTGTCTCTGGTTCAAATTTATAGTATTGCCATCATTTTAACTTTTGGCAAATTACGATTTTACCCAAGTCAACAAATACAACTTTGCTCTCAGTTCAAATTAGAGTATTGCTATCGTTTTAGTTTTTATAAAAATGTTTTTTAATTTATTTTTTTCCATGTCAAGGAGTTGCCTAACACTCGCTCTGACAAACTACAGTTTTGCCTTAAGCTCATAACTACGGTCTTGTCATCGTTTTAGTTCTTTTTTCCTAACAAAACTATAATAGTGTTTTTTTAATTGATTGAGAATTATTCGGCCATCGCCCCGCAACGCGGGCGAGGCATCAACAAGTATGTATATAATTTTAAGTTATTTGTCATACGTGGATTTCATTTAATTTTCTAAACATTAAACTTTTTCAATAAATTTCCATAATATAAATTAGCAACACATTGTTGCATTGTGTTGTTGTACTCTAAGTATGGGGTGTTTTAAAAAAAAATGTTATTTTCTATTTTTAACACAAAGGTTTTCATCTTTTGTATTTTAACCATCTTAATTTGTTTACTTTTAATCCAAAACTTTTAATCTTTTGTAATTTACCCAAAACTTTTTTATTTACAACTTTTGTCCCCCATACTTTTTATCTGCGCAAGTTTTTCGTTTTACATTTCGTTCTAAAATTTGCGAGTTAATATGTTGCAACGTGCGTGTGTGATTCAACGTTTTTGGTCAATTTTTTTCACATTTGACAGGTATGTCGCAACGTGTCTATTTTCCCACTTTGGCAAGTTTGCCGCAACGGGCGGATCCTGCATTGATTTAGTTATTCTTTTCTACGTTATTTTGTGAGGTAACAAGGCACAACGTGCATGTGTGGTTCAACGTTTTTACGGCTATTTTTTCCATCTAACAAGTTTGTCGCAACGCGTGGGGTCCTAAATCGACATAGTTATTTTTTATAGGATATATGTTTTAGTCTTCTTTATTCGCATTAACACGTCGCAACTTCAGTGTTAGTGCTCGCTACCAGCGGTATGGCATTGATGTTATTTAGCATAGTTTTAGACTCCCACCGCAACGCGATACAATGATTTTGTATCAAGTTTCACACCATGAGTTGGTTTCTAATAACTTTCATCGTCCACAATGAGGGCTAGGACTTTGGTTAATGCTATGAGTTGGTTAGTTTCATCGACGATGGGTATCTTGGGCACTAACAGTGCATTAATTGCGAGCCTAAGCTTGAAAAATAAGACAACTTTCAGAATTATTAGTGCAATGATGATTAAAACTTCAATAAAATGGTCATTCATAAACACATATTTATGTAGTTGTTTTTTTAACGGCTAAAACCACACCACATCATTATTTGTATGATTTAAACTCACAACCATTTAATTGGGTAATACACCACTTTACCACCATATTATCCCTTTAGGGACAAAAAGTATTTATATGATTGACGTAAATAACTTGCAACAAATATGCTTGGAATATGTGTTTTTCAGGACAAAAAGTAGGAAGGTGTAGGTCCCCTAGCGAAGGATCTAGAAAACCTTATCCTTGTTACCGAACACACCCGGTTGTGCGGAATCCAAACGGGTATGCAACCGAGCAAAGAGCACAATAATACAAGACAAGATTCAAAGTTTACGCACACTTGTATTACTTCCAGATTGTAACACAATGTTTTACAAGAAAAAAAACTCACCAACTCTAAAAATGATAAACAATTGTCTGTATTTATAGGCCCAACACCCAGTAACCTGAAGAATGGTTACTTGGCTCACGAACATTCATCAGGCCCACGAAGAATGGAATCTTCGTGGACTTTCCAGCGAACCATCTATCACCACGAAGAATCATTCTTCATGGTGAACAATCCTTATACATATCATTCTTCGTTGAGATCATTCACAAACAAAATCCTAAGCAAAGATTTTATGTTGTAATGTGACATCATCATGCTGATGTCATGATGATGTCAAGGTTATGACGGTTCGCGGCTCTTCGTGCTTCGTGTGTCGATCTCTGGGGCGCACGACGGAGGAATGTCGCGACGTCAGTCTCGAACCGAACTGAGCCGAGCCGAACCGAACCGAGCTGCATCCACACAAATATGCATAAACGGAAGGTGTTACATTATAGGGTTGAAGTGTATGTAACTAAAGTTTCATGAACATATGCAATATTTCATGAAAATATGCCAAGTTTTAGTATTTATAGAAATACTATTTTTTTGGTTTTAGAGAAGGTGCTGAATACGTTAAAGTACAAAACTTACAAATAGGTCATACACGTCTTCCCTTAACATTTATGAATGTCCTTCGATGACACATCTCTTATAGAACAAGTACAATAGACCGACCAAGTTTAGACAAAATTTCCCATATTGAACTTTTGGATTCTCTATGCGTCATAAAGTTTGAACTTTGAATGTTAAAAAATTGAACATTTTACACTCATCTGAGCATATTAATACGAATGGTTTCCAATGTAGTCAATGTTGCACTGTTGATTCAATGAGAAAGTCAACGAGGTTTGAGCGAAACCATTGTCAGCTTCAGTTAGAGCATGAGAAAGTCAACGAGGTTTGAGCAAAAAACAATATATGAGGTTGGGATTAGAGGAATGATCAAGTTCTCATATAGCAACGATAGTAAGATCAACTGAAGCTGCCACAATGAAGAGAAAGAAATTAATAAAAGAATAACAAAATTGTGGAAGGACAGCGGCATGCTTGTAGCAAGAAGAGGCACAACGTAGTCTAGCGAGATGAACGACTTTGGGGGCATAAAGTGAAAATAAGAATTAGGGATACTTGTGTGGTATAATAATGCATTATATGTCACACTCAAATCCATGACGTGTATGTTTATACGCTTCTCGCACTTTTGTACTTTTAAATTGATTTTGTATTGAACGCCTCTTTTATATTTACGTAGAATGTGCATATAGAACATGCGTGAAGCGAAGCGAGAAGAAAAGTGCCCGTCACACACAGAGGCAGCCGTAAGAAAACGTCGACAATTAGCTCAGGTTTGGCAATAATAGCTACTAAGAGCATTCACATTCTAACCATCAAATGATGTGAGGAGGGGTTTTTATATTATAAAGGGTATAAAAAGTGGTTGTGAGTAGAGGAGAGAGAAAATGTTACTGTTCATCTGTATATTTGGGGGGACACTGTTCACCCGTTATAATTTTTTAATATATTTTGAAAGTGGTTGTGAGTGGAAGTGAGAGAAAAATGTAATGATAATATTATTTAACTGAAAGGAGAGAGAAAAAATATTTGTTTTTAGTGGAAATATATTTATATAGGAGTTGTTTTTTAGTGGAATGTATGTATAATTTGATGGTTTGGATGTGAATGCTCTAAGAGGGACACAAACGTGTGAAAGAAAAGTCAAATGGGGTACCATATATAACAATGAAATCCCGATAGTGATTTATATTATATGCTGCTAAAAAAAAGTTATATTAGATCTAACAATTGTAAACAAACAAATACATAATTTCCAGATATTTTAAATAGTATAAGCCTTATAAATACACAATACTAAATTAATAAAATATTTTTTTAAATACCTTTTATCAACAAACAAATACATAATTTCCAGATATTTTTAAATAGTAAAAGCCTTATAAAATACACAATACTAAATTAATAAAATATTTTTTTAAATACCTTTTATCAAATATCAATATCATGCCATAAAAACCTATCCTGTAGCCTTAATTTAAAACATGTCTCTATTTCCCTTATTATAATTATTTGTTTCCTTCAAGAAACAACCAAAATTTGTTACTTAGTTCAGAACAAGTAAACAATTCATGAGAAAGTTAATGTAAGCCAAGAAGAAAAGCCATCTTTAATTCATCTTGTTATCTTTACCTTTCCTTGATGAAATGGATAACACTACAATTCTCCCAAACGTTCACCATGATCACAATCTCTCCACCAATGGGTGCGGTACCACCACCCCAAACAACCCCTTGAAACTCATCAAAGCAACCAAATCCGAGTCTTTGGCATCTAAACTCAAGTGTGTAAGGAAGAAAAGAAGTGCCGGGAAGAAAGACAGACAAAGCAAGATTCACACAGCTCAAGGCCTAAGAGACAGGAGGATGCGGTTATCGGTTCATACAGCTCGCAAGTTTTTTGATCTCAATGATATGTTGGGGTTTGACAAAGCTAGCAAAACCATTGAGTGGCTCTTTTCCAAGTCCCATAAGGCGATCGAGGAGGTCACCGAAACCCTTAAATCACAAGCTGCTGCTGATCAAACAGTTAGCAGTGAAACCGGATCGGTGATGGAGATCGCAGCAGCTGCTTCAGAAAAAGATGTTCAAGTTGAGGATGAGAGTTCAACAAAACCTCAAGAAAATATGACCAAGAATATTGGGAAAATGAAACAGTTGTTTCAACCAGATCCTAGTGTTGAATTCCATCAATCTCAATTAGGGTTTCAAGAAAATCCTGATGATCATAACATGAAAGAATCATCATGTTATCCTGTTGATTTTTCAAACACTTATCATTTCCTGAAACACTTGCACTTGGATAACACTGTGAGAAATACTGATACTAACTATATGGGGAATATTACTTCCATCTCATCCACATCTCACTCTATATTTGATTACACAAAAACTATTCCTGAACCACCAGCTTGTTGGTTGAATTCAAGAAACCCATTATTGGGTTTCCTTGGAGGTTGGAACTCAGAAAATCCCAGAATGGAATCCAACAACAGAACTGTGCCAAACATGGCGTTACTGAATGGTAATATGTCCTCCAATTTCATAAATTTTCATTCTGGAAATCGAGGAGATCAGTAATGGCCGGCTTACTTAGATCGTCATTGCAGAAAAGTGAGCAACCGTTACTACTGTTCTTTACCATCGTATTTTTTCTTTCTTGTTGAGGTATTGAATAAATGATGCTAGGCACCATGTATCAATTATTTTCTCTTTGTTGTCTATTTTATATAATAGAAAAAAAAATATATGTTTTTTTTCTCCTAGAGTGATAGCGTGTTACTTCAATTCATCTGCATAGAGCATTCCCAATGGGGTGTTCTTCACCTACAAGAACAGTGACATGGCTCGTTCAAGCCATTCTTGACAATCGGGTGGGAGTCATTTTTCGCAGCCTTTCATACCAGTGGCGAAGCTTGAAAATTTCCACCGGGGGTCGGAAGTCACCGATCCTAAAAATTCTATATAAGTAAAAAAAAATTTATAAAACCAGGGGGTCGAAAACGTATATACCTAAAAAATTCTACACGAAACGTACATACATAACACTACTGGGCGAAAAGTTCGGGGGATCGGGCGCCCCTCCCGGCCTCTTGAAAGCTACGCCCTTGTTTCATACACATGAACTCGGGGCGGATCCAGAGGGTTTCTGGGAGGTTTCATGATGAGCTCCAAGAACCAAAGGTGGGTCCGGCGTGTTTTTAATTATATTAAATAGAGAGAGATAAGTATTAAAAAATATAAAAGATGATGGTGATGTGGCAATAATGGATTAGTTTTTGTTGTTTTTGAAGATGCCGTAGATGATTAGGCACATTTCTTAGTTTCCTTAGAGTTAATTACTGTTTTCGGCCTATATGGTTTGTCAAAAATCATTATTTCAGTCCGTTAGTTTAAAATTTGTGATTTCAGTCTCTGTGGTTTCACTTTCGTAACCATTTCAATCCATTATTCTGTTAAGCACAGGGACTGAAATAGTTACGAAAGTGAAACCACATAGACTGAAATCGTAATTTTTAAACTAATGGACTGAAATAGTGATTTTTGACAAACCACAGGGACGAAAACAGTAATTAACTCGTTTCCTTATTATGGATGGTCTCACAATATATAAATTGATACATGGTTAAGTGTGACAATTTTATTTGGATCATAAATCCTAGTTGTGAATTGAGTTACAGAAACATACCAACAAAACTTGAATATTGTTAAAGGCAAGATACACGATTCTGTGGTAAACGATCAGCCAGACTTACCAACTTATTTGCAGGATGGTAATAATAGAATACATTAATTTTCATTTTCATTAACTGGCTATACAAAGTAGACTCCAACTCCAGTTTCTACTTGAAGATTGATTTTCCCTTTTTTCAATAAAAAAGGGACCAACTATGAGACATAAACCAGATCAGCTGGACTTACCAACTTATTTGCAGGATGATAACAATAATAATAATGATAGAATACATTAATTGTATATATATATATTAATTAATTAATTAATTCATAACAAAGGGATGAATAGTACGTTTTTTGTTTTTTGTGGAGTTTTTTTTTTTTTACATTGTAAACTATAGGATTTTCTTTTGCAATAGAACTTTGTTTTTTATATGATTTGGCACAAATGTTAAATGAGTTTAGTCTTTTATTTGTTTTTTTACGTTTTTTTTCCAGATTTGGTCGTTGTTTATTGCTACTTAGCACGGTGTATGGTATTCATATTTGGTCTCTCATGTTTTTATCCCTGGACTTTCTAATATGTATCGATATAAATTCGACTTCGTCTAGAATTTGCTTCATGTGAGTCACTTGGTGTTAGAAATTAGTGTTTTGATCGCCGTTCGGTTGCTACTGGTTGCTACTTAACATAGTTTTACCCCCTCCCCCTCGCGCAATGCAACGATGGTGGCACGGTTTTACGCCCCCGCCCGCAACGCGAGGGGCTTAAAACTAGTTTCCATCACATAACAACTAGTTATAAAAAGTAGACTCCAGTTTCTACATGAAGATTGATTTTCCCTTTTTTATAATGATGATAGACATACTATGAGATTGAATCGACAATGAATATGATGGTATAAAAAGTACTCAAGTGATATATGGTGTGGTGGTAAGGTGTCTTTCCTCTTTATAGGAGATGGACGTTTCAAATCCTGCAAAGTACTACATGTATAGGAGTAGGTAGGAGTACGTAAGTTTGTCGTTTAAAGAAAAAAGAGTAAATTGCATGGATGCTCTAGGTGTTTGTCCTAAATTTTACATTTAGTCTCCACCTTTCTAATATCACATGTTTCATGTGGTTTGCTCAGTTGCTACACTACTACTAGAAAACTGCTATTATTCCCACATCAATTTTCGTGGGTAACTGCAGTTACTAACGGATTTCACACGGAAACGGGTTATAGGAATTCTACTAGTGGGTAATTTTTTTCTGGCGCATTTCCTATAAATTTTCCTACTCATTTCTCACACAAATGTTTCGTTGGAATTCTCATACTCATTTCTCATTAAATTAATTTTCTTAACTTTCCAACACATTTCCCGCGGAATATTTCTTTTTAAAATTTTGTGTTTAAATCAATTATATTTATTTTTATTATATAATTTTGGCAAATTGGCTTTAAATAATCCCAACTTGCTCAATTTGGCTGATAATAATCCCAACTCAGTTATTAGCCGATAATAATCCGAACTGGTCCACTTTTGACCGATAATAGTCCGCCGTTAAAAATAGCTTAACGGAGTTAAGCTTTTTTCCGAATTACAAACCGATGTTTTATGGATTTTGATCAGAACGAGGATAGGATTCGATTTATGTAAAACTTACCTCGAAACGGTGCTTCAAACGACTTGATTTTTGTTAATTGGAAGTTTAAACACCCGAATTGAAGCACCATTTTCGTCGTTTAGGGCAATATTTTGGGTAAATTTTATATCAATCAACTCGTATCCTCGTTCTGATCAAAATCCATAAAACATCGGTTTGTAATTCGGAAAAAAGCTTAACTCCGTTAAGTTATTTTTAACGGCGGACTATTATCGGCCAAAAGTGGACCAGTTCGGATTATTATCAGCCAATAACTAAGTTGGGATTATTATCGGCCAAATTGAGCAAGTTGGGATTATTTAAATCCAATTTGCCTATAATTTTTATATTGTTTTAATTTTCTTACACAATTCCTATGAATTTTTTTTTCTTCCTACACATTTCCAACGGAATATAATCGTTTTTCCTACACAGTTCCTATGAAAATTTTTTCTACGAATTTTAATAAATTTGTTTTAAAATAACATATAAAATGTATTACATATATATTTTTTATGCATTCCGTAAGTAATTTGTTGGAATTTCCGACACTCTTCCTACGGATAGTAATATATAAATTCAAAAATAACATGTATTTTTATAAATAATAAAACTTTATATTTTAATATCATTACTTTTATTTATTATGAATATTTTTTTTGATAAATTGGAATCCTACGCATTTCTTACTAATCGTTAAAATGCAAACGAATTCCGTCTGAATTCCGTGGGAAAGTTCCAACACTTTTCTTACGCATACCAATTCCTACAAATTTCCGACAAATGCTTAATTGAAAACGAATTCCATTGGAAATACGTGGGAAATTTCTGACACTTTTCATACGCATAACAATTTGTCTTTTTTGTCACAAAACTAAGACCCTTTCTTATTCGTAGGAATTTCGTGAGAAAAGTGTCGGAATTTTCATTTGTAGGAAATGCGTAGGAAATTTTAGTAGGAAGCGTAGCAGTTTTCGAGTAGTGCACGGATAGGCCTTTGACTAGATGGATATTAATTGTTCCGGTTAAGTTGGTTTGAAATGACTAAACTACAATTACCATTAAAAATAATAATTATAAAGCTAAAAGATAAATAATCATTTAATAATTATTGTGGGTCCTACTTTTTTTAATCTAAATATAAGTTAATCCTACCACACCCCCACCCCTCTCTTTCTTCTCTGCAAACCCACCCCCACCTTCTTGAACCTTATTAAAACCCCTACCACCATAACTCACCATGTTTATAAACTAAGGAACACAAATATTTTCAAGTAACAAATTGTTATCACTCTTTGAAATCCGCAAATCAAAATCCTACTTCTTTCACCATCCACACGAACAACGCTAAACCACCACTCAGCTTGTTACTATGCAGGTGCTCGAGAAATACTTCCGAAAGTGACAAACCCTAACTAGACACCGTTTGCAGCATTCTTTTTTCTGGAGATAGCCCTCTCTAATATTTGTAGTGAGTGGACTATAGGAGACAGGTTTTAGGTCGTCGATTTCAACCCATTTTTTGGTGGCCAGTCACAAACCCAAACCACTTAGATTAGAACTCAAAAGCGTCGACAACATGAACTTTCCCTAAATCACAGACCCTTTAAATCAAAATTAATTAATTGGTGGTTGGATTTTCGCATTTGTTAACGATTAATTCCATTCAAGAAATCAAAACCCAAAAAATAATTACAAACGAATCTACTTCCCGACGAGCTAAGTAGTGATCACAAAGAGTGCACGAAGAAGGGGTCAGACTAATTAGGGTTTTGGCCTCTTCGGTCAAATTTAGAACTTTTATCGGTGTCTTCGACCATCATAAGTGTCACACCCCAACCGATGGCGGAATCATCAGGGCGTGACACTGAGCGAAACAGATTGTCCATGAGTATCCATAACAACTATTAATTACCAGATAGTTAAAACGTCATGTCCGATACCATAACATATCCAAATAAAACAGTTATTACAGATAATTGTCTCACAAACAACTACTGATCCGACAACTCAGATTTCAAAATAGACAATTGTTTATTTGTTTCTAGGACTCTTTCCTAGCCTCGATTTCATCACACAGCAAACAAGGCGTCCTAGCATCTTAAGCACCTGCCACATACTTTAAAGTAAAAGTCAATACACATAGTGTAAAGGTGAGCATACAAGTTTGATAATAGTATAATAGAGTTCGAATTCGTTTACGCATAACCAGCACGTACAACGTGTGATATGAAGCACGTAAGTTATCGACATGATCCTATCGATACCAATGACTGCGGGTCGACTGCGGAAGGCAGTTCGTAACACATATTCACCACTGCGAATCATGTAATTAATAGTCCTTAACAACCCCTGAGTGAACAGGTGCTGAGTCCAAACTATAGTACTATCGTTGCTAAGGCAGGTAGACAACAATCTATGTGTAAACATAACAAACAAGCATTCATCGGGTCACGTATAACATGCAGTAGCGGTTAGCGTTAAAGTATTGCGTAGTGTGTTTGATGTGATTTAGAATAAGTAACGTATGTAACACCCAAAAGTGCGTAAAGCAAAAAGGGTTCTAGTATACTCACAGCGATAGAGTTAATGGATTGAAGGGAGCGCTAAAGTGAGATTAGCCTGGTCAGAACTATAGCATAAGCGATGAGCGGTGCGTAAAACGGTGCAAAGGAACCAAGTGTCGAACAGCAACCCGATCGGATGGCTACCTGATCGGATGATCATTCGATCGGATGTCAATCCGGTCGGATGGTCATCCGATCGGATGGCCATTTGATCAGATTGACATCATGTCTGGTTAAGATGTGTTTGTGTATGATGGTTTGTCTTTTAAAGTTTTCGTTGTAGCATTTTAAAATAGAGAAGTATCTCCACCCTTCAGGTCGTTCGATCGAACGGTCGTTCAATCAGACGGCAATCCGATTGGCGAGGCTTCTCAGTTTAAGAACAAGTTCACAGCAGGACGGTCACTCGATTGGATGGCTATCCTATCGGGAGGCAATCCGTGTGCATTGAACATGTTGAAAATTGATTAAGTATCAAAGTCCCAAACGTCTCATGATCGGTCGGTCGCTCGATCGGATGGCAATCCGATCGGGCGGTAATCCGTTTGACGTTCAGATCCTTGAATAGTTTGAATAAAAGTTTATGTGTGGAACCAATGTGGAACCCGATCGGATGGCCGGTCGATCGGATGGCAACCTGATCGGATGGCAATCAGGTCGGACGGCAATCCATCCCGACGATCTGATCATCTTGTCACTTGGTTTTATTTGAACGAGACGTTATGATAGCTTGTTTAAACAAAAGGAACCTCGTCTCGACCCAAGTGACCCGGTTGAACAGGAATCACCCTAGTCCGACCAGTTCACGGTTCAAGACGGTTGTTCATGTTCAAACCCGAAATCAACTATCTTTTGGATAGAATTCAGATCTGGAACTGAAACATCACTAAGAATGAGTAGAAGATCAGAACAAGCTCTGATTCCATCGGGTTTGAGTGCATTGAGTGTAAAAGAGTTGAAAGAAAGTTAGAAAACATCTTTCAATCCTTTTTACATTGAATATGTTCAGATCTGTGCAAGATCTATGTTTATTCATGTGGAAATCGTCCGGATCTAAGTTGTCTTGGTGGATTGAAGCCAAAACATGAAGTTCATAAGAACTCCATGATGACATCACCCTAGAACACCTCAATCCACTGATTTCACGGTTAAAAGTTAAGATTCGAAAGATAGGATGATGAAGAAGTGTGTGTAGATCATAGAAGTACAAGATTTAGGTTGAAAACTTACAATAATCGCGAGAAATCGAGAGAAATGTGGGCTGAAGCGAGCTGGGTTAAGTGATAGCTGTCACATCAAGTGATGTAACATATGAAGGGTATTTATAGGGTTTCCCAAAAAGGAAAGTGTGCAAGGATCGAGTGGGTCACCGATCGGGTGGCTGTCCGATCGGGTGGCAATCCGATAGGGTGGCAATCCGATCGGTTGACCATCCGATCGAGCAGTCACTCAATCGAGTGGTTCTGACAATTTGAGTTGCGACGTTTCGTTTCGTGTGTTGAGTTTTGCGATGCGATAGATTTACCCATTAATCCCAACTACTATATCTAAGATACAATCACTATAATTAACTTGCGATTAGCGTCTGCGATTCAATTGCGATAGCGTTGCGATTGTGTTTCGATTGATTACCACAAACGTAATATAAATAAACATGCACAAGTAACACATAAGTAACACACACGTAAAACAATATCCAGAACGCATAAATTCGAGTTGCGATTTGCGATAAGCGATAAGCGATACGCGATGAAACACGCAATAATTAGTGATTAATCCTCGATTATTAACAGGTACTCCACATAATACAACTAATGCGATAAAATAAATAGATTATCTACAAGTCAAAGAAGTCAAAACAGGAGTTAAGCAAGGAGTGACAGATCGCAATTAGCAATCTTTTCTTCCTTTGACATCAATCTTGACTTTGACTTTAACTTTCGAAACACGGGGTGTTACAGCCTCCCCCTCTTAAGGGAATTTCATCCCGAAATTAGGCCGAAGCCATAACAAACAACTGCGGGTACTTCGCCTTCATGTCGCTCTTGAGTTCCCAAGTGAAATATTCGCCTCGTTTTCCTTCCCATCGAACTTTCACAATGGGAATGCGTGAGCGTCTATGCTGCTTGGTTTGTAGGTCAATGATCTTGATAGGCTTTTCCACGAAGTGTAATGTTTCGTTCAGTTGAAAATCCTAGAGTGGTACGTGTAAATCATGCTCAGCCAGACACTTTCTGAGGTTCGAAACGTTGAAAGTCGGGTGGACATTGCTAAGTTCCTCCGGTAGTTCGAGTCTGTAAGCCACTTTTCCGATCCTTTCCAGAATCTTAAAGGGTCCCACATATCGAGGCGCGAGCTTTCCTCTTTTGCCGAATCTAACCACACCCTTCCAAGGTGATACCTTTAAGAGTACATGGTCGCCAACGTCAAATTCAAGGGGCTTACGTCATCTATCGGCGTAACTTTTCTGACGACTCCGAGCTTTCAGTAGATTGTCTCGAATTTGGAGGATTTTGTCAGTCGTTTCTTGCAATAGCTCAGGACCGGTTAATTGCGAGTGTCCGATCTCGTGCCATACAATAGGCGATCGACATCTTCTTCCATACAATGCCTTAAATGGTTCCATTTGAATGCTGGAATGATAATTGTTATTGTACGAGAATTCGACTAAAGGTAAGTATGCGTCCCAATTACCACCGAAATCTATGACACACGAATGGAGCATTTCTTCAAGGGTACGAATCGTTCTTTCACTCTGACCGTCGGTTTGGGGATGGAAAGCGGTACTTAGATTAAGCGTAGTACCGAGAGCATATTGAAAAGTTTCCCAAAGATGCGAGGTAAACCGACCTTCGCAGTCAGAGATGATGTCGCGAGGCGTCCCATGTCGACAAATGATCTCATTGGTGTAGATTCGGGCTAATCTTTCTACCTTATAATCTTCTCGTATCGGCAGAAAATGAGCAGATTTGTCAAACGGTCAACGACAACCCAAATGCTATCGTGACCTGATGGCGTGCACGGAAGTTTCGTTATGAAGTCCATAGCTATACTCTCCCATTTCCATATAGGAATCTCGGGTTGGACGAGTAAGCCAGAGGGTCTTTGATGCTCGGCCTTGACTTTCGAGCAAGTCAGGCACTTCGAAACATAGAGGGCGATATCCCTCTTCATGCCTGGCCACCAGTACTTGTAGCGTAGGTCCCGGTACATTTTGTCGGCACCGGGATGAATAGAGTATCGGGATTTGTGGGCTTCGTGCATCAGAATCTGTCGTAAATCAGTCCGCTTAGGGATCCAGATTCGGTCCAGATAATGGAATATCCCATTCGATTTACTCACTAGCTGGGCTCCATCGTTGAGAATCCTTTCCTTCTTCAAAGTGCGTTCGGTGAAACAAGCATGTTGGGCTTCGCGGATGAGGGTCTCAAAATCATATTGGGCTTGGATATTACGGGCGCTGTGCAAGTAGCTCCGTCTACTGAGAGCGTCAGCAACGAATTTGCTTTGCCAGGATGGTAACGAATCTCACAGTCATAATCGTTGAGAAGTTCTACCCAGCGGCGTTGATGCATATTTAGCTCCTTCTGGTCAAAGATATGTTGTAGGCTCCTATGATCGGTGAAGATCGAACACTTGATACCATAAAGGTAGTGTCGCCAAATCTTCAACGCAAAAACAACTGCGCCTAGCTCGAGGTCATGGGTTGTATAGTTCTTCTCATGGATCTTGAGCTGACGAGATGCGTAAGCAATAACCTTGTCTCGTTGCATGAGAACACAACCAAGGCCAAGGTTCGAGGCATCACAATAGACGATAAAGTCATCGTTTCCGTCGGGTAGAGTGAGAACAGGAGCATTGCAAAGCATATACTTGAGAGTTTGAAAGGCAGTATCTTATCCGGTTCCCCAAACAAAAGGCTTGTCCAGTTCCCCAAACAAAAGGCTTGTCCTTGTGCATGATAGAGGTAAGTGGCACAGCGATTTTTGAGAATCCTTCGATAAATCGGAGATAATATCCCTCTAGTCCGAGAAATGAACGGACTTCAGACGGGGTTTTAGGTGTTACCCAACTCTTAACAGCTTCAATCTTCACGGGATCGATGTGAATACCTTGACTATTGACAATGTGACCGAGGAATTGAACCTCCTCCATCCAGAATTCACACTTGGAGAACTTGGCATAGAGTCGATTCCCCTGGAGTAGCTCAAGAACCAAACGTAGATGTTGCGCATGTTCAGTTTTCGACTTGGAATAGATCAGGATATCATCGATGAACACGATGATGAAGCGGTCGAGAAAAAGTTTACACACGCGATTCATCAGATCCATGAAAACCGCGGGTGCGTTGGTTAGACCAAACGGCATAACAACGAACTCATAGTGGCCGTATCGAGTGCGAAAAGCGGTTTTGGGTATATCCTCATCTTGAAGGCGTAACTGGTGGTAGCTTGAGCATAGGTTGTAACAACTCTCATCAAAAGTCATATTTATTATTTTAATTGTCCAATAGGAAACCCTAATTGAGACACCCAAGTGATTCTGCACAAATCCTAAAATTTTCAGAACAATCGGAATCAGGATCAGGGCCCCTAAAACTCAGGGGGGGTAAACCCTAGTTACGATTATCTTGAAATCTCGCTGTCAAAAACGAATTTTGAGAAACAGTCAAGTCAGCTAGGCTAGTCCAGGACGTGGCCACCCTATGGTCATTAGGTGTCCCTTACGGACCGTAAGGGATGAGTCTTACGGTCCGTAAGCAAGGGTAAAATTTCACTATGAATAGCAGACATTGGCAATCGAAGTTTGGCACTTGAACGACGTAAATTCTCGTTACGTAGACTGAGATATCGTAGAATTACTATCAAAACACACACGAATCACGAATTGCTGCCGTAATACAGGGTAATAACTCGATTGCTGATACGATTCAATGTCCGATTGATCAAAATATCCAATGGATGTTTAAGTGCTGCCCACATTAGGGTTTATGCTTTGTCATTCGTCGTTAATTCGATGGATGTTTAAGTATCGCACTTTGTCATTCGTTGTGAGGGTTTGATCTCGTGAGTTATCGTAAATGCTGTATTAAGTTACTAACCGAATTGTGTGCATGTTATTAAATTTAGGTTAAAAGGCTAATCAGTAGGCTAGGCTCTGCTCAAATTAAATCTGCAATGTGAGTCATTCTCTTTTTATCAAATTACTTTCAAAATCATGTTTATTTTCAAGGTTATAATTACAGGGATTAAGTTTATGTAATCACCAAATTACAGCCAGTATGTGGGGTTTTGTATACATTACTTAATAATCTTTGCCATTGGACAAACGGGTGGCTAATGGTGATATGACCATAGTCACAGATCCGGTCGAGTGACAAATACTGTTGGTAGTTGGTTGATATCTGAAACATTGTAATCTCCCTTAATACTGTAAATTATAACAAACAGGTTGTGTTACTAAAAAGAATGATTCACTCAGTATTTCCCGCTGACAAAACCTTTTTCAAACATGTTTCAGGTGATCTGTTGTGATCCAGGAAAAGTGCCGTGAAGCACTACAAGCTTAAAGAAGTGGCTCAATATAAAATAAAGAAACATGTTTTGTAAAAATAAAGATTTCTCCGTGAAATCTTATGATTGTAAATTACCGAGGTTTTATCCCGAGTTGTGAAATAAAATAATCGGGAAATATTTCTGTTTTTAAAAGATCCTGAAGAAACTTCCGCTGTTAATTAAATACCACGGGATTTCTGTCCCGCGGCTCCTGAAACGGGTCAAACCGGGTCGGGGGCCGTGACAGAAAAAGGTGGTATCAGAGCCACTGATTTAAGCCAATTAAGTATTTAGAAATACTTAATTTTACTGATTGCCAATTATGTGATTATGTGTTTTATTAATTGAATATTTGTGTATTGTGAAATTATCAGATGGAAAATGTTAATAATGAACCAGTTAATGAGGTTAATCAATCCGAGCAACAACCGGGGGATCAATATATGACTAGGCAGGATATAGAAAATATCGTTGCTCAAGGGATAGCCAACGCTATTCCAGCAATAGTTGCTCAAGGGATAGCCAACGCTATTCCAGCAATCGTTGCTGCTGTTAAAAATCCAATCGAACCGCAACAAATCGTTCCTAGCAAACGTATTTCTGAAGATAACTTCAGTAATAGCGTAAACGGAGGCAATAATCATACTAATCATGAGAATGAACCACGGCAAGCTCCGCTCCCTAAGAAAATGAAAGCTGCAACGCCTGGTTGTACTTACAAAGAATTTCTTGCTTGTAAACCCACTGAGTTTGCAGGTAATGAAGGAGCGACTGCGGCACTGCGTTGGTTAGAGAAAACCGAGGCAGTAATTGCCATAAGTAAATGTGCTCAGGATGATCAGGTCATGTACGCGTCAAACCTTTTCAAAGAAGGGGCGCTAGAATGGTGGAACACAGTGCTACAGGCTAAAGGAAGAAATAGGGCTTATGCTATGAAATGGGAAGAATTTAAGAGTCTTGTAGAAAGAAAATTCTGTCTCGAATATGAAAAAGATCAAATGGCAAATAAGTTTTTAAACCATAGAATAATGGGTGTAGATTGTCGCGGTTATACTTCGACATTCTTTGAATATGCTAGAGTGGTACCAACACTGGCTTCGCCAGAACCGGTACTCATTTCTCGCTATATTTGGGGACGGATTAGTGAAATCCGTAACATCGTTAAAGCTGCGAGACCTCGCACTATTGACGATGCGGTGGAATTAGCTAATACCCTAACCGACGAACTGATACGCACGCAAGATGAAAATAGGAAGAAGGAACTGGCTCAGAAAATTACCCAAGGATTTCGTACGGGTAATACCAACAGTTTCAGGAAAAGAGGAACAGAGCAATCCTCGATTCCGCCTTTCTGCAAGAATTGCAGAAAGAAACATTATGGAAGATGTAATATGACCTGCAACTTTTGCAAAGCCATAGGACATCGTGAAGAAGACTGCAGAAGGAAAACAAGGATCTGCTATAACTGTGGAGAAGTTGGGCATTTCAAAACAGAATGTCCTAAATTGGTTAAACAAGCAGACAACAAAGCTAAACCAGCCAATGAAGCTACAAAGAAGAATGTTCGTGCTTTCCAATTAACTACTCAGGAGGCAGAACTCATTCCAGATGTGATAGCTGGTACGTTCTTAGTTCACAACATTTACGCAAAAGTATTATTTGACTCTGGTGCAAACTAAAGTTTTATCAATACTTCATTCTGCCAAGCTCTTAACTTACCATTAACCAAACTTAGGCAAATCTTTACAGTCAAAACGGCAGACGGAAAATCTGTTAGCATAGATAAAGTTTTGCAAAAGGAAAATATAGAACTCTCATGTCATAAATTCTTTTCAAATCTGTTACCTATGAAATTAGCCGAATTCGATGTTGTTTTAGGAATGGATTGGTTAGTAGCCAACCATGCTCGAATTCTCTGTGAAAAGAACTCTATAGAAATTCAGGCACCCACCGGAGAAATAATTGTGATTACAGGAGATAAACCACGTAAGCCTATGAAGTTCATATCAGTAATGAAAGTTGCTAATTATGAACGAAAGCAAGGAATAGTATATATGATTTCAGTAATCATTATTACTAAAGGTAAAGAACTTAAGGAAATTCCTGTAGTCTCAGAATACCCAGATGTATTCCCAGAAGAGTTACCAGGGTTACCACCAGATAGGGAGGTAGAATTTAGGATTCATCTAATTCCAGGAACTATACCGATAGCCAAGGCACCTTATCGGTTAGCTCCCACAGAAATGTTAGAACTGAAAAAGCAATTAGATGAATTACTAAGTAAAGGTTTCATACAACCTAGTTCATCCCCTTGGGGAGCACCAGTGTTGTTTGTTAAGAAAAAGGATGGTTCGATGAGAATGTGTATTGATTATAGAGAATTGAATAAGGTTACAATTAAGAATCTATACCCATTACCTAGGATTGATGATCTTTTCGATCAACTTCAAGGAGCTAGATATTTTTCTAATATAGACCTACGTTCCGGATATCATCAATTGAAAGTACAAGAATAAGACATACCTAAAACTGCTTTCAGAACTAGGTATGGTCATTACGAGTTTACAGTCATGCCCTTTGGGTTAACGAATGCACCTGCAACATTCATGGACATGATGAATAGGATCTGTAAACCATATTTGGATAAATTTGTAATTGTCTTCATAGACGATATACTTATTTATTCAAAAAAGTCAGGACGAACATTGTCAACACTTGCATTCACTCTTAACTTTGTTAAGAAAAGAAAAGTTGTACGCCAAATTCTCAAAGTGTGAATTTTTGCAAGAAGTGCAATTCTTAGGACACATGGTGAATCATGAAGGTATTCATGTAGATCCTGCTAAGATAGAGGCAATTACCAATTGGAAGGTTCCGCAAACCGCAATGGAAATTAGAAGTTTTATAGGTTTAGCTGGATATTATAGACGGTTTATTAAGGATTTTTCCAAGATAGCTGTACCATTAACTAAGCTAACCTGTAAAGCAGTTAAGTTTGATTGGGGACCTAAACAAGAAGAAGCTTTTAGGATCTTGAAACAGAAATTAACCAATGCTCCAATCTTAGCCTTACCAGAAGGAACTGAAAATTTTGAAGTATATTGTGATGCTTTAAAATTAGGATTAGGATGTGTGCTAATGCAACGCAAGAAGGTAATTGCGTATGCTTCAAGACAATTGAAAAAGCACAAAGAAAACTATACGACTCATGATTTAGAATTAGGAGCCGTAATTTTTGCCCTTAAGATTTGGAGACATTATCTGTACGGAAGTAAGTTTACTGTCTATACAGATCATAAAAGTTTAAGATATATATTTGGGCAAAAAGAGTTAAAAATGAGGCAAAGGAGATGGATGGAAATCCTAAGTGATTACGACTGTGATATTCAGTATCATGAAGGTAAGGCAAATGTAGTTGCAGACGCCTTAAATATCATGAAAAGCAAAAGGGAGTTCGTGCTCTCAGATTAAATCTACAGATAGATTTAATGGAACAAATAAAGAATGTCCAGGAAACAACAATCAAGGATGATGCTGAAGGAATGAAAGGAATATTAAAAGAATTAGAACAAGGAGCTGATGGAATTTGGAGATTCCACAAAAGTAGAATTTGGGTACCTAAGCATGGGGAATTAAGAACTAAGATTTTGGAAGAAGCTCATAAATCTAGGTATACCATGCACCCAGGAAACAATAAGATGTACCAAGATTTAAGAAAGAATTTCTGGTGGATAGGCATGAAGAAAGACATAGCTAGATATGTTTCTAAATGTCTTACTTGTTCACAAGTTAAGGCAGAACACCAGAAACCTTCAGGTCTACTACAACAACTAGAAATGCCTGTATGGAAATGGGAACTCATAACAATGGATTTTGTTACTAAGTTACCCAAAACCAGAAAAGGTAATGATGCGATTTGGGTAATTGTGGATCGATTAACCAAATCTGCTCACTTTCTACCAATAAAAGAAACCTTTAGCATGGAAAGACTGGCAAAGTTGTATGTAGATGAAGTCGTATCTCTACATGGAGTTCCACTCTCCATTGTATCAGATAGGAATAGTCGTTTCACTTCTCATTTCTGGAAAAGTTTCCAAGAAGCTATGGGAACTTGACTAAATTTAAAGCACTGCATATCATCCTCAAACGGACGGGCAAAGTGAAAGAACGATCCAAACTCTAGAAGACATGCTTAGAGCATGTGTAATAGATTTTGGTGGGAATTGGGATGATCACTTACCATTAATTGAATTCTCCTATAACAATAGTTATCATTCAAGTATTGAAACTGCCCCTTTCGAAGCACTGTATGGAAGAAAGTGTAGAACTCCAGTTTGTTGGGCAGAAATAGGAGAAAGTCAATTGTCAGGTCCTGAGATTGTGCAAGAGACAAATGACAAGATTACTCAAATCAAGGAAAGGCTGAAGACGGCTTGAGATCGCCAGAAGAGTTATGCAGACAATAGATGCAAGTCGTTAGAATTCCAAGTTGGAGACAGAGTACTGTTGAAAGTTTCCCCTTGGAAAGGAGTTGTTAGATTCGGTAATAAAGGAAAGCTAAGTCCAAGATACGTAGGACCATTTCCAGTGATTCAACGTATAGGACCAGTTGCTTATCGTTTACAATTACCAGAGGAACTGGCAGGAGTACATGACGTATTTCATGTATCCAATCTCAAGAAATGTCTATCAGACGAATCTTTGGTAGTACCTCTCCAAGATATAGAGGTAAACGAAAAATTAAAATTTGTTGAGAAACCTCTTCAGATAGAAGACAGAAAGGTAAAATTTCTCAAACATAAGCGAATAGTTTTAGTTAAAGTCAAGTGGGATTCGAAACGAGGAACCGAATACACTTGGGAGTTAGAATCAGAAATGAAGCGAAAGTATCCTCAATTATTCAAGTAAATCTCGAATACGAGATTTTTATTAAGGTGGGGAGAATGTAATAACTCTCATCAAAAGTCATATTTATTATTTTAATTGTCCAATAGGAAACCCTAATTGAGACACCCAAGTGATTCTGCACAAACCCTAAAATTTTCAGAACAATCGGAATCAGGATCAGGGCCCCTAAAACTCAGAGGGTAAACCCTAGTTACGATTATCTTGAAATCTCGCTGTCAAAAACGAATTTTGAGAAACAGTCAAGTCAGCTAGGCTAGTCCAGGACGTGGCCACCCTATGGTCATTAGGTGTCCCTTACGGACCGTAAGGGATGAGTCTTACGGTCCGTATGCAAGGGTAAAATTTCACTATAAATAGCAGACATTGGCAATCGAAGTTTGGCACTTGAACGACGTAAATTCTCGTTACGTAGACTGAGATATCGTAGAATTACTATCAAAACACACACGAATCACGAATTGCTGCCGCAATACAGGGTAATAACTCGATCGCTGATACGATACAATGTCCGATTGATCAAAATATCCAATGGATGTTTAAGTGCTGCCCACATTAGGGTTTATGCTTTGTCATTCGTCGTTAATTCGATGGATGTTTAAGTATCGCACTTTGTCATTCGTTGTGAGGGTTTGATCTCGTGAGTTATCGTAAATGCTGTATTAAGTTACTAACCGAATTGTGTGCATGTTATTAAATTTAGGTTAAAAGGCTAATCAGTAGGCTAGGCTCTGCTCAAATTAAATCTGCAATGTGAGTCATTCTCTTTTTATCAAATTACTTTCAAAATCATGTTTATTTTCAAGGTTATAATTACAGGGATTAAGTTTATGTAATCACCAAATTACAGCCAGTATGTGGGGTTTTGTATACATTACTTAATAATCTTTGCCATTGGATAAACGGGTGGCCAATGGTGATATGACCATAGTCACAGATCCGGTCGAGTGACAAATACTGTGGGTAGTTGGTTGATATCTGAAACATTATAATCTCCCTTAATACTGTAAATTATAACAAACAGGTTGTGTTACTAAAAAGAATGATTCACTCAGTATTTCCCGCTGACAAAACCTTTTTCAAACATGTTTCAGGTGATCTGTTGTGATCCAGGAAAAGTGCCGTGAAGCACTACAAGCTTAAGGAAGTGGCTCAATATAAAATAAAGAAACATGTTTTGTAAAAATAAAGATTTCTCCGTGAAATCTTATGATTGTAAATTACCGGGGTTTTATCCCGAGTTGTGAAATAAAATAATCAGGAAATATTTCAGTTTTTAAAAGATCCTGAAGAAACTTCCGCTGTTAATCAAATACCACGGGATTTCTGTCCCGCGGCTCCTGAAACGGGTCAAACCGGGTCGGGGGCCGTGACATAGGTCGATCTTGGAGAAACACGTAGCACCTTGTAACTTGTCAAACAAATAATTGATGTGGGGTAGAGGATAACGATTCTTGATTGTCAGCTTATTCAACTCCCGATAGTCGATGCACATCCGGAACGACACATCCTTCTTTTTGACGAAAAGGACAAGTGCGCCCCAAGGAGAGGTGCTAAGGCGAATAAAGCCTTTGTCAAGCAATTCCTGGAGCTGACTCGAGAGTTCGCGCATTTTGGACAGAGCGAGTCGATAAGGAGCTCTAGCAACGGGGTTTGCTCCAGGAATGAGGTCGATACGAAAGTCGTATCATGACTTGGAGGTAAGCCTGGAAGATCATCAGGAAAAACGTTAGGGAATTCACGAAAAACAGGAATGTCTTTTACTTCTGTCTTTCCTTTCTTTTCCTTCTCCGCTACTACATTGTTAGCAAAGAAAGCTCTTTATTCCTTGCGGATATACTTGCTAGCTTGGATACATGACATGAGCTTGAGATCCTTCGAGAGAGTTTCGCCATACACACAAAGTTGATCACCATTGGCGAGTAAGAATCGAATCATCTTATTGAAGCAAACAACTTCAGCATGGTTTTCGCGAAGAAAGTCCTTGCCTACTATGACATCAAAACTACCGAGCAGCATCGGAATAAGGTCGATAGGAAAGATGTGATTGTTGAGTTCGAGGGTACAATCACGAAGAACAGAGTTGACAGCGACGGTTCTTCCGGTGGCAACTTCAACATCGAACGTCGAGGGGAGATGGGCGTGCTTACGATTAAGGAGCTTTTCGAACTCAAACGATACAAAACAGTTATCGGCTCCAGTATCAAACAAACACGAAGCATAAATACCATTCACAAGGAACGTATCATTGACCACGTTGTTGTCAGCCTGAGCCTAGCGCACATTAATGTTGAAGGTTCGAGCGCGAGCTGCTTGTTGCTGTTGTTGCTGAGGCTGGTGCTGCTGCTGTTGTTGTTGATGCTGCTGTTGTGGCTCTTGCTTCACAACTCGATTAGGGCACATGTTTGCAAAGTGGTTGGGATCACCACACGCAAAACAGACTCTAGCATTGATCACGGGTTCCTGAACCGCTTGTTGGCCTTGAGGAGCAGGAAGTAGAGCTTGATGAGCAGTAGCTGGAGCTTGACGAGGACCTGTACGGCAGCTGGCGATGAAATGGAGGAACATGTTGCAATGTACACAAAATCTGCAGGCGATTCCCACTAGGTGGTGATAGGTACAAGTCGGGCAGGCCGGGTGAGGACCAATATAAGCACGCTTTGCCGGCGGTGCTTGGGTTACCGGTGCCGCAACTTGGCGGTGTTGCGTCTGCTGCTGAGCTGGTACAGCTTGGAGCGGGGCAGCAGTGGTGACAGCACAGTTCTTGTTGCTGGAGTTGTTGTTGTTCTTCCTCTTGCGACGAGAGGCCTTTGAAGACTGAGGAGTGGCGGCAGTTTCAGCGGTTGGTGCGGTGGTAGCTTGATGCAGATTCTTGGGAGTTTTATCCCAGACACCAGACTTGACTCGCTTGTCGTTGATCTCTGCAGCGAGCAAGTAGGTTTCTTCAATCGTTGCAGTCTTTGCAGCTTGAACGAAATCGGCCACGCAATCCGGAAGAGCACGGATATACTTCTTGATGGCGATTTTGGGCGTCCTGACTTGTTCCGGGCAGATAATACTCAACTGCTTGAAGCGTGCAGTCAAACCAGCGTTGTCACCATCTTTCTGCTTGATATGCCAGAATTCGTCCTCCAACTTTTGGCGCTCGTGGGGAGGGCAGAACTCATCCAATATGACGTTCTTCAACTCATCCCACGTCAAACCGTAAGCTGCATCATTACCGCATTTCTTTCTCTCGGCCGTCCACCAATCTAAAGCTCGGGATTGAAAGACGTCGGTAGCGTTGAGAGTGCGGAGATCATCCGGACAGCCACTCTGGCACAGGGTGACCTCGATTGAATCAAACCATTGAAACAAGGCCGTACGACCATCTTCGCCAGTAAATTCTTTCGGTCCGCAGGCTTTGAACTGCTTGAAGCTGAAAGCAGCTTTGGGAGTATCGGTCCTGGACTCTTCAGAAGATTTGCTCACATTCTCGTACAGTTCACTGACGATCTGAGGAACAACCTTAGCCATTTGTTTAGTGATCATAGAGGCGAAGCGTTTATCTGCCTGCTTTTGGCATGCGGCTTGGGTAGCGCGAGATCCAGATGACGACATTGTCTGCAACAGACATCGTCATAGGACTGAAACACAAATTCGATTATTCCTAGTATAGTCTAGCGATTTATCATAAAGCTCAGGAACACGTATCCACATATACATAAATTCACATAGGTACATAAACACATAAGCACATAATCACGTAGAGCACCGAAACACATAAGCACTTAAGGCACAAAAGCACAAGAGGCAGTCAGAATACAAAAACCTATCATTCATATTCCGCGAGCGTTCGAGAGTAGTGATTGCGATTGGCGAGTACACAGCGAGCAGTATAGCATAGCATATAACATAGCATGCGATCATCCACAAGTATCAGCGATTTGTCAGCGTTTTGAGGTAGATATGTAGTGCGGTTCGTGTGTGTCGATCAAGCGAAGAGTGAAAAGCGAATAATCCACCAAAAATCGAAACACAAAACAGATAAAATCACATAAAACACATGAAATTCACATAAAAGCGACAAATATCAGAGTCGGCAGTTGCGAGCTCAGAATCGAAACACACGTAAAAATCGAGAATGGATTGTCTGCGGCTTTCGTCAAAACAGGTCTATCAGCCAAGGTGATTCGACTATTCACAAGGACTTTTGGTACCCCCTTTGGCCTTCGGAACTGTGCTCTCGCCTCGAATTTGGGAGATCGGCACGCATCCTTCCAGTTACAGTGTGACTTCAAATCGTTGGAGTCCGTCAAGACTTTGGTGAGAGTCTTGTTAAAGCAAAATAGAGCACAGAACAAGTCATCAAGGTTCGGGTTTCACCCCTGACTTAACAACTTTGTTCCTGTTTTGATAAATAGGAAAGGAAATTTGCGTCAAAGTATGGAGTTCACTCTTGATTTAACACAAATTCTCCTGTTTATAGATAAAATGCGGGTCGAACAAGCAATTTAGTTGAGAGTTTGCGGTTTTCACACCTAATCTCGACCCAATCACTCGTTCATTTTTCGAAAATTAGATTGCAGTGATAGTGTAGTGTAAGCGAGGATAGCGAGAAATAGCAAGTAAGCTTGTACAAAAACCTCTTCAGGGTATGCACAAGTCGGTCTGTTGGTACTTAACTATAGACTAGGTCGTTTCTAAGACGTCGGCCCGGACTAGGTTGAGTCTTGCCTAATTCCCTATAGTTATGGCTCTGATACCAATCTGTCACACCCCAACCGATGGCGGAATCATCAGGACGCGGCACTGAGCGAAACAGATTGTCCATGAGTATTCATAACAACTATTAATTACCAGATATTTAATACGTCATGTCCCATACCATAACATATCCAAATAAAACAGTTATTACAGATAATTGTCTCACAAACAACTACTGATCCGATAACTCAGATTTCAAAATAGACAATTGTTTATTTGTTTCTAGGACTCTTTCCTAGCCTCGATTTCATCACACAACAAACATGGCGTCCTAGCATCTTAAGCACATGCCACATACGTTAAAGTAAAAGTCAATACACATAGTGTAAAGGTGAGCATACAAGTTTGATAATAGCATAATAGAGTTCGAATTCGTTTACGCATAACCAGCACGTACAACGTGTGATGTGAAGCACGTAAGTTATCGACATGATCCTATCGATACCAACGACTGCGGGTCGACTGCGCAAGGCAGTTCGTAACACATATTCACCACTACGAATCATGTGATTAATAGTCCTTAACAACCCCTTAGTGAATAGGTGTTGAGTCCAAACTATAGTACTATCGTTGCTAAGGCAGGTAGACAACAATCTATGTGTAAACATAACAAACAAGCATTCATCGGGTCACGTATAACATGCAGTAGCGATTAGCGTTAAAATATTGCGTAGTGTGTTTGATGTGATTTAGAATAAGTAACGTATGTAACACCCAAAAGTGTGTAAAGCAAAAAGGGTTCGAGTATACTCACAGCGATAGAGTTAGTGGATTGAAGGGAGCGCTAGAGTGATATTAGCTTGGTCAGAACGATAGCATAAGCGATGAGCGGTGCGTAAAATGGTGCAAAGGAACCTAGTGTCGAACATTAACCTGATCGGATGGCTACACGATCGGATGGTCATTCGATCGGATGTCAATCCGGTCGTATGGTCATCCGATCGGATGGTCATCCGATCGGATGGCCATTTGGTCAGATTGACATCATGTCTGGTTAAGATGTGTTTGTGTATGATGGTTTGTCTTTTGAAGTTTTCGTTGTGGCATTTTAAAAATAGAGAAGTATCTCTACCCTCCAGGTCGGTCGATCGAACAGTCGTTCGATCGGACGGCAATCCGATTGGCTAGGCTTCTCAGTTTGAAAACAAGTTCACAGCAGGACGGTCACTCGATCGGATGGCTATCCGATCGGGTGGCAATCCATGTTCATTGAACATGTTGAAAATTGATTAAGTATCAAAGGCCCAAAGGTCTCATGATCGGTCGGTCGCTCGATTGGATGGCAATCCGATCGGGCGGTAATTCCTTCGACGTTCAGATCCTTGAATAGTTTGAATAAAAGTTTAAGTGTGGAACCAATGTGCAACCCGATCGGACGGCAATCCGTCCCGACGATCTGATCGTCTTGTCACTTGGTTTTATTTGTACGAGACGTTATGATAGCGTGTTTAAACAACAGGAACCTCGTCTCGACCCAAGTGACCCGGTTGAACAGGAATCACCCTAGTCCGACCAGTTCACGGTTCAAGACGGTAGTTCATGTTCAAACCCGAAATCAACTATCTCTTGGATAGAATTCAAATCTGGAACTGATACATCGCTAAGAATGAGTAGAAGATTAGAACAAGCTCTGATTCCATCGGGTTTGAGTGCATTGAGTGTAAAAGGGTTGAAAGAAAGTTAGAAAACATCTTTCAATCATTTTTACATTGAATATGTTCAGATCTGTGCAAGATCTTTGTTTATTCATGTGGAAATCGTCCGGATCTAAGTTGTTCTTAGTGGAATGAAGCCAAAACATGAAGTTCATAAGAATTCCATGATGACATCACCCTAGAACACCTCAATCCACTGATTTCACGGTGAAAAGTTAAGATTCGAAAGATAGGATGATGAAGAAGTGTGTGTAGATCATAGAAGTACAAGGTTTAGGTTGAAAATTTACAAGAATCGCCAGAAATCGAGAGAAATGTGGGCTGAAGCGAGCTGGGTCGAGTGATAGCTGTCACATCAAGTGACGTGACATATGAAGGGTATTTATAGGGTTTCCCAAAAAGGAAAGTGTGCAAGGATCGAGTGGGTCACCGATCGGGTAGCTGTCCGATCGGGTGGCAATCCGATCGGTTGACCATCCGATCGAGCAGTCACTCAATCGAGTGGTTCCGACAATTTGAGTTGCGGCGTTTCGTTTCGTGTGTTGAGTTTTGCGATGCGATAGATTTACCCATTAATCCCAACTACTATATCTAACATATAATCACTATAATTAACTTGCAATTAGCGTCTGAGATTCCATTGCGATAGCGTTGCGATTGTGTTTCGATTGATTACCACAAACGTAATATAAATAAACATGCACAAGTAACACATAAGTAACACACACACATAAAACAATATCCAGAACGCATAAATTCGAGTTGCGATTTGCGATGCGATACGCGATGAAACACGCGATAATTAGCGATTAATCCTCGATTATTAATAGGTACTCCACATAATACAACTAATGCGATAAAATAAATAGATTATCTACAAGTCAAAGAAGTCAAAACAGGAGTTAAGCAAGGAGTGACAGATCGCAATTAGCAATCTTTTCTTCCTTTGACTTCAATCTTGACTTTGACTTTCGAAACACGGGGTGTTACAATAAGGGGGAACGCTTGTAACAGGGGTTATTATTTTTTTTTTGGATTTCATACGTCTAGAGTGGGCGACTCGATGTCGGGAAAGCGTCTCGGTGCACCTCCAATGAAGAATTAAGAGTTTGTTTAGTATGGTGTAATGGAATGGGTGAGGTAATGATATGGACAAAAGAATGAAATGGATCATTACCATTCCATGGTCTTATTTAGTTGTCATGTGTGAATGGAATGAATCATTACTTTGTGTTGTTTGGTAGGTGGAAAAAACAAAGGAATAAAATCGGTGGTGGGTGGCGGCAGTGGTAGTAGTGGGTGGTGGTGGTTGTCGTAGTGGGGGGTGGCGGAATTTGGCGGTGGTTGTGGCGGTGGTGGTCGGTAGTGGTGACGGCGCCAGATTGCGGCAGTGGTTCGTGGTTGTGGCTGGTGGTGATAGTGGCGGTGGTGGGGTTCACAGTGGTGGGTGTGGTGGTCGCAGCGTCGATGAATGTTGGCGATGGCGAGTAGCGACAAAGACGACTGGTGGCGGCGACGATGGCGATGGGTGGCGGTGGTGGTCGGTGGTGCTAATGAAGGGTGAGAGAGGGAATGGAATGAAGAAAAACTATTGGGGTGGATGGAATGAATTTAAGGGAATGGAATGTCTTACGTAATGGGTGATTTCATTACGTTGACCAACCCAATCCATTTTTTTCATCCCCTCACAATAGTCCATTTCATTCTACCGTTCATTCCTCCTTACCAAACAGTATCTAAGGGTTTGAGTGTTGTGGGGCCAGATTAATTGTGTTTTTTTTTTTTTTTTGCTGTGTTTTAATTATTTTTTAGTGACAATTGCATATTTACCCTTAAAAAACTGCTTAATTGCGTATTTACCCAACTTAAAATTAAAATTGCATATATCCCCTTCCTTAACTATTAAAATTGCATATATCCCCTTCCTTAACTAATATAATTGCAAATTTACCCATTTTGATTTATTTTATTAAAAACAAGTTATATAATGACTTTTTTACCCTTATTTTTACTAAAACTTAAAAAAAAATACAGCTTTATTCATTTTTACTAGTCTTTGCGGATTTTTCACAATTCTTTAAAGAAATACGTATTTATTCATTTTATTAAACCTTAAACACTGAAATAAACCGCTAAACTACTATAAATCTACAAAATTTAGTAAAAATGAATAAGTATGTATTTTTTAAGTTTTAGTAAAAATAAGGGTAAAAAAGTCATTATATAACTTGTTTTTAATGAAATAAATAAAAATGAGTAAATTTACAATTTTATTAGTTAAGGAAGGGGATATATGGAATTTTAATAGTTAAGACAGGGGATACGTGCAATTTTAATTTTAAGTTGGGTAAATACGCAATTAAGCAGTTTTTTAAGGGGAAATATGCAATTGTCCCTATTTTTTATAAGCAAGGGTAATTTAGTCATTATATAACAACCCTCCTTGTTGGTGCATTTTATGTGACAACAGCGTTGGATTGGTCTTTGGATATTGAACGAGTTTGGGCCGCGAAGACTTATGAAGACAGAATGGAATTCGAGTTTGTTAAAGCGCAAATCGTCCAAGTTCAAGTCAATCTAGTTTAGCCCGAATTGTAAACAGAACTCGTATGGGCTGAGCCCAATTCGAATTGTATAGGTTGTGCTATATAAACAACCTTTACCTAGAGTTTTGGGGTTAGACTTTTGGAGACTTTTAGGCAATTGAGAGAGAGTTCGAATACACAGAACATTGGCTGTGAGTTCGTGGAGATCTTTAGTGATTGTAAACGTTTTCGTTGGATAATCAAAGAAGATCAGTTGGTAAATCGTATCGTGTTCTTGTTTCTGTTTGCTAGGTTTATCAAGGGGATTCCGCACCCTTGGTAGATTGTCAGTTTTGTTAAGATCCATACGGATTAGGGACCTACAATTGGTATCAGAGCGCTTGCTCTTGTGTACGGTTCAAAACTGATATTACAGATTCAAGGATTTTATTCGTTTGAAGATTTTCGGATTTTGTGTGAAGAACAGTGAAGAACATCGAAGAACAGTCAATATTTTGAGTGTTTGATTCGTTTTAGGTTATTGATCTGACATGTTTGCTTGTTTTTAGGAGTTTCAGTTGGAAAGTTATCAATCAGAAGATTCTGTGGTGTAAAAAGTGCTGATTTTTCGGGATTTATTATTGGAAGATTGCTGGTCTCGACTGGAATTAGTGGTCTCGACTGGAGGTCTCGACTAGTCCTTTCTTCACTCGAAACAGTGGTCTCGACTGGGTACTGTTCACTCGAAACAGAGGTCTCGACTCGAAACAGTGGTCTCGAGTAGTGCATATTTGACTCGAAACAGAGGTCTCGACTCAGAACATTAGTCTCGACTCGAAACGGAGGTCTCGACTCGAAACAGTGGTCTCGAGTTGTGCATATTTGACTCGAAACGGAGGTCTCAACTAGAAACAGTGGTCTCGACTCGAAACAGTAGTCTCGACTCGAAACAGCAGTCTCGACTGGACTGTGTGGTCTCGACTAAAAGACTCTGGAAAAACCCGAAAAAGGTTTTCGACATTATATATCATTGGAATCGTAATCTCGAGACGAATCTAACGGTATAATTTGGTAAAAACAGATTTCGGACAAAATTTGTACGGTTTTACCAGTCTGCTTACGTTAAAATGTCGAACATGACTAAATTGAATGAACTCTTAAGGATGGAACATGAGGTTGGCACAACCAACAAACCACCTAAGATGATGAAGGTGGAGAACTACTTGACATGGAAGGATAGATTTCAATCCTTCATTGAATATCAGGACACTCGCATGTGGATCTGTATTGTTGACGGGTACACACACCCTACACATGACTTTGAAGGTAGACCTCGTGTCACAGCCTATGTGAACATGCAAGAAAATGATAAGAAGATGTATGAGGCTGAAAAGAAAGCCTTGGCTGCTATCAAGATGTCCCTACCTGACAGCATCAAACATACCTTTAAGAAGTACACTACTTTAAAGGAAATGTGGGATGCACTAGAAAAGAGATATGAGGGAAATCCTGATGTCAAGAAGAACAAAGTTGATCTACTGAAGAAGCAGTTTGCAGTGTTCAAGTATATGAAAAATGAGTCACTTGAGGACATCATCACTCGATACTATCATCTGATGTCAGAATTGGATAATTATGATGTAGATTGCTATACTGACATAGAGAAAAATGACAAGCTGCTTGATGCTCTACCTGCTAAATGGGATATCTATACTCTCATGATTAAGGGGGAAGCAGATTATGACACAAAGGAGCTAGAAGAAGTAGTTGGAAAGCTAAGAGCTTATGAGCTCAGCATGAAGAAGAAAGACACTGGATATGATCAGGTTCAAGATCCAAGGATCTACAATGGGCTTACATCTTCTTCATCTCATGATGCTTCTAGCGACTCTACTACTGCGTTTCTTTCGTGTGATAATGAGCAGGTCACAGTAAATGAGGATGGTGATGTATGTTTTGTAGCTGCTTCAGGAGGATCAACAGGAGCGAAGAGAACATCAGCTTCTAAGCAAAGTAGTAGTGCAAAGTTGATGCCTATGAGTGTGAAGTCTGCTGAAGAACATCTTGCTCTACTTGCGTCGTTTGTTGCTTTGTATGAGAACTACATTCAGGGGAAGATATCTGATCCTGCTACTTTAGATGAAGATTATGATCAGATTGACCCTGATGATCTAGAAGAGATGGATTTGCAATGGCAAATGGCCATGATATCAAGACGTGTGAAGAGGTTTATGAACAGAACTGGAAGGAAGTTTTTGGGGAAGAGTGTTGGATTTGACAAGACCAAAGTGAGGTGCTTTAACTGTCAGAGTTATGGTCATTTCGCTAGGGAATGTCAAAAACAAAAGCATGAGACTTCGAGTCAGAGTTCAAACAATAGGAATGCATCAAACAACTCTAACTCAAGGGCGTTGATCTCTACTGCAAGAGAAGGCTCATATGACTGGAGTATTCACTTGGAAAATGATGAGAATGTCACTCAGGCATTCATGGCAGAGATTGTGCCAGTTGATGAAGGTGAAGCTACAGTAGATGATGCTAAGGTTGAGAAGAAAAGTGAAGCTGAGGTAGATAAGGCTGATCAGACACCAGATGCTGAAGAAGAAAAGCCAAAGTCTGAGCAAGAAAGGTGATAATTAGGAGAAAGTCTCAAATTCTCCAAAGAAATCTGCTCCAAAGCAACAACAGGGTGTTGCTGGTGGTGTAGATAAGGCTGAAAAAGGAACTCCACAAGTTCCTCGTTTTCAAAGAAATCAACCAAGATTTCAGCCTGAATCTACATCAGGCAGATATGAGAGACCTAGAAGTAGTTCACCAAGAATGAATAATCAAAATTCAAATAATTTCAGAAGTCAAGGTCAATTTCAAACTCGATACCAAAATAATGGTGGTCGAACTTTTTATAACAATGGCTTTAGAAATTACAACAATCAAGGTTCTTGGAATCAAAATCAAAATTTTCAAAGGTCACATAGTCCAAACACAAATAGGTACCATCAGGACCAGAGGCCTTATGGAAATCATGCCCCATTTCCATCAACAGGTCCAAGATCCAAGACTCCAGTTAGGAGTGATGGATATTGGATGGATGTTCCTGTAGTTGATGAATCTGGAAGACCCAAGACCATTAAGGCTTGGGTCCCCCAATCTAACTAATCTTTTGGTTGGTGCGTGCAGGAGCTGCTAAGGAGGATTATCAACTTATGGTATGTTGATAGTGGCTGCTCCAGGCACATGACGGGGGATGCGAGGTTGTTTTCTGAATTTGAAGATTATGATGGTGGACATGTTAATTTTGCTGGTGCTAAAGGTGGTAGGATTACCGGACGAGGAAAAGTGACGAATGGGAAGATCACTTTGGACAAAGTGAACTATGTTGAGCAGCTTAAACACAATCTGATGAGCGTGTCACAAGTCTGCGACAAGGGTCACTCGGTCCATTTTACTAAGTCTGAGGCATTGGTGTTGAAACCGGGTTTGGTCATTCCGGACGACTGGATAGTAATGCGTGCACCAAGGAAAAATGATACTTATGTCATGGACATGGGTGCCAAGGATCCAACTGCAGCGGTGGCGTGTTTGCTGTCAAAAGCATCTGAAGCTGAATCTATGTTGTGGCACAGACGCATGGCTCATATTCACTACCGCAAAATGAATTACATTATTAAGAATGAGCTAGTGAAAGGGGTTCCATTGCTGAGGTTTCAAGTGGAAGATAAATGTCTTCCATGTCAAAAGGGAAAACAACACAAGAAACCTCATAAGTCTAAAACAGTAAATTCCATTAATGCCCCTTACGAATTACTTCACATGGATTTATTCGGTTCAGTGAACGTGAGGATCATAGGTGGAAAGTACTACTGTCTGGTTGTCACTGATGATTACTCACGTTATTCATGGGTTTTCTTTTTAGGTACAAAAGATGAGACAACAGAGATGCTGATAGATCTTTTTACAAAATTGGAAAACGTCCATGATGCAAGGATTAAGAGAATAAGGAGTGATAATGGCACGGAGTTCAAGAATCGGATTCTGGATCTCTACTGTCTTCGAAAGGGAATAGAACATCAATATTCTGCTCCTTATACTCCTCAACAGAATGGAGTCGCTGAAAGGAAAAACAGGACGTTGATTGAAGCCGCTAGGACTATGCTTTCATATTCAAAGATACCAGTTCTTTTCTGGGGAGAAGCTGTGAATACAGCTTGCTACGTCCTAAACAAAGTTTTAACCGTTAAACATTTTAACAAAACTTGTCATGAACTTATGTTTAACGAGAAACCAAACTTAACAGGCTTTGAACCATTTGGATTACCCTGCACCATTGTGCGAAACAAAGATAAACAAAAATTCGGTGAGGTGGCTGACGAAGGCTACTTTCTAGGTTACGTGCCTGGCACACCGAATAAAAGGGTTTTTAATCTCAAAACTGGTAAAATTGAGGTTGTTTTTAATGTGGAAATTACTTCCTACAAACCTCAATAATCAACGAGTGGTCCTGCTATATTATATGATTATGAAAGTGTTTTTAAATCATTTAATATTCCTGAGGTTTCTGATGCAGATGATTCTCAGCTGATTCAAACAGTGGTATGTGAAGACGATGAAGGCGAATTCATGCCTAGATCGAATGTTGATATGTCAGATGCTCCAGAAACTTCCCAAGGTGCTGCTGATCCTGATTCAAGCGATAGTGACTCTGAACCCATTCAGGGGGAGGAGTTTGTTAATCCGTTTGCAAATCAGAATATTCAGGGGGAGGTTGGATCTAACCTGGGTGATAATCTAGAAGTCGATGCAGTTGCTACTACACGAGCCAATAGAGATCATCCGGTTGACATGATACTTGGAGATCCTACTGCAGGTGTTCAGACTAGAAGAAGCATAGCTGCGAATTCTGGGTTATTTGTTTCGATTGAGAAGTCTGGGATAGTGAATAAATGCTTGTATAGTTGCTTTATTTCCCAAGAGGAGCCGAGGAACATTCATATGGCTCTTAAAGACAATTCATGGGTTGAAGCTATGCAAGAAGAATTGGCCCAGTTTGCAAAGTTGAAGGTTTGGGAGTTAGTGGACCTTCCTAAAGGTGAAAGAGATATTGGTACTAAATGGGTGTTCAGGTGCAAGAAGGATGAGAGAGGAATAGTCACACGCAACAAGGCTTGATTGGTGGTTAAAGGTTTCAATCAGCAAGAAGGAATAGATTACAATGAGGTGTTTGCACCAGTGGCAAGGTTGGAGGCAATTCGTTTGTTTCTGGCTTTCGCTTATTTCAAGGGCTTTAAAGTTTTCCAACTAGACGTGAAGAGTGCATTTATTTACGGGAAAGTCCAAGAAGTGGTGTATGTCTCACAACCAGATGGGTTCGTTGATCCAGACTATCCAGATAGGGTTTACAAACTTGATAAGGCTTTGTATGGATTACATCAAGCTCCCAGGGCGTGGTACGAGACACTGTCTACACATCTGATCAAAAATTGTTTTGAAAGAGGTCAGATTGACAGTACACTGTTCATCAAGAGGAAGAAAGATGATTTTCTGCTAGTACAGGTATACGTGGATGACATCATCTTTGGGTCATCAGATGAGAACATGTGTAAAGAGTTTGAGAAGGTGATGAAGAGCAAGTTCGAAATGAGCGCTATGGGTGAGCTGTCCTACTTTCTGGGATTACAAGTTGAACAAAAGGAGGATGGGATGTTTATTCATCAAACGAAGTATGTGTATGACATTTTGGATCGGTTCAAAATGAATGATTGCTCTACTTTCAACACACCCATTTGTGAAAATCATAATCTTGGCTCAGATCATGAAAGCACTAAAGATGTAGATCCTACTCAATATAGGGCGATGATTGGTTCTCTAATGTACTTGACTGCTTCAAGACCTGACATCATGTTTTCCGTATGCTTGTGTGCCAGATATCAGGCGAATCCGAAAGAGTCACACATGAAAGCAGTGAAGCGTATTCTTCGTTACTTGAAGGGGAAACCTAAACTTGGGTTGTGGTATCCAGCTGATAGTGATTTGAGGTTCGTTGCTTACACTGATTCAGACTTTGGAGGATGCAAATCAAACAGAAAGTCTACAATAAGTGGTTGTCAGTTCTTAGGAGGCAGGATCGTGTCTTGGCAATGCAAGAAGCAATCCTGTGTGTCTACATCTACGTGTGAAGCTGAATATATTGTTGCGGGTAGCTGTTGCTCTCAGGTTCTTTGGATTCAACAGCAGATGCGCGATTACGGTTTGGATTTCACTCGTACTCCTATTAGGATAGATAATAATGCCACCATATCAATCACAAACAATCCCGTAAAGCACAGTAGAACTAAACATATTGACATACGTCATCACTTTATACGGGATTGTGCTGAAAAGCGACTCATTGAATTACACCGAGTCGACACACTAGATAACCTTGCTGATCTTTACACAAAAGCTTTTGATCGAGCTCGCTTTGAACACTTAGTCGAACTCAATGGGATGAGGAATCCTGAATAACTGGTTTTTCATAAGAATTTTGTAAATAGTTTTCTGCTTTCTTAAAAATCAAAAATACAAAAACATTGAAAAATCAAAAACATAAAAAAAATAGAAAATCAAAAATGAGTTTTCACTGTGTGAAAAAGAAGAAATGATAGTACATCAACAAGTTAGACTGTCACACTCAAACTGAATTAAATTGCTTAAGTGTGATAGCAGCTTTATCATATGATGTACCAGTAAGCAAAAACATGAAATAATCAACTTACCTATGTGATATAAACCTAAATGAACTGAGTATGAGTGGTGTATGGTTTAATGACCTTAAATCTTGCGTTGATAGATTGCCAAAATCTGAAGTTTTGGGTCTTTATACTGTTATTTCATCTGGAGATATCATGGTTGTCCTTCTACTGCATCCAGATACATGCTGACCTAGACACAACCAGGATATCTTAAAAGAGCTAAAAATGCCAAAACCCTGACAATGAAGAAGCTCTCATAGAGAGTCATTCAAAAAGTGTAAAATGCATAAATCGTACCAAAAATGGTATTTGTCTTAGCCCTCGTTAGATATTTTTGTCTCTTTGTTGTACGGAAGTACTGACCTTTTCACCAATTATCTAAACGTTGAAAAACAAAACGGATGAATTCAGTATACTCACCTACTACGATGAATCTTTGTGCATACCTTGATCGCGGGGTATATCCTGAAGTGGGACACACTAGTATATCAGTATTAAAATTACCTTAACGTACCATACGGTAATGGTACTTGAAATGTTCATGCATTTTGTTTAAGAGGACAAACATACTGGTAATCGTCTTGGACTGCTTTTCATGAAAAATTAAATAAAGAATTATCTAATAGTGTGAAAACGGTTTGATTTTGCTGATATGATCTTCTTACCAGTGATTCTCACAAAAATAGAGTGTTTATTGCTTTTCGTATTTATTTGCTTTCAGAAAATACAAAAATATTGTCTTTTTCTGTTAAAATTCTTAATGTACGGAAAACTGTTATTCTTGGAGGAGTTGTTACCGATAAGGGGAGACGATGTTAGAAAGGGGGTTCAAAATTTTAAAATCTTGCAGGTTATAAGGTGTTTGTTTAAAATTTGTGCGTGTTGGTGCTTAATCTGATACTGTTTAACTATCTCTTGAATAACAATAATTCTTTAACTATGTTGAAAAATTCTTATGGTTTCTCGAGATGTTTGTTTTATAGTAAACAGATTGAAGCAGTTTGTTGCTGAGAAGTTGCTGTGAAAAGATGAGGAGTTTGTTACTGCTTGGTAGAATCCTCCTTCTACAATGCAGAATGGATGCTGTGAAGACTTACTTGGAATGCTGAATTAAAACTTGGAAGATTTGCTGATTGGATACATCAGCTTAGGGGGAGTCTGCTGCTGACAGAATTCATGTTGAAGCTGACACTATCCAAAGACCAAAGACCGTGAGATTCTGAAGACTAAAGTTTCCTTTGCAAGCTATTGTCAAGGGGGGTTTGTTGGTGCATTTTATGTGACAACAGCGTTGGATTGGTCTTTGGATATTAAACGAGTTTGGGCCGCGAAGACTTATGAAGACAGAATGGAATTCGAGTTTGTTAAAGCGCAAATCGTCCAAGTTCAAGTTCAAGTTAAAGTCAATCTAGTTTAGCCCGAATTGTAAACAGAACTCGTATGGGCTGAGCCCAATTTGAATTGTATAGGTTGTGCTATATAAACAACCTTTACCTAGAGTTTTGGGGTTAGACTTTTGGAGACTTTTAGGCAATTGAGAGAGAGTTCGAATACACAGAACATTGGCTGTGAGTTCGTGGAGATCTTTAGTGATTGTAAACGTTTTCGTTGGATAATCAAAGAAGATCAGTTGGTAAATTGTATCGTGTTCTTGTTTCTGTTTGCTAGGTTTATCAAGGGGATTCCGCACCCTTGGTAGATTGTCAGTTTTGTTAAGATCCATACGGATTAGGGACCTACACTCCTAAAACCCTCTAGCATAACCCTAAATGTTCCTATTATACCTCGAATATACGTTAACAGACTTAAATAATATATATACTAATAAAAATCAAATAAAAACAAAAATATAAGGGTCTCGCGAGCCGCGACTCGGTACCCCAGACCTGTCGCGGGGCGCGACCCGGTGACACCAGGCGGCACCACATTGTGCAACGTGTCCACCTGCGTGTTGAGTCTAAACCGTTGTTTCACCTTAGCTAGATCCTAGCCTGCACCCTCGCGGGCCGCGTAAGAGAAAGATTGGGGACTCGCGGGCCGCGAGCCGCCCTTTGATCAGGACTATAAAAGGAGGCCTCGGCCTCAGAATTCGTCGCTCATTTCTTTTCTTTCCTCTATCCCTATAATAGCAAAGTAGTGCTTGGTATAATACCCCTAAAAAGCGAAGCTCTACCTCATTGTAAATATTATAACCCCGATCATGTATTCGTTACCCTACCCGATTGATCATGGGCTCCATAACGCATGTCAAGGCTCTGCCTGACACAATTCGTTGGAGTTATGTCTCGGTAGTAGGGCTAATATAAAGTGGGTTATCTTACTAACACGTGTGCATTGTTTAGTTTTAATAGATAATAACAAGGAACATTACCAGAAAGTCGTAGAAACACCTAAGTCAACAATGTGAGTTCATTCTCTTTTTCTACCAAATTGTTTTACCGAAACCTCAAATGTTTTAAATTATAATTAACAGTGATTGAGTATATGTATTCTACAATTACTGCCAGTATGTTGGTGTTTTGTATACATTACTTGACACTGGTTACTGTTGCGAATAGTAGCTTGACCACAAGTCAAGATTGACAGTACCAAATGAGTAATTGGGTAGATATGAACATTGTAATCGCGGATGCTCTCAATTGTAACGCCCCAAAACTCGAATTACTAAATTTGCTAGTGTGACCCCATGTTTAATAAAATGGAGTGTAATAACTAGGTTATTATACCTAGTCAAATGTTTAGCAAAACACACAAGGGAACAAACTAGAGGGACCATAGATGAACAAGGAGAAAGTTATGTTTTAATTAACAAACCAAACACACACACAAACACACACATCTGGTGCGTGTTTGAGAAGGAGCCAGGAGCTCCTTGAGAGCTCAAAACCCTAACTCATCTAAATCACCAAATTGAAGGGTGAATCGAGTCCCAAATTCACAACAGATGAATTAGTGATCACCTTCACAAGGGGATCGTAAGGTATGTCTTAAATCTAAGATTAGTGATCATGTGTGAAGTGGGTTATGTTCTAATCCGTGAGTTAATATGAAATTGATCATGTATAAGGGTTAGAATCATCATATAGAACATAGGTTATGTATGGTTTGTGTTAATTTGATGTTTAGGGGTGAAACCCGCTTGTTATTGTGAGGATGATGACTTGAATCACCACCTATGTCCAATTCTTGTTGAAAGATCAATGTATTATGTGGGTATGATGAATTGTTGTTAGATGAATTGAATAAAATGTGATGATAATATGTTTGATGTTTAATTTTAAATACTACGTGTTGATTAGTAGAAGGATTTGATGAACTATGTATGAATTTAGAAGATTATGCATGAATTAGTTGTACATTATGCTTAAAAGGTGGTACGCACACCAAGTGTATGATGAAATGTCTAAGTGAAGCTAAGATGTGAGATTGTATGAAATGGCTTGATATTTATGAATGAGATGAGGTAATGATGTAATTAGTAGTATACTAACTTGAAGAATGTGCTTTAGATGGAACTTATACAAGAATTCGAGTTGAATGTATGTCTTGGTCAAGACTATGCATTAAGGACTTGTACGTTGTGTTTAATATCACTAGGTGATCATATGATTGTAAGCATATTTGCATCGTGAATAAGATATGTATATAGTGTCATTGATATAGCATAAATGATGTTACGGATATATGTGGATAAGTCGGAAGTTCATATGATAAACCGTTGACTTCTGAAAGTCAACTACACATAGGAGGCATAAATTAACTTGTTTTTGTAAAGATAGGATATTAGAAAGTCATATGGTACATGTTACATCAATACGCGTTACATGGAATGACATGTTGAATTATATCAGTTTGAAAGTATGAGAAAGTGGGTATATGTCTTATGCTTGTTATAATTGACTAATGAAAGTCAAATGTGAAATATGCAATTGATATGATCTTTAACATGTACAATTGTGTATGCGAACGAGAATGTGAATTGGTGGCATGAAAGTAGAGGAATCATATCAAGATGGACTCAAGCATGAAAGGCTAACGGGTCAAGAGGAGGCAAGGAAGTGGATACGGACACGGGTGCACAAGGTAAGTGATTTCTGAATCACTTTTTAGTTTGTTAAGTAAGGTTATGTTCTAGTTAATTAGGCATGATAATTGAAGTCAAATAAGAAGGGTTGTATGAAATTGATGATTTACGTTAAGTAGGCCGAATGGGTCAAAAATGTGGTTTTATTACTATACCGGAAGGGTTGTATAAGTAATTGATTACGGTACTATAACCGGGTATGGGTAGAATTGTACATAAGTACCTTAATCAAGAATCGGAGACGCGGATTAATAGTCTAAAGACTCGGTTGTGAGTCATGGTTAATAGACAAACAATTTCGCATTTGAAATTGTATTAACAAAGTTTGCTTTCGTATAAATGAATGACATGAATAGGTTTAACGCATACCGGGTATCGAGTGCATAAATCCCAAGTACGAACCCCGGATAATGTAAAAGTATTATAGTTATAACGTTTATGTAAGTTTTGGGTTAAAACAAATGAGTAGTTTGACGAAAACATGAACGGGTCGAATAAGTGAAAGCGGGTATATAAAGCCGAGAGCCTTAAGTGAATATTTTCCTTAAACCGGATGTTGGATTTCAAGTTCATATGATAGAATGTGAATTTACAAGCATGTAGGAAGAAACGGGAGGTTAAACGGGTAAACGGTTCAAAAGTTATGCGCGTTTTAGTACGTACGGACGACGAAACGGAGCTGCAGAAAAATGCATTTTCTAGAGGGCGTCGCCGACGGGCTCTAGAAAGTCATTTTTTGACTGACGGGTTATTTGGCTGTCTACGGAAGTTTTGGGCTACGGGCACTTACAAGGGCCGTCGCCGACGGCCTCCCCATGTTCAAAAACCTGAAATTTGTTATCTAAGTTGATTTGGGAGTAGTAGGCTTCGGTTTGCTATCCGTGGACCACGGCGGGCATCCCAAACATGATTTTGATCGTTCCTTTGACGTTTATGGGCTATAAATCTAAGTCTAAGTACCATGTAATTAATGTATGGATATATAAGAGGTATGTAAGATCTTGAACGTGTACGTGAGAGTGTATGTACATATGTATTCGTGTATTTAAGTATATATGAAGATACGTATGTGTATATGTACGTATGTAGGGACGTAGTAATGTATGTACGTATGTAGATGTGTACTTATGTATATGTGAAGATACGTATGTGTATATGTACGTATGTAGAGACATAGTAATGTATGTGCGTATGTAGATGTGTATTTTGGTATATATGAAGGTACGTATGAGTGTATGCATGTATGTAGAGATATAGGAAGGTATGTACGTATGTAGATGTGTATGTATGCACGTAAGAATGTATGTATGCATGATTTAGATACGTCGAGTAATACGTTATTAATAGTGTGCCTTGAGAATGAAAAGTAATGCAGGTACATTATTGAAGCCTCACCAGGATATGGATACGCAGATGAAATTCTTAAAGTTAGAAGGATAACGAAATGGGAAGTGTACGAGATTGAATCTTGTTTATGTATTGTGTACTAATGTTATGAATGTATGTGGTGAGTGCAGGTTGTACGAATCACGGGCGGTTATCACGAGGAATAGAGATCAAAGATCGAGTCACAAGATAGATTGTACGGGAATAATTGAGTATGTACTTTAGTAAACAGGACTTATACTCTATTTTTGTAAAAGATACATATTAAAACGAACTTTCAAGTAAGTCAAAACGTTTGTAACGAAAGAAATTTTATGGCAAGAATTTCCGCTGCGACTTTTTGTCAAATACGTATTAGGGTCTTACACAGTACTGTAAAGTTATAAAAACTGTTTTGATTAAACTGGGATGCACTCGCCAGTATTTCTTGCTGATAAAACCTTTTTAAAACACATTTCAGGTAACTTAACGTGAAGCTAATAGAAGCCAACTGGAGAGCATTGAAGGCTTAAAGAAGTGGCTATAAAAGTTACCTAAATAAAAAGGAGTCTATGTTTTCAATAATTAGGATTTTATCCCTACAAATGTATTGTCAATAAACTTGGTTCTTATCCTATTTATTATTTATAAAAGTTTGGTGTTTAAACTCGAAGAAAATATTTCCTAACTACGGTCCTGATATTTAAATTCGGCTGCCAAATTAATAAACACTGATACCACCGGCTCTATGTACTCGCGGCCGCCCGCCCCGGGGCAAGGGGTCGGGGGTTGCGACAGGAGGTGGTATAATATATACAGCCACTGGTTTAAGCCACTGAGGTGTTCCGCTAATACCTAAATTTTAATCAATTGTGTTAGGAAATAATCTATGTGACTATGTTATAACATCCTTCCTAGAACCCTTAACGTAACCCTAGATATCCTAAAATATACCCCGTACGCGAGAAACGAGCCCGAAATACCTTTATACTTAGAAAAATCCAGAAAAACAAAGTTTAGGAGTCTCTCTCGGGGCGCGACCCCCTTGGCTAAAGCCTTCGCGAGCCGCAACTGGCTTGATTTGCCGGTAAAGTTATACTGCCACGTGGCAGGTGACTCATCGAGGCTAGCCCTTGACTCGACCAAGCTATAAGTGACACGTGCTCTTGTAGGTCCCGTAATCTGAGGATCGATAACGAACCAAATCACTTGTTTATAGCAAACACGGTTACGTGTGCGGAATCCACGTAACTATGCCAAATCAAACATATAAGACAAAAACGACACGGTATAATCAATGATACACACTCGATTGATTAAACGGGATGAGAACCGATTACAAACTGATACAAACACAGTTTAACAGAATTTTGACAGAGTTTCTTTATGTGTAAGCTCTCATCTGCTTTCAACTGTGAAAGCAGATGTGTTTATATAGTCTCTGGGCCCAACAGTCGACGAAACACAAAGTGTCTCGGCGAAACAAAATATGGGCCAAACATTGGGCTTGAAGCAGCCCAATACACGACGAATCAAGTGTGATTCGTCATGAATGTCGACGAAACAGACATAATGGCCATTGGTCTGTTTCGTCATGATGTGTTCGACGAAACAGACCTGTTTCGTCGAGGTCTGCAACTGTTGTGGCTGTTTCTGCAAACAGACAGCAACAATCAGCAACATATAAACAACTTATAATGACCATTCTACCCTTTGTATGCAACATGCATTGTTCGAATAGCATTACATATTAAGCGGAGACAAACAAGTCAGACACAAGAGGATAGGAGGATATCCGACTTGGTCGACATCAAATACATACTCGATAATTAATAAAAGACCGTACAAAATACATCGTTAAACAAGACTAGTTACAGACACTAAAAATGCATCAACAAACTCCCCCTTGTCTGTTACTCATCTTCGGTCTTCTAATCTTCCATCTCAGTGTTGTTCGGACCACGAACTGCCCGAATGTATGCCCCGGTAGTAGCAAAAACACGCTACGTGCTGAAACTTTAAAGCTTGACGTGCGTCCTGATCTTCATAGAAAATATCATGACTATATAATCTGCTGATGTCACCCTCGGCCATGTTGACGATCCACATTGGATCCAACATCCGGTAATTTGCACGACCATCTCTAAACACAATCACGGCTTCATGCGTGTCCGAGTCGTAGCACCATAATGCCATGTCTTCAAGAAAATCCTGCTGCATAGGCATCAATGGGATTTTATCTACGACCCTCGGAGGCTGGTACACAAGCTTGTATCTGCAAGTGTTGGTGTCAGGATCAAGAGTAAACTTAATCGGTTGATAGACGGGAAATTGTGGCTTGTATGATTCATCCTTCCAGCCCGACTTCTTGTTTACTTTAATCAGTCGCTCAAATAAAGTAGCGCCATCGTATTTTGAACGATTGATAAGCTCAAGCCTTGTCAACGCAGCAACATCATAAAATGGCAAGGAAAGAATGCTCAGCAGTGAATTGAAATACAGGATTCCGTATTCACGTTTGATAGCAATGCAGTGTATATCTTGAACAAACATCCAGCATAGAATCCTTCCACTTGGCTTTGCCTTTTCAAATTGCAAGTAGTCGACTTGAGCTTTTTCAGGCACAGGCTTGGAGACTTTAGATAGAAACTGTTTTCTCCATTCAGAAAATGCATCTGTGTCTTTTTCAGACGAATTACGATTCTTTAAGTGCTCGTCTATGTCATCAATATTCTCCTTCATCCAATCTTCATCAAACGAAGCGAATTCAGTACCATTTTCTCGAACATACGTTGATTTTGTTGCTTTGCCTTCAAACACAATCTCATCAATATCTTCAACATTAGTTGTATCAGTCTCAGTCGACATTTTATCTATCTCAGCATCATCAATTTCTCTCATAGACTGTAAAACACTCAATTGCTCCTGAGAAAGATCTTCTATTAACTCCCCTTCTTCAAGCAACTCTCCCGTAAATGGATGAATAGCCTGTAGAGCAATATCAGCACTGCTTACGACAGAAGAAGTACCTTCTATCTGTTGAACTTTTCCAGTAGAAGTTCCCTGAGATGATTCGACCACTGTAGGTTGAACTGCAACAACTTCAGAAGAAAGTGTGGTTGGCTGCTTCTGTGATGTACCAGAAGTGTCAGGATTCCCTTGGTCTTCCGTATCATCATCCTTTTTCTTCAGTACTTCTTGTTGTTTACAATGATAATCCCACAAAACAGCAAGCCTTCTCTCTTTCTCTTCATCAACAGCCTTCAAGCGAACATTTTCAGCTTTAAGCAAATCAATTTCAACTTGTTGTCGCTCTATTACTGTTTGCTGTTGACCAACGGTTGACTTCAAGTTGTTAATTTCCACCGATTGTTTAAGCTGATCATTCTTTGTGAGATTAATGAAATGAGATTGCCTCTGAACACGATCAGCAGCTGCTTCAAGTGTAGAGAATAGGTATCTGATCTTTTCGTCTTGAGAAAATCCGGAAAATGTCCTATGACGTTCAGCACTGATCTCCGAAGTGGTTGCTCTGATTGCAGAAGCCATAGATCTTTCAGGAACTGCCTGAGGAGTCACAGCTGGAATTTCAGCAGCTGAAGTAACTACAGTAGGAGTTTCTTGCACAGGCTCCTGAGGTACAGATTGTACAGGCTCCTGAGGTACAGATGAAGACTCTTGAGGCACAGATTTCCTAGCATAAGTACTCAAATATCTTCTTGCTTTCTTCTTTTGAGTTTCAACAGCTTTCTCAGCTCTCCTTTTTGTTCTTCTTTCACCTTCAGGATCCTCTGGAACATATTCTGGATCATCTTCAGTTCTAATCTTTCTATATCTTCTCACTCCATGTATATCGATATACATTTCATATCCAGGCTCGACTATATGATCACTAGAACTAGAATCAGATTCATCATCGCCACTTGCTGAAGAACTACTAGCTGATATACCACCAGCTGCACCCTTGCTCGATGTACCAACAGCACCAGTATCACCACCATCATCACTTTCACCACTACTTTCATCACCATCACTCCCAGACTCATCTGAATCAACCGGGTCAGGACCAAATTTCTCGATCCTTAGCCTTTCCAACTCAGGCTCTTCGTTGTCAGATTGGCTGTCATCATGACGCCATTTATCATTTGCTGGAGCAACATAATCAGGATTCACTAGTGCGCCAAAAAGCTTCCTTGGAGGAACGCTTTCTTTGTATCTTTTGGCGGCAAGAGTCTTGATTAGCCTTAACGAGTTGAAATTCATCGCTTCGATCTTCAGAATATCATTGTCAGCCTTCGGAAGGTCCGGATGTTGAACATTCATAACCATTTGAAGAAAACGCGGGTACATCCAAAACTTGTTCCCGGTTGTTCTACTTCCTGTCCTTGTCATATTTTCTTTCATGTTGCTGAAAATATACTTTGAGATGCTAAACGGTTTGTTTAATACCAAAGCAACCATGAATCCAACGAGATCTTCTCCAGCCATATCATATCCAGACCGTCTATTGCTGAGACACTGAATAAGAATATGCAATAAAAACTTGTAGCGTAATGGAAGATCACCTTTGTTGATTTGTTTGACGAAAATGTCTCCAATACACTTCATCCGTAGCAAACAGCCTCGTGAACACATGATTGGTATTGAATATGGAGCGTCCGGACTATCTTGTAATTGAAGAACTTCATTCAATATCTCCGGAGTAACAACGACATACAGATCATTCACACGACCTCTTATAATATCCTTTCCATCGATTTGGACGACGTTTGCAGAATCCCAGAAAGCTTTAATCAGTGATTTGTAGACGGGCGTCGAGTATGTAACAGCATGATTGATACGTGACTCCCTGATCCACTTCGTGATATCTTTAAATTCCGTGAGCTTGTCTTCAGGATCCAGATATGCAACTTGATTATGACGCTTCTCGGACATTATTTCCTCTTCAGTTTTGTTTTCTTTCTTTATCGCCTTCTTGCGTTTTCATTTTTCTTTCGGTGCTTTCGGAGCCATCTGTACATTTAAATGTCCAAAATAAGTCACATTTGATATAACATTCATTTAGACATGTATGGATACAATTTCATGTATCCACATAACAGATAACCTATCAAACCATGTCTACTGTGAACAAACAGCAACAGCAGAAAACTGCTAAGGCATAGACGACGAAACAGAAGATCAACGACGAAACAGAAGGTTGTGCGACGAAACAGAGGGTTGACCCTTGACCAGTTTGATTCGTCGACGTTTTGATTCGTCGTGTCTGTTTCGTTCCATTTCTGATTCGTCGTCTCTGATTCGTCTCATTTCAGATTCGTCGTATGTTTGATTCGCCGGAATTAGGGTTAATGTGATTCGTCGATTTGGGGGTTTTTGTGTTTCGCCGTTTTGTAGTTTAGGTTGCTGAACAGAACTAGAACTTGCAGAAGGAGCAAAACCAGGCAAATACATTTCTGTATTTTGAGTAGCTCCAATCCTTTTAGCTTTCCGATTTTCCTCTTCACTCTTGTGCTCCAACTTCTGAACGAATCCATAGATAGTGACAGTTTCCCCTTCCAGAGCACCCGTATGTTTTAGAAGTTCAATGAATGGACTCCACAAAGGAGGTAAAGCATCAGCTAAACGTGCAATCATTTCCACATGAGATGTAGCAACCTTATAAGAACTCATTTCACTGATCAAATGATAGAAACGAGAAGTAATATCATTTAGGGTTTCATTTTCCAAAGATTGAAATGATTCAAATTCTTTCTTCAGAAGATCATGGCGTATTTTTCTAGAAGCTGCATTTCCTTCTCCTCTTGTTTCCAATGCATCCCATAAAGCTTTTGTGCTCTTACTATAAGAAAATTGATGATAGAGGTCTTTATGAAGAGCTTGTGTTAGAAAAGCAAACGCCTTTTTCTCTAATTCATAGGCTTTCTTGTCTTGTTCAAGCATATTAGAAATACCAGCGGCAGTTGATGCTGCTGCTTCTAGTTCCGGGCTACATTCAGTAGTGAAACACGTCCAAAGTTCAACGTTTTGCCCTTGAATGTATGTATGAAAACGACCCTTCCATGATGGATAGTCGTTCATATGATTTAGCTTTGGCGGGCGATTGTTGCTTCCCGTCTCACTTTCACTGAGCAATAGATTTTGAATGTTTTGGTTTTGATTAGAAACCATTGCCCATTGATTTGCATTTACTGCTTGTTGTTTTTGAGGCAACTGGTTCATTAACTCGGTAAGCGAAGGCTGATTTTTAGCTGGTTGTGATTCCGAACTCCAATCCCACGGACCTTTGTTACTCATATTTGGTATATGTATGATAGTACCTGCACACACACTTGAAAACACAAGGTTAGAATGATTTTACAAGTCCTCTGTGTAAAACAGAAGTGAATTCGACGAAACAGATTCCACGAAACAGATTTGTTTTGTTGAAATGAAAAATGACGAAACAGACTTGTTGAAATGATTTTACAAGTCCTCGTGTTTTTTTGAAATGAAAATGGTTTTTAGTGAAAGTCTTGTGCATTTTCGTGTTTCGGAAAATCATCGGTGATCAGAAAAATTCTTTGTTCTTGAGTGTGTTCTTCATATCTTCAAAGAGTTCTTATAATACTTGTGGATTTGATCTTTGAATTGTTGAAATCAAAGAGTTTTACAATATAAAACATTAACTTGACTTTAGTGTAACAATTGTGATCATTAGTTTTTGAAAAAGCATGTTGTGTTGAAAAACAGGTCCATCAACTTACCTTGTGTCAGTAAGATATTTTAAATATCTTAACCAGCTGTCTGGGACTCAGATTTGACGAAACAAGCAGTCGACGAATCACTAGTGTTTCGTCAAAAATATCTTCGACGAAACAAGTTCTGTTTCGTCATAATATCTTGGACGAAACAAGTCTGTTTCGTCATTTTTCATTTCAACAAAACAAATTGAATCTTTGGAAAATGAAATTGAAATTACTTATAGTCATTTTTCATTTCAATTTTTCATTTTTATAGTGACAAATCCATAGATAGTGACAATTTGGTTCATTTCAATCTTTGGAAAATGAAACCCTAAATGATATTACTTCTCGTTTCTATCATTTGATCAGTGAAATGAGTTCTTATAAGGTTGCTACATCTCATGTGGAAATGATTGCACGTTTAGCTGATGCTTTACCTCCTTTGTGGAGTCCATTCATTGAACTTCTAAAACATACGGGTGCTCTGGAAGGGGAAACTGTCACTATCTATGGATTCGTTCAGAAGTTGGAGCACAAGAGTGAAGAGGAAAATCGGAAAGCTAAAAGGATTGGAGCTACTCAAAATACAGAAATGTATTTGCCTGGTTTTGCTCCTTCTGCAAGTTCTAGTTCTGTTCAGCAACCTAAACTACAAAACGGTTACGTGTACGGAATCCACGTAACTATGCCAAATCAAACATATAAGACAAAAACGACACGGTATAATCAATGATACACACTCGATTGATTAAACGGGATGAGAACCGATTACAAACTGATACAAACACAGTTTAACAGAATTTTGACAGAGTTTCTTTATGTGTAAGCTCTCATCTGCTTTCAACTGTGAAAGCAGATGTGTTTATATAGTCTCTGGGCCCAACAGTCGACGAAACACAAAGTGTCTCGGCGAAACAGAATATGGGCCAAACATTGGGCTTGAAGCAGCCCAATACACGACGAATCAAGTGTGATTCGTCATGAATGTCGACGAAACAGACATAATGGACATTGGTCTGTTTCGTCATGATGTGTTCGACGAAACAGACCTGTTCCGTCGAGGTCTGCAACTGTTGTGGCTGTTTCTGCAAACAGACAGCAACAATCAGCAACATATAAACAACTTATAATGACCATTCTACCCTTTGTATGCAACATGCATTGTTCGAATAGCATTACATATTAAGCGGAGACAAACAAGTCAGACACAAGAGGATAGGAGGATATCCGACTTGGTCGACATCAAATACATACTCGATAATTAATAAAAGACCGTACAAAATACATCGTTAAACAAGACTAGTTACAGACACTAAAAATGCATCAACAGCTCTCTCGTGCGCCGCGAGAGAGTTAACGTTGTTCTTCGCGGGCCGCGAGCCACCATACGAAATGCCTATAAATAGGGTGGACGAGCTCATTTGAGAATCATTCAAATTTCTGAAATCTCTCTCAATCTCTGATAGCAATTTTTATACCCGGGCATAATACCCACTATAAAACGAAGCTCTGGCTCGTTGTAAGTATTATAACCCTGCTATTATCCTACACGATCGATTTAGGGCTCCGTAACGCATGTCAGGGCTCTACCCTACTCCGTCGTTGGAGTTCTGTCTTGTGTTACACCCGATTGATCTAGGATTCCGTAATGCATGTTAAGGCTCTGCCTGATTCTGCCAGTGGAATTCTGTCTCGAGTTGTACGGTTGATGTGATTTGGGTTATTTTACTAACGCGTGTGCATTGTTTAATTTTAATAGATAATAACCAGGAGGTACAACAGGAAGCCTTAGTATTACCTAAGTAAACAATGTGAGTTCATTCTTTTTTTCTCACAGTTTGTGAGTACATTCTCTTTTTGTAAACATTTTTACAAAACCACAAATGTTTTTAATTATAACTAACAGTGATTGAGTCTATGTATTCTACAATTACTGCTGGTATGTTGGGGTTTTGTATATAAAATATGAAAGATATTACCATTGGACAACGAGTTAGCCAATGAGTAATATGACCCACAAGTATGGTGTGGATAGTACTGAATGAGTAATTGTGTAGAAATAAACATTGTAATTGCTCTCAATACTGTGAAGTTGTAAAACTGCTTTGATTAATCTGGGATGCACTCACCAGTATTTCTTGCTGATAAAATGTTTTTAAAACGCGTTTCAGGTAACAAAATGTGAAAGCCAAATAGAAGGCAGCTAGAGAGCACTGAAGGCTTTGAAAAGTGGCTATAAAAGTTACCTAAATAAAAAAGGAGTTGTTATTTTCAATAATTAGGGTCCATCCCTATAAATGTATTGTCAAATGAACTTGGGTTTTATCCCAATGATTTATTATTATAAAAGTTGGTGTTTTACTTTGATAAAAATATTTCCTAACTACGGTCCTGATGTATTCCGCTGCTAAATTAATAAACACCGATACCACTGATCTGGATCTCGTGGCACCCACTCCAGGGATAGGGGTCAGGGGTTGCGACAGAGAGTGGTATCAGAGCTACAGCCACTGGTTTAAGCCAAACAAGTGTTCTGCTGACACTTAAATTTTAAATTCTGTGTTAGGAAATAATTCTGTGTAAATATGTATATTATGTGTGTTGTGTTAGTTGACTATTTGTTAGTTTACAGTATGAGTGAGCAAGGAACGTCGGACGCTTATCGTCACATAGATAGTTTACCAAAAGATGAGGGAACATCGTGTCAACCTAATTCCTCAGGGTACTCAGTCGATATTGAGGAAGGGATATTTATATTTAAGGTACTATCTGAGGAACCCTTCACTACTAAGAAGAGAGGTTTGTTTAATAGAGGAGCACATGAGAGAAGAAAGAGAATGAAAAAGTTACAACAACAGAGAGCAAAGTCAGAGCTAATAGGGAAGTGAATGAACAGACTCAGGAGATAGTCGTTAGGCCACCTTGGGAATAGTAGCTAGATAGACAGTTGGCTAATTTCCATATGTTAGCCACTACAACAGTAGATGCTAACCTAAACCAAATAGCTGAACTGCCACTGTTACCGATATTCCCAGATCAACAAATGCTAGAACCCAACCAGGAAAACCAATTTCCAATTCCTGATGTAGATCCCTATGAGATTCCCATAATTCCCCCTCAAAACCCCATAGCTCTGTACATTTACCTTAACCCTTTAGATCCCTTTTGGAACAGCGACTGGTGGACTCAGATTGTGATACACAATCCATACCCTTATAGACAACCTATCCCTCGACACCCTGATCCAGTACCAGCACCCATGCCACCTATGAGCCAGGAAAATTTGGAGGAACTTCGCTCATATGGTGACGAATTAGTGGAAGAAGGAGATAGAATTCGTCAAATAGGAGAGAAGCTTATGTGGAAACATGTCGAGCGTGATATATATGATTGGATACATGATACTTAGAAAATGCTTAGATATATGTGTAATTTTGTATTTTGAAAAAAAAATCTATAGATAGACTAAAATAGATACTGATGCATAACTACTAGTATATTTAATTTCCAGTTGTAGTATGTAACCGATACATATATATAGAAAGAGTAAAAGTCGCAGTGATCGACATTTTTGATCAATCTGTTTGTGTGATTGTGTATAAATATTTGCACTAAATTTATTTTGTGATAAATTAATACTTGATAAATGTTCACAATTCAGATGGACAACTAAGTAAATCAGGAAAACCAGAATAATGAGAAAAACGGAAACCAAATAGATAACAGTTACATCCAACATATAGTAGCACAAGGAATTATAGATCCTAGGCCTTATATAATCAAGACTGTTAAGGAAGCAGAAAATAATAAATCTGCAAATGGAAGTAAACGTCAACACACTGAACCAAGTCACAGTGTGAACGATAATGGACCTATTATCCAAGCTCCATTTCCTAAAAGAAGAAGAACCGCTTCTTATGGTTGTTCTTATAAAGAATTCTTGGCTTGCAAACCAATAGAATTCTCAGACAATTAAGGAGCCATTGCAGCCTTACGTTGGATAGAAAAGACAGAAGCAGTCATAAAGATAAGTAAATGTGCAGATGAAGATAAGATTATTTTTCTTCTAATCTTTTCAAAAATGCAGCCTTAGAATGGTGGAATACTATTCTCCAATCTAGGGGAAGTGACAGAGTTTATAATATGGAATGGATCAACTTTAAGGAAATGGTTGAAATAAAATTATGTCCTCCTAATGAAAAGGAACAAATCGCCAATAAGTTCCTAAATCTTAGAATGACTGGAATAGACTGCAAAGGTTACACTAGCATATTCTTCGAATATGCTAGGATAGTGCCTACCTTAGCCTCACCTGAACCAGTGTTAATATCCCGTTATATTTGGGGATTAATTAGTGAGATTAGACATGTAGTCAAGGCAGCTAGACCGCAAACCATAGAATAAGTAGTAGAACTAGCCAATACTTTGATTGATGAATTGGTGTGTACACGAGAGGAAAACCAGAGAAAGAACCTAGCTCAAAAGCTTACCCAAGAATTTCGCTACGGTAATTCCAACCATGGGAAAGGTACAGGTTATTCCTCTTCACCTTATTGCAGATATTGCAAAAGAAAGCATTCTGGAAGATGCTCTGTATACAGCAACTTTTGTAAAATATCTGGACACAAGGAAGAAGACTGTAGGAAGAAAGCTAGTAATAGGATATGCTTCAATTGTAGAGACACTGGGCACATCAAACCGAACTGTCCAAAACTAGCTATAGCCACAACCAACAAAGCTAAGACAACTGAAGGACCTAAGAAAATGCCAGAGCATTTGTTCTGGCAGCTGAGGAAGCCAAGATGATTCCAGATGTGATTGCCGGTACGTTCTTAGTTAATGATATTTTTGCCAAAGTATTATTTGACTCTGGTGTAAACCAAAGTTTTATCAATACTTCTTTCTACAAACTTCTTGACCAACCCTTAGTCAAACTTCAACAAGATTGTCTGGTAGAGACAGCAAATGGAGAATCCATTAAGATTAGTGAGATCTTGCAGGAAGCAAGAATAGAAATCCTAAACCATCATTTCTTTGCTAACCTTTATCCAATGAATCTAGCCGGATTTGATGTTGTATTAGGAATGGATTGGTTGGTAGCCAATCGTGCCAGTATTTTATGTGATCAAAAGACAATACAAGTAAGTACACCAAGTGGTGAAAAGATCACAATCAAAGGAGATAAGCCAACTCGATCAACAAAGTTCATCTCTGTGATGAAAGTCGCAAGTTATGAAAGGAAAGGAGGAGGAGTATATATGATTTCCATAATCATTAATACTAAAGGAAAATAATTAAAAGATATTCCTGTAATATCTAAATTCTCAGACGTTTTTCCAGAAGAGTTACCTGGATTACCGCCTGATAGAGAGGTTGAATTTAGGATTCACCTAATACCAAGAACGGCACCGATTGCCAAAGCACCATATCGATTATCACCAACGGAGATGCAGGAACTAAAGAACCAATTGGACGAACTTCTTGACAAAGGTTTTGTACAATCAAGTTCATCACCGTGGGGAGCACCGGTATTGTTTGTTAAGAAGAAAGATGGATCGATGCGTATGTGCATTCATTACCGCGAATTTACCGTCATGCCATTTGGTTTAACCAATGCCCTAGCTGCATTTATGGACATGATGAACAGGATATGTAAACCATACCTGGATAAATTCATAATTGTCTTTATAGATGATATCTAATTTACTCTAAGAGTAAAGAGGAACATGCAGCGCATCTGCATACACTTCTGACATTGTTGAGAAAAGAGAAACTTTATGCCAATTTCTCAAAATGTGAATTTTGGTTACAAGAAGTGCAATTCCTTGGACATCTGGTTAATCATGAAGGAATTCATGTGGATCCCACAAAGATCAAGGTGATTACTAAGTGGAAAGTCCCAGAATCACCAACAGAAGTACGAAGTTTTCTTTGAGTGGCAGGATACTATAGACGGTTTATCCGAGATTTCTCTAGAACAACCAATTCATTAACCAAACTGACCTGCAAATCAATTAAGTTTGAATGGGGACTAAAACAGGAAGAAGCTTTTAAGATTCTTAAGCAAAAGTTAACCAACTCACCCATACTCGCATTACCAGAAGGAACTGCAGACTTTCTAGTCTATTGTGATGCGTCTAAGTTAGGATATGGATGTGTGTTGATGAAACGTCAAAAGGTTATAGCCTATGCCTCTAGACAACTTAAGAAACATGAAGAGAATATACAACCCATGATCTAAAGTTAGGAGCCATAGTTTTTGCCCTTAAGATTTGGAGACACTATTTGTATGGAAATAAATTCGTTGTCTTCACAGATCATAAGAGTTTAAGATACATTTTTGGGCAAAAGGAATTAAATATGAGATAGGGACACTGGAAGGAAGTTCTTAGTGATTATGATTGTGATATCCAGTATCACGCTAGGAATGCTAATGTAGTAGTTGTTGCTTTAAGTCGAAAGTATCATGAAAAGCCGAAACGAGTACGTTCTCTCAGATTAAATTTACAAGTAGATTTAAATGATCAAATTAGAGAAGTACAGGAAACAGCATTCGAGGACGATGCTGAACGTTTAAAAAGAATGATTAAGGAATTAGAACAAGGATCAGATGGAATTTGGAAGTTCCAAAAGTAAAGGATGTGGATACCTAAACAAGGAAACCTACGCCACAGAATTCTAAAAGAAGCTCATAAGTCTAAGTATACGATACATCCCGGAAGTAATAATATGTATCAAGATCTAAGAAAGAATTTCTGGTGGATAGGAATGAAAAAGGATATAGCAAATTACGTTGCTAAATGTTTAACATGTTCACAAGTTAAAGCTGAGCATCAGAAACCCTCAGGATTATTGCACCAGTTAGAGATGCCAATATATAAATAAGAATTGATAACAATGGACTTTGTTACCAAATTACCTAAGACAAGAAAAGGAAATGATACAATCTGGGTGATTGTAGACAGATTGACCAAATCTACTCATTTCTTAACAATGAAGGAAACTTTCAATATGGAACAGTTAGCCAAGCTATATGTAAATGAAATAGTTCCATTACATGGAATTCCTTTATCTATTGTATCTGATAGAGGTAGCCGTTTTACATCTCATTTTTGGACAAGTTTCCAAAAAGCAATGGGAACCAGGTTAAATCTAAGCATAGCTTATCATCCATATACGGACGGACAAAGTGAAAGGACAATACAAACGATGGAAGATATGCTTAGAGCCTGTGTAATTAACTTCGGAGGAAATTGGGACGACCATTTACCATTAATAGAATTTCCCTGCAATAACAGCTATCATACTAGCATTAATGCTGCACCTTTTGAAGAACTTTATGGACGAAAGTGTCGAACTCCGGTCTGTTGGGCAGAAATCGAAGAAAAGCAATTATCTAGACCAGAGATAGTGCAAGAAACAACAGATAAGATAATTCAAGTCAATGAAAGACTAAAAACAGCACGAGATCGTCAAAAGAGTAATGTAGATAACAGACGAAAACCTCTAGAATTTCAAGTAGGAGATAAGGTGTTATTAAGACTTTCTCCATAGAAGGGAGCAGTCAGATTCATTAAAAGAGGAAAGCTAAGCCCCAGGTATGCTGAACCTTTTGAGATTATTAGACATATAGGACCCGTAGCCTATCAGCTACAACTGCAAGAGGAAATGGCAAGAATACATGATGTGTTTCATGTATGTAATCTCAAGAAATGCTTAGCAGACGAATCATTAGTGATACCTCTTAAGGACATAGAGGTAAATGAGAAACTTAAGTTTGTCGGGAAACCTATTCAGATTGAAGATAGAAAGATCAAGAATCTCAAACACAAGAGATTAGTTCTAGTCAAAGTGAAATGGGATTCCAAGAGAGGACCAAAATTCACTTGGGAAATCGAGTCAGACATGCAAAGGAAATACCCACACCTGTTCTAGTAGAACTAGAGGACGAGATCTAAAACAAGGTGGGGAGGATATAACAGCATTCCTAGAACCCTTAACGTAAACCTAGATATCCTAAAATATACCCCGTACGCTAGAAACGAGCCCGAAATACCCTTATACTTAGAAAAATCCAGAAAAACAAAGTTTAGGAGTCTCTCGCGGGGCGCGACCCCCTTGGCTAAAGCCTTCGCGGGCCGTGACTGGCTTGGATTGCCGGTCAAGTTATACTGCCACGTGGTGACTCATCGAGGCTAGCCCTTGACTCGACCAAGCTATAAGTGACACGTGCTCTCTCGCGGGCCGCAAGAGAGTTAACGTTGGTCTTCGCGGGCCGCGAGCCGCCATATGAAAAGCCTATAAATAGGGTGGACGAGCTCATTTGAGAATCGTTCAAATTTCTGAAATCTCTCTCAATCTCTGATAGCAATTATTATACCCAGGCATAATACCCACTATAAAGTGAAGCTCTGCCTCGTTGTAAGTATTATAACCCTGCTATTACCCTACACGATCGATTTAGGGCTTTGTAACGCATGTCAGGGCTCTGCCCGACTCCATCGTTGGAGTTCTATTTCGTGTTACACCCGATTGATCTAGGATTCCGTAATGCATGTCAAGGCACTGCCAGACTCAGTCATTGGAACTCTATCTTGAGTTGTACGGTTAATGTGATTTGGGTTATTTTACTAACGCGTGTTGACGTGAGGTCGAAGTCTCACTCAAATTTAATCCAATTACAACTAAATAGCTAGCGGTAAGCGGGTATCGAACACAGGGAGTTTATGGAATATGTGTTATCTAAATGGTTGCTAATTAACTATATTAAACTAAGTTGCAAGAAAAGTAAATTCAGGATTTTAGTGATTGGTTTTAAAACTAAGATTAACTAACTAAATTGCAAATTAACAATCGGTTTTGTAAACAGCTTAAGAAGGTAGTGATCATCCCGAGTTTCAAGTTTTGAGTGACAATCAATATTTATGTTCAACTGGAAAGAACTACATAGACATAGCTCATGCAAGATCAATTGTTTGTGATGAAAGGGAACTAAGTACTCGGATTCCTAGAACGCGAGGTTGTTACCCGATGATCAATTAACATATATCCAACCCCTAATCCCTCCCATGATATCTCAATTGCCAACGACACCAAAAACGTATGGTTTAGAATTATAAGCAAACATACATTAACAATTTACAAACAATCAATCAAACACCTTAATAAACTAAACAACACATGCAAAGTCTATTATTCCAGAAATTCAAGAACAAAAACATGATTGTCACAAGCAAACCTTACATTCGAGATGATCTAACGAAATTAGCCACTCATGCTTTGGGAAATCATCATCAAACAAGTATCAATGTTCATAGGAATTGAAAAACAAAAACAATTGTTTAGAAATGTTCAAAACCAAGCTAGCACACCCAAAATCGCCTCTAGACTGCTATGTAACCGAATGGGAATGATTGGTAGTGAAAGGGCACAATAAAACCGAATTAAAAGGTGGGAGTTACAATTACGCAGGTCGGCGCCATAACCTACGGCACCCGCCGTAGGCTACGGCGGTAATAAAAGTGCTACGGTGGCTCTATACTGGACTACGGTGGTCAAAAATTGCCAGTCGGCGCCGTAAGCTACGGCCCTTGCCGTAGCCTACGGTAGGCTTCAACAAGAAATTTTGTTTTCAGCATAACTTTTTCATTTCAACTCCGTTTTCGCCTACGTTCTCGTAATTTCATCCTCTATCATGTTATCTTCTTAATTCTTCAATTCCAATAATTGATTTTTTTCATTTATTCTCCGTCTGTCAATTCAAATAATCATGTTATCTTCTTAACTCTTTTTCTTTTTATATCAAGATAAACTAACAATTGAAACTTCACATAATAAACATACTACTACTAAATGCTAAAAGTACTAGACCGGTCGAATACGGGTGAATTTTTTAGGAACTAGGAAAGGGTTAACAAACGATTGGCATAAGCTCAAAGTGGCTACTAAAAGTCCAAACCCCCGCCCCTCTCGCGACCATGCTCATATATATAACTTATGAGGTCCAACCCCCCCAAATCCCACAATCGCACACACCAAGACGAGGCTACCTAAGTGCCCTTATCCTATTCACATGCATATCAAGCTAAGGCCTCAAACCGCATTCAAGCACAAGTTCTAATGCACCCCCACCCATTACCACTCTCATCAAGAAAAGATATATTCTAATTGTTCAAAGAAATGGCTCAAAATCTCACCAAGAAAAAAGGATATGGGTTGTCGATGTGTCATGAGGTTTAATACTCAAATTTTGGACCAATTTTTCGCTTGATTACAAAATTTTTCAAAAATTTACCCCCATCCCCACACTTGGGATACATTGACCCCAATGTATGGCTTTGAAGGGAAATATCGCTCCAAATACACCAAACTCTTTTTTTTTTCTTTTTTTTTAATCTAAAAGCAAACAAACTAACTACGAATATTTCAAAGCTAAAGAACATAACAAGACTAAGGAAAAAGTACATTGACCTGGTGAAGTTTGACACAACAGATGTTGTAGATAATCCGACTTCCTATCACCACCTTCACACAAATATATGCACCTCTTCCCCACACTTGGATGTCGCCATGGCCCTGAAACATAGAAAGATAAAAACAGCAAGATCAATATAAAATCCCGGGTTGCCTCCCGAGCAGCGCTAAGTTTCGAGTCTTCAGCCAGACCGTGCCACCCCCATTTATGGTGGCTCAAAGAATCGGTTCCTATCACCTCCCTCACTGTAGCTTGTCATTGGTTGAAATGCATCCATCAAATGTCCATTCGATGGATAGTCAACTACATACCTGCTCGAACCGTCATACTTCTTTTCACACCCTGGTGGTTTGTTTGTTTTTATTCTTTGATGCACACTTTTCATAACTAATCTCTCTAGTATGAACATCAAAGTACAACATACGGTTCTTTTCGGACATAGTAATAACCCCGTCTCTATAGTTGATTTGAGCATTTGCTGTATAAAGAAACGGTCGACCTAAAATTACCCTTTGTTCTGATGCCAATTTGGTAGAGGCATAATCTAGGACCAGAAAATCCAAGGGATAGTCGAATTCTCCCAACCGAATTATGACATTCCTAACCACTCCTCGCGGACGCCTCCAACTCTCATCCGCCAAGCTCACCATGGTATCTATATCTTCAAGCGGACCAAAATCATACATGTCATATAGATCACCTGGTATCACACTCATGCCCGCCCCGTAGTCCAATAATGCGTGAGGGATTTTTAATTTTCCCACACGAAAAGGCACGATTGGTGCTCCATGTTCTTTATCACTCTCACCATCGGCGTCCTTCCTTATACCTGTATTTATTTGACACGAAGAGGTTAGAAATTTTTCATTAAATTCGGTACTAGGAACGGTTCTTACCACATTGATATTAACGCTTTTTATGTTCTTGGGATTTGTCAACGTGTCACTCGGTAGCTGGCGTTTTGCTTTCTTCAATATCGCCACTTCACTTGCAAGTTGACCCATTTGAGTGGTCAACGATTGAATAACTTTGTCACGAATTTCATCTTTTTGCATACGAACCTCATCAAGCTGATTTCTTCGTTGCATCTCCATTTGCATCGCTTTCAACATCTCCATGACCTCATTTCCACCTGAGGAACCTTGACCTGAAAACCCACTTTGTACATTACCCGGTTGTTGGAATTGCCTTTGGAAACCTTGATTATTAAATTGTTGGCGAGGAATATAATTTCCTTGGTTTCCTTGAAAGTTCGGGTTAAGTTGATTTGACGGGTTCCCATATCTAACATTCGGGTGGTTTCGTAACCCGGGGTGGTATGTATTTGAATTCATGTTGTAATTTCTACCACCCCCACCTTGACCTTCAATAGCATTCACTTCTTCATATTGCCCTTCACCTCCTTGGAAATTTTCGGCCGCATGCCCCAACTTGTTACAAAGCGCACAAACAAAATAAATTTGATTACAGGTTTGAACACTACCATCATCCACCGCATGCACTTGAGTTCGGGTAATGATCGGTCATGCTCTCCTTGACGATTGATCCTTCCTTTTCGATGTGACCGCCATTTGTTCCAAGAATTGCCAATCATCTTGCTCATAATTGGTACCGAATATACCATTCGTGATAGACATCAAATCACGAGCATCCTCGGAACATAAACCCTCATGAAAAACATTTAATAATTCCCAAAGCTCAATGCCATGGTGAGGACAATTTTTAATCATCATATTAAACCTCTCAAATTCCTCGTGAAACATTTCACCCGACTGTTGTTGGAAGCTTCTTAGACTACGTCGTGCATCATTAGTCTGTTGAGCCGTGAAGAACTCTTCCAAAAACCTTTGTTGCATTTCGGCCCATGTATAAATCGAAGCCGATGGCAAAGTGTAAAACCATCTCTTCGCCTAATCTTCCAAAGAAAATTGAAATAACACCAATTTAACATCGTCGGATGAAAACCCTTGACCACCAATAGTGTTACAAATAGAATCGTATGCCTCCAAATGAAAGTAGGGTTCTTCCGTTGCTAACCCCTTATACTTAGGTAAACTTTGAAGCACATTGGTCCTAACCTCAAACGTTCTTCCATCCGAGTGATGAGGAATCACTACCGGAGAAGGGTTATTAGTGATAACGGGTCGGAAATGAGCTTCAATTCCCTGTACAACTTCACGGTGATGTCTTCTTGGTACACCCAAAGGCACTCTTGGACGTGGTAGACGCATTGGTCTTTGAACTTGTGGCCTTTGAGGTCCAAATTGTTGTAGAGGTGATTGAAACCTTTGCCCCACATGTTGTTGTTGTTGAACTTGCCTCTGAATCGTTCGACCTTGTGGTGGCAATTGTTGAGGTATAATCTGTTGAACCACTTGTTGTTGATGAACTCTACCAACACCTTGCATCCTTTGGTTTTGAGCTGGAACATATGTGTATTATCCTTGCTCTCCATCTCCACTATACATATACCCCTCATCTTCATATCGCCCAAATTCTTCGTCATACCCATCATCAAACCCATCTTATCTTGCACTCGAAGTTTGTAAAAACTGTGGTTGTGGGTATTGTGCTCCCGGTTGCAAAGGTGGTTGAAATGGAGTAGAATGGATTATTGATGGACCGGGTTGGAATAAATTGGGTGGTGGTATTTGTTATGATGATGATGATTGGCCAGATGTTGGGAAGAATGATGAAAAGTATGGAACAGCTGACGATGTAGGATAATAACTAAAAGAGTATTCAGATTGGGTGTTTTCGGGTATCGTGGTGTTGGTCGGTTTAATTCGGGTGTAGATGTAGGAATGGTAGTATTTGGTGGAGGTGTGGAGGGTGTAGGTTGACCCGTAGTGGGTGGTAATTGTGATTGATCCATCTCTTCAATCGGTGTAACTGGTGTTGTAGGTGTTGTTGGTGAACCAAGAATCTTGTTTTCTCTCGATAGAACTCGATTTCTTCTCAAAGTTCGCTCAATCTCCGAATCAAACGCTAGTGGTGATAGCTTGTGAGAATCTCTTGTATGCATGCACCTGTAAATACCTGCACACTAACACACCCAGCGTAAACCAGAAAAATAACAAACTTAAAAAGATTGAAGATAACACACGTTGCGCACTACTCCCCGGCAACGGCGCCAAATTTAATCCAATTTAATCCAATTACAACTAAATAGCTATCGGTAAGTGGTATCGAACATATGGAGTTTGTGGAATATGTGTTATCTAAATGGTTGCTAATTAACTATATTAAACTAAGTTGCAAGAAAAGTAAATTCAGGATTTTAGTGATTGGTTTTAAAACTAAGATTAACTAACTAAATTGCAAATTAACAATCGGTTTTGTAAACAGTTTAAGAAGGTAGTGATCATCCCGAGTTTCAGGTTTTGAGTGACAATCAATATTTATGTTCAACTGGAAAGAACTACATAGACATAGCTCATGCAAGATCAATTGTTTGTGATGAAAGGGAACTAAGTACTTGGATTCCTAGAACGCGAGGTTGTTACCCGATGATCAATTAACATATATCCAACCTCTAATCCCTCCCAAAATATCTCGATTACCAACGACACCAAGAACGTATGGTCTAGAATTATAAGCAAACATACATTAACAATTTACAAACAATCAATCAAACACCATAATAAACTAAACAACACATGCAAAGTCTATTATTCTAGAAATTCAAGAACAAAATCATGATTGTCACAAGCAAACCTTACATTCGAGATGATCCCTAACGAAATTAGCCACTCATGCTTTGGGAAATCATCATCAAACACGTATCAATGTTCATAGGAATTGAAAAACAAAAACAATTGTTTAGAAATGTTCAAAACCAAGCTACCACAGCTAAAATCTCCTCTAGAGTGCTATGTAACCGAATGGGAATGATTGGTAGTGAAAGGGCATAATAAAACCGAATTAAAAGGTGGGAGTTACACATTTACGCAGGTCAGCGCCGTAACCTACGGCACCCGCCGTAGGCTACGGCTGTTATAAAAGTTCTCCGGTGGCTATATACTGGACTACGGTGGTCAAAAATTGCCAGTCAGCGCCGTAAGCTACGGCCCTTGCCGTAGCCTACGGTAGGCTTCAACATGAAACTTTGTTTTCAGCATAACTTTTTCGTTTCAACTCCGTTTTCTTCACCGTTTTCGCCTACGTTCTCGTAATTTGATCCTCTATCATGTTATCTTCTTAATTCTTCAATACCAATAATTGATTGTTTTCATTTATTCTCTGTCTTTCAATCTCCAATCCTGTTGCGCCTATTCGAAGCTTCATTTCCACACTTTTAAGCCCCAAATGCACCTGAAACACAAGCAAACATAGTCATCTAATTCTAGACAATTACTCGATTAAATGTAGATTAAAATACCATTTATAGCACTTAAGGGTCGTCCTACAGACTACCCATCACGTGTGCATTGTTTAATTTTAATAGATAATAACCAGGAGATACAATAGGATGCCTTAATATTACCTAAGTAAACAATGTGAGTTCATTCTCTTTTTCTGATAGTTTGTGAGTATATTCTCTTTTTGTAAACCTTTTTACAAAACCACAAATGTTTTCAATTATAATTAACAATGATTGAGTCTATGTATTCTACAATTACTGCCGGTATGTTAGGGTTTTGTATACAAAATATGAAAGACGTTACCATTGGAAAACGAGTTAGCCAATGAGTAATATGACCCACAAGTCTGGTGTGGATAGTACTGAATGAGTAATTGTGTAGAAATAAATATTGTAATTGCTCTCAATACTGTGAAGTTGTAAAAATGCTTTGATTAAACTAGGATGCACTCACCAGTATTTCTTGCTAATAAAATGTTTTTAAAATGCGTTTCAGGTAACAAAATTTGAAAGCCAAATAGAAGCCAGCTGGAGAGCACTGAAGGCTTGGAAAAGTGGCTATAAAAGTTACCGAAATAAAAAAGGAGTTGTTATTTTCAATAATTAGGGTTTATCCCTATAAATGTATTGTCAAATGAACTTGGGTTTTATCCCAATGATTTATTGTTATAAAAGTTGGTGTTTTACTCTGATAAAAATATTTCCTAACTACAGTCCTGATGTATTTCGTTGCTAAATTAATAAACACCGATACCACTGATCTGTATCTCGCGGCACCCGCTCCCGTGGTAGGGGTCGGGGTTGCGATATATGTGTAAATATGTATATTATTGTTTTGTGTTATTTGACAATCTGTTAGTTTATAATATGAGTGAACAAGGTACTTCTGACGCTTACCGTCAATTAGCTAGTTCCCCAAAGAGTGAAGGAACCTCATCTCAGCCTACTCCTTTGGGGTACTCTGCTGATACCAAGGAAGGAATTTTCATCTTTAAGGCACAATCCGAGGAACCATTCCCTCCCAAAAAGAGATGATGGTTTAGTAGGGGAGCACATGAGAGGAGGAAGTGGATGAAGAAATTACAACAACAGAGAGCTTTAGCAAAAGCCAATAGGGAAGTAAATGCCCAAACCCAGGAAGCAGTTAGTAGACCCATGTGGGAAGAGTAACTTGATAGACAGTTAGCATATTTCCATATGCTAGCCACCACCGCAGCAGATCCCAGTCTGAACCAAATAGCTGAACCACAACCGTTACCATTATTTCCCGACCAACCAATGGAGTTAGAACCTAACCAAGAAAACCAATTCCCCATACCAGCATTTGATCCCAATGAGATACCTAGATACCCAACACCAAATCCTTTAGAGTATGATCCATGGGAGGATGACAATAGGGTATATCAGGAACTATATCCTCAGGAAGAACCAATACCAAACCCCATAGCACAGTATACTGACATGAATCCTTTAGATCGGTTTTGGAATGACAACATGTATATTCGGAGTATGTTAAGCAACCCATACCCATCTAGAGAACCTATACCTCGATACCCTCACCCAGTGCCAGGACCACTACCACCCATGAGTGAAGAGAATGTGCAGGAACTTCACAAATATGGCGAAGAGTTAGTGGAGGAAGAAAATAGGATACGACAGATTGGAGAGAAGCTCGTGTGGAAATATGACGAGCGAGAGATGCAATATTGGATGAACGACACCTAATATATATATATGTGTGTGTGTGTGTGTGTGTGTGTGTAGTTTGAAAAAGAACAATAAAATAGATAACCTAATACCTATCGATACATAACTACTAGTGTGTTTATTTCTTTTCAGTAGTAATTTGTAATCAATGCATATAGATATATACAGAGTAAAGTCGCAATGTTCGACGTTTTTTATCAATTTGCTTGTGCGATTGTTTGTATTAAATCTTATTCTGTGATATTAATACCTGATAAATGTTTATAATCCAGATGGACAATGAAGTAAATCAGGAAAACCAGAATAATGATAATAATGGAAACCAAGTAGATAACAGTGCCATTCAACTTATAGTAGCACAAGGAATTATAGATGCTATGCCATATATTATCAAGACTGTTAAAGAAGCAGAAAATAATAAATCTGTAATTGGAAGTAAACGTCAATCTACTGAACCAAGTCACAACATGAACGAAAATAACGGACCACTAATCCAAGTACCTATTCCAAAAAGAAGAAGAACCTTGTCATATGGTTGTTCTTATAAAGAATTCCGGTCTTGCAAACCAATAGAATTCTCTGGCAATGAAGGAGCCATTGCAGCCTTACGTTGGATAGAAAAGACAGAAGCAGTCTTAAATATAAGCAAATGTGCAGATGAAGATAAGATTATGTTTGCTTCTAATCTTTTAAAGAATGTAGCTCTAGAGTGATGGAATACCATTCTCCAGTCTAGAGGAAGTGATAGAGTTTATAATATGGAATGGACCGACTTTAAAGATAGAGTCGAAAGGAAATTCTGTCCACCTCATGAAAAAGAACAAATCGCCAATAAGTTCCTAAACCTTAAAATTACTGGAGTAGACTGCAAAGGTTACACTACTATATTCTTTGAATATGCTAGGATAGCACCAACCTTAGCCTCACCAGAACCAGTATTAATCTCTCGTTGCATCTAGGGATTAATTAGTGAAATCAGACACTTAGTCAAGGCACCTAGACCCCAAACTATAGAAGAAGCAGTAGAACTGGCCAATACCTAGACTGATGAATTTGTACGTACATAAGAAGAAAATCAGAGAAAGAACCTACCCCAAATTCTTACGCAAGAATTTCGCTACGGTAATTCCAATCGTGGGAAAGATAACGGTTCTTCCTCTGCACCTTGCTGCAAGTCTTGTAAAAAGAAGCATTATGGAAAATGTGCAAGGTATTGTAATTTTTGCATGAAACCCATGCATATGGAAGAAGAATGTCGATCGAAATCTAGTAATAGGCTATGCTTCAATTGTGGAGAAGCTGGTCACATCAAACCGAACTGTCCAAAACCAGGTCTAGCGATAACCAACAAAGTTACGGCAAATGAAGGACCTAAGAAGAATGCCAGAGCATTTGTTCTGACAGCTGAAGAAGCCAAGAGGATTCCGGATGTGATTGTCGGTACGTTTTTAGTTAATGATATTTTTGCTAAAGTATTATTTGACTCTGGTGCAAACCAAAGTTTTATTAATACTTCTTTCTGCAAACTTCTCAATTAACCATAACTAAACTTCAAAAAGATTGTCTGGTAGAGACAGCAAATGGAGAATCCATTATGATTAGTGAAATCCTGCAGGGAGCAAGGATAGAAATTTCAAACCATGATTTTATTGCTAACCTTTACCCAATGAATCTGGCTGGATTTGATATCGTATTCGGAATGGATTGGTTGGTAGCCAATCATGCCAGTATTTTATGTGATCAAAAGTCAGCGCAAGTAAGTACACCAAAGGGTGAAAAGATCACAATTAAAGGAGACAAGCCAACAAGGTCAACAAAGTTCATCTCTGTGATGAAAGCCGCAAGCTATGCAAGGAAAGGAGCAGTAGTATATATGATTTCCATAATCATTAGCACTAAAGGAAAAGAATTAAAAGATATTCTCGTAGTATCTAAATTTTTAGATGTTTTTCCAAGAGAGTTACCTGGATTACCGCCAGACAGAGAGGTTGAATTTAGGATTCACCTAATACCAGGAACGGCACCGATTTCCGAGGCGCCATATCGATTAGCACCGACGGAGATGCAGGAACTGAAGAAACAATTGGACGAACTTCTAGAGAAAGGTTTTATACAGCCTAGTTCATCTCCATGGGGAGCACCAGTCTTGTTTGTCAAAAAGAATGACGGATTGATGCGTATGTGCATTGATTATCGGGATTTGAACAAGGTTACGATTAAGAATCGGTACCCACTACCGAGAATCGATGATTTGTTCGATCAACTTCAAGGAGCTCGATTCTTTTCTAAGATCGATTTATGCTCAGGATATCATCAATTGATAGTACAGGAAGAGGACATTCCTAAAACTGCTTTCAGAACAAGTTGCGGTCATTATGAATTTACAGTCATGCCATTTGGTTTAACCAGTGCCCCAGTCGTATTTATGGACATGATGAACAGGATATGTAAACCATACCTGGGTAAATTCATAATTGTCTTTATAGTTGATATTCTAATTTACTCTAAGAGTAAAGAAGATCATGCGAAACATTTGTTTATACTTCTAAATTTGCTGAGAAAAGAAAAGTTTTATGCTAAATTTTTGAAATGCAAATTTTGGTTACAAGAAGTACAATTCCTTAGACATCTGGTTAATCATGAAGGAATTCATGTAGATCCCACAAAAATCGAGGTGATTACTAAGTGGAAAGTCCCTGAATCACCGACGGAGGTGAGAAGTTTTCTTTTACTAGCAGGTTATTATAGACGTTTTATTCAAGATTTTTCTAGAATAGCCATTCCCTTAACCAAAATGACCCGCAAATCAATTAAGTTTGAATGGGGACCAAAACAGGAAGAAGCCTTTAAGATTTTAAAGCAAAAGTTAACCAACGCACGCATACTCACGTTACAAGAAGGAACTGAAGACTTGATAGTCTATTGTGACACGTCTGAGTTAGGTTATGGATGTGTGTTAATGCAACGTCAAAAGGTTATAGCTTATGCCTCTAGACAACTTAAGAATCATGAAGAGAATTACACAACCCATGATCTAGATTTAGGAGTTATAATATTTGTCCTTAAGATTTGGAGACCCTATCTTTACGGTAGCAAGTTTGTTGTCTTCACAGATCATAAGAGTCTAAGATATGTTTTTAGGCAAAAGGAATTAAATATGAGACAGAGACGCTGGATGGAGATTCTTAGTGATTATGATTGTGATATCCAATATCATGCAGGAAAAGCTAATGTAGTAGCTGATGCTTTAAGTCGAAAGTATCATGAAAAGCCAAAACGAGTACGTTCTCTCAAATTAAATCCGCAGATAGATTTATATGAGAAAATTAGAGAGATACAGGAAACGGTAATCAAGGATGATACTGAAGGATTAAAAGGAATGATTAAAGAATTAGAACAAGAATCATATGGAATTTGGAGATTCCATAAGAAAAGGATCTGGATACCCAAGCAAGGAAACCTATGCCACCGCATTTTAGAAGAATCCCATAAGTCTAAGTATATGATACATCCTGGTAATAATAAGATGTATCAAGATTTAAGGAAAAATTTCTGGTGGATATGAATGAAAAAGGATATAGCAACCTATGTTGCTAAGTGTCTAACATGTTCACAGGTCAAAGCTGAGCATCAGAAACCCTCAGTTTTATTGCAGCAATTAGAAATGCCAATATGAAAATGGGAATTGAAAACAATGGACTTTGTTACTAAATTACCCAAGACACGAAAAGGTAATGATACAATATGGGTGATTGTAGACAGATTAACCAAATCTGCTCATTTCTTACCAATGAAGGAAACTTTCAGTATGGAAAAATTAGCCAAGTTATATGTAAATGAAATAGTTTCGTTACATGGAATTCCTTTATCTATTGTTTTTTATAGAGATAGTCGTTTTACTTCTCATTTTTGGACAAGTTTCCAAAAAGCAATGGGAACCAGGTTAAACCTAAGCACTGTATATCATCCACAAACGGACGGACAAAGCGAAAGGGCAATTCAGACAATGGAAGATATGCTTAGAGCTTGTGTAATTGATTTCGGAGGAAATTGGAATGATCATTTACCATTAATAGAATTTTCCTACAATAACAACTATCTTATCAGTATCAATGCTGCACCATTTGAAGCACTTTATAGACGAAAGTGCCGGACTCCAGTCTGTTGGGTAGAAGTTGGTGAAAAGCAACTATCTGGACCAGAGATAGTACAAGAGACCACGGACAAGATTATTCAAGTCAAGGAAAGACTAAAAGCAGCCTGGGATCCTCCAAAGAGTTATGCAGATAACAGACGAAAACCCTTGGAATTTCAAGTTGGAGACAAGGTATTATTAAAAGTTTCTCCTTGGAAAGGAGTAGTCAGATTCGTTAAAAGAGGAAAACAAAGCCCCAGGTATGTTGGAACTTTTGAGATTATCAAAAGAATAGGACCAGTAGCTTATTAGCTACAACTGCCAGAGGAAATGGCAGGAATACATGATGTGTTTCATATATGTAATCTCAAGAAATGCTTAGCAGATGAATCATTAGTGGTACCTCTTCAAGACATGGAGGTAAATGAGAAACTTAAGTTTATAGAGAAACCACTACATATTAAAGATAGAAAGATCAAGAATCTCAAACACAAGAGACTAATTCTGGACAAAGTAAAATGAAATTCTAAAAGAGGACCGGAGTACACTTAGGAGCTCGAGTCAGAGATGCAAAGGAAATACCCACACCAGTTCCAGTAGACCTCGAGGACGAGTTCTAAAACAAGGTGGGGAGGATATAACAACCCTCCTAAAACCCTCTAGCATAACCCTAAACGTTCCTATTATATCTCGAATATACGTTAACAGACTTAAATAATATATATATACTAATAAAAATCAAATAAAAGCAAAAATATAAGGGTCTCACGGGCCGCGACCCGGTACTCTAGACCTGTTGCGGGGCGCGACCCGGTGACACCAGGCGGCACCACATTATGCCACGTGTCCACCTGTGTGTTGAGTCTACACCGTTGATTCACCTTAGCTAGATCCTAGCCTACACCCTCGCGGGCCGCGAAAGAGAAAGTGTGGGGGCTCGCGGGCCGCGAGCCACCCTTCGACCAGGACTATAAAAGGAGGCCTCGGCCTCAGAATCCGTCGCTCATTTCTTTTCTTTCCTCTGTCCCTATAATAGCAAAGTAGTGCTCGGTATAATACCCCTAAAAAGCGAAGATTTGCCTCATTGTAAGTATTATAACCCCGATCACGTATTCGTTACCCTATCCGATTGATCTAGGGCTCCGTAACACATGTCAAGGCTCTGCCTGACTCAATTCGTTGGAGTTCTGTCTCGGTAGTATGGCTAATATAAAGTGGGTTATCTTACTAACACTTATGCATTGTTTAATTTTAATAGATAATAACTAGGAACATTACCAGGAAGCCGTAGAAACACCTAAGTCAACAATGTGAGTAAATTCTCTTTTTCTACCAAATTGTTTTACCAAAACCTCAAATGTTTTAAATTATAATTAACAATGATTGAGTATATGTGTTCTATAATTAATGCTGGAATGTTGGGGTTTTGTATATATTACTTGACACTTGTTACTATTGTGAATAGTAGCATGACCACAAGTCAGGATTGACAGTACCAAATGAGTAATTGGTTAATATAAACACTGTAATCGCGGATGCTCTCAATACTGTAAAGTTATAAAAACTATTTTGATTAAACTGGGATGCACTCGCCAGTATTTCTTGCTGATAAAACCTTTTTAAAACGCGTTTCAGGTAACTTAATGTGAAGCTAATAGAAGCCAGCTGGAGAGCACTGAAGGCTTAAAGTAGTGGCTATAAAAGTTACCTAAATAAAAAGGAGACTATGTTTTCAATAATTAGGGTTTTATCCCTACAAATGTATTGTCAATAAACTTGGTCTTATCCCATTTATTATGTATAAAAGTTTGGTGTTTAAACTCTGATAAAATATTTCCTAACTACGGTCCTGGTGTTTAAATTCCGCTGCCAAATTAATAAACACCGATACCACCGGCTCTGTGTACTCGCGGCCGCCCGCCCCGGGGTAAGGGGTCGGGGGTTTGTTGATGCAGATTTTGTGTCTGATGCTTGTCGAATAGATTAGTTATTATTTTACGCTGAATTTGTAATAGTTAGTGAAACGGTCTATCGAACGTGTATAGACCCGCTCGTTTGAAGTGGTCAAACGAGAGGGTTATTCGGTTGACCGTGTGGGTTTTGCTAGACAAACAGTTAGATTATGGTTGTATAATGTTTGGTGTCGAAGGATAAGGCATCGAAGGATTGTGTATATCCTTCGATGAGCTCGAAAGATATCCATCGATAGATGAAGATGGACCTCGAAGGATATGTCATCCTTCGAGGTATATGTGTATCTTTCGATAGCTGGATGATCGACAGATGATCTATCGATCAATCAGTTAGATCCTTCGACCATACAACCTGTGTTGGGTATAAATACCAACACTTTGTCATTTGCAAAAAAAGAGAGTGAGAGGAGGTTTGAGACCTCACCCGGGGAGAGATCACCACTTGATCTCTCCCGGAATGTATACTCCTTTGGTATTAGTTCGGTTATCATGTAATCGGGCCGACTTGTAATGTTTTACTACCGGATTAATACAAAGTTGTTTGTTTATCATCTCTTATCTCTTCCGTTTTTGAACATAATCATAAGAATCACGGTTTCGGTCCCCAAACCCGGTCCTACAATTGGTATCAGAGCCATGGTGCCCGATTTAGTAAATCTAACCGTTTACTAAGTCACATGTGCTCTAGATCTGTGATTTTTGTGCTTTTTGTTCAAGATGTAAAAAAAAGGTGAAAATCAAGAAAAACTCAGATCTGGACCCGAATATTCAGATCTGTGCTGAAACGAATGTTGGGTTTTATGTTTTTCACCTAAATATTCAAGTTATCATCATCAAAAATCAAAAATACAGTGTTTTCGTCAAATCTGCAGATTTACACAGTGGCTGTGTTCTTGATGTTCTTGGCAGCTTCATATTTCGAAGGATGCTGTTTGGCCATCGAAAGATTGAACAGACTTCGAAGGATGTTAAGGTGCTCGAAAGATGTAAGGAACTTTGAAAGATCAAACAGTTTTTTCGAAGGGTCATCTCATAACTTCGAAAGATCATCAGTTCTATCGAAGGGTCATCCTTCCATTTTTCGAAGGATCAGTCGAAGGATCCAGATCGAAGGATCCAGCATATTTCGAAGAAATTTGTTAACCGAAAGATCCAGATGTTTCGAAGGAGCCAGGGATCTGGGGGTAACCGAAAGATCCAGCATGTTTCGGTTTTGGGTTTGATGTTTCTTTGGGATTTTACAGGGATCTGGGGGTAACTCAATTCGTTGAGTTTGCAAACGATGTACTTGGTCTAGCTGACTTCCTGAGTACTGATGCTGAAGATCCGTAGTGCATTACGTGGTCAACTTCACAAAGGCGAGACAATGAGATCTGGATGTAGTTCAACTAAGCATGCTGGTTGAACTTGCAAGGGATACACTTGGTCTAGCTGACTTTCCTGAGTGTTGATGCTGAAGATTAAAGTGCATTACTTGGTCGATTCCACAAAGACGGTTTACAGAAGACAGTTCACCAGAAATCTCTATCAATGTAGTATGCTTGTATGAAATAGAGTTCTTATGACAAGATCAAGACTTGATGCAGTTCTTAAAGATTGGAACCCTTATCAAATGCCGGTTGGAGTATTGGAAGATCAGCGGAAGATCGGTCAATTGAGGAAATTGCACAACACTCAACACGGATACGCGTACTTTAAGGGGGAAATATTTTACAAGGAGCGTCAAGATACTACTTACCTGGATCATCGGTCAAGGGGGAATTTGTTAACACAGAGAAGATGAATACTTGACTGAAGATCGATTGCAGTTGCATTTTCAGCATTCGACAGCAACGGACAAGGGGGAATTTGTTGATGCAGATTTTGTGTCCGATGCTTGTCGAATAGATTAGTTATTATTTTACGCTGAATTTGTAATAGTTAGTGAAACGGTCTATCGAACGTGTATAGACCCGCTCGTTTGAAGTGGTCAAACGAGAGGGTTATTCGGTTGACCGTGTGGGTTTTGCTAGACAAACAGTTAGATTATGGTTGTATAATGTTTGGTGTCGAAGGATAAGGCATCGAAGGATTGTGTATATCCTTCGATGAGCTCGAAAGATATCCATCGATAGATGAAGATGGACCTCGAAGGATATGTCATCCTTCGAGGTATATGTGTATCTTTCGATAGCTGGATGATCGACAGATGATCTATCGATCAATCAGTTAGATCCTTCGACCATACAACCTGTGTTGGGTATAAATACCAACACTTTGTCATTTGCAAAAAAAGAGAGTGAGAGGAGGTTTGAGACCTCACCCGGGGAGAGATCACCACTTGATCTCTCCCGGAATGTATACTCCTTTGGTATTAGTTTGGTTATCATGTAATCGGGCCGACTTGTAATGTTTTACTACCGGATTAATACAAAGTTGTTTGTTTATCATCTCTTATCTCTTCCGTTTTTGAACATAATCATAAGAATCACGGTTTCGGTCCCCAAACCCGGTCCTACAATTGGTATCAGAGCCATGGTGCCCGATTTAGTAAATCTAACCGTTTACTAAGTCACATGTGCTCTAGATCTGTGATTTTTGTGCTTTTTGTTCAAGATGTAAAAAAAAGGTGAAAATCAAGAAAAACTCAGATCTGGACCCGAATATTCAGATCTGTGCTGAAACGAGTGTTGGGTTTTATGTTTTTCACCTAAATATTCAAGTTATCATCATCAAAAATCAAAAATACAGTGTTTTCGTCAAATCTGCAGATTTACACAGTGGCTGTGTTCTTGATGTTCTTGGCAGCTTCATATTTCGAAGGATGCTGTTTGGCCATCGAAAGATTGAACAGACTTCGAAGGATGTTAAGGTGCTCGAAAGATGTAAGGAACTTTGAAAGATCAAACAGTTTTTTCGAAGGGTCATCTCATAACTTCGAAAGATCATCAGTTCTATCGAAGGGTCATCCTTCCATTTTTCGAAGGATCAGTCGAAGGATCCAGATCGAAGGATCCAGATCGAAGGATCCAGCATATTTCGAAGAAATTTGTTAACCGAAAGATCCAGATGTTTCGAAGGAGCCAGATGATGTGGAATGATGAAAACATTAAAAAAAAAAAAAAAAAAAAAAGGGAAGAAGAAGATGATGAGAACTTGATTTTATTTGAAAAATGTGGGGTAGTCACGGTTACCGATGCAAATGTCAAAAATGGTGACGCGACTATTATGGGCCAAAAACCAATAACGGAATGGTATGTTCACTTCCGCACGTCAATGTTTATGATTGTTACCGGTTATTCGTAAATGTTCGAAAGCATTTTGTTTATTGTCATATTCTCGCATTTGAAGACGAACGTATGAACCTTGAACGTCAACACCGGTCCTAACGAGTTCACAAAGTCTTTGGAGGGATACAAGTCGGATCCTACGGGGTACTAGGCGAAATTTCTTTATCAACTAGAATATGCAACGAAGAAATCTTTTTGTTTATTGTCATATTCTCGCATTTGGTAACTAATGCATGAACCTAGAATGTCAATACCGGTCTTAACGAGTTCACAAAGTCTTTGGAGGGATACAAGTCGGATCCTACGGGGTACTAGGGGACGTTCTTATTCAACTAGAATATGCAAAGAAGAAAGTCGTTTTCGTGAATTTTCGGAACCGAGAACATTCAATAAAGATTGACGACAGTTCCGCTCAGTGGAGGGAATTGGTGAACATTTGACGACAGTTTCTTTGAAGTGGAGAGAATCTGTTAAGGTTTAGAGATTTTACCAAAGAAATGGGGGGATAAAAATTGAATTTCTTCGGTAAATTTCTAAACGCAATCACAGGTGGTAGAGTTTGTGATTTTCTGGTGATACAAACGGTTCGGCGTGGAATGTTTTGCACATACACATATTTGAGGATTTTAATTAATTCTCCAGCCAGCGTGAAGGGTTTTGCACGGAAAAATACAGGTTTCTAAAGTCTACAGTAGTTACAAAAGCGCTGTTCACTGAAGACCTGGGGAATCTTTCTGAAAGCTGATAGTTCAAGACTGAAGACCTGCAGGATTCGGTTTTGGGTTTGATGTTTCTTTGGGATTTTACAGGGATCTGGGGGTAACTCAATTCGTTGAGTTTGCAAACGATGTACTTGGTCTAGCTGACTTCCTGAGTACTGATGCTGAAGATCCGTAGTGCATTACGTGGTCAACTTCACAAAGGCGAGACAATGAGATCTGGATGTAGTTCAACTAAGCATGCTGGTTGAACTTGCAAGGGATACACTTGGTCTAGCTGACTTTCCTGAGTGTTGATGCTGAAGATTAAAGTGCATTACTTGGTCGATTCCATAAAGACGGTTTACAGAAGACAGTTCACCAGAAATCTCTATCAATGTAGTATGCTTGTATGAAATAGAGTTCTTATGACAAGATCAAGACTTGATGCAGTTCTTAAAGATTGGAACCCTTATCAAATGCCGGTTGGAGTATTGGAAGATCAGCGGAAGATCGGTCAATTGAGGAAATTGCACAACACTCAACACGGATACGCGTACTTTAAGGGGGAAATATTTTACAAGGAGCGTCAAGATACTACTTACCTGGATCATCGGTCAAGGGGGAATTTGTTAACACAGAGAAGATGAATACTTGACTGAAGATCGATTGCAGTTGCATTTTCAGCATTCGACAGCAACGGACAAGGGGGAATTTGTTGATGCAGATTTTGTGTCCGATGCTTGTCGAATAGATTAGTTATTATTTTACGCTGAATTTGTAATAGTTAGTGAAACGGTCTATCGAACGTGTATAGACCCGCTCGTTTGAAGTGGTCAAACGAGAGGGTTATTCGGTTGACCGTGTGGGTTTTGCTAGACAAACAGTTAGATTATGGTTGTATAATGTTTGGTGTCGAAGGATAAGGCATCGAAGGATTGTGTATATCCTTCGATGAGCTCGAAAGATATCCATCGATAGATGAAGATGGACCTCGAAGGATATGTCATCCTTCGAGGTATATGTGTATCTTTCGATAGCTGGATGATCGACAGATGATCTATCGATCAATCAGTTAGATCCTTCGACCATACAACCTGTGTTGGGTATAAATACCAACACTTTGTCATTTGCAAAAAAAGAGAGTGAGAGGAGGTTTGAGACCTCACCCGGGGAGAGATCACCACTTGATCTCTCCCGGAATGTATACTCCTTTGGTATTAGTTTGGTTATCATGTAATCGGGCCGACTTGTAATGTTTTACTACCGGATTAATACAAAGTTGTTTGTTTATCATCTCTTATCTCTTCCGTTTTTGAACATAATCATAAGAATCACGGTTTCGGTCCCCAAACCCGGTCCTACAGGGTTGTGACACATTTCACACCAAATTAACCAGAAAAACTAACGTCAATTCAGTCAGGGGGCTCTCCAAGTAATAAATTAGCAAACCATATGAAACATACATCTAACTTTAGAAAATTGGGGACCAAAATTGTAATTTGGGACAAAGACAAGAGTTATAACCATTGTTTCGGTTTTACTAATTGAGTTATAAAAGATGTAAGTTAATGAGTAACCTAAGTGCATGTGTAATGGGGCGCGATGGAGGAAGATTTGTGAGAGATGGCGCCCCATAGCGCTAGCCACACCGAAACAGGCGGCACTATGGGGGTGTTTTTTGATGGAGCCATGATGTGCATAGCGGCGTGAGAGGAAGATCAATTCAAAAATATGACCGCTGAACGGTCAGAAAATTAAGAAAAAAGTTAATTCATTTTTAATATCTATAAATACTCTCCATATCTCCCATTTTTTTTAAATTCATCACACTCATTTTCCCTCTTCTCTACCTTTTTTTATAAAAATCTAGAAATTACTCACACTTTCTTCTAAAAAAATAATGGGTTCCCCATCGGAAGATTCGTTCACCGATATTTACCGAAGATTTTTTTCACCCAAAGAAATCGCGGAGGAGGAAGAAGCGGTTACGAGTGCATGTACTTTCGCGATACAAGCAATGGAACACGTTCAGTGTTCTCCTCCACGCCCCATTTTGAGGCGCACCTTTATCTTGCAAGATCGTGAAGCCGCGAACGAGCGTTTGATGAAAGACTATTTTGATCCCACCCCGGTTGACGGACCCAATGTTTTTAGACAGCGGTTTCGGATGAGTCAAAGGTTATTTTTGCGCATTAATAATGATTTGGAAGCTAAGTATGACTTCTTTAAGCAAAGAATGGACCTGAGAGGATATTTAGGGTTCACCTAAATTCGAAAGGTAACTTCTGCTTTACGCATACTAGCCTACGGAAAAACGTATGACATCAACGACGAGTACTTGAAGATGGGGGAGAAAACAACACGAGATAGCGTGGGACAATTTTTCTATGGTATTTTATTTACTCACTTTTATTTATTTATTTTTATTTTTAAGTACATCACTAGTAAAACTTTTATATATTTAATTATATTTTAGGTATATGCCAGTTATATGGAAAACGTTATTTGAGAAATCCCACTTGGAACAACCTTCAACAAATATACGAGGTACATCTAGGAAAGGATGGAATACCCGGCATGATTGGTAGCTTGGATTGTCGTCAATGGCGTTGGTATAATTGTCCAACCGCATGGCGAGGTCAACATACACGGGGTGACCAGAAAGGGCCAACTTTGGTTTTACAAGCGGTTGCGTCATACGACCTTTGGGTTTGGTCGGCTTTCTTTGGTGTAGCCGGGTGTATGAACGACATTAATACCTTCGAGTGTTCACCATTGTTAGAGAGCTACATTTCTAGAACGATACCAAAGGCCGGTTTTCATGCAAACGGGAACGACTACGAGCATGGATACTATCTGGGTGATGGTATATACCCGGAGTATTCGAATATTTTTAAAACGTTTTCTAAAACATTCGATGCGAAAAGACAGTATTTTAAAAAACTACAAGAGTCTTCACGAAAGGACATCGAGAGGTGTTTTGGGGTTCTACAACAACGATGGCATTTTAACAGAAATCCTTGTCATATGTGGCAAAGGATAGAATACGAATAGTCATGTATGCTTGCATCATTATGCATAATATGATCATAGAGGATGATGGAAATGCGATATGCCAAAACTATTTTCTGGAAGATGTAGTTGAAGGAACCCAAGCAACAATGGAAGAGAGGCTCGTAAATGCTCAACTATTGCGATCTAAGGATATACATAACGCGTTAAAGGCGGATTTGGTCGAGCATGCTTGGGCGATTCACCCAATTCAACACGATGGTGACGTTGAAGAAGATTACAAGGAAGAAAAAGTTGAGGAATTCGAAGCCGGGAACTTTGAAAACATAGGTTTGGGTGCCGGAGGAGAAAACGAAGAGGAAGAAGGAGAGAACGACGATGAAGACGAAGAATAAATGTATTGTTTTTTTTAGTGTAATGTCTTTTTTATTTTATTTTAATGTTTTTTTTATTTTATTGTAATATTTTTTTTTTATTTAATGAAATGGTTTTTAATTTTATAAAGTTAGAAACTAATTAAAAAAATTGAAAATTAATTAATTGAGTAATGATGAGGTATGGGTTTTATGACTACGGGCTCTAGTGATATAACGTCTCATAAAGCCCCTGCATGACGTGGCACGACACGTGTCGCATAAAGCCCCTAAAGGGGTTTATACATGGCCTAAGAAAACGGTATCCAGAGAGACATACGAGCTTAATTTCAGGTTTTCTCAATGGACATTGAATTTTGCATTTTTCTAATCTAAAATAGCATAGTTTGGAATTTGACGAGGGACATGAAAGATGAATGAAAAGAAAAGGCAATGAAGCCTCAACCTGAATTTGAAGATATTTTAATTAATTTATAAACAAATTGTGAGCCACACATTTGATTTTGTCGCATGAAATTTCCTAATTGACGTATTTGATTTTTTTTTAGTCAGTTTTATGACAAATGGTTGGAATCATTTCAAAAATCAACCTACGTAAAATAACAAATTGTAACAATGAAAATTCTTTAGGAAACATTACTTTTTTTTCACAAAGTGTGTATACACTTCTTTGTGTTTTCTCCCTTTGAAATATTTTTTCGAACATTTCTTAGAACGTATATAGCATATTTCGCTTGCACCATGTGTGATATGCGACAGATTGAATACCTTTCTATGTGACTTAGCATCGAAAAGCTCGTTTATCTGATGATAACTCCAGGTTCAAAGGCGGTGAATTCTGAATGATTATAAACTCACATCAACGTATAGTATGTTGGCGGTAATTCCCGTCTCATCACAAGTCAGTGATGGGAAAGGGTGACAAATGAGTTCCGGTCACAAGTCGGTAAACTTGAGGGACCAAATTTGACAAGTAGGTTACATTGGTTAAGTTTCCTAATTACATTATAATTAATATGGCATTGTCTTGGCCACCAAGTTAGGGTTAGCCTATAAAACCAAATTAGGGTTAGACATTATTAAGAAAAAACTAGAGAAATGCCGATTTATTGTTTGAGAGTCTGTAATCAGTTTGAATTATTTTCTGATTAATAAGACTGAGAGTTATTCGATCTAAATTCTTTTCTTCAACTTTTCTATTCGATTTGATTGTCGATTGGGACTTAAATTGGTATTAGAGCCAATTTCAATTAATTGTCGATAACAAATGAGTACTCGGAATCCTAATCGTCGGCTAAGGTGTCTAACGGGTCGACGATCAGGAAGGTCGAGTCCAGCGGTAGTGGTTCGTCGAAGTAGCGGTGTGTTACTGTTACGACGGCAGGCAACAAGTAGGTTGTTCGTATGACAGGAATCAGAAAGCGGAACCAGACGGGTTTTGCTTGAATCAGAATGTTGGTCGGAATCTGGCCCGAAATCGAAACCATCAACCATGTGGGGTTTTCTTTATCTGATTTTGCTATAGGAATTCACATAAAATGGTTATCGGTTATTCAAGTACGACCCGACGAAGGAATTTTTCTTTAAAGCTTTGATATTTTGCATTAGTTTTCCCAGCAAATAAATTACGAAAAAAAAGCACTTTGACTTTGACTTATGTATTATTATCTCTAATTTATTTGCTTGGAAAACTCCTGCGAAATATGAAAGCTTTAAAGAAATATTCCTTTGCCATCGTACTTGAATAACCGATGACCGTTTTATGTGAATTCCTCTCGCAAAATCAGATAAAAAACTCCACTTGGTTGATGGTTTCGATTCCGGACCAGATTCCGACCAACGTTCTGATTCGAGCAGAACCTGCCTGGTTCCACTTTCTGATTGTCGTCGTATGAACAACCTACGTTGTCGCCGTTGTAACAGTACCACACTCCTGCTTCAACGAACCAGTACCGCCGACCTCGACCTTCCTGATCGTCGACCCGTTAGACTCCTTAGCCGCTTATTAAGATTCCAAGTACTCGTTTGATATCGACGATTAATTGATCAACTTGGCTCTCATACCGATTCAAGTCCAAGTCGACAATCAAACTGGATAGAAAAGTTGAAGAAAAGAATTTAGACTGAATAACTCCGAATCTTATTAATCAGAAAATAACTCAAAACTAATTACAGACTCTCAAACCATTATTCGGTTTTTCTGTAGTCTTTTCTCTCTTTGTTTTTTCTTTAAATAATGTCTAACCCAAACTTGGTTTATATAGGTTAAAACCTAACTTGGTGGCTAAGACATTACCAAACAGAATTATAACAGAATTATGAAACTTAAGAAATTTAACCTGCTTGTCAAATTTGGTCTCTCAAGTTCATCGACTTGTAACTTGAAGTCCGTAAATTACGTAGTTGATAACAAGAGTTATGCAGCTCAGATTATAATGTTGGTGGTGCATGTTAAACAATGTTTATAGTAAAGAGTCATGTCAAGAGAACGGGGTCATAGAAGTTCATGATATCAATTATGCATGTTCCTATGGTGGACGTGGAGAGTATAATTATATACTAACACAATTACCAACTTAGGTCACACCTTTTAGTTTAAACATCATGTCTTTATATACTAATACAATTACAAACTTACCCCGGTCTTAGGATCCTGTAAAAAGGACATGTTTCGTGAAAAGTGTGAGAATGCATAAAAATTCATATGTAGACATCATGTTTTGGACTTACACATAATGTTTTGCGTTGTTTTGGCAAGAAAAACCCTAAACATAACAATTTAAGACACAACGCAATGAATTCTAGGCTTAAAACTTAAAACATCATGTCAAGAACATTAAGTAGTGTGTTTTAAGTGTTAAATAGTGTCTTTTAAATTTCACGTCCATAATATGTTTCATTGTGTTTTAAATTGTTATGTTTGGTGTTTTTCTTGCCATAACAACAAAAAACATCATGCCAAAGTTCAAAACATGATGCCTACATGTCAATTTCTATGCCTTCTCACACTTCTCACGAAAAGAGTCCTTTTTACAGGAACCTCACCCACTTACCTCATACATAACAATAAGGAAATACCTTTAAACTATATTGCCACATCACCAATAGAATAGACGTGCTTCTTCTTGAAACTGCACCGCTTCAATAGATATTAAAGGTAACATTTTTTTTAATCTCTTCAATCAATTCAGGCACATTCTGTTTCCATTCTACTTCCATGTTTATCAATTTTTTTAATCAGTTTCTTACTCATGGTTGCAAAAGTCGCTAGACGCTCCCTAGTCGGATTCGGGAGTACTCGGGAAGTACTCGGCTTAGGCGAAGATTACTCGGGGTGTAATTCGCCTGGGAGAACAGTACTCGTGCCTCGGCAGCCTACCTTGTAGCGAGTACTCGGGGGGTACTCGGAGCCTAGACGGGACTTTTACAATGAATCAATTGAATTGCAATTACAGTTACAGTTCCATCAATCCATTCATCCCTTTCGTAACCATTTGTATCAATTTTATTTCTATTAAATCAATTCACTTATATTCCGTTTCCATGTTTATCAATTTCTCACTTCTTAAATCGCAAATGGGGTTACATTTATAAATTATGTACCAATACTTTTCTTATTCTTATTTTCTTTTTGAATCTGCGTAAGATTTTTACACTTTGATCGACGGATAATCGTGTGCCTCTTTTACCACTTTAATACCCATCAAATTGGTTTTAGATTTTGCATATGTATGTGACTGAACGTATATATATATGTGTGGCTGAATTTAAAATTGAATAGTACAAAAGTAAAATGGGCACTGAATAGTAATTGATAATATGTATTTTTACCATTGAATCCTTTTCCATATTTTAGAGTAGTAATTTTTATTTGTCTTGATTCATGACAAATCGAAACCAAGATTTATTCTTATGAAATTGATAATATGGGTACCGAATACTAATTGACGATATGTACGTTGTTTCTTTCGTAAACTTTTCTGTTCGATATGTTTATGAAGTTTAGAGTAGTAATTTTTTTTCTTGAATCATGACAAATCGAAACCAAAATTTCTTCTTATGAAATTGATAATATGGGTACTGAATAGGAATTGATAATATGTACTTTGTCGTAAACGTTATCGTTCAATATGCTACGAAAACACATAAATTGAGGATTTTTATTGTTAAATTTGTTTTACTTGGTCAAACACATAAATTGGGGATTTTTATTGTTATAAGTTGATGTTAACTATGATATCAATATGTAAAAACATGAGTTCAATTGGTATGTATCAGGATTGCATGAAAATTTGATACTCATAAAAAAAATTAGTATATAAACTAAAAATAATTGGTATGTATTAGGATTGCATGAAAATTTGATACTCATAAAAAAATTAGTATATAAACAAAAAATAGAAGACAAAAATATTTGAGCGAGAGACAAAATAGAAGACAAAAAAGTTTCATACTCATAAAAAAATTAGTGAACGGAAGCCAAAACTCAACAGACAAAAAAATTTAAAGTCGATTGTATATTAGCCTTTCAACATCGTGACGCAACGCGTGTGTAACGTTAACTCATTAAATATAAGTAAAAGCTTAAAACAACCAATGTTTTAAATGCCAGTATGAACCGACCGATTATACCAGTTAAACCGGATATCGGACATTAATCCGGTACGATAAAGGCTGGTAAAACCCGAATACGGTATGTCTTATGTACCAGCGGTAAATCTGGTTCTACCGGTTCAAACCGTTGAACCGGTTTGCATTATCTTAAGATTTGATTTCTTAATTTTGATAAAATACAATATTAAGGTAATATTAATATCTTCCATATATCCGCTAATTAACCTACTGTCTTCTATTACAATATTTCAGCGTTGTTGAAATTGTTACTCAGCTCGTACAATGTAATATTGTTTATAACTAATAAAAATGTTCTTAAAATGCTTACTAGTATACGTAAATTCTAGTTGAGATTGAATTGTTTTTAAGATGAATTTATATTTTATGGAATTTATAGAGTTAACTAGTTGTTTAACAAAATTTAAAATTCATGAACCTGTCAAATCACAAGTGGCAACAAATAGATGGGGAGAAACCTAACAAATAGATGGGGAGCAAACTGGCGACAAACTCGAAAGATCAAGGAGGAAAATGACTACTTTTAAACTATTGGAGCAAAACCGTTAAAATGACCAAACCACAGGGAGCAAAACGAAAATTAACTCTAAAAAAATTAGTATATAAACTAAAAATAGAAGACAAAAATATTTGAGCGAGAGACAAAATAGAAGACAAAAAAGTTCCATACTCATAAAAAAATTAGTGAACGGAAGCCAAAACTCAACAGACAAAAAAATTTAAAGTCGATTGTATCTTAGCCTTTCAACATCGTGACGCAACGCGTGTGTAACGTTAACTCATTAAATATAAATAAAAGCTTAAAACAACCAATGTTTTAAATGCCGGTACGAACCGACCGATTATACCAGTTAAACCGGATATCGGACATTATTCCGGTACGATAAAGGCTGGTAAAACCCGAATACGGTATGTCTTATGTACCAGCGGTAAATCTGGTTCTACCGGTTCAAACCGTTGAACCGGTTTGCATTATCTTAAGATTTGATTTCTTAATTTTGATAAATACAATATTAAGGTAATATTAATATCTTCCATATATCCGCTAATTAACCTACTGTCTTCTATTACAATATTTCAGCGTTGTTGAAATTGTTACTCAGCTCGTACAATGTAATATTGTTTATAACTAATAAAAATGTTCTTAAAATGCTTACTAGTATACGTAAATTCTAGTTGAGATTGAATTGTTTTTAAGATGAATTTATATTTTATGGAATTTATAGAGTTAACTAGTTGTTTAACAAAATTTAAAATTCATGAACCTGTCAAATCACAAGTGGCAACAAATAGATGGGGAGAAACCTAACAAATAGATGGGGAGCAAACTGGCGACAAACTCGAAAGATCAAGGAGGAAAATGACTACTTTTAAACTATTGGAGCAAAACCGTTAAAATGACCAAACCACAGGGAGCAAAACGAAAATTAACTCTAAAAAAATTAGTATATAAACTAAAAATAGAAGACAAAAATATTTGAGCGAGAGACAAAATAGAAGACAAAAAGTTTCATACTCATAAAAAAATTAGTGAACGGAAGCCAAAACTCAACAGACAAAAAAATATAAAGTCGATTGTATCTTAGCCTTTCAACATCGTGACGCAACGCGTGTGTAACGTTAACTCATTAAATATAAATAAAAGCTTAAAACAACCAATGTTTTAAATGCCGGTATGAACCGACCGATTATACCAGTTAAACCGGATATCGGACATTATTCCGGTACGATAAAGGCTGGTAAAACCCGAATACGGTATGTCTTATGTACCAGCGGTAAATCTGGTTCTACCGGTTCAAACCGTTGAACCGGTTTGCATTATCTTAAGATTTGATTTCTTAATTTTGATAAAATACAATATTAAGATAATATTAATATCTTCCATATATCCGCTAATTAACCTACTGTCTTCTATTACAATATTTCAGCGTTGTTGAAATTGTTACTCAGCTCGTACAATGTAATATTGTTTATAACTAATAAAAATGTTCTTAAAATGCTTACTAGTATACGTAAATTCTAGTTGAGATTGAATTGTTTTTTAGATGAATTTATATTTTATGGAATTTATAGAGTTAACTAGTTGTTTAACAAAATTTAAAATTCATGAACCTGTCAAATCACAAGTGGCAACAAATAGAAGGGGAGAAACCAAACAATAGTTTAATATAAGAATCAAATTCAAAGAACTCACGTGTGAGTTGTTGTGGCATGATGGTAGAGACTTGGATTTTTCAATGGACACCTAAGTTTAATTTTCATTTGTGTTATTTTGGTGGATTAGACAATGATGAATAGAACCTAGCCTTCTTGCTAGTCTAGCCGAAGTGGGGCAACGGGTCTCTCAAATTTGAGGAGTACGGTAGCCTAATATAAGTAAGTCGTCATTCAAAAAAAAAACCCAATCAACGGTACCAGACATGGACCAATGGAATTGTCAAAGACGCTTGAGAAAAGGCAATAAATCTTACCTTGAATTTCTAGATTTTCGTATTTTCAATTTATAAGCAAATATCAGGTTGCATGTACACTTTTGTATGTATTTTCTCCAATCTAGGTTGTATATAAACGTTTGTATGTGTTTTCTCCAATCTAGGTTATACATAAATGTTTGGCAAAACGTATTTAGCATTTTATGATTTTTCCTTACATAAAACCATATGGCTCGTATTTGTCTCCTTGTCAAATTTTCAAGTGTGGTGCCATCAAGGAAGAGGTGGTAAGTTCTCTCTCGCATGTCTTGTTGGCAATTAGATAGATGAGTTTTGTGAAGAATGGAGGTTGGTCAAAAGGTTGCATCTTCATTAACCAAAAATACATATTAATAAGAATAACCCACCCGCCCGTAGACAGATGAAATTACCGGTAAAACCCGTTTGGCTCAAGGATCCAACCCAGGTTTCCCTAGGTCTCCTATCATTGCCCACCAGTGCCTCACTCTGCACCAAGTGAGAGTCGAATTACGGAATTCCTATCTGTTTGCTATTTAACGGTAAATGGTGACATAGAGTGGAAGTCAAAGAGTATATACAATATATACACATTCTTTGAGTTATAATCATAGCCCATTACATAGGGTGGCTTCAACTGTAACAACTACTGTCAAAATCTCAAAATTCAAAACTGAAAAAAAGGATAATAAAAATGGACCGCTAAAAGATCAGCTCTGTTACGAAACAAAATCCCTATGTGTGTTACAATAAAACAAAATGAAAATTAAAAAAAAAAATGTGCCCAAATTGCGGAAATTGCATGGCTTTTTTACTCGATGCTTTTTAATCATAGAGTAAATTACAAAAATCGTCCTTTATGTATGTTACTTATTGCAAATTGTGTCTTTTATCTCCAATAATTACAGAAAACGTACACGATGTTTGCAAACCCTTGCAATCTATGTCCTTTAGCCCTAACTCAATTAATTTTTGTGGTTACATCTGATCAAACGGACCCCACATGAGGGTATTTTGGTCATTTTACTCTTATGTGGGGTCCATTTGGTCATATTTAACCACAAAAATACCCTCATGTGGGGTCCATTTGGTCAGATTTAACCACAAAAATTAACTGAGTTAAGGCTAAAGGACATAACTTCCAAGGGTTTGCAAACATCGAGTACGTTTTCTGTAATTATTGAAGACAAATGACACAGTTTGTAATAAGTGACATACATAAAGGACGATTTTTGTAATTTACTCTTAATCATAAAAGAAAAGCTGATTCAATCTGCAATGCATGTATAAGCTTACCCTTTTAATAACAGTTCCCTCACTAGAATAGATCTCAAGTTATGTCTTCTAAAAATGTAGATAGGAAACTAATGTATAAAAACCATAGTTTTTGGTGTTTAGATTGGATCATCAATCCATATAATTCAACTTCAGATTCTATGTACTTTTCCTGTGTTATATATTGTGGTACTTCTAGTGAGTCGCCTTTAATATATTCTTCTTTCTGTTGGTATCATTGCCACAGGCTTCCCAGGTCCAAGATTTCGGAGTAGACGCATCATAACAAGCGACTACGTATTCACTGCATATCTCGCACCAATACATGCTCGAATCGTAAACCAGAAATCGAATAAACTAACCGAAACAATGATGCACAATCTTGACTAAAGAGAACTTGAATTAACAGAAACTTCCAATACAGAAACTTGATTGTTGAAAACCTATTTATAAGTGTTGAAGGGGTGCGACTTGAAGGATACATCAATCACAGAACAGTTGTGTCGATTCCTTCATAACCGCAAAACAGTTATATCCCCTTACACTCATGTCCTTTCAACAAACAAGCCTAAAATACAAACAACCCTGCTGGACTCTAGACACTTGTTCGACCCATTAACTACATGGCCTCAGGCCCAAAATTCAACATAATAGTAAGCAATTAAATTGTTTGACCCAATAACCATAAATAAACGAAATAACAACTACCGGTTCGAAACCGGCTTCACTTCGGATGTTCTTGATTAACTCTTGATCTTCATTCACCGCCCTAATCGAGAATCATCCGAACCTTCCACTTGATCACTTGGTATCGTTGTTGGTGGTGACCTCGACTACGATCACCAAATCATCGTAGCTTGAATCGTCGATCCAACCGTTGCTATTTTCATCGACCACCATGCTTTCATCATCAACCTTTGCTCCGCTAGTATCCGCTTCATGTGTGTTGTCTTCATTCTTTTCGCGTTTGGTCTTCATGAGTTCAAAATACCATTCCACCAATTCGATGTAACGAACATATGCAACCTTTACTTCATAATCGTCATCACAATCGAAACCGCATTGTTAATGCTGTGCGATCCTAGTAGCTTCTACATGAAGTTTGTAGTAATTTTGGGCGGGGAAACCCTCGAAATTTGAACTCTGACAAGTTGGTGGGAAACGTCATTGATGGTGACGTTTGAGTTGACCACTTACATGGCTGTCATCAAGTTGTCTCTGACGGTTGGTCATCTCGTTAGGAGAGTGAGCTCCACGCGCGCGTGGTAACCGTCACTCCAGGATTCTCGCCTTACGTGTCGTCTTCTGATTGGTCACGTGCGCGGCGATCCCGGCACGTTTACCCATCGCATTAAATGCGATCGGTATATATATCCGATGAGATGGAGAGAAGAAATCACTTATCGTCTTCTGTTGTATTCTCTTTCCTATTTGCTCTCGAATTCCGTTGAATCTTCAAACTTTTGAAGAACATAGTAGCAGATCTTCAAGTTTCTTGAAGAAATATTCAAACTTTCTTCTTTGTTATCTATGGCTGAAGAACATCAAGAGGATAATCCCGGAGAAGAAGGCCCTGTTCCCGTTCTCAGGTGGGACTTAGGTCTCTTTGAGCAGATAGTGCGTGGTTTCCGGTTTCCACCGGAATGGGATGCCAGGTACCCTGGTCAGAACCAGACAGCCGCCGACGCACCACCGGGGTATATCACGTTGTATGAGGATTTCTTCCATCAGGGCAACTTCCGGTTGCCAGCGACGAATTTCATGGCACATATTTTGCAGTTCTATGGATTTCACATCTCCCAGTTGAGTCCTCCTGGGATGGTTAGGGTTCGACACTTCGAATTTCTCTGTCGATCCCATGACATAGAGCCAACTGTGGAAAGATTTAGGGTCTTTTATCAGTTGATCCGAAACATGGGGTTCTACTCGTTTGCCAGCCGAGGAGCTGCAAAGAAGATACTTCTTAACCCTCCCAAGAGTTTCCATGACTGGAAACCAAAATTCTTTTATATTCGCGAGGAGGTGATCCCGATCGCCATGACATTTCGCGCCTGGTCTGAGTCGATTACGAAGGAAGATCTGGCGATCCCCAAGACTGAGGCTTGGTATCGGACGCTTACTGCCACCCCAAACCGAGTGTTTGGTGAGAACGTCTTGGTGGCGGCGCGGATGAGCGATCAATGGCTGCCTGACAACAAGGAAGTTCCCATTCTGATGATCGACGATAGAGGTTAGTAATTCTCTTAGTTTTGTTGATTTCCTGTTTCGTAACTTGTGTTTATTTATATAATTTGACGTGTAGAGGCGCATCTGTATCAAGCTTCCTTCCCCACCTTTGGTGGTTCCATGGGCGTGCGCCCGCTCCAGGCTGGAGAAGAATACTGGTATGACCAGATTAAGGGTAATTTCATGTACCCAGTTGCTAATGCATTCGCCGCTCCGCCTACTGCAACTGAAGGTGCGCATATACCTAACCCTCGTCCCTTGCGCTCTGTGACTTCTGCTGGGAAAGAGATTGTCTATCTTTCCAGCGAGGAGTCTGTGGGATCCTCAAATGGAGAGCTGAGTTCGTGGTCTAACATCTTTGCAGGTGTGTTGCGCGACTTGGGGATTGACCCTGAAGATAAGAAGAAAAAACCTGTGAGAAAGAAGAAGGTTATCACCCTGGATCCTGAGGTGACCAGCAAGGGAGCTGGGAGTAGTCACACAACCGCTAGCGCTGCTGACAAAGGTACTCTTCGCCTTCGTCAAAGTAACTTGGAGGATTACGTTATTATCAGTTATTCATTTGAAGGTTTGTCGCGTATAGGCGAGAAGAAGTCTGGAGGAGCTGGTTCTAAGAGCTCCGGGAGCGCGGGTTCTCGCAACCCAGATGCTGGTGCGACTCCTTCCTCTGTTGCGCCTGATGAAGAAGAGGAAGAAGAAGCAGAAAAGGAGGTTGCTGCAAATTTAATCAGCAGGAAAAGAAATAGAAGTGAGACCACCGCTGGTGCTTCCACTGCGCCGCAGGGTGGTGAGGTTCCTTTGATTGGGAAGCGGAGCAACCTGCGCTCCTTATACAAGTTTTCTCCTGGTAAGTTCTTACTCTCTCTTCCTTATGTTCCTTCCTCTTTTTGACACTTGATCTTCTACAGAGGCCAAGAAGAAGACCCCTGAAAAGAAGGGTGTTGTGTTTACGGAGCCCTCAGAGCCGGCGCATAAAAGGCCTAAGATTACTATCAAAGCTTCCAAGACTGCTGGAGTGGAGTCTGAGAAGGGTAAACAAGCTGCTGAGGGGGAGAAGGAGAAAGCTGCTGAAGAAGAGAAAAAGGCTGAGGAAAAGAAAGCTGAGGAGGACAGGAAGAAGAAGGCTGATGCAGAGCGTAGGAAGAAGGTTGAAGAGGAAAAGAAAAAAGCTGATGAGGAGAAGAAAAGAAAAGCTGATGAGGAGAAAAAGAGGCGAGCTGAGCAGGAGAGAGAGAAAAGGGCTGCTGAGAGGGAGAAAGAGCCTACAGTCGAAAAACCTACCCACCCATCGCAACCTCATTCTCCTCAACATTCTGCTAAAGTGACTTCGGCTGCGGGATCTGGTCCGCATGCTTCTGGTGGCGCGAGTTCCGGGGGAGCTGGGGGGTATAACCCCCAAACCACTGGCCCAAAGGATACTCTCGGGGATATTTACTATAAGACTTACACCGAGGCAGAACGTGGGGGTGCCCCCCATCGCGCTCCTTGGAATTTGAAGCAGAAGGACACTTTTCAGGAATTTACCCCTTGTCGCGATTGGTTCTTGAATTCCATCCCTCCTGGTGAGGTTAACCGACAAAAGGCGCGTACTCATGATGAGCTGTATGCCGCTATGTAATTGGGGAGGCTAATACTCTTTCTGCCAGCCATGAAATTGTGCGTGAGTGGCGCACCATGATTAGGGAGCGGTCGGATTGGGAGAACTACCGCCAGTGCCTTGTGAGGCAAGTTAAGGAGTTTGAGAAGGCTCATGCCAAGTTTGAGGACGAGAAGTCCAAGTTTGAGGCTGATAAGAAAGCGGAGGAATGGGGCGCGAGGGCCTGAAAAGCAAGCTTCAAGCTGCCGAGGATGTGTTGGCGAAGGAGAAGGCTGAGTGGAAGAAGATCTGTGAGAGAGACAACCAGCGCGCTTATGCTGTCCGAAATAAGATTACTGAGCTCGAAGGCAAGGTTGCTGATCTGACAGCGAAGGTCGATGATGCGCAGGCTGCGCAAGCTGCTAAGGAGAAAACTGAGGTTTGTAAAACGTTTACTCCTTTCTTTGGTGTTTTGTTTGCATATTAGCCTAAGTCTTTTACCCTTTGTAGGTTGAGCTGGCTGAGGTGAGGGCACATCTGACTAGTAAAGATAAGGATTTGACGGCCAAGGATGTCGAAATTGCTGAGCTGAAACGCCGTCTGCGCGAGCAGGTTGACAAATGCGAGTCCTTGGAAATCGATCTTGAGGCGGAGAAAGTTAAGGCTGCTACTGCTGAGGAGGCCAAACAGAAAGCTGAGGAAGCGCGAGACATTAGCACATCTGCTCTTAATGTGGCGCGGAACAACTATTCCGATGCTCAGGGCATTATTGATACTTTGGTCTCCGAGGCTGAGTGGCTGCGCGGCAGAGGATTAGTTCTGGTATGATATTTTTAACCTTGGCTTTACCCTTCAAAACCTGGTTACTCATGTGTTACGTTTGCTGTAGATGGCCAACTCTATCTTAAATGCTGGAGAACTGGATAAGGTTGTTGCGGTCGTTATAGATGCCTCCCGCGCAGTTGGTCATCGTGGAGGGTATCTTGAATGTGCGCAACATGCTACATAGATGCTTGGACAGGAGTTCGACACTAGTCACTGCTCAGTGACTGATCAAGCTGAGGCTGAGCTAGCTCGCCCTGAACATGGTTATGATCATCTATCGATAACTGTGATGGATTTGGTTACTAAAGCGCTGAAGCATGATGATTGGTGTCATCGGCTAAAGACCATCCTTGACCCACCAGAGACCGTTGAGCTATCGGATGAAGAGGAACCGGCTGGTGATGATGGTGGAAACGATGGTGATGATGGTGAAGGCAATAAGCATGATGACGATGATGATGGTGATGGATTCGAATAGGTAGTGTTGACAGGCTTTGTGCCTTGTAATTTTTGTTTAGGTTTTGAACATAAGCTCTTGCGCGGTCGCGCTTTCTTTGGGTTAAATGAATGATGCGTTTTATGTAACCGATGCACGTTTGCGCTTAATTTAATATGATGCTCATGTTTATTCTGTTACGTTACAATTATTGCACTGTTGTTAGAAACTTTGGTTAAGTTAGCGCGAATAAATGTAAGTGTAGCTCTGGTCTCGCGCTATGTTCGTGGAGGACCTCGGAGGCATAACTCAAGAACTCGTAATTCACTGAAGTGTTTTCGAGCTAATCAAAAGTTTAACATGCATTTGTAACTCAAGAGGCAAGATGATAAAAGAGAACATGTCGTATGCTTTCATTAATTGGGAAACAGGCGCTTAGGCCAATCATATATTGCAGATAAGTAACATAAAGGGCGTTTAGCCAACATAGGAAATTAATTAGGCGCGTGGCCGACATGAGAGAAATGGCGTGTGGCCTAGACTAGTTACATATAGCACTTGCGCAGTTGTTGCGCATTCCACGTGCGCGGGATGAAGTGTCCATCCAGGGTGCGCAATTTGTATGCCCCTTTTCCTAACACTTCGTGAACCAAGTATGGGCCTTCCCATTTGGGTGCTAGTTTTCCTGGGCGTTCAGCGTTTGAAGCTTCGTTGTCTCGGAAGACGTATTCTCCTGGAGTGAAGGTACAAATGCGGACTCTCGCATTGTAGTACATTTCCAGTTGTGTCTTGTATTTCGCTTCTTTAATACGCGCAATCTCACGTCTTTCTTCCAGGAGATCCAAATCGAGACGGCGCTCTGCTTCGTTGTCAACCGTGCTGACTGTTGTCAAGCGTGGTGAGGGGAGTCCAACTTCCGCCGGGATAACTGCCTCCGAGCCGTATACTAGGCTAAAAGGAGTTTCGCCGGTGCTTGTCTTCGACATGGTTCGATGAGCCCACAGGATGCTTAGGAGCTCATCTACCCAGCCTCTTCATTTTGTGCCCAGTCGGGCTTTTATCCCCTCGACGATGCTTTTGTTAACGCTTTCCACTTGACCGTTGCCTTGAGGGTGCGCATCGGAGGAGAAGGTATGTTCAATCTTAATTTCCTTCATCCAATATTGAAGATCCTCAGAAGCAAAATTGGTACCGTTGTCTGTGACGATTTTGAGTGGAAGACCAAATCTGCAAATGATGTGCTCCCAAATAAACTTGCGCACCATCATTGCAGTGGTTGAAGCGAGAGCCTTGGCTTCCACCCACTTAGTGAAATAATCAACGGCCACGATTATGAACTTCACGGCTCCCGGAGCATCAGGGAAAGGTCCCACCATGTCAATTCCCCACTGCTGAAAAGGCCAAGCAGTGGATACGGGAATGAGATCATTCTTTGGGCGCAGGGTTTTTGGAGAGTGCCGCTGACAGGAGTCGCATTTGCGCAGCTCCTTCAGGGCGTCCACATGCATCCCTGGCCAATAATATCCAGCGTTCATAATCTTCGCGACAACCATGCGCCGTCCTGCATGGATGCCACAGATCCCTTCGTGAATCTCTCTGATCAAGTAATTGGCGTCCTGGGGGTCCACGCAGCGCAATAAGGGCCCCAAGAAGGACTTTCGGTACAGGATACCACCATTCATCTCATAATGCAGGGCCTTGTTTTAAATTTTTCTCGCCTCTGCTTTGCTCTCCGGGAGTACCCCTTCTTGCAGATACCGAATTATAGGGGTCATCCAAGATGGCTGCCCTACTTTGATCACATTTACCTGGCGCAACAGGACTGGTGGATTTTTAAGTACTTCAATCCTTACATCTTTGGCGAGATGTTGGAATGAAGTTGAAGCAAGCTTGCTCAAGGCGGCTGCTGGTTTGTTCTCAGAGCGATTAATGTGTACTACTTTGTAAGACTTGAATTTCTGAAGCAGTTCTTTCGCCTGATCCAAATATAAGGCCATAACTTCGCCCTTTGCATCATAGATTCCGTTGATTTGACTGGCGATCAAAAGTGAATCAACGTGCGCTTGAAGATTTTTAGCTCCCATTTTTATGGCGAGGCGTAAGCCTGCCAGAAATGCCTCGTACTCCGCCTCATTGTTGGTGTTCTTAAAATCCAACTTGATGGCGTATGTAAATTCATGGTTTTCTGGGCTAACGAGGAGCAATCCAGCTCCCGCGCCATCTTCGTTTGATGCCCCGTCATTGTACAACATCCATAACTCGTTTGTCGTGTCTTTCACGGGAGTCTCAACAATCTCGCAATCCTTGATTTTCTCTGCTGGTACTTCTGTGATAAAGTCGGCAAGGACCTGGCCCTTGATGGCTGGGCGCGGCCTGTACAAAATGTTGTGGCCCCCCAGCTCAATCGCCCACTTTGCTAGTCGCCCAGATGTTTCTGGCTTTTGCAATATCGTGCCAATGTGGAAATTGGTAAGTACGGTGATCACATGCCCTGTAAAGTATCTGCGCAGCCTCCGAGAGGCGTGTAGCAGCGCAAGCACCAATTTCTCCATTGTGGAGTATCTTGTTTCTGGATCAGTAAGCACCCTACTGACGTAATAAATTGGAGTCTTGAAGGGGTAAGGTCCCAAAAACCTCATAAAAAGGATTTGAGACCATACCACAAACCAACCTTTTAGCCTTTTGACCTTGCGCGGCCGCGCATTGGTCTTACAAGAGGAAGACAAAATCAGCGATCTATAATCGCGCGCCCAAAGGAAAACATAAATCCTTGCGCCTTCCCCATTAGCAAAGGATAAAAATCCTGAAATCAATACTTCCGCCCAAATATCCAGACTTGGATATCATTTTACCGAGACTTGGGATTTATTCGTCTGTGTCCACACAGCAAGGTGTCACACTAGATTACAGCAGTAATCTTTTAGAAAGAAATACAATCGTGCACCACCCAGACGGTTATAACCGTCTGGACACGTGTCATTACCACAGGCAACCCTGGAATCACAACGAAGGCATGCAATTGGAGAATAATCTCCACTTAATCACTTTCCACGTGGCAATCCCCCAGCCATAGATCAAACCACGATCCGTGTGCATTCACATCGGATCGAGACAACTTGACGTTGGATCAAAGAACTTAACGGAAGAAAATATAACCGCAACGGTGTTAGCATCTTCCGTCATCTTTTTCAATAACAGGTTTTCCCTCCCAAACTCCCGGTTATAAATACGAGAACTGTTCAGGTATGAAGGCAGATCACACTCACTTCTCAAATACTTCTCTCCTCCATAACCAATACTTATTCTCACACCGGAGTCGGGTCAAGGAGAGAACCTTCTTCTCCCTTGGCGAGGCTAACGGTGTTCTTTTTTGCAGAATCACCGGAGAAGAAATCCCGTTGCAACTGAATCAACCGAGAGAGAGCTAACCCTTTTATGCGGATTCAAACCCCCTAACTATCTCGGTTCCGACCATTTAGTTAGTGTTTCTTCAAGTCTGTACTCCGTTTCTCTCCACAAGTAATACCGACCCTACTGCCTTATCCGAAGAAGATAAGTACAGCACAAGTGGTTCTTTTTCGAACGGCGCGGTCATGGTAGGGAGCTTGATCAAACACTCCTTCATTTATTGAAAAGCGGCCTCTGCTTCAAGCGTCCATCTGAATTCCTGCTTCTTCACACAATTGCGCAAGGTGCTGATAAAAGGATATGACTTTGCGGCGTGGTTTGACAGAAAACGGTTAAGCGCGACTAAGCGGCCGGCCAACCTTTGCATCTCTTTGATTGTTCGTGGTGATGGCATTCGCTCTATCGCCTGGACCTTTTCTGGATTCACCTTAAATCCGCCATTTGTGACTATGAAGCCTAAGAATTTCCCTTCTTCCATACCAAAAGAACATTTGGCTGGATTCAATTTCATATTCACGTTGCGCAATGAGTTAAATGTTTTTTCGATGTCTTTCAACATTTGGTCTTCTTTAGGACTTTTGATCACCAGATCATCGATGTAAACCTCGATGTGCTTCCCGATATCTCCCGCGAAGGTCTTATCCCTCAGGCGTTGATACGTCGCGCCAGCATTTTTCAGGCCGAAAGGCATCTTTGTGTAGCAGAAGATCCCTAGATCGGTTCGAAAAGCTGTCTTGTCTTCGTCCTCTAGCTTCATTTGAACCTGATGGTACCCTTTGTAGCAATCTAAGAAGCATTTCCATCTGTATGGCATGAGAGAGTCTATCTTTTTGTCGATCTCAGGCAAAGAGTAGCAATCTTTAGGGCATGCCTTGTTGAGATCGGTATAATCAACACATATTCGCCATCCTCCACTAGACTTCTCCACCATCACTGGGTTTGCGACCCAACTTTGATAACGTACTTCTCGCAAGATTCCAGCTTTGAGTAGTTCGTATACTTGCTCATTCATTGCTTTGGTTTTGTCTACCCCTAAGCTGCGCCTTCTTTGGACTTTCGGCTCAACAGAGGGGTAGGTGTTTAAACAATGCTCGGTAATGTCGCGCGGGACACCGGTCATGTCGGCCGGAGTCCAGGCGAAAATATCCATATTCTTGAACAAGAGTTGCTTGAGATGCGTTCTGATGTTTGGTGAGATTGCATGGCCTATCGTCACCGTTTGCTCTGGGTACTTGCGGTTTAACACCCATTTCTCTGGCTCGGTTGTTGAAACCTTCGCCGCTTTTGTTGGGCGCATCTCTTCTGTGGACATTACTTCTTTCTTGGCATAGATAATCGCCACCCCTGTCTTGGTTGGAAACCCTATTGCTGAGTGGGGCGTGGAAGTTACCATGTTCAGTTCGCCTTGGGTTTCTCTCCCAATTAACACATCATGCCTCGACTTGACAGGCATCACCATGAAGTTTACATTTGTTGTTCTTGAATGCTTCCCGTCAGAGAGCGTGACGGGGAAGCTGATTTGGCCTAGTGGAAAGACCATTTCGTTGCAAAATCCATACAGTGGATAATCAACTGGCTCAAGTCTCGCTTTGTCATCCTCATCAAACGGATTAAAACACTGCTCATAGATGATATCAGCCGTACTCCCTGGGTCAATGAAGACATACTCCGTTTCATAATGGCCGATAATGCCGGTAACGACGATGGGTCGAGTGGCACGAGGGCCGCCGCACACTACCGGAAAAATGACCTGTTGCTCTTGCCATGAGGGTTCGTAAGGGCGCTTTCCTTTCTCTTTTGCGCTGTATCTTGGTCCATTGACCATATAGGTTTCTAGGCGTCTGACTTTCTTGTGATTCCCCTCATCATGGCGTTGGAGCTGTCGAGTTTCTTTGCGCACGTTTTTCACCAGGTGGCTTAGCTTCCCGCTTTTTAGCGCTCTTTCGATCTCTTGACGTAAACTGTAACAGTCATCTGTCAGGTGTCCTGTATCTTTGTGGAAGTCGTAGTACAGGTTGGGGTCTTGCCCCTTCTTGTTTGTCATAGGCCTTGGAGCCTTGAAATCATGATTCTTCGTCATCAGCACCCCTTTCGGTGTTTTTATGAGCGGAGTCCAGTGCTTTTCTTGGTTTTCATCCCTGACTGCTTTCCGATAACCAATGCGATCAATAGTGTCTCGCGCGTCTTCTTTGTAGCGAGACCGCTCTTCATAACGAGATCGTTCGCCATAACCGCTGGAGTGGTTAGCTTTCCACCCAGGGTTTTTGCCTTTGTTCCGTCTATTGTTGTCGCTCGAATGGCCCCCCTTAGAAAATCGATCTTCAGCATAATAATTCTTGTTTGCGGCGAGCGACTCTTCAGTTTGCGCGACTATTTTTGCGGCTTCCATGAGCTTATCCCATTCTTTGGGCATCCCATCTTTCCCAGTGATAGTTCTGATGAGACTATCACAGCGAATGGCTTTCTTGAAGTGGCAACGCATGAGTTGTTCACTTACGCCACCGATTTCCAAGCAATCTTTGTTGAAGCGAGTGATGAAATCCTCCAAACCTTCGTTATCTCTGCGCCAGATGTCCTCTACCTCGGCTGTGTCACGCTGGTAACGTCTCTGTTGACTGAAGTGACTTAAAAACTGTGTCCTGAAATCCACCCATGACTTGATTTTTCCCGGAGGAAGGCTGTCAAACCAGGCGCGAGCAGCCCCTGTAAGCGTTTAAATAAACAGATGGCACCACATGGGCATATTCCATCCTCCCATGCAACCCACGCTTGTGAAAACTCTGACGTGATCATCGGGATCAGTCAATCCGTTAAACTTTCCAACTGTCGGAGGTAACTTCTCTCTTTTAAGCGGCGCCAGCGCGATCTTTGGAATGAACTTTGAATGTTCTACAGCTTCAGCTGGTCGATAGGCGAGGCGAAAGTCTTGCTCTGCCTCTTCGGTGTACCCAACGTGTTGACGTGGTTTGTAGTATTCATGGTTCCTCTGCAAGCGATGGAAGACTGACGAACCCTCATCATCTTGCCAAATTGGATCATTCGGGTCAGTATCTTCCCATTCATTGTTCATGTTGCGTGGTGTGAGCCGGCTATGAACTGGGCCTCTTTGGACGTGAGACGGATAGTCGTAATAGCTTTCTGTTTCTGCCCGTGTATCGCGTGTGTCATGCACGCTTAGTCTTCTGGTAGGGGGAGGTCTATTAGCTCCGCCTTGGATGTTTTGCTGTGGGGGTATCTGGCACGCCCCCTGACTCTGTCCCTGGGGAGTTACCAAGGACGGTTCGGCGGTTAAGACTGCTTGTTGTGCGATCAAAGATTGATACGCCGCGTTAATGGTGGCAATATTCTTGGCTTACCACGAGGCTGGAGTTTCGCCCTCTGGTAGCCCTAATAGCGCCGAAACGTTCTGAGGTGGAGCTGGGTTTGAAGGCCCAGCGCCATTGCTCCCTGGGGTTACCGTCTGAGTGATGCGGGTGATGCTCCCGCGCGGTCCCCCAGTGTTGGTGACTTCGATTTTGCCGATTTCTTCAATGTGTTGGGGTTGGACATTTTGATTGCCCTCTCCCAACACCGCGTTAGAGTTTGCTCCGAAACCAAACTCAGGAATTATTCCTTGACCAGCCATGATCGAAGGAAGAAAAAACAACGATACTCAGAAAAAAGAAGATGAAAGTGTTTTGTAGAAAACCGGTGGGCGCCAATGAAGAAACACTGAACTAATTATGGGACTAATCAGTTTGGTTTATGTTCCTACCATAGTGGTTAATCTTCTAATGGCTTTCTGAGCTTCGTAATGATCGTCTAAGTCCTGCAAAACAGAACACCATTACTCGTTAAGAGGGGAATATGGGGGTTTCCCTCTTAACCGGGCTCCGGCGTGAGAATAAGCGACTGCTTTGGGGAGATAATTGAGTATTAAGAGTGAGAGTAGAGGGAATGGAATGTTTAACCTGTGAAGTGAGGTCTCTATTTATAGCCGGAGAGGTGTAAGAGGATATGGAATGATGGGCCTTGGGCCTGAAGGCGACAACATAGAGGATATGCTCCTTGTCTCACTGGTGTCAACCGTTAGTGGCTTCTCAGAACTTTCTGGAGTTGGCGCAATGTGATTGGAGCCACGTGTCACCGTTGTCGGCCTGGCCGCCCTTCTGCCATCAGCAGGTAAGTGGAGATCGTGGGGCAGTTGTCTCTGCCCTGTGATTGGTGCCATGTAGGCGTCCTTAAGTACTTTTTGTCTCCTGCATGTCAGACGATCGTGGAGCACGATTGAGCAGGGCCAGAAGGACGCTGATTGGCTCTTTACTTGTACCTTGTGTACTATCTGAAACAGCCTGGCGTTGCTTCCCTGCGCGATTCTTGCTGGGCACGTAACTATCTCGCGCAGGGGTATGGATGACAGGGTGCTCTTTCAGAATGCTAAGTGTTGTGATTGGAGCTTAATATTGTCCGACCTCGCGCAGGTTAAAATAGAAGGTGTTGTGGCCCGCGCGAGGTTGCTAATAAGAAGTTTGTTGAAATAAGGAGTATGGTCCCGCGCGCGAACCTGCTGGAGGTTTGCGCGGCTTTTTTGGGACCATACCCCTTCATAACCATTTGTAACAATTTTATTTCTATTAAATCAATTCACTTATATTCCGTTTCCATGTTTATCAATTTCTCACTTCTTAAATCGCAAATAGGGTTACATTTATAAATTATGTACCAATACTTTTCTTATTCTTATTTTCTTTTTGAATCTGCGTAAGATTTTTACACTTTGATCGACGGATAATCGTGTGCCTCTTTTACCACTTTAAGAGCATTCACATCCAATCCACTAAAAATATACATACATTCCACTAAAAAACAACTCCTATATCAATATATTTCCACTAAAAACAAATACTTTTTCTCTCTCCTTTTCAATATATATTACATTTTCTCTCTCCTCCACTCACAACCACTTTCAATATATATTAAAAAAGTATAGGGGGTAAACAGTGTCCCCCCAAATATACAGATGAACAGTAACATTTTCTCTCCTCTCCACTCACAACCACTTTTTATACTTCTTATATTTTAAAAACACACCACACAGATTTTGGTGGTTTGAATGAGAATGCTCTAATACCCATCAAATTGGTTTTAGATTTTGCATATGTATGTGACTGAACGTATATATATGTGTGTGGCTGAATTTAAAATTGAAGAGTACAAAAGTAAAATGGGCACTGAATAGTAATTGATAATATGTATTTTTACCATTGAATCCTTTTCCATATTTTAGAGTAGTAATTTTTATTTGTCTTGATTCATGACAAATCGAAACCAAGATTTATTCTTATGAAATTGATAATATGGGTACCGAATACTAATTGACGATATGTACGTTGTTTCTTTCGTAAACGTTTCTGTTCGATATGTTTATGAAGTTTAGAGTAGTAATTTTTTTTTCTTGAATCATGACAAATCGAAACCAAAATTTCTTCTTATGAAATTGATAATATGGGTACTGAATAGGAATTGATAATATGTACTTTGTCGTAAACGTTATCGTTCAATATGCTACGAAAACACATAAATTGAGGATTTTTATTGTTAAATTTGTTTTACTTGGTCAAACACATAAATTGGGGATTTTTATTGTTATAAGTTGATGTTAACTATGATATCAATATGTAAAAACATGAGTTCAATTGGTATGTATCAGGATTGCATGAAAATTTGATACTCATAAAAAAAATTAGTACATAAACTAAAAATAATTGGTATGTATCAGCATTGCATGAAAATTTGATACTCATAAAAAAATTAGTATATAAACAAAAAATAGAAGACAAAAATATTTGAGCGAGAGACAAAATAGAAGACAAAAAAGTTTCATACTCATAAAAAAATTAGTGAACGGAAGCCAAAACTCAACAGACAAAAAAATTTAAAGTCGAGTGTATCTTAGCCTTTCAACATCGTGACGCAACGCGTGTGTAACGTTAACTCATTAAATATAAGTAAAAGCTTAAAACAACCAATGTTTTAAATGCCGGTATGAACCGACCGATTATACCAGTTAAACCGGATATCGGACATTAATCCGGTACGATAAAGGCTGGTAAAACCCGAATACGGTATGTCTTATGTACCAGCGGTAAATCTGGTTCTACCGGTTCAAACCATTGAACCGGTTTGCATTATCTTAAGATTTGATTTCTTAATTTTGATAAAATACAATATTAAGGTAATATTAATATCTTCCATATATCCGCTAATTAACCTACTGTCTTCTATTACAATATTTCAGCGTTGTTGAAATTGTTACTCAGCTCGTACAATGTAATATTGTTTATAACTAATAAAAATGTTCTTAAAATGCTTACTAGTATACGTAAATTCTAGTTGAGATTGAATTGTTTTTAAGATGAATTTATATTTTATGGAATTTATAGAGTTAACTAGTTGTTTAACAAAATTTAAAATTCATGAACCTGTCCAAATCACAAGTGGCAACAAATAGATGGGGAGAAACCAAACAATAGTTTAATACTTTAATGTAAGAATCAAATTCAAAGAACTCACGTGTGAGTTGTTGTGGCATGATGGTAGAGACTTGGATTTTTCAATAGTCACCTAAGTTTAATTTTCATTTGTGTTAGTTTGGTGGATTAGACAATGATGAATAGAACCTAGCCTTCTTGCAGAAGTGGCAGACTCCATTCTAAGCCTACCCGGGCCTGCTCATGTGGTGGCACAACGACTGTTAAGTGGCAGACAGCGTGGGCCCGGTTAAAACAATATAGTCTAGCCGAAGTGGGGCAACGGGTCTCTCAAATTTGAGGAGTACGGTAGCCTAATATAAGTAAGTCGTCATTCAAAAAAAACACAATCAACGGAACCAGACATGGACCAATGGAATTGTCAAAGACGCTAGAGAAAAGGCAATAAATCTTATACCTTGAATTTCTAGATTTTCGTATTTTCAATTTATAAGCAAATTTCATGTTGCATGTACACTTTTGTATGTGTTTTCTCCAATCTAGGTTGTATATAAACGTTTGTATGTGTTTTCTCCAATCTAGGTTGTACATAAATGTTTGGCAAAACGTATCTAGCATTTTATGATTTTTCCTTACATAAAACCATATGGCTCGTATTTGTCTCCTTGTCAAATTTTCAAGTGTGGTGCCATCAAGGAAGAGGACAAGAGGTGGTAAGTTCTCTCTCGCATGTCTTGTTGGCAATTAGATAGATGAGTTTTGTGAAGAATGGAGGTTGGTCAAAAGGTTGCATCTTCATTAACCAAAAATACATATTAATAAGAAAAAAAACAACAATTCTTGGAACTCCATATATTATAAAACCCAGTTTACTATTTATTTTCTTTACTGCATCTTTATTATATAAACCGACATAACAGCAAGAAACTAGTTGCTTTTTTTTTTAACGGCTAACAAACTCAATCCCGAGCACTTTCGGGACACCCACTGGACAAACGGAGTACTCCGAAAGTAACCCGAGTCCACCACCAATTCCGGGGAAAACCCGATAACCCACCCGCCCGTAGACAGGTGAAATTACCGGTAAAACCCGTTTGGCTCAAGGATCCAACCCAGGTTTCCCTGGGTCTCCTATCATTGCCCACCAGTGCCTCACTCTGCACCAAGTGGGAGTCAAATTACGGAATTCCTATGTGTTTGCTATTTAAAGGTAAATGATGACATAGAGTGGAAAAGTCAAAGAGTATATACAATATATACACATTCTTTGAGTTATAATCATAGCCCATTACATAGGGTGGCTTCAACTGTAACAACTACTGTCAAAATCTCAAAATTCAAAACTGAAAAAAAGGATAATAAAAATAAACCGCTAAAAGATCAGCTCTGTTACGAAACAAAATCCCTATGTGTGTTACAATAAAACAAAATGAAAACTAAAAAAAATGTGCCCAAATTGCGGAAATTGCATGGCTTTTTTACTCGATGCTTTTTAATCATAGAGTAAATTACAAAAATCGTCCTTTATGTATGTTACTTATTGCAAATTGTGTCTTTTATCTCCAATAATTACAGAAAACGTACTCGATGTTTGCAAACCCTTGCAATCTATGTCCTTTAGCCCTAACTCAATTAATTTTTGTGGTTACATCTGACCAAACGGACCCCACATGAGGGTATTTTGGTCATTTTACTCTTATGTGGGGTCCATTTGGTCAGATTTAACCACAAAAATACCCTTATGTGGGGTCCATTTAGTCAGATTTAACCACAAAAATTAACTGAGTTAGGGCTAAAGGACATAACTTGCAAGGGTTTGCAAACATCGAGTACGTTTTCTGTAATTATTGAAGACAAATGACACAGTTTGTAATAAGTGACATACATAAAGGACGATTTTTGTAATTTACTCTTAATCATAAAAGAAAAGCTGATTCAATCTGCAATGCATGTATAAGCTTACCCTTTTAATAACAGTTTCCTCACTAGAATAGATCTCAAGTTATGTCTTCTAAAAATGTAGATTGGAAACTAATGTATAAAAACCATAGTTTTTGGTGTTTAGATTGGATCATCAATCCATATAATTCAACTTCAGATTCTATGTACTTTTCCTGTGTTATATATTGTGGTACTTCTAGTGAGTCGCCTTTAATATATTCTTCTTTCTGTTGGTATCATTGCCACAGGCTTCCCAGGTCCAAGATTTCGGAGTAGACGCATCATAACAAGCGACTACGTATTCACTGCATATCTCGCACCAATACATGCTCGAATCGTAAAACAGAAATCGAATAAACTAACCAAAACAATGATGCACAATCTTGACTAAAGAGAACTTGAATTAACAGAAACTTCCAATACAGAAACTTGATTGTTGAAAACCTATTTATAAGTGTTGAAGGGGTGCGACTTGAAGGATACGTCAATCACAGAACAGTTGTGTCGATTCCTTCATAACCGCAAAACAGTTATATCCCCTTACACTCATGCCCTTTCAACAAACAAGCCTAAAATACAAACAACCCTACTGGACTCTAGACACTTGTTCGACCCATTAACTACATGGCCTCAGGCCCAAAATTCAACATAACAGTAAGCAATTAAATTGTTTGACCCAATAACCATAAATAAACGAAATAACAACTACCGGTTCGAAACCAGCTTCACTTCGGATGTTCTTGATTAACTCTTGATCTTCATTCACCGCCCTAATCGAGAATCATCCGAACCTTCCACTTGATCACTTGGTATCGTTGTTGGTGGTGACCTCGACTACGATCACCAAATCATCGTAGCTTGAATCGTCGATCCAACCGTTGCTATTTTCATCGACCACCTTGCTTTCTTCATCAACCTTTGCTCCGCTAGTATCCGCTTCATGTGTGTTGTCTTCATTCTTTTCGCGCTTGGTCTTCATGAGTTCAAAATACCATTCCACCAATTCGATGTAATGAACATATGCAACCTTTACTTCATAATCGTCATCACAATCGAAACCGCATTGTACAGCCACTTTGTTCCATGCATTATCTTGTATAACCTTCTTGAATCCACCATATTCTTTAACAACTTCGTAGAGTGCAACCAAATCAACGGTTTTACCGTTCAAGAGTGTAGGTGGCATTTCGCTTGTCTTGCAAATTCCAAAGTAACATGGTATGAACAATGTTACGATTTCTTTCATACTAGCCTTGAAGAATCCTTTATGTTTCGCCACTTCTTCGTGTAGAATGATCAAATCGATCACATCCAGGCAACTTTCAATTATGGTATCGTGCTCTATTACATCGTCTTCGTCTTGCGCTTTCGACACCGCTTTCCGTTGCATCTCTTCCCGTGATTCTAACGGGTTCTTTTCCATCCCTTCTAAGTAACTTCGCCCGCTTAGAATATACAACATCAACATTTTTCGTTCCCGAAGTGCCTTCTTCGAATTTTTCTTTGTTTTTCTGTCTCTCCACTTCGAACTCCTTTTCATAATAATCTTCAATATACTCTTGCAATTTTTCTTTTTTGTTGAGATAACCATTTTCAACGTCTAAGTTCTCGTAGAACTTATCCAAATACTCCTCCTCTAAATCCACTTCAGACTTGTTTTCATACATATCAAAACCTTTTGCTCTATCACCAAACATTTTCTTCAACACACATGTATCACTGGTAGTGAGAGTTTCAATTCCTTGAAGTAACAATTGCTCTAAACTCAAGACATTCTTTTCGAGTTTAGGAGCATATACAACACAAGGAATCGTTTTCTTCTTCCCGTCCACCGGGACTTTTACTTCACCAACACCGTGAACAAACGAACAATCTTTTATCTTTTCATCCACAATCAAACCGAAATGTCTTTTGAAATACTTAAACAATCTCTTGTTACCGGTCATATGCATCTTGTAATTAGGATCAACCACCCAGATCGAATCCCAATCCCCTCCGCAAGTATCGCTAATAATATAATCACTTTCTATAGGCAACAGAGTCAAACTAACGAACTTACTCGGGCATATGGATGCAATGTGACCGAATTCCTTGCACTTAAAACATCGAATTCCTGGTTTCCTCGGTCTTCCGACTGGTCGAGAATTTTCCAACTTGTTTTCTTGAAGAAGTCTTTCGGAATCGTCTTCTTGGGGAACTTGTTAATTGGCGACTTCCATGAACGACTGGAGTGCTTCCCATGCGCGTACTTGCCCTTCCTTACGCTGCCCTGGCCGCATCTTCCCTTGTTCACCCTGGTGTCGCGAGAATCGGCACCAACCGATTTACCCCTGTTCACCCTCAGACAATCTCCAAACCCGTCTTCCTTCTCCTTTGTGATCTTGGTAGAACCATCGGCTCTGATACCAATTACCACAGGCTTCCCAGGTCCAAGATTTCGGAGTAGACGCATGATAATAAGCGACTACGTATTCACTACATATCTCGCACCAATACATTATCGAATCGTAAAATAGAAATCGAATAAACTAACCGAAACAATGATGCACAATCCTGACTAAACAAAACTTGAATTAACAGAAACTTCCAGTACAGAAACTTGATTGTTGAAAACCTATTTATAAGTGTTGAAGGGGTGCGACTTGAAGGATACGTCGATCACAGAACAGTTGTGTCGATTCCTTCATAACCGCAAAACAGTTATATCCCCTTACACCCACGTCGTTTCAACAAACAAGCCCAAAATACAAACAACCCTACTGGACTCTAGACACTTGTTCGACCCATTAACTACATGGCCTCAGGGCCAAAATTCAACATAACAGTAAGCAATTAAATTGTTTGACCCAATAACCATAAATAAACGAAATAACAACTACCGGTTCGAAACCGGCTTAACTTCGGATGTTCTTGATTAACTCTTGATCTTCATTTAGACGTGAAGTCTGCATTCTTACACGGAGATCTCAAGGAAGAGGTATATGTCTCACAACCAGAAGGATTTGTAAAGCCAGGAAATGAAGGAAAGGTTTATAAACTATCAAAAGCTCTGTATGGATTGAGACAAGCACCACGTGCTTGGAATACGAAATTAGATCAAACCCTAAAGTCACTTAACTTCAAGAAGTGCACTTTAGAGAATGCAATCTATACAAGGACGAGTAAGACTTCTACACTGATAGTTGGAGTCTATGTTGATGATTTGATGGTCACTGGAACATCAAGGAAGGAGATAGATGTTTTCAAATCTCAGATGGAGAACAAGTTTGAAATGAGCGATCTAAGATTGCTAGCATATTATCTGGGAATATAAGTTATTCAAGCAGGGGGAGATAGCCATCAAGCAGATAGGCTATATCAACAAGATACTCAAAGACGCTGATATGTTAACCTGTAACGACACAAAGATTCCTATGAATCCAGGAACACAATTAACGAAGACTGAAGAATGAGATCTAGTAGATGCAACGCATTACAGAAGCCTGATAGGTTCTCTCAGGTACTTATTGCATACAAGGCCAGATCTATGTTACCCAGTCAGTCTGTTTAGTAGATTCAGCAAGAACCAAAGGAGCAACACTTGAAAGCAGTAAAGCAAGTACTACGTTATATCAAAGGAACTAAAGAGCATGGAATCATCTGCAAAAAGCAAGGAGGATGTAAGATCACAGGTTATAGTGATAGCAGTTATGGTGTTAATACAGACAAAGGAAAAGGAACAACGGGTTTAGTATTCTACTTTGGAGAATCACCTATAACATGGTGCACACAGAAGCAACAGACAGTGGCACTCTCATCATGTGAATCAAAATTCATGGCAGCCACTGCAGCAGCATGCCAAGCACTATGGCTTAAAAGATTACTAAGTGAAATTACAGGCCGGAAGGAAGAGAAGATAACACTCAGAGTTGATGATGTTTCTGCAATAGCACTCATGAGAAATCCAGTCTTTCATGGAAGAAGTAAGCACATTGATACACGCTATCATTTCATAAGAGAATGCGTGGAAAACGAACACATCAATGTGGAACACGTAAGTGGAGAACTACAACGAGCGGACATACTAACAAAGGCACTAGCAAGAGTCAAGTTTGCTACAATGCAAGAACTGCTCGGAGTTCAAGATCTGCAACAACTCAAGGATGTTCAAGATTGGGGGGGTGAATGAAATCTTTAATCTTTTCGCATCCAAGTACAAGGTTTTATTAGTTATTAGTTAAAAGGTAGTTATATGGCGGTTACAAAGTATGGGGACTAGATGTGTCAAAACAGAACTTGACAACCACCACCCTAAAGGGTGCGAAACCCCTTTGGAGGCATCCATTCGCAATTTGCAGCCATACAAGGATGAAGGGACACGACTTTTGGATATTAGAGACGCATCTCTTCACGTTTAATTACAACCACAAGATCTAGAGACACATCCGTTCACGAAGGGACATGTCTCTACACTCGTACCCGTTAGATTAGTATAAATAGGGATAGATAGTTTCATTTGTAATCATTCCATTGTATTCAAATTTCAGTATTCAATAAAGTTTGTTTATCATTTGCAATCTAGAGATCAAAGATCATTCTGGGTAACACTTTCTTATGTTAAAACTAGAAAATTATGAGGATGTAAGAAACTTTTTTATTTAGCTCATATATCCAACTACTAAAACTACTTTAGTTTATATCAAACTAGGTTTATACTTCCGTGCGCGTTACACACGGGATCACTGAGACGAAAAAAAGAAAATGTAGAAAAAAACACTAAAAGATAACTGAAAGAAAATCAACCAAAAAAATTTTATGGTAATGATATTGTTCGTATGGAACCCGTGGTCAGAGATGAGCAAATGGTACTGGGTGGGAGTACCGAATTTCCCGAACCGAAAGATTAAAAGTACCAATTCGGTACTGACTTTTGGCGTTCTTGGTACCGGTTCGCTACCGGTTTTTATCTTCATATACCAATATTGTAACCCGTATTTTCGGTACCAGTACCGATTTGGTATCGGTTGGCACCGAGCTCATCCTACCCCTGAAACTAAAAAAAGAAATCATTAACAGTTGAAAAAAAATCAACAAAAAAAACGTTGTGCGATACCATTGTTGGTAGTACAGTACCCGTGATCAGGATGAACAAATGGTACCGGGTAACCGCACCGAATTTCCCGAACTAAAAGATTTTCAATATCAACTCGGTACCGACTTTTGGCATTTTCTGTACAGGCTGGTGTCAGTTTTTACCTTCATGTACCGATACCGAACATGATCGTACCGGTATTTTCGATACCAGTACCGGTTAACACCAAACTTATCCCAACCTGTGATACTAAAAAAAATCATTAAATTAAAGTTAAAAAGTAAAAAAAAAAAGAATTATTATTATTATTATATTAAAATAATAAAAAGATTAAAAAAACTACATATATTGTTATAATATTAAAATTACTATTTGTACCAATACCAAACAGGATCGTACCGGTATTTTTGATACCAGTACCGGTTGACACCAAGTTTATCCCAACCTGTGATACTAAAAAAATCATTAAATTAAAGTTAAAAAGTTAAAAATAAGAATTATTATTATAATATTTAAATAATAAAGTATTAAAATAACTATATATATTATTATAATATATTACTAACAAGATTTTGACTAAATTAATTAAATTATTATAAATAATGATAATTTACAAATAAAAGAACAGAACTTGCAACAAAGCAATGCATGAAATACCATATTAACATATAGTACAATACATTAACGCTAAAACCTAATGCAAATTAATAGTATATAAATAGAGAAATACATCAAAATAGTACTCTAAATGTTGTAAATAACATTAATTTATTTGAGTAAAGCTAACATTGATTTATTGAATGATACAAAACAATGAAAATATAATTAATACAATTTAGTGTTCTATAAATAGATTTTTTAATGGCAAACAATCTCACGTGTAAACTCACCTTGCTCGGGGCTATGTCCAAGGTCGATTAATCGACCGCCATGAGACTGTGCCCACCTGATGCGTGGGAACCGGATGGAATCCGTAAACCCTCGTCCGTCAGGTTCAAACTCGAGATTAAAGTCCTGATTCGTCCATTCGCTCAGATGTCACTCGAAAATGGCCCAAGCGAGAATCAAACCTTTGTCTTCACTAAAGAGGGCATACCTTTTGATCACTGGACCAATATCTCACAACAATTCTATAAATAACTTTAGTAATTAATTAGAATTTATTGAAAAGAATAATTGTAGCTTATTAAAAAAAATTGACTATTCTTCTTGTAAAAGCACGTTGTGCATGCTCACTCCACTTGCGTACAACTCTAAGGGGGAACGGGACGTATACGTGATGGCATGTGGTGGCTGGTGATCATGCGTGGAACACTGTCGCCATCCGTGGCCGTCACGCGTGGACTATATAACGCGTTGAATCTATTACGCGTGAAGATGTGAGGGAAATTGTTGGATTGTGAGGGAAATTGTTAGATGTGGTGAGTGATGATCGTTTTCACTAAAATCCACTAAATGAGTGATGGACGCCCCTACCCCTAATAATTTTGCATGTTGTAGATTAGAACTGCTGGTAGTCAAACTGTGGGCATGTTTGGCTAAGCTTATTAGAGTTAAAAATGACTTTTGGGAAAAGAACTTTTGGAAAAAAGACATTTTGAAAAGGAGTTTTTAAAAAAAGTGTTTGGATTAGCTTATGGGGTGGGAAAAGCCAATAAGTCAATAAGTTGTTTTTTTAAAAAGTGTTTGGCTTAGCTTATTGATGTAAAATGACTAAAATGGACATTCTTTCATAAGTCAATAAGTTATAAGATACAAGGGGGTAAATAAGGGGTATATTGTTAATTTGAAGTTTGAAAAGTTATAAGCTGGCCAAGAAGTCACAATATACTAACTTCTTGAAAACTCTTTTTCCTTCAACTCAAAAAGTCATTTTAAAAAGCACTTTTCCATTTGCCAAACACTAAAATGACTTATTAGCTTTTTTATTAAGGCAATAAGTCAATAAATTGGTTTGAAAAGCTTATCAAAACATGCCCTGTGAAAACCTATAATTCAAGGGGCCCATTATTATATATATCAAATGATAACACCGCTTTGCTACAGTTGTGTTATCATTTTTTTTCCTTTTTTTTTCCTTTCTTTCTTTTCTTTTTGTGTTTTTTTTTTTATTTTTATCGTTTAATTTTCAGCATTTCCTCTTACAACCCCTTAAGTTTTTAAATACTTTTTAATCGAGTTTTACGTTTTACGTGTCGATATAAACTTAAGTTGATTTACATTTCGACATGATTTTTTTTGTGTTTATTTACGATTTTGCCCCCAGTATAAAATCATGTCGAAATGTAAATCAACTTAACTTTATATCGACACGTAAATAAAAATAAAGACGTAAAACTCAATTAAAAAGTATTTAAAAAGTTAAGGGGTTGTAAGAGTAAATGCTGAAAATTAAACGGTAAAAATAAAAAAAAAACCACAAAAATAAAAGAAAGAAAGGAAAAAAAGGAAAAAAAAATGATAACACCACAATCAACTTAAGTTTATATCGACACGTAAATAAACACAAAAATATTAAAACAAATTTTATACTGGGGGCAAAATCGTAAATAAACACAAAAAAAAATCATGTCGAAATGTAAATCAACTTAAGTTTATATCGACACGTAAATAAAAATAAAGACGTAAAACTCGATTAAAAAGTATTTAAAAAGTTAAGGGGTTGTAAGAGTAAATGCTGAAAATTAAACGGTAAAAATAAAAAAATAAAAACACAAAAAGAAAAGAAAGAAAGGAAAAAGAAAAAAAAAAGGAAAAAAAATGATAACACCACTGTAGCAAAGTGGTGTTATCATTTGATATATATAATAATTGGTTGGCTCGATTTAATTTGTATTTGTCATGCCAAGCGGTAGTTTTTCCATCGTTTTAGTTTTTTTTAGCAAAAGTATGGTAGTATTTTGTTTCACTTTGTTTACTCGATGTAAATTTTTTTGAGATCGTGTTATGAGTAGTATGTACAAGTAACTAAAACACAGACGTACATGCTATGAGAAAGAAATATTCGGCTTAATGCCCCGCAACGCGGGCGGACAAAACCTAGTATATATAAAACCATGGCATTCAAGGTAGAAATGTAATTAAACACACCTACTTTATGGAAGTGAAAGAGACAATATATCAACATAGGGATGCATAAGATTATAGGACGGTCCATTTTTCAGTCAAAGATGCATGACTGGCTAGCTTCTTTTTTTCTTTTTTCCTTTTTTTGTCTTTTTTTTAGCAGCACCTTTCATTAGAAAAAGGCCAAAAGCAAATTGCTAAGGGGGAGAGGGTGGTCAGTAGTGATAGAATTCTATCACTCCCAATATCCAATGAATTCATGTCATGTCATCACCCACTATTCTATCACTAGTGATAGAAATGTAGTGGAGGTGGTCACTAGTGATAGAATTTCATCACTCACAAATTTTTTTAATTTTTTATTTTAAATTATGATGACCGAGCCACACTAAAATTATAAATTTCAATTAATTTCAATTAATGACTGAACCCAAAAGTCCAAATTGATTAACGAACCCAAAAGCCCAATTAAAGGTTCCTCAAGTAATTGAGGGTTCGTCTAAAATGTGAAAGGTTCGTCACAGAATGAAGGTTCGTCAAATGAGGGTTCGTCGTAAGAAGGGTTCGTCGTAAGAAGGGTTCGTCAAGCAATAAAGAAGCCAAATATTCGAATTTTTCAAACTTTTCAACGCGTGAAGGTTTCAACGCGTTTCAAAAATAACGCGTTATCAACATGGGGGCGGCGGTGTTCGTGATACCATCACTCGTGGCCGGGCGTCCATCACGGACCGCCCCGCCTGGCCTAAAGCGACCATCACAACTTAAATTACACCAATCTCTCCACATAATAGTCTTATACGTAGATCTATTTCTAATCCATAAATAGCCCAGCGCCTTGATTTTTTTTTTATTTTTTGCTACATTCACACTTTTGTTGACAAAGGTGACTTAGTTTCTAGATTTCTATAAACACCACACATCCATAAACACAATCGCCTAAATCGCCTTATTTTTCTTTTTATCCCCATAGACATTCTTATGTGCCATGATGACGTCTTTAACCGAAAAAGCAAAGATTCTCGGCATACCGCACCATCACTAATAAACTCCCAAATAGAGAAATCCATAAAGCAAGATGAGAAAAGATGATCATTGTTCTCATCCCCTTCACCGCATAGCTTACATGCCACCGAGTCAATAGCTATGTTTCTTCTTGCTAAGCTAACAACGGTCGGCAGTTTGTCTTGCGCCGCTTTCCATACGGTCAAGTTAAGTTTCTTAATTAGGAACCCATGAGTTCCACTTCCCCACAAAAGGAGTTTGCTTCGCTTCAGCTGCAAAAATGCGATTTTTCACCGAAGCAACCAAGAAGGAACTCGACTGATCGATTGCCCACGTCCATTGATCTTCGATGTCGGATAAAGCCACCTGTCGCAATAGGTTTACTAAATCAGCAAACTCCTTGCTCTCTGTCTGATTAAAAGTCGACCATTTCCACCTCCAAGTCCATTGCATTATGCCATTTCTGAGCGACCCACGATCTCTAATAGTGCACGACTTGTCGCTTTCAAGCAAAAAAAAAGATTAGGAAACCTCACCCTTAAAGGTTCCCTAAGAATCCAGGTGCCAATCCACATTCTAATGTTAACACCCTTGCCCACTTTACTGACAATTAAGCTCTCGACATTAATGACATTAATGTTTAGCTCTTCGAAGTGTGTTTGGATGTTAGCAATAGCCTTATAGGTTCCAGCCAGGCTAGAAGCTACTGGAAGATAAGTACAAGATCTTTTAGAAAAATGTAACGCTTTAATTATTTTCCTCCACAACGTCGTCGGCTCAGTTTTATATCGCCACCACCATTTCGAGAAAAGGGTGATATTGGCATCTCTAAGGGGGAGTGAGGCCGAGGCCCCCACCTCTTTCGGCCGACTTACTTTATCCCAACGGACGCAGCTCAGTTTATTCCTATCTTCCGAACCGCCCCAAAAAAATTTCCGACACAACACCTCCAAAATTTTAATAATTTTGACCGGCGCTTTAAAGAGCGAGAAAAAATACGTGGGTATCGATTCCAACACCGCTTTGAGAAGGATGAGTCTACCGCCTTCAGATAACGTAGTAGCCTTCCAACTCGAAAGGCGCTTCTTTGAATTTTAAAACAACAGGCTCCCAATGAGACACCAAGGATGAGACCCAAATACGAGCAGGGAAGCTGCCTACTTGGCACCCAATCGAATTTGCAGCCACACTAGCCACTCCTTGCTGCACTCCCAACACAAAAAAACATTGATTTCCCATAGTTTATATGCATCCCTGAAATAATGTGGAAGATCCACAATAGACGCACCATGTTATCAATATTATCAACATCCCACTTACCCACAAGAAGAGCGTCATCGGCGAATAATAGATGTGATACATGCGGCCCTTCATTAGGAAGTTGAACACCTTTAAAAATGCCTTCGTTGGTGGCTTTGTTCATCATGCAAGTAAACGCCTCCATACCGATAAGAAAGAGGAATGGAGCTATAGGATCTGCTTCTCTGATTCCCCTGAAAAATTGGAATTCAAAAGTAAGAGATCAGTTTATCAACACGGAAACCTAGCCGACGAAAGAATGGCCCAAATCCAATTCCTCCATTTCAAGGGAAAATTCATTTGCTCTTGAATCGAGTCCAATAAAGCCCAATTTAGATGATCATACGCCTTCTCAAAATCAATCTTAAAAAGTAACAAGCTCTCCTTCTTCTTTTTTCCCTATGCTATAATCTCGTTCACAATTAAAGTCCCATCAATTATATTCTGGTTCTTCATGAACGCTGATTGACTTTCAGAAATAATAGAATCCAACACCCGCTTAAGACGTTCGGCTAAGACTTTCGATATAACTTTACTAATGCAACCAAGTGAGTTAATCGGTCTAAAATCACCAAAGCAATTTGGGTCCCTAACTATGGGTAAGAACCACAAAAGATGATGCGCATCCCTGAGATATGATTCCGGTCTCGAAAAAATGATGAAGAACATTTATAAAATCTGTAACACCCTTGTTATTATTTCACGTTTATCGTATAATTTAAATCCATAATCATGTAATTATAGTCACAATTACACTGAAAATACGGGTTTGTTAAAAACTTTTACAATTTAAAGTGATACAACATAATGTGATTTAATTCGCCGTTTTAGAATAACGACGAAACAACATTGCGGAAGCTTTGTTTAACGTGTGTTCGGTTCTTGCTCGATGCTTGATCTTCATCCAGGACTCTCGACATTCACCTATGATCAAAACCCACTTAAATGTCAGTTTTGATAATTAAATAACTAATACAACAAGGAAATTAGGAAAATCCAACATTGATATCTTGATCCAAAAACAATTACTTGAATCTGGCCTCCACCGTAACTTACGGTGTTACGGTGGACATCGTAAGTTACGGTGGCCCCTGTGTTAAAATTTCTCTACCGTAACTCAGGAGGCAACCACCGTATCGATTTCAGCCCCACCGTAACTTACGGTGGGCACCGTAAGTTACGGTGGCCCCTGTGTCATGCCCTTCCAATTTGCCGTTTTTGACACGAAAACTTTCGTATCTTTCGATCCACGTATCCGTTTGACCTCCCGTTTCTTGATACATGATCGTAATTTGATTCTCCATCTTGTAGAGTAAAATTCAACATTTAAAACTAATGAAATTCTAAATCTTTAAGCATTCGGCTTATTATTCAAAATCAATATTTCGACCCGTTTGTATTTAGGACCTCTAAACTTGTTCCTAGTTAGTTATAAATCATAAACTAAGATATCTAACTTTAAATCTCTATCTTGGATTCCTAACCTTTGTGAAATACGCAACAAACACCCAAGTTACGCGCGTAATTCATTTTGACCCGTTTAAGGGATCTTTTATGCATTTTGGTCCAAAACTAGCTCTTTTCTTTTCAATACTTCGTAATGCCACAACTAAATTTCTGCTTATGTTCCACCACAATTATTTTTGTGGTGGATTTAACATAGTTAACCTCTTATCCCAGATTTACCCATCGATTGGTCATTTTATGCAAATGACCATTCTTGTGCATTTAACCCACAAATGTAGATTCCTATAACTTTTATTCCTATTTAATGATTCCATAATCTTAATGCAAGTTCCTAAACAACCCCTATGGGTCGTTTGCCCAATATACCCTTCAAGGGTGTTTTGGTCAACTTTAGTCCCTCACTTTACAACGAAGGACTTTCGCTAAAATTTGACTAGAGTATCACTTCTATTAAACTCTAAATATGCGTACCTGGCTCGGGTCATAGCATCGACCCATATACATACCTTTTGCTTTAAATTTTATAGTTAAAGCAATGCGATCACATGTCATATCCTGTTATCACAAAACTCAACAAGTAGTCGTCAGTCAATGTTGTCAAATGGTATTTGTACCCTATTTGACCCGTTTAGTCGACATGACCATTTGTCAACGTATGATGGTAGATTAATACCATCATGCCCCTTGAACCTATTCCGGTTCGCGCCATGGTTCTTATTACTTATAAACAATATTTTTAAATTGTTTCGACCCATTATAACTTTTACCAAATGGTGTCTTCATTTTAATCATTTTTATTTTAACTATTAATTTGACCCATTTGGTTGTCGAGTGAATTCCATTACTTCAATGACATACCAAACACAACGATTTACGTTATATCAACATTACACATATTTAAACTAAGCTTGTCTACATAAATGTAACGGAGTGACAAGCCACTTACTTCAAAGCTTTCCCTTCAAACGAGCGTCCGCACCGGCTTGACTTCCCGACGCCTCGCTTGTGTTGCCTAAAATATACAAGCCAATTATCATTAGAACCTTCCGTCTCATAACTAAAGCTTGTTACTTTGCCAATCACCACATTTAGTGTCTATCGACGTCTTTTAGGCATTTTGTCGAGCACCTTATGTGCATACTACTTAATTAGCCATTTTTATTCAATTAAACCTTGGTAAATCCAAGAATTTCATTCTTATTCAAGCTTCATTGCTCATCACAGCCCATACCATCATACTAGTTCAATCAACCTAGATTATTACTCACATAGTTCATACAATATGTTGGGGTTTCTCATTCTAGATAGAAACCCACTTCATGATATGGCACATAGTTACATTAACACACAATTTATTAATCTTTTTCACATGATTTCAGTTAGGTTTATGATTCTACACTCTAATCACACATTCTTGAATCATAACATTACTCAATCATTCAAGAATTTCTACTAATCAAACTTTACCCAAAAATCAAACATCACCAAATCTGAAATTGCAACTTACCTAGTGTTAGACAAGTGTAGGTGATCAAGATTTTTGATTCATGCAGTGATTACATGCCCAATTCACCCTTCAATTGATCAAATTGGATGAAATAAGGGTTTGGGGGTTCTTCCCCTCTCCTGGTCGCTCCCACGCACGCACACACTGATGTGTGTGTGTGTGTGTTTGATTTGTTTTATTTTTATAAAAATCAAGTTTGGCCATTTATACAAAATCAGCCCCTTTAGTTTATCTTTTTGGACTAATGCACATCAAACTAACTTCTTTCCTTTTAGTTCATAATTTAGGTGCTTTTATGTAACAACCCACACTTTTGTGCGTTGTTACTACTCGATATACTCGTTACGCCTAGCACCAGAGATTCGGATCATAATGTAACTATGTCGCATACATCGCTATTCGAAGGATAATCGTATATTTTCGCAATACATTAACACTATACTACACTATTAACACAAACACTAACACTCACGGAGGCATTGAGTGAGGACCTATTCTACCCTCCTCAGTGGTCGTGATGTGTCGAAACGCATACAATTAACGCTAACAAGGACTCTCGGGTGAGTGCTGTAGCTCCAGTCGTCGTGACGATGAGGACAGTACGAGTGAACGGTACCCCGTCAGTCATTGTGGCACAACACACGTTAACGTTCACAATGACATCGAGAAAGGACCTATACTACCCTCCTTGATGGCCGTGAACCGTCGCTAATAATCGCATACTCGAATCGAAAACCGTTTGTTATAACGAAGCTGTGGAATATGAATACGTATATACGACCCTTTGGTGATTAATTATAATATATTGATATAAATATAAGGAAATGTGGCTCAAACTATCGCAACGCACCAAAAACGAGGATCGAAAGGCTTCCGTACGGATGGGCCAGCCGAACGGCTGGGCCAACCGATCGGACAGGCCAGCCGAACGGCTAGGCCAGCCGATCGGACAGCCATCCGATCGAACAGACCTGCACATTCCTTCCTTCCCTCCTTGCCTATAAATACCCCATTGTCACATCAAGCACACATGCTGTGACTGTTGCTGTTCGACCAGACGTTCCAACCCCTTTATCTCTCGATTTCTCGCGATTCTTGTAAGTTTTCAACTCAAACCTTGTACTTCCTTGATCTATAACCAATCCTACACCTTTCTATCCGTTAGATCTTCACTTTTAACCGTGAAATCTCTGGATTTGGGCATTCTAGGGTGATGTCACCACGAAGTTCTTATGAACTTCAAGAGTGATGTCATCCCATGCAAGAATGACTCAGATCTGAGTGATTTCCATACGTTTTTACATAAACCAAGTCTAAATCTATGTTTTCTAACCAAGGTGTGAGTGTTTTCTGGTTAAACACGGGAAAGGCCATCAAGAACGGCCAGATCTGATGGAACGGGGTGGTTCCCGGCCGTTAGAACGGGACGGATTTGATGGGGGTTTCAGTAGTTTAACACAAGGACACCCCATCTCAGTCAAATCACCTGAAATCTTTCCAAAACCCATCAAGTGTGACACGATCAGGACGATGGAACGAATTGCCGTCCGATCGGACTGCTGTCCGATCGGACAGCAAACAAGATTCAACCGACCGATCGGATAACGTGCCAACCGATCGGCTAGCATGTTAACCGATCGGACAACATGCAAACCGATCGACTAGCATGCCAACCGATCGGACAACATGCAAACCGATCGGCTAGCATGCCAACCGATCGGACAGCATGCCAACCGATCGGCTAGCATGTTAACCGACCAGACAATATGTCAAGCCGACCGAACGGGCCCAAGCATCAATGTCCGAACCAAACCTTGGTCCTTTCGCCACCATTTAACGCGCTATTCACCGTTTAACAAACTGTAACTAGGATAACTCCGACGTACTCTCAATCGATCCAATTCAAGTTGTGTTTACTCGTCGATTACGCACTGTGAGTATACTTGAACCCTTTTTAATCGAGTTTTGGGTGTAACATACGTTTCTAACAAATCAAACTTATTAAACGAATTATTCAATCAATCGAATTTTCACTTCCGAATAACTGCTATGCATAGATATACGTGATGCTAGTTGCATATGTGCTAGGGCTTATACTCGCGACGTCCCATCATGACTAGTATAGTACTATTGCGCCCGACGTGGTCTAGTTTTCCACCGTATATTCGAGCATCGAGGACTTAGTTGGTAGTATCAGCTTTGTGAGTAAATATGTCGTGTGTTACGTTTATGCATATGGAAATTCGCTACACTTTTTATCTACTATGCTATACTTATCAAACCTGTATACTCGCCAATACATTTGTATTGACAAATATTTTAACGTATGTTGCAGGTTAGATCGCAGACTATATCAAATCAAGCTAGGAAGTCTAGAAACTCAACAAAAATCTAGGTTGTCGGATTTGTATTGTTCGAGAGGACAAGAGATCTGTGATAACTTATGTGATTGTATTATTTGTTAGTATGGGATAACGAATGTATTAAATATTATCGCAATATAGTTGTTATGGATTCTCTTGAGCAATCTGATTCGCCTAGTGCCGCGCCCTGGTGATTCCGCCATCGGTTGGGGTGTGACAGATTGGTATCAGAGCCATAACTATAGGGAGTTAGGCAAGACTCGACCTAGTCCGGGTCGACATCTTAGAAATTGACCTAGTGTATAGTCTAAGTACCAACAGGCCGACTCGTACGAACCCAGTAGGGTTTTTATCGGGCCTACTTGATACTCTCGATCGAAATTGCTAAAAACTACAACTTTGTGTGAACATCGCGTACTACAGCATCACACGAAGAAGCCTTTCCTAAGGCTGGAATACTACTTAGCCTTTCCTAAGGCTGACACAATACATGTGTTTTCGAAAATACTCGCATAACAAAACCGAGTGATCCAGTCGAGATCAGGTGTGAAAACCAAGAACTCTCGACGAGATCGCTCACTCAGCGCATTTTCTAGCACGAGAACCTTTCAACGAGTTAGGAGTGATATCCACATCTCGACGAAAGTCTCCATTTCGAAATCTAGTGGAACTCACGAATTTATTTCGAAGAGCATAACCACAATTAGGAACGAAGCTGTTAAGTCAGGGGTGAAACCCGTACCTTAATAAGCCGTTCCACTCCCTAAAATGGTTTTCAAAAAGCTCTCACCAGGGACTCGACTATCACGATAACTCGAGCCACGCAATGACTAGGAAGACGAATGCCATGAGCTGCATCCCAGTGGAAGCATGGAGTCTTCTAGGTCAACACGCGCGCACGAACTTGTTAAAAATAGTTGGGTTACCTTGGGTAGTCGACGCCTAAACACCCAAGGCACTCTATCATACGACCCGCCAATCTTACAACTGGTTGGAAACTTATTTACGTTTTGAAACTTTACGCTTTATCGACTTCTCGATTTAATGATTTTCACTCCCTAATTTATGAGCCATCGCAATCTAAAACGAAACCCGAATGTTCGCAACAAAACTAATGCATAATCTATCGCCTTCGCTATCGTTTTCTTACCTCAACGCGTCCTCGCATATTCTAAATCAACCTGTATGTGTATGATTACAAGTTACATCTATATAAATATATATATATATATATATACGTATAAACAAACAAGTCATTGTGTGAGAACTTAGGAATTTCGTGTTTCCTATGTGGCTCCTATGTGATTCACATACTAATATACTATCGCATCAAGTTTTGAACGCGCTCAATCACATCGCAAAACTCAAAAATCATTATGATCGAATCTCATCCCAAGTCTCTTCCTGTCTAGATGCCTTCCAACAACTCTACCTCGACACGAGTAGCTAGGAGAAGGGCCAAACGAAGCGCCGATAAGAGGATTGCATCACTTGTGACTAAGGAAGTGGTTAAGCTTATTCCTCAAATTGCCGCTCGAGTGCACTCTCTCAGCAACTCTCGAGCCTCGGAAGACTCCAAGACGGAAGCGCCGCAATCTGCTTTTCTTTACAAACACTTCAAAGCCTGTGACCCGATGGAATTCACGGGCGAAGGAGGTGTGACTCAACTACTCCAGTGGTTCGATTCTATCGAAGTTACCCTTCGTCAAAGCGGGTGTCCCGATAGTTTCCGTACTACTTGCGCTACCGGAGTATTTCAATCACGAGCACTCGACTGGTGGACCGCCGAACGTAACAAACGTGGAATCTCCGCAACATATGCTCTCTCCTGGGATGAGCTGAAAGAGCTCATGAAGAAGGAATATTGCCCTCCCCACGAAATCCAGAAACTAGAAAACGAATTTTGGGAAATCAAGCAAACCAAAGGTGACAATGCTGGCTACACCACAAGGTTCAAACAGCTTAGCGTAATCTGCCCAAGTCAAGTCAACACTTCAGAAAAAGCCATTCCTAAGTACATTCGCGGCTTGCCTGAGTGTGTGGGTGATTTTGTCGAAGCTGCAAGACCTGCTACCATCGAAGAAGCCTATCACTTAGCCGCAGAAATCAACAACAAACGACTCATGGAAGGGTTCTTCTCAAAGAATCCTGTCAAGCAAGCTCATCAAGCAATCGCCATTAACTCTTCAGGGGATCCTGTCAACGATTCTTCTGACGAATCTGCTGACGAATCTGCCAACGATTCTTCTAACAAATCTGCCGACGGATCTTCCGACAAATCGGCCAGAGATTCTACAAGTGAGTCCTCAGACGAATCCTCCAACGACGACACCTCTTCGCAAGACACCGACAAACCCAGCCGCAAACGAAAGACTTCAAGCCCGAACTCATCAACCACCGAACTGCCGCAGCCGAAGCCTCTTCAAGCAGTCCTGGTGTTTCCAAAACGAGCATACACTAGAGCTCATCCTCAGTGTTACTCATGTACCTATCATCATCCAATTGGAGCTGACTGTCACTATTGCACTAACTGCAACCGTTACGGTCACTTCACCCGCAACTGCTGCATCGAACCGCGAACCTGAGTACAACAACAACAGCTCCAGCAAAAGTCTTCAATACTGAACATTTAGCAAGCGTAGGATAAAGTTGTAATGATACGTTTTTTTTTCGACGTTAATTTCTAAGTTTCGAACCTACTCTACTATTCGAAGTTGCCACCATGCGTAACATTAACTCTCGTTTTCGTTTTCTCTATCACACTCTAGTCGTCGCACTTAGACTAGACTCACACACATACTATATACTATATCACGAAATAATGTGTTTTACCCTCACTGCACTCTTAGAACGAGGTACGATAAACGTGCAAGGAACAACTAATCACGGGTGCACACGGGATTATCTGGATCAGTGCACGGAGATCGTAGTGAATTCTAAGGTGCCATAATGCGTTACGACGAAGTATGACACCAAACCGCGGGACCTAAGTAGTAGGGGTCAAGCAAGGTGTGCTTTATCATACTACCGAAGTTCCGTGGAGAAAGTGCCACGTGGAGTTGAACGTTATTAGACCTATTATACTATTGTGATTATTTTCAACACACTACACTCAATCGCAAGGCGTAACAACCACATCATCGCAAGACTTGTCGTAAGTCTGCAAACGCAATGCAATCGCCTCATCGATGGACTCTGGAGAGTCTGCCTCGCAGGGCAATTGCATCAACGCAAGACTGGAAATAAGTCTATAGCAATCAATCTCATCAAGCACATTAACGCTCACGATGTTGTCAGAGTGAGGACCTATTCTACCCTCCTCGACAACTGTGATGCGTCGCAACGCAATGTAAAGCTTATTCGAAACAAAACTCGACTAATCGCAATCGCTCATCATGTGTATCTCGCAATCTCTATCGCTTATTATGTGAAACTATATCGCTTGCTGTGTATCAATCTATCGCTATCGCCTACCGTTATCTGTGATATTCGTGTGAAGTTAGCACACATGACCTCGCTTCACGAGACAAAGCTCATATGATCAAAGCGAGGCGTTTTGGTCATATCAGCGGCCTTTCGTGGAAAAAGGCCTTGTGGGGTCTGATGATGATTAAACTCTGTGGTGTTAATCAATCGAATCGAACCGCATAAATCGTGTATACCTCCATCGCTTGCAACGCCACAACTGCCGCTTAGCGTAATTCGTTTATCGTCATCGTCATTACTGGTGTTATGTGGTGTTAATCGTTTAATCACCTAATCGCTTATCGCTTATCGTGTATAGTCTACCGCTTATCGCTCGCTTGATGTTCATTGCAGTCTGTGTGGTATTAATACACATGACATCACTTCACGAGGTAAAACTAACCTGGTCAAACGTGGTGTTTCATCATGTTAGGGAACCCTCGTGGAAACGTGCCATGTGGGTTTAATATGGAATCTGATCGAAAACGCACTATTCGCTTATCGCTTGTCGCTCGACGCCTACCCAGACACGACACATAAATGTTTTGTGTCATCAGGCTACTCGCGCACACTGCTACAACTACGCTCGCAATTCAACCCGCCGGTTTAACCTGTTCGATTCTACCTTATACTCGGTCCGACTTCCTATCGATTGGGCCGAGTAAGCGCAAATTCTATCCGTGTCATATCGGCTAACCTGACACCGCCTCACGAAATGGAAGTAATATGAGCAAAACATGGTGGATACGCCGCTGGTACTTCCTATATATAAATGTTTTAAACATGTTAACAGACTTTCATGGGAAAGTGCCAAGTGGGGCTCGGTGATTAACTACCTTCTATACTATTAAAACTGATTTCTATAAAACTTTTGCTAAAACCATGGGACAAGTGAAATTCCTCACAATGTGGAGGTAACATCGAACCAGCTTAACTCCATGTCCAAGGGGAGCTTTCACGAGTCCAATTTTCCCTTAAAACCTTTTCAAATATCAAAAGCAAGACTTTCCTGAGATGTTGGTTCAGCAATCGAGTTCAGCTGAACCCATATCATAGGAGAGTTTTCGTAACCTCAGTTTTCATCTTCGAATTCCTTAGAATGTTTAAAACCTAAACTTCCTTGCAACATTGGTTAACATCGACTCAGTTGACCTTATGTTAAAAGGAAAATTTTCAAGATTTCCATCCTAAATTCCTTTTAAATATCTAAAATGGACGTTTCTTGTAACGCTGGTTAACGATCGACTCAGTTAGTTCCACGTCATGAGAAACCCTTCAAGTTCTTTAAAATTGCAGTCGTATTGAACTAACGAATTCTTCGCGACACGAGGTACTTTGGAACGCCAACTCGTGGGATATTACTTTTTTCTTTTACGTCGCCTTCTCGCTATCGCAATCGATCTCTCTTATTCGAAACGCTCTCGCTTGTCAACTCTCGGTCAAGTCACTCGCTGTATCACTACTTATAAGGTCAACTCTCAAAGGTCTACCTAATGGATTAATTTCGGGATGAAATTTCCTAAAGTAGGGGAGACTGTAACAACCCACACTTTTGTGCGTTGTTACTACTCGATATACTCGTTACGCCTAGCACCAGAGATTCGGATCATAATGTAACTATGTCGCATACATCGCTATTCGAAGGATAATCGTATATTTTCGCAATACATTAACACTATACTACACTATTAACACAAACACTAACACTCACGGAGGCATTGAGTGAGGACCTATTCTACCCTCCTCAGTGGCCGTGATGTGTCGAAACGCATACAATTAACGCTAACAAGGACTCTCGGGTGAGTGCTGTAGCTCCAGTCGTCGTGACGATGAGGACAGTACGAGTGAACGGTACCCCGTCAGTCATTGTGGCACAACACACAATAACGTTCATGATGACATCGAGAAAGGACCTATACTACCCTCCTTGATGGCCGTGAACCGTCGCTAATAATCGCATACTCGAATCGAAAACCGTTTGTTATAACGAAGCTGTGGAATATGAATACGTATATACGACCCTTTGGTGATTAATTATAATATATTGATATAAATATAAGGAAATGTGGCTCAAACTATCGCAACGCACCAAAAACGAGGATCGAAAGGCTTCCGTACGGATGGGCCAGCCGAACGGCTGGGCCAACCGATCGGACAGGCCAGCCGAACGGCTAGGCCAGCCGATCGGACAAGGCCAGCCCATCGGACAGCCATCCGATCGAACAGACCTGCACATTCCTTCCTTCCCTCCTTGCCTATAAATACCCCATTGTCACATCAAGCACACATGCTGTGACTGTTGCTGTTCGACCAGACGTTCCAACCCCTTTATCTCTCGATTTCTCGCGATTCTTGTAAGTTTTCAACTCAAACCTTGTACTTCCTTGATCTATAACCAATCCTACACCTTTCTATCCGTTAGATCTTCACTTTTAACCGTGAAATCTCTGGATTTGGGCATTCTAGGGTGATGTCACCACGAAGTTCTTATGAACTTCAAGAGTGATGTCATCCCATGTAAGAATGACTCAGATCTGAGTGATTTCCATACGTTTTTACATAAACCAAGTCTAAATCTATGTTTTCTAACCAAGGTGCGAGTGTTTTCGGGTTAAACACGGGAAAGGCCATCAAGAACGGCCAGATCTGATGGAACGGGGTGGTTCCCGGCCGTTAGAACGGGACGGATTTGATGGGGGTTTCAGTAGTTTAACACAAGGACACCCCATCTCAGTCAAATCACCTGAAATCTTTCCAAAACCCATCAAGTGTGACACGATCAGGACGATGGAACGAATTGCCGTCCGATCGGACTGCTGTCCGATCGGACAGCAAACAAGATTCAACCGACCGATCGGACAAGGTGTTAACCGATCGGACCACATGGTAACCGATCGGATAACGTGCCAACCGATCGGCTAGCATGTTAACCGATCGGACAACATGCAAACCGATCGACTAGCATGCCAACCGATCGGACAACATGCAAACCGATCGGCTAGCATGCCAACCGATCGGACAGCATGCCAACCGATCGGCTAGCATGTTAACCGACCAGACAATATGTCAAGCCGACCGAACGGGCCCAAGCATCAATGTCCGAACCAAACCTTGGTCCTTTCGCCACCATTTAACGCGCTATTCACCGTTTAACAAACTGTAACCAGGATAACTCCGACGTACTCTCAATCGATCCAATTCAAGTTGTGTTTACTCGTCGATTACGCACTGTGAGTATACTTGAACCCTTTTTAATCGAGTTTTGGGTGTAACATACGTTTCTAACAAATCAAACTTATTAAACGAATTATTCAATCAATCGAATTTTCACTTCCGAATAACTGCTATGCATAGATATACGTGATGCTAGTTGCATATGTGCTAGGGCTTATACTCGCGACGTCCCATCATGACTAGTATAGTACTATTGCGCCCGACGTGGTCTAGTTTTCCACCGTATATTCGAGCATCGAGGACTTAGTTGGTAGTATCAGCTTTGTGAGTAAATATGTCGTGTGTTACGTTTATGCATATGGAAATTCGCTACACTTTTTATCTACTATGCTATACTTATCAAACCTGTATACTCGCCAATACCTTTGTATTGACAAATATTTTAACGTATGTTGCAGGTTAGATCGCAGACTATATCAAATCAAGCTAGGAAGTCTAGAAACTCAACAAAAATCTAGGTTGTCGGATTTGTATTGTTCGAGAGGACAAGAGATCTGTGATAACTTATGTGATTGTATTATTTGTTAGTATGGGATAACGAATGTATTAAATATTATCGCAATATAGTTGTTATGGATTCTCTTGAGCAATCTGATTCGCCTAGTGTCGCGCCCCGATGATTCCGTCATCGGTTGGGGTGTGACATTTTAACTCTCTTTTGAGTTAACACAAGTCTTATAACTAACTGGGTTATTTTGTCCTAGTTAGTTTGTCCTTGTTTATTTAAAACTTTATAATTTTAATATAAAGTTTTATATTTTCCTAGTTATAAGGTTTTAACCCACTAGTATGTCACTACAAGACTTCTCTTCTAACTAGGTTATTATTATTCCTAGTTAGCTTATTGGATTCCGGGAGTTATAACCCGTCTTATTTAAGTTCCGTTAACTCAGGCTTTTTATCCCTTTTATTCCTTGAAAGTTCTTATCCGCCTTTTAATTAATATTAGGATTATTTATTTAAATTCTAATTTTTGTCGGGTTGCTTTTTCCGCTAACGATACTTTACCCGTCTTTTAGTATTAACGGGGTTTGATTACCAAACCCGTTTTCGGGGTGTTACAAGTCTACCTCCCTTAAAGAGGTTTCGTCCTCAAAACCTTGTTTACATAGTTCCTTTAATTTGGATTAAACGAACTTAGTTTCGTTTTTCAAGGCATTCATTCGTTCCTTTTGATCTAACATTTCCATTTATATTGACGTGTAAGTCTTTCGTGTGTAAGGCCTCGCAGGCCGTTACTTTTCGTCTTGTATCCATTATCTTTATCATTTATTCATTTTGGTGGTTAGACTTGTTAGTCACCGGCTACTTCATACCCCGTTACCCGGGTATGCTATTTGCCATCTCCGGCCTTATGTGTGTTTAAAATTCTCTAAGACACCCCGTACCACTTGTGTTTTGTCAAAACGTTACTTTTGACTAAAAACTAAATTCTTAGTTTACGTTTCCTCTTTGTCGTACATCTTTCTCCCGTTTCCAGGAATGTTACTTCCGAGAATCTAGTCCTTTCCGTTATTATTTAATGCGAGGAATTATAACAAATCCCCAAGCTTAACCCCTATGACCCGTAGGTTCTTTCACTTAGCCTCGTAGGCTATTTATTTAGATTTTCACCTTTTTATCCTTTTTAATGTGAGACCTTTACAATTCGTTTCTTTCTATTTGTGACCCGAAGGTCTTTTTGGTCCCGTAGACCTTAACACTATTTACGATCCCGTAGGTTATGATGATCCCGTAGATCGTCTTTTATCCATGTCTATATTCAAATGTATATATACATATGTAGCTTCAAAGCATCTTTTATTATGTTTGGAATTGTTTATTTTCGTTTTTTTTTTAGTTGGCCTTGACCGTAGTTTTAAGCTTCGTTCGTTTACTCTTGGACTAATCTTCCGACTTTATGATTCTTTACGTCATTTACACGTCGGTTTGTTCTACGCTCACCGTTTCCCCGGTTCATAATTATACTTCTCTACGACCCGTTACCCGGGTTCTTTATTATCTCGCGCTTCCATTATTCGGTTTGCGCTTACTTGCACTACTAAGCTTTTTGTATTCTATTTATCTCGTTTGATTTATTCGTGTGAGATTTCATTACTCATGAACGTCAAACTTCATTCTTTATTCGACCCGTTCAACTTTAGAATAGTTGAACATAGTTATCAAAATTTCTGTTTGCAAACTCTCATCGTCTTTTAGTCACGACTCTTAATCCGAGTCCTTTAACTTTCTATACGCGTTCCTGTTTCTTAGTCTACGCATGCGTTTAATTCCTCACCCATCAACCGGGTGTTTTACCGAAATCGTTATCATTGCACCTCTACCGGTATGCATTAAGACTTCGTTTCGATCTACTTGGTCATCTTAGCGAGATCCGTCGCTTTTATTCGACCATGTCTTTTATTATATTATATATTTTTTTACGTGACCACCATTGGCGGCCTTACTAATTGTGAGTGACGATTATCATCGTTATCCTTGCTTTATTACGACTAAAGTTAACAACCTCGATCATCTTTTTCGTGTGGGCAACACCTTTGTTTTCATGATCCGGCGGATCATCTATACTTTGGTTTTACTCGCCCATTTTGCTCACCATGGCTCTTTCGTCCAAGATGACTTATTTTTGTGAATTTTATTTTGATCATTCATTTACATCATCATTTACATTAATCCTTGTCCCTTCTCTCGGGCTTATTATCCTAATGTAATACGCTTCCGTCACCCGGCTGTGCGTTTACATTATTGTCAACTATTTTGTTCATTTGTTTCATTTGGGTACTTTTTAATCTGTCCCATTCACCCCGTCCTTACTACATCGGATGTAAATATGTCCATCATAAAAGTTCATGGTACCACGTGTTCACTACTTACTTGGCCAGAGTAAGCGATCAACACCTGATATACATGACCCTTTAAAATTTTCACATTACACCCCATGTAAGTAACGCCTCTATTTAATTATCTTGGAAATAAAATTCTGGATAAGTATTCTATTCAGGTTTTCCAAGCTTTTAATTTACATATGCAACAATCATTCTATACATGTTTCTTGCATATTGCTATTTCTACGATTAAGTTTAAAATGTGCACCTGGTAATGCTTGCCATAACAGACTTTTTTTTTTTGTCGTTAACCTTGTTCGCGGTCGTTACGCGATTTAGTCCTTGGTGAGCATGCTCCTCTTATCATACTTCGGACCGTTCCTCCATCATATCCGTAATTTGTTCAACTCTTGTCATCTTTAAATGCAAGTGTCCTTCAAGTAAGACATTCACAGAAGTTAGTAATGTCAACTTTACTAAATGCCCGTATCATAATACTATGCTTTTCTACAATATGTGTCAACGCACGAGATTTTGTTAGCTATATCTATCATTTAATTGGGGTAACGTGTATTACACGATAACCCTATGTGTTGTTTACAACACTTTAATACGCTAAACGATTAATATACATGCACTTACCGGATTTGCGATCAAGCCTCGAACCGAACACCAATCTTTATTAAGAGCATAAGGTTTAAGTCCAAGCATAGTTTTCCCACAATACTTGAATCTCTTAAACCAAGGATCTGATACCAACTTGTAACACCCTTGTTATTATTTCACGTTTATCGTATAATTTAAATCCATAATCATGTAATTATAGTCACAATTACACTGAAAATACGGGTTTGTTAAAAACTTTTACAATTTAAAGTGATACAACATAATGTGATTTAATTCGCCGTTTTAGAATAACAACGAAACAACATTGCGGAAGCTTTGTTTAACGTGTGTTCGGTTCTTGCTCGATGCTTGATCTTCATCCGGGACTCTCGACATTCACCTGTGATCAAAACCCACTTAAAGGTCAGTTTTGATAATTAAATAACTAATACAACAAGGAAATTAGGAAAATCCAACATTGATATCTTGATCCAAAAACAATTACTTGAATCTGGCCTCCACCGTAACTTACGGTGGACACCTTAAGTTACGGTGGCCCGTGTGTTAAAATTTCCCTACCGTAACTCAGGAGGCAACCACCGTATCGATTTCAGCCCCACCGTAACTTACGGTGGGCACCGTAAGTTACGGTGGCCCCTGTGTCATGCCCTTCCAATTTGCCATTTTTGACACGAAAACTTTCGTATCTTTCGATCCACGTTTCCGTTTGACCTCCCGTTTCTTGCTACATGATCGTAATTTGATTCTCCATCTTGTAGAGTAAAATTCAACATTTAAAACTAATGAAATTCTAAATCTTTAAGCATTCGGCTTATTGTTCAAAATCAATATTTCGACACGTTTGTATTTAGGACCTCTAAACTTGTTCCTAGTTAGTTATAAATCATAAACTAAGATATCTAACTTTAAATCTCTATCTTGGATTCCTAACCTTTGTGAAATACGCAACAAACACCCAAGTTACGCGCATAATTCATTTTGACCCGTTTAAGGGATCTTTTATGCATTTTTGTCCAAAACTAGCTCTTTTCTTTTCAATACTTCGTAATGCCACAACTAAATTTCTGCTTATGTTCCACCACAATTATTTTTGTGGTGGATTTAACATAGTTAACCTCTTATCCCAGATTTACCCATCGATTGGTCATTTTATGCAAATGACCATTCTTGTGCATTTAACCCACAAATGTAGATTCCTATAACTTTTATTCCTATTTAATGATTCCATAATCTTAATGCAAGTTCCTAAACAACCCCTATGGGTCGTTTGCCCAATATACCCTTCAAGGGTGTTTTGGTCAACTTTAGTCCCTCACTTTACAACGAAGGACTTTCGCTAAAATTTGACTAGAGTATCACTTCTATTAAACTCTAAATATGCGTACCTGGCTCGGGTCATAGCATCGACCCATATACATACCTTTTGCTTTAAATTTTCTAGTTAAAGCAATGCGATCACATATTATATCCTGTTATCACAAAACTCAACAAGTAGTCGCCAGTCATTGTTGTCAAATGGTATTTGTACCCTATTTGACCCGTTTAGTCGACATGACCATTTGTCAACGTATGATGGTAGATTAATACCATCATGCCCCTTGAACCTATTCCGGTTCGCGCCATGGTTCTTATTACTTATAAACAATATTTTTAAATTGTTTCGACCCATTATAACTTTTACCAAATGGTGTCTTCATTTTAATCATTTTTATTTTAACTATTAATTTGACCCATTTGGTTGTCGAGTGAATTCCATCACTTCAATGACATACCAAACACAACCATTTTCGTTATATCAACATTACACATATTTAAACTAAGCTTGTCTACATAAATGTAACGGAGTGACAAGCCACTTACTTCAAAGCTTTCCCTTCAAACGAGCGTCCGCACCGGCTTGACTTCCCGACGCCTCCCTTGTGTTGCCTAAAATATACAAGCCAATTATCATTAGAACCTTCCGGCTCATAACTAAAGCTTGTTACTTTGCCAATCACCACATTTAGTGTCTATCAACGTCTTTTAGGCATTTTGTCGAGCACCTTACGTGCATACTACTTAATTAGCCATTTTTATTCAATTAAACCTTGGTAAATCCAAGAATTTCATTCTTATTCAAGCTTCATTGCTCATCACAGCCCATACCATCATACTAGTTCAATCAACCTAGATTATTACTCACATAGTTCATACAATATGTTGGGGTTTCTCATTCTAGATAGAAACCCACTTCATGATATGGCACATAGTTACATTAACACACAATTTATTAATCTTTTTCACATGATTTCAGTTAGGTTTATGATTCTACACTCTAATCACACATTCTTGAATCATAACATTACTCAATCATTCAAGAATTTCTACCAATCAAACTTTACCCAAAAATCAAACATCACCAAATCTGAAATTGCAACTTACCTAGTGTTAGACAAGTGTAGGTGATCAAGATTTTTGATTCATGCAGTGATTACATGCCCAATTCACCCTTCAATTGATCAAATTGGATGAAATAAGGGTTTGGGGGTTCTTCCCCTCTCCTGGTCGCTCCCACGCACGCACACACTGATGTGTGTGTGTGTTTGATTTGTTTTATTTTTATAAAAATCAAGTTTGGCCATTTATACAAAATCAGCCCCTTTAGTTTATCTTTTTGGACTAATGCACATCAAACTAACTTCTTTCCTTTTAGTTCATAATTTAGGTGCTTTTAACTCTCTTTTGAGTTAACACAAGTCTTATAACTTACTGGGTTATTTTGTCCTAGTTAGTTTGTCCTTGTTTATTTAAAACTTTATAATTTTAATATAAAGTTTTATATTTTCCTAGTTATAAGGTTTTAACCCACTAGTATGTCACTACAAGACTTCTCTTCTAACTAGGTTATTATTATTCCTAGTTAACTTATTGGATTTCGGGAGTTATAACCCGTCTTATTTAAGTTCCGTTAACTCAGGCTTTTTATCCCTTTTATTCCTTGAAAGTTCTTATCCGCCTTTTAATTAATATTAGGATTATTTATTTAAATTCTAATATTTATCGGGTTGCTTTTGCCGCTAACGATACTTTACCCGTATTTTAGTATTAACGGGGTTTGATTACCAAACCCGTTTTCGGGGTGTTACAAAATCCTGCCCCAAAACCTTCGCGAAACGCTTTATGAACCTGAAGTTGAAGCCAACCTGTCCTGGAGCTCTATCGTCACCGCACGCCCACACCGCATTTCTTACTTCCATATCCGAAAAAGGCATGATCAAGTTGCTTGTCTTCAGCTCCGAATGATTCTTAACATTGTGGCATTGAAGTTTAGGGCGAACAGGAAGACCATCCTTGAATCTGTTAGCATAGTATCTTCTCGCTTCCCTTTTAATGATGTTAGGTTTAGTACACCATTCGCCTTCCACTGAGAGGCTGTGGATCTTGCTTTTAATCTCTCGATTCTTGATGATACCATGAAAAAATGCGGTGTTTTCGTCCCCAAAGGACGCCCAATTAACCCTAGCTTTCTGTCTCGCATCTTATATTTATTGAATTCTAGGGTTATGATTGAATGAATAATGTGTTCATAAAGAATATGAATTGATGAAATCTATTCGTACATGATAATGAATACATATACATGCGGTCGATTAGAGTAACCACTGCAAACTTAGGTTATAAAATAAATAAATAATACATGTCACACTATCTAGGTTATAATATAAGTATATTTATCTAATACCCTCCCGTAAGCTAGATAGTTTCCATATTGAGACGAGCCTTCAGTCTTGAGAAGTCCTTGTTTTGCAGTGCCTTAGTCATAATGTCTGCCGTTTGATCCTTTGTTACACAGAACAATACTTCTACTTTTCTCTTCTTGATTAAATCTCGAATAAAGTGATACTTGACTCTAATATGTTTACTCTTGCCATGGTAAACTGGATCTTTTGCTAGACATATAGTTAACTTGTTGTCACAATAAATTGGTATTGGATATTCTATCTTACCTTGGAGCTCATCAAGTATCCCTTTGATCCAAATCGCTTGACATCCGGCTAATGATAAGGCCATATACTCTGCTTCCGTAGATGATAATGCCACAACCTTCTGTTTCTTGGATTGCCAGGAGATGGGACTTGACCCTAGAAGAAATACATGTCCTGATGTGCTCTTACTGTCGTCTACATTTCCTGCATAATCACTATCACTGAACCCCATCAGTTTTCCTTGTCCACCCTTTGAGTATATGACACCTTGATTCAATGTTCCTTTAATGTATCTGAGTATTCGCTTGCCTGCTTCCTAGTGGCTTTTCTTTGGATGTTCTATGTACCTGCTGATCTTAGTTACAGCATATGTGATATCTGGTCTAGTGTTAGTAAGATACATGAGACTTCCAACTAGACTTCGATATATTCCTTCATCAGCAAATACGTCTGAATCCTCTTTTGACAGTTTTATTCCATATTCCATGGGAGTAGAAACTGAATTACACTGAGTCATCCTATATTTTTCTAATAGGCCTCGCATATATTTTCTTTGAGAAAGAATTATATTTCCATTTTCATATGAAACTTCCATTCCAAGAAAATAGTGCAGTTTCCCCATGTCAGTCATCTCAAACTCTTTTTTCATCATGCTTTTAAAAGCATTAATTAAATTCATAGAGTTACTTGCTATGATCAAATCATCGACATATAAGCATATCACCAACTTCCCTTCATTGGTGTCCTTGATGAATAAAGTGTGTTCGTATGTGCACTTCTTGAACCTGTGTAACTTAAAATAGTTGTCTATTCGACTGTACCATGCTCTAGGAGCTTGCTTTAATCCATATAGAGCACGTTTAAGAAGACATACCTTTTCTTCTTGTCCTTTCTTGACATATCCTTTAGGTTGCTCCACATATACTTGTTCATTTAAGTTTCCATTGAGAAAAGCAGTCTTTACATCCATTTGATGTAGATACCAGTCGTTCCTTGCAGCTAGTGCTAGAACCAGTCTAACCGTTTCAAACCGAATCACAGGAGCAAAAACTTCTTGATAATCTATTCCATGTTTTTGTTTATATCCTTTCACTACTAATCTAGCTTTATATTTGTCCACGTTGCCATGCTCATCGAACTTGGTCTTGTAAATCCATTTTACACCTATCGGCTTCTGATTCATTGGAGGATTTACTAACTCCCATGTTTGATTTCTATGTATGGACTCTATTTCTTTGTCCATAGCTTCTTTCCATTTGATATCTTTACTTGCTTCTTCATAAGACGATGGATCTGCGTTGGCATAGAAGACGAAGTTAACTGATTGACTTTCACCATATTTTTGAGATATCGCTTCTTCAGTGAGTTCCCGTGAGTTCCTGTAAATACTTCCTATACTTCGAGTATTGATGACCTCGTTTTCTGAATCTGTAGATGAATCTTCACTACGTTGGACTGCGGAGTTTGAATCTGATGTCTGTTCACTCGTTGAGCTTTCTGCAGGAATGTGATTGTTGGTTGAATCTGAGTTCTCGGCTGCTACTTCAACTCCATCATGACTGTGACTGTTGCTGATTTCTGAATTTTCGGCAGCACCTCCATATTCACCAGAAACATCATGTGTTGATTCTGGATTTAACTGAGATCCTGTGGCTGAACTATCTCCATTATTCATCAGAAACGGTATCGATGTGGGATTGGATTCTGGTACCCAAGTCTTACTTTCATCGAATATAACATCTCGGCTAACTATGATTTTATTGGTGAGAGGGTTATATAACTTATACCCTTTTGTATTTGTACTGTATCCTACAAACACATCTTTTTCGGTTTTGATATCAAGTTTACTTCGAAGTTGTTTCGGAACATGTACATATGCCAAACATCCGAACACTTTGAAATGTTCAACACTTGGTTTTCGTCCATTCCAGGCTTCATACGGTGTCACATTGGGCCTTGTTTTTGTTACTGTTCGGTTCAATATGTAAGTAGTGCAGGCCACGGCTTCGGCCCAATAGCTATTTGGTAAATTCTTCATATTCATCATGCTTCGACTGAGTTCCATCAAAGTTCTATTTTTTCATTATGCCACCCCATTTTGTTGAGGGGTGTAGCTATTCGTTAGTTGATGATGTATTCCATTTAGCACTAAATAATCTTGAAATGCTTTGCTACAGTATTCACCTCCACGATCAGATCTTAGCGTCTTTATATTATGTTCTGACTGTTTTTCCACAAGTGCTCGAAATTGTTTAAAATAACTTAGAGCTTCGGATTTGAACTTGAGGAAATATACCCATGTTTTTCGTGTGAAGTCATCGATAAACGTAATAAAGTACCTACACCCACCAATAGACTCCGTCTTCATGGGACCACATATATCCGAATGAACTATTTGTAAAGGTGTATATGTCTGCCACATTGACTTCTTTGGAAATGGCTTTCTAGCATGCTTACCCGAAATGCATCCTTCACAAATATTTGAATTTTTTGTGATTCTTGGTATGCCTCGGACTAGTTCTTTATTTCCCATTTCAACCAAAGTGTCATAATTCACATGCCCAAATCGTTCATGCCAAAGAGTGGAAGTATCAGTTGTCGTCATCGTTAATGCAAGTGATATGTCGCTCTCGGGATTCAAATGAAACATTTTATTATTTGTCATTTTATGACCCCTATGATTCTATCGTTTATATCTTTGATGATACACCGTTCCTTCAAAAACTCTACTTTGTAACCCTTCTGTAGCAACTGACCCACACTTAATAAGTTGTGCTTTAAACCCTTCACATAAAAGACATTTTGAACCTTCTTATTCTGACCTTTTATTGATATCATCACTTCTCCGATCCCTTGAACTTCTAGTCGTTTATCATCACCCGTTCTCACTTCCTTTTGAAGTGATTCATCTAACTTGACAAACAGACCCTTGTTGCCTGTCATATGATTGCTGCACCCGCTATCCAAGTACCAACAATCTTCCTTAATCATCTCTTCCATGTTAAAAATCATAAACATGGTATCATCTTGTTGCTCATCTAATTCATCTTCCTTATGAATTAGAGCATTGTCAGACTTCTCATTCACATCCTTCTTCGGACAAAACTTGGCCGTATGTCCGAGTTTTTGACAATTAAAACATCTTATAGAGCCCCAAGATCTGCCTTTGTTCCTACCCCGTCCCCTTGCTTGTCCGGATTTATCCGTGTTCGAGTTTTGCATTTGAAATGCATGTTCCATGGGAACATCATCATATAATTTCATCTGCAGTTCATGAGACTGAAGTATGACCATGAGTTCTTCGGTGGACAAGCTCTCCAAATCTTTCATTTCTTCTACGGTAATAACTACAGACTCGAAATTTCGAGTCAAACTTCGTAGAATTTTTTCTACCACTCGTTGCTCACTGATTTTCTCCTCATTCATTCTTAATTGATTCACAATTAAAGTTGTTCTGTTGAAATAATCTTCAACAGTTTCACCCTCTTTCATCTTTAAAGCATCGAAACTACATCTAAGAGTTTGTAATTTTACCGTTTTTACGCGATTCTCTCCTCTGTAAGATTTGTGTAGTGTGACCCATGCATCCTTTGACGTTTTCACCATTGCAATACGTTCGAAGACAGTTTCATTAATCGACTGGAAAATAATATGAAGTGCTCTTCTATCCTTTTTCGCTGATTCTCGGTATGCGGCAATGGCGTCTTCCGAAGGATTTGTTCCTAATTCTTGATATCCGTCTTCTACAATGTTCCATAATTCCTGAGATTCCAGTAAAACCCTCATCTGAATATTCCAGTGATAGTAATTTTTCCCAGTGAGTTTTGGGATTTGTGTTTGAATTCCGGTCGCTGGAATCATCAAACAGAGAATAATAAAAAACACAGAGATCTGGAGTTCGTTTTTGATAGTATTTGATCGATGCGTGTGGCTCTGATACCACTTTATTAGAATTCTAGGGTTTTGATTGAATGAATAATGTGTTCATAAAGAATATGAATTGATGAAATCTGTTCGTACATGATAATGAATACATATACATGCGGTCGATTAGAGTAACCGCTGCAAACTTAGGTTATAAAATAAATAAATAATACATGTCACACTATTTAGGTTATAATATAAGTATATTTATCTAATAATATTTTGCAGGCTTCTAACTCCAACATCTCATTCTTGCACTCAGAATAAATCCACAACTCGTGTTCATCTAAATCTCTTTCTTCCATCAGTGCGTCAAGCTGGAAGAATTCAGATTCCAGTTTTTCCTTTTTCTCCATCTCTTTGTCTCTAATCTCTTTAGTCCACTCTTTCACCCTTTGCTTGATATAATGGAGTTTTTTAGCTAAAAAAAAATATCAGCAGCACCCTGAAAAGAGAAGGCAGCACTACTAGAAAACTGCTACTATTCCTACGTCAATTTCCGTAGGAAATCCGTGGGTAACTGCGTTTACCCACGGATTTCCCACGAAAATGGGCTGTGGGAATTTTGCTCGTGGGTAATTTTTTTCTGACGCATTTCCTACGGAATTTCCTACTCCTTTCCCACACAAATGTTTCGTTAGAATTCTCCTACTTATTTCTCACGTAATTAATTTTCTTAACTTTCCGACACATTTCCTACAGAATATTTATTTTTTAAAATTTTGTGCTTAAAACAATTATATTTATATTTATTATATAATATTTATATATTTTAATTTTCTTACACAATTCCTACGGAAAAAAAAATCGGCCAAAAAGCGAAAATTCCCCCTGGATCGGTGTGTGCCTGGGATTGAACTCGAGACCTATACGTTATAACCAAAGTGTCTTAACCAGTTTATCCTCCTGTACAGGAGCTGATATATCTTAGATTTAATTCTATATATATACTATTTGAGTCAATATTTTCCTACACATTTCCTACGGATATTAATTAAAAACCTACGGATAGGAAATGAAACATATTTCGTGAGCAATTTGTGAGCAATTTGTCGATAATTTCTGACACACTTCCTACAGATAGGAAATGAAACATATTTCGTAGGAATTGTGTTGGTATTTTCCTACACTTTTTCTACGGATATAAATAAATTTATTTTAAAAATAACATATATTGATATAAATAATAAAACTTTATGTTTTAATATCATGAATTTCATTTTATTATGAATTTTTTTTAATGATAAATTGGATTCCTACGCATTTCCTACCGATAATTAAAATGAAAACGGATTCCGTAGGAGATCGGTCTGAATTTTCCTACACTTTTCCTACGCAAACCAATTTGTCGTTCTTTTGTCGCTTTTTTTGTCACAAAACTAAGACCTTTTTTAATACGTCGGAATTTCGTAGGAAATGTGTCGCCATTTTCCTTCGTAGGAAATGCGTAGGAAATTTTGGTAGGAATAATAGCAGTTTTCTAGTAGTGCAGCTGTGGCTTGCGTCACCACATCCTCCAAACCATTCCTGTCAAACCACGAATTGAAAAGATTGGCTAGCTTAATTAACGTTTCTTTTGCACATATAACTTTGCTCCAAGACCACAATCGATCTGCTTCATAGATAAACAAATCTTATTAAAGTTGCTAACTACCAAATGAATGTAATTTTTAGACATCTTAATTAAACACAACAGTAAATTACTTGTTACTGTAAATGACAGGTTAGATTGTAAATGTAGGATACCAATTGTATCAAACTGAAAATAAGAAAAACGCACAAGATATGAAGCGAACACACTTTGACACTTTTCTTTATTAGTAAAACTCGACAAAAACAAATGACTTACACAACCCTCTATTTATACTAAACGTTAAACTATTCATACTCTCTAGTAAAAATACTAATAAACTAAATTAAATAAACTATACCAATAATCTTCAACAATTCAAATAGTAAACTAAAAAATAGGAACCCGATAATCTTCAAATAACGTTTTACTGTATGTCCATACAATTTGAACTTCATCCCAACCTGGTCAACAATCAGTGGGACAACAGTAAACTATACATGAATAGCATGAGAAGTGATTTAGATTTTTTTTTTTAATTTCCATAACCTTTTCTATGAAGTACGACTATGGGAAGTTTCGATTTTTTTATGGCACCTACAATAACCAATGCGGTCGCGTGTGACTGATTTGGAGAGGGGAAGAGAGAGGCCGGAGAAAGAGAGATGGGACAACTGATGTAGAGGCCGTTCAGGAGGAAGGGCGGGGAAGAGCCCCCCTAGCGTCGGAGATAGTCTAACTCCTAATATATAGTATTAAATTTGTTAAACTTGTGACTTAATGTTTTACCAAGTAATGAGCCAACTCGTCCTATATGTTGATCAAAAATGTAATATGAATTACGTGGTTAAACCATGCATGCTTATCTGAATTCAAATAGTCTTTAGGTTGCTTAAAATGGTAGTACAATTCAAAACACGAACACTTTTTAATTTTTGTCCAGAAAACAATGAGACGAAAAGAATCGGTTTCTTCTTCAAGTAGTAGTAAGGAGATGAGTAATCTTTAGGTTATTGAAGTATGTAGACAAGTATTTTCAAATGAAGAGTTGGAATAACTTTGAATTTAAAATTGAACGCCTCTCTCTCTCTCTCTCTCTCTCTCTTCCTAGGTCGGTCACCCAAAACATAGCTACTCTGCCACCACGTGAAGTACTAGCATGTTACTTTTTCTCTCTCTCTAATCAATCACATATGGTCCAACCGATAAAACATTGTTTGTGTACGAAAGCATCAAGTGTTCCTTCATAAGTTCATACCTTATGTTTCTTCTTCTTCACTTTGTGCGATTACAGCACCACCACCACCACTAACAGATTCACAGTTTATTAAAGCTCTTGTACCGGACAAGAAACTTTTATCTAAAAATAGCATACAAAACTATTGTTTCCCTTTGTTAACATGGAACATGTTGGTTCTTCAAACATTCATCAAGAAGAACCTCCATTGTTTTTGGACTTCCCTTCACCTTTTTTTGATAGTATCCCAACTACTCCAATACACGCAAATGATCTCAGCACCCCAAACAAACCGCTAAATGTCACCGAGCCTTCGCCTTCTGAATCGAAACGACTAAAGAAAAGATGTGGCGGTAAGAAAGATAGGCACAGCAAGATACATACAGCACAAGGTCTTAGAGACAGGAGGATGAGATTGTCACTTCATATTGCTAGAAAGTTTTTTGATCTTCAAGACTTGTTAGGGTTTGACAAAGCCAGTAATACAATTGAGTGGCTTTTCAGCAAGTCCAATAAAGCCATCAAAGAGGTTTCTGAAAACTTTAGTCCACAACACACTAATACAAGCATGAATGATCAAGATATTTCTGAAGTTGGTTTGACTAGTGAGAACAAAACTGCTACAAACAATCTTGACAACTCAAGGGAGGAGGATATCAAGAACAGGGAATCAAGGATGAAGCGTATTGATCCGAATAATTCTTCGGTAAGGGAAACAAGAGACCAGGCAAGAGCAAGAGCCAGGGAGAGAACAAGAGAAAGACTGATGATCAAAGAACTTGAGAAGTCAAAACACTTGTTTGGAGGAAACCCTAATGAAGAAATTAACAAATTAGGGTTAGGCTACTTACCAAGCTCTAATAATAACAATGCAGAAGAATTAGGGTTCATCACTTCTAGTCCATCTGAACCCATCCAACAAGAATCATCAAGTTCCTCCCTTGAGAATTCCCATACTCATCACTTGCTTTCGGTTTCGCAATCAAACAAACAAACAAACGTACCCAGTAATATCCCACTCAAAGTAGGGTACGAGAATGATGAGACGAGGGCAAACATTTTCTCTATTTCAGGAGACAGAGAGGCTGCTATCACCGTTCTAGAATGGCAATCAACCACCAATAATCTTAACATTTTTGAAAATTATTTAGGGAGTGTTACGGGCACATCAACTACTTGCTCCACATTGACCAACCACAACCCTCCAGCGGGTTGGCTGAATTCATGGAATGGATTCTTGCCTGGTGAATGGGATGCTGACAATTTTGTAAACGAGTACTACAACTATGGAACTGTCCCAACAACTGTTTCTCGGACAGGTGATATTTATGATCAAAACCCTAGCTCGTTTATCATGTCAAGCACCACCAACATTCTTCATGTCCAATCTCAAAACCAAGGCAAGTAAGCTGATTCCTAAAGTTCAAACATTAGCATGTGTGTTAGCATTGTGTATGTATAAATATATATCTACTCCATCCTATCTCTATCTCTTTTCAGTCCCTGGGACTTCAGGTAATTGGATTTTTTTTTTCAATTTCCAGTCTATAAACATATATTTGAAAAGCAAATCAAGAATGTATCAAAACAATTATTGTCTGTGTGTTGGATATAACATACAGCTAGATTGTACTTTAGGTAATCTTTTTAATTACCATTTTGTAATTTTTTCCTTGAATTTTCTATTCATATATAAGTTATGTAGTGTGTTAATATGTGTGGTGACAATATTCAGTGAAAATTTCTTTGTTGTTCATTAATAGTTGGATAACACGTAATCATTTATCCTTTAGAAAGTGTTAATCACACAGTCATATAAATCAGCAGAAATGATCCAGTTGCGTTAAATATATAAATCTAGAGAAAATTATAATTAGGTTTCTGATCTAGTTTATATATACTGCAAAAATAAACGGATAATTATGCATTAAGAACATATATATTGCCACTTAATCGGATTAATGTCAACATTCTAACATATATACATTTATATATGCTAATGGGTTAATTTTCTTGAATTGGTGCAATTAGCATACATATATCTATGAGTTAGAAATGTAAAGGAAATAAGAGTAAAAAAAATTGTTTCAAGTGATATTATACTTTGGTACTCTGTGTAGAAGATTTGCTAGAATGTTTGCTTGTTTAGCATCAATCTTTTGTGACAATTCATTTTATCTCACATTTCTCACAATACTTTCTTGGTAACTAGAAGTGTCTTGATATGGAATGCTTTTCTATATATGCTCTTCATTGTCTGACATTTGGTACCTAGAAGTGCCTTGATATGGAATGCTTTTCTATATATGCTCTTCATTGTCCTAACATATTTTCTGGTTTGATAACAATAATTCCAAATGCCTGCCAATTCTCACAATAGTTTCTTGCTACCTAGAAGTGTCTTAATATGGAATGCTTTTCTGTATATGCTCTCATTGTCCTAACATATTTTCTGCTTTGATAACAATAATTCCAATTGCCTGCCAACCTTCAAGAGGTGGTACAATAGTAAGCACATGATTCACTCTAACAGATGTATTGGGTTCAAATATCTTTGCTTCTACTTGTTTCTTGCAATAACTTGTTGAAGGTCACTTGACCAGCACAAGTTGCGATTTACCAAATCTTGTTAGTTAGAAGGTTTTGGAAGATCCTGTGAGTTTTACAATAACAAGTTCTTATGGTTACCAAAAAAAAACTCCAAATGCTTGCTATACTGAATCTCATTCTAATAAAAATCGAAATAAAAGAATTAGCATGCTAGTACACTTGGAAACAAAATGGACTATAACATAACACAAAAGAAGCCAGGGATACATTGAGCTTGTGTTGATCAACATCAAACCAATTATCGTTTAGTTAGTATGTCCACAAGCGTGTGTTCATAAATCAGTTACAAAGTTTTGTACAACTCTGTATTTTATTTTATTTTTTATTTTTTATTTTTTCTGAAAAATTCGGAGTTTCTTATTATCACCAATACTTTATCTCTCTCTCTCTTTATATATATATATATATAGGGTAGGGTTCTAGCGTGAGCAACCTCCCAAGAGTGAACTGCGTGAACTTATATGGACCCTTGATTTCCTTTTTAGTTGTTAAGGGTAGGATTGTAATTATATAAAAAATTAGATTTAAATCATTATTTTAATAATTGAATTAAGTTACATCTTTCCTAATTTAAATTCATTATCCACATTATGTTTATTTATTAATAAGATAATTATCAAAACAAACAACAAATCACCAGATTTCAATTTTAATTTTTATTTCAGATTTCATCACCAGAATTCAAATTTTGATTTTTAAGATCCACGTAACCTTCATATTTCAACGGTATACACATGTGTACTTGGATATAAATAGAACAGTACACATGTGTACTCAGCATCGTACATATGTGTACAGTAATTCACAGGTGTACATCAACATTCAATACAAAAAAAATTCTGAGATATCACAAAACAGACGATATACACATGTGTACATCGCATTAAAAAGAGGGCAAAATCAGAATACACATGTGTTATATAGTGTTATACGGTGTTATATGGTGGTACATAGTGTTATACGGTGTTTATATGGTGTTATATAGTGTTATAATACAATTCTCACACTTCTGAATTAATGTACACTATCCCAACCCCAGTGTTGCAAAAGTCGGATTCCTCGGCCGAGTACTCGGCGAGTACTCGGTCCTCGGACCTCCACCTTGGCGACTTCCTCCTAGGCGGTCTCAACTAGTCGGCCTCGGGAGTACTCGGTCCTAGTCGGCGCCTAGTCGGCCTAGTCGGAGCCTAGTCGGCCTAGTCGGAGCCTAGTCGGCCTAGTCGGTCTAGGCGGTCAACGTGGTTTGTTGACTTTTAATCGGTCAAACTCGGTCAAAATCGGCCTACTCGGCCTTGTACTCGGACTACTCGGCCTTATACTCGGACTACTCGGCCTTGTACTCAGACTAGTCGGACTTGTATTCAGAATATTTGAACTTTAAACATGTTTCATTTTAAATTATACCCAGTTGACATGAATTATGCTTATTTTAACACATAAATAATATATAACAATTAATTTTCTTTATATTTACCATGTCCGCGTACTCCCCGAGTACTCTCCGAGTACTCCGATTACTCCCAACTCCCCAGTCGGCCGACTAGGGACCGCCTAGCGACTTTTACAACACTGCCCAACCCTATATATATATATATATAGAGGAAGGTTAACGTACATTACGGCTTAACATACATCACGTACGACAGGTAATTACGCACGTTCATTTTAAAATCACGCACGTTATAACTCAAAAATCCAAAATCACGCATGTTGAAGCACAATAATCACACATATTGAAAAACAGTAATCACGCATGTTATAGAACAAATCACGCACGTTGTCGTACGTGAAGTATGTTAAGCCGTAATGTACGATATATTTTTTCTATATATATATATATTTATATACTATTAATTTGTAACATAAATGGGCATTAGTTGGTTGTATCTCATGCTTAAAGTGTGTTTTGTGGATGATATTTATGCATAGTGGATTTGTACATGATGCTTAGTGGTGTTATACCCTATGTTTTGGTTTTTTTTTTTTTTTAAATTGATGTTTCACTTTAAACCCAAAACTACTTGATTTTGTAGTTTTAACCCAAAAGTTTTTAGTTTTTCCAATTTAACCTCACAACCTTTTTACTTTCAACTTTGATCCCCTATGATTTTTTAAATTTTGCAAAATTTTTCGTTTTACGTTTAGATATAAATTTTGCGACTTAACACGGCACAATGTGTGTGTGTGGTTTAACGATTTTACGTTTTGTTATACGCTTCGTTCTAAATTTTGTGAGTTAACATGGGGCAACGTACGTGTGTGGTTCAGTATGTTTACATCGTCTCTTTTTTCCCCGTTTAATAAGTTCGTCACAACATGCGAGTCCTAAATCGATTTAGTTATTATTTTCTATTTTTATATGTCGGTCTAATTTTTCCAAGTTAAGACCCCGCAACTTCAATGTTGGTGGTCGTTGGCTATAGTGTGGTATTGGTGCTATTTGTCACGGTTTTACACCCCGCCGTAACGCGGGGAGCTTAATACGATAGGTTATTTATATGTATACAAGTCATGTAACGTAGTAATTATGATACCATTAATTATATTGAAATTATTTGGTGAATTACTTATTTGTATAAGATAGTAATACAGACTTAACCGACAAAAACATCTTTAACACATTGTAAATGTAAATCTGATCAACAACATGTCAATTTCGTTAGCCGCGGTGCAACGCACGCGACTCAATCTTCTAGTTATGTTAAATTTAAATTAGCATATTCTAGCAAGATGTTATAATAAGCACAATAACTACAATATACTTGATGAATGAGATAAATAATTAATTTGGTTATAAGCTCTATTACCACACTACATATGAGAAGAAGACATGCTAATCCATGGAAGTGTTTCATGCACAATACATGAAAAAATGAAAGTGCATGTATATTATTAGTATAGGTAGTATATGCGTTCACTTTCTCATGCATGTTTATTCATATGTGATAGCATATAATTGACCAACAGAGCAACTTGGTCTTCGTTTTTGGGCAGGCTTTTATTTTGAGCTTTATGATGTTCAGTGCCGAACACATTAAATAGACGATAAATGCAAGCATCAGTAGACAGTAGTTTTTTTTTTTTTTTTGAATGGCAAACTTTACATACTCCTAAATTACACCAAATAAATACTAATCTACTCCTTGCTTGGGATTGAACCCAAAACATCCCACTAAAAGGCAAAAGCCTCTACCAAGTGGGCTACTCCCACATTAGACTGTAGTTATTGGATTGATCTTAATTAAGCAAAAACATCAAAAAGAAATAAATAAAAGATGGAGAACATGTACAACTATTCATAAAACATCTACAAATAACAAAGATGTTCTATGAATCTTTTAAGGTGCTAATATTATCATGGGCGGTTCTATGTGGGGGCCAGATAGTGCCTAAGATACCTCTCAGCTTTCTTGACGAAATAGAAAAAATAAATATATTTCGTTTTATGTATCAGATACCTCTCCTAAGCAAATATTAGGACATCTCTTAATGTAGGTAAAAAAAATTTCACTGTTTATGAATGTACGATAAAAAAGATCAGAAGTCCTCTGAAGTTTTCTTCTAGATCTACCACTAGGTATTAGTGTATTTTTTTCTCGATAATGTAGATATAGCAGTTAAAAATATCTACAATAACAAAATTAATGATAGATGGTGTAACCAACGATTATTCTTACATTTTTTTTTTTTTACCTTTTTTATATGTTCCTATTTTTTATGTAAATAAAATATAAAATATAAAAAATAAAATATATGCAGATCCTCAAGCTATATGTATGCACCGTCGCGAGCCTATCTATGTATTTTCTTAGTTTTTTTTTTCTTAGTTTTATAATAATAGCGTTTTAATAAAATGAAAATGTTTGAAAAATAATATTTTTTTTGTTGGTTGATAGTGGTTATCTCAAGTAACTTTGTGCTTCGCTTAGTAGGGTGGACACTTCGTAAGCTAGATGGGGATGCAGGATGGGTATACGTTCCACGAGAACACCGTCAACAAGTCCTGTCAATTTGGCCATTTGAACCCATTCTGGGTTTGTGAACGTTTGCCAGATGGATTTCTTTAATGTTATACACAAGTTCCTAGAAAGGTAAATGGTATATTGGATGGTAATGTAACACAATATTATTAGATGATAAGTTCAAAAGATAGTGGTTCAACTAGTAATGTGCCCCGTCCACTCTTAGGGATGTCTAAGGGGATTAGGCATAGTTTCCCCTCACCCAATCATGTTGTCTTATGTAATTTGTCTCTCATTCTTGCCTATTACCCAAAAAACATAAGGGGTGCATGTCTAAATTGATATTAGGCAAAATAATTTAAAAAAAAAACAAATCAAAACATGTGACTGGTTGAGAAGTGGTGGGCCCCGGCCCACCCAACATTCATCACCTTTTCCCTTCCCCCATCAGCAAAGTCTCCCCGATTTCCCTTCCCCCATCGGCAAACCCAACCTTGGGGGCGGTGTTGCCAGGGGTTGGGTTTGCCTATCGGCAAAAGGCTTGCCGAATGCCTTTGCCGAAACCACCCCGTACACCCTTAGAAGGGCCACCCACTTGAACCAAAGAACCCAAACAATAGAAGGATGTGACCTCATTTGAACCGACTCCAACTCAATTCAACCCTAAAAGGAAGGAGCACCCGTCTTACGAATTTGCCCGGTTGGGTGCTTTAACCATTCAGCCATGGATGCCAGCGACAGAACTAGGTTTTGGTATTCCTTCTTGAGCTTCTATTTCTTCCGTTAAAGGAGATTCGAGAAAGCACTTCAACCCTAACATTTTTTTTATTAGTTAAAGTTGAATAAAAAATCAAATAGAATTAATAAACACATTTCATAGGACTAAAGATAATTTTAAACTTGAACGGTCAACCGTTGTCCAATAACTACAAACCATGATCTCTAGTGGGTTCATGAACCAGGAAATCAAATCGGTTGCCGTGTGCAGTCTGTCAAACGGTTGTATGCATTTAAATGACAATATTAAGTTAAATGGTTGTTATTCATTTATCTATCTGTTGTTGCTTGCTGTTGATCTATCTGATTACTGTTACGCTATTTACTTATCCATCTTTCGTCTATCTATCTCCCTGATGGTTGTTTTGGATCCGGAGCTCTCTCAGGAAGCAGCCTATCTATTCTTAGGATAGAGGAAATGTTTGCCTACATCCCACCTCCCCCAGACCCTACTAATGGTTTTACTATTTGTGGGATTTACTGGGTATGGTTGTTGTTGTTGTTGTTTGTCGTTATTCATTTAAGTGATAGTATACCATGAGTTAGACGGTAGTATTGGGCACAAGTTAGATTTCTTTTAGGTAAATGAGTTTGGGATTGGGTTTATATCGTTTGGGCTATCAGTGTGTCATTTCTCACCTAGCTAGCTTTGCTAATGGCGTGTGTAACATATACTTCGGTGCACATTCACAGTTAAGATCGGGTCTTGGGACAAGCTATTGTACATCAAACATCTGTAACGTCGTTTTATTAAGGTGTTGATCTAGTTGGTTCTGAAATGAATCCAATCTTTTGAGTTTTTGTTAAAGCGGTAAACAGGTATAGTTTGACTCGTTATAAATATAGAAACACTACTTTCATATAATCTTCAAGAAAAAATTGGGAACTGATTCCGCATAAAACGTCTTCATCAAGGCTTTAAAAACGCGTTTTTATATAAACCAAGCAAAGCTAACGCAAATGAAATACATTCAGGAAAAAGGACCCCTTTTTTTCCTGAAAGATAACTTAATACCGCTAAAAAACCCATTGAAACACTTGATACATATATTAAATGTGTATGTTACTTGCCTACTACTTGATGTTACTTGCCAACATATATACATCAGTACTAAGTACGCAAGCATACCAAGATACATGTCTGATAGTTCATAAACACATATGTTTCACAACACTTGGGTTGGGGAGAATCATTACCTGAGTATCTAGAGTTTTAATCATATAAAACAACTTTCAATCTTTCCAGCCAGCAGAACTCGTGAGGTAGTTTACCCATACATATCTGCGCAGTATCACTCTTGCAGATCATATTTTAAAAAACTCAATTCATCATTGAGCACTGAAAAATTTGAGATCACCGATCAATCCAGACTAATATGCAACAGCCAACAAGACTGAGGATGTCTGCTTTCTGAGTTCTGACCCCAAAATCTGGAGAAAAGATACTTTGAAACAATATAACTGTTCGTGTATCATGGTGTACTGTGCTAAATTATAGCAAGACGCTCAGACACGATCTCTCTTATTATTATAAATATTATTATATATATATATTTTTTTTGTATATAAAAGATAGGAAATAATTGAATGCACTTGTTGTTACATGTTGCGTGCAGAAATGACAGTGTCAGATGACTTATTTAGAACTACTGTCCACTACCATATATTTCCTGATAAATGTATGTGTAGATGAGTAGATCTACTCATTTAGTGGTAACATAAACTTTACAGAATAACTAAGCAAGTAAGTGCTAAGATGTTGGTCTAGTGGTCAAAGACATGCCCTCCTTAGTGGAGATGCAGGTTCGATTCCTGTTTGAGTCATTTTCGAGGGACATCTGGGTGAAGGAACGAATCGGGGCTTTAATCGTGGGTTCGAACCTGACGGGGATAAAGGTTTACGGATTTCATCCGGTTCTCGCGCATCAGGGGGCACGGTCTCATGGTGGTCAAGAAGTCGACCTTGGACATAACCACGAGTAAGGTCAGGTTTACACATAAGATTCCTTGTTTTTCAAAAAAAAAAAATTGAGGACGTTAGCATACTTTTTTCTATCAGTTTTCATTTGTATTTTTTATGATATCATTCTATTTATAATACACGAATATAACACATAATATAGTAAATTGCCAAAATCGTCCCCGAGGTTTGGGCATGTTTGTTATTTTCATTCAAAACTACTTTTTTTGTACAATATAGTCCTGAGCTTTTAGGATTTTTTGTCATTTTTATCCAAACATCTAATTTACTTTATTTTTTTTATCAAACATTTGGATAAAAATTGCAAAAATTCCAAAATCTCATGGACGATTTTGGCAAAAAAAAAGTCAGACGTTTGGATGAAAATGGCAAAAAATCCCAAAAGTGGAGGATTATATTGTACAAAAAAGTTGGTTTTGATAAAAATGACAAACATACCTAAACCTCAGGAACGATTTTGGCAATTTACTCTATATAATATAACACAAACATGGCCGGCCCTGAGGGTGGGCGGGGAGAACGACCGGCTAGGGTCTGACATTTTGAAAGCACGTTATTTTAAAAAAATGATATGTATATGTAAAAAAATAAATTAATAGGGTATACTCATACAAACTCCAATATAGGCCCACTTACAAAACTATTTTTAAAGTTTAGATTAGATATTAGTCCATTGTCATTAGGTTTAGACATCCCAATACCCAATTTCATTAAGGCCTAAAGACACGTTTTTTCAAGCTCAAACAGAGTATACGTATTCTCAGGCCAATCCTGAACAAACGATCCTGTGAATTAACTTCTATTTTTTGAATACAATACATACATTTTGCCTTTCCCAGCACTTCTATTAGATTAATGAAATTCTGAAATATGAAAAAATATAAGCAAATTGGATTTAAATAATCTCAAATTTCTCAATTTGGTCGATAATAATCTCAACTCAGTTATTTGCCAATAAGAATCCGAACTGGTCCACTTTTGGCCAATAATAGTCTGCGTTAAAAATAGCTTAACGGAGTTAAGTTTTTTTTTTTCCCAAATTACAAAATGATGTTTTAGGGCTTTTGATTAGAGAGAGTATACGAGTTGATTGATGTAAAATTTACCTAGAAATATTGCCCCAAACGACGAAAACAGTGCTTCAATTCGGGTGCTTATACTTCCAATTAACAAAAATCAAGTCTTTTGGAGCATCGTTTCGAGTTAAGTTTTACCTAAATCGACTCGGATTCTCGTTATAATCAAAATCCCTAAACATCGGTTTGTAATTTGGAAAAAAAAACTTAACTCTGTTAAGTTATTTTTAACGGCGGACTATTATCGGCCAAAAGTGGATCGGTTCGGATTATTATCGGCAAAGGCAAATTGGAAAATAATAATCTCATCTTTCTGAAATTGGCCGATAATAATCCCAAGTCAGTTATTAGCCAATAATAATCCGACCTCGTCCAATTTTTTTGTAAAATAGTCCACCGTTAAAATAGCTTAACGGAGTTAAGGTTTTTTTCGAATTACAAACCGATGTTTTAGGGCTTTTGATCAGAACGAGGATACAAGTCGATTGATGTAAAACTTACCTCAAAATACTGCCCCCAACCCACGAAAAGGGTGCTTCAATTCGGGTGTTTAACTTCCAATTAACAAAACTCAAGCCATTTCGAACACAATTTCGAGGTAAGTTTTACATCAATCGACTCGTATCCTCGTTTTGATCAAAAGCCCTAAAACATCGGTTTGTAATTCGGGAAAAAACTTAACTCCGTTAAGCTTATTTTAACGGTGGTTTATTTTAAAAAAAAATGGACGAGGTCGGATTATTATTGGCTAATAACTGACTTTGAATTATTATCGGCCAATTTCAGAAAGATGGGATTATTATTTTCCAATTTGCCATCGGCAAATAAATGAGTTGGGATTATTATCGACCAAATTGAGAAAGTTGAGATTATTTAAATACAATTTGCCAAAAATATACAATGTATTAATGAACATATAGAAATGATTTTTGTCTAGCTAGAAACAGGAGAGGGCCACACTTCACGCTGGAAGAGATGTGTAGTTTTGAGTTGTCAATGGTTAGACAAGGTGCTAAAGCATTCCAAGACCCTTTTACAAGTAGGGGTGCAAACGAGCCGAGTTACTTGAGCTCGGCTCGAAAAAAAACTCGAATGAGTCGAGCTTAAACGAGCTCGAGCTCGAGTCCGAGCCTAAAAACAAGCTCGTTTAGTAAACGAGCCCGAGCTTCGCTTATCGAGCTCGAGCCGGCTCGCGAGCCTAATCGAGCTTTCTGTTTATATATTTTTTTATTAATATATTAAACATATATTTATATAATAATAATTACCATTTATATAAATATAAAAAATAACTAAATTATATGTATAATAATAATAATATAAATTAATTAATAAATACTAAACGAGTCGAGCCCGAGCCGAGTTCGAGCTTGAAAAATTACCTTCGAGCCGAGCTTGAGCTTTAGAAATAAAGCTGGAATCGAGCCGAGCTCAAGCTCGAGCTTTCATATGTTAAATGAGCTCGAGCCTGGTCGAGCTCGGGCTCGGCTCGTTTGCCACCACTATTTACAAGTATTAAAAGTTTAAAACCGTTTTCCACACTTTTGCGGATTTCTCATCTATTCATTAGCCACAATGTAAATGGGTTCATGATAACATATGATAATACGTATTATAAGACTCATTAATTGGTTAATAATTGCATGCCACAAATGATGAGGTACTTGAGTGTATATAAAAATACAATTTACACTTAACTAAATGATACTGAAATAACACTAAAAAGTACACAAAGAATCATAACATCCTCCTTCAAGCAAAACGGTGACAGACGAAGACCAAGATAATCCGAAAAAATTCAAATTGTTGTCAAGGTAGGCTTTTAGTAAAGATGTCTACAACCTGGAGCTTGGTCCAAACAAACCAAGTGTGCAATTTCCCAGAGGTGACAGGTTCCAGAACAAAGTGATAATCCAAATCAATAGGCTTAGCACATTTGTGAGAGACAGTTGAATTAAAACTAAAGTGTTCTTATTGTCACATAATAATGTCAAACAATCAGGCGGAAAAGAATGCAATTCTTGAAGTAGATGTGTGATCCAAATGATATTAGAAGTAGTGTTAGCCATAGCACGATATTCGAATTTATAACTAAAATGAGCAACAGTGGGTTGTTCTTGGCACTCCAAGAAACTAGATTTCTACCTAAAAAGATTGAATAACCATACATCGAGCGACGAGTGTCAAGGCACTGGGCCCAATCAGCATCAGAGTACCCAATAATGGCGGTGTTGGGTATAATGGAGAAATTGATCTGTGCTATTATTCACAAATACATGCCCTATAAATAAAGGCTATACAACAAGGAAATAGAGGAATACAAGCATAACTGATGAACTAAGTATAGCAACAATACAATCTGTAAAAATATAGACAAGATGGAGGCATGAGTTTAGGCATTAATTATGTATTCCTTATACGCCCTCGCAAGATGGAGGATCCATCGGAGACTCCAATCTTGGAACGGTTTCGTAGGAAGGGTGCCCGTGATAATGGTTTTGTAAGCATATCTGCAAGTTGGTCTTGGGAGCTAATGTGAAGAACTCGTAAGTGGCCTGCTGAAACTTGTTCTCGAACAAAATGATAGTCAAGAGCTACATGTTTCATTCGAGAGTGATAAATAGGGTTAGCACAGAGGTATGTTGCACCGGAGTTGTCGCAAAATAGTAATGGCGTTTTGTTGGTGGGAATGCCAAGTTCACGAAGTAGATTTTTTGTCCAAGTAAGTTCAGCTGAGGCGTTTGCTAAAGCTTTGTATTCAGCTTCCGTAGATGAGCGAGAGACCGACTTTTGGCGAGTTGACTTCCACGAGATGATATTGTTGCCGAGATAGATGATGTATGCAGTGGTAGAGCGGCCAGCATTATGTACATCACCCCAATCCGAATCGGAGAAGGCTGAGAGATCAAGAGATGATTTCCGGTTAAGGAACAGACCGTGATGAATGGTGCCCTTTAGGTATCGAAGGACTCTCTTCAGAGATTGCCAGTGAGTTTGGCGTGGGTTGTGCATGAATTGAGATAGTTTGTTGATAGCAAATGAGATGTCCGGCCTGGTGAATGCGAGATATTGAAGTGAGCCGACAAGTTTGCGATATGGGGTAGCATCAACTTCTGGTGTGGTGTTGAAAATGGAGAGGACATCAGTGGTACCAAGAGGAGTAGAGACATCTTTTGCACCATCCATGTTGAACTGTTGTAGAATATCCTGGATGTATCGATGCTGAGATAGAAATAGACCGGTTGGTGTGGGAATAACTTCAACTCCAAGAAAGTGATGAAGCATACCAAGGTCTTTGATGGAAATTTTTTGGCTTAAGGCATGGACGTAACGATCAAGAAAGGATGTGTTGTTACCTGTGAGGACAATGTCATCAACATAAACCAGGAAATAGCAGGTGACACCTTTCTCTTGATAGATGAAGAGCAAAGGATCAGCCAAAGATTTTCGAAAGCCAAATTGAAGGAGAAATTTGGTTAGCTCATTGTACCAAGCCCGGGGTGCTTGCTTTAAGCCATATAGGGACTTTTTGAGCTTGCATATGTGGTTGGGAAATTGAGGGTTAATGTATCCCGGTGGTTTAGACATGTATACATCCTCATGTAGAGTACCATGCAAGAATGCTATATTGACATCAAGTTGTTTAAGTGGCCAATTTTTCGATAGAGCAATGGAAAGGATGGTGCGAATGGTAATGGGTTTGGTGACGGGGCTGAAGGTATCGAAGTAGTCTTTTCCATGTTGTTGGTGAAAACCTTTGGCAATGAGTCGTGCTTTATATTTATCAATAGAGCCATCGGGTTTGCGTTTGATACAGAAGACCCATTTGCACCCAATTGGAGTGTGGGAGCTAGGGGGAACAAGTTTCCATGTTTGGTTTTAGAGAAGGGCATTAAACTCTAAATCCATAGCCTGACGCCACTGTGGATCTTTAGAGGCTTGAGTGTGAGTGGCGGGTTCAAGTGTCGGTGGGAGGGGATGAAGGGTTGTGTGATTTACAAGAGTTTGGTTGTAATATTTTGGGTTGGGTTTGCGAAGCCTTTGTGGGCGAGCAGAGGCAGGAGGGGAGTTTGTGGTTTCTGAGGTGGTATTGGATGGTGAGGAGGCGGGAGGGGAAGAGAGGGAGGTATCGGGTGAGGGCGGTGGAGAGGTTGATGGGTCGGTGTGGATAGTTGTGGGTGAGGATGTGATGGTGGGTGGAGTAGAGTGAGCCGATGTGGAAGAGAAGCCCGATTGTATGGGAGATGAGTCGGGTGAAGGGTGTTGAGATGTCAACGGGGCGGTGGAGTTGGACGTGGAAGAGGAGTGCGGGTGATTTGTTTGGGCTATAGGGGGAGAGGAGTGTTGGGCCATGGGAGGTGGGTTTGTAGGGGGAAGGTGTTGGGCCATGTCGGATGGATTGAGCTGAGTGGGGAGGGGAGGAATGGTAGTAGATGTGGGTGGGCCAAGAAAAATGTTTGGTGGAGGTAGTGGATCATGTGATGAACCGTTAGAGGAGAAGGGAAAGATATGATCGATGAATTCCACATGACGGGAGTGATAGATGCGATGGGTTGAAGGATCGTAGCATTTGTAAGCAGACTTAGACGAAGAATATCCAAGGAAGATACACTTCGTTGAGCGAGGATGAATTTTTTATTTCGCATACGGACGAAGCCAAGGAAAGCACAGACACCCGAAAGATTTGAGTTTAGTGTATGTGGGTGGAGTGTTGTAAAGTTTTTCGAATGGTGATTTAAAGTCTAAAATTTTTATTGGTAATCGGTTGATAAGGTGAACTGCCGTTTGGAATGCATGAGACCAAAAAGGTAGTGGTAGGTTGGCATGATGCAATAGTGATAGCCCGGTTTCAACAATGTGCCGGTGTCGACGTTCCGCCACTCCATTTTGTTCCAGAGTGTGTGGCGGTGTGGTGAAGTGAGAAATACCGTTTTGTTGGAGATAAGTGTGGAGACCAATGTATTCGCCCCCTTGTCCGAGAAGAGAGAGATGAGGGGAGTGTTAAAAAAAATTTCAACAAGTGTTTTGAAAATTGGAAATAATGTGGAGACATCCGATTTTCTTTTAATGGGGTAAAACCATGTATATTTGGAATAAAAGTCAACAAATATGACATAGTATTTATAGCCATCGTTTGGAATTTTTACGGGACCCCATACATCAGAGTAGACAAGCTCAAGTGGTTTGGAAACTTTAAATGAGTTTTCGCCAAAAGGTAGTTTATGACTTTTATTTAAGGAACATGCATCACAATGAAAGAGATTAGTGGACACATTATTATAATCAAGTCGTAGACTATTTAGTAAATGCCTTAGAACTTTGATAGATGGGTGTCCAAGTTTGTGATGCCATGAGAGAAGAGAGTCTGATGCCTTCGTGCTTGAATTGAGTTGCAAACGAGGAGGAGTAGGAGATGCATAGTAAATGTGACAACCCTCACCAAACCAGGTACCCGTACGACTTAATTAATATTTAATTACTGCTTAATTACTGTGCTTGCTTACAATTATGGATAAACTGCTTACTGATTTCTGATACATACATACTCATGTAGGGCTGTTCACGAGCCGAACCGAACCGATCAGACCTTTGCTCGTGCTCGGTTCGTTTACAAACCGAACCGAGCGTTTTTTCAACCGAGCCAAAGTCGAGCGAGCGTCTTTCGATCCGAGCATTTTTCGAACGAACGTCGAGCGACTATCGAGCGTCGCAGAATAAACAAGGAAAGTGACGATGGGAGTGCTAGTTATTAGAATAAAGTGTCGTTTTCGTCCTTGATGTTTCGTCCAATAGAACACAAGTAAAAATTTAACAAATAACAAGGAATACAAAAACACTCAACTAGTTCTATCCAGATTAACTAAGCGGGAAGATAAATTGCCGACCGATTGAAACATACCCTTGTTCTATCGGAAGTTTGAAATTGAATGAATCAATTGAAGCAAAACCCTGACGAGTTGGCGTCTTGGCGAGTGGCGATTGAGAAATCAAATAAGGATGGCCAATGGGGTGTTTTGATTAGGGTCTTGCACTTCTGAATCAAATGGCGGGTTGAGACTTGGGTATTGATCGACGCTTCACATTTTAGTATTTGAAATTTGAACTCAATTACTCAAATGGACATTTAAGTATTGGACTATTGGTATTAAATTCCAATTCTAATTACTTAAATACGCTCTATTTGGATCTTGGACAAAACATTGTTAATGTTGGTCTATAGTCATTTCAATAAAAATGGTACACACACAAACACAAATATATGTGTGTGTATATATATATATATTAAAAAATAAATCGAGCCAACCGAGCCGAACCGAACTGAGCGGACCTTTGCTCGTGCTCGGTTCGTTTACAAACCGAACCGATCCGAACCGAGCATTTTTTTAATCGAGCTGAATCGAACGAGCAAATTCCGAGCATTTTACGAGCGAGCATCGAACGAGCGTCGAGCGCCGAGCAATTTGAACAGCCCTATACTCATGCATCACATTTTATACTGTCACCCTATTATTTTTACACAAACATCAGTGACAACCTTGATGCACAAAAAGCACAGTGAGCACACTATACGGGATACCCATTAAACATGCTGACATAGCCAGCATCAGACAGTTACTGTCTCTAAGGCCAGTATGAGCCGGGAATAGATTACTACACTAGTAGAGAGTGTAGGGAAATGAGGGTTGTAGAACTGCGTCATTAGGTGATAATTATAGTGACCGGATGTGCCTAAAACGTACCCTGAATACAAAAATTCTGCACTTTAAATAAAAATTCAGCATTTACCTAAACTAGTAAAGTGCAAAAAGTTGGAAAAATATTACTAGACACTTTCCAAAGTGTCGGGAATAAACTGTGTCACTAAAAGAAATATTAACAACACTTTAAATAATTATTTAACACTTTAACGGAGTAATATCCAACCGTACAACCGGACTTAACCCGAGGCATAAAAATATTGTCAATGACACTATTTTCTTTTTCTGAGCCAATTAGGGTCCCCGAATACCCTAACACCCGCTATAATTACTACACACATAATACCCTACTTTAAATACCTAATTAACTAAATACTAGCACTAAGTTTTTTTTTAGTTGAAAACAAACCAAAGCTGACCTCCTTAGTCCGATCGTTCCCATGGGAGGGGACACACTTTTACTTTATGATTATTTTAATAAACTATGTTTAATATCCATATGACACCTTATTTGATGGATAATAGGATTACATGGTTTATGATTTAGCTTATAAGACAAGACTTCCAATTATTCAAACACTTAACAATTTACACTCTTTTCCTTCCCTCTTTGTGAGTCTGCCGAGAGCATTCACTTCCATCCATCTATTTTCCAATTTCATTCTTGCAATTTAACATACAACCAAGGGTGAAGGATCGCATACGAGGAGACCCGGTGCTTGCGGATCGTCAAGGACCTCACCTCAACGATTTTAACCACTCGTTTTTCGACTAGTTTCTTCCCTAGCCTCGAGCTAGTAGTAAGTGACTCTAAACGTCTTTTTGATCTATTCTAAAGTGGTTAATAAGAATTTTGACGGTTGAAATTTATGATCATGAAAGAACAAAATTTAAAGTCTACTAAAATAATATAATCAAGTGGTTAATAGATGAATATTGATGTAAAAATTATAAAACTTGTCTTGTTATGATTATTTAGTGTTGTTTTATGCTAGTGTTAGTTCGGATCGTCATCTAACCCGACTAAGTCATGTTCATGGAACATGACCTAGTGTATGTTATAGTGTGAAAAGTGGTTAGATGAAGACCACTACTACTTATAACCATGAACTTGTGTAAAAACAATTTTTCTTACAAAATGGAGTTCTAAGCTAGTAGATCTACGGATCTACAAGTGGTATTTTCGAAGGACCAAGTGTAAAATGAAATCATAATTTTAAAGCCGGATCCTTCCTAAACAAAAGTGATTTTTGTGAACACACAAGTGTGTAGACACTTGACACAAGTGTGTAGACACTTGTGTAACAAAAAGTTTTAACAAAGAATTATTTTTATAAATTTTGGACAAGAAGTTGTAGAAAGGTATCTTCTTTAAAAACAAGGTTCTCAAAGAAACCGAGTCTATTTATAAAGGATCTACTAAAATATGGGGAAGGTTACTACATATCTTACACAAACCACAAGTTCATGTGTTATGCGATTTATATCTATTTTGGACTAGATGATGTTGATATATCGCTTGTTAATGTTGGGAACATTGTTGATTTGAAACTTTAAAAGAAAATGATACGCTTGTAAGCGTGGCCACCTCCAGTTACAGAGGAAACTCTGGCGAAATTTTTCCAAAAATCTAACACTTGTAAATATTTTTTATCACAAGTGTTATGGATATATTTTAACTTATTTCTCCAAATAAATTTCGTCACGATTTTATTACAAATTAAGCAAGTGTCGGAGGTGGGATTTTCACAAAATAAAACTTGCTAAAATATATATTTAGTATATATTTTTCATACACAACACTTGTGTAAATTTTTGTGATTATTTTGTGAACTACGTAAATATTATTTTTAGGGTAAAAATAATATTACTAAATATTAACGGCTCCAAAATAATACGAACGCCTTCACAATAAATATTTAAGTTACAACGGTATTATTATTACCACCCGATCTATATCCGTAACTTACGTATTTTCAGAAAATACGCATAAGTGTGTATTTCGTTAGAAGTATTATTTGGGTAAAATTATATGGAATAAAATATATTATTTTTGGGAAAAATATTTATATTTTGGAGATAGAATTTAAATATGTTTTAAGTGAGACTTAATAATATATTTCGAAGTTATACGAACGCACATGTATTAAATCCCCCATCCTTGGGAAGGAATATATTTATCAAATAATTACGAAGTGTAAACACGAAATAGTTGCCTAACTATTTCCCAAAGACATTAAACCTTAAACTAAGGCACGGCTGTCCGTCTAATAGAAGTTAGTACGTGTAGGTCGTCGCACAGCAGATTTCTGGGAGATACTTGTAGAGACGCACTTCGGTGAGTTCATGTCCCCCTTTTCTCTTAACTGTTTTCAGTTTTTAAACTGCGGGGGTGAAATACATGTTACTATGATTACGAGTACTTTTTATACACGGTATGATTAGCTAAGGAACTTACAACTAGATCAAGTGAATGGATAGGCTATTATCGTAAGACCATTAATCCTTGTATAAGGACCGAGAGGCATGAGTGATAGATCTATCGGGTGTTGCGAGCCCCACACATGGGCCAGCGTGCGGCTGCATGTGGTGACTATGTCATTCCGCCGGAAGGACCGGTATAAAATACGCGTTATAGGTTTGAGTGCTTCCTAGTCCATGTCACTTATTAATGTATTAGCTACACATTAATCGATCTCTTTTTCCTTAATTGCTACATACCAGGGATTTTCATACATACAGACTTGTTTACAAATGTTTATATATACTCACTTACACATGAACTCGCTCAACATTATTGTTGATTTTTTTTAACTTACATGTATTTCAGGGAATTAAAGGATCTGGCGCGGTATGACACGTTTTCCCGCTGCATTAGTTTCGAGGTCATCCGAGTTTAAGGGATGTGACTTTTTCCTGGACGAGTCACAGTTCTTAAGTTGTGTTTATTTCTTGTTGGTGTCGTGTCTTTTGAACACTTTTTATGTTTGTTAGGATGTGATATCCGTTAAGACAATGTTTTGGTTCTTTACTCTTCAAACTTATTTTAATGGATGATCTTGCATGGTTTTTATTTCATATAGCTTGTTATGGTTAAGCTATGGTTAGGGCTGCAAATGAACCAAACGTTTGCCAAACAGTTCGTGAACCGTTCGGCGGGAAGTTCGTTTGTGTTCGTTTGTTTAATAAATGAACAAACACGAACAAGAAATTTCGTTCGTTTAGTTAAACAAACAAACATGAACAAATGCCGCGTTTGTTCATTTATGTTCGTGAACGTTTGGTAACGTGTTCGTTTATGTTTGTTTATGTTTGTTTGGGTTCGTTTGTTTGTTAGTTTATTAAGGATATTAAGAATTAATTTTTACTTAACACATCAAAATTAGCACTGATATATTATTTAATAAATAAACTATTTAATATAAATGATAATGTATAAGTCAATTATATCAAACGTGAAACCCTATTAAAATAATTGCCGTTCTCCCGCTCTCATTCCAAGCTTCGAGAGAAAGACTCTTCCACTCCTTGCTCTCATTCCAGTCCCATTAGGGTTTTTACGTCATCATTCTTTGTGCAATATAGGTAAAAATAACTTATTTTCTTTGAAATTCTTACTCCGTTTTGCAACGATCTTCCGATTTCGTGTTTAATAGTTGAAAATTCGAGTATGATGCTACTCAGTTTTATCATTCGACTTTATAGTTTCAGAAAATATTTTAAATAATGTATTTTTAGATGTTATTAACCTCCCCAATCATAAAAAAATTGAGAAGTTTTATGCCACATCGATTGCTTTAATCTGGTAGTTTTAGTATTTGTATGTTCAGTGATATTGCAAATTGCAGTCAAAATTGGTTGTACCTAAGAGGTCTCTTGTTTGTTGGTTACTTATTTCCTTAACAAACAAACACAAACAAACACGAACATGTTCATTTCCTTAACAAACAAACACAAACAAAAAAGCTCGTTCGGTAAGTGTTCGTGAATAGTTCATGAACACCTATTTTCCTTAACAAACAAACACGAACAAGACCTTGTTCGTGTTTGTTTGGTTCGTTTGCAGCCCTAGCTATGGTATTAAGAAGTCACACCAAAATAACCACGCTTCCGCAAAGCCAGGGTGTGACAGCTTGGTATCAGAGCTCTGATCATAGCGAACTAGGATTCTTTCTCGAGTCTAGACTATGATCACTAGGGTTCTCACGAAAACATTTTTACACTGCATACCACTTAAGTCCAGATCCAAAACTTTTTACAAACAAATGTTGAGCACATTTATTTATTATTTATAGGCTCAGTCTGGGAGGCTGAGGCTCGGTCTGGAAGACCGAGGCTCGGTCTAGGAGACCGAGGTAGTTGGCTAGTGGGACTAGGAAGATCAGTCTGAGAGGCTGGGAGAATTAGCTAGTGGGACTAGGAAGAGCAGTCTGAGAGGCTGGGAGAATTGGCTAGTGGGACTAGGAAGAGCAGTCTGAGAGGCTGGGAGAATTGGCTGGTGGGACTAGGAAGAGCAGTCTGAGAGGCTGGGAGGCTAGTGGGATTAGGAAGATCAGTCTGGGAGGCTGGGAGGCTAGTGGGACTAGGAGAATTATTTGATTGCTTACTTGGTGACTAATGTGCTTATATGATTATATGATTGATTATTTGTACGTATGTGTGTTTGTGTTACAAAACGTCATGCCTTCATCAGATACTGGAGAGTCGGACACTACAGATCCCACGGCCATAGTATCAGGCGACATAGTTTCATCGGAGCACGAGGTGTACACTTCCGATACGATCAGCACAGATGAGGATGACTTTCAGCCCTTTGCACTGCCTGATGTCGTAGCAGAGCCTGCTGATGGCCATCTTGTTGGGGATTTGCCACTCGCGGTGATCCCTGCTCCTGTGCCCCTTGCCGCTTATCCCGTTGTTGATATGCCCCCCCCCCCCCGACGTTGTCTCTGACGACGATGTCGATCTATTAGAGGAGGACCCACTTGAGGGCGAGGCCCTATTGCTGCTGGTGATAGCCTACTGCTTGCTGACGCTCCTGCAGAGGAGGCTCATGCCCATTCCCCTATCCCAGACTCATTTGAGTCTGTTACGTCCGCATCTTTGCATACACCGGGAGTGCAGCACCACACACACGACGCCGACCCTGATATGGCATCATCAGCTGCACCAGTTCTCGCGCACAGCTTTGAGTTTGATCACGATATTGAGGATAATCCTGTTCTTCCACCTGGTTTTGATCCAGACCATGACATGGAGTACATACACTTAGACCAGCCCTTGGAGGATCCTGTAGCCCCTGTGTTTGTTGATCCAGCTGACTTTGAAATGAAGTTTGTTGATCCGGAGCCAGCCATGGCCCCTGAGCCAGGCGTTGCTCCTGACCCCGCATTGGAGCATGACACTGTTCATGCCGATGCACCTGCTGTTGCTCCTTGATTGATCATCTGCTTGGACGAGAGAAAATTTGGGGTAACTGTGCAAGACAATTTATTATTACGGGGGCCCACGTAATAACGACTTGTAGTGCACAGAAATCCTGGTGGGCTCTGCGGGTCAAGCTAATGAAAACCAATGTAGCAGGAAATAACTTAAACACGAATGACCAAGGCGATGTAGCCTCGAGTTCATTCTATTACAAGCAACAAGCCAAATTGGCAAGCCTATGTGAAGGCTCAGAAATTATTTCCCCACTCATACATTGAGTATATTTACGTGTGAAATTGGGTGATTACATGATGGCTTATGATGCTGTATATCTCATAGACAATTGAAACATGGTCAAACCCGCTTCATACCACTTCGACAGAAGAGAATGTCACCCAGACGTGACACAAACACCAATACGTTGCCAAGGACAGAAGCCGAGCTGCAAGAACGCATCTCACAGGCAATTGCACGACATGAAGCCCTCCGCTCTAAGCACAGCGATGGCACTACTGGGAACAACCCCCCCCCCCCCCAACTAGCTGCACCTATAAGTAGTTCCTGAACTACAAGCCTTTGAACTTTGACGGAATAGGAGGCGCCGTTGCATTTGTTCGTTGGTCCGAAAAGATTGACTCCATTCTAAGAATGAGTAACTGTTCGCCCCAACAGAGTGTTACCTATATCTCGGGGTTATTTCTAGATGGCACACTCTCAAGATGGAACCTTCAGGTTCAGACCCTTGGTACAAATGCTGCTTATGCACTGAGCTGGGACGAGCTCAAGGAAATGATGGAGAAGAAATACTGTTCTAGGGCTGAAATCCAGAAGCTTGACGCGGAGTTCTGGAATTGAAAATGGACGGACCAAAGATTCCTGAATACGTCCAGCAATCTCACGACTTGTCTAGGGTCGTCCCCTACTTAGTCAAACCGGAGTTTAAAAGGATTTAACGATTCATTTGGACACTTGCACCCCAGATCAGGGGTATGGTTACTACCTTGAGGCCCTCAACCATTGCAGAGGCTATCAATATGGGTGATTTATTTATAACATGAGATGTTATGTGATTGATTTATTTATAACATGAGATGTTATGTGATTGATTGATTTATTTATAACATGAGATGTTATGTGTTGATATTGTTGTATACTTACGTACACTCTACTTACTATAACCTGACCAACGTGAACCATCTTTTAGAGGATGCCGCCGAGACGTCAAACACGAATGCCTACCAATGAGGCAGAGCTTCAGCAGGTCATCGCGGCTGCCATCGCGCAATACGCCGCCTCTCAAGGATGAACTAGCGGAAGTAATTCTGGAAATACCGGCAACAACAATCCACCTCATGGCTGTACCTACTGGCACTTCCTCAACCACGAGCCTCCAAAGTTCGACGGCACTGGAGGTGCCATAGCCTTTGTAAAGTGGATCGAAAGAATGGATTCCATCTTTCAAGTGAGTGGTTGTACGCCGGAACAACAAGTCCCATACGTTTCTGAGCTGCTTCTAGATGAGGCTCGATTATGGTGGAATCTTCAGATTCGTATAAAGGGCGCTGCTGCAGCATATGCGTTAACATGGGGTGAGCTGAAAGGAATGATGCATAAGAAGTATTGCTCCCAAACAGAAACCCAGAAATGGGAAGATGAATTTCGGAGCCTGATGATGGAAGGTCCGAAGGTGTTGGAGTACGTGCAACGACTTCATGATCTGTCACGAATTGTTCCGTACCTAGTAAAACCAGAACTGAGGAAATTGGAACAATTCATTTGGGAACTGGCGCCTCAAGTCTTGAGCTTGATGACAACATCAACGCCACCAACAACTGATGCTGCAAGTAAGATGGGTTTGGCACTCGCTACGGAGGCATTTAGACTAGAAAAACTTACAAACCCTGCCAAGAAGAAGGAGACTCAGGTAGAGTCATCCGGAAAGAACAAAAGGAAGCTCACTGAGGGTACCAGAACGAATAATGAGAACAAAAGAAAGGGTTATATGGGCACTCTGCCCAAGTGTAACACATGCCAGCGTCATCATTCTGGCCGATGTGGACTGAAAACATGTGAAGCTTGTGGGAAGAACGGTCATTTGAAGGATACTTGTTGGGTTAGTAATGGCCGGGGTGGCAAAGGAGGTTCTGGTAATAGGAACAACAATCGAGGAGGTAACAGAAACGGAAACCGTGGAAATGTTGCGAATCAAGCTGGGAATGGGAATGGCCGAGGGCCAGGATGCTGTAACTGTGAGGAAATTGGGCACTTCAAGAAGGAAAGCCCGAAACTGGATCAAACTCGTGGGAGAGTATTCAACATCGGCACAAGGGAAGCGCGCCAGGATCCAAGCGTTGTCATTGGTACGTTCCCGATAAACCAACACTTTGCATCTGTTTTGTTTGATACTGGTACCGATTATAGTTTCGTGTCATTAGAGTTTAAGAATATACTTGGGTTGACGCCTAGTAAGTTAGACGTTCCGTACTCCATCAAATTAGCAAATGGGAAACTAGTTGAGACCAGTGAAGTTGTCCGAGGATGTGTGATTAAACTAGGAGGGCACGAGTTTACACTAGATTTAATACCTGTCGAGTTGGGAAGCTTTGATGTGGTAGTGGGAAGGGATTGGCTATCGAGTAACAAAGCCGAGATCATTTGCCATGGGAAGACCATCCGCATCCCACTGACGGATGAAGAAACCATCATAGTGCACAGAGAGAAGCATGATAAGCTGCTGAGAATTATTAGCTGTCTAAAAGCTAGAAAGTGCTTGAAGAAGGGATGTGTTGCATTCTTAGCACACATTGTAGACAAGAAAGCTTCAGAACCGAAGATCGAAGACATCCCTGTCGTGAGGGAGTATCCGGAAGTCTTCCCGGAGGACTTTCCTGGACTGCCACCTCAGAGGCAAGTGGAGTTTCACATCGATTTGGTCCCAGGCGTCGCGCCTGTGGCTAAGGCACCTTATAGACTTGCCCCGTCTGAGATGCAAGAATTGTCGACACAACTTCAAGAGTTGTTAGACAAGGGATTTATCCGACCAAGCTTCTCGCCTTGGGGAGCTCCGGTCCTGTTTGTCAAGAAGAAGGACGGTAGTTTTCGAATGTGCATCAACTACCGGGAGCTGAACAAGCTGACGATCAAGAATAGATATCCTCTGCCAAGAATTAATGATCTGTTTGATCAACTGCAAGGTTCAAGCTTTTACTCAAAGATCGACTTGCGATCTGGATACCATCAGTTAAGGATACAAGAGGAGAGTATCCCGAAGACAGCCTTCAGAACTCGTTATGGACACTACGAGTTCCTTGTTATGCCGTTTGGGTTGACAAACGCACCTGCAGTCTTTATGGATTTGATGAATAGAGTTTGCAAGCCGTACTTGGACAAGTTCGTGATTGTGTTTATCGACGACATCTTGATTTATTCAAGAACAAAGGCTGAGCACGAACAGCATCTAAGAGCTATTTTGGAGATGCTGAAGAAAGAACAGTTGTATGCCAAATTCTCTAAGTGCGAATTTTGGCTACGTGAAGTCCAATTTCTTGGACACGTGGTGAACGGAGATGGAATCCATGTGGATCCAACCAAGATCGAAGCGATCAAGAATTGGGAAACGCCAAAGACGCCAACCGAGATTCGACAATTCTTGGGTTTGGCTGGCTACTATCGAAGGTTCATTGAGGATTTTTTGAAGATCGCTCAACCATTGACGCTCCTCACCCAGAAAGATAAGAAGTTTGATTGGGGAATCAAACAGGAAGAAGCGTTTCAGCTATTGAAGGATAAGCTCTGCAATGCGCCAATCCTAGCACTACCGGAAGGTACTGACGATTTCGTGGGATACTGTGACGCCTCGCGTCAAGGATTGGGTTGCGTGTTGATGCAACGCCAGAAGGTTATTGCTTACCCATCACGTCAGTTGAAGGTACATGAGAAGAACTATACCACGCACGATTTGGAGCTAGGCGCAGTGATATTTGCTTTAAAGATCTGGAGACACTACCTATATGGTACGAAATGTACAATTTTTACAGATCATAAGAGCCTACAACACATATTCAACCAGAAGGAGTTGAATATGAGACAAAGACGATGGGTTGAGTTGTTAAATGATTACGATTGCGAGATAAAGTATCATCCAGGGAAGGCGAATGTGGTTGCCGACGCCCTAAGTCGAAAAGAGAGGATCAAGCCCATAAGGGTTAGGGCTTTAGAAATAATTATCCAAACCGATCTTTCCTTGCGCATTCGTGCCGCGCAGAAAGAAGCTCTTAAGGAAAGAAATCTTGAAGAAGAATATCTCCGTGGGATGGAGAAGTTATTGGTGCCAAACGAGGAAGGAACGTTATGTTTTGAGAAAAGGATTTGGGTTCCTCTGTTTGGTGGTTTAAGGAAAGTTGTTTTTGATGAAGCTCACAAATCGCGGTACTCTATCCATCCAAGAGCGGATAAGATGTACCAAGATCTCAAGGATTACTATTGGTGGCCTAGGATGAAGGGTGATGTTGCTGTTTATGTGAGCAAGTGTCTAACGTGCGCTAAGGTGAAAGCGGAATACCAGAAGCCTTCAGGACTTCTGCAACAACCTGAGATTCCCAAGTGGAAATGGGAACAAATCTCCATGGATTTTATTACAAAGTTGCCAAGAACGCCAAGAGGCCATGACACTATTTGGGTAATAGTGGACCGATTAACGAAGTCAGCGCACTTCTTACCTATCAGGGAGAAGGATAATACGAGCAAGTTGGCTGAAATTTACATGAGAGAAATCGTCACGCGCCATGGAGTACCTCTCTCGATCATCTCTGATAGAGATGGACGTTTCATATCAAGGATTTGGCAATCCTTCCAAGAAGCTTTTGGCTCACAATTAAATCTGAGCACTTCATTTCACCCTCAGACCGACGGTCAAAGCGAGCGGACTATTCAGACCTTGGAAGATATGCTGAGAGCATGTGTTATGGATTTGGGCGGTAGCTGGGATAAGCATTTGCCACTGGTCGAATTCTCATACAACAACAGCTACCACGCCAGTATTGGAGCCGCGCCATTTGAAGCTCTTTACGGACGCAAGTGTCGATCACCCCTATGCTGGGCTGATGCAGGTGATAGGCAGCTTGTTGGTCCCGAAATCGTCCAAGAGACGACAGACAAGATTGCGCAGATTCGAAAACGCATCGAAGCGGCTCGCGACAGACAGAAAGCCTACACAGATCCAAACCGGAGACATTTGGAATTCCAAGTTGGAGATATGGTTTTATTGAAAGTTTCACCCTGGAAGGGTGTGGCACGCTTCGGAAAGTGTGGGAAGTTGAATCCGCTTTACATTGGCCCTTTCAGAATCCTGCAAAGGATTAGGCTTGTAGCCTACAAGTTGGACCTACCTGCTAAACTCAACGGTGTTCACGATACATTCCATGTATCCAATTTGAGAAAAAGTCCAACTCAAGATACAGTGATCATTCCTGCCGACGAAGTACATATCGACGACACGCTCCACTTCACCGAAGAACCCGTCGAGGTTACGGATTGGAAAGTTAACAAAACTCGCAGGAGCAGTGTCAAACTCGTCAAAGTTCGTTGGAATGCTAGGCATGGACCTGAATTCACGTGGGAACGTGAGGATCGAATGAAAGAGAAATACCCCCATTTATTTCCTAAGAACCCTGCATCTAGTAGCAGAACTTAAATTTCGGGATGAAATTTCTTTAACGGGGGGAGAATGTGACAACCCTCACCAAACCAGGTACCCGTACGACTTAATTAATATTTAATTACTGCTTAATTACTGTGCTTGCTTACAATTATGGATAAACTGCTTACTGATTTCTGATACATACATACTCATGCATCACATTTTATACTGTCACCCTATTATTTTTACACAAACATCAGTGACAACCTTGATGCACAAAAAGCACAGTGAGCACACTATACGGGATACCCATTAAACATGCTGACATAGCCAGCATCAGACAGTTACTGTCTCTAAGGCCAGTATGAGCCGGGAATAGATTACTACACTAGTAGAGAGTGTAGGGAAATGAGGGTTGTAGAACTGCGTCATTAGGTGATAATTATAGTGACCGGATGTGCCTAAAACGTACCCTGAATACAAAAATTCTGCACTTTAAATAAAAATTCAGCATTTACCTAAACTAGTAAAGTGCAAAAAGTTGGAAAATATTACTAGACACTTTCCAAAGTGTCGGGAATAAACTGTGTCACTAAAAGAAATATTAACAACACTTTAAATAATTATTTAACACTTTAACGGAGTAATATCCAACCGTACAACCGGACTTAACCCGAGGCATAAAAATATTGTCAATGACACTATTTTCTTTTTCTGAGCCAATTAGGGTCCCCGAATACCCTAACACCCGCTATAATTACTACACATATAATACCCTACTTTAAATACCTAATTAACTAAATACTAGCACTAAGTTTTTTTTTTAGTTGAAAACAAACCAAAGCTGACCTCCTTAGTCCGATCGTTCCCATGGGAGGGGACACACTTTTACTTTATGATTATTTTAATAAACTATGTTTAATATCCATATGACACCTTATTTGATGGATAATAGGATTACATGGTTTATGATTTAGCTTATAAGACAAGACTTCCAATTATTCAAACACTTAACAATTTACACTCTTTTCCTTCCCTCTTTGTGAGTCTGCCGAGAGCATTCACTTCCATCCATCTATTTTCCAATTTCATTCTTGCAATTTAACATACAACCAAGGGTGAAGGATCGCATACGAGGAGACCCGGTGCTTGCGGATCGTCAAGGACCTCACCTCAACGCTTTTAACCACTCGTTTTTCGACTAGTTTCTTCCCTAGCCTCGAGCTAGTAGTAAGTGACTCTAAACGTCTTTTTGATCTATTCTAAAGTGGTTAATAAGAATTTTGACGGTTGAAATTTATGATCATGAAAGAACAAAATTTAAAGTCTACTAAAATAATATAATCAAGTGGTTAATAGATGAATATTGGTGTAAAAATTATAAAACTTGTCTTGTTATGATTATTTAGTGTTGTTTTATGCTAGTGTTAGTTCGGATCGTCATCTAACCCGACTAAGTCATGTTCATGGAACATGACCTAGTGTATGTTATAGTGTGAAAAGTGGTTAGATGAAGACCACTACTACTTATAACCATGAACTTGTGTAAAAACAATTTTTCTTACAAAATGGAGTTCTAAGCTAGTAGATCTACGGATCTACAAGTGGTATTTTCGAAGGACCAAGTGTAAAATGAAATCATAATTTTAAAGCCGGATCCTTCCTAAACAAAAGTGATTTTTGTGAACACACAAGTGTGTAGACACTTGACACAAGTGTGTAGACACTTGTGTAACAAAAAGTTTTAACAAAGAATTATTTTTATAAATTTTGGACAAGAAGTTGTAGAAAGGTATCTTCTTTAAAAACAAGGTTCTCAAAGAAACCGAGTCTATTTATAAAGGATCTACTAAAATATGGGGAAGGTTACTACATATCTTACACAAACCACAAGTTCATGTGTTATGCGATTTATATCTATTTTGGACTAGATGATGTTGATATATCGCTTGTTAATGTTGGGAACATTGTTGATTTGAAACTTTAAAAGAAAATGATACGCTTGTAAGCGTGGCCACCTCCAGTTACAGAGGAAACTCTGGCGAAATTTTTCCAAAAATCTAACACTTGTAAATATTTTTTATCACAAGTGTTATGGATATATTTTAACTTATTTCTCCAAATAAATTTCGTCACGATTTTATTACAAATTAAGCAAGTGTCGGAGGTGGGATTTTCACAAAATAAAACTTGCTAAAATATATATTTAGTATATATTTTTCATACACAACACTTGTGTAAATTTTTGTGATTATTTTGTGAACTACGTAAATATTATTTTTAGGGTAAAAATAATATTACTAAATATTAACGGCTCCAAAATAATACGAACGCCTTCACAATAAATATTTAAGTTACAACGGTATTATTATTACCACCCGATCTATATCCGTAACTTACGTATTTTCAGAAAATACGCATAAGTGTGTATTTCGTTAGAAGTATTATTTGGGTAAAATTATATGGAATAAAATATATTATTTTTGGGAAAAATATTTATATTTTGGAGATAGAATTTAAATATGTTTTAAGTGAGACTTAATAATATATTTCGAAGTTATACGAACGCACGTGTATTAAATCCCCCATCCTTGGGAAGGAATATATTTATCAAATAATTACGAAGTGTAAACACGAAATAGTTGCCTAACTATTTCCCAAAGACATTAAACCTTAAACTAAGGCACGGCTGTCCGTCTAATAGAAGTTAGTACGTGTAGGTCGTCGCACAGCAGATTTCTGGGAGATACTTGTAGAGACGCACTTCGGTGAGTTCATGTCCCCCTTTTCTCTTAACTGTTTTCAGTTTTTAAACTGCGGGGGTGAAATACATGTTACTATGATTACGAGTACTTTTTATACACGGTATGATTAGCTAAGGAACTTACAACTAGATCAAGTAAATGGATAGGCTATTATCGTAAGACCATTAATCCTTGTATAAGGACCGAGAGGCATGAGTGATAGATCTATCGGGTGTTGCGAGCCCCACACATGGGCCAGCGTGCGGCTGCATGTGGTGACTATGTCATTCCGCCGGAAGGACCGGTATAAAATACGCGTTACAGGTTTGAGTGCTTTCTAGTCCATGTCACTTATTAATGTATTAGCTACACATTAATCGATCTCTTTTTCCTTAATTGCTACATAACAGGGATTTTCATACATACAGACTTGTTTACAAAGGTTTATATATACTCACTTACACATGAACTCGCTCAACATTATTGTTGATTTTTTTTAACTTACATGTATTTCAGGGAATTAAAGGATCTGGCGCGGTATGACACGTTTTCCCGCTGCATTAGTTTCGAGGTCATCCGAGTTTAAGGGATGTGACTTTTTCCTGGACGAGTCACAGTTCTTAAGTTGTGTTTATTTCTTGTTGGTGTCGTGTCTTTTGAACACTGTTTATGTTTGTTAGGATGTGATATCCGTTAAGACAATGTTTTGGTTCTTTACTCTTCAAACTTATTTTAATGGATGATCTTGCATGGTTTTTATTTCATATAGCTTTTTATGGTTAAGCTATGGTATTAAGAAGTCACACCAAAATAACCACGCTTCCGCAAAGCCAGGGTGTGACAGTAAACATCATTAATGATCACCCCGCACATGAGAGGCGCCCCCATGTGAAGATCCTTAACAAAGAAATGAAAGGGAAAAAATTCAACGGAAATATGGTTAGTCTTACAAAGTTTAGCGACTGAAATAAGATGATGACGCAAACATGGAACAAGTAAGACATTAGACAACTTTAAAGGGCGAGATGTAGTAGGAATCGATGCATGACCGATATGAGAAATGGAAAGAGTGTTACCATTGCCGAGGACGATCTCATCAGGTCCTCCATATTCGGAGAGGTTGTGTAAAAACGCTTGGTCGGGTGTGGCATGGTCAGTGGCGCCACTGTCAAACATTTTCATTGATGTGTGTTGTGGAGAGTTTGCCATGGACACATTGACGGTCGGGTTCGTTGGTGCTTGAGCCAAGGCAAGGTTGTTTTGCTGTAGAAATCGTGCAAACTTTCGACAATCCTTGGTTTCATGCCCTGGAATATTGCAAAATTGACATAAAAAATTGTTACGATTAGTTCTAAAATATGTAGATTGACCGTTGTTCCCATTATTGGTGTTTCTCGGGCCAAAGGTATTGGGCCTGTTTTGGTTTCTGTTGCTTGTAAATGGCCTGTGAGAGTTTCGGCCTGGCTGAGATTGAGTGTGACCAGCCCTCTGAGTGAAATTAACAGTAGTGATTAGTGGCTCAGTAGGTTTGGCCTCCAACAAGGACCGTTCATGGTCAACAAGTTTTTCATATAGGTCAGAGAAGGCAATTGTGGTGTCTCTAGTCTTTAGGGCAGCAGCTATTTCCTTGTAATCTTCACCGAGGTGAGCGAGAATATGAACGGTAAGGTCGTCATCATCTATTGGCTTCTGCGCCAAGGCTAATTCATCCGCAATAGCCTTCATTTCGTGGAGATACTCAGCAACGGGTCGGCTGCCTTTGTTGGTGGTGGCGAGTTTGGTCCGTAGTGATATGATTCTGGACCTCGAGACGCTGGCGTAGCTTTCTGTAAGACGAGTAAAGAGCTGGCGAGACGTTTCGGCAGAGGAAACGAGTGGCTAGATAGTGTCGGAGCAGTTGCTGAGCAGTGCACCAAGGAGCACCTGATCTTGACGGTACCAGGTACGGTACGCCGGATTGGGTTTACATTCCAGGACCTTCGGTGGTGGTTCGGTTTTGCCGTCGACGAACTGTTCGAGTTCAAGTCCGGTGAAAGTGGAGAGAACTTGCTTTCTCCAAGACGGGAAGTTGTTTGCGGTTAGCCGGATGGGAAAATTGGTGGTGGTGGATAATTGAATGACAGTGGTGGAGGTGGCCATGTGTGGCGGCAGTAGAGAAGAAGGTGATGGATCGATAATAGCTCAGTGAAGCTTTGGTATACTCTGATACCATATAATGGAGAAATTTATCTGTGCTATTATTCACAAATACATGCCCAATAAATAAAGGCTATACAACAAGGAAATAGAGGAATACAAGCATAATTGATGAACTAAGTATAGCAACAATACAATCTGTAAAAATATAGACAAGATGGAGGCATGAGTTTAGGCATTAATTATGTATTCCTTATATTGGGAGGTTTTGAAAAGGTAAGGCCAAATGAGATGGTGTCTTTGACAAAGCGCAGAATTGGTTTAACGTTTGTAAAGATACAATAGTTGGAGCTTGCAGAAATTGACTAATTGATTAACAGCATAAGAGATGTCTGGTCGGGTAATGGTTAGATACTAGGGGGCCAGACAAAGAGATCTGTAGACGGTAGGGTTAGGGAACGGCTCAGCAGAGACAATGAAAGACTCATTCACAGCTGGAGGAGTATGAACAGGCTTTCAATCAAGAAGGTCGGCCCAAGCCAGGATATCATGAGCATATTTGGTCTGACTTAAGAAGAGGCCATCAGTAGTTTGGATTACTTCAAGATCGATAAAGTAATTTAGGTCGCCTAACTCCTTGGTAACAAATTCCTTATGTACGTGACTGTTGAATGAGGTCATGACATTGTCCTGATTACATGTCAAAATTAAGTCATCAACATAGACAAGAAGGTACATAATACAAGAGTCACGCTTGAAGATGAAGAATGATGGGTCAGCCCAAATACGCAAAAAAAAATTCTCAAGTAAAGGATCTTAGCATGTGGAACCAAGCCCTCGATGCTTTTTTAAGACCATAGAGGGCTTTATTTAGCAGACAGGCATGGTCAGGAAAGTGAGGATTAGCAAATCCTAGTGGTTTCTCCATGTAAACACGTTCGGTGATATGACCGTGTAAGAATACATTATAAATTTCCAATTGGTGTAGGCCAGTTATGAATTACTGCCAAGGATAAAACAATTTGAAGACTGTAAGCTTTGACAACAAGACTGAAGGTTTGGGAATAGTCCAACTCGGGTATTTGACCGAACCACCCCTATGCAACAAGATGTGCTTTTTACCGATCAATAATTCCATTAGATCTATGTAGGAAATAGCCACCTAGACCTAAAAATCATTATGTGTTTGAGGTCGTGGAACAAGAGCCCAGGTGTTATTATTTTGAAGGGTTGTAAGTCCTTTATTCAAAGCATAAAACTAGTATTGGTGTTTACAACGGATTTGAAACCTTTTGGTTCAGTGCTGGCAAATAAAATCGAGTAAAGGCGTAGGTCTTAACATGGGTAAAATGGGCTTGATGTTTCGTTTTAAATATGCTAGCTTTATAGCTCGGGTTATTATCGGGTGAAAAAGAGCAACATGAGTGGGTTCCAATGCAGCGAGTTTGGTGAATGGTTCGAATTGGGTCGTATGAGCAAGTGTAGCTTAGGCATAGGGAGATGGGTCGATTTAGGGTGTAGTGGTCAGTTCAGTTCCTAGCTGGTGCGAATTAACGGAGTGGACGACATCGATTATTGCAGGTTGGGCTTGGGAAAGGGGTTCAGATTGGGTTAGGTTGTGAGGTGTAGTGTGAGTCATTTGGATTAATGAATTGGGCTCGGCGGTTGGGTTATGTTTAGGGGACGGTTCATCATGGGTTGGGTAGGTAGTAGACTTCGTTTTGGGTATGGGAAAGATTGGGTCACTGATATACACCAAATGAAATATATAAATTGTATCAAATACGGTATAAAATCAACCCTTTTATGTACTAATGTTGGAAAAATGTGTTTCTTTGTATACTTTTAATTTTCAGGATTAAAAGAGCTTAAATGTACAAAAGGAACAAATTAACAGCAAAAACCAACATAAATACAAAAGAAGAGTAGTTGATGCATCATACCAACCCTCCGAGCTTCACCCCAAGACCAAAATTAACAAATCAGAAGACAAGCACGAGGGTGTGCCACCAAGGCATAGGGCCATGCCACACTCTAGATTCCATGAAGAAAAAGAAAAACGGAAGCAAACAAGAGACACGTGGCCATTTCCCATAGACACGGGCAGTGGTCAACTCCTAGATATGCAAAATCTTGGATAGTACAACAAGTACAAAGGCCACGGGGTCGTGTGAGCATACGGACTGACACGGCTCATTAAATGAAGACAGAAAAGGAGGCACAGAGCCGTGTAAAATGTCGGTTTCCAACTATAAATAGGGGTGCTTTGTTCAATTACAATCCATCCCTTGGCAAACCACTTCTCTCACACCTGCCACCACTCCACCACAATACCATCATCATCCACCACATTCATCCATCATCCATCTTTAGAGAGTGTAGTAGTCTCGGGATCCAAGATTGATCGTGAGAGTTTTTGTTAAACAAAGGCCATTATTGGCTAATCTTTTACATCACTTGGTGAAGACAAGTCTTTTATATATTACTTTTGATTTCCAACCTTTGGTTAACTTTTTAATTGGGTTTGTACTAAAGACTTTAATAACTAGTTTTTTTTATATTGAAAGTGAACTTTATTCTATTATCTCTTCATGTTTTGTTGATTCACTCATTCGTGTCTTTACGGTCTATATAAAGCGCATTAACTTCCTGGAAGGGGGTTAGAAGGGTGGTTTGGGTAAAGTTCTTTCCTCATTCAGTATATAGATCCTGCGAGGACTTGATTCAAGCTTATTAGGACTTCCTTTGAGGCAGATAGCATCAAATTAGGGGAAGTAAGAAAGCTTTGAATTCCTTGTAAGAAAACTACTATTAAAACTTTAAACCGGCCTTGCGGGACTGTATCCCTGCTGACTCAGACCAATATGGCCGAGGGTAGCGTTTCCTCCAAAAGAGGGACATGCCACATTTTGCATTAATAACTTACTTAATTATCTTTCAATATTCCGGCCTTGCAGGACTGTATCCCTGCTAACTTAGACCAAAATGGCCGAGGGTAGCGTTGTATAACAACCCTCCTAAATATATCCTAAAATATTTATAACACCTCTATACGTCCTAAAATACACCCCGTATATGAGAAACGGCCCAAAATACTTTTATTTTTTATAAAAATTAAATAAAAACAAAAGTTAATGGTCTCTGGCGGGGCGCGACAGACACCCCTAAGTCTGTCGCGGGGCGCGAGCGAGGGAACGAGTGGCGCAGCCTGGTGCCGCCACGTGTCATGTGCGTGGCAAGCCTAGCCGGTGATTGGCCAAGGCTAGGCCCTAGCTAGCCTAGCTCGCGGGCCGCGAAAGAACAAGAACAGGGGGTCACGGGCCGCGAGCCACCCTCTGATCAGCACTATAAATAGGGACTTCGGCATTCACTTTCAAACCATTCATTTTCGATCTTTTTCTCTCAATTTCTGCATAGCAATTATAATAATCGGGTATAATACCCACTAAAATAGCGAAGCTCTGCCTCGTTGTAAGTATTATAACCCCCGGTTACGTATTAGATACGCTGCCCGATTGATCTAGTGCTCCGTAACGACTGTCGAGGCTCTGCCCGACGTAGTCGTTGGAGTTCTGTCTCGGGGAGGGTATAACTAATGTAAATAAGGGTTATTATAGTACGCGTGTGCATTATTTAATTAATAGATTATAACCAGAAAGTCACAAGGAAAATACCTTAATTAGCAATGTGAGTAATCCTCTTTTTGTGTAAACCTTTTTGTGAGTAATCCTTTCTTTTTGTAAACTGTTTTAACAAAACCTCAAATGTTTACATTATGATTAGCAGTGATTGAGTATTTGTAATTCTACAATTATCGTCGGTATGTTGGGGTTTTGTATACAAAATTTATTACTACACTGTGAGTAGTAACATGACCACAAGTCGGGTTGACAGTACCGTGGGTGGTAATTAAAGTAGAAATATAAACAAATGTAATTGCGAGATCGCCCTCAATACTGTAAAATGATAAAACCTGTCTTGATTAAATTGGGATTCACTCACCAGTATTTCCCACTAAAAAATGTTTTTAAAACGCGTTTCAGGTAACAAAATGTGAAAGCCAATTAGAAGCCAGCTGGAGAACACTGAAGGCTTGGAAAACGTGGCTATAAAAGTTACCTAAATAAAGAAGATGTTTTATTTCAATAAATTAGGGTTTATCCCTATAAACATGTTTGTAATGGAAAACTTGGGTTTTTCCCATGTATTTATTAGAGTTAATTACTGTTTTCGTCCCTGTGGTTTGTCAAAAATCACTATTTCAGTCCATTAGTTTAAAAATTGCGATTTCAGTCCCTGTGGTTTCAATTTCGTAACCATTTCAGTCCACCTCCGTTAACCCCATCCATTTATTATGTTAAGTACACGTGAATTGACCATAATGCCCTTATTAATAAAAAAACAAAAAGATATTTAAATGAGTTAATTACTGTTTTCGTCCCTGTGGTTTGTCAAAAATCACTATTTCAGTCCATTAGTTTAAAAATTGCGATTTCAGTCCCTGTGGTTTCACTTTCGTAACCATTTCAGTCCAGTCTCCTAACACCGTCTATTTTATTGTTAAGTTTTTAATGAAATACCTAAATTACCCTTGTGTTAATTAAATATGGACTTATATGATTTTATTATTGGATTTATATGATGCTAATTGGGTCTGCTTCCCGGCATACCCTTTCTCGCTAGGTCTTCGGTACCCCTTTCCCGAATTTATGATGCAATTCTTCCGGACTACCGGTATTTCCTTTGCCCAAACCATGCCCATGGTCTGGAGGGTATTAATCGTACTCAACCAAATTAAAAACCTTCACTGTCCCGACCTTTGCATCGAAGATATGCCAATTGCTTACCGCCTCCGATCCCATGGTTCTAGTCAGTTTTTGCTTTTTTCAACTTCCAACAAAGCCCTTATTCTTAAAGCCACCAAAAACGAAGACGGATGGCAACGCAAGCTCTTCTTCGTCAAACGAGACTCCATTGATGAGGGTGCTAGCCTTCCGGTGGTGTGGTTAACCACCGGTAGGATCATGAATGTCCCCATGTACCTCTTAGACTTTTATTTTTTGCTAATATCTTCTTATTTGATCCTTTTGCAGTGAATTTTAAGGAAGTAGCTCCCCCTACTGCGGAATCAGAAAAAAGAATCAAGGCAGTTTACCAATTACCTGCAAGTGACATGAGTTTTATCACACATATCCCGAGTTCCAGTCAATACTCATCATCCGAAATGTCTGGTAAGGGTTACTTTTGAAATAACTAATTAGTGCAATATAATATAATGAAGGGTAATAAAGATGTAGGACTTTTCCCTTTATGCAGCACCAGCCAAGATCCCTGAAGTTTTCAACCTTGATGAGCTGGACAGTTATTCTGACCAGGTCCAAATCAAGAAGGAACCTAGTCCCAAGGCCACGGCCTCATCCAAGCCCAGCAGCTCCAAGGCCATCATCATTCCCAAACCTTCGCCAGCTACCAAGCCCCGGAGTTCAAGTTCTCGTAAAAGGAAAGAGCCTGATTTTCCCGTTATCTCTGATATATTCCCTTATGAGAATCACGGGTTCATTGAAGCAAGTGGATTTATGACTTCTTTTCTCAACCAGGTCAGTATCCTTGATCCATATCCTGCACCTTATATCACTTATAAGTATTTATTAAAACTAATACCTGTCCTCTTACTTTGCAGGGTCTTGAACGTCTGGTTCATCTATATCAAGACTCATGTGGGCTCAACAAGACGCTTGAATCCAAGTTAAAGAAAGCCGAGTTTACCATCTCCGATCAGGGCATGATTGCAGCCGCCAAGTCTCGGCACTATGAGGAGAAGTTCAAGGCTATGTCCCAAGAACACCAGGCCGCCCTCAACAAAGCTGCTCTCCATGCCCAAGCCGATCTTGATTCTGCCCACGCTCAACACGAATGGGATATGATCAGCTACCGGGAAAGCCTTAAAAGTTCCGTCGTCACTTCCCTTCTCCAGGCCAGGCTAAAGATGGCCCATGAAGCCAAAGCACTGGGCTTCGAATGCCCTTCTTGGGACATCGATGCCTGGGAAACAAAGCTAAGGAGTCTCGGCGGCACTTCTGCTAAACCTGCAGCTGAAGGATCTTCAAAGGCAGTCGAAAAACCAACTGATGCTGAGAAGGATGCTGAGGCTTATCCCGAGACGGATGCTGCTGAAAATACCATGAACGAAGAAGGCGCTGCCTCCTAAAACTTATTTCCCTTAAATTTGAGAGTTATGCTTATGTTTGAACAATTTTACTTCTTGTCCTATGAACAGTTTTTATTTCTGCATTAAAACAACTTGATAGCCGAAGGTGGATGGATCCTAGGTTTTAGGATGAAGCCTTCGGTCATCAACTGGTATTATAATTTCATCTTTCAATTGGCTTGCTATTGTTCTCTAATTTCTGTCATGCATTTTTTAGTGCAGATTTTTGCAAAATATCCTGATCAATATACTTAGTGATATATTATGAAAACTTTTATTAAATAGAATTTCTAAAAATTCAATCAACTTTAGACAAAACTTCTAAAGAATAAAAGATAGTCCATTTTCTAAAACCTGTTTCGATAATACTTGTTTGATCAGAGTTTTTATTTTCAATCAAGTATCACTTCCCAAATATTCCAATCAAATATCCCGAAACGTATCCCAAAAACACATTCTGAAGACATATCCTAAAGATATGTCGTTTTCAGGATATTTTGAGCCTTAATCAGAGTTAAATAATTCATGTAAGATTCACAAAGGAAAGATCATACCAGGAATTGAGTGTAACCCTAGTATCAAACTCCAACCCCTTTTGCAACTTCTCCCACTAAGATATCCCCAGTCCAAGACACTTAGCCCAATTTTGATCTTTTGAGCTTCACACAATTGCTTTAGAAGGAATGTCCCCTGTGCATGATGTCCTCAAACACTTAGAAAATTTTTGAACATTTGTTCCAACTGTATAGACGATTCCTGTGTTACAGGGGTAAAACCCAAAATATACTGGAGATAAATCCTTAGTATCCTGGGGAAAATCCCAAATTTTCATGCGCTACAGGCGGGAGTGTATAAACTCCAAGACTTAGAAAGGTGAAAACCTTTAAACCTTAGAGAGTATGAAAATACCCTTTCGTGAGAGAGGGTGATCAATCCTCATATACCTTTAGGATTCAGGATATAGCCAATAGTAACGAAATTGTCAGCCACTTTTACATGAACTGGTACCGTCACCTTGAACTATTCCCGAATAACTTGCGCTCCAGGCGGGGTGTTTAAACCCAATTTGGAAGAAAGGTGAATACCTTTAAACCTGTGAAGGGATCAGGATCCCTTAGACGTGAGAGAGGAGGCCAATCCTCTAATCTTCCGAAGTATCCTGAATGTGTATCCTGGTGCTACATCCCGAAGCATATACTGCAAAACAATCGTAAGCTAAGGTGGGTGTTAGCCTGGCTAACACCCCTCTGATGCTTAAGTCAGTAATGGGTTTAATACAGTAAGTAATATCAAAATCTAATAAAAGAGACAGAATCCATACCATCCTGAGTTAGAATTTTAATTCCATACTCACTTAAAATAGAGTTTCAGATGTATAGCATTCCAGGATCTCGGTAGTATATCCCCCTCCATATTCTTGAGTCGGTATGCTCCTTTTCCTGATTCTGATTCAACCTCATAGGGTCCTTCCCATTTTGGAGCCAACTTTCCATCAGCAGGATTAGTAGTATTCTGAAAAGCCTTTCTCAATACCCAATCTCCAACCTGAAATCTTCTAGTCCTTATATTTTTGTTATATGCTTTGGATATCCTCTGTTGATATGCTGCCATCCTTAGCCTTGCAGCGTCTCTTGTCTCATCAATACTATCCAGTTCCTGGCATAGGATTTCAGGATTCTGCTCAGGATCCCTGAGGTTGGATCTCGCTGTAGGTATCACCATTTCTGTCGGGATCACCGCTTCTGCTCCAAACACTAAGGAAAACGGGGTTTGGCCAGTTGTACTCTTCACCGTTGTCCTATCAGCCCACAAAACAAAGGGTAATTCTTCTGCCCATCTTCCTTTCTTAGCCCCTAGTCTCTTTTTTAAGTTGTTGACGATTATCTTGTTCGAGGATTCTGCTTGTCCATTTGCTTGAGGATGTACCGGAGTAGACGATCATTTTAATTCCCCAACTCTTGCAAAAGTCAGTAGTCCTTTTACTTATAAATTGAGATCCATTGTCACAAATTATCTCAGCTGGTACTCCAAACCTAGTCAGGATATTCCTTTTTATGAAGGATACCACTTCTTGATCTCTAACCTGAACAAATGTTTCTGCTTCAACCCACTTGGAGAAATAATCCGTCATTGCCAACATGAAAACCTTTCCTTCTGGATCCTTTGGAAGCTTTCCCACTATATCCATCCCCTATTTCATAAACGGCCAAGGGGAAATAATAGGATACAGTGGTTCAACAGGCTGATGTAATATATTACTATGTCTTTGACATGCGTCACATCTTCGAGCATATTCTGCAGCATCTTTTCTCATCGTCGGCCAATAATATCCTGTCCTTGTTACTTTTCAAAATAACGACCTGCCCGCGGTATGGTTACCACAATCCCCTTCGTGTATATCCTGAAGCACGTCTTTGGTTTCGGGATCCTCCAAGCACCTCAGATACGGTCCTGCAAGAGATTTCTTATACAAAACATTATTTATAATAGTGAATCGTGATACCTTCATTCTAAAGGCCTTAGGATTCTCATTCTTTGGGATGTGTCCTTCCTTGAGATATCTCATGATTGGAGCCGTCCAGGACTTAGGATCCTCCTCGGGATACTCGTCATCAGGATCCTAAATACTTATTACTTCCTTATCCTGAGGATTCATCGCAGGATATAGGATATGTAATATTGGTATTCGGGTTCCTTCCGGTATCCTGACCGATGATCCCAGATTTGCCAAGGCATCAGCTTCAGCATTATCCTCTCTTGGTACCTGTTCAAGTGTAAAAATATCGAAATATCCTGCTAGTTTTTTGAGAATTTCGAGATACTCGATTAACTTCTCTCCCTTAACTGAATAGGTTCCATTAAAATGATTAGTGATTAACAAAGAATCAACATATACTTGCAAATTCTTGATACTCATATTTTTAGCCAACTCTAATCCTGCAATCAAAGCTTCATATTCTGCCTCATTATTAGTAGCAGGAAATTCACACCTAATAGCCTGGGGTAATATGTCCCCCTGTGGCGATTTTAGTAGTATACCTAGACCGACACCTCTTACATTAGATGCACCATCAGTATACAATGTCCAGCATTCTAAGTTTTCTCCTAGCTGCTGTACTTCTAGGTCTACTTCATTTTGAATGTCACTACTGAAATCAGCCACAAAGTCAGCTAAAGCCTGAGACTTTATGGCATTTCTAGGTTCATACACTAAGTCATAAGCACTTAATTTCACTGACCACTTAGCCATCCTGCCTGACATCTCGGGTTTCCTAAGCACGTTCTTAACAGGATAGTTGGTTTTAACGTGAATCCTATGCGTCTCAAAATAATGTCTAAGTTTCGTTGATGCCATAACCAGGGCTAATATCAATTTTTCTAGATGAGAATATCTAGTTTCAGTATCTAATAAACTTTTACTAACGTAATAGACATGATACTGCTGACCTTCATGATCCTTTATAAGGACAGCACTTACTGCATTCCCTGACACTGCAAGATACAGGGACAATGGTTCGCCATCCTCAGGCTTCATCAATAAGGGTGCGGTTGAAAGATACTGCTTCAAATCCTGCAAGGCTGCTTCATGCTTTGCTCCCCATTCGAACTTCTTATTCTTCTTGAGGATATCGTAAAATTCCTTGCACTTTTCCGAGGATCTTGAAATAAATCTGTTCAACGCTGCTACTTGGCCTGTTAACCGTTGAACATCTTTCATATTCGAAGGTGATTTTATATCCAGGATAGCTTTAATCTGCTCCGGGCTTGCCTCTATCACTCTTTTGGTCACCATATATCCTAGAAACTTTCATGCCCCCACTCCGAAATGGCACTTAGCAGGATTCAGTTTCATGTTATATTGATCTAGGATATCAAACGCTCCCTTAATATCCTGGAGGTGATCCTTAGCCTTTTTAGACTTCACCACCATATCGTCAATATATACCTCCATGGTGTCCCCCAGCTTGTCTTTAAACATCATGTTTACCAACCTCTGGTATGTTGCACCTGCATTTTTCAAACCAAAGGGCATAGGAGTATAACAATAAATACATGTGGGTGTCATGAAAGCAGTATCCTCCTGATCAGAGGGTTCCATTTGGATTTGCTGAAATCCTGAAGAGGCATCCATGAAGGTTAACATCTCGTGGCCGGCGGTAGCATCTACCATTGAATCAATATGAGGTAGAGGAAACGGGTCTTTCGGACAGGCTTTGTTTAAGTCTGTTTAGTCTACACAAACTCTCCATTTCCCATTTTTCTTTTGTACCACGACTACATTCGCAAGCCATTTAGGAAACTTCACTTCTCTAATCATCTTGCTCCTTAGTAGTCTTTCAACTTCCATTTGGATGATCACATTTCGCTCCAGAGCAAATTTCCTTCTCTTTTGTTGGACCGGCTTGAATGACCTGTCAATACCGAGCTTATGTGTTATAATATCCTTGGAAATACCTGTCATATCCTCGTGCTTCCATGCGAATGTTGACATCCTGCATTTCAAAAAATTAGTCAATTGATTTTCAATATCCTGAGGGATATTGGTTCCTACGAGCACCGAGATATCCGGATTATCCTGATCCAGGATAACTTTCTTTACATCCTACTCTGAAGCTTCCATGATATCCTGGGCCCGCATCTTTAATTGCTATGTTGCATTAGGCTTGGTTGAGGATTTCATTGAGGATGAGTAGCATTCCTTCGCCTCCTGCTGATCACTATCAACCTTGACAACCCCCCAAGGGGTAGGGATCTTGATGCACTGATGATAAGTCGATGGCACAGCCTTTATATCATGGATCCATGGCCTGCCTAGTATGATGTTATAGCAGGATAGGGAGTCCATCACACAGAAACGTTGTATCGAGTTGACCCCTTCAACATATACTGGTCACTTTATCTCCCCTACGGTATTCCTAGCTTCCCCACTGAAGCCAACGAGCACGGTGGATTTCGAAGTAATGTCCATCGGAGATACATTCATCCTCTTCAATGTTTCCAGCTGAATTATGTTGACAGAGCTGCCATTATCCACTAATATCCTGCGTACAAAATGGTTAGCAACATATAATGTTATTACGAGGGCATCATGGTGAGGATCCTGGACAGTATCCCTGTCATCACTGTCGAAAGTGATCACTTTGTCAGTTGTGAGGGTAGTCATTCTGGCTGGTCTGTCTCCCCTTTCAGTCTTAGCCTCCTTTGCATGTTTCTTGGCCGCAGAATACGAAGTCCCACAAATGTCGGATCCTCCTGAAATAAAGTTAATTATTTTGGCATCTGTTGGGGGTGATGCTGCTCGTTCAGGATCCTTCTCGGGATCCTGCCCTTTATTTTTCTTTCTTCCCAGCAAATCCTTCAGATATCCCTTGCTCAATAGGTAGCTTATTTCTTTCCTTAGAGTAATGCAATCCTCAGTCACATGTCTGAAATCTTCATGGAAGGCACACCATTTGGATTTATCCTTCCAATCAGATTTTTGTTGATTCTTTTGAGGCCACCTAGGTTTATCTCCTAAACCCTGCATAGCATACATTAACTCAGGTATATTAACAGAAAAGCAATATTCAGATAATTCAGGATATTCTTCAGGATCCTCGTCTTCAACAGCATTCACTTTCTTGTTGTCATTTCTGCCATATGGCTTGGAGCGATACGGTTTATACGAGGATTCTGATTTCCTGTTGGTTGATTCGTAGGTTGCGGTAGAATTCATCCTCTCTTGCATCTTTTTGTCATCTTCCAAGCGAATATATCTCAAGGCCCTGTTACGAGCTTCGTCGAGATTCCTGCAGGGATTCATTACAAGATCCTGATAAAACTGAGAATCTTTTTGTAATCCCATCTTAAAAGCCTGCATAGCTGTTGCAACATCAAGATGTGGGATATCCAAGGATTCCCGACTAAACTTGTTCACATAATCCCTCAAGGATTCCTGAGGTCCTTGAGTTATCCTGTAAAGATCACTGGTTAGTTTCTCAAAACTCCGGCTGCAAGAAAACTGACTATTAAATAAATTAACCAAATGAGCAAACGAAGTAATTGAGTGAGGAGGAACATTTAACAGCCATTTTAAGGCTGATCATGTCAAGGTAGAACCAAAACCCTTGCACAAGCATGCTTCCTTGAGCTCCGGAGGGATAGGGTTAATCCCCATTCTTTCTCTATACTGGGCAATATGCTCTGCAGGATCCGTAGTCCCATCATACAGTTTCATGTTGGGGGTTTGAAATCTCTTTGGGAATTCAGCAACACAGATAGGATATGCAAAGCGGGATATCCTGTGGCTATCTTGGGACACTTCCGGAATTGGCTGGACCACTCCAGGTACACTGGATATCATGTCCTTCAATTTCTGAAGCTCCCTAGTAAATGTTAACGTCATAGCTGCATCCTGCAAAGACCCATTATTGTTAGTAGCAAGAATATTATTATTTGACACGTTACCGGTCTGAGGATTCTGGCCATATCCTGAAGCATATCCTGAGCTCCTCACAGTTGACATCCTGACCGAGGAGGGTATCTCAGGAGTATGATTATGAGAATGGCTTGGCACGGTATTCCCCCGGTTATCCTCAGTGTAAACTGCAGAACTGAAGTTCAAAGCCCTAGGCTGCAAAGGAGTGACAGTTTCTTCAGCAGGTCTACTTGAGCCGGATTTCAAGAGTTGTATCTCTCTCATCAGCATCCGATTAGTTTCCTGCTGCTGCTTCATCTGTTCCTGTACACTACCAAACAAATTCAGAATTTCATCATTAGAGGCCAAAACAGGACCAGATCCCTGGGTACTGGGAGCGGGGATAACATCCCGAGCCACATGACTCTCAGTTCCGTGCGAAGAAGCTTGCATTCTTGGAGGAGGAGGTGGAAGCACCGAACCAATTGTTGCAGAGGTTGTAGCAGACATGGTGGAAGGGCTCATGTTTGATCTCGAGGCCATTGAAAACGATGTAGGAAAAAGTTTTGACAACAGAAAACCGAGTAATGATTTTACTAAAGTTTTTAGTAAAAATAGCACCACTTGCCCCACGGTGGGCGCCAAATTGTTTTGGTCAAAAATTACCGAAGCAATTAAGTGATCAAATTAGTTAAGTGAGGTAGTGTGCTAGAAATGAGTGTCGAAAATATGCTAATCAAATTAATTGTAAAAACAGTTTCAGGATACGACTCAGGATATAGAGTTGTATCTATGATCAAACGATGAGCGAGAAACGTAAAGAGGTGACACGAGATGTACGAGGAAAGCCCTTGATCAATCTAGATCGCCGGCACAAAACCTCGGGAGCTGACAATCGCAGCTGCCTTGTTCTTCTATTACTTCAAATATCAGGATACAGTGCAGGATGTGATGCGGATCAACTAAGTGTTACAATGTGATTCGAGTACAAGTGTTTGTGTGTAGTGGTTGCCAGTAGCTTGAGAGTAAAGTGTGTGCCTTAACTGATCCGATCCATCTATTTATAGTAAAAGAAATGTAACAAACTACCCTATTAAACCGGGATCCGGCGGATTTTCCCTACTCGAACGTTGTAGACCTGGTACTTCGGGTTCAACGTCTCTCATGTAACTGGTTTGCCCGAGTCTTAAGGAGAAGAAGTCCATCTGACCGTTAGTGACCTACAGCTTCTAACCTGCACGTGGTCAATTTAGTTAACACCAGGATATCGCACCAGGATGTTACCAATATCCTGATCCGGTATCCTGGTCACATGTAAACAATCAAAAGCAGAATATTAGTCAGGATATATATGCTCAGAAAATGACCCATAACAGGCATTATGATCAATTCACGTGTACTTAACATAATAAATGGATGGGGTTAACGGAGGTGGACTGAAATGGTTACGAAATTGAAACCACAGGGACTGAAATCGGAATTTTTAAACTAATGGACTGAAATAGTGATTTTTGACAAACCACAGGGAGGAAAACAGTAATTAACTCTATTTATTATTATAAAAAATGTGGTATTTTACTCTGATAAAATATTTCCTAACTACGGTCCTGATGTAAATTCCGCTGCCAAATTTGATAAACACTGATACCACTGATACTGGCTCGCGGCCACCCGTTCCCAAGAGTGAGGGGTCGGGGGTTGCGACACGTTTCCTCCAAAATAGGGCCATGCCACTATAACCAAGATAATCTCTTAAAAAACCCAATGTGCAGAAATCATCAAATGATACGTAAAAGATAAGTCAGAACCAAGTGATTATATAGTGTCTATTTGTATCCTTTATTTATTTTAGTTTATTTAATTTATAAAAATCTTTTCTTAAAAATTTGGTTAGATTAGACGTTGACGATATTCCGGTATTAAAAGCTCTTGTGTCCTTGGACGACCTCAGTATCTTACCATCACTATATTACGCCAACAATGGGTGCACTTGCCCTAGCGTGTTGTAGAGAGTGATAGTGTTATATCGTGTTTTATAAATTTGAATCTTGATAAACGAGTAATAGTGCTTAAAAATATATCAAAAATCATACTACACTCCACCCACGTCAGTCACAACAGTGGCTACACGGGTAGGCAGTTCGTAGTGGAGTTATTTGATGGGGAGATGCCAATGTAATCCAAAACGTGTGCCACGAGAGTAAGGGTAGGTTGGTGAGGCAGGTTTCCTCCTTAAATGGCCTGGAAAGTAAGTTCATCAAAGCGAGCATGTCTTATGACATATACACAAGAGGTAGTCGGGTCAAGGAACTTGTAGCCTTTGTATTGTGTGTGGTAACCCATGAAAATGCATGGTAGGATTCATAGAGACAGTTTATTTGTCGAATAAGCACGTAGGTAAGGATAAACCCGACAACAAAAAACTCAAAAACTGTTGTATTCCGGTTGCTTGAAAAATAGAAGCTTGAACGGTGACTTACCATCCAACACCTTGGTAGGGATATGATTCGTAGTAGAAATGGCGGTGCAAAAGGCGTGCAACCAATTAGGTGTTGGAACATGGCTGTTAAAAAGTAATGCCAAACCGGTTTCAACAACATAACGATGCTTTTGTTCAGGCCATCCGTTTTGATGAGGCGTATACGAACAAAAAATATGGTGAAGAGGGTCATTGTCATCAAGTAACTAATTGTTTCATTTGACGGTTTAAAAACTCTGTACCCCCATCAATTTGAAATACTTTAATTGAGAATGAAAACTAAATTTGTACAAACTTCATAAAAACTAATAAGATAGTGTGAAACTCGAACTTTTCTTTAAAGGGGTAAAACCAAGTAAACCATGAAAAGTCATCCACAAAAACTGCATTGTAACGATAATTGTCAATGGACGTAACCGGAGAGGGACCCCACAAATCACAATGTACCAAGTTTATGGGATTGGTGTCGCAACCCCCGACCCCTTGTCTCGGGAGCGGTGTCGCGAGATCCAGATTAGTGGTATAAGTGTTTATTAATTTGGGAGCGGAAATTTTCATCAGGACCGTAGTTAGGAAATAGTTTATCAGAGTAAAACACCACATTTTATAAATAATAAATACATGGGAAAAACCAAAGTTTCCATTTATAATATGTTTATAGGGATAAACCCTAATTTATTGAAATAAAACTTCTTTCTTGTTTAGGTAACTTTTAAAGCCACTTTTACAAGCCTTCAGTGCTCTCCAGTTGGCTTCTATTTGGCTTTCATATTTTGTTACCTGAAACGCGTTTTAAAAAGTTTTATTAGCAAGAAATACTGGCTAGTGCATCTCAGTTTCATCAAAACAATTTTTATCATATTACAGTATTGAGGGCATCCGCAATTACATTTGTTTATATCTACCAAATTACCACCGACGGTACTGTCAATCTTGACTTGTGGTCATGTTACTATTCACAGTATTAGTAACAAGTAATGTATACAAAACCCCAACATACTGACAGTAATTGTAGAATCACAAATACTCAATCACTGTTAGTTATAATTAAAAACAATTGAGGTTTGTATAAAAGGTTTACAAAAATAGATGTACTCACATTGCTATTTTAGATAACCCTACTGCTTTCTGGTAACTTCCTGGTTATAATCTATTAAATTAAACAATGCACACGTGTTAGCAAGATAACCCAATTTACATTAGCTATACCCCCGAGACAGAGCTCCAACGACTGAGTCAGGCAGAGCCTTGACATGCGTTACGGAGCTCTAGATCAATCAGGCAGAGTAACTAATACGTAACTGGGGGTTATAATACTTACAACGAGGCAGAGCTTCGCTTTTTGTGGGTATAATACGCGAGTATTATAATAGCTATTCAGAAGTTGAGAGAATTTTCGAGAATTGAACGATTTGTCTGATGAGCTCAAACTCTCTATTTATAGGGCTGATCAGCCACTCCATCGCGCCCCGCGACGCCACAGGTTAAGCCTGTCGCGGGCCACGAGCCGCCTATAGCTAGGGTGTAGGTTGATCGAGTCAAGGGTTAGACCCGCCACGACTAGGACACGTGGCACTATTGTGTGTCCGGCAAACAAAGGCCGTCGCACCCCGCGACAGCCTTGAGGTGTTTCCGTCGCGGGCCGCGAGACACTATTATTATTTGTTTTATTTGATTTTTATAAATATAAAGGTATATTAGGCCCGTTTTTCGTATACGGGGTGTATTTTAGGACGTATAGGACATGTTTAAGGGTTTCGGGAGAGTTGTTATATCCTCCCCGCCTTGTTTTAGATATCTTCCTCGAGGTCTACTGGAACAGGTGTGCATATTTCTTTTGCATCTCCGACTCGGGCTCCCAAGTGTATTCTGGCCCTCTTTTGGAATCCTATTTCACTTTGACCAGAACAAATCTCTTGTGTTTGAGATTCTTGATCTTTCTATCTTCGATCTGTAGCGGTTTCTCTACAAACTTAAGTTTCTCATTTACCTCCATGTCCTTAAGAGGTACCACTAATGTTTCATCTGCTAAACACTTCTTGAGATTACATACATGAAATACATCATGTATTCCTGCCATTTCCTCTGGCATTTGTAGCTGATAAGCTACTGGTCCTATTCTTTTAATAATATCAAAAGGTTCAATATACCTGGGGCTTAGCTTTCCCTTCTTAATAAATCTAACCACTCCTTTCCATGGAGAAACTTTTAATAGTACTTTATCTCCTACTTGAAATTCCAACGGTTTTCGTCTGTTATCAGCATAATTCTTTTGATGATCTAGGTGCTGCTTTTAGTCTTTCCTTGACTTGAATAATCTTGTCCATTGTTTCTTGTACTATCTCTGGTCCAGACAGTTGTTTTTCTCCAATTTCTGCCCAACAGACTGGAGTTCGGCACTTCCGTCCATACAGTGCTTCAAATGGTGCAGCATTGATACTGGTATGATAGCTGTTATTGTAGGAAAATTCTATTAATGGTAAATGATCGTCCCAATTTCCTCTGAAATCAATTACACAAGCTCTAAGCATATCTTCCATTGTCTGAATTGTCCTTTCGCTTTGTCTGTCCGTTTGAGGATGATAAGCTGTACTTCGTTTTAACTTGGTTCCCATTGCTTTCTGGAAAGTTGTCCAAAAATGAGAAGTAAAACGGCTATCTCTATCAGAAACAATAGACAAAGGAATTCCATGTAATGAAACTATTTCATTTACATACAACTTGGCTAATTGTTCCATACTGAAAGTTTCCTTCATAGGTAAGAAATGAGCAGATTTGGTTAATCTGTCTACAATCACCCAGATTATATCATTACCTTTTCGTGTCTTGGGTAATTTAGTAACAAAATCCATTGTTGTCAATTCCTATTTCCATATTGGCAATTCCAATTGCTGCAGTAAACCTGAGGGTTTCTAATGTTCAGCTTTAACCTGTGAACAGGTTAGGCACTTAGCAACATAGGCTGCTATATCCTTTTTCATTCCTATCCACCAGAAATTATTTCTTAAGTCTTGATACATTTTATCATTACCGGGATGTATCGTATACTTAGACTTATGGGCTTCTTCTAAAATTCGGTGGCGTAGGTTTCCTTGTTTGGGTATCCAGATTCTTTTCTTATAGAATCTCCAAATTCCATCTATTCCTTGTTATAATTCCTTAATCATTCCTTTAATTTTTCAGTATCGTCCTTGATTACTGATTCTTGTACTTCTCTAATTTGCTCATTTAAATCTATCTGCAGATTTAATTTGAGAGAACGTACTCTTTTTGGCTTTTCATGATACTTTCGACTTAAAGCATCAGCTACTACATTAGCTTTTCCTGCATGATACTGGATATTACAATTATAATCACTAAGAATCTCCATCCAGCGTTCCTGTCTCATATTTAATTCCTTTTGCCCAAAAACATATCTTAGACTCTAATGATCGGTGAAAACAGTAAACTTACTACCATAAAGACAGTGTCTCCAAATTTTATGGGCAAAAACTATAGCTCCTAACTCTAGATCATGAGTCGTATAATTTTCTTCATGATTCTTAAGTTGTCTAGAAGCATAGGCTATAACATTTTGACGCTGCATCAACACACATCCATAACCAAACTTAGAAGCGTCACAATACACTATCAAGTCTTCTGTTCCTTCTGGTAACGCTAGTATGGGTGCGTTGGTTAACTTTTGCTTTAGAATCTTAAAAGCTTCTTCCTGTTTTGGTCCCCATTCAAACTTAACTGATTTACGGATCAGTTTCGTTAAGGGAATGGCTATTCTAGAAAAATCTTGAATGAAACGTCTATAATAACCTGCTAGTCCGAGAAAACTTCTCACCTCCGTTGGTGATTCAGGGACTTTCCATTTAGTAATCGCCTCGATTTTGGTGGGATCTACATGAATTCCTTCATGATTAACCAGGTGTCCAAGGAATTGTACTTCTTGTAACCAAAATTCGCATTTTGAAAATTTAGCATAAAGCTTTTCTTTTCTCAGCAAATTTAAAAGTATAAGCAAATGCTCTGCATGATCCTCTTTACTCTTAGAGTAAATAAGAATATCATCTATAAAGACAATTATGAATTTATCCAGATATGGTTTACATATTCTGTTCATCATGTCCATAAATGCGGCTGGGGCATTGGTTAAACCAAATGGCATGACTGTAAATTCATAATGACCATACCTTGTTCTGAAAGCAGTTTTAGGAATGTCCTCTTCCTGTACTTTCAATTGATGATATCCTAAGTGTAAATCGATCTTAGAAAAGAATCGAGCTCCTTGCAGTTGATCGAACAGATCATTGATTCTCGGTAGTGGGTACCGATTTTTAATCGTAACCTTGTTCAATTCTCGGTAATCAATGCACATACGCATCGACCCGTCCTTCTTCTTGACAAACAAGATTGGTGCTCCCCATGGCGATGAACTAGGCTGTATGAAACCTTTCTCCAAAAGTTCGTCCAACTGATTCTTCAGTTCCTGCATCTCTGCTGGTGCTAAACGGTAAGGTTCCTTGGCAATCGGTGTTGTCCCTGGTAATAGCTGAATTCTGAATTCAACCTCTCTATCTAGCGGTAGTCCAGGTAATTCTTCTGGAAAAACATCTGAGAATTTAGATACTACGGGAATATCTTTTAATTCTTTTCCTTTAGTGTTAATGATTATGGAAATCATATACACTAGTGATCCTTTCCTTGCACAACTTGTTGTTTTCATCACAGAGATGAATTTTGTGGACCTATTTGGCTTATCTCCTTTAATTATGATCTTTTTACCCTTTGGTGAACTTACTTGTATTAATTTTTTATCACATAGAATACTACCATTGTTGGCTATTAACCAGTCCATTCCTAATACGATATCAAATCCAGCCATATTCATTGGGTAAAGGTTAGCAATAAATTTATGATTTAAGATTTCTATCCTTGCTCCCTGCAAGATTTTAGTAATCTTAAAGGATTCTCCATTTGCTGTTTCTACCAGACATTCTTGTTGAAGTTTAGTTAATGGTTGGTTGAGAATTTTGTAGAACGAAGTATTAATAAAACTTTGGTTCGCACCAGAGTCAAATAATACTTTAGCAAAAATATCATTAACTAAAAACGTATCGGCGATCACATCCGGAATCATCTTGGCTTCTTCAGCTGTCAGAACAAATGCTATAGCATTCTTGGTAGTTTTGTTGTTTGTTACTAGAGCTAGTTTTGGGCAGTTCGGCTTGATATGTCCCATTTCTCCACAGTTGAAGCATAGCTTGTTGCTGGGTTTCCTTCTGCAGTCTTCTTCCTTGTGTCCAGACATTTTGCAAAAGTTGCAGTATGTCGAGCATTTTCCTGAATGCTTTTTTTGCAGGACTTACAGTAACTTTTCCCATGGTAGTTATTTCCTTAACGAAATTCTTGGGTAAGTTTCTAGGCTAGGTTCTTTCTCTGATTCTCTTCTTGCGTACGTACCAATTCATCAGTCAAGGTATTGGCTAATTCTTGGGTAAGTTTCTAGGCTAGGTTCTTTCTCTGATTCTACTGTTTCTTCAAGGTATTGACTACATGTCTGATTTCACTAATTAATCCCCAGATGTAACGGGAGATTAATACTGGTTCTGGTGAGGCTAAGGTTGGCACTATCCTAGCATATTCGAAGAATATGGTAGTGTAACCCTTGCAATCTATTCCAGTCACTCTAAGGTTTAAGAACTTATTAGCAATTTGTTCTTTTTCATTAGGAGGACAGAATTTTCTTTCAACCATTTCCTTAAAGTCAGTTCATTCCATATTATAAACTCTGTCACTTCCCCTAGACTAGAGAATAGTATTCCACCATTCTAACGCTGCATTCTTAAAAAGATTAGAAGCAAACATAATCTTATCTTCATCTGCACATTTGCTTATTTTTAAGACTGCCTCTGTCTTTTCTATCCAACGTAGCGCTGCAATGGCTCCTTCATTACCAGAGAATTCTATTGGTTTGCAAGACCAGAATTCTTTGTAGGAACAACCATATGATATGGTTCTCCTTCTTTTTGGAATTGGTAATTGGTAATTGGAGTAGCGGTCCATTATTCACGCTATGACTTGGTTCACTAGGTGGTTGTTTACTTCCACTTTTATCATTTTCTGCTTCTTTAACAGACTTAATAATATATGGCATAGCATCTATGATTCCTTGTGCTACTATATGTTGGATGGCACTGTTATCTATTTGGTTTCCATTATTATCATTATTCAGGTTTTCCTGATTTTCTTCGTTGTCCATCTGGATTTACAAACATTTATCATGTATTAATATCACAGAATAAAATTTAATGCAACAATCAAACAAACAGATTGATCAAAATCGTTGAGCATTGCGACTTTTACCCTTTTTCATATATATATATATATAGGGAGAAGATCATGCGAGAACCACCTCTTATTGCGAGAACCGCGAGAACCAATGTGAACACAACCAAAAATGCCTAAAAATAGCTAAAAATCACACAAAAAATTTTTTTTTGAATTTTTTAATATTTTTTATAAAAAAAAATCGCTACTTTTCGAAGCAAAAAAAAAATTAATTTTTTTTTTTTTGCTTCTAAAAGTAGCGATTTTAACATAAAAAATTCAAAAAAAAAAATTTTAGATTTTTTTTTATTTTTTTAGATTTTTTTAGGTTTTTTGGGGGTTTAGTTTTTAGCATTTTAGCTTGGGGGGGTTAGGTTTTTGGGGGGTGGGGGAGGGGGTTTAGGTTTTGGGGGGGGGGGGGGGTTAGGTTTGTTTTAGGTTTTAGTTTTTAGCATTTAGCTTGTGGGGGGGGGGGGGGTTAGGTTTTTTTTGGGGGTGGGGGGTTTAGGTTTTGGGGGGGGGGGGGTGGGGGTTAGGTTTTTTTAGCTATTTTAGGTTGTGTTCACATTGGTTCTCGCGGTTCTCACAATAAAGGTGGTTCTCGCATGAGCTCCTCCCTATATATATATATATATATATAGGACAAAGATCCGTTAGGAACCACCCCTTATTGCGAGAACCGCGAGAACCAATGTGAACACAACTAAAGATGCCTAAAAATAGCTAAAAAACACACAAATTTTTTTTTTATATTTTTTATAAAAAAAATCGCTACTTTTAGTAGCCAAAAAAAGAAAAAAAATTAAATTTTTTTTTTAATTTTTTGTTGGCTACTAAAAGTAGCGATTTTAACATAAAAATATTTAAAAAAAAATTAGATTTTTTTTTTATTTTTTTAGATTTTTTTTAATTTTTTTAGGTTTTTTTTTGGGGTTTAGTTTTTAGCATTTTAGCTTGGGGGTGGGGGGTTTTAGGTTTTTGGGGGGGTGGGGGAGGGGGGTTTAGGTTTTGGGGGTGGGGGGTTAGGTTTTTTTTAGGTTTTTTGGGGGTTTTAGCTTTTAGCATTTAGCTTGGGGGGGGTTAGTTTTTTTTTTTGGGTGGGGGGTTTAGGTTTTTCGGGGAGGGGGTGGGGGTTAGGTTTTTTTAGCTATTTTAGGTTGTGTTCACATTGGTTCTCGCATGAACCTTACCCTATATATATATATATTACAATCTAAAACGGAAATATAAACACACTACTAGTTATGCATCAATAGATATTAGGTTACCTATTTTAGTTGATTTGATTTTTTTTTCAAACTACATGCTTTTACACACACACACACATATATATATATATATATATATTATTAGGGGTTGAACTGCATCTCTCGCTCGTCGTATTTCCACACGAGTTTTTCTCCTACCTGTCTCATCTTATCTCCTCCTTCTATCAATTCCTCACCATAAGTGCGGAGTTCCTACACATTCTCATCACTCATGGGTGGTCGTGGTGCGGGTACTGGTTGTTTAATATTTCCTGAACATACTGATCATTATCCCAATATGGATCTAAAGGATTAAGGTTGGTGTTGTGCTATGGGATTTGGTATAGGTTCTTCATGTGGGTAGAGTTCCCTATAATCCCTGTGGTTATCTCCCCATAGATCATACGCTAGAGGATTGGGTGCTGGGATTCTAGGTATCTCATTAGGATCAAAGGCTGGTATGGGAAATTCGTTTCCTAGGTTAGGCTCTATCTCCATTGGTTGGGTTGGAAATAAAGGCAATGGTTATGGTGCAATTATCTGATCTAGGTTTGGGTCTACTGCAGTGGTGGCTAATATATGGAAGTTTGCCAAGCGTCTATTAACTATGTCTTGTGTCTGGGCATTGACTTCCCTATTGGCTGCTGCTAAAGCTCTTTACTAGTGTAACGTTCTCATTCGCTTTCTCCTCTCGTGTGCTCCCCTACTAAACCATCATCTCTTTTTTGAAGGGAATGGTTCCTCGGATTACGCCTTAAATATGAAAATCCCCTCTTCTGTATCAGCAGAATACCCCGAAGGAGTAGGCTGTGACGAGGTTCCTTCACTTTTGGAAGAACTATCTAGATGACGGTAGGCGTCAGATGTACCTTGCTTACTCATACTGTAAACTAATAGATTGTCAAATAACACAAAACAATAATATACATGTATACTCATAATCATATAGATTATTTCCTAACAGAATTGATAAAATTTTGGTGTCAGCAGAACACTTCTGTGGCTCCAATCAGTGGTTGTAGCTCTGATACCACTCTCTGTCGCAACCACCGACCCCTTGTCCCGGGAGCGGTGTCGCCTGATCCAGATTAGTGGTATATGTGTTTATTAATTTGGCAAGGGAAATTTTCATCAGGACCGTAGTTAGGAAATAGTTTATCAGAATAAAACACCATATTTTATAAATAATAAATACATGGGAAAAACCCAAGTTTTCATTTATAATATGTTTATATGGATAAACCCTAATTTATTGAAATAAAACTTCTTTCTTGTTTAGGTAACTTTTATAGCCACTTTTACAAGCCTTCAGTGCTCTCCAGCTGGCTTCTATTTGGCTTTCACATTTTGTTACCTGAAACGCGTTTTAAAAAGTTTTATCAGCAAGAAATACTGGCGAGTGCATCCCAGTTTAATCAAAATAATTTTTATCATTTTACAGTATTGAGGGCATCCGCAATTACATTTGTTTATATCTACCAAATTACCACCCACGGTACTGTCAATCCTGACTTGTGGTCATGTTACTATTCACAGTATTAGTAACAAGTAATGTATACAAAACCCCAACATACCGACAGTAATTGTAGAATCACAAATACTCAATCACTGTTAATTATAATTTAAAACAATTGAGGTTTGTATAAAAGGTTTACAAAAATAGATGTACTCACATTGCTATTTTAGATAACGATACTGCTTTCTGGTAACTTCCTGGTTATAATCTATTAAATTAAATAATGCACACGTGTTAGTAAGATAACCCAATTTACACTAGCTATACCCTCGAGACAGAACTCCAACGACTGAGTCAGGCAGAGTCTTGACATGCGTTACGGAGCTCTAGATCAATCGGGCAGAGTAACTAATACGTAACCGGGGGTTATAATACCTACAACGAGGCAGAGCTTCGCTTTTTAGTGGGTATAATAACCGAGTATTATAATAGCTATTCAGAAGTTGGGAGAATTTTCGATAATTGAACGATTTGTCAAATGAGCTCGAACTCTCTATTTATAGGGCTGATCAGCCACTCCGTCACGCCCTGCGACGCCACAGGCTAAGCCTGTCGTGGGCAGCGAGCCGCCTATAGCTAGGGTGTAGGTTGGTCGAGTCAAGGGTTAGACCTACCACAACTAGGACACGTGGCACTATTGTGTGTCCGGCAAACAAAGGTCGTCGCGCCCCGCGACACCCTTGAGGTGTGTCCGTCGCGGGCCGCGAGACACTATTATTATTTGTTTTATTTGATTTTTGTAAATATAAAGGTATATTAGGCTCGTTTTTCGTATACGGGGTGTATTTTAGGACGTATAAGACATGTTTAAGGGTTTCGGGGGAGTTGTTATAATTGGAAGCTTTACTATCATTAATTTGAAACGGTAAGCGTTGTCCTTTAAACATTTCACATAAAGAACATACTATCGGTTTAGGTAAAATGGAGGTGAATTTTAAGTACCCACACTTATTTAAAAATAAAATTGTATCAAACGATAGATATCCCAACCGAAAATGCCAAAATTCAAAGATGCTTTCAACATATTTGTAGAAACTGTAGCAAAGGCTTTAGGACTCGTGTGCAAAACGTATAGTCCATCTTCACAACATCCTTAGGCCACCACATGTTTCGTTGTGTGGTCCTGAATATAAAAAGTAAGGTTGGGAAAACAAGACATTTAAATGATTTTTCATGTGGCATGGGACCACCAAATTGTCTTTTAAGTGTATGTCATTAGAAATCTTTATGTGACCAATATTTGAAACGGGAAGACAGTAACCATTACCAATTGTAACCTTAGCATCACCCAAATAAGGAGCATGTTTAGGGAAGTTAATAGGTGGGTTTTCCATGAGGTCTATAGCCCCTATATCAGCAATCCAATTGGGACCCGAAGAAGTTACATGACATTGAGCATGGAAAGCTTTAGCCAAGTCCGACATGGAGGAAATGGATTGGTGCGCAAAGTTTGCAAGATTGGGACATACATTAGAAAAGTGTCCATCCATGTGGTTTGTAGCTCCATACCACACGCATGAGAACCGAGCCATGACAAAGGTCAGTCTCCATGGGGGTGTAGACGGTCCATGAATCGAGTTTAGGAATAGTTCGTAGGCTCGGCTTGGATAAGTAAGTCACGAAAGGATGGGGCAGGTTTAGAAGCATGAATGGTGGTTAAAAAGGTTACAAATGATGCACCAAGTCCACATCGAAACAAGTGGATCTTATCGGTTTACTCTACCGTTTGACCAACTGTGGCGAGTTAGTCCCAAATGTGCTTGAACTTTCTCACAAATTCAGTAACAGATGATGTTCCCTTCACGGTTTGACAAAGTTAGTCCCTAAGGTTTTGGATACGTTTAATTTAAGTGTTATATACGCGAACTCAAAAGTGAGCCACATGGAGCGTGTCACAGCCCCCGACCCCTTGCCCCAGGAGGCGGGCGGCTGCGAGCTTCACACATTTGGTGGTATCGGTGTTTATCAGTTTTGGCAGCGGAAAATTTCATCAAGACCGTAGCTAGGAAATATTTTATCAGAGTTAAACACCACTTTGTTTAAAATAGATAAATGGGATAAAACCCAAGTTTTCTGATAATACATTTATCATAACAAGTGGGACAAAATCCGACTTTTCATTTTGAAATATATTTATAGGGATAAACCCTAATTATTGAAAACAATTCTCCTTTTTAATTAGGTAACTTTTATAGCCACTTTTCTAAGCCTTCAGTGCTCCCCAGCTGGCTTTTATTGGCTTCACACTAAGTTACCTGAAACACGTGTTTAAAACATTTTATCAGCAAGAAATACTGGTGAGTGAATCCCAGTTTAATCAAAACAGGTTTCATCATTTCACAGCATTGAGAGTGATTACAATGTTTACATCTACACAATTACTCATTCAGTACTTGCCACTCGACCGAATCTGTGGCTATGGTCATATCACACATTGGCTAACCCATTGTCCAATTGTGAAGATTATCAAGTAATGTATACAAAACCCCATAATACCGGCAGTAATTGAAGAATTACAAGACTCAATCACTGCTAATTACATTTTAAAATAATTAAGGTTTTGTAAAAACAGTGTGCAAAAAGAGGATTACTCACATTGCTATTTTAGGGATTTCCATGTGACTTTCTGGTTATAATCTAGTTAAATAAACAATGCACAGGTGTTAGTATAATAACCCATATTTACATTAGTTATACCCTCCCCGAGACAGAACTCCAACGACTACGTCGGACAGAGCCTCAACAGCTGTTACGGAGCACTAGATCAATCGGGCAGCGTATCTAATACGTAAACTGGGCTTAAAATACTTACAACGAGGCAGAGCTTCGCTATTTTAGTGGGTATAATACCTGGGTATAACTTCTACACTACAGAAATTGAGAGGAAGAAATTGAAAGTGAACGATTTGGACTGAAGGCTGATCAAGGCTATTTATAGTGCCTGATCTTGACTTCCTCGCGCCCCGCGAAGGATGAAGAGAGGGTTTACGCGGTCCGCGAGGAATGGTAGGGCGGTGGAGGGTTGCTGAGTCATCGACACGTGGTGGCACCGGATGCCGGCCTGACTTTGAGCTGTCGCGGCCCGCGTAAGACGAAGAGATAGTCTTCGCTGCCCGCCAGGAACCATTAAAAATTGTTTTTATTTTATTTTTATAAAATTAAAGGTATTTAGGGCCATTTTACGTATACGGGGTGTATTTTAGGACGTATATGGGCATTCTAAATATATTAGGGGTGTCGGAAATATTTTAGGAGGGTTGTTATAGAGCGGGCGGTGGTGAGCCTGAGAGAGCGCGGTGGTAGTGCCATCGACATGAGAGATAGGATCCTGAAACGAGTGAATCGGTAAAATCTGGCTTCTCCAATAAAGATAGTGCATGAAGCTTGATGGATAACATGTGCAAGAGTGTGTTCATGGAAAGGGAAGCGTCGGAGGATTGGGAGGAAGAGGGAGTAGCCATGGCCGACGATGAGAAGGGGAAGATAGGGACGGTGGGAAAGTGAAGAAAGAAGGGCTAGGAAGGGGAGGGATCAACGCTCTATGCCATGTGATTAGTTATGGAGTGTGTGAAACCCGGGTGTTAAAGTGATTATATTACGCGTGCTATTGTGTTTTAATCGATTATGTATGTTGAATATAGTAACTACGAGAGTTTGTGGTTTTACAGGTTAATTGGCGTAATTCGGTGAAGTTATGATGTTTGGTGATGAAACGGAACTACCACGGATGCTTATCAAGGCATATTGTAGTAACCGGGACTTGTTTCAAGTCAAAAGTTAGTTCGGAAGATCAAGAAGCACCAATGGATGAAGTTAAGGGGCTTGCGAATAAATAAAAGGTTTCAGCATATTTGACCGTAAGTTACTGTACATTCCCGAAGGCTACGCTTGGAGAATCTGTTTACATCAGAAGATATGGACCGTAGCCTACGGTACTAATCCGTAGGTTACGGTGGTTCTTATATGTGAGCTCATGTTTGGAGTTTTGTTGGAATAAAAAGGGTTCAACACTAATATATATGGAGTGGACGGCATTGGGTACACAAAAACAACCCTTTGGTGGCTTTGGTTTTAATAAATGACATTACATATTCCCAAGACACAATACACATCTCAATATAAAACATACACACATACAGACATCAAAATGGCGCCGTTGCCGGGGGGCGTGCGCAAAGTGTTTAGTGTTAAGTTTTAGTAAAAAAAATAGTAAAAATTTTTTTTTTTTTTAAATAAATTTAAAAATCCCAAAAAGATTTTTCTTTGATGTTCGTGATTTACACTTGGTAGTTGAGTTGTGTTGTGCAGGATGACAGAGCATTACACAGATTTCAGCTTTTCTACGTGTATATTGTGCGGGGGTCCACGTCATCCGTGTATCGGTTGCCACGAGGCCCACTACAGGAGGGCACATGGAAAACCGGTGTCTTATGTTTCACAGCTTCCACTTCCATCATACGCTGATGATTATGACCTAGAGATGGAGGATGATTATTACTCAGATGGATATGATCGGGACGAGGATGTTTATTTTGAGCCAAGGACGGATGGACGATGTTTCTGTTGCGGTCGTAATCATACTTCTATTTATGATGATGTGTGCGCGGTGTATTTGGAAAATCCAGAGTATTGGAATAAAAAAATGATGGATGCGTACATCTCAACACCGTATCAGGGATACCGACAGTATCATCCCGAGGAATATCCTGAGCCCGAGGGTGCCTATGCTTATCAGACCGAGGAGGAGAAAAAGCTTGCTATGTTGGAAGTGACTTTGTCCAAACTCGAGCAGTATTTATCAGCACCCAACCTTTCCGATGAAGATCAAATCAGCTGCCTAGTTTCCAAGTGTCAGAAGTTAAAAATGAAGATAGATATAGAAGAGCGTCTCTCACCATTACCTGATGATATTAGAGATTATTCTCACATGGAGGAGGAGGTTGTGGAGGATAATACCACACCAATGAATCCTTTATCTGATGAAGAGTCACTGGTGGATCAGATGGTGTGTGAGGATAATGAGGCAGAGCAGTCTGATGAGATGAATGTGTGTACCGAACCTCTTCCCATATCAATCATTGCAATTAACAAGTGTGGGGAAGAGGGTTCGAGGAAGAAGATGAAAAGGGTGAAGCTACAAGACATCGGTGTATATCTCGTGAAGTGGATTAGCGAAACCTGCATGTGCTTTCTAAACATGCCAATTATACTGACAAGGTTATGGAGATGGCATGTAAATTTCCGGGCATTCGTTGGAAATGTTTTGGGTAAGTGTGCACTGAAACCACCGTAGCGCATATCAGGTAGTACGGTCTGGCTGAAGACCTTTAAACTTAGCGCTCTCGGGAGGCAGCCCGAGGATGTAGAGTATTGTATTTTGGTTTGGTTTCGTTTTGGTGTGTTTGTGTTTTGACAGGTTTCTACGTTCTATCTTCACGGATGCAATGAATCAAGTGTGGGGATGTTTGGCAACATCCCTGATGAGATCTCAAAGAATCCATGAGGGGCGAATGTTCCGGTTAGATCGCAACAGCTACACCGCCATAGACACTCACTTGCTTTCTGATTAGGTGCATGTGTTTATCTATCCTTTGTTTTATTTGTTTTCGTGTACTTGGTGGTGTGAATTTTTTGTGTTGGGAATGGTGTTATTTGTCGTGTCGTCTAGTTGTTTGCCGTTCATGGTTTGTAGATGGTATCTCTCGAGTTTAGATTATAAATTGCACCATACATTGGGGACAATGTATCCCAAGTGTGGGGATGCGGTAACTCGAGAGAGGGTTGGTAGGATTGATGATCTTAAATGCTTTGAATTGGTTGAAATTGGAAAAAAATTGAAAATTTTTGAAAACTTTTTGTCTCAAGTATGCTTGAACTACATGAAAACCAACATTTTCAATCACTAAAGGGTTCTTACTGATATTAAACTAACTTAGATCCCTAGTCATGGTTGTCCCTTTAAGTTTCATGAGAGTATTTCTGACATGTTTTTAGAGAATAGTTGGGAAGAGAAGCCTAACTAGGGGTAACATGCTTTAGGAATCACACATGCTACGTGTCGGCAACCCTTATTCCTTTTGTTCGGTGAGATATTTGAGCCTACTAGATCGTTACATGAATTTCAATAAATGTTCAATTGTTGAGTGTAGGCCATATGTTGCTTTGTCTTAGAACTTGTGTGGTTTGATACGTGCCGAGACTGTGCTTTAGCGTATGCACATAGATGATAAAGGCATTAGGACCGATTCATTGTGTTATATGTTGATTGTTTATCCCCCCACCTTAGTTAACCATGTTGAGCCTTTTACCCTTCGTTTGTTACACCTTTCGTTTGACCCGTTTGACTACCAACCATGAATGACAATTATGTGTTAGATATTTAAAAAAATGATGAAAAAAATAGAAAAAAAAGAAGAGAAAAAAGAAAAAAAATCATTGTTATGTTCGTGTTAAATAATTGGGTCGAAAATCACCCAAGTGTTAGTGCTATTGTGAATAAGTTGTCATGGTTTGGTATTCGTTGTGTTAGCCAAATAAACATAAAAAGCTAAAAATATTTCCCTACCTATACCCTTAACCCAAAACCCAAAATGTCCTTTTGATATGTGCTACGTTACTTGATACAGTGGAGGTGTGATTGCTATACAAGCTTATGATTGCAAAGTAGCATAGTTGGTTTTGAGCGAAAAATATACTAGCACATTACACGCTAGTTTTGATTAAACCGAGAGGAGCGATTATTGTGAGGGGCGTGTGGCATGTGTGTAGTATCATAAGCGTGTTAGTTTTAGTTAGGCAAGTCTTAAATTGTTTTAAATGCGTATCACTTATTTGTCAGATTGTCAATCTCGACTGTGTCAGTCTATGGGATGGGTATGACTTGGGACCTTAAATTGCTAATTCGGTAAGGGATTTAATGGTAACTTGTTAATAAGGTGAGTAATGTTGTAATGGTTGCTTGAGGACAATCAATGATAAGTGTGGGGATGTGATGGAGTGTGTGAAACCTGGGTGTTAAAGTGATTATATTACGCGTGTTATTGTGTTTTAATCGATTATGTATGTTGAATATAGTAACTACGAGAGTTTGTGATTTTACAGGTTAATTGACGTAATTCGGTGAAGTTATGATGTTTGGTGATGAAACGGAACTACCACAGATGCTTATCAAGGCATATTGTAGTAACCGGGACTTGTTTCGAGTCAAAAGTTAGTTCGGAAGATCAAGAAGCACCAATGGATGAAGTTAAGGGGCTTGCGAATAAATAAAAGGTTTCAGCATATTTGACCGTAAGTTACTGTACATTCCCGAAGGCTACGCTTGGAGAATCTGTTTACATCAGAAGATATGGACCGTAGCCTACGGCACTAATCCGTAGGTTACGGTGGTTCTTATATGTGAGCTCATGTTTGGAGTTTTGTTGGAATAAAAAGGGTTCAACACTAATATATATGGAGTGGACGGCATTGGGTACACAAAAACAACCCTTTGGTGGCTTTGGTTTTAATAAATGACATTACATATTCCCAAGACACAATACACATCTCAATATAAAACATACACACATACAGACATCAATTAGTTAACGTATCTTATATTTAGGTCATTTAACACACGAATTTACCCTTATTGGTGAATTTTATTTTATTTTTTTAATGTTGAATTTTATTTTATTTTTACTTTTTAGTTAACACTGTAATAATTTACCAAAGCAATCCCAACACCAAAATAAATTGGAGTTCATCTTTATTAAAAGAGTAAAGTGCCATTTTAGTTCATGAGGTTTCTCTAAATTTGTCATTTTAGTTCAAATAGTTTTTTTCGTCTGTGGATCCCTGACTTTTCCCTTTTGTTGTCATTTTGATCGCATTGCCTAACTTCATCCAAAAAACCACATTTTTAACCAGTGGTATTTTAGGGATTTTCAATTTAAATCTTTTCAGTTGCTATTTTGGTCCATTCTTTTATTATTATTATTATTATTATACAAAAGATAAAAAAGAGTAAATTGTCATAATTCCACACCTCTCTCACTCTTCCCCTCAACTCCTCTCTTTCTCTCCCTACCTCTACACATCTGCATCTTCATCTTCTCCACCAAAACCCTAATTTTATTTCCAAACCTGCAACTTCAATGGAGACAGATGAAAGTTGCATAGACATCATCCACCATCGTCACCTACCTATCCACCAACCACCTCCACCACCGTCACCTACACCATTATTGCAATCGCCACCTAAACCTGGAACCACCAACCAACCACCGTCATCTCCGACCACACACCACCGTAAACCACCGTCATCTTCGACCACACACCACCGTAAACCACATCGTTGTCGCCTCCTATCTGAACGTTTTAGGCTGTTTCCGATGATGATGATGACAGATTCAAATTATGTGGCGGTGGGAGGTGAATGCGGAGGTGGGAGACGCTGGTGGGAGGTGTGCGATGGTGGGTTCCAGCGACATCAGAGAGAGGACTTGGGTTCCGGATGGTTTTGTGGTGGTTATTGGGAGGAGAGATGTATTTCAGATCTGATTTCTTGTGTTTTCAGGTGGTCTCGTGGTTATATATACTGTAGTGGTGGTGGGCGACTTTTAATTTGGGGAACGCTGAGGATGATGGGTTGAGGATGATGGTGGCTTTTGATTTGGGGAACGGTGGGGTGTGGTGGTGGCAGGTGGTGGGTAAGGGTGGTGTTAGCGGTGGTGGTGGCAGCGGTTGGTAGAGATGATGGGGTGGGTGGCGGACAAAAGATCTGTGTGTATTGTAGGTTTAGTAATGATATTATTTAATAACTTTTATTATTATAATTATTATATATAAATGATTAAAAGAAAAAAAATTATAACAATGGTTTTGGATGAAAATGGCGATTTGAAAACTTTTTTTTTTTGTTAATCTTCAAAATACCCCTTGTTAAAAATGGGGTTTTTGAATGGAGTTAGACAATGTGATCAAAATGGCAAAAAAAGTGAAAAGTCAGGGACCCAGAGGCGAAAAAAAAAAACTATTTTGACGAAAATGACAAATTTGGACAAACCTTAGGGACTAAAATGGCAATTTACTCTTTTTAAAAATAGAATAAAATTGGATAAATTACACTTTTCGTCCTTTAACTTTAATAATTACAATCACAATCCTTTATTTACAAAATTCATTACACATTTCGTCCTTTTACACTAACTAAGTAAAAATTTTATGTTAAATCAGATCATGTGCATATCATGCAAGGGCATTTATGTCATTTTACCCCTATGATCCTAAAACCTAAAAAAAACTATCTTTCACACCGTTCATCCCCAAATCAATAACCCCCACCAACATTAATCAAAGCAAAGAATTACCAACAACTATATATCAATTCTAACACAGTATACTCAGATAAACATTCAATAAAAGCTAAACGAAAAACTTTCTGTGTAATATCATCAATCAACCAACCAATTAACTGTATGCAAAATCATCAATTTCAAGTACCTTATTTCAAAGACACAACACAACATTTTCACTGATCAACTCAAAAAAATCTTCAATTTGTTCAAGAACTCGCCGGTTTCTGTTCTTCCGCCCCTGAATCTGATGCTCCGGCCACCGGCACCGCCTCAGCCGCCTCTTTCTCCTTCTCCAGCCACCGAGTCCGCCGCATAAAAAGGAGTTAAGAGAGAGAGAGAGATCAGTTCTTTGAGTTTTTAGAGAGAGTGGGAGATGGGCTTTTTTCAGATCTAGAGCAGGTGGCTTTTCAGATCGGAATGAGATGAAGATGGGTGGGAATACGGTGGTGGCGTCTTGTCAGATGGTGGTAGTAGGTGGTCGATTACGACGGTGGTGGCTACCAGTGGCGGTGACTGGTGAGGGTTTGTTGAAGAGAGAGAGAGAGAGAGCTGGGAGAGTTTATATTTTTCATATATATTGTATAAGTTTCTTTAAAGCTGATTTCTTTTTCATATGTATTGTATAATTTTCTGATTTCTTTTATTATTTGATATTATTTTAGATAAATAAAATAAGTAAAATTACCAATCTACCCTCATGTATATATCACATGACATATTTAACTGAAAATTTTAACCAGGTTAGGGTCAAAGGACGTAAAGTGTAATGGGTTTTACAAATAAAGGATTGTGACTGTAATTATTGAAGTTAAAGGCTATCCGTTGCAATCCAGTACAAACATAAAGGACGAAAAGTGTAATTTACCCAATAAAATTCTAGTAGCTTTTGCTGAAATATAGCATGAAAAGTCTAATGATGTCAAGGCTAGAATCTATACATATAATAAAAGAAACCATGTTAGGGACACATGGCGTTCTATGAGGCAGTCTTAATTATTTTTTTAAATATTTATTATGGAAAGTCAATTATTGATAATATTAAATTTAAAATTTTAGAAGAGTTTTAATGATAAAGACAAAGATAACTGATAATAATATATTAATTATTATAATCATATATTAATTATTAAAATCTAAAAAACTATATTAGCGTTTTAAATATTTATAAAGATAAAGATTTTATTTAATTGGTAGTTTTAATTGTTTTTATATTTTGATGATAAGGACAAAGATAACTGATAATCACATATTAAAATAAAAATATTTATTTTAATCAACTGTATCGTTAAAAGGATTTATTCAATACATGTAGAATATATATATTTTTATACATGGTATATTTAGAATCCTATTTCTAATAAAGGATATCATTATCCTGTTTTACACTCCAATGAAATAATAATAATATTAAATCATAATATCCAGCTTATCTCTTGTATATTTAATATTTTTTACTAAAATATTTCTTTTCTTTTTTTATGTTGATTATCCAACATCAGGTAATACGTAAGTTTCTAACCTAATAATAAATAAAGAAATAAAGAAACAAAGTAAAATGTTATAAACCATGTAATACGCAACTCTCTAACCTAATAAAAAATAAAGTGAGATGTTACAATAAGTAAATAGTACCTCAAAGTTCCTTTTGTTAGAAAACACATCTTGATGACTAAATGTTCTAACGGATTACATTATTCGTGTAAGACATGTGTTTATTCAAATCGTGCAATACACGAGTTTTTAAAAGATGTAACTATTTTATTACTTAGTATATAAAATTATATTTATTCAACCCGTGTAATACACGGGTTCTAACCTAGCATATAATATATTAATATTGGAGTATATATTGGTGAGGGGTGGGGGTAGTGGTGCACAAATCGAGTTTTTTTAAAAACCGGGTTTCGGGTAGGATCGGGTTTTACAAAATCGGGTTTTTTTAAAAACCGGATCGGGTCCGGGTCCGGGTTCTCTACCAAAAATGTATACCCTATATACCCGGGTTCGGGTAGGGTTCGGGTCGGGTTTTATAAAACCCGGGTATTATAATACCCTATTTCCGGGTTCGGGTATTCATCGGGTAGGGTTCGGGTATGCATCGGGTTGGGAAAAACCCGCACCGGGTATTAAAAAAACTCGACCGGAACTATGCTTATAAAATGTATCAAACATAACTCTCACACATAGACATCAAATCTATTGATAAACAGAGGCACAATTTATAAACAGATGCACAATTTATAGTTCCTCATGTGGTTATTCTTGAACTTTATAAACAGAGGCACAATTTATTAAATACAAAAACTAATAATGATATTAAACAAACAAAGAAAATAGAATGGCCAACATATATTGGCATATTTGTTTTCACTTGTAATGAAATATACTAAATAATTAAGTAGCGGTGGCAAATATCATTAGAAACCTAATAATTAAACAAGATTACATCAAAGTGCATACATAATTTTGTTAAATCATAAGAACTAGAAGTCTTAATGCATACATAATTAAACAAGATTACATCGAAATCGGGTTTTTTTAAAAACCGGTTCTGGGTATTTATAAAACCCGGTTCCGGGTTCGGGTTCGGGTATTTATAAAACCGGGTTTCGGGTATAAACCGGGTATAAAAAAACCGGTTCTAGGTTTTAGATCAAATATGCATACCCGGTCCCTACCCTACGGGTAGGGTCGGGTTCGGGTTGGGGTATAAAAAACCCGGTTCCGGGTTTTTTTCGGGTCTGGGTTCGGGTTTTTTGTGCACCACTAGGTGGGGGACGGAACTCAGACAAACTTTTATTTATAAAAAATAAAAAGTATACAAAATCTAAGGCACCAAACATTCCTGAGTCCTAACAATTGGGCTTTTGAAAGCCTGTCCCAATGCCTACGATTGTGGACCCTATACAAATTAGCTATAAAAGTCGGCCCAATACTAAGTATGCCTACCACAAACGGCCCAAGAAACAAACCCACATTTCCAAATTCCAATAACTCCTTATAACTTAGCTATATATGTTCGATGGTAATTAAGGAATGTACCATAGCAAAATATGTTAGCTAGTAACTGAGGAATATACCATAGCAAAATCGGTTATGTTAACGGAAGTCGGCCAACACTTGAACGAATCAGATCCTAGGGTCTTGGCTTTGGCCTCGGCTCGGGTTCACTACACATCCCTAAGAACACATTGAACCACCCCTAGTCTATCCCATAACTCATCAATTATCATAAGATAAATGCATTGGCTAGATTAACTAGATTCAAAGGGTCTCATCTGTGTCTTAAACTTCTACTTTAACTAGACTCAAAGGGGTCAAATGTGTGTTGGTCAAATGTCTTCAACTCCTACTAGTTTTTTACTTCGATTATTGAAATTGCTTCTAATCACCTTTACCATAGTTACTCAACACACCATGTCGAAAACGGATCTGAATTTAAACATTTACTTTGCTTCTAATCACTCTTAGTGATTTAAGTCACTAAGAGTTTCATTTAGTTTGTATAAACAAAGGTATAACTCGTCCACGTATTTTGTTGTTATCTGAATTTGATCATGTGGTTTTATAAGATATAAAGAATATGGTTTTGCATAGAGACAATAATTATAAACAAACTATAATATTGAATATATCATCATGAAAAAAAGATGAAAAATAATGTAACGCTCATGCTTCAGGGGGATTTTCGTCATTTGATTGTTTATTCATTCGGTTTCGTAGTTCTTCAAATGCCTTCATGCTCTCTGCGTCAAATCCTCCTGCAAACTGTAAACAAAAACCATGGCTTCAGGGGTAGTTTCATCATTTATTTAAACGGGTTGACATAGTAATCAAGTTGTAAAAGCGTTGATGGGTTGTAATAGTGAGTTAAACAGATCATAAACAGGTTTTCGGGTCGACTTGTTAACTATACGGGTTAAACAGGTCAACCCAAAAACGACCCTTTATTTTAGCAGGTCAACCCAAACACAACCCATTTATTAAACTAGTTAGATATGACAACTCAAAACATGATAATTTTCAAGTCGTGTTTTGGGTCGTGTCAAAAATCGACACCCTTATTGACAAAAATACCATACTTGAAGGTTCATCAACGCACATATGCCATAAGTGGAAATCGTTATTTATGGAAAAAAGGGTCAATTTGGGTTATACTTCTCCTTTAGGAGGTCAAAGAGGTTAAAGTCATCCCTAGTGTTTTCAAAATGTATAGAACCACAAAATCATTTTATTTTAAAACCTTAAGTTTTCAATACATTTATAAAACTTAATTATTTATAATATTTAACTAAAGCAGTTACAAAAAGTGTTTGTGGGTCAGCGTAACCCATATTGATCAATACCAACATGTTTTGAGCTGAACCCAGCTTAAAACCTGCCCAACCCGCAGGTCAGTTTTGCCATTCCTGAAAGTAAATATTACCTGATGAACACGAAAAGCAAAACGCACGCCCTGAAGCACCAAAAACTCTCTGTTTGGTTCTTTCTCGGGTCCATCCAATGCATCAAGTTCTGATGCAACGCGCTTCATGTACTTCCTAGCCAATTGTACAGACGCCAGCTTGATCTGCAAATAAAAGTTTGTTACTATTTTTATAGTTTTTTACATTTTGAATGCGTGACAAAATAAGATACTATAACTTAAGATAACTGTACCTTGCCTACGACACCTGAATCTTGCAACCAGTTGACTGGGATGCCAAATTCTTTGTATCTAGACATAGCCATGTCCCTTGTTCGTAGTAATGCATAAACGCTGTTCTCCACCCTGAAAAATAACCAGACCATCGGTTTGGTTTTGCCGTCGATCAGTTTAGGAATTTTCAAACCATATTGAACAGTTTGGTTTATAGTTTATACTCATAATCGGTCAGTACCGTTAGATTTTGCGCTATGTATCTATATTTTACTTGGGCATTTAGTCATTTCATGTTGGACTATATACACATGATTGGGCTTTGCTTAAGAATACAATACAAAGAGTTGGTCTTTTTAAGTTTATGTTCCGGAACATTGTCACTTCTTTACTTTAATGATGTTTTATGTTATTTTTATTACAAAGGCCCAATAAGCCCAAAAGGTGTAACCAAATCGAAGCCAAACCATCAATAACAGCTTGGTTTGGAATTAATTTTTCAAGAACTTTGTTTTGATTTACAATGGTCAAAAACCATTACTAATGGTTTGGCTCACTGTTTGACCTAAAAACCGTCAAACCTGACCATGAACACCCTAATGATTAATAAAATGATTTGAGAATTAGAGTGTTTGATACATACTTTTCAAGCAACCTGTACATCTTCTTCAAAGCAGCTTCACAAGAGAGATTGGGATCATCAACAAAGTTAGTTACTTGTGATTCAAGTTTCATTAGATCTTGATATTCAAAGGCTGCTTCTCTCAGTGCATCTGCTTTCCCTTCTGGCCAGTCAAAGTGCTTCAGTACTGCCCTCTCATCAACCTTTCCAAACATCACAACATAACTCAATCTTTGTTTCTTTATTATTTTTGTAAAATGCAACTTAAAAACGCTTTATATTAAACAAATTATGTAAGGCATACCAAGAAGGAAAGTTCTTCATCTAGCCAGTTTACAAAGGCCAGCAGATCTTCTATGTCAGTAAACGAAGCAGCACGGACTTCCGAAGCAAGTGACTCGACAAAATCACCTTGAGTTTCCACATCAGCTTTTACCTGAAAAAACACAAAACTTTATTTAGCACAATATTATATCAAATCAAACTAGATTAAAGTTCAGAATCTTGAAACATACAGCCAACAGGAAAGTCGATCGGTTCTCAATCTCCCCAATCATGTTACTCCTTGCATCTGCCGTGTTAGACGCAATAGTGGATATAACAGATGTATCCTTCTTCGCTTCACGTTTCATCAAGCTCTGGTAGAACTCAACCAGTTCTGGAGCGCGGTGAACTTTGTCACCACCGCCAGCTCCTCTGCCAAGGCTTCCTGGCGGAGGGGGTGGTGGTGGCGGCCCACCAGGTGGCGGTGGAGCCCCTGGTGGGGGAGGTGGAGGAGGAGGCCCACCTCCAGACACCACCGGATTAGCGGTGGCAGCAGGAGCCCCACCTGTCCGTTTGGGCGGAGGACGTGCGGTCCTAGGTGGTCTCTTTTCAATGTCTGCATATTGCATCTTACTAACCGTTGAAGAACCAAGTGCACTTCCGTCAGTAGACTGATTGGCGGAAGCGTCAGGAGTTAGTGTTACTCGTTCCTTAACTTGAGCGAGTTTTGGCGGTAAACTAGCTGTCTTACTGTTGCTTGGTGGTTTGTAACCTGACGTATCACCAAACCGAATTGCTCTAGCTTGATTGGCTTTTTCCTTGATTTTCTTTTCACGTTCTAAAGCGAGCTTATGACGGTCTTTATACGCAGGGTACTTTTCGTCTAAAACGCCTTCAACTGATCTAGACATTAACTGGAATGATGATGCGACATTGTTCGGATCAGAAGGAGAATTAGGGGCTTCTTGATCACCCTCTCCGAACGTGGTGATCGCTACAGACTCACCAGCATTTCTCAACATAAGAGCTTCTAACGGGCCTCTCGGTTTCTGGCTAGAGCTACGCAGTGGGGACCCGCCTGAAAAAGATCTTGAAGGTGAAGAAAGCGCACTAGATTGAGAATCGTCTTTGCCTTTACCCCATTTCTTAAGTTTCTGAATCAAACTCGGTTTTTTACTAAGACTACTATACCGACTCATGGAACTATCAATCGAAGCAGTGTCGAAATCCTCACTTCCGGGAGACGATGGTAGAGAAAAGTTGCTGTCGAGGTCAGTGTCCCCACCTTGTCCACGTTCAGAACCCGCGTACTCTAACATCAACTGTTTAGCTTTTTCTTGGGATCTTGGGCTCAGGTTTTTGTTCAAGTCACGAGCAGATGTTTTCCCAGCTGGTGTCTCGTAGTTTCGAAGCTCGAACCGTAGACACGCGTTGACCCAACGAAGGTAAACAAGCTCCTCGACTTCACTAAAACGGTTCATCTGGAGTCCCTCTACTTGCTTTAAGAGATCTTCATTTGTGTGCTTTAACTTATTCACCTCTTCTCTAACATTTGCCACCATTTCCGTCTGTAACACCATGAAAAACACATTACGATGATCAAAAACATCAATGAATTAATGAATTAAAGATCAACTTATTGTATAACGAAGAGTTACCTCGGTAGTACTGGATAATGTCGCGATTCTAGCCTCAGCTGCATCGAGCTTAATAACTAACTCTCTCTTCTCATGCTGAAGCTCTCGGTTCTTCCGCTTAAGCTCCACAACATCCACTTCTAACTCCTTTAAAGTTTTTAACTTTTTATCAATATCAATATCTTTTCTGACTGCATCTTTTTCTTTCGTTTGAAGAATTCCAACTTGTTGCTTTAACAACAACAGCTGCCCTTTCGTCTGATTCGCTTCAAGTTGAAACTGTCTCTGAAGTTCCTTAATTTTACTCCTCGCGGAATTCAATTCCTTCTTGTACGAAGCGGCTTGAAGAACTTCTTCTTGCAGTTTCTTCCTCTCTGTTTGTAACGTGCTGATCGTCTTGTTCAACATATCGATTTCCACGGTTTTAATCTTTACTTGTCGTTGTAATTCAACAACATCAGATTCTTGTTCTTTTAGTCCATAGTATTCAAGTAATTCGCCTTCGAGTTTGACTTCCCGTTCCTCGAAATCTTTGACCAGGTTTCGTAACCGTTCCAGCTCGTTTTCGCTGTTAGCCATCCCGGCTTCGTAAACGCGGTCTTTATCGTATGGAATATCAATTTCACCCGATAAAAGGTCTGCAAACTCTGGTAAGATGTCATCTTCAAAATCAGGACTGTTTGGCTGCACATTGATCAAACCGCTAATCAATTTGACCTCTTCTTTTTCCTCTTCCTCTGCATCCTTTCCTGAAACATCAGTATTTATACAAAAAGTAAACAAATAAAAAATTCGAAACAAAATATTATTATTTGCTATCTAAAAGAGCAAGAACAACCTGCAGATTTTTTTACAGGAGTTGACGGAGGACGTTTAACGTTAACCTGCTTAACGGCATACGCTGCAATTGAAGCAGCAACCAGAAAGCCTACCCTGACAATCATGTGGATATTGTGGATACAAAACTATAATATTTCCACCGAAAACTGGAACCTCTTTCAACCAGCATCCCAAGACACTATCATTAACCATTCAAAGCATCTATGCAGCACAGACGAAACACGAGTAACACAGAACTACTCGTATCTGCAGAAGATTTAAAACTAGAAGAATTCTACTTCAGGAGCAAAAATCAACACAAAAGAATTATAGAAATTTCTGACAAGTAGAATCTCATCACAGTAGTAACTATTATAAGCTAGACCAACCACATATATCTAGTGGTCATGTTCAGTTTCCAAAGGATTGACATTCTATACAATTATACAAACCGGGTATAAAATGGGTCCTGGGTGGGTCTGTTTTTGTTAATATGATGTTTAGTATCGACGTGTTTACAAGGCGAAAGCGACTTGAATGACTGTAAGTTGGTAAAATTCAGACCTGGTGTGTAAGTTTGTAAAATTAAGACCTGGTGTGTTTTAGCTAATATATAGTTCTGGAAGTTGGTTAAGAGCTTAATTGATGATGACAATTGTCTTTGCTTTTATGGGGTAACAATTAATACGGGACCACGGGTGAAGGGTCCATATCCCAGCTAACTATATGGCTTGTGTCCACACAAATTCTACAACTCATGTACCTTGTGTCTTGTTATCTTGATTAAGTTTTAAACCAACCCACCATTAATAACTGTTGAATCAAACACGAATCTTTATTATTTATTTATTTTTGTCTTAAGTGAAGGTAGAAAGGACCCTTTCTGAATAAGATCATAGCTGTTAATAAGCGAATAGCGGACGGTAGCGACAAGCAACCTACACGCTACGTAGCGATAACGATGAAATAGCATACACTATTTTATGTTTAGTGATACACTAGAAGAAAATTTTCGAAATATTTTATATGTATATTATATCCAAATACAGTGTTTCTATACGTACATTTAACAAACTGAAAAAAAAGCTAAAATCTTGCTATTGTGTACGTATATTTAATCGTTGTTTATATTAAAACAAAAAAAAACCTAAAATCCCGCTATTTAATGGCTGTGGAATGAAACACCAAAATAAGATAGCAATGCATGAGCGCTTCGCTACACTATTCGCTATAGTGCTTTGCTCGCTAACAATTATGATCAGGATGATTATATTACATAGGTTGGTGATATTGAACATTGAGGACTAAAATGAGGAAGTGGGCCCACTTTCTAAGACAAGTGCAAAAAATGGTTCCTTTTATTGGTTGGGTTTATGGAAAAGTATAGGGGTGGATGACAAAGATAAGTTAAGAAAGGAAAGGTAGAGATTGTTCTTGCTTTAATGGATTGATGCATATGGCATGTTAATCATAAAAGAGAGTAAAACAAAATCTTATCCGTGACTATAGCAACAAACCATTATGGCCACATATTGGCCCATTTGGGTATTTCTGCTAATTCACATTGACATATTATACATTTGTCATCTTATTTATTTTTAGGTGTTTATAGATTAATAAAATATTAATTGTTATCTAGAACTTTTATTAATCGAGTGCCTCACATGGTTGTAAAAATCGCTAGGAGCAAGTTTGTCAGTGGGGAACCGACTAGCAATTAATCGGAGTGGGATTTTTATATGTATTTCTCAATTTATGTGTGTGTATATACACACACACAATTTATAGGTAAATGTTTTTAAGTAGACAGAACCCACATGGTTTGGTTGGAAACTAGGCGGAATTTACAGGTTTTGGCCAGAAACGCCGATTATGGCCGACTACCGGTTAATGAAAATTCCCCGTGAACGGCTGACTAGCCATTAATCGTCAACTAGTCACCGACTAATCCTGACTTTTACAACACTGTTTATACGAGGCTAGTGCCTTTGTCTCATGCATCCGCTTCTAGAACCTAAGCGCCACGGAGCGCCTTGCGTTTTTTAAAACCAATATAGTTGATGAAAGTTGCTCTCTCCCTCCTAAAAATATACAGTATTTAATTTCACAAACAGTTATCAAATACTTACAAACACCCCTTGCTAACAGGGCTGAAAAAAGTTGAGGAACACAATCTCATCTTAACCATTAGAAATAGTTTTAAAAAAAACAGAAAATAGTCTTTGAAAGTGTCAAAAAAAATTATCTTAACCAAACGACACCGTATCGTTAATCACTTCAACTTTGATGTACTTGTCACTTGGATGATGAAAATAAGAGTAAACTAGTTTTTTTTTATTTAGTGGTGAAATTTTTCAATAAAGTATACTTCAGGTAGGTGCCAAGAGCCTGGACCCTGGACCACCATTGTATGGGCTCATTGTGATTGCATAAAGACAAGAATTTTTCTGCTCTGGTTATGGGAAAGCCTTACATTCTTTGGTGCTCTTATCATTTGAGGATGAGTCTAAGGAAAAAGCAATCACAAATTCTCTACCAACTTACATAAATGTCAGTTTTATATTTTTTTTATTTACCAGGTCGATTATTACAAAAAGAGAATGTGTCCTCTGAACATGTGATTATCATAAATTTTCTACAACATAATTCTAACATGAAATACAGGTTTGGGTTTTGGTCTAACGGGTTTTGGTCAGTTCCGGATAAAAGTTGTGATCGCTTTAGCTAAACACGTCAGTTCGGGTCAACCTGACGCATCCACAGGTTGACCTATGTTACCTTTTATATTGTAACTTAAATCGATTTAGTTAAAGGCACCAAAGGCGAGGCAATGCAGCAAAACTGCCTTGAGCGTGCCAAGACGCACTGAACTGACCAAAAAACATGTTTGAACCAGCCAAAAGTATTATCAAACGCTCTGAACCAGCCTAAACCAACCGAATACAAATCTAAAACAATTAAAAATGGCCTGGACTGGACTTGCGCCTTATTTTAAAGCACCTTGCGCCTAGGTGGCAAGCTCACCCTTTGCGCCTTAAGTGCACCTTTAGCCTTCAACTACTGAAAGTTAAACGATATAGACATTTGTTTTGTAAAAAATATAAAAAAAAATAGGCATAAAGTTTATAGTTTAAATGTAATGTTTAATATACATTTGTTTTAAATTTATTAGCTTTCAAGTATTAATATACCAAAAAAAACAAAATAATCTTTTCCAAGTTAAGCAGGCTGTGTCAACCCGCAAATATGTGTGTCATGTTCATATTCATACGCGCCAACCCACAAACATTGGCGGGGGACCCCCCGAACTTTTCGCTCAGTAGTGTAATATACGTGGTTTTCGTATAGAAATTTTTGGGTATATACGTTTTCGACCCCCTGTCGGAAATCTCAAGCTTCGCCACTGCCCACAAACACGAGTCAGTTAACACCCTATTTTCCACAATTGACCGGTAGCAACTTGTGGACACTACATTTAATTATTCTTTTCCTTGTATAACCAGCAGCATTTTCTCTATTAAACTCACTATTTCGGACAATACCTAGTTCAAATGCATAAGGTACAAACAAATGTGTTCACTTAAATGCATATACCTTCTAGGTCAATTACCGTCCAATTAAGCTTAAAAAAAAAGCACTATTATTCAGAATTAAACCCTAATTTCAGATATAGCAATTGAACAATCAAAGAAATCTACAAGCAGATAGTGGTGGGGATTCAGAATTACCTGTTTGCCATATGGATGTGAACCAACAGATTGATCGTTGGAAGATGAAAGCATGAATTTGAGCTTCATTTTCGAAGTGTAAAATGCAGTTTCTGTGAGAGGCATTTTGTTAATGGCGGGAATTGATTTTTAAACCCCTTTATTATTTTCTTTTTCTGCAAAAGAAAATGTAAAGAGAAAGTGTTGAGTAGACCGTAGAATGTAGGCATTTGAACTTTCAAAATATTATGATTGAATTGGTTATAGGGAAGATTACATACATACATGATAAAAACGAATTTAACTATTTAAGTGTAACTAGAGAATGAAATCATCAAAATTAATAGGGAAGCTAGTGGATTTCTCGTGCTACATTGTGGGGATTCGTTTGATATCAGTTTGCTTCATTACGTTACCGACACTCACTATATTAATTGAAAGAGAACACAGTGAAATTACAGTCTTAAACTCTTAATATGCTTAAAAGGATGTCCATGCATATTTTAAATCGATAGAAAACCTATAAAAACAAATATAGGTTTCGATAACATCGATACCGATTTTGTTCAGAAGGAATTGGTTGGGTTTGTCATGGTACCAGTTTGGTTCCAACGCTCGCATACCTTACTATACCAAAATAATACTCTATTTTGAAAACAACTTCGTTTTCAATCAAATATTATATCGGAACGTTGATAAACAAAAAAATAAAGTAAATATGGTTGCTTATTCAGCTTTTAAGAAAAGTTAAGAACCACAAATTATTAGAGAAAAACTAAACTAAATAAAAATCTAATAATCAATATAAAATCTACTTAAATATATAGAATTTATTAAGAACTAGTGGGAATGCCCGCGCGTTGCGGCGGGTGTCCTAGTTGATATCGGTTCAATTATGATATCTATTATAAATGACATCCCCTATTATACAAAACTTTAGGACTAAATTTGATTATACATCCAAATAATCCGTAGCTAGTGTGACACATCTAAATCAGCTCCAACAAAAAATAATTTGTTTGAATTCACCATTTTTCACTGAGCCTGTACCAAGCTTCCCATACAGAAACAAGTAAAGATAGAAACAGTGACCTTTATGCAAAGTTAAATACAAGAATGAAGCAGAAACTACTTCCATTTGTAGGAGAAAACATCAATCCATGAACTGGACCTTCATGACCGCTAAGACATCCAACAACCAACCCGTCTTCGTTGACCAAACAAGAATCTAGAAAAGAACAAAAACCGCTAAGACAACTTTCTACACAAGAGAGATAAATTATCGTTAAAAGAAACATATTATACAACCAGTACCTCAAAGTCTCAAACGAATCAAGTGTTCCAGCACAGTGGAAACCGATGCTACTCTAAACCAAGTGATTCAAGCCTTGATTATCTTCCTATTCTAAACCGATGCTGCTACCTGAAAGAACAGTGGAAAACAAAATACAAACCTTAAGTCAACCTGCGATAAATAAGTAAAGGATTTGAATTATCATGTATTTATGATGATGGTTAGGGGACAGGTTCCAGTTTCCCTTTTCGATAGTCAAAATTCAGTCTGCCAAGATTTGGGAGAACTATACAAGGAAAGGGTATTTGGAGATGGAAAGTGGAGGCCTGTAGAGTTAGTTCACTTTCAGTCAAACAGGTCAGGAGGGACCTGGAAGAATGTATGAACCCGGGTGGGCAGTCTACTCGATTTATATGGAATAACATCGCCGTGCCTAAGGTTAATTGCTTTGGGTGGAGGGTGGCATTTGGGGACAGGTCATGCATGGTATGCGGTTACGCTTACTTTAAGAAGCTCTTGTATCACACATCGGCTAATTTTACGTACATCATTTTTACATTTCGTGATCATTATAGAATGCACAGTCACACAGCTTTCCGTGTATAATTTTAAACAATGTTCAAATTCTAAAAAAACAAACAGAACAGGTCCGCATTCAATCTGAAATATCACATAGTCAACGATACATTTATACACGTTGCTTAAGATCATTCTAAGATATACATGATGCTCAGAAATCTTCAAACAATATGATTTAGGAAAAGAACATATATCTGCTTCAAAAACAAAGCTCAATGCAATGGCTTAAATTAAACACAGCAACCCTCACTCAAAACTTTAGATATGGGCTAGTTTGGAGTTTTAAAATTTAACAAATCAAATGTTTTTTTTTAATTCTAAATCCACTTAACCCACTGTTTCACTTACCCCATTTTTAGGCGTTAATGACATGGACGCCACATGTTGGAAAAGACAATATTTCAACAAAGATACTTCATTAAGCATATGATGGATTATACAAAATAATGTTTTTTATGAATTCCTTATATTATGTTATAAGGATGTAAAATAGTTTGTAGAAGACAACATTATAAAGATAAACTTACCTCTATAACCATATCCACGTCTCTAAATTCTGAGTAGTCTAATACACCTTTAATCATCGATGAGGGTTTTTCCGCTTGGGCCGGTGCTAACTTCTTTCTTGCAACCAAACCTCGGACATTTGCTAAACAAAAATGTGCCATTAGTGTAAGTGCCATATAAATAGAAAGGGTACAAAGGGTAAAAGCTAACTAATATCAACCAGTTTACAAATACAAAGGATAAAAGTTTCCACCTCAAAGTTAAATGAACAACTACATGATTGATTAAAAAAATACAAGTATTTATTACCTTCTACAGTTTTTAGTCCCTTTTGAAGATACTCAGAGTTGACTTCCTTGAGAACAACGTTTATATTACCAAGAATCAGAGCTGTAGCTATTCCGGATCCCATTAAACCTCCACCAATAACAGCAACTTTCTTGACAGCCCGTGGGTTTAGTCCAACATCAGTAACTTAGGTACCTTTTCATAGACAAAAATAAAGTCTGATTTTGTACAAAAAAGCAACTATTTTGAAGAAAAAAGAAGTAAAATGCCATTTTCGTCCCTGAGGTTTGACCACTCTTGCGACTTTCGTCTCTGATGTGCCATTTTCATCGGAAAAGTTTGAAAAGTTGTCATTTTCATCCCTAAGGGCCAAATTTTGAGGGACGAAAGTCACGATAAACTGCCAAACTCAAGGATGAAAATGGCAATAAAATGCAAACCCGGAGAACTCAAATGCACAAAAAAGTTTGGAACGATAATTGTACCTTTGAGATTGCACGTTGTGCAAAGAATATATGAACAAGACCTTTGGATGTGCCCGAAAGAACAAGCTCATTGAACACCTTCACCTCCTGTAGAAACAAAACATTAGATCTTTAATTTATTCAACACTTAACAAAAGAGAGTTTTAGCCCCTCCATAGCACAAATGCGATTTCAATATCGTTAAGACGAAAAGACAAACCTTGGAGCTAGAGGGATTCAGGAGGGATCAAATGTTCCAAGAAGCCTACAGTTCTTTGTGAGACTTCTGTCACCTTCATATACCTATTACAAAATAAAAAATATGATAATTATTTGATAGTTAGTTGATATTAAATGTATCATGAAAGGGTAGTATGGTGATTTTGTATAGAGCTTGTTAGAGATATTTTGAATAGATTTCTTTTCCACCAGCCAGGGTTCTATATTGTACACATATGCTATGAGATTTATATCAGATTTTCACATACCTCATTAAACCCTAATAATAATAAATTAAAGAAATATATAAAATGAGATTAAATTGAGCTCCAATTCAGTTTGGTTTAAAGAAGAGCCAGGTGTCTGGAGGCGACTAAGTCCCAAAAGTAAAGGTGTAAGGCGCTACTCTATGTACAGCTAAAAGTTGTATTTATCTCGTCCTTTTACATATCAGCAGCCTCTACAGACCCTAACTTTCAAGTTTAACCAACTTTGACCCATACATACATGGAGCATTGCCTCAAGGTCCTGATGTGGTTTCACAATCCTCCCCGACGCGCTTTTAAAACCAAGCAATTCGGTATAAAATGCTCAAATTTCATGATGACAGGGTCGCTGCTGCTATATGTTGTTACTTGAACTAAGATTGTCGATCGCTGCTTATCTTCCAAATACCATGTCTACCCCACAAACATAAGACTCATTTCCCACAACAGGTAAATATATTAATGGTTGCCTAACCCAGCCCACCGGCCCTTTTGGACCAGTTTCAAGAAAGTTTTCCATTTTGACCCCGATTCATGTGACCTGTTACCCAGCCCGGCTGACCTGACTCAGATTAAAAAGATTACCAGTTTTAACCCAAACCCATTTGGCTAGTTATACAGCCTACCCCCAATTAGGGGTGTCCAAACTGCTCGGCGCTCGAAGATCGTTCGACGATCGTTCGAAAAAGCTCGGAAATTTGCTCGTTCGATTCCTTGCTCGGTTAAAACCGAGCCGAGCAGCTCGGTTCGGTTTAAAAACGAACCGAGCACGAGCATAGGTACGCTCGCTCGTCGCTCGTTCGGTTTCGATCGAATTTATTTTTATTATTATATATATATTATATTATTAAATATAATAAACATGTAACATATCCAGCCCCTAGAATCCTCATATCTTCATATCTTTAGTTCAAAAAAAAGAAAGAAAACCCTAATCTCTCTCAACTCTTTAGTTAAAAAAAAAAAAAGAGGGGTGTTTTATGGGTTTCAATTGATGTTACTGTATCAAATTTTATGTTTTGAATTCAATTTTTGATTGAAGATGTCTGGAATGACTTCAACGCGTGTTTTTGAAGTTATTTTGCATTTTAAATGTTCTTAAACATTAAACATTTGGATGACATTTTGTGTTTATTTTTGTGGGACTTTTTATGTTTGTATTTTGTTAAATTGTTAAAGTGTGTGTGAGACATATAAGTTGGGAATTTTGGTGAATGAATGGTTGTGTAGGAATGCTAAATAAAACTGAGCAAAAGCGAACCGAACCGAGCGGCTCGGTTCTAAACCGAACCGAGCACGAGCATAAGATTTCCGCTCGATTTCCTAAATCCGAACCGAACCGAGCGGCTCGGTTTCAAACCGAACCGAGCACGAGCAGACCTCCGTTCGGTTCGGTTCGGTTCGGCTCATGAACACCCCTACCCCCAATGTTCCACCCATAGAAGAGACATACCTTCTTTGCATGAAACCACACCTGGTATACCATCAGCCTTTTTCAACTTCGTTTCAACGTCTTTGTTCTGATTAGTCGGTTCCAAAAGAAGACACATCTTGGGTGGTGACATTAGCATACACCAATTTGGTGCTTTCACCACATTTCTTTAATTTGCCATTTTACAAGAGGGCCTAATTCCAAAAAACTCAGAATGTTTCAAAACCAGAAGGTAGACGGGCCAGTAACTCCCGACCCACCACCAACAGCATCCATGGGTTGTTTTTTAGTGCCCTTTATCTTGTTGCGCCATACAGAAGAGGGTTCCAACGACAGATAATATTTTAGTGCCATTTATGTTAACCAAAATAAACTCCAGCAGCAATAAACATTAAACTCTCCACATGTACAAATGAATGTAATTTAACTCCTAATTTACTCGGAATAAACGAACAAGCCAACTTCCACGGGATATGTAAAACCCCAAATCTTCACGGCCTAAAAACAGAGGCCTCCTTAAAAAGACGATCGGTACAGTATTTACAAGGAATAACTAATGAAATCTATAAAAACATACTGAAATCGAAAATATTATGAATGACAAAAACAGAGCGAATTACCATAGCGTACATGAGCAATCAACTATCAACCCTATCACTCGTAGAACCCTGAAATTGAATCATAACATCATCTCTCCACATCGAAACCATACAGACATCCAACGGAAAAAAACCATCGTCTCTACCTTCAGTCGGTCGTCACTTTTTTATTACATATTACATATTAATTACATTACAATATACATAACAATACATAGAACCAGATCTGATAATAGGTAAATTGATAAAATATTGTTGCAGTACTGATACATGTTTGTGCAATGAATAAATAAATATCCAAATAACCAGGTGTGAAAATTGCTAAACAAATTCATCGCCTTCTTAAACAAATTTATATAATTATATAATTCAATATTTTGCACCGTCACACGAATATTCAATATCTATCAAGGATACATTTAAAGAAACTTGAAGGGACTATTACGTGATGTATGATAATTGTACCTTAATCCATGGTAAGATCTCCAGAGTGCTGCAGTGTTTGATTTATTTAGAAGCATCAATCGCTGTTAACAGTCGCTGCGGTGTGGAAGATGCAATACAATAATACATCATATGTTGATTCATCAATTTCAATTGTAACTATGACGGTTTGAGGCTTGGATGCGAAACGATAGGATTGCCGCATTTAATTTAGGGTTATTCCATGGATGAAATCCAACAACCTTAAAACAAGGGTCATACTATTAACACACGCCCCAAAATTATTTTCACACCTCAAAGCGCCGCGCTTTGGCCATAGCGCGGCGCTATGATCGACAAAAGTGCTTCGATTGACGTTTGAGACATTCCCTACTGTTTGACTGACATAAAGCTGATTGACATGTTTTGTCGTTAACCCTAAGCGCCGCGCTTTGGCCATAGCGCGGCGCTTCGATCCAACTTTTCACTTTTAAAAGCAAACACTGATTGAGGTTCTTCTTCAGCCTGAAGAAAGCTCGGTCTTCTTCTTCTTCACGTTGTTTACAAACATACGTGGGTATTCGAGTGTTTTGTTGTTTGTTGTTTACAAAAAACGATGTCGTGGTTAAACAACTATATTTTCGGTCAATATTCTGACGAGACAGTTGTTCCTGATTCTTACGATGGGACCGCTATTTCTGACTCGTATGAGAAACCGGTCTCGTCCAACTTGAGGGAGGCAGAGGTTGTATCTGGCATTCGTTATCGTGATAACACGGTGACGCTGGATTTGAATACCCCTGTGGAGGACCCTTACGCACAACAAGGTTATTCGAATTTCGGTTACGGTGGCGAGTACAGCTTTGTACAGCAGGAGTGTGGTCCAAACGACAGTTACGGTTGTCAACAGAGCTTACAAGGTTATTCGAATTTCAGTTACGGTGGTGAGCACAACTTTGAACATCAAGTATATTCGGACCTCGGTGACGATGGTGAGCCGGGGGATGTGTCTGTTGACGAGGAAGGCTGTTACCCGGTTACGTTTTCGTTTGATACAACGCAGACCTTTTCGTCACGTAAAGAGTTGGTGCGTTGGGTACAAGACACGGCAAAAGACAATGGTTACCTCATTGTGACTAAGAGGTCGAATAAAAGAGGAGAGAATTACAAGATTTGGTTTCAATGTACTTTTGGTGGGGAGCATAAGAGTATAGCTACACAGAGGAAAACGGGTAGCAAGAAAATAGGCTGCCCGTTCGAGATGATCGGGTTTTCGGAATCATCCGGAAGTGTTTGGAGGATCGAGGTGACGAAGGCGAAGCATAACCACACTCCTATTGAAAACTTAGAGGGTCACGCGTATGCGAGAAGGCTTTCTTCGGAGGATACAAAACTGGTTAAGGAGCTGGCAGAGCAAGACATTCCCAACCAAAGTATCTGGCGAACGCTGACAAAAAACAATCCGGCTAGAAAGCTTATTCCGAAAGATATACACAACGCTGTTCAGAAGATCAACGCCGAAAAAAATGTCGGTAAGTCTCCGATGCAAAAACTTGAAAGCATTCTTCTCGAAAAAAATTACACTTATTACATGCGCACGAATGAGATATCAAACGAAGTTGAAGATGTCTTCTTTGTTCACGAAAGATCATTCAATATGTGGTGTGCCTTCCCGCATGTGCTAATTATTAACGCCACCTACAAAACGAACATGTACAACCTGCCATTTGTTCAGGTCGTAGGCATGACGTCGACAAACAAATCGTTTACGGCTGCTTGTGCGGTAATTTCCGCTGAGAAGTCAGAGAACTACCTATGGGTGTTGCAGAGGATCAAGTCTATGCTGGTAGGATGTATGGAACCGCGCGTGATTTTAACAGACAGGGATTTTGCGCTGATGAACGCGTGTGAACAAGTTTTTCCAAAAGCGCATAAGTATCTTTGTCGGTTCCATATTCAACAAAATATTAATAAGAACAGCAAGAAGAAATTCTCTGACAAGGATTGGAAAGAATTCGTACGTAGTTTTTGGTTATTGTGCGAGTCTACGACCGAGGAAATATACAGGTATAACTTGGAAAACCTTGAAGCACAGCTGAAAGAAGATGACCGTGAACGTAGGTATTTCTTACATAATTATGTTCAAATTTTATATAATAACAAAAACTGACTATTTACGTTTTTTTTAATTTTAGAGGTTTTTGATTATATGAAGAAATCCTGGTTGGATCCGTACCGTGAAAAGTTTGTATCATGCTGGATTAACAAAACTATCAACTTTCACCAAACTACGACCAACAGGGTTGAGGGCATGCATGCAACACTAAAAAGTCACTTTCCAAGTCATCGCAACACACTGGATAAACTTGTACTGTATGTTGATCATGTTGTTGATAGACAATACACCGAGATTAGTACAAGCTTTGAAACAAGCCTCCGAAAAGTGATGACGCACCACAAGAAGCAGCCCATGCTTGCATATATTCTCAGAAAGGTTTCAATATATGCGATTGAGCTTTTGAGTAGGGAACTAAAACGTAAGGAAGACGGGTTGAGAGCCTACGGTGCAAGCTGTGGCTGCCAACTTTTTACCAGCTGTGGTTTGCCATGTGCCTGTCGTTTGGAAAAGTTGGAAAATAAAGGTAATTAATATCTTTGACCTTTCTCGTTATGATTTTGCCACCTAATTTGTTTTCATCCACAGGTCAGCAACTCCGGATCACACACATAGACGTGTTCTGGAAGAAGCTTAACTTCAAGCCTGCAAAGAAAAACATAGAGGATATCGATGTAGACGCGGAATTTGAAAAATTGAAACAAAAGATCGATCCAACACCCCCTCAGGTGAAAAGGAGCTTCTTTGAAAAGTTTCAGCAAATCCTCAATCCAGGGAACAATAACAAAAAACCTCCTGCTATTCTGAAGAAAACTCGTGGTCGCCCAACATTGAAAACGCAGGAAGAAAGAAAGGTTGAAGCCGCTAGAAAAAGCTCGTACATTCCGTCGGAAGAAACTTGGGTCGAGGCTGTAACATCCCTATTTTTATATAAGAATTATAGGTTTGGTTAAATTTATTAACCACTAGTAACTAGTAACTAGTTATTTTTATTCAACCCAAATAGTTTTAAACACTATTTTATATAGTTGGTTGAAATATTTAATTGGCCTGTATATGGGTTGACCTTTCTATTAAAATAAAAGTATCTAAAATCTTATATTATTAGACGGGTAGATAAGGGGTAAGTTGAAAATTAGAAAAATGAAGTTCCTAGACGGGCCTAGGAACCGTATAATAATTAAATTATAAAAATAAATTGAATTTTGAACCTACTCTATTTTGAATGAAACTTAGACCCAAATGTAGACAAAAATATACTCGTTCTAAAGACATATTTATTATTTTCTAGAATACTATATTTTAAAAGTTATACGTGCCAAATAAGTGAAGCAGTTAAATTAATTATAATATATATAATAAAATATAAATTAAATAAACTTATATCTAAGTTTATATACGTTTACTTTAAAGAAAGAAAATAAAAAGAATTTTAATTAACTTTTACTTCATATTGGATATGGTAGTATGCATATATTAATAGGTACGTGTCCTCATAAGAAGTATACACTCTTAGAAAGTTGACATGTATCAAGTTTAGCATTAATTAAAAGATGGTAGGTGTCCATATAAGCGTGGAAAGAAAGCTACTGTGCATGTATAAATAGAAGTATTCACTCTTCAAGATTGCTCATTTCCCTTCATTACCTGTCGCCCCTCTATAAAGTTTGCATAGAGTTCATTATTATTATTATTATTATTATTATTATTATTATTATTATTATTATTATTATTATTATTATTATTATTATTATTATTATTATTATTTTAAATCCTACAAAGCCATGTCTCGTTATTAAGTATTTTAACTCCAGATCACCGCTACCCTTTCTGATTGATCTGAGCCCATAACGCATGTCAGGGCCCTGCCCGACTAAGTTCGTTGGGGTTCTGTCTCGGGACATCGGGATAAGATTGAATCAGGGGTACTATACTTAAATTACAAATATATATTTTTATTTCTACCAAACACACACTAGCTTGAATTCTGCTACGATACAGGGTAATAACTCGATCGCTATTACGATTCATTTTCCGACTGATCAATATATCCAATGGATGTTTAAGTGCCGCCCACACTAGGGTTATACTTTATCGTTCGTCATTAATTTGACGGATCATCGTTAATTCGATGGATGAAGTATTATACTTTGTCGTTCGTCATTAATTTGACGGATCATCGTTAATTCGATGGATGAAGTATTGCACTTTGTCGTTCATTGTGAGAATTTGATCTCGTGAGTTATCGTAATTATTGTATTAAGTTACCTACCTAGTTCGTATGCACTAGGCTACAAGGCTAAATCAATAGGCTAAGCTCAGCCTATATAAATCTGCAATATATCAAGGCTTATCTGTAAACTAAACTTTGGCCGTATGAATCTGCATGATTATATGTGAGTCATTCTCTTTTTATCAAATTGCTTTATAAATTCTTAAATATTTTTAAAGTTATAATTACAGTGATTAAGTTTATGTAATCACCAATTTACAGCCGGTATGTGGGGTAGTGTGCACATTACTGTTGTTAGGTGAGCGTACCTATAAAGTATCACGTTAGGTGGGCGAACCTAATTAGTGATATTCGTCATTCATTGGGGCAGCCAATGGTGATATGACCACAGTCACCGTAAAGATTCGAGTGACAAGTACTGTGGGTAGTTGGTTTGATATCAGAAACATTGTAATCTCTCTTAATACTGTAAATTATAACAATTGAGTCGTTTTCGTAAAATGAATGAACTCACTCAGTATTTCCCGCTGACAAAACCTTTTTAAAACACTTTTCAGGTAATTACAGTAGATCGGAGTAAGAGATGGATACGGCACTGAAAGGCATCAAGACGTGGCTTATTTTATTAAATTAAATAAAAATTAAGAAATATTGTTTTATATAATAAAATCTATCTTTATTAAAGCTACCATTGTAAAACATGGGTTTATCCCATCTATTTAAAATAAATAAAATCCGGTGTTTCTAAACTCTGATATTTTTCCTAACTCACGGTTCTGAGGAAATTTTCGCTGCAACGTTTTCAAAATAATCACCGGTACCACTGGACTGTTCGCGACTCCCGATTCCGTCCAGGGTGGGTCGGGGGTCGTGACAGAGGCCTCAGATGATCTTCCCCGTCACAGCTCGTACATATCACTCGAAGATTCTAGAAGACAAAAGAATACCAAACCGATCAACCTGCACCCTGATTTCCCGATGATCAAGCTCGGTCCTAAGACGGATATAGCGATCCGCAACTACGCATCTCAGATTCCCGAAGTGATCCATCCATACATCGTTAGAATAAAGGACGTGAAACCAGATGGTCATTGTGGGTTTCGATCGGTGGCTGTTGGGTTAGGAGTGAAACAAAATTCATATTTGATGATCCGGAAACAACTTATAAAGGAGTTACGTACGAACGAATCGCTTTGGAGGCAGTTTTTCGATCCGGAAAACATAGGACATTATGATGCGCTGCTTAGACGGATCAATTTCAAGGGGGTGGGACGAGCAGATATCGAAAATTACATGACGATGCCTGAGACGGGGTTTCTTATTGCCCAACGATACGGTGTGATTGTTCACAGCTTCGACATGCGTGGGAGCTGTACAATTTTCCCTCTGCTGGGCGGGCCAAACGAAGCTGAGGAACCTCACCTGGTGGTTGCGGTTGTGTTCGTCGACCATGGGCATTTCATACATGTAGAGCTTGGAGGTTGTTATCCAATGCCTCCCCCAAACCCACTCTGGACAGCACACAGAACAGAGCGCGCAGCAGCCTGGCATACATTATACAGGGATCAGATCAACACGTACGAAATGCTTACGTATCGTGCCCCTGACCTTAATGTAACCCCATATGTTCACGATGTAGGTTAAATGTGTTTAATAATAATCACGTTTGTGTTTGTTCAATATATGCGTTACATCACGTTAAAAACCGAATGTCACCGACACGACCCAATCAGATTCAATACGCACTTGTACGACCCAAAATGACCATATACATCATAATACTACAATTAATGAAAAAATACGTCATGTTCATGTGCGGTAGGCGGCTGATACACATAACACCTCTCACAGGAGTACTTGTGCTTTCAAACCAAAATGATACGATATAACGGAATAAGACATCACACGTAACCGATTTGATCCGGAACTTGCAGTATAGTCCATATATTTTAAAAAATGATGTATAATGGAAAAAACGTAAAATTTAGACTATTATCGACGCGTTTGTGAATAAAAAACAATTTTAAAAATTTAAAAAAAGGGCCGAAGCGCCCCGCTTAGGTCATAACGCAGCGTTTTGGCCCCGAAGCGCCCCGCTTTGGCCATAGCGGGGCGCTTTGGCCCCTCGTTATACCTGAAGCGGGGCAGCCTTCTCCCCCATTTCACCCTCAAACAAAACACACACACTACGGTGCGATTACACACACTAGTGCGAAGATCGTCTTTTTCCGGATTTCAACCGCTATTAGGTACGATCGAACTTCGTTTATTGTTTTGGTTCAAGTTATATGTTTGATTTTGATTTGATTTGGGCGGTTGTGATCATGTTGCTGGGGCTGTTCTTCATAACGAAGAACCAAAGCGCCGCGCCGAGGCCAAAGCGCGGCGCTTTGGTTCATGTTTATTATTTTTTTTTAATATTATTTGTTTAATATTATTTGTTTAATATTATTTGTTTAATATTGTTTGTTTATTATTTAAATTATATTTAATATTATTTGTTTATTATTTAAATTTTATAAATAAAATTATTTGTTTATTATTTTATATTTAATATTATTTGTTTATTATTTTATATTTAATATTATTTGTTTATTATTAAAAATTGTTTAAATAATATTATTTGTTTATTATTTAAATTGTTTAGTAATATTATTTGTTTATTTAATATTATCTTGTCAACGTGCAGGGATGGATTCCTCCGATGACGAGATTGAGCATATGGAGGCTGAGGGAGATGTGGGAGATGAGGGAGAGCCGGCATGTCCGTACCTGCAGTTTCCGCCGGGGTCACGGGCGAGGGGGAGATGCGCGAGGTTGCGCACCATCCCCATTGGGGAGCATGTAGGGATAGACTGGGGCCTGCTGGAGACCGTGGGAGAGGCCGCGCGGGCGCGTGAGATAGTTGGACTAGATACTCCTTGGTCGCGCCTATTTGAGTTAGCGATGGAGGACTCGTACCCTGAGCTTACGTGGGAGTTTCTTTCCACGTTTACATACGCGCCGCATCCGGCGGATTACGTGGAGGACCCGGATTTTCCAGTCCACGAGGTTACATTCCGTCTCGCCGGTCAGCAGTTTGAGATGAGTGTGCGGCAGTTTGTTGTCCATACAGGTTTGTTTAAATAATATTATTTATTATTTTATATTTAATATCATTTGTTTATTTAATGTTATTTGTTTATTTAATATTATTTGTTTATTATTATTATTTGTTTATTTAATGTTATTTGTTTATTTAATATTATTTCTTTATTATTATTATTTGTTTATTTAATATTATTTGTTTATACAGGTTTGTACACAGAGGCCGAGCTTGATACTGATTTATATACGCAGGCAGTTACGATGATGGACAGGCAGACGCTTATCAGTTTCTGGAGGGCTATTTCCAGGGTTCCCTTTGGGAGATCCTGGCAAAAGGCCACCACCATCAAAGACCCCTTGTTCCGATACCTGCACCATGTTATCGCGGCAACTATCGTGCCGCGGGAAAACAGCAGGGAGAAGGTCAACCTCAGTGACCTTTTCTTTCTATACTGCCTACTGCGACGACAGCCCTGCGATCTAGCAGCCAGCCTGGCAGATTACTTTGCCACAGCATACCACCGGCAGCTCCGCGGGTGGGTGCACACTGGCTCATACATCACCGCCATCGCACGCTCGCTCGGGATCGTGCCCGAGGGAGATCCGGTGCTGTCCGATCCGGTCCCGTCTACCAGGTTGGGCCGCGCGTCAGTTTCTAGCATGCAGATCACCCGTCGCTTTGATGTTGGTCTGAGGTTTAGGGGCGGAGATGGGCTGATTTGGCAGCCGGAGCCGGTGCCGGAGGTCATCCCGGTTGTTATTGAGTTGAGGCCTGGAGTGTTGGCCCCTCCTGCTGAGCAGGCGGCCGCTCGGCAGGCTCAGCTACAGGCTCTGGGACTCGATCAGTTCCCGGGCCAGCCTCAGGCTGAGGCTCAGGCTCAGGCTCAGGCTCAGCCTGTATTAGAGGATCCGGCTCAGGAGGAGCATATCGAGGAGATCCCGGTACCACCAGTTCAGCCAGCTCCTGAGCCGCCACAGTACCCGCAGCACGTTTACGCTGACCTGCCTCCGGTAGCGCGTGAGGTGGCTCGGGACTTCGACCGGCGCCTCAGACGCCAGGCCGCACGCCAGGACTGGATCATCGAGACGCTCGTTTCTCTACGAGAGCTCGCTGGGTTGCCTCCACTTCCCCTCCCACCGTCCCCACCGCACGAGGATTAGTACCTTAGTTTGTTTGTATAGTGTTTTGTTATGTATTATGTAGTCAGTTGTACCTTTTTGTTTTGTATGTACAAACTGATATATATTTACATCACGTTGGTTTTGGATTGTTTACGTTTAATTCTTATGGCTTTCTGTACAATTTATTTAACGTGTTCGTTTAATTTAACAAAATAAACTAGGTTAACAGTTTATAAAGACGCACTTATATTATATACGTTCTATAAAAATAATGACGTAAAAAAACGTAATTATAAAACAACGTATTATAAAACTCAAATACAATTTTTTCCTTCAAAAAAACACTACCAAACTAACCCACATCCCACCTATTTCAAAAAAAAAAAACAACACAACTTCCAGCCAACACTTTTTGTCTTTTTGCACACTCAAAGCGCCCCGCTATGGCCAAAGCGGGGCGCTTTGAGTGTGCAAAAAGACAAAGGCCGTGTGCGAATAGACCAGTATGTGTCAGTCCTTGTCTGTTGACCTTGGCCAAAGCGCCCCGCTATGGCCAAAGCGGGGCGCTTTGAGTGTGCAAAAAGACAAAGGCCGTGTGCAAAAAGACAAAGGCCGTGTCTTAAAATTTTGGAAAAGCCCCCTCTAAAAAAGCTTCATTTTCTTGTACATATTGTTGTAAAGTTTGTACGTCATATAAAATTACATTTTTGTACGTCACTCCTCCTTTTTATAATAGTATAGATAATTATAATACTATGTTATTAAATTTACAATTCATCGTTGTTTTTAAATAATGTAATAATATAATATAATATAATAATAGTAATAATAATAATTGGATTTTAATAGTCTAGATTATGAGTCATTGCTCAATAATAATTCATACTTACAATTTCACCAATAGCACTTCTAACTTTTACTTTCGTTGCTAATAGGGATGTTAATCAAACCTGAATCTGACAGGTAAATCCGAAACATTTGAGACGGGTATTCTGGTTTGGGATTAGTTTTAAAAAGTTTTGCGGGCGTTTGACCTGTATGGTATTAAGTGATATACCCGTTTACCCGGCCCAATTACCCAATTACCCAAAAACACATATACATTTACTCGATAATATACCATAAACTATCTTTTTATTACTTTTATTTTTATGCATTTAGTACTAAATCGTCAATCTAAATATCAAGTGGAAATGAACATGTATTTTTTATGTTCATATATCTATGAAATTTATATTCGTTTTTGAGAGTATGATGTATACAATATGAAGATGATTAATGAGTATTTATTGATAAAACAGAATGATTAAAAATCGCGTAATTACCAGACATTTCCCAATAAAATAGAATGGTTAAAAAATCGCGTAATTACCAGACATCTCCCAACGAGTATTGGGTCGAGTATAGGACATCGTTTTACCATCGGTTATGTGGTTGGGATTATCTAAACCCATCTTAAACCCACCCCGTTGCCATTCCTAGTTCACAAAAGCAATATCGATTGCATAATGATCATAAATTCGTACTTGATTTCCACTCAGTTTATCTCACATTGATGAATTATGAACGAATTAGAGAATTGTAGAAGCTAAACGAAGTATAGATCAAGTCTAAGTCGAGTATGATCTATAATGATTATGCTACTAAGGATTACAGGGGCGAAGGTTAGTTGATGCCCGGGGGTGCACCCGCCCACTCCAATGTTTCGGTTAAAAGTGTATAGGTTCTGATTTTTCGTACGGAAATTTTAAAAAATTATATAGGTTCGTCTCCCCCCAATTATTTTTCCTAAATACAATATATAAATTAAAGTAAAGTTTGTTACCACTTTGTATATAAGTGATGGATAGTTTTGTAAATATATTTTAACTATTATTTGTTTAACCCTAGATTACCCACCACACAATAAACTTAATCGCAAGTTTTCATGTGTAAGAACGAGTTCTTTGAATAAATGATTTTTTTTATTTGGAACTATTATTATTTGACCTGACCCAAATCGATACCCGACCCGACCCGAAACATAACGATAGGAAAAAAAATTGGGTCCCATCACTTTACGTCCCCTCGAAACTTTTGATCAAGCTCCGCCACTGAAGGATTACCCTTGGCAACATAGGTAAAAGTAGAGATTGCTATTTAAATAAACTAGTGATATCCCTCCCGCGCGTTGCGGCGGAGTTTCGATTGAAATTGATTTGGTTTATTACGGTATCGATGAGTACCGACGCCCGCTAAAAGTTGAATGATATCATAACTAATGAGTAAATTTAACTTATCATTCGGATATTTGATGTAGTAAATTTAATATATCATTCAGTCAATTATCTAAGTCGTTATCGTACATTAATTGTAGTTGCCTACGAAATATAACATGTCGTTTCACTTTTTACAAAGGGCAAGATGCAAATGTGGCCCTTTCAATCTAACATTGTTACCTTACAATTTGACTACTAGTTAGCAATGTATTGTAAACCTGGCTTTCAACTTGAGGATTCAAAGATTGCTTCAACGGATAGTTTTCTGCCATTAGTTGGGTTACAGAATTCACTAGTATACAAAATAGAGCTGCAGTATTATTTGCTAGATACAAACTCACCACCAACACTAAAACTTGGTGTCTAAGAACACCTTCTCTAATTACCATAATCGAGATAGCAGAGACAACTGGCTGATTGATCCAAACAGAGAATAACCAAGTTAATTTCATAAACAAATTCACCACCACCTCTTTCATTCATAACACTTAACAAAAGTAGATTTATTTGAAGGTAACCGACCCGCTGTAACATGGAATCATGGACTGAAAAACCATAAAAAACTGCTGTAGAATGAGATCCTCCACTGTTGGGTTATCATCTTTCAACCTCATTTTCCCTAAATTTATCGATTCTGTTTTTCAACGGGGGTGTAATGCAATGATTCCTCTCAATTGAATAGACAGACACTTGCTTCATAGGACTCACTTGAATCGTCTCGGATGTAATAACAGTATGTTTAGCATTCGTGCCTGCTTGAATTGCAGAAAGCAAAGGATAACGAAGATGAACATTGTATTTATCACGAAAGTACTGAACAACCGAGATAACAGCTCTGGTTTCATCAGCTGCATTTGGAACAAGAAGTCCAACAATTCGTTCATTATCTTTTGTTGTCACAACAATATGAATGAACGCAATGAATATCTACAATCCAATCAACGCACATTATGTGTTTCAAATCAAGGGTCCTATCATTACAACCACTTGTTTGAAAATGGGCAGGAGAGTTGAAAAAACTGCAATTGGAATTGATCTTGGAACAGTATACTCTTGTTATCATATGACACATGATAAAAGCGCTTCTCTAGACAATCAGGGCTTATGCTCCGCAAATTGGGAACCACATATTTGCTTCAAGATTTACGTTTGATGTCCAAGTTTGATCACATTTCACTTCATATGTGGCAGTCCAATAACTTTCTTCCCACGTTTTTGCACTGTGATCTTCATATTCTTGGTTCAATATCAACTCATCTTTAGTAGTGTTTGTTTGAGAACCTAATTCAGATATACAACGGTTCTCCAATTCCAGATCAGTAAGCAAATATACAATGGTTCTCCAATTCCAGATCAGTAATGTAAGGAGAAGCGTTGAGATAACGGACATCCATCAAGCTCAAAAAGAAAACTTATGTTTCCCATAGTCACAAACGATTGCGGTTTGTATTTCCCATAGCCACCGTTCCCATAGTAAAAAACGGTTGCGGTTTGCACATTCAATCTTCATCGTTCCATTAAAATTAACAAGGCGGTCTCGGTTGCATGAAGCTTTGATGTATGTTGCAAATTAAATCCACAATCAATGTATGTTGGTTAATTGTAAGTATTGCATTTGCGTTAACATGCCTCATTTAATCTTTTTTACTCTTTTCTTCGATTTCAACAAATATTTTCGATAATCAGTAAGTAAATACACAACGGTTCTCCAATTCCAGACCAGTAATGTAAGGAGAAACGTTGAGATTACGGCAACCCCGTGAACGAATCTGATATGTCTTGAGTTTAAACATACACACATCCCCGAATTTTAAGTCATTTTTAATCATGAGTTTACGCCAACCCCGTAAACGAATCCGATATGTCTTGAAATAGAGTGTTGCTGAGCATGTCCTCTTTGCTTCATCCACTAGAACTATCTGTGTATGCATTCTTTTGGTAGTAAAAGTGCTAATGAGGCGTCATTAGAAGAAGTACCCAAACACACACACACACACACACACACTCTCTCTCTCTCTCTCTCTCTCTCTCGGGTGGGCATAAGATCCGTGAGCCATATTGTCGGATTTGTGACTCCATGGAAGATGTGATTAAGGTAAGTGTGTCGTAATGTTGCATCTTTTAAGAAGTCCAACAATCCGTTCATATTTTAGAGATACCTTTAACTACGTATCCTACAGCTGCATTTGGAACAAGAAGTCCAACAATCCGTTCATTATATGTTGTTGTCTCAACAATATGAATGCATGCAATGAATTTGACAACTGTGACAGCTTATTAAAAGTAGAAATCACCTGCAATCCTTTCCTAGTCAAATCACACAATATAAAGTTTAAACTTATCGTGTGTTGTAGTTTGGAAAGATGACCGAATTGAGATCTGAATAACAAACTGTGGAGAACTTGTTTGCGTTATCCTTCAACATACGCTAAAATACTCTAAAATAAAAAAAATAAAAAATAAACTCTAAAATACTATAAAATCGGCAAAAATACGCCAAAATACCCTAAAATACGGTAAAATACGTAAAAATACGCTAAAATACATGAAAATATGCTAAAACGCTGCAATATGTTAATATACGTCATATTATGATAAAATAAACTAAAATACGTCGAAATACGTTAAAGTACGCCGAAATACGTAAAAATAACCTAAAATAGGTTAAAATAAGCTAAAATACGGTAGAATACGCCCAAATACGTCAAAAATAATATAAAATACGCAACAATATGTTAGAATACGTCAAAATACGCAACTAATGATATTTCCACACGCGTATACATATATCACGGCACTATACAATACAAGTGGATTTCAAATAAAACTGTACATAATCATAAAATACGATAATCGCACGCAACCGAACATCACTGAAACGACGTATGTTGAATGTATACGTCATAAAATGACAAAATATGCGAAAGTTCGTTAAAAAACGACACGTATACGCGTCGAATCGAGGAAAACACGATAAAACTAAATTTCAAATTATGCCATGTACGATCGTATAGGCCTATGTTGTATCGTATATCGGCTTAATACGCATCGTATAGGACTATACGATGTGTATTAAACTTTGAATTTTGTCAAAAATACTCCTGAATTTATAAAAAAAACAGGGGTATTTCAGTAATTTCATCGATTAATACGCATCGTATAGGCCTATACAATGCGTATTAAACTATGAATTTCTCAAATGAAGGTGTCAATTTAATTTGTTCAGCATTTCGTGTGTTGCAGTTTGGAAAGATGACCGAGTAGAGATCTGAATAAGTTTCTGGAATTGGAGAACCGTTGTTACCAACAAATGTTTCCTAGATGTTTGAAGACCAACAAATGTCCAAAGTAATGCAATGATTCCTCTCACTTGAATCGTCTCGGAAGTACTGAACAACCGAGATAACAGCTCCGGTTTCATCACTTGAATCGTCTCGGAAGTACTGAACAACCGAGATAACAGCTTCGGTTTCATCACTTGAATCGTCTCGGAAGTACTGAACAACCGAGATAACAGCTTCGGTTTCATCAGCTGCATTGTTTACCGTGGAATGCATCCTTAATTCCTATAAATCGCACAAACAAGCATGCCTTGAACGAGTCTAGAACACTTGTAATGCTTAACCGGCTTTGAAACCAGACGAAATCTATGAAGAAACTGTTCATTTGCAAAATTCAATCTTCATTGCTTCATTAAAATTAACAAACGATTGGTCTTTCAAACTCAACGGAGATATCATCGTTTTCATTCTCCGTCTTTCAAAGTCAACGGAGATGGAGACTTTGAAGAGACAATCTAGAGGGTTAAAACGCACAAAAGTGGCCCGTCGAGTGGGCTTTAGGAAAGAAGCATATAAAGAACCTTCCAAAGTTAGATAATATACAGACTTCAAAAGTTAAACATATTTTATTATCTATTATACCTCATTTAATAGCAAGATAAGAAGGATGAGATATCGACAGTTAGTTCGAAGAAGTTTCTCTCGATCATTACATGTGTGATCAAGAGGTCGGTCTTGGGTGGGCATAAGGTGTGTAGATAGATAATCAGGTGTGCCAATAGAATTTCCCATTAAAAGGAGAAAATACGGAACGACAAGGGTGCTGGTCTTTTCTCCCACTGTGCAAACTCGAAGAATCTCACCATAAGACATTGTAGACTGGTGGGCTTGAAGATCCGTGGGCCCTATTGTCGGATCTGTGACTCCTTGGAAGATGTGATTAAGGTAAGCGTGCCATAAAGTTGCACCTGTTAACAATGTCATGTTAATTGTTTCAGATGACATGCTTGGTAAGTGGTAACAAAGAGGAACACTTTCTTCTTTTGTTATTCAATCTTTGGTAGTTGTTAATGTTTTATTTTTTTCTACTTTTAGAAAGGTTTGACCACCTCACGACTGTAATAAAACGGAACATAATCCCAGATTGTCTAGAGAAGCGCTTTTATCATGTGTCATATATTGGATGGAATATATGGATGGAAAGCCCACATAGTTTGTTTTTTTTTATAATTTTACAGACGATTTAGACAAACAGAGAATACGTTATGAGATTCTTCGAGAATTAGAAAAGGAGAAAATACGGAACGACAAGGGTGCTAGTCTTTTCTCCCACTGTGCAAACTTGAAGAATCTTACCATAACACATTGTAGACTGGTGGGCTTGAAGATCCGTGGCCCTATTGTCGGATCTGTGACTCCATGGAAGATGTGATTAAGGTAAGCGTGCCGTAAAATTGCATCTGATTTTTAAAACATTCCCACTGACATAATATTTTACAAATTGAGAACCACATATTCGTGTGTAAAAGCTCGGAAAGATGACCGAATAGAGATCTGAATATCCCCTTGGTAGTTGTTACCACATGACACATGATAAAAACGTTTCTTTAGACAATCTGGGATTATGTTCCGCAAATTGGGAACCACATATTCGTGTGTAAAAGCTCGGAAAGATAACCGAATAGAGATCTGAATATCCCCTTGGTAGTTGTTACCACATGACACGTGATAAAAACGCTTCTTTAGACAATCTGGGATTATGTTCCGTTTTAGGGTTTCTTCATCACCTATAAGAATGTCGATAAACGTTGATCTGAACACGCCGCTTAAATCTCAGTGATGTCTCATTGCATTATGACAATACTGACAGGGGTACTGGTCTTTTCTCCCACTGTGCAAACTTGAAAAATCTCACCATAACACATCGTAGACTGGTGGGCTTGAATGGTTTTAATATATTTCATATTGGACTATCTAGTCTAATACTTGAAAATAGATATAATCGTGTCAAGATCTTTATCTATCATGTCATCGACCAACTGCTCGAAATCCATTCCGTTTCTCGGGTTCGCATTCGACACATAACACCAAAAAATAAACTTCAAAAAAATATGTGACTTGATACGCATCGTATAGGCCTATACGATGCATATCAAGCTCGCCGCCAGACATAACTTGCACCTGTTAGTCTGCCATGTTTTTTGCTTTATTTCAATACGCATCGTATAGGCCTATACGATGCGTATTGATTTGGAAAAGTGTGCGGGTAGATAGGGGGAATGTGCCTTTAGAAAACCCCTTTAATATATGTATAATATAACATGTGGAGAGTTAAAATGAGAAGAATTTTTTTGTAATAATAAAAAGAAAGAAATTTCAACCAATAAGAATGTTTCATTTTACTTCATTTATTTTTTGTATTTAATATTAGTGTAAGTGTATATTGGTAAACTTAGATGGATCATTAATTGGTAGTCTTACTTTTTAATAGCTAACTATATTAAATTTGTAACGTATTTAAAAAAAAAAATATATATATATATATATATAATTTAAAGTGTAGCATAAATTACGAGGTGTGTAGGATGAATTGCGAGCTGTGTAGGAAAAAAATTCAATATGTGTAGGATAAATTTCAAAACGTGTAGGATAAATTTTGATATGTGTAAGCAAAATTTTTAGTGTGAAGGATGATAGTGTGTATGACTAATTAATTAGTAAAAAATAATAATAAATGAGTTGAGAGAAAAACTATTTAATGTTTTACATTTGTACCCTTTGTTCTTTTTCTTTTTAATTTAATTTTCTTCTCAAATTAACCTTCTCCAATATAATATAACGTATAATATAATGAATTTCAATTTTATTTCATATTTAACGAACCGAACCAAAATTTTTAATAAGATTAATTTCAATTCGCATTTCTAAAATGAGCTCAATCTTTAAGTTGGTTCATACTAAAATCATAAATAAACCAACATAAATCCTAACATGTTCAGAAATGCAAGTTACATCAGTTTGTTCATATAAACTAGCTTGCTTGCACCAATGGGTGGTGGTCCATTGACAAAGACAAAGTCTTTAAAAACTCCTAGATTGGGAAGGGGAAGGTCTTAGGTTCAAGTCCCACAGACAACAAGGGATTAAAAAAATTAGCCGTTCAAAAAAAAAAAAAAAAACGAGCTTGCTTGCCTCATATAAGTTAACCCAAGTTGCCAAACAATCAAGTTGGCCCAGTTAATCGATTCATGGCTCACTTGTCGCGTCTATACCCTTACCTTTAACAGAACAAACATAATACCACAACAGTTACATGAAAATAATGTTGGAAACCGCCACTGCACCACCAACACCCGCTCGATCACCACCACAATAAACCCTCTTTTAGTGTATCTTACAATACAGTTTCCCAGTAGACGCGCCATCTTGAACCTCTTTATTTTGTACAACTACAAAGCAAAATATCATGTCTCTTTTATGTATCAATCACGAATCAATCGAACAATTTAGCTTCACAAAAACCAGCTCAAGAACTACTACCACCCCATTTCCACCTTCGACCTACTTCTTCAAGAACCTTTGTCCGAGCTTGACCTTTTTTTGCTTCGTCTTCTATCCAAGATCTGCAAAATGAGTTTGTTGGGTGAGCACGCCAAACGGACAATATTAACTAATAACTAATGTGTCAAGTTCTTATAATAAAATGATTTAGGAGTTTTTATGCACCAAAAATGCACTTTGTGAGACCTGTTTCCTATTTAGTAAACTTTTTTTACCTGTTCCACACGACCCGTTTATTTGGGTCAGACCCCTTTTACTCCAAACAAACTGCCTGTTTTCCACACTTAGGAAAAACAAACTTTTACCTTTACTTAGTTTTAAACGCATGAAAGGCAGAGGTGTGTCAAAAAGTTGCCCATGTGTACCTGAGTATACGAAGGGCTTCTAATTCAGCCTCAAGTATCGACTTTGAATCAAGAATCTTTTCATATTTAACTTCTAATTCACGAACAGTACTACGGACTTTACGTTCCTCATCAACATAACCAGCTCGTTCAGACCCGATCCTCTCGTTCATTTCATCTACTTCTTCCTTCAAGCTACAAAGTAGCTGTTTTTGACACTCTAACGCTGCAACCTCCTTCAAATAATTACTAGCAACATTATCCTGATTATTCTTTTCATTTTCCAAATCGTTTAACACTTCCAGATAAGCCACTTCGACCTCCAGATACCGTCTTCTTTCATCCGCTATCTTTTTCTCCCAAAACCGCTGTATCTCACCTCTCTCAAGAATCGCGGATTTAATCTCTTTCATTGTGATCTTGCGTGACGTATTCTCAGCTTCACGCTTTGCGAACTCGTGACGAATTGAGTTCGTTACTCTTCCGCTTGTGAGTGCCACTGCAGCTTGGGCTTTGGTGCACGGTTTCGCAGGCTGAAACCGCTTGATCTGACCTGATATATACAGACGAATATGTTAAATTACTAAATAGCACATGGGTGTGTGAGCTATGTAAAGAAGAGCGAGATGGAATGGAATATGACCAAAAACTTTTCTCATTATGCTTTTTTCGTTAGTTAGCGTGTCCCGAAAAAGCACCGCCAAGACATCTGGTTTCAGCTCCCTTGCATCCAGGAAGCCGATTTTGTTCCTTAGTATCTGGACTGTAAAAATGTCAGTATATGTCATTTTTGTTTCAACTTGTTACTTATGAATGGGTTGATTTGAATTATGTTTTATCTCTGACAGGTCAAACAGATAAAATACAAACTTATTAGCTTAAAAGAAAACCTGTCGGAGAACTTCCGAAGTGTATTTTTAATGCATAAAACCTTGTAAACTGATTTCATTTAAAAAAATAATAATTTATTACAAGTTTTGCAAAAATATTTAACATAGAAGATATTCATCACAAAAATGAAAATTTGAACAAGATGTTTCAAGTCAACCCAATCTGAATCGAGTTGACATGAACCAAAAGATTAGCCTTTTTAACCTGGTATCCAGTAGGGATGGGATTGGTACGTTACCTGTACCTGTACCCGTACGGATACCGAAAATACTGTACCAGATTTGAACAAAACTGGGTACCGAATATCGTACCGGATATTATGGTACGGTACGGGGTATTGGTACTAGTACGGTACGGTACCCGTTTTGATAACACTTTATTTTTATTTTTTGAGCACTCGTACAGGTACCAAATAGGTAAAATCGGTACGAGTACCAATACCAACGGGTACCAAATAGGTAAAATTGATACAAGTACCAATACGCAAATACCAAACAAGTAAAATGAATACAAGTACCATAAATACCATAATATGAAATAAAACATTATATTAAAAAAAACATTTGAAATTCTATATAAAATTCGGTACTAGTACCATTTTATACCCGTACCGAATACCAAAATCAATAAAACTGGGTACCGATACACGTACCGAATAACTAACATCGGTACAGGTACGGGTATTTGGGAAAAAATAAAATCCCTAGCATCCAAGCACACCCATTTTGTGACCTCTAATAATGATTATAAATAAAGGGAAAAAAGATAAGATCTGAATGAATTATAAAAATTTAATCCTACCTCTTCATTTAGTCCTGGCATGACTTGATACTCTAACTTGGCTCTCCAACCAATAAGATCTTCACGTGAAATCAATCTAAAAACCGAATAGACTAACGTGAAAAAAAGCACTTCTAAAATACTACAAATTTAATATGTGGTGCGTTTAACGTATACCTCTCGGGAAAAAAATTTACACCTCCGGAACTCTTTATGCTATCCAGATCAGAAGTTAAGTTTTCACCAGAGAGCTTGCTCAAAACAACACCAGCCTCAGCCAGGGCTAATGTTAAAAAAGGGTATATACAGATATATTCAGTACAAAATGAACATTTTTAATATTCCATAGAAAAAAAAGGCGTATAATAAATGTGGCAGATTAATCCCGTTTACTTATGAACGGGTCGATTCAGGTCATGTTATAATTCTAGCAGGTCGAATGGCAAAATGAATAAATAGATAAAAGAAAACAGGTGAAACGTCATGGGTTGAAAAGTGGTATTTTCAATGCCTAAAAGCTCCTAAATTATTTATTTAATAGTATGTCATTTTTGAAACAATTTATGTTTTGTAATAACACTTGATAAATTAATTATTCAATAAAAATGTAAAATTCTGGATAGATGTATTCTGTCAACCCAACCCGGCCCTTCTTGGCCACTTACCCAATCCACCCGTTTTGCTACATATATCGTATAATATCAATCTTACCTTGAATGTACTCAAAATCGGGATCTTCAGCACTGATGTCGTTAAAAGCGTTAACGGTAGATCCAGCAAGTGCTACAGATGGAAGTATCCTATGCCTTGGATTTCTGAAACCCCGAAAATTCTTAGTGAAATACATCTGCCATCTATCTTATAAAAAATAATAATTAAGCGGAATGAATGCACAAGTTGCTACCTTTCAAGCCTGGAGTTAACTAGAACCAACCATCTTGCGTATTCTCTCCTGGTACACAATTCATCTGCCTTAACTTCATCTTCAATGATCTGGTACATAACTAGTGATTAGTTTGACGGTTTTTCTTTATTGAATGTTCATTGATTCTATTTTTTTTGTTTCGGGGAAATTGAGCATGCCTGTGTAAAGATGTTACTGTAAAAAATTTCATGATCACTAAAAATCAAGAGTACCCAATATTACATTGGTGTTACAAATTAACGAACTTGGGGTCAAAAATTAAAAAAATTGGTTTAAACCGCCAAACCAAACCATCAAAACCGCTAAACCAGCCGGTCAGGGCGTCCTACCCAGCCTGGCCAGTTTTGTTTGTCATTTCAGAAAACAGTAACTAGCGGTTCAGTCCAATTTTTTTTGCCAAAATAGACCGAACCGGACTGTGATCACCCTTAGAAGCACAACAAACATTCTCCCTTGTAGGTAGTTCAAAAGATGCAACATTCCTCTCTGAACAAGTTAAGCCTAATTCACATTTTTACCAATTATTGATCATTATTTGACATTATCAATCTTGATTTGTTCTAAAAGGTACTCTTTTTGCTTCAACTTTAAGGGTTTTTTAGGTTGGGAAAAAAAGGATACCTATCGATGATAAACTGTCACAAATCTTTAAGTCACCGGTTAAGGGCACGCACACAACTGACCAAAAATCTAGAACACAAATCTTTAAGTCACCGGTTAAGGGCACACACACAACTGACCAAAAAACTAGAACTTAAAAAATAATATATTGTTAAAAGATAAGTTTGACTCCATCAAACTAGTTCGGTTTAATAACAATAAAGCAAAATCTATCAGTGTCATAGAAGTCATGTCATCATAAACCGAAGCACAAAATACGACTTGCAACACAATACCTTCAGATTCGTCAACCACGATAGAGCCTCCTGCTGAGTAGCATCTGCAGAAACCGGAACAACAACTCTTCCAGGCTTTCCTTCTTCCCACTTACCATGACCATTTACTGTAAAACATTAACCAGTTAAAACAGTAAGCAAACATAAATTCCACAACAATAACACCGCCGAGTATCCACGACCACAACAATAACACGGCCAAGTATCCACAACAATACCTTCTTTTGCAATCGCATCAACTTCTTCATCAACATTCTCCACCAATGGCTCATTCAAACCTTCATCCACCTTTAATCCATCTTCCGAACCCAATGATTTCTTATCAACGAAAACATGGAACGGGCTGCTAAATCGCAAAACGAAACCTGAAACGAAATCAGAACAAGATTTTGTACAAATCCCATTTTCAAAACATTGCATTGCAAGATAACTACACAACACAATCCTCAAATCCCAACACATAAAAAGTTAAAAAAACACCATAAACAAAAAAAATACCCTTTCTTGATAATCCAAAATGAGCAAACACAGCAAGCAAAGCCGCAACTGAGGTCCCAATCCCAACCAAAACAAATGTGGGCAACCCTAATTCACCAAAAAGCAACAAACTTTATATCCAATATCATCAAATTCTTATAAAATACTTAAAAGTCTTGAAACGTTATACCTCTTGATTGCTTTCTTGAACCAACACTTTCTTCCACAAAAGCCCAACCATTGTAATCTTCAACATCCTGTTTATCAGAAGAAGCCCATGACAGTTTAAGGTTATCATGGGCAACTGAAGAAGACAAAGATATGATTTTTCTTGTTCTAGGGTTTGTGGTTCTGAGATTAATATTAAGATCATGGGTCAGAGGTGGAAATGGGTATGGATGTTTAAGGAAGTGGCGATTTGTACGAGGTGTGTGAAGAGGGAAAAAGGTGGGTGTGGAGGAAGATGAACACATTATTGGAAATGGGTTGATTTTGAAGAGAATTTGGGGTTTGGTGAAGTTGAAGATTGAAGAAATTGAAGGGTGTGTGGTTATCCAATCCACTAAAAATATACATACATTCCACTAAAAAACAACTCCTATATCAATATATTTCCACTAAAAACAAATAATTTTTCTCTCTCCTTTTCAATATATATTACATTTTTCTCTCTCCTTCACTCACAACCACTTTCAATATATATTAAAAAATTATAGTGGGTGAACAGTGTCCTCCAAAATATACAGATGAACAGTAATATTTTCTCTCTCCTCCACTCACAACCACTTTTTATACTCTTTATATTTTAAAAACCCCACACTCACAATATGATGCCTTGGATGTGAATGCTCGGCTTGTGATGGAAGAGGAAAAAGGGTTTAGATTCGATGGTTTTTTCATTTTATTAAAACTTAAAACCCCTTATCTTGTGTTTTTTTTTGGTGTCCGGAAGTGAAGACTTCTATTGTTTTTTTAATTGAAAATTTATTTTATTCCGATGAATTTACTTCTTTTATCGTTTATCTTCATAGTGAATTTCATAAGATTTCCTTTATCTTTAAAATTGATGCGTTTTATACTTAGTGTTTAAAAATCTTACACGTCATGTCATTTAGTCCTAATGCAAATAATTTTAACTCTTAAGTGAAAGGCAAATTGATCTTTATACTTATTTATTTAGAAAATAATTTTAATGATTTTAATAACTAAACAAAAATGAATTATATATATCTACAAACACTCTCTCTAAAACACACATACACACCTCATCTCTCTACTTTCTCTCTAGCACCACCACCACCCCACACCACAACTGTCAAACCACGAGGAGTTGTGGACGGATTCCTTGAAGCCGACGGTGAGTAGGGTCGTTTAAGGTCCGACAAGAAAGAGTCGTTCTGACGGCCATCTACGGCGTACCCTTCAGATCTAATAGTGGTCAAACCCTATTATTGTTCATCTTTCTCTATTTTCCTGTTTGGATGGACGCAAAAGCATTCCTCTTTCTCAAAATCCCAAATTTCCAAAACCCTAACCCTAATTTCCTCACACAAACCTTAAATTCTCAATCTCTATAATCATGTTCTGCTGGAACTTCGCTAAATCGGAAGAGGCCATCTTCTCTGATTGGTTGTTAAGAAGATTTGCAAGTTCTTGTTGAAGAAAATTAGGGCAACTTTGTATTGGCGATATCAATCTTGATGTTCAACTTTGTAATGGCACGATTCAGCTATCTGATCTTGCACTTTTTGTTGATTTTACTAATCAGGAGGTTTGGTTTTTGTGTTGTGGTATGGGGTGGTGTGGAGATAGTGCTAGTGTGATAGTGGTCTTGGCAGGTGGTTGTTGGTGGTTTTTTTACATAGGGATTGAACTCTCACCTTTTACTACTCTAAACTTTATCAAACTTACCAACACCACTGGGTTTTCCCAACGTAACAAAGTGTTTATTAATAATTCCATTATTTTAATGTAGTGTACTTTTCACATTCTAATTCCATCAATGGATAGATAAGTATATTTGTGTCGAGAATACATCAACTTAATGACTTTTATATAAGCTTGTTATCACATTAAAGAGGAATGAATGAAATCGATTAAGATGGAGAAGCGTGCTAAAGAAATTGCAAAACACTTGCCAAACCTTATACATCCAAAGCATGCTAAGAAACTCACACAAACTCATGAACCAAAAGGTAATATAAATACTTAACTATTGCATTTTTTTAAATTATTACTAGAGCATTCACACCTCTTCTTTTATCTTCATTTCTATAATTACACTAAAAATCACTGTATTTTCTCTCTCCTTTTAATTAAATAATATTTTTTATATCTTTATCGTTACATTTTCTCTCTCCTCCACTCACAACCACTTTTAAAAAATATTAAAAATTAATGGGGGTGAACAGTATCCCCCAGACATACAGATGAACAGTAACATTTTCTCATTCCTCTACTTCAACTACATTTTATAATATGCGGAACCACTCACATTAAATTGCAAAATAAGATGTGAATGCTCTTATTGATCAATAAAATGAATGTTTATAAAAATGGTAGTGTGAACTTCTTTTATAGTAAATAATTCATTTATATCAATTATATTGAAAGAACAAGAAGAAAACAAAGAAACTAGAGGATTTTTTGAATTTCAAGTAGTAAGTTTCACCAATAAGATATAGAGATAAACTTCACATTTGGAATAATACAAAAAAGACTATTTATCTCAGAGATGTCTATGAAAAATTCTGGAAAAACGTCAACGATTGCTGGCTTATTTGTCAAAAAAAATCAACACGTTATAGAGAATTAATAAGGCAGTTAAATATTCGAGAGAGAAAAACTTGTTAATTTGAAGAGTTACTTTGAAAATGTATAGATAAATTTGTGTTTATGTTTAATTTGTTGGTCTTGTTATAGTCATCAAGTGTTGTTGCTACAACAAGGATGTAGTTAGAATATGGTTTGGACGTCTCCTGGGTGTCAGCCTTCTTACCTCGTCACCTTTTATGCTTGTTGTGCTCAGAAGAAGGAATTTGTTTGAGGGGTCAAAGACCGGGGTTTATGAACCACCCTCTGACACCCAACAATAGTAATTTATCCATATAAGTAAATGTACAATAAATATGTAGATGTATATGTATGTGTATGAGAGATTAAAAGTATAAACAAAGTTAGTGGTTGGAACCGACGGTCTACTGCAAGCAAGTCGTATGGTGTGGTAGCCACATAAGGCTTCTTTGTTTAGTAAGTGAAAGCTTGTTATGAGATAAGCGTAGCTATGTGTAACTAGTATAGTGCCTCAGCAGCTCGAGTGTTGCTTCCTCAGTAGGTTGGTGCTAGGGATGAGCATTTGGAACCGGGTACGGTACCGGTACCAAATTTCCCATACCGAATTATTTTTGGTACCGAATCTGAACCCACTTTTTGGTGTTTTCGGTACTGGTACTTTCGGTACCGGTATTTTACTGAGTTTTTTCTTTCAAATATCGGTACCGTACTGGTCCCATACGGGTACCGGTACCGTACCAAACAGTTTCGGTACCGGTGTCGGTACCCATATTTCACGAATTTTGGTATCGGTACCGAGCTTATCCTCAGTTGGTGCTTCAGCAGCTCAATGGTTGCTTCTGTAGCATGAAGGAGGACATATTCTTAAAGAGAGAGAATATGATGAGTGTTCTAACAACCGACAAAATTAAAGGTTAATTTGTACGACCTAATCACTATTTGTTTAATTAATTACGCACATTAGACTTGATTACGTGTTAATCGATTCCACAAATTCTAGCAATGTTCGGGGAAATGAATGGGTCAATGCATTTAATAGTATCGGTATCGTCTCATCACGTTACGATAAAACCTGATAATGAGCGTTGGTGATTATCCGGTAAATGTTTTTTTGTCGAAAGTGTTCTAAAATGCTTGAACATTAACTCGATGCCATTAGTATATGTTCGATGTGAATACTAGATAAAAACTAATTTTGGATAAGTGAATGTCGTAGTAATTCGGTAGATCGTACCAATATTGTTTTTAGTCCGTTTTAACGTCGAAACTTACGATTTTCACCAAACAAACACTAGTAGGTGATCAATACGTAACATTGATTAGCATTTGGTGTTTTAAAGGAATGAAAGATGCTATGTGGATATCTAGTTAATAAATCCAATTCTTATCATGTAAATGTTCGTTAGCCGAAAAACTAGCGTAAACAATAGTCGTTTTGCATCAAATCACCAAATAAGCAATGTCTTAAGAACTACTTAATGGTAACTAGTGAACTAATGCATGATTAGGGTTTTAAGGATCCTAATTAGCCTAGTTACTAATATATCTTGAAACATCATCATTTAAGTGATCCTTTTAATCAAACAATCAAACTAACCCAATCCCAACCCTATTCCTTCTCCTACCTACTGCTCAAGGATTGCCCCATACCACCATCCTCTTGTGTTTAGTGTTAGATAATCTGGTAAGAGGGTGCTTGATTTTGGGGGCATGAGGTATGGTTTGATAATTAGAATAATACAAGAACATTGAGATCACTTCACAATTTACACAACACTTTCACTCTTTCTTCCCTCTCTACCGTACGGCCCCAAGCACACCCCTCCAACCTTCCATCTTCAAGCTCCTTTCAAGTAATTCAAGAGCTCTCTAGGACAATCTAAGGTGATTCAAGAGCTCTCTAGGAGTGATTACCTACAAGATTTGTAGCTTTTCCTCTTCCTTTCTAGCAAGATTATCTTTCCTATCCTAGGCTAGTAGTAATAACTATTCCATCTTATTTTTAAGATATATTTATGTAAGAAAATAACAAGGATTCACAAACAAAGTTGTTTATGGCATTTGGAATGTTAAGTAAAGTAAACTATAATTTTTTGGCTTGTTGATGGTTCAGTGATGATCTTGAAGTGATACATGCTTATAAATATATATATATATATATATATGCTTTGGCTCATGTTGGTATGTTAAGAAGACGACACATGTACATTTATGTATAAAGCATGACGGTTCTTGTTTAAGGGTGAAGATATTCACAGGTGGAGTTTTTACTAAAAATATAATTTAAGCAAGTTTATGTGTTCATGAAGCTTGATGATGATGTTTGATGATGTTGTTAAAGTTTAAAATGTTAAGATATAAGCTAATATGTTTTAATGGTAAAACCTTGTATATTAGGATTTGGATGGTGATATTTATGGACATATACATATTTTAGTATGTTAAGTTTATTTTGTGATGATATATCTTGAAATGGAAGTTAAAGTGTATATTATGCATATGGGTGAGATTTGGCATAATAAGGTTTTTTAAATGGTCAAATATATGTTAATACTTAATTTTACAAGTTAAGTACATACTTAGTGTTATGTGGCTTGTATGTGTAAGATGGTGGTTTGGAAAGTTTAAATTATATTTAACATAATATTCACCAAATTTGGAAAAATCATGATTTGAAGATCATGTAGGATCAAGGGTTTTGTCATAAAATTTGGTGTTTAAATCCAAGATTTGGTGAAATCTAATTGATACATCATTTTTGGCGAAAATCGGTTTTTGATGTGAACGACCAAGTCTTGATGTTATGGGAAAATTATATACATATATTTACGTATACGTCTATTGGATAGAAAAATATATATATTTTCAAGTCGTAATAAAAAGATATTTTTGGAATATATTTTCCGAAAAACGGTTTACTAAGCCGTTTTGAGGAATAATTTACGAGTCGATGATTTGAGGATGAAATTTGGTTAATCGGCTAAGTGTTTGAGTGTTAAGAATATGTGTGTGTGTGTGTAGGGTGAGTGTAACGCTCCACATTTTTTGTACTTTCCATATTTAGGAAGTTGTATTCGCATTTTTATTTGTAGAAAACTTGTATTCGTAGTGTATTCGTATATCACTTCCAATCTTGTAATCCGAGACTTCGATCATACTTATGTTCAATGCAATCAATTGTTAAATACGTGTTTACATGCTAAATCAAGACTTACTATACGCTTGAACTATCAATCATGCATACTTAATACACATTACATACTTGCGTACACGTTCGATACATGAAAACAAATAGAAGTAAAGTGCATAAAATAACAATCATCCACAAGTTTAGGGGCCAAACTGAGGAAAAACAAACTTGGTGAAGAAAATGGACACGTCGCGCGACGCAGGGAGGTCAATCCTCCGGCTCGCGCGACGCGTGGAGCCATAATCCGTAGAAAGTGGTTTCAAGGCTTCGGGTTTGTCACCTTTCTCACTTCTTTTCTACCCCAATCACCTTCAAACCTCATTAAAACTCAAACTCTAATCAACCACTAATAACCAAGCCTCCACACCTTCATTTCACTTTTACCACACTACAATCTCACTCAAAATACTCTCAAATTAGTAAAATATCAAGCTCGGGGCAGATTATACACAAGTTCAAAGAGCTTAAGACTCACTTTTTCTTTCTTTTCTTCATGAATTCTTGCTTCAACTCATTTGGAACACCTCTAGGAGAGTATCCATAGGTTTACATTGGTAAACTAGGTTGGGACATCACCATTTTAAGGTCCAAAGTGAGGTTTCATTTATGTTTTTGTTATAGCTTTAACTTGTTACAACTTTTCTACATACTTTCTTGGATGTACATAAACCTAACCATGTTCCCAACTAACTTGCATGTTGAGGGACATGAGTTGAGGTATCATTTCATAAAGTTTGAGGTGCAAACACCTCCAATCCAATCAACGTAAGCCACTAAGTAAACTTTCTAGTAACAAAGTGTCCAAACTACACCAAGTCTCCAAACACTTGCCATGATCGGAACACACTAGTCTAGTTTGAGTTTACTTGGTTACTTGGTGGATTAGAGATTTTATTTTTATTCATGACCAACCGAAATCATTAACAAGGTTAGTGAGTTTGTGCTTTGGTGAATAATATAATGAGGTTTAATGGATGGAAATCATCCTACCTCCTTGCTTGACATACTTAATAATACTTGACTATGGGACAAAATATGTATGTATGTATATATATATATATATATATATATAATTCTAACAAGCAAACCCTAAACACTAACCAATTCATAGATTGATGTTAAGGGTTATGGTCATATTATCTTAGATTAAAATATCTCATGTTTGGACTTCCAATAGGTGAACTTGTGCCTATGAAAAACACATGAACGTGGTGTCTAATTTGGACACTATTGTCTAGATAACTTTTATGTACTTTTATACTAAACTTACTTAGGGGTTGTTTGGTAGTCTCTGAATGGTCATTAAGAGGCTACATCTTAATGGAACCATTAAGAATTTTACCAATGAGAAGGTAGAAGAATGTGACATGTGATAATTTACCATTCAAAGGTTACCTCTTAACCATTCAGACTTGAGGTTACCTCTTATTCATTCAGAGGTTTTAAACCTTTAAGAGGTAGCATCTGAATGGTCATTAAGAGGCTACCAAACAGCCCCTTATTTACATACCCATTCCTAATCCAAAAATCCATCAAACTCATACGCCTCGTTTATCCTTGTAGGATAACGCGACGATTCCCAAAACTCGTAACACATCAACTCACGTTCATGGAAATTACTACGCAAACCATGAGTTTACTCAAACTTCCCCTTTTACGTTTTACCACTTTTGGGGTGTAACATGTATGACATAAACAAACTCACTTATGTACACAATCAAACTTATAAATTCACTCAATCCATCAAACATGCTATTTGTTATGCTTAGGTTATTCATGCAAAATACTTGTCATTAACTTCGCTAGCCTACCTTAACATGTATAGCGCTATAGGAGTAGCACACTGCCCGTTTGTGGTCTATGTTAAGTATCCAATCGTTAACGGTCTTGTTCATTGCGATGACAAGATTATGCTTGTGGAAACTGTAAGGACCTGCAAAAAATGTCCAAAAACGACCCGTAAGTGTAAACCCGGACCCCTGAAACCCTAGTGCTCATGAAAAACCAAGAAATCAAGAAATTTGGGTTTCTCGCGGGCCGGTAAACCATAAGGCTAGGTCTACGCGGGCCGCGACAGGACACCTGGTGACCAGGACGCGTTCCAGGCTACGTGGCGAACCTACACGTGACACGCTAGCCCTAGACGTAGACTAGGGGCCCTCGCGGGCCGCGTAAAAGTGTTGTGAGGGTTTACGTGGGCCGCGTAAAACCTAATTTTTCTGCTATAAATTGCCTGTGCATGGGACTTGCTTTTGTATTCGAAATTTTAGTTCAAAAAGTTCATATTCTGCTTAAAAACGAGTATTAAGGTGTCAAGACGCTGTTACGATATAGGGTATTAACTCGATCACTGCTACGATACAATGTCCGATCGATTGAAACCGATCCGATGGATGTTTAAGTGCTACCCGTATTTGGGCTATACTTGGTCATTCGTCGTGAGGGTTTTGATTTCGTGAGTTTATCGTAAATGTTGTATTAAGTTACTGACCTAGTTTCGTGTGCATTGTTATTTAAACTAGGTTACAAGGCTAAATCAGTAGGCTAAACTCTGCCCAATTAAACCTGCAATGTGAGTCATTCTCTTTTTATCAACTGTTTTACTAAATCTCAAATCATTTTCAAAAGTTATAATTACATGGATTAAGTCGTGGTTATCTTGAATCACTGGCAAGTGGGGTATTGTGCACATTACTAATTTCTCACGGTTAGGTTCACCAACCTAACAGTGGTAATCATCACTACTTGGGTGAAAGGACCCAATAGTGGTATGACCATCATCACCGGGGTGTGACACGGCGCCAGATAAAAATAAGATAGTAGCCATTGTAATCGCTCTTATGCTGTAATCAATAACTAGGTGTCGTTTTATTAAAATTGAGTGACTCGCCAGTATTTGCCCGCTGATAAAATCTTTTTAAACATGTTTCACGTGATTTACTGTGACCAGGGAAAGTGCCACGCAACACCAAAAGCTTGAGGAGGTGGCTCAGTAAAATAAATAAACATGTTTTGTAAAACAGGGAATTTCCTCGTGAAATTCCTCTATTGTAAATTTCGGGGTTTGCCCCAAATTGTGAAATAAAATAATTGGGCATTTTCAATTTAAAAGATCCTGTTAAAATTTTCGCTGCCAAAATAAACACCAATACCACGGGTTTTCTGTCCCGCGGCTCCCGAACTGGGTAAAACCGGGACGAGGGCCGTGACAGAAACTTTGGTTTGACATTTAGTTTATGCATGATAGTATGTGATTTAACTTAGTATACAAATTCCCAAGTTTTCTCAATTATTGGTTTTTTTCTTCAGATACTTACATTATATATATATATAGTGGAGGGTTCAAATGAGAAGAATTTTTTTGTAAGAAGAAAAAACAAGAAGTTTCAACCAATAAGAATGTTTCATTTTACTTCATTTAATATTTGTATTTAATTTTAATATAAGGGTATATTGGTAAACTTACATAAATCATTAATTTGTATTTATTCCCCTTTAATAACTAACTAAATTAAATTTGTAACTCTTTTCAATATATATACTTTTTCCAAATTACAAAAAAACAACTTAATTTAAAGTGTAGAATAAATTACTAGTTGTGTAGTATAAATTACGAGTTGTGTAGAATATATTTCGAGGTGTGTAGGATAAATTTCGACTGTGTAGGATAAAATTTTATAATGTGTAGGGTATATGTAGGAAAATTTTGATATGTGTTGGTTTTGTAGATTATATGTAGGATAATTAAGAGTAAAGTCCTATTTGAGTCTTTGTGGTTTGTGCAGTTTAACCATTTGAATCCAAAAACCAAAACTATCTTGATTTGAGTCCCTGTGGTTTCTAATTTTAACCATTTGATTAAACTGCACAAACCACATGGACTCAAATAGGACTTTACTCGATAATTAATGATTAGTTGACTAATTAATTAAAGAGAGAAAATTAATGATATGAGTAATAAATTAAATAGTATTTTACTAATATGCCATTTCTTCCTTTTCTTCTCACATTAAATTTCTTCTCAAATGAACTTTCCCATATATATATATATATATATATAAATGAAATAGTATTTTACTAATATGCCCTTTCTTCTTTTTCTTCTCACATTAAATTTCTTCTCAAATGAACTTTCCCATATATATATATATATATATATATATATATATATTCATTCGGATGATCACCCACCAACGTGTCGTAACATACTTTTTATAAAAAGATTAACATCTCATGTCTAAGCAAGTTTGGTGAAAGTAGAGCTGTAAACGAACCGAACGAACACGAACAAGCCCATGTTCGTGTTCGTTCGTTAAGGAAATTAACATGTTCGCGAACAGTTCATGAACACATACCGAACATAAGTTTATGTTCGTGTTCATTCGTTAAGGAAATTTAGTTGTTCACGAACAGTTCGTGAACACTTGTCTCGAACACAAACGAACACAACCAAATAAAAACGAACGCAAACGAACATTTAACTTGAAAATAAAAAACAAAACCATTGTTACCCTTAAACCTTGGATATAAGTGGTTAAATACAACCATCAAATGATAAATCAAAACACAAAAACCATTATTACCCTTAAACATTAGGACACTTGTAGGTCGTGATAATTTTATTGCTTAAATCTAGAGATTTATACATTAGGCTTAATAAATTGTACTTGTTGGTTAATGGTTAATATATTATATTTTTAAGTGAAGACCTAAACACTTTATTTGACTATAAGTAACACAAATAGTGTAAGAGTATTATTTCACCACAACTGACAAAAAAGTTGGATGGGGTAAGTAGGTGGACTGTAAAATTGTGAGCCAAAAGTTGGAATTATTTGGACTCAGTTTGATGTCTTAAAACTTTTAGAAAAAAAATATATTATTTTGATCAAACTACATTAACTCAATAAAATATCATATTATTTGCATAATGTTTAAGAAGGTAATGGCGTTTTCTCCGAAATCCCGCACCTCATCTATGTGATTAGAATATATATATATAACTAGGTTATAACCCCGTGTATTACACGGGTCGAATAAATGAATTTTATATACTAAATAATAAAATAATATATCTTTAAAAACTTCCTTTATTGCACGGGTTGAATAAATATAACTTTATATATTAAATAATAAAAAGTTATATCTATAAGAACCATATTGTACGGGTTAAATAAATATAATTATATATACCAAATAAAAAAGTTATATCTTTAAAATCACGTGTATTACACAGGTTGAATAAATGTAATTTTGTTTATCAAATAATAAAATAATACATCTTTAAAAAATCTCATTTATTACACGGGTTGAATAAATGTAATTTTATATACCAAATAATAAAAAATTTACATCTTTAAAAATGTGTATTACACGGGTTGAATAAATGTAATTTTCTATACCAAATAATAAAAAATATATATCATTAAAAAAACCCCGTGCATTGTACGAACTGAATAAATCTAATTTTATATATCAAATAATAAAAAGTTATATCTTAAAAAACCTCATGTATTACACGGGTCGAATAAATGTAATTTTGTGTAGTAAATTATAAAAAAGATATATCTTTAAAACACCACGTGTATTGCACGGGTTTAATAAATCTAATTTTATATACCAATAATAAAAATGTCATATCCTTCAATATACTAATGGATAATACTCGATACGCGATGAATATGGTGATTGTGAAGATGGTTCTTGAAAAGAAGATACGTTATTCAAGAAGCAAATTAACATCTATTTGAGTGATAAAATGTTGGTACCAATTCCGACAAATTGATTTATAAATTATGTAATAAAATTAATAAAATAATTTTTTTAGTAATGAAAATAAAAATATTTCATATAGTAATACAAAGTTTGGTTTTCACGATAAATAATTTGTTCTATCCCCATCCATTTAATTTTAGGGGTCAAAAGGGATAGAAAAAAAGACGTTGGGGTCCAAAAGGGTTAGAAAAAAGACGTTGAGGGCTCAGATGTTAAAAAATTCCTTTTTGGTCTAAAAGGGTAAAAGTGATACAACCATAGGGGCGAAAATCGTAATTTACTCTAATATCAAATTAGATAACTAAGTTTGAATTTGAAGTAAATAGATAAATATAAAAGTAATAATTAAACTAAATAATATTTAATAGGAGGATTATCTATAATTAATTAGAAGAGATTAAACTAAAATAATAATTATCCACAAGACATGGTCTAATACAATGACAAGTGTCCTCAAAATGGTTTCTTTTATTATCTATCTATTATACTAAAGCAAAATAAATGTTGACTTTTTGACCTTGAGGTGGCATATCTCTTTAGCCAGAGAATTGTGATTTGGGCGCCATTTTCCTTTCTCTCCTTTCTTATTCACTTTCACGAGCGGCAAAATGAATTTAGGCATTCTCCAAACATTCAATATTGAAACCTCTCATATGCTCTTTGTATGGAAACTGCAATCAATCATCAATCAGTTGAAAATCTTCTCCAAAATTACGAATACTATGTTTAACTAGAGGATTCAAACGCGAATTATCTTCTCCTCCGTATTCATCTTTTTTTCATCATTCTGCAAATCTGAATCATCGGTGAGTGCTGTCAAGCAATTGCTTCTTATATTATCTATTATCTTGATGTTGAAGTTTAATCCGTTAATTGGTGGTATGTTAATGAATCCTTAAAACCCTAATTTCAGTTTCATACATCTCTGCATGTCCATCGCTGTATTTCTCATAAACCCTAAATCAAGGTATGTTTTCTTCTTAATCTTTGATGCTGTAAACAAATATTTTTTCTTCTTATTCTTTGATGCTGGTGGTCTAGGGTTTCTCTGTGACCATGACGGCTGCGGGTGTAGGTTTCGCTGGTGATGTCATGACGATTTTGATGGTTCAGCATGTAGTAAGTGGTTCAATTTTGATGGAAACAATTGGGATTTAGGGTTTATGTTCTGAATATTTTCAATTTTTTCTAAACTGTGCGTAAAATAAATAAAGCATAAACACTGCTACTATAGGGTGACTTTTTGGTTTGAATAATTGATGTGTACTGGTGGTTATTGGCGTGTTTGATTGGTTGTGGCCAGTAATAAATATGCAAACTAAAAAAGGTTGGGCTTTTAAAATCCAATTGTAGGGCTTTGTTGTCATATAGTGTGAAATTTGAAATGATTAGAACCTAAAAATGCAAAGAAATTTGAAATGATTTGTTCTGTTAGTTTTCTTAAGACAGACGAAGATTAAGCAAAAAAACTATGTTTTGGGATCATCGGTGAAGGGCTACCGTCTTATCTACTGCATGATGTGTGTAACGATCTTTTAGATTTTCTGTTTTGTGCTCTAACAATGCAGAAATATATGTAGATTGTGAGTGAAAATTGGGAGCTTTTAAAATAAAATAAGCTTCTGCCGAGGTCAGTTTTTTTATTTACATGGAAGTAGATTTCAATAAGCATCTGATTTGTTTAATTTACATGTAGTGACTTAATCTTTATGAGGAAGTTTGGTCTGTATCACCACTTTGTTTAATTTGGCATGATTCTAGAAAGAGACCTGCATGTTTCTGTTCATGAAGAGCACATGCGACTGATTATGCTATAGGTAATGCTTAAACATTGTTATTATATCGTTTAAACTAGACGTAAGTTATAAATAATGAAATCAAATCAATGCAAATCTTATCGCTTCTTTGACGTACGGGCATTATTCTTGCTTTATATGGAGCTGCAAAAATTAAACACATAGCTTTGATAATTCAAGATTCAGGTGATTTTGTGAGATTTTCTATTCATAATCGGTTCCATTCTTCTAGAGACGTATCTCCTAAGGAATTTTAACCTTAAAAACATCATTATCATATTGTTTAAAATTTCTAAAGAAGCAAAAAACTTGATTCCCAGCTATTCTAAAGATGGTCCATTTCATCTGGGACACATAGTTATCAGATTATTACATATCTTAATTAAGGTATGACATGTCTTATTGGCTTTAACTTTTTGATACATTTGTATGTTCTCGCATCATTTTCTCAAGAAATGAAAAATATTTGAGAAATAATGAAAGGAAAAGAAGATGAAACCTACATATGTAATAATGGGATTGCTCATGAATACATACTAATACTCTATCATGCTGTTGCTTCTTTGATGCTTAAAACTTGGATAGATAGGGGGATAGCGATTAAGTAATTCTTGACTTTTTCAGTCAAGAATTGATAAAACTCTTATGGAAGTTGACACATTTTCATTAACTAACACCTTTTACATTTTACACATGCTTGCTTTTTTGGTTTTTTGTATTGTCGATGCTCTTTTTCTCCTTCTGAACCATATTATTCCTTTATTTTTTTTTTGTTTCTTTTTAATACTTATATTGTTACCTTCATTATATACTTTAATGATATATTAAGTGCATTTTTTTGAGCAGGCCTATATACTGGATTGCTTAGACAAGCTGCATACAAGACTATCAGACATGGTAAATTGATGAACATGGTGTTTTACATTTTACAGTAGGATTAATCTAATTAATCATGTAATTATTTTTTATTTTTATTTTTTATTAACATGACCTTGGACTTCATAATAGGATTCTGACAAACAAGGCATTTGAGGCCAATGACGGAGAACCCCTTCATTTATAAGATTTAATTACAAAGTTAAGATTCTAAGTCCTAATGGTTCTAAAATGTGTGAGGGTGCTAGACAAGTGTCAATTTTAGTATGGTTGGATTGACTTGAAGCAATTTTTCTTTGATTTTATTAAAATTATTTTTTAATAATGTTACAATTTTTTTTGATTTGCTGATAATATATTTTTTTATAAGAGTAACCTTAATTGAACTATGCATAAGCTAATGGGTCAAAATATTTTTGAGAAGAAAAAGGCCAAAAGTTTTATACGAAATTATAAGGTTGGATTAACGAATAGTTGTTGATATGTTACAGGAGATGCTGACTCTAGCCCTTATTATAAAAAAAAGTGGTACAGGGAGAGGACTATTTCCATAGAAGTTAGCTATTGCAATTACAACAATTTTAATCAATGAAATAAACAGGGGGTGGAAGTAAATTGAAGCGAATGGGCTGGTTTTGTGTTCTAAATGGTTCAGTTTTCGTGGTCATATGGTTTAAGTTATTAGGGGTTCAATTATGAATTATATATAGATATTAAAAACCAAAGTTGGGGCCATGAGAGTCAGTGCCATGTGTTCAACAACAACAACAACAACAACAATAATAAAACTCAGTTACTTTACTTCACCAGGTAGCAAAGGATGAGGGGTTTGAGCTTCCGCCTCCCGGTGAATACGCAGTCGGCATGTTCTTCTTGGTACTTCTGATACTAGAAGGCAGCAAAGCAAGATTGTGTTTACAAAGTATCTCAACAATTAAATGTACAATGGTGAATTTTCTGCAACAACCTTTGTTTTGAAATTCTTACATCGATCGCCAACATTCGGAGTGCATTTTTGAGCTTAAAAGCAAAAGGGATGTCCATACAAGGAAGCATTGTATGTCCTCTATTTAATACTCCTTTTATTTCTGTAACACCTCGCAAATTTCGGGTTAATATTAAAACGACACGTGTCATGTAAGACAAAAACGCGTTGAAAACCCGGATGTAATAAAGATGTTTTCGGTAGGATTTAAAGTGGCGTCATGTTAAATTGTTACCTCTGAACACCTCAATAATAAATCCCAAGACCCGATTAAATGTTATATACATCTAATATATCCTCAATTCAGAAAAGGGTTCACAATAATGGACTTGATAATGCATGATGAGGTCCCATGATGAATTGAACGATAAACCGTTATTTACGGGTCTTGTAAATGCAATCAATTGAAACAAGGGATAATTGGTAGGGTATGTTCAGTGTTAGACACTTATTGGAGGCCCCCTACTGATAAAATAAGTCCCACATTCGAAATATACAAGTTGCCCTTTCAAACCATCAACAAACAACAAATTTCGGATCAGAGCAAGGCGTCGCGTAGCGCGACAGCCCCTCGCGCTACGCGAGGGTGCGCCCAGCGACAGCAGACTTGCTGTTGGCTGTTGTGTGCGTTTGTGACCTCCTTAGCCGGTTTCTCTTGCACATTCATGGCCCTTAGACACCCCTACATGCTAGAGACATGTGTTTATCACTTGTGGTTGATCCTAGACTCTTGTGTCAAGTGATTGTGGTGGTAAACCCACTATATAAGGACCCTTTCATTCACAACTTATTCACACATCATTTGCAAAGCATTTTGAGCATTGGAGGAGCTTACAATCTGATTGAAGGCCTTCCTAGTCATCCATTAATCATCTAGTAAGTCTCTAATCCCTTCTAAATTAATTCTAGTTTAGTTTTTAGCTTAAAAGTCAACATATCGTATTAAACGGTTGACTTCGGGTTTAGTTATCGATAGCTCAGTCGTAACCCGAATTAAAAGTACCATTAGATAGGTAATTATATGGGTATTAAACCCTTATAAGGGCAAGTACCAATTCCAGACCTAACTAGGTCGTTTGTCGGGTCAAACGTTGACCGAAAAAGTCAACAGAATTGACATTTATGATTTAATGCATGAAATGCAATCCGTAAGGCGTGTAACTTGTTCTAACCTTAATATAACTTGGTAATAAGTATAAAAACTTGTTTGCGCTTGCCCGACTCGACAAATTTCTGTTTAAACCCGGTTCGGAACCGAAAGGCGCAAAACCTTGACTTTTGCGTTGACTTCGGTTCTGACCCGTTTTAGTTGGTATTAGACATACCTTAAAGTCTCATTAGGATTGGGTTGCATGTTAGTATAAGTCTCTATACTTGTTTCGTTGATTATCCGATGCATGCACACGTTTCCGTTAATCGCTTAAATTGGACCATAACGCCCTTATGACCTTATAACGAGAATTTTGAAAATGTGGAAATACAATAATCTTAGTTACTGATTATTTATCATGTACGTAAATTTTCACGTCAAGCGGAGGTCTAAATTAGGAGATATGCGCATTAGCGTAATTAATAAGCTTTTTATTAATTAAACGGCGCGATTAGCGCATAGCCTATCTAAACCCGATTTTCGGTACCAAAACTTTTACCCGCTGATGTTAAATAATATTTTAGGATTTTTGAAGATTTTTAATTATTTTTAGGCTGGTCTTAAGCTAGGCTTATCGCATTGATTCGGTTAACACCGAATATGCCATTTTAGGCCATAAAACGAGTTTTATAAATCCGATTGATACCAATCCAATTGCCACTGATTTAAAATAATAAATATAGTATTTTGAACTTATTTTGCTGATTAGAAAACTCAGATTGGTATTTTAACCCGTACGTCGCTTAAAACGGCTTTATACGCGTATTAAACGCGTAGTTTAGTATTAAAACCATTTTGCCACGTAAGACTTAATACCATTAGACATAACCTGTTAAGTTAAGATATTTTCCTGATTAAATCAGACCCGTATCTCAGAGGTATTATAAATCTCTTTTATAACTCTTAAAATGACCAAAATACCCCTACGGGGCGTATTTAGGGATTAAACTCGTTATGGGCATTATGGAAGATATCATAATGATATCACCACATATTTAAAGCGTATTAACTTAGGAAACCTGTTCGCGACCCTTTCGGTTACCCGTTATGCATTATGCGCGTTCGGTTCGGTTTATGTAACTAGTTTACATAAATTAGCCGAAACGGGTCAAACCTTATCGGTTTATTCTCAAAATCCAGAATGTGTATCATATACCCATATTAAACAAGTCTTCAAACTTGTCGGGTCTAAATCACATTCTATCCGGTCTTCGCTTAATCGTGCGTACGAACCGTATCTTTAAAATTAACCAGTCTAAGCGTAAGCTTAACTAAAGACCCGTTAGGATTCTAATAGGTTATTATAAACCTTCGTTCCAGATTAGGAGAACCAGTAAAAGATACCGCACTCGCTGATTTTGAACTATACTTGCTCAGGTAAATACTTTTAACTTATTTCCCTATACGGGCTTGGGTAAGGTATATAAAATACCGCTTGGTCGGGCATTGAATATTTAATCTTATTATGGTTAAATTATTGAGATGACTCCGTTTAATTTGTTTTGTTGCTTAAAGCCTTTGGGGGGTTAATGACCGTGTCCCGGATATCCCTGGCATCATTTTACGAAATGGCCACGACCTTAGCACTCAGGTGTAGGCGTACACCTGTAGTGTCTCATAATTAAAGTGGTGTGTTAATTGATCTTTAACCCGGCTCGATCCGGGCTACTGAACGCATAAGAAACATGTAAATCCTTTACAAGTTTATATATTAAATAATTATCCCAAGTTATAAAATATTTGTGCCTTGTGCCTTAAATGCATTTCTTAAACTCTTTTCAAAATGAGTCAGTTGATTGTATTTACCAGTGTAAACTGACGTATTTTCTTAAAAAGATTGAGTGCAGGTACTACGCGAAATAGGCTGGCTTGTCTCCTAGCATCCACATTAAGTCTCGCCAGCTTGGATGTCATATCTGTTGAACATTTGTTTCCTTTTTGTTTTATTTGATCTACCTGTGGATTTTATTCGACTATTTGTGATACTTCATATTACAATATCGTTTGGTTGAATTAAATCTATATATTGCTTCCGCTGTGCATTTAAATATTGTGTTGTTTGACTATTATGTTGCCAACCACGTCACGATACTCCCCCACCGGGCCCACCGGTGACACGTGGAAATCCGGGGTGTGACAGGTTGGTATCAGAGCCAACTCTGAGTGAATTAAACACTAGCCTTTTGTGTTTAATCTCAGTTACACAATTGCACATATCTAAACTTTCGAGTCTAGACTTATAACATAAGACAAATTCCACTATTCGGTTTTTGTTTTGTTCTTTAAAAAAAAAAAAAACTTTATATTTTGTTATTTGTTATCTTATGTTTTGTTGACAGGTATAACCAAGAAAATGCCTCCAAGATTTTTACGTATGAGAGGACGAGGAGGAAAGGGGCCGACCACCGCCCCCAACGACCATGAAGCTGGACCATCCAATACTCAAGCTCCTATCCCCGCCGAGAGTGACGGTACTCGACGGAACCAGAGAGGTCTATTTCAACCGGCAAGACGGTCGGTTTCAAACAGCTCTACAACTCCCGCTCAAGACTCATATGGGCCACATTCAGATAATGAGCCTAGAGACCCTCACCATTCACACATACCGTTACAGCGATCTATGTCGCACCGTCCTTTTGGAGACCCCACTCCAATCTTTCCAGGCCAGTTCAACCCGGCGGATTATCTACAAGAACCAGTGGGTTTTAACCCATTGGGGCCGGAGGACCACTTTTCTGGAGGAAACGATATGGATGAGGAAGACGACCCCGAAATGCCCGCATCAGGAACTCCCAACCACCCAATAGAGGTCTCGGATAGTTCCATTTACCAAGGACCACCCTATAATGGTCCAGATAACTTCCAGGCTATCTTCACTCGGCACGAGTGGTATTACACACCCTCTCACCATTCGTCGCCACATGAACAGCCACAACCTCATTATTCTTCGCCGCATGAACAGCATCAGCAGTATCATCAAGATTCCTCTGGGAATCACCAGTTTGAGGCAGTTACGCCACCGCCTCCACCGCCACCAGTTCAGCCGGCGCCTCCACAGCCGCGAAGATATAGGAGATCCGGAGCCCGGATGTCCACACGAACAGAGGAGTTTCATTTCAGCTCTCCTCTACAATCAAGTGGCAGAAATTATCAGCCGCTTCCAGAAGATCCACAAATGGGTGGACCATCAAACCCCGCCGTGCAGCAACCGCCACCAATAGGGCTTGATAACCAGATACCGGCATACACGGGTCCTTCGATGTACAACCCGTTTGAGCTACCGACTCACACTAACCTCGGTTACGCTGAAGCCGACCCGTATTTGGTAGCGTCTAATTACTACGCCCTTAACCCGGAGGGACCGTATGGAGCTCCTTGGGGAGTAGGCTACCCAGCACAGGGATACCAGATGCCTACACAACCCCCGTACTACCAACAACCCCCGCCGTCTCTTCAGATGTCGCCACCTCAGCATCAGGAGATCCTACAAAGTATTAGAGCGGTGCGGCATGAGGCGCGGGAAGACCGACGGCGTAACCAAGGGATGTTCAAGACCTTGACGAACTTAATCAAGGGGAAGAGTAAGAAGGATCAGTAAATCCTTTGTGTGTGTATGTCTACTTTAAAAATCAAGTCCCTACGTGGACATTTATTATTTGTATGTGTATGTAGTCCCTGCGTGGACATCTACCTTTTGTACTTAGTCCCATGCGAGGACTTGTTTCTATTTTAGCCCTGTGTGGGCACATCTTTCTGTAAAACCCCTGCGTGGGTAAGTTTATTAATTGTAAAAGACCCGTTTAGGGCTGTGTGTAATAGTCTAATAGATTAATGGAATGTTTGTTTTATAAATTTCATAATTGCCATATGTGCATATATAATGTATAAAATGAAATAAATTAAAATCATTCCTTTTAAATTAATCTGCCTATGAAATTAATTAATTAAGGATCTTAGAAGTGTGAAACCTAGCCACGTGTCAAATATAAGACCGGGCCAAAATGGTAAGACCTGTCTAAAAGATTCAATTTCCTGTTAACATCTTAAAACATGTTAACACTCCTGACAGAAGTGATTCGTTAAAATCACATACGTCATATTATAAAGGAATTCTTTAAAAGATTCCTAACCTAGTTTAATGATCTCTGAATCCTAGGTTTACATCATCAATTAAGATGATCATATTTTAACCATACGTGGTAATATAATGCCTACGGGCCCTTCTCATTTTCATATGAGACAAAAGACAGTAATAGTCTGTGACCCTGTCTGAAAAAGGTAACGAACTTGGTTCAAACCTTAAAAAGCCTTGATTCTTTTGAATTCATAGCTTATAATTTAAATTGTCCCTGTGACTAGGCCTTACGTGCTAATAAAACTGTTATTGTTTTATAATTAGGATAAATTATTTTAAAAATCCTAAATAAATGTGAGAAATAAATTAACCATATATGGTCTATGTTTACCGCGGTTAATAAAAATTGCCATAAAAGACAATTCTATAATAAACTCACCAATAAATTATTGTCAACATGTTACAGTTCAAAATACATGGCAGACTCAAACGAGGTCAACAGTCACCCAGGAATAGTGCCTGATAATGCCCCTGGGAACGTAGCAGGTGCAGAATTGCAAGCTATGATAGACAATGCGGTTAATAGAGCCATGGATAGACAAAACCATGGATCAAGTGGTACTCATACGAGGACCCATTCTGCATCACACACTAGAACACCTTCCAGGACCCACACTGCCCACAACAGTAATTCTCACCACTCATCAAACCGAAGGAGTATTCCATCCCAGAGGGTCATTCAGGATCAAGGACCCCGTAATAGAGGGTGCACCTATAAATACTTTGTGTCGTGCAAACCCAGAGACTTCAATGGGGAAAAAGGAGCTGTGGATTGCATGACGTGGATGGATGAAATGGATACTGTGGTGGATATTAGTGGTTGCCATGAAAGGGATATTGTGAAGTTTGTCTCACAGTCGTTCAAAGGAGAAGCCCTAGCCTGGTGGAGATCATTGATCCAGGCTACAGGAAAGGTTCCATTATACAACATGACCTGGGAGCAGTTCATGGCACAAATCAAAGAAAATTTCTGCCCTCAACATGAGGTTGAGAGAATTGAATCTGACTTCCTGGCGCTGGTTATGAAGAACCTTGACTGTCAGGCCTACCTAACCAGTTTCAACACTTTGTCGAGGTTGGTTCCTTACTTGGTAACTCCGGAGCCTAAACGTATAGCTCGTTTCATTGGAGGGTTGGAACCAGAGATTAAGGCGAATGTGAAAGCCTCGAGACCAACTACTTTTCGGTCAGTAACGGACATTTCATTGTCCCTTACCTTGGATGCTGTTAGGCAAAGGTCACAGAGGAAAAGTGACACCGAAAAGAGGAAGCGTGAGGATGACAACTCACGTCGTACAGACAAGAAGCAGAAGGGAAACAATGACCAGAAGAAAGGGTCAGGTTTTAGAAAGGATGGCCAGCAGTCGGGTGAAAAACCCAAATGTAAAATCTGCAAGAGGCAGCACTTTGGCAAGTGCAGGTTTGAATCCAACTCTCAATCACAATCGAAGCCTTTTGCTTGTGGTCTATGCAAATCCAGGGAACACAAAACCGTGGATTGCAAGAAAATAAAGGATGCAACTTGCTATGGTTGCAATGAAAAAGGGCACATCAAGAGCAATTGCCCAAAATATGCCAAGAAGCCGGAAGAGGCTAGGAAGACCAATGCAAGGGTCTTCAGAATGGATGCAAAGGAAGCCGTCAAGGACGACAACGTGATAACAGGTACCTTTCTCGTAAATGATGTTTACGCGAGAGTGTTATTTGATTCAGGCGCTGATAAGTCGTTTGTAGATAGTAAGTTTTGTGAACTGTTAAAACTACCTGTTAGAATTTTAAGTGTGAAGTATGAGGTGGAACTAGCCGATGGCACAATAGAAACCGCTTCAACCTTATTAGATGGATGTTTCATATCCATTAGGAATCACTCTTTTCCTTTGTCTCTACTTCCTTTAAAACTAGCCGGTTTCGACATAGTTTTGGGTATGGACTGGTTATCACATAACCAGGCCCAGATTATTTGTAATAAGAAGCAAGTGATAATCAAGACTTCGTCTGGTGAATCACTTACTATCCAGGGAGATACCCAGTATGGGCTGCCCGAGAAGATGTCAATACTCAAAGACTCAAAGTGTTTAAAGAAGGGCTGTGTCATCTACATGGCACAGGTGATTATTGATGAACCGAAACCCAAGATTGGAGATATCCCAGTCATTTCTGAATACCCCGAAGTATTTCCTGAAGAACTACCTGGTTTGCCACCAGATAGGCAAGTGGAATTCAGGATTGACATTATTCCTGGATCAGCACCAGTTGCAAGGGCGCCTTATAGGTTGGCACCAACAGAGATGAAAGAACTGAGGACGCAGCTAGATGATCTTCTAGCCAAAGGTTTCATAAAACCTAGCTCGTCTCCTTGGGGAGCACCAGTTTTATTTGTCAAGAAGAAGGATGGATCGATGCGTCTGTGCATCGACTACCGCGAGCTTAATAAGGTTACTATCAAGAATAGGTATCCTTTGCCCAGAATCGACGATCTGTTCGATCAACTTCAAGGGGCAAGTTTCTTCTCAAAGATTGACTTGAGGTCAGGCTACCATCAATTGAAAGTTAGAGATGAAGATGTGCACAAGACAGCATTTAGGACTCGTTATGGTTACTACGAGTTCCTAGTGATGCCTTTTGGGCTCACAAATGCACCAGCCGCATTCATGGATCTCATGAATCGCGTCTGTAAGCCTTACATGGATAAATTTATCATCGTTTTCATCGATGATATCCTCATCTACTCAAAGAACCAAGCTGACCACGAGAAGCATCTTCACTGTATTTTGGAACTACTTCATAAAGAGAAGCTCTATGCCAAGTTCTCAAAGTGTGAATTCTGGCTTCGAGCAGTCCAATCTCTTGGACATGTCGTTAGTGAGCAGGGCATTCAAGTAGATCCCGCTAAAGTTGAAGCTGTCATGAATTGGCATGAGCCAAAGACGCCTACAGAAATTCGTAGCTTCCTAGGTTTGGCAGGATACTATAGGCGATTCATAGAAAACTTCTCAAGGATTGCTGCACCCCTGACTTCGCTAACACGTAAGAAGATTAAGTTTGACTGGGGTCCTAAGCAGCAGGAATCCTTCGATATTCTGAAACAAAAGTTGAGCAATGCTCCAGTATTGACATTGCCTGATGGAATAGAGGAGTTTGTTGTTTATTGTGATGCATCACACACCGGGATGGGATGTGTGCTTATGCAAAAAGGCAAAGTCATTGCCTATGCTTCAAGACAGTTAAAGGTGCACGAAAAGAATTACACCACCCACGACCTAGAGTTGGGTGCCGTTGTATTCGCACTAAAACTGTGGAGGCACTACTTATATGGAATAAAATGTGTGATCTATTCTGATCACAAAAGCCTTCAACATCTGTTCAACCAGAAGGACTTGAACATGAGGCAACGCCGTTGGATGGAAACTCTTAATGATTACGATTGTGAAATAAGATACCATCCCGGCAAGGCGAATGTAGTCGCCGATGCCTTGAGTCGGAAAGAAAGAGTGAAACCCATCCGAATCAATGCCAAGAGCATGGAAATAAAGAACAACTTGATAGAAAGGTTGTTAGCTGCACAGAAGGAAGCTGTGTTGGAAGCTAACTATCCCAATGAAAAGCTTGGAGTAACTGAGGAGCAGTTATCTCTCAGTAAGGATGGAATTCTTAGATTGAACGGACGAATATGGGTTCCGATTTTTGGAGGACTTCGTGATGTCATCCTCCAAGAAGCCCATAGTTCCAAGTACTCCGTTCATCCTGGAGCTGATAAAATGTATCAGGATTTAAAGGCAAATTATTGGTGGATAGGCTTGAAAAAGTCTGTGGCCGCCCATGTAGCAAAATGCTTGACATGTGCGCAAGTCAAAGCCGAGCATCAGAAACCGTCAGGTTTGCTACAACAGCCTGAACTTCCTACGTGGAAGTGGGAAATGGTAACTATGGATTTTATCACCAAGTTACCCAAGACAAGGAAAGGAAATGACACCATCTGGGTGATAGTCGACCGACTGACTAAGTCAGCTCATTTCTTACCCATCAAGGAGACTTATAGCTCCGATATGCTAGCCCAACTGTACGTTGATAAGATTGTAGCTTTACATGGCATACCTGTAGCTATTATCTCTGACCGAGATACTAGGTACACGTCGCACTTTTGGAAAAGCTTCCAACAATCTTTGGGCACACGTTTGAACTTTAGTACGGCTTACCATCCTCAGACTGACGGTCAGAGTGAGCGTACTATTCAAACGTTGGAAGACATGCTACGTGCATGTGCGATCGAATTGGGAGGTAGCTGGGATAAGAACCTACCCTTGATCGAATTCTCCTACAACAATAGCTACCATACCAGCATAAAGGCTGCGCCTTTTGAGGCATTATACGGTAGAAAATGTAGATCGCCAGTTTGTTGGGCGGAAGTGGGAGAAGTCCAGTTATCAGGACCGGAAATCGTGTTCGAAACGACGGACAAGATTGTCCAGATTCGTAACAACCTCCAAGCTGCCCGGAATAGGCAGAAAAGTTACGCGGATCCAAGTCGTAAGGATTTTCACTTTGAAGTAGGTAACAAAGTCCTACTTAAAGTGTCACCATGGAAAGGGGTGATGCGATTTGGTAAGAAAGGCAAACTAAGCCCAAGATACATAGGACCTTTCAAGGTCATCGAACGTGTTGGGTCAGTTGCCTACAAGTTGAACTTACCGGAAGAGCTCAGTGGAATCCACAATGTGTTCCACATTTGCAATCTAAAGAAGTGTTCCGCTGACGATTCACATGTCATGCCACATACAGATGTGCAAATAAGATAAGAGCTTAACGTTTGTAGAAAAACCTTTGTCGATTGAAGATCGACAGGTAAGAAAGCTTCGAAGAAAGCACATACCTTTTGTAAAGGTCAAATGGGATGCCCGAAGAGGTCCCGAGTTTACGTGGGAGTTAGAATCCACCATGAAAGAAAAGTACCCTTACTTGTTTCAGTAAATCTCGGGTCGAGATTTATTTTAAGGGGGTGAGGATGTAACACCTCGCAAATTTCGGGTTAATATTAAAACGACACGTGTCATGTAAGACAAAAACGCGTTGAAAACCCGGATGTAATAAAGATGTTTTCGGTAGGATTTAAAGTGGCGTCATGTTAAATTGTTACCTCTGAACACCTCAATAATAAATCCCAAGACCCGATTAAATGTTATATACATCTAATATATCCTCAATTCAGAAAAGGGTTCACAATAATGGACTTGATAATGCATGATGAGGTCCCATGATGAATTGAACGATAAACCGTTATTTACGGGTCTTGTAAATGCAATCAATTGAAACAAGGGATAATTGGTAGGGTATGTTCAGTGTTAGACACTTATTGGAGGCCCCCTACTGATAAAATAAGTCCCACATTCGAAATATACAAGTTGCCCTTTCAAACCATCAACAAACAACAAATTTCGGATCAGAGCAAGGCGTCGCGTAGCGCGACAGCCCCTCGCGCTACGCGAGGGTGCGCCCAGCGACAGCAGACTTGCTGTTGGCTGTTGTGTGCGTTTGTGACCTCCTTAGCCGGTTTCTCTTGCACATTCATGGCCCTTAGACACCCCTACATGCTAGAGACATGTGTTTATCACTTGTGGTTGATCCTAGACTCTTGTGTCAAGTGATTGTGGTGGTAAACCCACTATATAAGGACCCTTTCATTCACAACTTATTCACACATCATTTGCAAAGCATTTTGAGCATTGGAGGAGCTTACAATCTGATTGAAGGCCTTCCTAGTCATCCATTAATCATCTAGTAAGTCTCTAATCCCTTCTAAATTAATTCTAGTTTAGTTTTTAGCTTAAAAGTCAACATATCGTATTAAACGGTTGACTTCGGGTTTAGTTATCGATAGCTCAGTCGTAACCCGAATTAAAAGTACCATTAGATAGGTAATTATATGGGTATTAAACCCTTATAAGGGCAAGTACCAATTCCAGACCTAACTAGGTCGTTTGTCGGGTCAAACGTTGACCGAAAAAGTCAACAGAATTGACATTTATGATTTAATGCATGAAATGCAATCCGTAAGGCGTGTAACTTGTTCTAACCTTAATATAACTTGGTAATAAGTATAAAAACTTGTTTGCGCTTGCCCGACTCGACAAATTTCTGTTTAAACCCGGTTCGGAACCGAAAGGCGCAAAACCTTGACTTTTGCGTTGACTTCGGTTCTGACCCGTTTTAGTTGGTATTAGACATACCTTAAAGTCTCATTAGGATTGGGTTGCATGTTAGTATAAGTCTCTATACTTGTTTCGTTGATTATCCGATGCATGCACACGTTTCCGTTAATCGCTTAAATTGGACCATAACGCCCTTATGACCTTATAACGAGAATTTTGAAAATGTGGAAATACAATAATCTTAGTTACTGATTATTTATCATGTACGTAAATTTTCACGTCAAGCGGAGGTCTAAATTAGGAGATATGCGCATTAGCGTAATTAATAAGCTTTTTATTAATTAAACGGCGCGATTAGCGCATAGCCTATCTAAACCCGATTTTCGGTACCAAAACTTTTACCCGCTGATGTTAAATAATATTTTAGGATTTTTGAAGATTTTTAATTATTTTTAGGCTGGTCTTAAGCTAGGCTTATCGCATTGATTCGGTTAACACCGAATATGCCATTTTAGGCCATAAAACGAGTTTTATAAATCCGATTGATACCAATCCAATTGCCACTGATTTAAAATAATAAATATAGTATTTTGAACTTATTTTGCTGATTAGAAAACTCAGATTGGTATTTTAACCCGTACGTCGCTTAAAACGGCTTTATACGCGTATTAAACGCGTAGTTTAGTATTAAAACCATTTTGCCACGTAAGACTTAATACCATTAGACATAACCTGTTAAGTTAAGATATTTTCCTGATTAAATCAGACCCGTATCTCAGAGGTATTATAAATCTCTTTTATAACTCTTAAAATGACCAAAATACCCCTACGGGGCGTATTTAGGGATTAAACTCGTTATGGGCATTATGGAAGATATCATAATGATATCACCACATATTTAAAGCGTATTAACTTAGGAAACCTGTTCGCGACCCTTTCGGTTACCCGTTATGCATTATGCGCGTTCGGTTCGGTTTATGTAACTAGTTTACATAAATTAGCCGAAACGGGTCAAACCTTATCGGTTTATTCTCAAAATCCAGAATGTGTATCATATACCCATATTAAACAAGTCTTCAAACTTGTCGGGTCTAAATCACATTCTATCCGGTCTTCGCTTAATCGTGCGTACGAACCGTATCTTTAAAATTAACCAGTCTAAGCGTAAGCTTAACTAAAGACCCGTTAGGATTCTAATAGGTTATTATAAACCTTCGTTCCAGATTAGGAGAACCAGTAAAAGATACCGCACTCGCTGATTTTGAACTATACTTGCTCAGGTAAATACTTTTAACTTATTTCCCTATACGGGCTTGGGTAAGGTATATAAAATACCGCTTGGTCGGGCATTGAATATTTAATCTTATTATGGTTAAATTATTGAGATGACTCCGTTTAATTTGTTTTGTTGCTTAAAGCCTTTGGGGGGTTAATGACCGTGTCCCGGATATCCCTGGCATCATTTTACGAAATGGCCACGACCTTAGCACTCAGGTGTAGGCGTACACCTGTAGTGTCTCATAATTAAAGTGGTGTGTTAATTGATCTTTAACCCGGCTCGATCCGGGCTACTGAACGCATAAGAAACATGTAAATCCTTTACAAGTTTATATATTAAATAATTATCCCAAGTTATAAAATATTTGTGCCTTGTGCCTTAAATGCATTTCTTAAACTCTTTTCAAAATGAGTCAGTTGATTGTATTTACCAGTGTAAACTGACGTATTTTCTTAAAAAGATTGAGTGCAGGTACTACGCGAAATAGGCTGGCTTGTCTCCTAGCATCCACATTAAGTCTCGCCAGCTTGGATGTCATATCTGTTGAACATTTGTTTCCTTTTTGTTTTATTTGATCTACCTGTGGATTTTATTCGACTATTTGTGATACTTCATATTACAATATCGTTTGGTTGAATTAAATCTATATATTGCTTCCGCTGTGCATTTAAATATTGTGTTGTTTGACTATTATGTTGCCAACCACGTCACGATACTCCCCCACCGGGCCCACCGGTGACACGTGGAAATCCGGGGTGTGACAATTTCGATACGAAGGATATTCAAATTTTGAACATTTTACTTTACATATGTAGAATAAATGGACAAGAATCTTTAAGAGAAAATGGAACATGAAATTTGACAAGAATCTTGCCATATGTAGAATAAATATTATAAATTATTGATGTTTTAAGTTGTCTTCTCCAGGCTAAGGTGGAAGTTGAAAGATTGAAGCATTCATGCCAGTCATTCAACAAGACACGTCTTTGAGAAGGGCCCAGTTGCATGTTACAAGAGGTGTTGTGAGGAAGGTCGGACGTTAGATGGTGAAGTTGTTGTTGCAGGTTAATTTTAGTTCATTTTTGTAACTTTTTTACTATTAATCATATTTAACATATGGTAAATTATAACCTATACATTATGTGTTTACAGTTTTAGTTTTAGACACTACTGTTGGTATTAGTTTTTATATAACTCACGCATCACATACGTGGTGCGCACACATTGTGCATTGGATTCTGCAACCAAAATGCATCGTAGCACATTTTAAAACCAAGTTTACATGTTGATTTTGTAACCCTGGTTTTTGGTTTGAGGTATACCACAATGCACTATATTTTTGTCGTATGTTGTATGTGTTTGGTATTAGCGGTGGTAACATTGGTGGTTGTCAAAACGGGTAAAATTTAGTGCTGGTCATTATATGTCAAGCTGACACGCTAAGAGTAACAGTTTGTATTTTTTAACTAGAATTTTGTTAATAGTTCATGTTTTACGATGATAAGAAAAGTGACATTACTAAATAATACACTTTGAGTGACTTTTGACCGTTTGACTCGAGAAATTGGTTTACATTTTAAATAATTCTATTAATTTACCCGTTGAACCATTTTAAATAATTTTATTAATTTACCCGATGTAAGGTGCTTCTAGCAGCGTGCTAGCCACTATTTTGTTTCTGGTGTTTCTTTACTTAAATTGCTGTTAAATGGAAAGAAATCCTGAAAGAGGATAAACGTACTCACGCACTCCAATATATTTGTTTCTGGTGTTTCTTTTATGAATGATAGAGAATCATAGAATTCTATTTTAGTTCATGGATATGAGCGAAAATGCCTCAACTCTATATACATATTCTACTTTGTTTGTGTAGGTGAGCTGTAGAAGCAAAGCTCGTGTTCCTTTTAGATGGTATGTTGGTATGAATGCAGATGGAATTCGAGAAGGGTGATGTGATACTTCTACCTGCAAATGAATGTAGTTGGAATTTCTAGGAGGGTGGTATTGCAGTTCTTTCAGCCCCCAGACCTGGAACAGGTTCGATTTTATGTCTCAGTTTGTCATTTACAAATTACAATTTATGATGGAAGTTGGTAATAACTGAGCACTATTTTAGTAATCTGTTACTTTCAATGTTTTTTTTTGTTGTATGTATGTATGTATGTATGTCTTGGTTGTGCTTCACATCTGTATTGTGATTGCATATTCCTTCATTTTATACAAGATGAGATGTTGCGATTTTGCAACTGTTTTTACTTTCCTACTTCATGTATATGAGTTTTGAGTGGACGATTCCTACTGATTAGAGTGCGGCATTAGTAATGGGGATTTAAAGGTATATCACTCGCACTAATTTCCAATTTCATTTCGATGTTCTTCAGTTTTTTATTTTCACTATTAGTTCTCGATTTCACTTTGTTAATCCTTAAGAATCCGGTATATCATTTTTTACACATCACTAATTATGTTCTTGAATTAAGCTATTGATTCAACATTCAGGCATATCGATTGTCTTTCTATTCCATCATGTTATGTTGTTATTTTATTCCTAAAGATTGTTGATTTTAAACTATTAGGGTTTTTTAGCAAACAACTGATATTATTATTTTTCACATTTATTTTTTGGGTTTTGGGGATTCAAGATTAACCCAAAATTAAGCATATTAGATGGTCAGTTACTGTTTGTGGTCTTTTTCCAGGTGTAATTCAAGGGTGTTTGTTTAGGTTGTTTGGACAAACTAACTGATAAGGATCGTAGGTTGCTAGAAGCATACAAGGGTTACCTGATTGTTGAATCAAGGCTTATAACATGCGATTTAAGGTGGTTTTGCGGTCGTCATCTATATTTGGTTCAGGTCATCATTTTCAAAGAACAAGAATCAAGGGACAACAGGTGAACACAAGTTTGCTAAAACTGTTTCTGCTCTGGTATTGCTTATTTTTTCCCACTTTTGTTTATTGATCTTTATGAGTGTGAGGCTGGATTGAGACACATATCCCATTGTTTCGTTTTGTTTAATTTATGCGTAGAAGGTGCTCGATGAAATGCCTGTGCGAAAACTATTGAACTTGGGTTGAATCATAATTCATATGTTGATTAAATTTGCTTAATATGATTGCCCACCTATGTACTTTGCTATGGAGTAAAGTATCGGGAAATTCGGTACCGGTACCGGTTTCGAACCGGGTTGATAGCTTTGGCTCATTCCTACTATAAACTTGGTTTGATTTAACAGGTCAAAGAATCAACAAGGATGTTTAGTCAAAAAGTTGTCCTATGGTTAAAGATAAGTGGCTTCTACCTGAAACCTTGAAATACCATATGTTTACTTATATATTTGTTGTTGAATTTTCGAGATTTTTTTTAAACTTAGTCTTATGTTTTGATGGTTAAAAGAAGGGTAGTGGCCCAGTTTTGATGGTCTTTCTAGATTGTGAAGGTGGGCTTGCAGAATACGTATAAATATAAATAATGGTTTAACACATAAAATAAATATTAGTGCAACATAGTTTAGACATAAAATTAAAAAAATAAAATAAAGTATATGTTTTGTTACTATTTTTGTGAACTAAACATGTGATTTAGGTGGAACTACTATAAGTAGAATACCCATATAACCATATGTGTTCAAGCAACTCACAAAATGTGAACCATCAATTCAGTAATGCTTCAACGAACAACCGAGTGCTTAAGTCAGAGTTGGAAGCCCTGAGAGCTAAGGTACCTTTTTTTCTTAATCATGTATAATTACATAGGTGACCCGTTTGACCCATATGTTCCTTTACTTTTAATTATTTACATGCTATCAATAAAATCTTTGAAAAAGGTTGGATCTTTTGTAGGATTTTGATTGTTTAAAGTATCTGGCTTACCAAATCATAGGTCAGTGCTTAAAGTTGGGGTTCCAATAATGCTATTACGAAATATAGACCAACAAAATGGTTTATGCAACGGTACAAGGCTACATGTTACAAAATTGTACAGCCGTGTAATTGAAGCAAAGATAATTTTGGGTTGAAATATTGGTACTCGCACATTCATACCTAGAATTAATTTAACTCCTTCGGATAGAAATATTCCTTTCGCGTTTCAAAGGAGCCAATTTCTAATAGTCGTATGTTTCGCGATGACGATCAACAAAAGCCAGGGCCAGTCGCTATCAAAAGTTGGGTTGTACTTGAGGCAACCCGTTTTCACACATGGTCAGTTGTATGTAGCTTTATCAAAGGTTAAAACACGAGATTGAGTCAAGCTACTAATACTTGACAACGACGGCGAACCTACGAATAAAACAAATAATGTTGTTTATAAAGAGATATTCAATGAGTTGTAATTTTTGGTTGTATTCATGCATTTTAATTATTGGGTGTACTCTCTCTCATTTCCGTTAATATTTCAACGTATATATAATTAAAATATTTACGTCAACATGTTAAAATAGTTATTTTTCTTATTAGCCACCCGTGTAACACACGGGAACTTAGACCAGTATAGTATAGATAATAATATGTTTCAACTTTCAACTAAATTATAATATAATATAATTTCACTATTTGCTTAATTATTGTCACCATCACAAAGAACTCCAACCTTGTAAACGCTGACCCGGTCTTCTCCCATGCAAGTAATTGATACTCCAAGACTTGGTGGTCGCCAAACAACTAGAATTAAATATTACGCTAAGACTACACTATGGATTGAAGTTGACCAAACACAATTATAAATCAATATAAAATAAAATAAAACTGAATTCCAATTAATATTATATATATATATATATGGGTTGGATCATGAGAAAACCAAAAAACTAACAAAAAAAAGCCTAAAAAACATACCAAATTTTTTCTTTTATAAAAAAATCGAGGTTTTTATACATGGAAATTTTTAAAAAAAAAAATAAAATAAAAAAAAAGTTTTTTGTTGTATTGCACATGTGTAATATTACACATGTGTAGTACACATACACAAGTGTATTACTACACATGTGCAGTACAACAAATTTTTATTTTTTTTGAAATTTTTTTTATATATAAAAACTAGCGATTTTTTTATAAAAAATTGTAAAAAAAACAAATTTGGTATGTTTTTTTTGGCTTTTTTTAGGTTTTTTAGTTAGTTTTCTAGTTTTCTCATTTATATCTAGTTTTCTCATGATCCTCTCCATATATATATATATATATACATATATATATATATATATGACTAGCATGTAGGTTGTAGCCCAAGAACATTTTGATTATATTATGTCCTTTAGGAATTGGAGCTGAAAGGAAAAGATGGTGAATAAGAGATGTTTAGTTGGTCTGATCTTGATTTCGTTCATGTTAATCATCTCATCATCCGGTAAGTAGATATATAATTCATACTCATGAATAAATACTTCAATCACTTTATGAATATGAATATATGATGTTGCCCTCTAGTCACCTGCTAGTTGGTGTATATATAAAATTTCCGCTGTTAAAAAAAATTCGTTTATGAATATGAAATCTGCATTTCAAACAGATGCTTCACTCCCACCACCTCCAAAATTTCAAGGCGCACATGGGAAGGAATCACCTCCTCCACCAAAGAATAGGGCTTCACCACCACCACCTAGCAACGGCCAGCAGAAACCACTCGGCCACATCAGCTATGGATCTCTGAAACCAAACTCTCCCGTATGTAACGCTAGCATACATGGAAATTGTGGAAGAAGAGAGTGGTGCATCAGAGGAGGTTATGAGTGTCGTGATTAATTATCACATGTTCTGCAATTCATTTTTTTTTGTTTTCACATGTAAACAGACCAGACATGCTTCTTGAATAATAATTTACTGTTAGATTCCAGTAAGATAGAATATATACTTATCTATGGTTGGTTAATAGGGCTGATTTTCCCGCAAATTTCAACATGAATTCAGGTATAACAAACTCCATGGGTAGGGTAGGTAAGATATTTTGTGACTAAACTTTGTGTTAAAATATTGTGACCACTTTTTAATTTTTAGCAATGATTTGCGACCGCCCTTTTTACCACTTTTTTTTCCGACAGCAAATCAATCACAGTTTTGCTACAATCATTTTTTAATGGCTTTCTTTGTAAGAGTTTTAACTCTTTTTTTCTACTTATAAATATTTACAAAATCATATAAATATAGATACAAAACGAATCAGACAAAAAAATTCTATATATAACTATACATATATTTAGTTCTTGTTAATCATTAATTTAACAAGTTGTGGTTTTTTCTGCCTATTTTTTCTTTGAGAAAATCCCTAAACATTTGACCAATCCTTTTTAACATACTTTTCACTAACTTAAACGAGTGGGTTATACATGTGCATTACTGATCGAAGTGTCGTGCTCCGGTCAAAGATAATATTTATAAGCCTGAATTACCCTTAATTATGAGTTAGTGGTAGTACGTGGTCGAATCACGAAGAGTTTGTGGTTGGCGTATGGATGTGATTGATTGTTAACGATTGTCACTTTCATGAAGCTTGCAAATGGTTTAAATTGAATGTTTGTTTAGTTGAAAAGATATCGGGTTGAACCGACAATTTGCTATTAACTAAGAGAACGGTTCGTTGACTATGATTGCAAAACTTAATTAATTAGTTAAAGGGTCATGCATAGTAATGTTATGACCCCGAGATCAATGGACGTAGCTTTTAAAAGGCTTAGTTTTGCTATTCAAAAAGTGGTGGCGGCACAGCTTGTTCCCCGTTTACCAACTATCTCGATGTAAATTCGAACTATAGTTAAAAATAATATATGAGAAAACGACCCGGGTTTCAAATTAATAAGTATCTAGAGTTATTTAACATGAATGGTTTGATTATTTTATGAACACCAATGATTTCTTGAGTTTGTAAATTGAAAATCTAATTGTAGACATCAACAATCATCTAACATACGCAAATGGTGCAAGAAAACCTTCACAATATGAATTAAAGACAATTGTATGTTTTATAAATCAAAAACAATGAACAAACCCTAGCACGAATCAAAACTCATAGTAGTAATCATCTCTCAATGTCAATGATACAAGAAAATCTTAACAATTTCGAGTTCAAAACAATACTAACAATCAATCCGCACAATTTCAATCAAAAGATTACAAAATGTTTATATCAAACCAAAACATGAAAAAAACAAACCCTAGAAAACTCACAACCTTTCACTCGGGGATGATCTTGAAGAAATTAGCCACTCATGGTTAATGATTAATCTTCAAAACTTGATGGAATATGATAATGGATCAAATAGAACCTTAAAAAATCTCTCAAAATCGCCTATGGAAGTCTAGAATGGAGTGTGTCTAGCTAGATATTCGAAATGGGTTCTTAACTAAAGTTTTCTCCAAATTCACGCTGGGGACCAACGTCTGGGACGCTGGTCTGGGCGTCTGGGACACCGGTCTCTGAAGTCTTTGTCCGGTTTTCGCCGTTTAGCTCCGTTTTTCGCTCCCGTTCTTCCTAACTTCATTCCCAAGCTCCATTAAGCTTCCAAAATAAACCTTAAACATGTCAAGGCCTGCAAAATACAAACCATCTCAAAGTAGTGTATTCTAAAACTCAATTTCACACAAATCGATAAAATTAAACGCGTTAAGCTTTGGAAATTTACCAACCCATCACATCCCCACACTTATCATTTGCTTGCCCTCAAGCAAATCTATTTTTCACTTTCACGTGGGTCGAACGAAAAACACACATCCTATTCTCGAGACATAATTTAAGCTCTAATGTCATACCTGTTAATGATTTTTACAATTTTCAAAACATTTAGCGGTAAAGTGAATATTCACATAAAGATGGTTACCCAAGATTAACCCGCCCTTAAAACTAACAAATCATGCACATCCCTCACAATGTTCTCTCCACTCTGTTCAAAAATTGGCTAATAAATGATGCATTAACACTTTTTAAGTAATCACTCAAACCGATTAGAACACGTACCTTCATAAGCTTACAACTCAATCATTCTCCACCACCGAACACAAATACCAAGCACAAGTTAAAAGGGCTTTAAAGAGTTGTAACGGGGTGGGCTAAGGGTATGGAATATGATATTTTTAAAGTGGCTAAGGTGACGAAACTCGATGTTTATTACAAAACAACTACTCTAAACAGAACTAACTACAAACATCAACGAGAAGGCAAAAATTCTTCGCCTTTTATTCAATCAAACTATAGACACATATTTTTGTGTTTTTCTCAACAATTTTTGTCTCTTTTTTTTCAAATTTTCTGCATTTTTTGAATGTTTTTTTTCTTTTCAAATATAAACCACAACTATACAGACTAATAATCCTAAAATCGAATTTTCATCACACGGGTTAAAAATAAAAGGTTTAATGGTCATAAGCTAAATGGGTTGGTCAAACGAAAGGTTTAGGCTCAAAGTTGGCGACTAGGAGATTTATTTAGGTAAGGATAGATAAATGGTGTAAAGGGAAAATGTTTACCTAATGCCTTAATCATTCTTGTGCTTGTATTCGGTCTATGGTCTCAAGCATATCAAAAGTTGCAAGTTCTACAATACGTGACTAATGGCTCACTCAAACAAAGAAATATATATATACATATGGCCAGAATCATTTCAGAACCATAAATATTTACAGAACTCGTAGAACTCCTAATAAACAATCTATTTATTTATATATTTTTATGTTTAGGATAATTTTATCATTTATTATGTGTATTTTTACGATTACATACATGTTAAGAGTAATTTTATCATTTTTATATGTAATTTTATAATTACACATATGTAAACTAGTTTTTTTACATATATGTAATTAGTTATGACACATATATATAATTTTGGCAACTAAACATATGTAAACTACTTTTAACATGTATGTTATCAAAGAAATACATATAATAGATGATAAAAAGATCCTAAATACAAAAACTTATATATAAAATGATTGGTTATTAGGAGTTATGAAAGTTCTGTAGTTATTTAGAGTTCTGAAATGAACTCAACCCTATATATATATGCTAGGGTTCATGAGTGAACAATGATTTATTTGTGAACAAAATGAACTTATCCTGACCTGTAGATCTAGATTTTTTCTTTAGTGGCAAGATTGTAATTATCTTTTGTAATTACATGTATTTTAATAGACACAAGGGTATAATTGTATATTTCTATCTTCATGTAATTAATTAATTTTTTCTCTCTCCTGATTTCTCTTTCCAATTAAAAGAATATTTAATTACATTCTTTATATTTTTTTTCTCTCACATATTACCTAACTTAATATTCCATAATTTAAAAAAAAACACGAACATTATCAAATATTGTTCCATCTAGAACACAATTAAAAATATTTAATTATATTCTCTATACATATATGTATAAGATCAATGTTTGATGAAAAGATGTATAGTGAAAACAATATTTAGTAATACACAAGTGTAAAAGTATGGTATATTTCGACATGTATACACTATGTACTTGAATAATACACAGGTGTACACGTCTGGTATATACCGACCCGTATACACATATGTACTTGAATAATACACAAGTGTATAAATCTGGTTTATATCGACCCGTGAAAACAAGATGTAACAATACACAAGTGTATAAGTCTTGTACACTGACGTGTATACACATATGTTAAAATCAATTTAATTAGGTTTAATATTTAATTCTAAAAGGAACATAACAATTTATATAAAAAAAATTAGCCCTTCAATCTCTTATAATTAATAATTAAAATAATAGAGAAATAATTAAAATGAGAGAGAAAGAGAGTTAAGAGAGGAGAAAATTAAGGGACTTTAATTAAAAGTACTTGGCTAATGTCAATCTTACCATTTTAATCTAAAAAATGATCAAGGGCCAAGATTAGTTCACTCAGTTCACTCTCAAGAAGTTGTTCACTCATGAAACTAATCCTATATATATATATAGTTATAAAAACGGTTTCTAATTTTAAGAGATGCAAGACATACAAATTTTAATAATTCTTTGTTAGCTATGGCTGAGTCTAATATTTCAAATGGTCCTATTTATTTTAATTGTTATCCAAACTTTTCAATTGGTTTATTTGATCCACATATTTTAGATACTTTGACATTAACAATTAAAACAAAAAGTTTAGAATTCAAAGAAAAAACTAATGCAGCAGTAGTTATATATAGAATATATTATAAGACTATGACTACTACTATAGAACCAAAAACAAAATTAGTATCTCCAAAAGATGAAACTATTATTTTTGAAGCTAATACTATGCATACAAGAATAAGAACACCTAAAAAATTAAAATGGAATGAAATAACTCAATCATTAACATGGAATTTACAAGATATAAATCCACCAAAACCTATAGAAATAGATAATCAAACATCTAGTATAATAGAACATTCTGATGGATCCATAGATATTTCTTTTAGTAATATACCACCAAGGCATTCTGTAGGAGTAAGCACTTCTGCTAGAAATGCTTTAGATGAAAGTTTATTTAGAAGAAGTTTATCAATGAAAATGAAAGGTGTTGATTTTTCAAATACTATTCCAAAACCACTATATGAAGAGAATGATAGTGATAATAATACTTATGTTCCAACTAAGTCTAATATGGGAATTTATGAAGAAATACAATGAGTGATTCAAAAGTTCAAGCTCGAAGAATTTGCTATACTTGGTTTTTAAAAAGATGCAATATAAGAATGAAAGATTTAAGGCAAAGATTAGAAGAATATAATAATATTCCATACATGATACCTCCATCTGAAAATATTCCATGCAACATGTCTAAATCCGACCCATATCATCCCTCTAAATATATAGAGTATAAAAGTGAATATAAATTATTTTTAGAAAAAAAGATTAAAAGAAGAAAATGATTATAGAATAAAACTTATGAGAAAAATTTCAGAAACAACTTGTTAATTATGAATAAAGAAATGCTAACATATTTAAAAGATGAAATGTTCAATAATTATAATAATAAAAATTTGATATGGTATTTTTCTACATTTAATGAAGATGAAAGATTTTTACATGAAATTGACTGGCGATTATACATGTGTGAAAATGATGAAAATATTCCATTTTTCTCCTGGTTTTCTCTTTACTGTATAGAAAATAAAATTGAGTATCCATTTTTTGAAAATATATCTGTTAGTAATAATATAATCAAAACATATACAATTATAGATAAAAATGAAGATATTACTAGTATACATCCTCCACATATAGATATAAAAATAAAAACTAAAAATAAAGAATATATTGCAAAACCTTTAGCAAACCTTAAAGAAGATATAGATAAAAATGTAAAAAACATTATTCTTCAAAATAATTATACTAATGAAAAATTAAATACCATAGGAGAACAATTAGAAAGGATAGAAACTAATAATAAAATCAGTAATCAACCTAGTACTTCAAATACCAAAATAATAACAGAAAATATTGAAAGTCCTATATTTAAACCATATAGTATAGATATCCCAATACGTCTAAATAAACAACAAAATATGTTACAAGATATTTCTTCAAAACTTTCAAAATTAAATATAAATGTTATTTCAAATCAAGAGATTCAAAATCTTGAAGAACAATTTAATGACTTTCAATTAGAGGATTCTATAAACAAAATTAGAAAAGGAAATTATAAAAATTATCATTTTTCAAAAAATAATACTTATACCACTAGGCCTGAAACAAGAAATTATTATCCTAGACCTACCCCACCTGATTTACAATTTGAAGAACGACATACTTTAGTTCAAGCTAAATATGATGGAAGTTCCTTATATGAATGGAGTATAGAAGGCCAAACAGAACATCAAATTCTTAGTTTAATGCAAGAAATGGTAATGGCAGCTAATGCATATAAATCAAATGGAAATGATGATACTGCAATACTTACTATGATAGTTTCTGGTTTTACTGGAATTTTAAAAGGTTGGTGGGATAAGTATCTCACAGAAGAAGAAAAACATATAATTCAAAATGCTAAAAAGATAGTTATTAAAACAGAAAATAATGTCCAAACACCAACAGAAATACCCGATATAATTAATACTCTAATATTTGCTATAATCCAACATTTTATTGGAAATCCAACAGATTATCAGGAAAGAAATTCTTTAATATTATTAAATTTAACATGTAGAAAATTACAAGATTTTAGATGGTATAAAGATGTTTTCCTTTCAAAGGTTATGACTAGAGAAGATAGTAGAGAAGCCTATTGGAAAGAAAGATTTATAGCCGGGTTACCAAAATTATTTGCTGAAAGAATAAGAGAGAAAATTAAAAAAGACTTTAATAATAATATTCCTTATAGAGATTTATCTTATGGTCAAATAATAAATTATATAAATCAAGAAGGATTAAAAATATGTAATGATCTAAAATTAAAAGAAAAATTAAAAAAGGATGGTATTCAAGGTCACAAAGAATTAGGAAGTTTTTGTCAACAATATGGATTCGAACCATTCAAAACTCCTTCTAAATCCAAAAGAAAAATTCCTAAGCAATTTATCAAAAAGAATTATAAACGAAAACCATATATTAAAAATAAACAAAAATATTATAAAGATAAGATTGATTTTCAAAAGAAAAAACAAGGAAAACAAGATATTGTCATTTGTTATAAATGTGGAAGACAAGGACATTATTCTAAGGATTGTTATACTAAGAAAAAGATAAATGAACTAAATATTTCAGAAGAATTAAAAGAACAGATAAATAAAATACTTATTTATGATAATTCAAGTGAAAACAGTATTTCAGATTACAGTGATAATGATCTAAATTGTATTGAAGATTCTAATTCAGAAAGTAGTTCTGAAGATAATATGTGTGAATGTGTTGGACCTTGTATTTGTGAAATTGATGGTACAATAAATTCTCTAACAGCAGATAATAAAGATTTATTCGAATTATTAGAAAAAATTGAAGATAAAGAAGTAAAACAAGTATATTTAAAACAATTAAAAGAAAAGTATAAGTTACCAATAGAAAAAGAAACAAAAGAATATATTTTTAATGAAATATGTCAAAGATTTCAAACAAAACAAATAAAAGAAAATCCTGTTACAATTACTGATTTACAAATAGAATTAAAAAATATAAAAGAAGAAATTCGAGAAATAAAATTACAAATTAAAGAATTAGAAAAAGGAAAAAATAAAGGAGAGGAAGAAAACAATGACAATACTAATAATACTGAAAAGGTAGGAAAAATAAATCGTTTAGGATTAACTTCTCAAAAATGGTATACTAAGTTAAATATAATAATCAATAATGAATTCCGATTATCATTAGTAGCTATGATTGATAGTGGTGCTGACATGAATTGTATTAAAAAAGGGTTAATACCTACAAAATATTATGAAAAAACTACACATAAATTGTCTGGAGCCAATGGAAGCCCATTAAATATTGAATATAAATTAACAAATGTTCATATTTGTAAAGAAAACTATTGTTACAAAACTCAATTAATTCTAGTAAAAGATTTAACTTCTCAAATTATATTAGGACTCCCATTCATAACTCAATTATATCCATTTACAGTAGAAGAAAAAGGAATAAGTATTAAGGTATTGAATAAAAAAATATGCTTCGAATTTGCTCACCCAATTACTTCAAAACAAATAAATATTTTAAGTCTAAAAGAAAAACAAAAGGAATTCTTAATTGAAGAAATAGATTATGTCAGAATAAAAAATCAATTACAAGATAAAACAATTATAAAAAGAATACAAGAAATTGAAAATAAATTCAAAGCTAATGTCTGTGCAAATATTCCAAATGCTTTTTGGGAAAGAAAACAACATATAGTAAGATTACCTTATATTAAAAATTTTGATGAGAAAAATATACCAACAAAATCTAAAGCTATACATATGTCTCAAGATTTAGAAAGCTATTGTAAAAACGAAATACAAGAATTATTAGATAAAAAGCTAATAAGGCCATCCAAATCTCCTTGGTCTTGTTCTGCCTTCTATGTTCAAAATAGTGCAGAAATAGAAAGAGGAGCCCCTAGATTAGTTATAAATTATAAACCATTAAACAAAGTATTAGAATGGATTAGATACCCCATACCTAATAAAAGAGATTTATTAAAAAAGATTTATGATTCAAAAATATTTTCAAAATTTGATATGAAATCTGGATTTTGACAAATTCAAATTGCAGAAGAAGACAAATATAAAACTGGATTTAATGTGCCATTTGGACACTATGAATGGAATGTTATGCCCTTTGGTTTAAAAAATGCTCCTTCAGAATTTCAAAATATAATGAATGATATCATTTTACCATTAGGAAATTATGCAATTGTTTACATTGATGATGTATTAATATTTTCAAATTCATTAGATCAACATTTTAAACATTTAAATGCTTTTTATAATATTATTCATAAAAATGGATTAGTAGTATCACCTTCTAAAATGAGTCTTTTTCAAACAGAAATAAGATTTTTAGGACATAATATTATTCAAGGAACAATAAAACCTATTAACAGAAGTCTAGAATTTTCAAATAAATTTCCAAATGAAATTAAAGATAAAAAACAATTACAAAGATTTTTAGGATGTTTAAATTATATTCATGACTTTTTCAAAGATTTAGGAGTCATATGTAAACCTTTATATGATAGATTAAAGAAAAATCCTAAACCATGGACTCAAGAACATACAGATATAGTAAAATATATCAAAGAAAAAATAAAATATTTACCATGTTTACATATTCCCCATCCTAATGCAGGATTAATTGTAGAAACTGATGCAAGTGATCTAGGATTTGGAGGAATATTAAAACAAGAATTAGATAATAAAGAAAGTTTAGTTAGATATTATTCAGGTGCATGGAATGATACTAAAAAAAAAAAAAAATTATTCTAAAATAAAAAAAGAAATTTTAAGTATAGTCTTATGCATAAAGAAGTTTGAAGATGATTTATATATGAAACCATTTTTATTAAGAATTGATTGTTTATCTGCAAAATTTATTTTAGAAAAAGATATTAAAAATTTGATTTCAAAACAAGTTTTTGCAAGATGGCAAGCATTATTAAGCAATTTTGATTTCCAAATAGAGTTTATAAAAGGAGAAAATAATTCTTTACCAGATTTTTTATCAAGAGAATTTTTACAGGGAATATGAGCAACTCAGATTCTACAAAAAAGTTTGTATTCTCAAAACAACAATTCTCAAAATCTCAATTATCAAGTTCTCCAAATTCTCCATCAAGACCTATCAATCTACAATCATTTCCCTTATTACCTAATATTCAAAACAGATTTGCCCCTCTAACTCCAGGTCCGAGACCTAGACCTCCATTCTCATCTATCATCCAAAATTTAGAATCAAAACCCATTATTCAAACCCCTTCTACAAAACTCTTTAAACCAGCCTCTCCTTCAACCTCTTCACCAGCCACTATTCCTTACATTATCAACCCAAACAAAAAGATTGTCAAGATTCTAGAACCTTTGGAAGTAGAAAAGGTTAATAAAACCTTCTTTTCCTTGATTGACTTCATTTTTCCAAAGGGATGTCATTTTTTCAAAGATGAATACAAGACCAGAGATTATTATCAAGCAATTTTAGAAGATTCTGAATCAGTTATTATTAAGCACAATTTTAATAGTGGAGATCCTTCCAAAATCGCTTATAGTCAAGTAAAAAATTTTAAAGTTTTATCTTTAGAAGACTGGAATTCTAAGCCCTATAATTCAAAAACCCTTTCAAACTTCAGTACTTATCCTCAATATAACTACTATGATTATCAAGATGCATGGGAGTATGCATTCTTTCTAAGAAACTTTGACCATTCCTGGTTTTTTCAATTTGACGAAGATTTCTCAAATAATTATCCAAGATGGTTTGTCAAATGGTTTAAGTTTATGGGAATTATTCCAGAAGCTTTTCCTAAAGAAGTTGCAGAAGCTTTTTCAAAATTTGTTGAGTATTTTCAACATGAAGGAACACCAATTTTTGAATATACTTTACAGTTTATGAGTGTATTCAGAATCCCTTGGATTTGTTTATGGACATATAATTTTCAAGAAGAAAGCCCCACAGAACTTTCTCCTCCATTGCTCTTTAGACAATATAGATGCAAATGGTGGAATAAGTTTGTCATCTCTAAAGCAAATTCTCAAGCAGTTACTAAGTACTACAAGGAATTGACCATTCAGTATGAAAAAAGTTTAAAGTCTCCTGCTCAAAATATTAAAGCCAGCAATGAAGACCAAGAGTATATTCAAAAACTTCAAGATTGCAATTCTCCAAAGGAAGTGTTAAAATTAATCAATGAAATTCGACAGTCTCCATCTCCTTCTAAACATTCATCTCCAGGGACTGAAGTTTTTCAAGATTCTCAAGACCCATATGATATGATGTAAAAAAAAAAGGTATAAATAAATAATAATAATAATAATAATAATAATAATAATATATATATTTTAGGTGTTGGCCGACAATAAATGGTGAAGAATTTGGAAGCATATCATTCTCAACTACTTTTGCAAATTATTCAACAACAAGACAACCTACTTTTCTTATTTTCAAAAGTAGAGAAATTATTCAACAAGAAGACAACCTACTTTTCTTATTTTCAAAAGGTGGTGACCAATAATTCTACAAATGGACAATCTACTTTGGTGCAAATAATTCTCAAAGTGGACCCAACAACTTTTCAAAAGCCATTTCATACGGAAGATTTTTCAAGACTCAATCATAAAGACCCTTTTATTTCATCTATAAAAGGGAGCATAATCAAGGAAGGAAGAGACACTTCAATACACACTTTACTTACAATTTCTCTTATGTATGAAAAAATCCTCAAACCCAAAACTTGTATTATCAACTTCTCTATGTTCAAATTCTTTAGATTTTCAAATTATAGTTGCTCCTCCCAATTGTAAGGAAATTGTTTGTAATCAAGATTATCAATCAATAAATTCAGGTATATTTTAAATTTTTATGCAAATTTTATGCTTATTAATATTGCCATTTAATTTAATTAATTTCGACATAATTCATATTTGAGATAATCTCTTCATCTTTTCCTTCAAAATTGATCCTGAACCTATATATATATATATATTGATGATGTAAAGTGGCTCAAAATCTCACGTACAAAGGGTATGGTATGTGATATGCATAATGTATTAGTTTCTTAGGCGGATTATTCCCAAATAACCACCCGTTAAATTCCCGTCATGTTACTAACCTGAACTTCACCATGACAAAAGACCAAATGGGTTATGTCATCCCTCATTGAATTAGTTACTTATGCTTTTTAGATTGCTTCAAACAAAGACATTTTTTTGAAAAATTTTTCCCCCATCCCCACACTTGAGATCAACATTGTCCTCAGTGTGTAGTGTTTAAATGAAAGGGTCAAAACCGAAAACTTTTCCTCCTCATCACCACACTTGAGGTCAACATTGTACTCAATGTGTAAGAATGGAGCCTTTAAAACGCACAAGGTATGTGACACGACCAAACTCCTAAAATTTCTCCGTGGTCAATAATATACAAATTACATTCCACTTATTAACTAACTAACTAACTAACTAACTAACTAACAATCAAAGAAAAAGAAATGAATGCACCTGATTTTTCTCGTTCCTCGTGTGCTCTTCACTCTTCAATAAAAATGGTCGTTTCACGAACATAATGTACCTACAAATCTAAACCCTTGTGTAGAAGCATGCTTCTCACAGCCATCAAAATTTGTTAGTTACCCGTTCTACCATTTTTACAAAAGATTTACCAAGTCATTCGTTATTTCACGTTGATTTTGTGGAAAAAAATAATTTACAACAACAACACACCTAACTCACTTTCGTAGGAATCACGATTGCATTTAGCGTATGCAACAAGCCCTTTTAAACCTCCCGATAGCTCGGGAGGACGAGTAGGTCTCGTGAGGGTTATATAGGGAACACGCCCACAACATTTATTTATCTAAGAAACGGATAAAATAAAAATAAAAAGAATAATAATACAAAATATACAACAATCATACCTGATTTTGCCTCTCACGGTGGTCTAAGTGAACATTTGCCAACCGAGTTTCCAACATACGCTCGGTAGTTGGCTTGCCGAATCCATGCTCTCTTTCTTTTAATTGGCATGCGTATTAAACATCTTTGGGGTTGTTTCTTAACAAACTGTCCAATGTCTTGCAACGCCACCTTTCGAATCCTTATGCCCGAACCCTCATCCCCAACTTTGTTTGTTGGAGTAATAAGTATGGGAGAAGGATAGGGATGAACTTGGGCTTCTTTCGCCTCTGACTCATCTTTTGATGTTACGTCTCAGTTCGGTGAAAACATTCAGTTTCTTGCTCTGGAATATCTATAACCTCTTCCACCACATCACCATCAACCGCAGAACCATTAGCCAACTCATCCCGCTCGTGTTTAATTTGGGCTATTTCTTCAGCTATTTGACTCGCTTGCATCACCAATACTTCATGAGCTTTATCTCTCACTTCATTCGTTTTCTTCGTATCTTTGTTATCCTCGTGATATTCTTTCACCATGTTTATGAGAGCATCAAACTTGGAATCAATCGAATCTTATGGGTCCTTGTATGCGGACTGATGGTATTAATGGTAGTAATCGACATACTCCTCCCGGTAACTTGAGTAATGTGGCATCTCTTGTTCATAATTGTTGTAATCCCACTCTTTCTCGTAATGGTAATCCGTATCGGGATAGTAGTATTTTTATGATTTGGTGGTGGTGGGTTAACGTATGGATAATGTGAGGATGGACCCTTGAGATCTTCATAATCTGCCCTTCCATAAAATTCCCGATCCTTGTATGCTTGAACTTTATCATGGAATAATGAGCATTCATGCAATTGATGTTCTCTGCTTCCACAACATTCACACGGGTCATCATCTACCCAATTCATAATGAAAGACGGTGCCTGCAAAACATGTATCTGCGCAGACAAGCTCGACTACCCAAAGCATAATCAAAGAAATACAAGAAAGGAAACTAAAACCTAATACTCAAAATGAACAATTCGAACAAGCATTGCAATACTAAGCACACTAGCTCCCCGAAAACGGCACCAAAATTTGATCAGAATGTCGTGCTCCGGTCAAAGATAATATTTATAAGCGTAAATTACCCTTAACTATGAGTTAGTGGTAGTACGGGGTCGAACCACGAAGAGTTTGTGGTTTGCGTATGGATGTGATTGATTGTTAACGATTGTCACTTTTATGAAGCTTGCAAATGGTTTAAATTGAATGTTTGTTTAGTTGAAAAGATATCAGGTTGAACCGACAATTTGCTATTAACTAAGAGAACAGTTCGTTGACTATGATTGCAAAACTTAATTGATTAGTTAAAAATAATATATGAGAAAACGAATCACACCCGGGTTTTGGATTAATAAGTATCTAGAGTTATTTAACATGAATGGTTTGATTATTTTATGAACACCAATGATTTCTTTAGTTTGTAAATTGAAAACCTAATTGTAGACATCAACAATCATCTAACATATGCAAATGGTGCAATAAAACCTTAACAATATGAATTAAAGACAGTTGTATGTCTTATAAATCAAGAACAATGAACAAACCCTAGCACGAATAAAAACTCATAGTATTAATCATCTCTCAATGTCAATGATGCAAGAAAATCTTAACAATTTCGAGTTCAAAACAATACTAACAATCAATCCGCACAATTTCAATCAAAAGATTACAAAATGTTTATATCAAACCAAAACATGAAAAAACAAACCCTAGAAAACTCACAACCTTTCACCTAGGGATGATCTTGAAGAAATTAGCCACTCATGGTTGATGATTAATCTTCAAAACTTGATGGAATATGATAATGGATCAAATAGAACCTTCAAAAATCTCTCAAAATCGCCTATGGAAGTCTAGAATGGAGTGTATCTAGCTAGATATCCGAAATGGGTTCTTAACTAAAGTTTTCCCCAAATTCACGCTGGGGACCAGCGTCTAGGACGCTGGTCTGGGCGTCTGGGATGCCGGTCTCTGAAGTCTTTGTCCGGTTTTTGCCGTTTAGCTCCGTTTTTCGCTCCCGTTCTTCTTAACTTCATTCCCAAGCTCCATTAAGCTTCCAAAATACACCTTAAACATGTCAAAGCCTGCAAAATACAAACCATCTCAAAGTAGTGTATCCTAAAACTCAATTTCACACAAATCGATAAAATTAAACAAGTTAAGCTTTGGAAATTTACCAACCCATCAATTACGTTTGACTAAATCACAAAAAAAGAATACCAATACCTACTCTAATAATACCGATATCGTCCCAGATGTTATTCGATAGGTATATGTTTGGTTTGTTATAGGATTTCACTGGAAACATTCTAGACATTCATGGGAAGTCGTTTCGGACATATTTAAATACTAGTTATTCTCATCTGGAGTGTTATCGTATGAAAGTTGTTTAATCGCCGATGTAACTTTTTGCAACGATGTAAAACTCTTCTTTATTCTCCCGTCCATGTCTCTTCAAACCACGAAAAACAACATTTTCGACATACGAAAATTACGTCGAAAAAATCATCATTGTATTTTGACTCCTTGAAAAAATAATCTTCCATAAGGATTTCCTGGCCTTTCTCCCGATCACGACGTACATATCGTCTTTTCCTAGATGTGCATGTGTCTTCTAGTTCGGCTTGTTTGATGAGATTTTTGAAAAAAAAACTAAGCTTCTATCGCTTGAGAAGATATCATCGTCGCTATTTTCAGGTGAAATAAACAACGGTATTTGATCCGCCATTTTCATAAATTATGGTATAAAATTTAAAATATGTGAAGATATGAGAAGAGAAATATAGAGAGTGGGTATGAAAAATATAAAATGGTGTGAAGTGAGGTGCATTGGTTGACGTATACATAGGTTTTTAATAAAAAAAAAATTTTAAAAACGGTAATTACCATTAGGGGCTCCACCAACGGTCACTTTATCTTCTCAATTTGAAGGGTGAATGCTCCACTTTCGATTGAGATTATTGGGTGATCACTAGTGTTGGCGGCAGTGTTCTTGCCCAATGACTTGTCACCATTTGCCATCCTAGGGTGACACCCTGTACACCCTAACATACATAGTATATCAGGCAACTTGGTACGGGTGAGGCTTATCCTTGGAGGATAACCCTCCAACTCAGCGCCACGTCATAGTCCTCGGAGGTTGCCCCTCCAAGGATGAAACCAAGGAAATGGAGGATAAGCCTACCCCACCAAATTAATTTATTTATTTTTTTAAATTCATCTACTTTTTTAACATTTATTAAATAAGATATAAAAATAAAAACATTAAGTTATCTATTTTTTAATTTTGGCAAATTAAATATGTAATATATATAAAACTAAAATTAAGATAAAAGACAATTCCGAATATATATGGCCCATTTCGCCCATCCTCATTACCCTCAAGTCAGATAGGGTTCTTCATCTTTCAAATCAGCAGCTCAAACCCCTATCTTGCTGCTAAAGTTCCCATCTTTATCAACACCCAGAATCACATAACAACAACCAAATGGGTACTAGAGGAACCTGATCGGAGAAGGTGAAGAGGATTATAACAACTCTCCTAAAATACTTAAAACACCCCTATACGTCCTAAAATACACCATGTATACGAAAAAAGGTCCAAAATACCTTTAATTTAATAAAAATTAAATAAAAAAAAATTCCTTACTCGCTCGCGGGGCGCGACACAGACATAGAAGTCTATCGCGGGCCGCGACCCGCTGGCCACTAGATCGCACCCTAAGCCGCCACGTGTCCCTGCCTTGTGTCGACCCTACCTTTAAATCAACCAAGCTATAAACGACACGCGTTAGCTCGCGGGCCGCGAAGGCCATAGCCAAATCTCTCGCGGGGCACGAGAGAGTGGCCGAACAGCCTATAAATGGAGAGCTTCGGCTCTCATTTCAAACCGTCCAAAATTCTCAATCTCTCTCAATTTCTCAAATAGCTAAAGTAATTTCCGGGCATAATACCCACTAAAATAACGAAGCTCTGCCTTGATGTAAGTATCATAACCCTTGGTTACGTATTAGTTACTCTGCCCGATTGATTTAGTGCTCCGTAATGCATGTTGAGGCTCTGCTTAACTCAGTCATTAGAGTTCTGTCTCGGGGAGGGTATAGCTAATGTAAATTTGGGTTATTATACTAACGCGTGTGCATTGTTTAAATTAATAGATTATAACTAGGAAGTCACAAGGAAATATCTAAATTAGCAATGTGAGTAATACTCTTTTTGTATACCTTTTTGTGAGTAATCCTTCTTTTTGTAAATTGTTTTTACAAAACCTCAATTGTTTTAAATTATATTTAACAGTGATTGAGTATTTGTAATTCTACAATTATCGTCAGTATGTTGGGGTTTTGTATACATATCTTGTTACTACACTATGAGGAGTAGCATGACCACAAGTCAGGATTGACAGTACCGTGGGTGGTAATTAAAGTAGATGTAAAGAAATGTAATTGATGGATTACCCTCAATGCTGTAAAATGATAAAACTTGTTTTGATTAAACCGGGATTCACTCACCAGTATTTTCCACTGACAAAAATGTTTTAAACGCATTTCAGGTAACAAAATGTGAAAGCCAAATAGAAGCCAGCTAGAGAGCACTGAAGGCTTGGAAAAGTGGCTATAAAAGTTACATAAATAAAGAAGAAGTTTTATTTGAATAAAATAGGGTTTATCCCTATAAAAATATTATGAATGGAAACTCGGGTTTTACCCATGTGTTTATTATTTATAAAATGAGGTGTTTTACTCTGATAAAGTATTTCCTAACTACGGTCCTGGTGTAAATTCCGCTGCCAAAATTAAATAAACACCGATACCACCGAATGTGCGAGCTCGCGGTCGCCCGCCTCTCGGGGCAAGGGGTCGGGGTTGCGACAAGGATCTTTCAACAGAGGAACAACAACCTCTTTATTGTCCTCACATGCCCTGTCCTCAACGTCTAAGCCCGGTATGGTGTTGAGGTCCGGCGTCGGGCCAGGTTGGGCCAAGCCTAGCCCCACACCAAGTGGCCTTAAATACCTTGATTTGTTTGAATGGTATTTTCATGTGATGAGAAACATGGTTAAGTGAAAAAAAAAGAAGGGTACTTAAGGCATGTGAAGATCATGAGGTGATGGAAATGGTTGCAAAGTATTGGATGTATTATTTAACTAGGGTTTATTAGTACGAGCCCACAGGCCCAGTTTACCTTTATATATTGTAATCATATTAGATGGAAAATAAAATAATAATCGGGAAACAAAAACAAACGGTGACCGGACAAGGTGGAGGCGGCAGTGGCATCACGCCGCCCTGTCTAGGGTTTTTCTCAAAGTGGTGACGCTAGGATTATGGTTATTTGTGTGTGACGCGACGAAAACAGTATAAAGCCTAGGTTGGCTCTAATACCATGTCAGAGGCCGAAATACTCAATTGATATCATTGATATGTTAGGCTACAATATATAGAGATCATAAAGAACCCTAGATACCAAACCGAGCCTGTGGGCTCATACTAATAAACCCTAGTCTAATAATACGGTCCAATACAAAGGTCAAGGCTATTAGGAAAACCCATGCGAAATAAGTTTAGAATAACGAGACACCAAGTCAACTATTTACTGGATATCGTGTTTTTGGGAGATGTCCATTTAACAATGGAATACCTGTCGGAAACCTGCTATCGGACAAATGTTCGGGAAACAAACCTGAAAAAGCTAGGGTGGACTATTATTTACCTTTTATGACCAACAGGTTATCTTTCCGTTGTAGAATTTGACGAAAACTAACAGTTATGTGATATTTATCAAAACAAATTACTTGAAGAAAAAATCATCAAAATGCACATTAACTAAGTGAATTTATGTAACACCCTGAAAATTCTATCAAATTATGTGACAACGCGTGTCCAATTCTCCAACTAATCCCGTCTACGTGGAGGGAGAAACATCCAACTAATCCCGAATATGTGGAAGGAGGGAAGGTCCTACTCGAAACGTTAGCTGAAATGTATCTTTGAATATCTAACTAATCCCGAATCTGGGAAGGAGAAATGAAATTTTATTGTGCGTTAGCTAAACGCGTCCCGGATCTCCAACTAATCCCAAATACGAGGAAGGAGAGGGACTAATTATGCCAAATGAGCAAAGATGTAAAAGTCTAAGGACTAAACTTGGAAAATCTCAAAAATCATTTCCAGACGGTCGTATACGGACCGCAAAGCCTAAAGGCTTATGGTCCACAAGCTTTTGAAGTTTCTGCGCGCCTTAGGTCCCTACGGACCGCAAGGCCTTAACCCTTACGATCCGTAAGGGACCGCCAGAGACAGAATTATGCTTTGGGACCAAGGTTTTCTCTCAAGTTGACACCTATTCAAAATTTTGCCACTCTTACTCAGTGTTTGCCACCTCCTTGACACTTGCAAACATCTCACAATGATCAGGGACACTTGGAATGATCTCCTTGATCATCTTTAACTATAAATAGGCATGATTTGTCATTCACAAATTGCTCATTCACTCTTCTTTCTTTCTAAACTCAGTTGGAGCTATCCTCTGGATAAGAGGACTCCTCTTTCAAGTTCTTTTTCTGCCAAACACTTCCACATAAGTGTTTACATTAGTGCTTTATGTATTAATTTAGTTAATTTGAAGATAAAGTTAAACAATTGACTTTCTGTTTGACTTTAGCTTCTAACCATTTTGGTTAAAGTAAAGTTTGGTCCGAACTTTAATACGTGATCGTAACAATGTTGGTATGATCCCTCTGCGATCATACCTTCGGACAATCACGTTTACTAGTCGAATTGTCAGTTGAGCATTTTTTCGTAAAACTTGAATTTTATGACTAAACTGCATAAATGGTTTCTAAAATTTAAAAATCAGTTGTTTAATCATTTATATAAGTTTTATAACTAATATAAACTGATCATAGTATGCTCAACTTGTCAAATTCAGTTTAGGTCTTATTCTATGTCAAAAGTCAAGCAGTTTGACTTATGCTTTGACTTTTGATTCTGACCTGTTTGGTCAATGTTTAGGGCTGTTTTAAATTTGTTTTAGGACCGTGTTATTGTCAAGCATAACTCACTGAAGTTTTGCTACATGGTCAGTTCGTTTGATAGGTTTATTGACAAGTCACATTTATATTGTTAAAAATGACCACAATGCCCCAATGTGGTCAAATAAATTAATTAAATGGTTTTAGTCTAAACCAAGCTTCTAAACTGACTTTATATCAGTAGATACTTCAACTAAAGATGTGTTTTGATATTTAGACTTATCATAAGCCCATCCGACCTTCCGAACCCGTTTTTATGCAGGTAACTAGTTATGCGAACCTAGTTCGCATAAACTAGGCGTAATGGGTCAAAACCATTTTAAATTATTCCAAATCAGAATGTTGGTCTAAATTACCTTTATCCAATGAGTCCTTACACTTGAATAGGTATAAACCATATTCTAGTCGACTTACGCTTGATCTAGCGATTTATCTTATTCTTACGTAACGGGTCGTGTTAAAGGAACTAACCTATGACATGTATACATTCTAACTGATAGCTAAATTTGTTCATTCCGGACTTGAGTTTCGTTCTTAGTCTATACGGCTTTTACAATATTTGAAAACAAGTAACGGTTGGAAGCTAGCTAAAAGGTAAATACTCTTAACTTATTTTACTTTTTAAACTTGGGGTATGGTGAATACGCCACTTAGAGCGAGTATTACATAAATGAGCCGCCGATGATTGCTCATAAATGTAAGAACTCGGTTTAATCCATTATACTTGATATCTGAAATGATTTGGGGTTACTGGTACCGTGTCCGAGTGTCCTGACTCATGAACTATTATGGCCATACAGAATAACGTGCCGGTGTAGGCATACAGACTGTATGACACGTTATTCAACTTTAGTGTGTACCGTAATCATTATAGCACTGAAAATGACCGGCTTTGATATCTGGTTCCCATCATATGACAAATATGTAAATCTGGTGACAAGAATAAATCCTAATAAATATTAAATGATTACCTACGGTTTTTCTCTAGGTATAAAATCATTTTTGAAAAAAAAAACTATTTTCAAAATGAGTCAGTTAATTGTATTTACGAGCGATAGCTGACGTCTTTTCAAAAGACTAAACTGCAAGTACCGAACCTTAATTGTTAGGCTGGGAATCCAGGTTGGCTATGATAAAAGCAATGGAACTTGCAACTCCTAGCTTAAGGCCTATGATGTCTAAGCTTCGGTAACTTCGATCCACCTGTTGGCTTTATTTGAACATTTTGAACAATTTGTATTTTGAATATTAAACACTTGAATGTAATGAATGTTTATTTTTACTCCTAATACTTTCGCTACATTGTTATTTAATTAACATTGATTGTAACTGTTATCGAACCGTCACGACTTGACCCTTCTGGGGCCACCGAAAATTGGGGTGTGACAGAGTTGGTATCAGAGCCACAATTTGAGTGAATTAGACACTAGCCTTTTGTGTCTAAACTCAAGTATCACAAAATGCAGATTCCATAATACTATTCTGAGTTCTAGACTCGAACTTAGGAATGCTCCTCTATTATATTTAGTTATTGATTTTATGAATCTATGAAGGATCACGTATGGGGAAGCCTGAAGTTCCATATGATGAACTACACTACTTTGGAACTGATGACTCCAATACGAGGATGCTAAACCTCGTCACAAAATACTATCTCTTTTATTACTTTGATATAACCCTTGATCCTTACCACTCATTATCGTTGGAACCCCCTATTACTTCCTCTATTGGTCCCCCAGAAAACTTTATTGAATCACTAAACCCTCCCACACTGAATGGAGTAAAGCAAGAAGAGGAATAACTAATATGACGAAAAGAGGATGACTGAAGTCTCTTTTCTTTATCTTATTTTGTTTTGTTGTTTTTCCAAAAAGTCCGCTTATGGATAATCTTATATTTAAATTCCAAAAGTCCTTATAGGACATTGTACTATAATCTCTTGATAAAGTGAAATCAGATTTTAAATTTCTTTTCTATTTAATTGATCTGCTACTAATATCCTAAAATCTTACTGATGGTGATATAACTCCCAACTGAATCAATGAAGAGCCAAAATACTGGCAATCTATCTAATAAAAAGAACGATAGCGACAACTATGATCGCAGAGACCATTCGGATGGAGAAAATAATCTTCGATCTATAATCGCTGAGGAAGTTGGAAAACCCATGGGCCGAATTCATGGCTAAGTTAAAAGGGCCTGAACCATCAGTACCAAAAGATAAATCTGTTTCTAAACCTCACTCGAGGACTGAAAAGACTCACTACTCCACAACAAAAAGTGAGCAAAGTGTTAAGAACAATGTTCGAATTGAGCACCGCAACTCAAAGGACGGGTGCACTTACAAATATCTCGTCTCATGTATGCCCCATGACTTTATGAGCGAGAAGGGAGCTATTGATGCTCTAAAATGGTTGGATGAGATGGAGACGGTGAATGATATTAGCGGTTGTGCTATCAAGGACACTATCAAGTATGTGTCCCAATCTTTCAAAGAAGAAGCATTGACCTGGTGGAAGACAATGATCCAATCCATAGGAAAGGTTGCATTATACAACCTAAGCTGGGCTAAGTTTGTGGAGCTATCCGTGAGACTTAATGCCCACCTCACGAGGTGGAGAAAGTTGAATCTGACTTTCTCAAGTTAACTCCCTTTCATTATAACTCCCTTTCAAGACTCGTACCGTATCTGATTACCCTAGAGTCGAAGCGCATAGCGCGATTCGTTGGAGGACTTGCTCCAGAAATCAAGGGGATGGTTAAATCCTCTAAACCCACAACGTTTAGATCGGCTATTGATCTAATGTAATCTCTCACCGAGGATGAGATAGGGACAAGAGCCGCCAAGTTTGATGATGACCACAAGAGAAAGCGTGATGACACCCCTGACATGGATTCAAAGAAGGGCAAGACTAGTACGAACTATAACCAGTCTAAGCCAGCTGAGGCCAAGCCTGGGTGCAAAACCTGCGGGAAAAGGCATTTTGGGAGGTGTCTGTTTAACCAGCCCAAAGGTTGTGGTATCTGCAAGCAGATGGACCACAAATCCCATGAGTGCAAGGATCTTAAGAACGCCACCTGCTATGGGTGTGGCGAGAAAGGGATATAAAGACTCATTGCACGAAGTATGTTGTTGATGCTAAAAACAAGACCAATGAAACTAAGAAAGGCAATGCTAGAGCCTTTCAGCTCACTACACGGGAGGCAGTGAACGATGCCAAGGTCATTACGGGTACGTTTCTCATTAATGACATATTTGCTAGAGTCTTATTTGATTCCGGAGCCGATAAAAACTTCGTTGGCCATAAATTTATCAAACTTTTAAACCTACCCTTAAGAACCTTAGATGTCACATATGTGGTCGAAATGGCCGATGGTAGTATAGAAGTAGCTTCCATGATTCTTGACGGATGCGCTATATCCATAAAGAATTAATCTATTCCCATTAGCCTCTTGCCTATGAATCTTGCGAGATTCGTTATAGTTTTGGGCATGGATTGGTTATCTAATAACCAAGCCCGCATTGCCTGTGATAAGAAACTTATCGAAATTAAATTATCGAAATTAAATCCCCGTCTGGCGATACACTCACTATCCAAGGAGATCGACATAACGGATTACCTGAAGGAACTTCCCTGCTTTAGGCGTCCAGATGCTTAAAGAGAGGATGTGTTATTTACATGGCACAGGTTACCATTGACGAGCCTAAGCCTAAGATTAAAGATATTTCCATTATCTAGGAGTATCCTGATGTTTTCCCTGAAGACCTACCTGGTCTACCCCCGGATAGGCAAATCAAGTTTAGAATCGACATCCTGCCTGGATTAGCTCCGGTAGCCAGAGCACCGTACCGTCTGGCACCCACTGAGATGAAGGAGTTGAATGCGCAACTTGAAGAACTTTTGGAGAAGGGCTTTATACAGCCGTGTTTCTCGCCCTGGGGAGCTCCTATTCTATTTGTTAAGAAGAAAGACAGTTCAAAGCGAATGTGCATCGATTACCGCGAGTTAAATAAAATCATGATAAAAAATGGGTATCTTTTACCGACGATTGATGGTCTATTTGATCAATTGCAAAGAGCCAGCTATTTCTCAAAGATTGATTTGATATCTAGCTATCATCAATTGAAGGTCCAAAGTGAAGATGTTCCGAAGACTGTGTTTCGAGCTAGATATAGCCATTATGAGTTCCTTGTGATGCCTTTTGGGCTCACGAATGCACCTGAAACATTCATGGATCTCATGAACAGGGTCTGTAAACCATATTTAGATAAGTTTGTCATAGTCTTCATAGACGACATACTTATCTACTCACACAGCAAGGATGATCATGAGAAACATCCTCGATGTATACTCGGTCAACTGCAATAGGAGAAACTCTATGCTAAGTTCTCCAAATGCGAGTTCTGGCTCCGTGAAGTTCAATTATTAGGGCACATGATCAGTGAGCGTGGTATCCAAGTGGATCCCGCCAAGATCGAAGCTATCTTGAACTGGGAAGCACCTAAAACCCCTTCAGATATTCGTAGTTTCCTAGGATTGGCAGGCTATTATAGAAGATTCATTGAGAATTTCTCTCGAATCGCCACTCCTTTGACTGCACTGACTCGAAAGAATGTGAAATTTGACTAAGGTCCAAAGCAGAAAGAATACTTTTAGATTCTGAAACAGAAGCTAAGCAATGGTCCCATTCTAACCCTGCCTAAAGGGATAGAAGATTTTACGTGTACTGTGATGCTTCACACAAAGGAATGGGTTATGTGCTTATGCAGAGATGCAAGATGATTGCCTATGCATCGCGTTAGCTTAAGGTACACGAAAGAAATTACACCACCTATGATCTAGAATTGGGCGCAGTGGTGTTTGCATTAAAACTGTGGAGACATTACTTGTATGGCACAAAGTGTATTATATACACGGACCATAAAAGTCTCCAACATCTCTTTAATCAGAAAGATCTTAATATGAGACAACCCCGATGGATGGAAACTCTGAATGATTACGAATGTGAGATTCGTTACCATCCAGGAAAGGCAAACGTCGTTGTGTACGCTCTAAGCCTCAAGGAAAGGGCTAAACCAATTAGGGTTAATGTTAAGAGAATTGAGCTACGTATTAGCTTGAGTGAAAAGCTATTAGAAGCTCAGAAGCTAGCCCAGCTAGAGGCGAATGCTCCGACTGAGGGATTAGGTGGAAATGTGGAACAGTTGACACCTGGAAAGGATGGAATCCTAAGGCAAAATGATAGAATCTGGGTTCCCATCCACGAAGGACTCAGAGAGTTGATTCTTGAGGAATCACACAACTCGAAATATTCGGTACATACCGGTGGGGACAGTACCAAGATCTAAGGAAGAACAATTGGTGGGTGGGCATGAAAAAGTCCATAGCCACCCATGTAGCAAAATGCATAACATGTTCGCAAGTTAAGGCCAAACATCAAAGACCATCTGGTCTGCTACAACAATTAGAGATTCCTACTTGGAATTGGGAAATGGTAATGATGGATCTGATCACCAAGTTACCCAAGACCAGTCGTGGCAATGACACGATATGGATTATAGTCGACAGACTGACTAAGTCGGCTCACTTTTTGCCTACAAAGGAAACTTACAACTCTGACAAGCTAGCGAATTTGTATGTTGACAACATTGTGTCTCTTCATGAAGTACCGTTGTCTATAGTATCGGATAAAGATACTAGATATACTTCACATTTCTGGAAAAGTTTCCAACAAGCACTTGGTACGCGCTTAAACTTTAGTACGACTTATCACCCCTAAACTGATGGGCAGAGTGAACGTATAATCAAAACTTTGGAAGATATGCTGCGCGCGTGCACGATTGATTTGGGCGGTAGCTGGGAAGAACATCTACCACTGATCGAATTTTCTTATAATAACAACTATCACACTAGTATAAAAGCAGCTCCTTTTGGTTATATGGGAGAACGTGTAGAACGCCCGTCTGTTGGGCTGAAGTTGGTGAAAGCCAGCTCTCTGGACCTGAGATTGTCCTTGAAACAACTGAAAATATTGTGCAAATCAGAGATAGACTCAAGGCTGCCCGAGATAGGCAGAAGAGCTATACTGATAAAAGGCGGAAGCCTCTTAAATTCCAAATCGGAGACAGAGTAATCCTCAAGGTCTCGCCTTAGAAAGGCGTAAAGAGATTTGGAAGAAGGGTAAGCTAAGCCCTAGATATATTGGACCATACAAAATAACGGAGTATGTCGGGTCTGTAGCTTACAGACTAAAACTACCTGAAGAGCTGAGTAGAATCCATGATGTATTCCATATCTCAAATCTAAAAAAGTGCATAGCTGATGAAGCACTTGTCATGTCTCATCATGACGTACAAATTGATGAAAGCTTAAGTTTTATTGAAAAACCTTTGTCCATTGAGGACCGTGAAGTCAAGAAGCTTCGCAAGAAAAAGGTTTCCCTCATCAAGGTGAAATGGGATTCCCTTCGTGGCCCAGAATACACTTGGGAGGTTGAATCCGAAATGAGATGCAAATACCCGTATCTCTTTGAATAAATCTTGAGGACAATATTTCCTTTAAGGGAGTGAGGATGTAACACCCCATAAATTTCGTCCAATTATGTGACGACACGTGTCCAATTCTCCAAATAATCCCGTCTATGTGGAGGGAGATATAACAACCCTCCAAAATTTTTCGACACCCTAACATAAATTAAATTATCCCTACACGTCCTAAAATACACCCCGTATACGAAAAACGGGCCCCGAATACCTTTATTTTTATTAAATTTAATTAAAAAAAATTTAAAAGGTTGTCGCGGGGCGCGTAGCCCATGGCTATTTCCTACGCGGGGAGTGAGCGACAGGCCAAGCAGCAAAACCCTAGGCCGCCACGTGGCGAGACACCCGGATGACCTATGTCGTGACTGGCCAAGGCTAAGGTCTAGGCGACCTATGTCGCGGGCCGCGTAGCCCTTGGCTACGTTTTACGTGGGCCGCGAGAGAAGTAGAAAGGTCGCCTATATAAGAAGGCCCTCAGCCTTCAGTTTCCGTCATTCATTTCTCGATCTCTCTCTCTAATTTCTTCATAGATAAAATAATTCTCGGGTATAATATCCCTCTAATTAACGAAGTTCTGCCCCATTGTAAGTATCATAACCCCGATTACGTATTAGATACGCTGCCCGATTGATCTAGGGTTCCGTAACGGCTGTCGTGGTTCTGCCCGACATATCGTTGGAATGCCGTCTCGGGGAGGGTATTACTAATGTAAATATTGGGTTATCATACTAACGCATGTGCATTTGTGTATTTAATAGATAATCACCAGGAAATCCCTAAAGAAAATCTAAGACAGCAATGTGAGTAATCTCCTTTTTGTAAACTGTTTTTACAAAACCTTAAATATTTTACAATGTGATTAAGCAGTGATTAAGTCTTTGTAATTTCTCAATTACTGCCGGTATGTTGGGGTTTTGTATACAAAATGTGGAACACGTTACCATTGGACGAAGAGTTAGCCAATGTGTAATATGACCCACCAGTCAGGATTGACAGTACTAAATGAGTAATTGTGTAGATATAAACATTGTAATCGCTCTCAATACTGTTAAGAGATAAACTCTTCTTGATTAAACTGGGATTCACTCACCAGTATTTCCCACTGACAAAATGTTTTTAAACGCGTTTCAGGTAACAAAATGTGAAAGCCAACTAGAAGCCAGCTGGACAACACTGAAGGCTTGGAAAAGTGGCTATAAAAGTTACCTAAATAAAAGAAGATGTTTTATTTCAATAAAGTGGGGTTTATCCCTATAAAACAGTTTGTAATGAAACTTGGGTTTTATCCCAACATATTTAAAGTGTGGTATTTACTCTGATAAAATATTTCCTAACTACGGTCCTGATGTAATTTCCGTTGCCAAAATGATAAACACCGATACCACCAAAACTAGTCTCGCGGCCACCCATTCCCGGGACAGATAGGAGACGGGGGTTGCGATAGAAGGTGGTATCAGAGCTAAGCCACTGATTCAGCCACAGAAGTGTTCTGCTGACACCAAGATATTATTCAACTTGTTAGGAAATTAATTACGGAAATACGTGCATATCTGTATTTTATTATTGTGTGTTATTTGACTATTTGTTAGTTTACAGTATGAGCGATCAAGGACCCTCCGACGCTTATCGTCAGTTGTCCGGCTCACCTAGAAGCGAAGGCGCCTCTTCACAGCCTGCCCTCTCAGGGTATTCAGCTGAAAATGAAGATGGGATATTCGTGTTTAAGGCTCAGTCTGAAGAGCCATTCCCTCAGAAAAAGAGAGGATGGTTCAGTAGGGGAGCACATGAGCGTAGGAAGAGAATGAAAAAGTTACAACAGCAGAGCGTTCTAGCAGCCGCTAAAAGAGAAACTGATGCCCACACCCAAGACATGCTTAATAGGAGTTTAGCAAACTTCCATATCTTAGCAACCACATCTGCCGACCCAAACTTGAAGCAACTAGTAGCCCCTCAACCATTACCCTTGTTTCCCACGCAGCCAATGGAGATTGAAAACAACCCAGAAAACCAAGTCCAAATGCATGATTTTAACCCAGAAGAGATACCTAGGATACCAGCACCTAATCCCTTAGACCCAGACTATGACCCGTGGTTCGATGATCATAGGGATTATGTGCAACGCTACCACCTAACCGACGAACCCATGCCGAACCTAGCAACCTACCCAGGTCTGGACCCTCTAGATCCCTACTATGATAATGATGAATACATTAGGGAAATCTTAGAGAATCCGTATCCTCAGGAAGAACCCATGCCACAGTACCCAGATCCAGTACCAGCACCTGCACCCCCAATGAGTGCAGAAAATGTGCATGAGCTCCAAACTTTTGGAGAAGAGATTTTAGAAAGTAGCGAGAGGATGAGGCAGGTTGGAGAACGACTCGTCTGGAAGTACGACGAGCATAATATGGAGTTCTGGATGAACCCATATCAGTGACGGTGATAATAATAATAATAATAATATAATAATATATATATAATATGTGTGTATGAAAAAAAATATATAAAATATATATATGTGTAGTAATAATAATAATATATTGTAGTATAGACCACTTCATGGTTAATGATGCATAGTAGTATTGTAATTTTAAATTCCAGTATCGGTTTGTATTAGATGCATACTATAAGAAAGAGTAAGTCACAATGTTCGACGTTTTTGACCAATATGTGTGTTGTGTGATTGGTTGCCTTAAAATATTATTTTGTGATATTAATAATTGGCAAATGTTTAAAATTCAGATGGACAACGAAGTGAACCAAGAAAACCAGAATAATGATAACCAGAGTAACAATAACCCGGATAACGAAAACCCGAACAACAACAATAATGGAAACCAAGTGGATAACAGTGCAACGCAACACATAGTGGCACAAGGGATAATAGATGCGATGCCATATATTATCAAAACGGTTAAGGAAGCAGAAAATAAAAGTAAACGTGATAGTAAACGACCCACTGAACCTGAACACAGCGTAAACAATGGACCCATACTTCAAGTGCCAATTCCCAAAAGAAGAAGAACTGTGTCCTATGATTGTTCTTATAAAGAATTCTGGTCTTGTAAACCAATGGAATTCTCGGGCAATGAAGGGGCCGTTGCATCTCTACGCTGGATAGAAAAGACTAAGGCAGTCTTAAGAATAAGCAAATGTGCGAAAGAGGATAAGATAATGTTTGCTTCCAATCTGTTTAAGAATTCAGCACTAGAATGGTGGAACACTATCCTCCAGTCTAGGGGAAGTGATAGAACTTACAATATGGAATGGGAGGAATTTAAAAACATGGTAGAAAGAAAATTTTGCCCTCCCAATGAAAATGAACAAATAGCAAATAAATTCTTAAACCTTAGGATGACTGGGGTAGATAGTAAGGGTTATACTACATTATTCTTTGAATATGCTAGAATAGTGCCAACCCTTGCATCACCCGAACAAGTATTGATCTCCCGCTATATTTGGGGATTAATCAGTGAGATAAGGCATGTAGTCAAGGCAGCTAGACCTCAAACCATAGAAGAAGCTGTAGAACTAGCAAATACCTTGACAGATGAGTTAGTCCGTTCACGAGAAGAGGATCAAAGGAGAAACCTAGCCCATAAGCTTACCCAAGAATTTCGTTCTGGAAATTCTAACCGTGGGAAAAATGTATGTTCTACTTCTGCACCCTATTGCAAGTATTGCAACAGGAAGCATTCTGGAAGATGCTCCATATACTGTAATTTCTGTAAAATATCTGGACACAAGGAGGAAGACTGCAGGAAAAAGCCTAACAACAGGATATGCTACAACTATGGAGAACAAGGTCACATCAAGCCAAACTGTCCAAAACTAGCTCCAGCCACGAACACCAAGAATACTAAAAATGCTAGGGCATTTGTTCTGACTGTAGAAGAAGCAAATATGATCCCGGATGTGATCGCCGGTGTCACACCCCGACCGCGTAAAACAACAAATCACGGCAGAAACGTCGGGGAATGTTGTAACAGAATCATTGTCTCATAACACACGGAAATTTGAAGTTTTGTTTTATTTAAAGATTAACCATTTACATTGTCTTGAAATTTAAACAAACAAGTTAAACATAGTCTATCATTGTTATTAAGTCACTAAGGCCTCGTCCAGTCCTAAGTGAGCATGCATCCTAGTAATCACCATCATCCAACAACACCTGAAACATATGTAAAAACAAAGTCAGCAAAGAAATGCTGGCGAGCACATAGGTTTTATAAGAGTGTTGGATTAATGGCTAGTTTACCTGTTGCAATACCTAATTTAAAAACCTTGTTTTGAAAAGTATAGTATTGCGACATAATTAACCAACTCAAATCAAGTTGGTTATAATTTATAAAATCTCGTAGCCATGATTCTTAACCCCAAAACATTTATAAAATTAAATCAAATTGTACAACATCTCGTAAAAACTCGTTAATAAAACTCGTATGGTTTATATTATTCAGAAAACATCTTTTTGTGACATCGTTTCAAAATCGTTTACCCAAGTGAACTAAATAACGCCACGGTATGTAATATGATGAAAACACTTATATATAAGAAGTACCAGCAGCGTATCTACCATGTTTTCATCACATTACACCCGTCCCGTTATCTAAACATTAACCAATAACCAATCGTTTACCCAAATCGTTTAACTCGTTAAAATCGCTTCAGTCGTTTAAATCATTCTCGTTTTAATTGTGATAACTACTTTTGGTCGCCTCGCTAATAACATCCAAACCTTTGCAACTTGACTATCTCAAAACTCGCATTAATAAACCACCAAAGGGTAAATTAACAATCACAGATTCAGTCGTTACCCACCTAACCCACACATAACCATGGGTCCAGTCTGATAACGGGATTTGTCAGATCCTATGGTACCATAACTTAATACTGGTTGGTTCGGCCAAAATTAATGAATGTTATTCGTTATGTAATTACAACCAACAAGTTTGTTCACATTATTGAAATCGTTATCAATTTTGTATAAACCATTTTAATCATTTTCGAAACCATCGTTAAAACATCGAAATCATTTAACACATACGAATCACCCCAAAACAATTGAAAACAGTAAAATATGGGAACTATGTACTCACTTGAGAATGCTTAGAAGTCTTGAACAACAACCAAGCAAAGCTAGAGGGAGCACGGAATCAATCGGCAACCTAATATAGATAACTATATTAATAAACTGGACCTAAGTCGGAAGATCGGATAGAATGAGGTTTCGTAAACCAAATGAGTATTGGAACTCATATGATATGGTTTAACAAAACCTACATACTAAAACAAAACCTAACCTAAGTGCTTACGACCCATTATGACCCGTTTAGGTAGCTTACGCTACTTTAACTCGTCGTTCGCGTAAAACACGTTCGGACCGCCTAACTAGTCCTATGACAAGTATTATATGCCTTAACATTTCTAATAATGTTACTAATCAGTTTAGATGTAAAAAATTTAGGTTACATATGCTTAAAATGAATTTAAGCGTAAAAAGTGCATTTTGGTCATTTTCCTAAGGCATATAGATTACCTATTATACAACTAACTAAACGAAGTGACCATAAGGTATAACCTCGGAAGGTTATTCCCTATACATCTATGGTCACTAAACATGCTTGGTCGGATCTTAATGATCGACCAAACGGGTCGGGTTCGAAATTCTAAGCGGTTGTTTAGACCGCTTATCTTACGACCCTAAATAAGCACTAAACCTAAAGTGACGAGCTAAACATGTTAAAACATGTTTAACTAAGTTAGAAAACAGGTTTTGATATAAAAAAAAAGGGTTTTGATATCCAAGAATAGTTTGGTTGCAAAATACGCATGAATACGCATTTTGACCGAAACTATTACTCGCCACTACACCTAAATAACGTGATAATCAGTAGGTATAGTCACAAGGGACTATAACCATCGTGATTACGCTCACGTTGCGAAGTTCAAATGAACTTCGTGTTGACCAATGACTGGTCAAAGCAGAAAGTCAAACACTGTTTGACTTTTACGCTTAAAAACGCATAAAAGCATGAAAGAAACTTACAAAGGGTCCAAGCTAGGAAGATCTTGATCCAAATTGCTCAGGTATGAAGTGTTAAACTTCAACTTAGAGCATTTGAATCAGATTTGTGAGGAATGAGAATGAAAGTGTTGGGTATTTATAGAAATCCCACAACCGTTAGGATCGTCCCTCATTATTCGTGCTTGAATCTTAACCTTACACTTGGGCACATGGTATACCAAACAATGGGACATACAATACCATCAAATAGTATTGCAAATCTATGATCAAAACCATCAAATTCATCCAAAATGACCAAATTCAATGTTTCTGAGCTGAAGGTCTGACGCGGGCCACGTATGAATACGCTTAGGCTTACGTCCCAGGCCTAAGAAGTTTGGCATATTTACAATTTTAGTCCCTGCAGGCCTAAAACTTGGTTTTCGATGCATTTTTGACAGGTTTATGCCCCGTTAACCCCATTTCAAGGCTTTAAAATGAAGTTAAAGTATAGGGAACTTAAAATATGCTCAAAAATATCTCGGATATCGGTTCGTTTGGTCGTACGGTTGCGTTGTTCGGTTAATTACGACGAAAATCGTAACGGACGCAAAAGCGATCCAAATTAAGCGACGAATGGAATTTTAGCATGCCAATCACTAAAATAAAATATTTTAATGATTACATAAATTTTTGGATGTCCGGATATATTCAGAACGTAAGATATGCGCGAAAATGCAAACTTTTGCACTTTTTGACGCTTTTAGTCCCTGTTTGACCAAATAAGTTTATTTTAGCATACCGAACCCCTCAAAGCCTATTTCTAAGCTATGTAAAGGATATTTATGGTATTTTTAACTTATGATCATATTCTGGAAGGTTCGATACCATACGAATCGGCAGACTTTTGCAGTTTGACGCAAATAGTCCCTGCGATCGAATAAACTTGATTTCGACACACCAAACCTTCCAAAAATTATTTCTAATGTAAATGTTATTTAAGGTATGTTAAGCCTATGTCACTATTCTAGAGTGTTTGATGAGTTAAACTGATTACATTTACGCATCAGTTCGCGTATAACTTTCCAGAAAGCGATTTAGAGCTCGAAATCGAACAAGAATTGATATGTGCAAAGGATACACATATTTATACAAATCCCAAGTATGAAACACAACATCTCATTGATTTGGCATTTGTTTGATGGCCGTGGAGGAACAGAAGTCACAGTCTCCCCTACTTCAGGAAATTTCGTCCCGAAATTTATTTAGAGGAAACTTGTGAGAGCTCGAAACATGAAGTTGAAAAGATAAAACAACATTGGTTAGGGTTCTGAACTTCTAGTAACTTTAAATAACATTATGCTTGCAATGTAAGAGGGACACTTATATACAAGTATATGAAGCGCCATTGGTGTGTCCACCGTACCTCCATTACATTGTTCACGTTTTGTTATTGTTGCCACTATAGGTTCTTACACATGATAAATCTTTCTGGGGTTCCTGTGCACTGAATTTCATAATTATGTACGTGTCCATAATTACATAATTCCTTGCATAGTCCGCACAGTGCATTTTATAATGTGTAGGGGAAAACCAAATGAACAAACCTGTGATGAATGTGACTAGACCATCCTAGGGTCCTTTTTAATTAAATCAATAAATGATCTCTTTAAATAGACCACCAAGGAGTCCTTTTAGTTATATCATCACATGACATTCTCAACCAGATTTTGAATCAATCTTTTTAACTAGACCACTCAAGGGGTCTCTTTCGATTTATGGAATGGTACTGTATAATCCAAGGGTCTTAACTATTACGTAGAAGCCCATTAAGGATTTAAGGTAGTACCTTTTGAATAACCTACTATGAATCCCTCATATGAAGATATGGAAGATTCTACGAGGATTTGGATAACAAAAATTCGGATCACACGAAAACATAAAAGAGAACACATAAACACATAATCACATAATCACATAATTGTTCAACTTGATCTTCAATTGGTTATCTTAGGACATGGGTATTTAAAGCACATCAGGAATCCAATCCGTGGATTTCATTTGGCACTTTAAACATCTTCAAGAATCTAACTATGAAGATAGGAAGATTTAAATAGGAATTTGGCTTGTCCTTATTGAATTGTAATGTACGTATTAAGGCGTACAAAGAATCCAATCAAGGGCTCCGATTTGAGCGATAAACTTCCACAAGGATCTAATTGTGAAGATAAGAAGATCCTATATGGATTTTGGAATTTGAAAAGCGGGAGATGCTTCGAAACCTTGCACTAGACGTGCTTAAGTCGATACATGAGGTAGAATGCTCATGAAGTTGAGTTGCTAGATATGCCAATGCGACATATGAAGCAGAATTTGAAGGTTGGGTAATACGAGCAGAATGATTTTCGAAAACTATGCATGGGGTTCTTTAGAAATACGTTTAATGTTTTTGAAATATTACATAATACTTTTGAAATCTTACGGTAGATGTATTAGGTAAGTATATTTATAAAATGTTTTAAAATCATGCGAGATGAATTTTGAAATCACGTATAAGGATTTTGAAAATATGGATAATGCTTTTGAAATCATGCACTTGATACATTAAATAAATATACTGGGTTAAAATCGTTTTCAAACTATATGAAATATTTTGAAATCATGAAGGTTGTTTTGAAAACCTATACTATGTATTTTGTTATGAAAACCAGAATGTAACGATATGGGTACGAGATTAAAGAAAATATCCTTAGTTATCTAACCAAGGATTGAAAAGTGATTAATCAAAATGTCACTTATTTTCTGTCCTTCGTTTCTTAGAATGAAACAAGCACGAGGGAATCATGAGCGATCATATGAACGAGAGAATTACAAATATGGTTCTTTGGTGTAGGTATCGTAGGGGTATGCCATACACATATGCAACTACATTTGTACATCAGAATTGTGAACAACGATTTAATTATAAACAAAACCGATTGTTTCAGAGTTCAACGAAAAACATAAGAAACATAAGCATAAGATTCAGATTATTCAAAGCAGCAGCTTCTTCTAATCAGCCAAATGCTCATCCGTGGGTCAGATTTGCATTGACAATCTTTGGGTATTTATCCCTGACATAACCCATCTCGCCATAGGTGTAGCAAGCACCAGGAGGAAAATGAGCTTTTGCTGGATCCGCTTGTGCAGCAGTAGGATCTGCAACAGTTTTGCTTTGGATAGCAAAACGGCACACATTAACCAGATATCCCCATCGTCCACAGTTGAAACATTTTCGACATTTGACACTGGCATGGTGGTGGAGGTTACACTGATTGCACAAATGAGCAGTTCCCAAGTACGGATTCTTGGCTGGTGGTGCTGCCACCTGGCTAGGTTCTGCTTGATTTGGTGCAACGGCTACGGGATCCTTAGAAGCTTTACGCTTCTTTGACCTTTTCAAAGGCTCGGCTTCTGCTTTCTTTGATGTTTCTTGGGTGGCTTCATCATTGAGACGAGACATGGCGAAAGCTAATTCAACAGTCTTCAGGATTACTTCGCCTATTCGCTGGGCAAATTTGGTAGTCTGCTCGGACATTTGAGTGTCGCTGCGATGAAGAGACATTATGGAGGAATGAAAGACATAGGAGGGAAACAAGTGAAATGTTATCGGATAATGACAACGTATAAAAATTTTGATCATTTGTTTGTTACCTAAGGCAAACAAATGAGATGGTGATTAATCAAAGTAAATAAGTCTTATTAATGTTTCGCGAAGACATGCTTTAGCCTATAAGTGGACACTCACCCCAAGAGTTCCCAGGTAAGAGTGACTGGTCCGATCATGTGGATTTGTATGAACACTCTAGCCTTAGACAGAAAACTCAGAGTACAGGCATCCACTCTTCCAGATTGCACGTGTTCACATTATAAGACCCAACTTTGACGGGATTTTGAAAACTCTGAAGGTTCATAACCTTATAATAAATCATCCTAGAACAGATGATTGGTTTTCAAAGCGGATTTGAAATTCGTGTTTTTGTTGTGGTTGTCACCTAAGGATAAGTGAAGGTATTGTTTTAAGATCTAAACACAAGAATCTTGTGTTAGGGTCCTAGGAAGGTTATAGACTAGGTCAAAGCATTACTAATAACCTAATTCCCTATAACCATGGGCTCTGATACCAACTCTTCTGTCACACCCCGACCGCGTCAAACAACAAATCACGGAGGAAACGTCAGGGAGTGTTGTAACAGAATCATTGTTTCATAACACACGGGAATTTGAAGTTTTGTTTTATTTTATTTAAAGATTAACCATTTACATTGTCTTGAAATTCAAACAAACAAGTTAACCATAGTCTATCATTGTTATTAAGTCACGAAGGCCTCATCCAGTCCTAAGTGAGCATGCATCCTAGTAATCAACATCATCCAAAAACACTTGAAACATATGTAAAAACAAAGTCAGCAAAGAAATGCTGGCGAGCACATAGGTTTTATAAGAGTGTCGGATTCATGGCTAGTTTACCTGTTGCAATACCTAATTTAAAAACCTTGTTTTGAAAAGTATAGTATTGTGACATAATTAACCAACTCAAATCAAGTTGGTTATAATTTATAAAATCTCGTAGCCATGATTCCTAACCCCGAAACATTTATAAAATTAAATCAAATTGTACAGTAAAAACTCGTTAATAAAACTTGTATGGTTTATATTATTCAGAAAACATCATTGAGAATGCTTAGAAGTCTTGAACAACAACCAAGCAAAGCTAGAGGGAGCACGGAATCAATCGACAACCTAATATAGATAACTATATTAATAAACTGGACCTAAGTCGGAAGATCGTATAGGATGAGGTTTCGTAAACCAAATGAGTATTGGAACTCATATGATATGGTTTAAAAAAGCCTACATACTAAAACAAAACCTAACCTAAGTGCTTACGACCCATTATGACCCGTTTAGGTAGCTTACGCTACTTTAACGCGTCGTTTGCGTAAAACGTGTTCGGACCGCCTAACTAGTCCTATGACAAGTATTATATGCCTTAACATGTCTAATAATGTTACCTAATCAGTTTAGATGTAAAAATTTAGGTTACATATGCTTAAAATGAATTTATGCGTAAAAAGGGCATTTTGGTCATTTTCCTAAGGCATATAGATTACCTATCATACAACTAACTAAACGAAGTGGCCATAAGGTATAACCTCTGAAGGTTATTCCCTATACATCTATGGTCACTAAACATGCTTGTTCAGATCTTAATGATCGACCAAACGGGTCGGGTTCGAAAGTCTAAGCGGTTGTTTAGACCGCTTATCTTACGACCCTATATAAGCACTAAACCTAAAGTGACGAGCTAAACATGTTAAAACATGTTTAACTAAGTTAGAAAACAGGTTTTGATATCAAAACAAAGGGTTTTGATATCCAAGAATAGTTTGGTTGCAAAATACGCATGAATACACATTTTGACCGAAACTATTACTCGCCACTACACCTAAATAACGTGATAATCAGTAGGTATAGTCACAAGGGACTATAACCATCGTGATTACGCTCACGTTGTGAAGTTCAAACGAACTTCGTGTTGACCAATGACTGGTCAAAGCAGAAAGTCAAACACTGTTTGACTTTTATGCTTAAAAACGCATAAAAGCATGAAAGAAACTTACAAAGGGTCCAAGCTAGGAAGATCTTGATCCAAATTGCTCAGGTATGAAGTGTTAAACTTCAACTTAGAGCATTTGAATCAGATTTGTGAGGAATGAGAATAAAAGTGTTGGGTATTTATAGAAATCCCACAACCGTTAGGATCGTTCCTCGTTATTCGTGCTTGAATCTTAACCTTACACTTGGGCACATGGTATACCAAACAATGGGACATCAAATACCATCAAATGGTATTGCAAATCTATGATCAAAACCATCAAATTCAGCTAAAATGACCAAATTCAATGTTTATGAGCAGAAGGTCTGACGCGGGCCGCGTATGAATAGGCTTAGGCTTACGCCCCAGGCCTAAGAAGTTTGGCAGATTTACAATTTTAGTCCCTGCAGGCCTAAAACTTGGTTTTCGATGCATTTTTGACACGTTTAAGCCCCGTTAACCCCATTTCAAGGATCTAAAATGAAGTTAAAGTATAGGGAACTTAAAATATGCTCAAAAATATCTCAGATGTCAGTTCGTTTGGTCGTACGGTTGCGTTGTTTGGTTAATTACGACGAAAATCGTAACGGACGCAAAAACGATCCAAATTAAGCGACGAATTGAATTTTAGCATGCCAATCACTAAAATAAAATATTTTAATGATTACATAAATTTTTGGATGTCCGGATATATTCAGAACGTAAGATATGTGCGAAAATGCAAACTTATGCACTTTTTGACGCTTTTAGTCCCTGTTTGACCAAATAAGTTTATTTTAGCATACCGAACCCCTTAAAGCCTATTTCTAAGATATTAAAGGATATTTAGGGTATGTTTAACTTATGATCATATTCCAGAAGGTTCGATACCATACGAATCGACAGACTTTTGTAGTTTGACACAAATAGTCCCTACGATCGAATAAACTTGATTTCGACACACCAAACCTTCCAAAACTTATTTCTAAGTTATATAAAGGTTATTTAAGGTATGTTAAGCCTATGTCACTATTCTAGACTGTTTTTCGTGTTAAACTGATTACGTTTACGCATCAGTTTGCGTATAACTTTCCAGGAAGCGATTTAGAGCTCGAAATCGAACAAGAATTGATATGTGCAAAGGATACACATATTTATACAAATCCCAAGTATGAAACACAAAATTTCATTGATTTGGCATTTGTTTGATGGCCATGGAGGCATAGATGTCACATCCGGTACGTTTTTAGTTAATGATGTTTTTGCTAAAGTATTATTTGACTCTGGTGCGAACCAAAGTTTTATTAATACTTCATGCAAACTTCTCAACCAATCATTAACTAATCTCCCACAAGAATGTCTAGTAGAGACAACAAATGGAGAAACCATTAAGATTTCTGAAATCTTGCAGGGAGCAAGAATAGAAATTCTAAATTAAAAATTTATTGCAAACCTTTACCCAATGAATCTGGCAAGATTTGATGTTGTATTAGGAATGGATTGGTTAATAGCCAATAAAGCCAGTATTTTATGTGATCAAAAGTCAATCCAAGTAAATTCACCAAGGGGTGAAAAGATCACAATTAAAGGAAATAAGCTCTCTAGATCCACAAAATTCATCTCTATAATGAAAACAACAAGTTATATAAGAAAAGGGTCATTAGTGTATTTAATTTCTATAATCATTAACACTAAAGGAAAAGAATTAAAGGATATTCTAGTAGTATCCTAGTTTTCAGATGTATTTCAAGAAGTGTTACCAGGACTACCTCCAGACAGAGAAGTTGAATTTAGAATCCACCTGCTACCAGTGACAGCAACAATTGCCAAAGCACCTTACCGTTTGGCACCCGCAGAAATGCAGGAACTGAAGAAACAGTTAGATGAATTGTTGGAGAAAGGATTCATACAACCAAGCTCATCACCATGGGGAGCACCGATTTTATTCGTTAAAAAGAAGGACGGATCAATGCGTATGTGTATTGACTACCGTGAATTGAACAAAGTCACGATTAAGAATCAGTATCCATTACCAAGAATCGATGATTTGTTCGACCAGTTGCAAGGAGCTCGATTTTTCTCTAAAATCGATTTACGATCAGGATATCATCAATTAAAGGTACAGGAATAGGACATTCCTAAGACCGCTTTTAGAACAAGGTATGGCCATTATGAATTTACTGTCATGCCATTTGGTTTAACCAATGCCCAACTGCATTTATGGACATGATGAACCGAATATGTAAACCATATTTGGATAAATTCATAATTGTCTTTATAGATGATATTCTTATTTACTCTAAGAGCAAAGAGGAACATGCAAAGCATCTGCATGCACTTCTAAGTTTATTAAGAAAAGAAAAGCTTTATGTTAAAGTATTCGAAGTGTGAATTTTGGTTAGAACAGGTACAGTTTCTTGGACATTTAGTTAATCATGAAGGAATTCATGTGGATCCCACCAAGATCGAGGCGATTACTAAATGAAAAACCCCTGAGTCACCAACCGAGGTTAGAAGTTTCTTAGGATTGGCCAGTTATTATAGAAGATTTATTCAAGATTTTTCGAGAAAAGCCATTCCCTTAACTAAGCTAACCTGTAAATATGTTAAATTTGAATGGGGACCAAAACAAGAAGAAGCCTTTAGAATTCTTAAGCAAAGACTAACCCATGCACCCATTCTAGCATTACCAGAAGGAACTGAAGACTTTGTAGTCTATTGTGATGCTTCTAAGTTAGGTTATGGATGTGTGTTAATGCAACGTCAAAAGGTTATAGCTTACGCCTCTAGACAACTTAAGAATCATGAAGAAAATTATTCAATCCATGATCTAGAATTAGGAGCTATAATTTTTGCCCTTAAAATTTGGAGACATTACCTATACGGTAGTAAGTTTACCATTTTCACCGACCATAAGAGTTTAAGGTATGTTTTCGGGCAAAAGGAATTGAATATGAGACAAAGACGCTGGATGGAGATACTTAGTGATTATGATTGTAATATCCAGTACCATGCAGGAAAGGCAAATGTAGTAGCTGATGCTTTAAGTCGAAAGTATCATGAAAAGCCAAAAAGAGTACGTTCACTTAAATTAAATCTACAAGTAGATTTAAATGAACAGATTAGAAAAGCACAAGAATCAGTAATCAAGAATGATACTGAAAAATTGAAAGGAATGATTAAGGAATTAGAACAAGGAACATATGGAATTCGGAGATTCCATAAGAAAAGAATGTGGATACCTAAATTAGGAAACCTACGCCACTGTATATTTGTAGAAGCCCATAAGTCTAAGTATATGATGCATCCTTGAAATGATAAGATGTATCAGGACTTAAGAAAGAATTTCTGGTGGATAGGAATGAAAAAGGATATAGCAGCATATGTTTCAAAATGTTTAACCTGTTCATAAGTCAAAGTTGAACATCAGAAACCCTCAGGATTGTTACAACAGTTAGAAATGCCTGTATGGAAATGGGAATTGATAACAATGGATTTTGTTACTAAATTACACAAAACAAGAAAAGGTAATGATACAATCTGGGTGATTGTAGAAAGGCAAACTAAGTCAGCTCATTTCCTACCAATGAAGGAAACTTTCAGTATGGAACAATTAGCTAAATTATATGTAAATGAAATAGTTTCATTACATGGAATTCCTCTATCAATTGTTTCTGACAAAGATAGTCGTTTTACCTCTCATTTTTGGACAAGTTTCCAAAAAGCAATGGGAACCAAGTTGAATCTAAGCACCGTTTATCATCCTCAAACGGACGGACAAAGTGAAAGGACAATTCAGACACTGGAGGACATACTTAGAGCTTGTGTAATTGATTTCGGAGGTAATTGGGTATAACAACCCTCCTGAAATTTTTCTGACCCCCTAATATATTTTAAAATATTCCCATATGTCTTAAAAGACACCCCGTACGTGAAAACGGACCCCGAATATCTTTATTTTTATAAAAATAAAATAAAAACAAAATTTTAAGGGCGCTCGCAGGCCGCGTAGCAGTTGGCTACACCTTACGCGGGCCGCGAAAGATACAAGATCCGGCGAGCCCCGGTGCTGAACCTATATTGTGACCTGGGTCACCTACGGCCTAGACCCCTCTACTACGTGGGCTGAGTAACCCGAGGACTCACCTTACGCGGGCCGCGAGAGACTCGAATTTCAGCCCTATATAAGAAGGCATTGGGCCTTCAGTCGAAACTCGCTCATGATCTTTTCTTTCTCTCAATTTTCATATAGTAGGCATAATACTCGGGTATAATATCCCCCTAATTAACGAAGTTCTACCCCATTGTAAGTATTATAACCCCAGTTACATATTAGATACGTTGCCCGATTGATCCAGGGTTCCGTAACGACTGTCGTGGTTCTGCCCGACGTAGTCGTTGGAATGCCGTCTCGGGGAGGGTATCATTAATATAAATAAAAGGGTTATTATACTAACATATGTACATTTGTGGAAATTATAGATAAATCACCAGGAAACCCTAAAAGAAGTCTAAGACAGCAAAGTGAGTAATCTCTTTTTTTGTAAATTGTTTTTACAAAACCTTAAATGTTTTACAATGTGATTAAGCAGTGATTGAGTCTTTGTAGTTCTTCAATTACTGCCTGTATGTTGGGGTTTTGTATACAAAATGTGGAACACGTTACCATTGGACAACGAGTTAGCCAATGTGTAATATGACCTACTAGTCAGGATTGACAATACTGAATGAGTAATTGTGTAGAAATAAACAATGTGATAGCTCTCAATACTGTGTTAAAGAATAAAATGCTTCTTGATTAAACTGGGATTCACTCACCAGTATTTCCCACTGACAAATGTTTTTAAAACGCTTTCAGGTAACAAAATGTAAAAGCCAAATTAGAAGAAAGCCAGCTGGAGAGCACTGACGGCTTGGAAAAATGTGGCTATAAAAGTTAACTAAAAGACGATGTTTTAAATTCAATAAAATAGGGTTTATCCCTATGTTGTAATAAGAAACTTGGGTTTTACCCATGTGGTTATTAATATAAAATATGGTGGTTTTACTCTGATAAACATTTCCTAACTACGGTCCTGATGAAATTCCGCTGCCAAATTAATAAACGAAATGACACCACCACAACTGGTCTCGCGGCCGCCCGTTCCCGGGACAGATAGGGGGCGGGGGTTGCGACAGAAGGTGGTATCAGAGCCAAGCCACTGATTCAGCCACAGAATTGTTCTGCTGACATCAATATATTATCCAAATTGTTAGGAAATAAATAATTAAAATACATGCATATCTGTATTTTATTGTTAAGTGTTATTTGACTATTTGTTAGTTTACAGTATGAGTGATCAAGGACCCTCGGACGTGTATCGTCAGTTGTCTGATTCACCTAGGAGTGAAGGAACTTCTTCCCAGCCTACCCTCTCTGAGTATTCTGCTGATCAGGAAGAAGGGATGTTTGTCTTTAAGGCTCAGTCCGAAGAGCCATTCCCTCAGAAAAAGAGAGGATGGTTCAGTAAGGGAGCATTCGAGCGTAGGAAAAGAATGCGAAAGTTGCAACAACAAAGAGTCCTAGCAGCCGCTATGCGAGAGTTAGATGCCCATACAAAGGATATGCTTAATAGGAGCTTAGCCAATTTTCATATCCTAGCAACAACTGCTGCCGACCCAAATCTAGAACAACTAGTAGCCCCACAACCCTTACCTTTGTTCCCCACTCAGCCGATGGAGATAGAAATGCATGATTTCAACCCTGAGGAGATACCTAGGATACCAGTCCCTAATCCCTTAGATCCAAATTATGATCCATGGTTCGATGATCATAGGGATTATGTGCCACGCTATCACCTAAACCACGAAACCATGCCGAACTTAGCAGCATATCTAGGTCTTGACCCTCTAGATCCCTACTATGACAACGATGAATACATTAGGGAGATCTTAGAGAATCTGTACCCTCAGGATAATCCGATGCCCTAGTACCCAGACCCAGTACCAGCACCTGCACCCCCAATAAGTGTAGAAAATGTGCATGAGCTCTGAACTTTCAGAGAAGAAATCTTAGAGAGTAGTGAGAGGATGAGGCAGGTAGGAGAGCGACTCGTTTGGAAATATGACGAACGCAATATGGATTACTGGATGAATCTAGACCAGTAAAGATGATGGTGGAGTTGGTAATAATAATAATAATAATAATATAATAATATATAATATGTTTTTATGAAAAAAAATTATATAATAATAATAATATGTGTAATAATAATATATGTTGTAGTATGGACCACTTTGTGGTTAACGATACATAATAATGTTGTAATTTTAATTCCAGTTTTAGTGTGTATTTGACGCATACTATAATAGAAAAGAGTAAAGTCGCAATGCTCGACGTTTTTGATCAAAATGCGTGTCATGTGATTGATCATATTAAGATATTATCTTGTGATATTAATACGTGATAATTGTTTAAAATTCAGATGAACGACGAATTGAATCAGGAAAATCTGAATAACGATAACCAGAGTAACAATAACCCGGGTAACGAAAATCCGAACAACAACAATGGAAACCAAGTGGATAACAGTGTCATCCAACACGTAGTGGCACAAGGAATAATAGATGTGATGCCATATATTATTCAAACGGTTAGGGAAGTTGATAATAAAAGTAAGCATAGCAGTAAGCGACCAACTGAACCTGAACATAGTGTGAACAATGGACCTATACTTCAAGTGCCCATTCCCAAAAGAAGAAGAACCGTGTCTTACGGTTGTTCTTACAAAGAATTCTGGTCTTGTAAACCAATGGAATTCTCGGACAATGAAGGGGCCGTTGTAGTTCTACGCTGGATAGAAAAGACTGAGTCAGTCTTAAGAATAAGTAAATGTGATAATGTTTGCTTCCAATCTGTTTAAGAATTCAGCACTAGAATGGTGGAATACTATCCTCCAGACTAGAGGAAGTGATAGAACTTACAATATGGAATGGGAGGAATTTAAAAACATGGTAGAAAAGAAATTATGCACTCCTAATGAAAAAGAACAGATAGCAAACAAGTTCTTAAGCCTTAGAATGACTGGTATGGATAGTAAGGGGTACACTAAGTTATTCTTTGAAAATGCTAGAATAGTGCCAACCCTTGCTTCACCTGAACAAGTATTAATCTCCCGTTACATCTGGGGATTAATTGGAGAGATAAGGCATGTAGTCAAGGCATCTAGACCCCAAACTATAGAAGAAGCTGTAGAACTAGCCAATACCTTGATAGATGAATTAGTCCGTACACGAGAAGAGGATCAAAGGAGGAACCTAACCCAGAAGCTTACACAAGAATTCCATTATGGAAATTCTAACCATGGGAGAAATGTAGGTTCTACCTCTGCACCCTACTGTAAGTATTGCAAAAGGAAGCATTCCAGAAGATGCTCCATATATTGTAACTTCTGCAAAATATCGGGACACAAGGAGGAAGATTGCAGGAAAAAGATTAGCAACAGGATATGCTACAACTGCGGAGAACAAGGCCACATCAAGCCTAACTGTCCAAAGCTAGCTCCAGCTACGAACACCAAGAATACTAAAAATGCTAGAGCATTTGTTCTGACTGCAGAAAAAGCAAAGATGATCCCGGATGTGATCACCGGTACGTTTTTAGTTAATGATGTTTTTGCTAAAGTATTATTTGACCCTGGTGCAAACCAAAGTTTTATTAATACTTCATTTTGAAAAATTGTTAATCAATCATTAACTAAACTTCCACAAGAATGTCTGGTAGAGACAGCAAATGGGGAAACCATTAAGATTTCTGAGATCTTGCAGGGAGCAAGAATAGAAATTCTAAATCAGAAATTTATTGCAAACCTTTACCCCATGAATCTGGCAGGATTTGATGTTTTGTTAGGAATGGATTGGTTAATAGCCAATAAAGCCAGTATTTTATGTGATCAAAAGTCAATTCACCAAGGGGTGAAAAGATCACAATTAAAGGAAATAAAACCTCTAGATCCACTAAATTCATCTCTGCGATGAAAATAGCAAGTTATATAAGAAAAGGATCATTAGTGTATTTGATTTCTATAATCATTAACACTAAAGGAAAAGAATTAAAGGATATTCAAGTAGTATCCCAGTTTTCAGATGTATTTCCAGAAGAGCTACCAGGGCAACCTCCAGACAGAGAAGTTGAATTCAGAATCCACCTAATACCAGGGACAGCAACAACTGCCAAAGCACCTTACCATTTGGCACCTGCTACCAGGGACAACACCAATTGCAAAAGCACCTTACCATTTGGAACCAACAGAAATGCAGGAACTGAAGAAACAGTTAGACGAATTGTTGGAGAAAGGATTCATACAGCCAAGTTCATCACCCTGGGGAGCGACGATCCTATTCGTAAAAAAGAAGGACGGATCAATACGTATGTGCATTGACTACCGTGAATTGAACAAGGTCACAATTAAGAATCGGTATCCATTACCAAGAATTGATGATCTGTTTGATCAGTTGCAAGGAGCACGATTTTTCTCTAAAATCGATTTAAGGTCAGGATATCATCAATTAAAGGTACAGGAAGAGGACATTCCTAAGACCGCTTTCAGAACAAGGAATGGCCATTATGAATTTACTGTCATGCCATTTGGTTTAACCAATGCCCTAGCTGCATTCATGGAAATGATGAACCGAATATGTAATCCATATTTGGATAAATTCATAATTGTCTTTACAGATGATATTCTCATTTACTCTAAGAGTAAAGAGGAACATGCAAAGCATTTGCACGCACTTCTAAGTTTATTGAGAAAAGAGAAGCTTTATGCTAAGTTTTCGAAGTGTGAGTTTTGGTTAGAACAGGTACAATTTATTGGACATCTAGTTGATCATGAAGGAATTCATGTAGATCCCACCAAGATCGAGGCGATAACCCAATGGAAAACCCCTGAATCACCAACCGAGGTTAGAAGTTTCTTAGGATTGGCCGGCTATTATTGAAGATTTATTCGAGATTTTTCTAGAATATCCATTCCCTTAACTAAGCAGACCTGTAAATCCGTTAAGTTTGAATGGGGACCAAACCAAGAAGAAGCCTTTAGAATCCTTAAGCAAAGATTAACCCATGCACCCATACTAGCGTTACCAGAAGGAACTGAAGATTTTGTAATCTATTGTGACGCTTCTAAGTTAGGGTATGGATGTGTATTGATGAAACGTCAAAAGGTTATAGCTTACGCTTCTAGACAGCTTAAGAATCATGAAGAGAATTATTCAACCCATGATCTAGAGATAGGAGCTATAGTTTTCGCCCTTAAGATTTGGAGACATTACCTATATGGTAGTAAGTTTACCATTTTCACAGAGCATAAGAGTTTAAGGTATGTCTTCGGGCAAAAGGAGTTGAATATGAGACAAAGACGCTGGATGGAATTACTTAGTGATTATGATTGTGATATCCAGTATCATGCCGGAAAGGCAAATGTAGTTGCTGATGCTTTAAGCCGAAAGTATCATGAAAAGTAAAAAAGAGTACGTTCACTTAAATTAAATCTGAAAGTAGATTTAAATGAACATATTAGAATGGCACAAGAATCAGTAATCAAGGATGATACTGAGAAGTTAAAAGGAATGATTAAGGAATTAGAACGAGGAACAAATGGAATTTGGAGATTCCTTAAGAAAAGGATGTGGATACCTAAATTAGGAAACCTACGCCACCGTATATTAGAAAAAGCCCATAGGTCTAAGTATACGATGCATCCTGGTAGTGATAAGATGTATCAGGATTTAAGAAAGAATTTTTGGTGGATAGGAATGAAAAAGGATATAGCAGCGTATGTTGCAAAGTGTTTGTGACACCTCGAAAATTTGTGTGCAATAAAATAACGACACGTGTCATACAAGACAAAAATATTAGAAACCCGGATCTAGTCAAAGATGTATGGTAGGATTTAAAGCGTCGACATGTTAATTAAAATACCTCTGATCGACCAAAATTAGAAATCCCAAGACCCTGACTTATGTTAAACATCTGACAATACCCAAGACCGAGTATTTTGATAATGAATTATTGCACAAGATAGGATCCTATGAAATTCTACGATAAACCCTTCCTTTACGACTTTTTGATAATGTCCAAGACATGGTACATCACAAAAGTGATTTAAACTGTTCAATGCACGTTTCTTGAGGTCCCATACTGTAAATTAGAAGTCCAAAATTCGTTTTACATGTATTACCCGTTCAAATCTTGAAAGGCCAACAATTTTCACCATCTGCAGAAGGCTTGCGCACCGCAAGGACAACCCTTACGGTGCGCAAGGTGTTGCCCAGCGACCAGAAGACAGACAGGTGGCTGTTTTGAGCTTTTAACCGACTTAGGTTGATATTTTCTGCATTTTTGCGCGCCCCCTACATACTTTATAGCCCCTAGGACACATGTTGATGATCAATGAACATTGGTAGAGTGATTTGTCATGTTTACAAGCCATTACATCCACTATATAAAGCTCAAATGTTTTGCAATATTTACCATTCATCTTCTGATCATTTGAGGAGCACATCAGCAGACCCAAGACCTTCCTAATCATCCATTAGACACTTGTAAGTACCCTTGACCCTTCTTAATTAAGTTTTGATTAGTTTATAGCCTAGAAGTCAAACCGTCGTAATTACGGTTTGACTTAACGATAAAACACAAACGGTCCAGTGTTTTTCCGAAATGAAAGTTGTTATAAGTTGGTAATTATGTGGGCAATTAACCCTTAAAAGGGCACCCTCTGATTCCCGATCTAACTAGGTCGAATGACGGGTCAAACTTCTTACGAAAAAGTCAACAGAACCATTAAACACGTAATTAGCGATATAGAAGGCGTGTAAATTGTTTTATCATTCATATAAGTTGATAATAAGTATAATAACTTGTCTAAGCTTGTTTGATTCGACAGCTTTCTATTTTGAACCGATTCGGAGCCGAAAGGCGCATAGTTTGACTTTCTGCTTTGACTTCGGTTCTGACCCGGTTGTGATAGGTTTAAACATGCCTTAAAGTTCCATTAAGACCTAGATACGTGATGGTATAAACCTCTGCATTTATACCACTTAAATCCTTAATTATCCGACGTTTCCGTTAAGTGCTTAAATATTGACCATAATGCCCTTATGTCTATAAAACGAGAATTTTGGAAATATGAAAGTACAATAATCTTAGTTACTGATTATTAAACATGTCCTCAAAATTTGACATCAGTTTGAGGTCTAGATTAGGAGATATGCGCATTAGCGTAAACGATAAGCTTTTTATTAATTAATCGGCGCGATTAGCGCATAGCGTATCTAAACCCGATTTTTGGCACCAACCCTTTTCCCCACTGATGTTAAATAATATTTTGGGATTTTTGAAGATTTTTAATTATTTTTAAACTGATCATAAGCAAGGTTTATCGCTTTGATTCGGTTAATACCGAATATACCCTTTTCGGTTATAAAATGAGTTCTACAAAGTATTTTGACGCCAATCCAATTGCTACTGATTTTAAATAATAAATTAAGTGTTTTGAACCTGTTGAACTGATCAGAAAACTTAGAATCCTATTTTAACCCGTAAATCGCTTAAAACGACGTTATACGCGTATTAAGCGCATAGTAAGGGTTTAAAACCATTTTGTCACATAAGACTTAATACCAATTATTATGTTCTGTTAAAAATAAGTTGTTTACTGATTTCCTCAGAACCGAACACCAGAATTATACATAATCTCTTTTATAATCTTTAAAATGACCAAAATACCCCTACGGGGCTTAATATGAGATTAAACTCGTTTTGGGCATAATGGAAGGTATCCTACTGATATCACAACATATTTAAGGCATGTTAACTTAGGAAACCTGTTTAGGACTCTTACGGTTACCCGTTACGCTTCATGCGCTTTCGGTTCGGTTTATGTAACTAGTTTACATAAATTAGCCGAAACGGGTCAAACCTTATCGGTTTTATCTCAAATTCCAGAATGTGTATAATATACCCATATTAAGAAAGTCTTCAAACTTTTCGGGTCTAAATCACATTCTATTCCGGTCTTCGCTTAATCGTGCGTACGAACCGTATCCTTTAAAACTAACCGGTCTAAGTTTAGACTTAATTAAAGACCCGTTAGGATTCTAATAGGTTATTATAAACCTTCGTTCCAGAATAGGAGAACCAGTAAAAGATACTTGCACTCGCTGATTGTGATTTATACTTGCTCAGGTAAATACATTTAACTTATTTTCCCTATACGGGCTTGGGGTACGGTATATAAAATACCGCTTGGTCGGGCATTGAATCTTTAATTGTATGATGGTTAAAGTATTGAGATGTCTTGTTTAAATTGTTTTGTTTGCTTAAAGCCTTTGGGGGGTTAATGACCGTGTCCCGGATATCCCTGGCATCATTTTACGAAATGGCCACGACCTAAGCACGGGGCGTAGGCGTACGCCCGTCGGTGTTTCATATAATTAATGTGGTGTGTCCATTGATCTTTAACCCGGCTTGATCCAGGCTACTGAACGCATAAGAAACATGTAAATCCTTTACAAGTATTATATTCAAATAATTATCCCAAGTTATAAAATATTATTTGTGCCTTGTGCCTTAAATTCATTTTCTTAAACTTTTTTTAAAATGAGTCGGTTGATTGTATTTACCAGTGTAAACTGACGTATTTTCTCAAAAAGGTTAAGTGCAGGTACTACGCGTAATAGGCTGGCTTTTCTCCTAGCATCCATAATAAGTCTCGCAAGCTTGGATGTCATGAACTGTTGAACACTGTTTCCTTCTATTTTGATCTACCTGTGGATTTATATTCAACTACTTGTGATACTTAATATTACAATATTGTTTGGTTGAAATGAATCTATACTTTGCTTCCGCTGTGCATTTAAATATTGTGTTGTTTTTCCTTGTTGTTACCTTTGTTTATATTGACAGGTTAACAATGCCGCCAAGATTCAGACGAGGAGGACGAGGAAAGGAGCCAATCAGTGCTCCTAACGACCACGAGGCCGGGCCTTCGCGTCGGCGAACTCCTTCTTCTACAAGGAGTGTAGATCCGCGAGAACCATGGAGGACTTATGAGGAGCCTGCCAGGCAATCTACGTCATATAGCTCGACGCCTCCATATCACCATTCCTTTGGGCCTCAGTCCGAGAATGAGCCCAACAACCCGCAACCTTCATACATACCACTACAGCGATCATTATCGCACAATTCCTTCGGCGACCCTACTCCTGTCTTTCAGGGCCAGTTTAACCCTGCAGACTACCTACCAGAACAAGTGGGTTTTAACCCACTAGGACCAGAGGATCACTTTTCTGGTGATCAAGCGATGGATATGGACGAGGACACAGATCCCGTCGAGGCTGCAACCGGAACCCCGAACCATCCTTTTGAGATCTCAGATGGTTCATCTTTCCACGGATCACCATACCAGGGTCCGAATAGTCACCAGGCACGGTTCGACCGATGTGAGTGGTACTTTACACCATCTCACCATTCATCGCCTCACCAGCAGCAGCAACAGCAGCAGCAAGATCCCTCTGGGGATCCACATTTTGTGGCAGTCACGCCACCGCCTCCACCGCCGCCAGTTCATCTAGCGCCTCCGGAACCACCAAGACGTAGGAGGACTGGGGCAAGGATGTCAGCACGAGGAGGGGAATTTCATTTCAGCACCCCTTGACACTCTAGTGGCAGCCACTACCCGCCTCTATATGAAGAACCCCAAGTGGGTGGACCTTCAGTTCCAGTATCAGAGGTGAATTCGGCACCTATTGCACCGCCATCACCAGGTTTTGGCAACCCTATCCCTGCTTATACTGCCCCGGCAGCTTACAATCCATTCGGACCGCCAGCATACTCTACCTATAACTATGCAGAGGATCCTTACCAAGTGGCATCAAACTACTATGCCCAAAACCCTGAGGGACCATATGGAACCCCTTGGGGAATGGGACACCCAGCTCGTGGGTATCAAGTACCTGTTCAGCCACCACTTCAGTACCAGCCACCACGGTTTTCTCCACCAGAGCAGGAGGATCTCCGTCAAAGACTGGGCAGGGTTGAGCGAGACCTCCAGAGAGAACGTAGGAAGAATCAGGGATTCATGAGTGGCTTAGCAGATTTACTGAAAGGAAAGAAGAAACGGGATCGTTAAATCCCAATATGTATTATTGTATTTCCTTGTTTAAAAATCAAGTCCCTGCGAGGACATTTATTTATGTGTGTATGTAGTCCCTGCGTGGACATCTAACTTTGTACTTAATCCCTGCGAGGACTTGTCTATATTAGTCCCTGCGTGGACATTTACTTTTGTAAACAGTCCCTGCGAGGACATGTATATTCTATATAGCTCCTGCGTGGGCAAGTGTTTCTATGAAAAGTCCCGTTTAGGGCAAAGTGTACTACTTTTAAATTTTAATGGAATGTTAAGTTTGAAAAATTTTATTTCTGTCATCTATGCATTTATATATTATTCGTGAAATAAACGAAATAACATCATTCCTTTTAAAAAGATCTGCCTATTAAATATCAAATAAGGATCTTAAAGGTAAAACCTAGCCTACATGTCATTATAAGGCTTGGCCAAGATGGTAAGACCTGTATAAAAGATTTCAATCCCTGTTAACATCTGAAAACATGTTAACGCTCCTGGCAGGTGTGATCCGTCAAAATCACACACGTCATTCTTATGTAAGGATTCTTCAAAAGATTTCTAACCCAACTTAATGATCTCTGAATCATGGGTTTAAATCATCAATTAAGATGATCCTATTTTGACCATACACTAGTAATACAATGCCTGCGGGCCTTGCTCATTTCTACATGAGCCAAAAGACAGTGGTAGCTATGACTCCCTGTCCGAAAAAGGTAATGAACTATATTCAAACGTTAAAAGCCTCAATTCTCTGAAATCGTAGCTTATGATTTAAATTGTCCTTGTGACTTGGCCTTATGTGCTATTAATAAAACTGTTATTGTTTTATAATTAGGATAAATTATAATGAAATCCTAAATAAATGTGAGAAATAAATTAGCCAGATATAGTCTACGTTTACCATGGTTAATAAATTGCCATAAAAGGCAATTCTATAATAAACTCACCAATGAATTTTTGTCAATATGTAACAGTTCAAGCAACATGGCCGACTCAAGCAAGATTAATAGTCACCCTCGGGGAGAGCATGATAATGCCCGAGTACATGTAGCGGGTGCAGAATTACAGGCAATGATAGATAATGCCGTTAATCGAGCTATGGATAGACAGCTCCATGAATCAAGTGGTACCCATACAAGGACCTGATCTGCACCACACTCTAGAACACCCTCCAGGACCCACACTGCCCATAACAGTAATTCTCACCACTCATCAAACCAGAGGAGTGTTCCCTCCCAAAGAGTCATACCGAATCAAGAACCCCGTAATAAGGGTTGCTCCTATAAGTATTTCGTTTCATGTAAACCCAAGGATTTCACTGGGGAAAAAGGAGCAGTAGATTGCATGACTTGGCTGGACGAGATGGATACGGTCGTAGATATCAGTAGTTGCGATAATAGGGATATTGTGAAATTCGTGTCCCAGTCTTTCAAGGGAGAAGCATTGGCTTGGTGGAGATCTTTGATCCAAGCTACGGGGAAAATTCCGTTGTATAATATGACTTGGGAACAGTTCATGACGCTGATCAAGGAAAATTACTGCCCTCAACACGAGGTTGAGAAAATTGAATCTGACTTCTTGTCGCTGGTCATGAGAAACCTAGACTGCCAGGCCTACCTTACTAGTTTCAACACTTTGTCAAGATTGGTTCCATATTTAGTAACCCCGGAACCCAAACGTATAGCTCGTTTCATCGGGGGTTTGGCCCCGGAGATAAAGGCAAGTGTGAAGGCCTCCAGACCAGCTACTTTTCGGTCTGCCGCGGACATATCATTGTCCCTTACCTTGGATGTGGTTAGGCAGAAATCACAGAGGAACACTGATACTGAAAAGAGGAAGCGTGAGGATGACAGCTCACGACGTTTAGACAAGAAGCAGAAGGGAAACAATGACCACATGAAGGGGTCAGGATTCAGGAAGGATGGTCAACAGTCGGGTGAAAAACCCAGATGTAAAATCTGCAAGAGACAACACTTTGGGAAGTGCAGGTATGAATCGAATTCAAATTCACAATCGAAATCTTTTGCATGCGGGTTATGCAAGTCCAAGGAACACAAGACCTTGGATTGCAAGAAGATGAAGGATGCGACCTGCTACGGTTGCAATGAAAAGGGGCACATCAAGACCAATTGCCCAAAATACGCCAAGAAGCCTGAGGAGGCTAAGAAGACCAATGCTAGGGTCTTCAGGATGGATGCTAAGGAAGCCGTCAAGGACGACAATGTGATAACAGGTACTTTCCTCGTAAATGATGTTTATGCGAGAGTATTATTTGATTCAGGCACTGATAAGTCATTCGTAGATAATAAGTTTTGTGAATTATTGAAATTACCTGTTAAGACCTTAAGTGTGAAGTATGAGGTGGAACTAGCAGATGGCACTTTAGAAACCGCCTCGACGTTATTAGATGGATGTGTTATATCCATTAAGAACCACTTTTTTCCTTTGTCCCAACTTCCTTTCAAACTAGCCGGTTTTGACATAGTTTTGGGTATGGACTGCTTATCTCATAACCAGGCCCAAATTGTTTGCAATAAGAAGCAAGTGGTGATCAAGACTCCGTCTGGTGAATTACTTACTATCCAGGGAGATACCCAGTATGGGCTGCCTGAGCAAATGTCGATGCTCAAGGACTCAAAGTATTTGAAGAAGGGTTGTGTCATCTACATGGCATAAGTAATTATAGATGAGCCGAAGCCCAAGATTGGGGATATACCCGTCATTTCTGAATACCCTGAGGTTTTTCTAGAAGAACTACCTGGTTTGCCACCTGATAGGCAAGTAGAATTCAGAATTGACATTATTCCTGGATCAGCACCGGTAGCAAGGGCGCCTTATAGATTGGCACCAACAGAGATGAAGGAATTGAGAACGCAGCTAGATGATTTGCTAGCCAAAGGTTTCATCAAACCTAGTTCGTCTCCTTGGGGAGCACCAGTTTTATTTGTGAAGAAGAAGGATGGATCGATGCGTCTGTGCATCGACTACCGTGAGCTTAATAAGGTCACTATCAAGAATAGGTATCCTTTGCCCAGAATCGACGATCTGTTCGATCAACTTCAAGGGGCAAGTTTCTTCTCTAAGATTGATTTAAGGTCAGGCTATCACCAACTGAAGGTTAGAGATGAAGATGTGCACAAGACTGCATTTAGGACTCGTTATGGTCATTACGAGTTCCTAGTGATGCCTTTTGGGCTCACTAATGCACCGGCCGCGTTCATGGATCTTATGAATCGCGTTTGCAAGCCGCATTTAGATAAATTTGTCATCGTCTTCATTGACGACATTCTCATCTACTCGAAGAACCAAGCTGACCATGAGAAGCACCTTCATTGCATTCTGGAACTACTTCATAAAGAAAATCTCTATGCCAAGTTCTCGAAGTGTGAATTCTGGCTTCGAGAAGTCCAATTTCTTGGACATGTTGTTAGTGAGCGTGGTATCCAAGTAGATCCCGCTAAAGTTGAAGCTGTCATGAATTGGCATGAGCCAAAGACGCCTACAGAAATTCGTAGCTTTCTAGGATTGGCAGGATACTATAGGCGATTCATTGAAAACTTCTCAAGGATTGCTGCACCCCTGACTTCTCTGACGCGTAAGAAAATTAAGTTTGATTGGGGTCTTAAGCAGCAGGAATCCTTCGATATTCTGAAACAAAGCTGAGCAATGCTCCAGTACTGACATTGCCCGATGGAATCGAGGAGTTTGTAGTTTATTGTGATGCATCACACACCGGGATGGGATGTGTTCTTATGCAGAAAGGCAAAGTCATTGCCTATGCCTCACGCCAGTTAAAGGTGCATGAAAAGAATTACACCACCCATGACTTGGAGTTGGGTGCCGTTGTATTCGCACTAAAACTTTGGAGGCACTACTTATATGGAATCAAATGTGTGATCTATTCTGATCACAAGAGCCTTCAACATCTGTTCAATCAGAAGGACTTGAACATGAGGCAACGCCGTTGGATGGAAACTCTTAATGATTACGATTGCGAAATAAGATACCATCCCGGCAAGGCGAATGTAGTCGCTGATGCCTTGAGTCGAAAAGAAAGGGTGAAACCCATCCGAATCAATGCCAAGAGCATTGAAATAAAGAACAGTTTGAATGAAAGGTTGTTAGCTGCACAGAAGGAAGCTGTGTTGGAAGCTAACTACCCTAATGAAAAGCTAGGGGTAACTGAGGAGCAGTTATCTCTTAGCAAGGACGGAATTCTGAGATTGAATGGAAGAATATGGGTTCCAATTTATGGAGGACTCCGAGATGTTATCCTCCAGGAAGCCCATAGCTCTAAATATTCCGTTCATCCTAGAGCTGATAAGATGTACCAGGATTTAAGGGCAAACTATTGGTGGATAGGCTTGAAGAAGTCTGTAGCTGCCTATGCAGCAAAATGCTTGACATGTGCGCAAGTCAAAGCAGAACATCAAAAGTCTCCAGGCTTGCTACAACAGCCTAAACTTCCCACTTGGAAGTGGGAAATGAAAACTATGGATTTTATCACCAAGTTACCCAAGACAAGGAAAGGAAATGATACGATATGGGTTATAGTTGATAGACTGACTAAGTCAGCACACTTCTTACCCATTAAGGAGACTTACAGCTCCGACATGTTAGCCCAACTGTACGTAGATAAGATTGTAGCTTTACATGGCATACCTGTGTCTATTATCTTCGACAGGGACACTAGATACACATCACATTTTTGGAAAAGCTTCCAACAATCGTTGGGCACACGTTTAAATTTTAGTACGGCTTACCATCCTCAGACAGACGGTCAGAGTGATCGTACTATTCAAACGTTGGAAGACATGCTTCGTGCATGTGTGATCGATTTAGGTGGCAGTTGGGATAACCACCTACCGTTAATCGAATTCTCCTACAACAATAGCTACCATACCAGCATAAAGGTTGCGCCTTTCGAGGCCTTATACGGTAGAAAGTGTAGAACGCCCGTTTGTTGGGCGGAAGTTGGAGATGTCCAATTATCAGGACCAGAGATAGTCTTTGAAACGACGGACAAGATTGTCCAGATTCGTGACCGTCTCAAAGCTGCCCGAGATAGGCAGAAGAGCTATGCAGATCCAAAGCGTAAAGCTATGAAATTTGAAGTTGGTGACAAAGTCTTACTTAAAGTATCACCCTGGAAGGGAGTGATGCGTTTTGGTAAGAAAGGTAAGTTAAGCCCGAGGTATATAGGACCATTCAAGATCATCGAATGTGTTGGGTCAGTGGCTTACAAATTAAACTTACCTGAAGAACTCAGTGGTATTCATAATGTATTCCACATCTGCAATCTGAAGAAGTGTTTCGCTGATGAATCACTGGTTATACCACATACGGATGTGCATATAGATGAGAGCTTGAAATTTGTGGAAAAACCATTGTCGATCGAGGATCGACAGGTTAAGAAGCTTCGAAGGAAGCATGTACCGATTGTAAAGGTCAAATGGGATGCCCGTAGAGGTCCCGAATACACGTGGGAGGTAGAATCCACCATGAAAGAAAAATACCCTCACTTATTTCAGTAAATCTCGAGGTCGAGATTTCTTTTAAGGGGGTGAGGATGTGACACCTCGAAAATTTGTGTGCAATAAAATAACAACACGTGTCATACAAGATAAAAATATTAGAAACCCGGATCTAGTCAAAGATGCATGGTAGGATTTAAAGCGTCGACATGTTAATGAAAATACCTCTGATCGACCAAAATTATAAATCCCAAGACCCTGACTTATGTTAAACATCTGACAATACCCAAGACCGAGTATTTTGATAATGAATTATTGCACAAGACAGGATCCTATGAAATTCTACGATAAACCCTTCCTTTACGACTTTTTGATAATGTCCAAGACATGGTACATCATAAAAGTGATTTAAACTGTTCAATGCACGTTTCTTGAGGTCCCATACTGTAAATTTAGAAGTCCAAAATTCGTTTTACATGTATTACCCATTCAAAGCTTAAAAGGCCAACAATTTTCACCATCTGCAGAAGGCTTGCGCACCGCAAGGACAACCCTTACGGTGCGCAAGGTGTTGCCCAGCGACCAGAAGACAGACATGTGGCTGTTTTGAGCTTTTAACCGACTTAGGTTGATATTTTCTGCATTTGTGCGCGCCCCCTACATACTTTATAGCCCCTAGGACACATGTTGATGATCAATGAACATTGGTAGAGTGATTTGTCATGTTTACAAGCCATTACATCCACTATATAAAGCTCAAATGTTTTGCAATATTTACCATTCATCTTCTGATCATTTGAGGAGCACATCAGCAGACCCAAGACCTTCCTAATCATCCATTAGACACTTGTAAGTACCCTTGACCCTTCTTAATTAAGTTTTGATTAGTTTATAGCCTAGAAGTCAAACCGTCGTAATTACGGTTTGACTTAACGATAAAACACAAACGGTCCAGTGTTTTGCCGAAATGAAAGTTGTTATAAGTTGGTAATTATGTGGGCAATTAACCCTTAAAAGGGCACCCTCTGATTCCCGATCTAACTAGGTCGAATGACGGGTCAAACTTCTTACGAAAAAGTCAACAGAACCATTAAATGCGTAATTAGCGATATAGAAGGCGTGTAACCTGTTTTATCATTCATATAAGTTGATAATAAGTATAATAACTTGTCTAAGCTTGTTTGATTCGACAACTTTCTATTTTGAACCGATTCGGAGCCGAAAGGCGCATAGTTTGACTTTCTGCTTTGACTTCGGTTCTGACCCGGTTTTGATAGGTTTAGACATGCCTTAAAGTTCTATTAAGACCTAGATACGTGATGGTATAAACCTCTGCGTTTATACCACTTAAATCCTTAATTATCCGACGTTTCCGTTAAGTGCTTAAATATTGACCATAATGCCCTTATGTCTATAAAACGAGAATTTTGGAAATATGAAAGTACAATAATCTTAGTTACTGATTATTAAACATGTCCTCAAAATTTGACATCAGTTTGAGGTCTAGATTAGGAGATATGCGCATTAGCGTAAACGATAAGCTTTTTATTAATTAATCGGCGCGATTAGCGCATAGCCTATCTAAACCCGATTTTTGGCACCAACCCTTTTCCCCACTGATGTTAAATAATATTTTGGGATTTTTGAAGATTTTTAATTATTTTTAAACTGATCATAAGCTAGGTTTATCGCTTTGATTCGGTTAATACCGAATATACCCTTTTCGGTTATAAAATGAGTTCTACAAAGTATTTTGATGCCAATCCAATTGCTACTGATTTTAAATAATAAATTAAGTGTTTTGAAGCTATTGAACTGATCAGAAAACTTAGAATCCTATTTTAACCCGTAAATCGCTTAAAACGACGTTATACGCGTATTAGGCGCATAGTAAGGGTTTAAAACCATTTTGTCACATAAGACTTAATACCAATTATTATGTTCTGTTAAAAATAAGTTGTTTACTTATTTCCTCAGAACCGAACACTAGAATTATACATAATCTCTTTTATAATCTTTAAAATGACCAAAATACCCCTACGGGGCTTAATATGAGATTAAACTCGTTTTGGGCATAATGGAAGGTATCCTACTGATATCACAACATATTTAAGGCATGTTAACTTAGGAAACCTGTTTAGGACTCTTACGGTTACCCGTTACGCTTCATGCGCGTTCGGTTCGGGTTATGTAACTAGTTTACATAAATTAGCCGAAACGGGTCAAACCTTATCGGTTTTATCTCAAATTACAGAATGTGTATAATATACCCATATTAAGCAAGTCTTCAAACTTTTCGAGTCTAAATCACATTCTATTCCTGTCTTCGCTTAATCGTGCGTACGAACCGTATCCTTTAAAACTAACCGGTCTAAGTTTAGACTTAATTAAAGACCCGTTAGGATTCTAATAGGCTATTATAAACCGTCATTCCAGAATAGGAGAACCAGTAAAAGTTACTTGCACTCGCTGATTGTGATTTATACTTGCTCAGGTAAATACATTTAACTTATTTTCCCTATACGGGCTTGGGGTACGGTATATAAAATACCGCTTGGTCGGGCATTGAATCTTTAATTGTATGATGGTTAAAGTATTGAGATGTCTCGTTTAAATTGTTTTGTTTGCTTAAAGCCTTTGGGGGGTTAATGACCGTGTCCCGGATATCCCTGGCATCATTTTACGAAATGGCCACGACCTAAGCACGGGGCGTAGGCGTACGCCCGTCGGTGTTTCATATAATTAATGTGGTGTGTCCATTGATCTTTAACCCGGCTCGATCCGGGCTACTGAACGCATAAGAAACATGTAAATCCCTTACAAGTATTATATTCAAATAATTATCCCAATTTATAAAATATTATTTGTGCCTTGTGCCTTAAATTCATTTTCTTAAACTTTTTTTAAAATGAGTCGGTTGATTGTATTTACCAGTGTAAACTGACGTATTTTATCAAAAAGGTTAAGTGCAGGTACTACGCGTAATAGGCTGGCTTTTCTCCTAGCATCCACAATAAGTCTCGCAAGCTTGGATGTCATGAACTATTGAACACTGTTTCCTTCTATTTTGATCTACCTGTGGATTTATATTCAACTACTTGTGATACTTAATATTACAATATTGTTTGGTTGAAATGAATCTATACTTTGCTTCCGCTGTGCATTTAAATATTGTGTTGTTTGACTATTATGTTGCCAACCACGTCACGATACTTCCCCACCGGGCCCACCGGTGATACGTGGAAATTCGGGGTGTGACAGTGTTTAACATGTTCACAAGTCAAAGCTGAACATCAGAAACCTTCAGGTTTATTGCAACAGTTAGAAATGCCTGTTTGGAAATGGGAATTAATAACAATGGATTTTGTTACTAAATTACCCAAAACAAGAAAAGGTAATGATACAATCTGGGTGATTGTAGACAGGCTAACCAAGTCAGCTCATTTCCTACCAATGAAGGAAACTTTCAGTATGGAACAATTAGCTAAATTATATGTAAATGAAGTAGTTTCTCTACATGGAATTCCTCTATCAATTGTTTCTGACAGAGATAGTCGTTTTACCTCTCATTTTTTGACAAGTTTCCAAAAAGCAATGGGAACCAAGTTAAATCTAAGCACAGCCTATCATCCTCAAACGGACGGACAAAGCGAAAGGACAATTCAGACCATGGAAGACATGCTTAGAGCTTGTGTAATTGATTTCAGAGGTAATTGGGACGATCACTTACCATTAATAGAATTTTCTTATAATAATTGTTATCACATAGGTATCAATGCTACAACATTCGAAGTACTTTATGGACGAAAGTGTCGAACTCCAGTCTGTTGGGCATAAATTGGAGAAAAGCAACTATCTGGACCTGAGATAGTACAAGAAACAACAGACAAAATCATTCAAGTCAAGGAACGACTGAAAGCAGCACGTGATCGACAAAAGAGTTATGCTGATAACAGACGAAAGCCGTTGAAATTTCAAGTAGGAGATAAAGTATTATTAAAAGTCTATCCTTGGAAAGGAGTGGTAAGATTCATCAAGAGGGGAAAGCTAAGCCCTAGGTATGTTGGACCTTTTGAGATTATTAGAAGAATAAGACCTATAGCCTATCAGCTACAATTGCCAGAGGAAATGGCAGGAATACATGATGTATTTCATGTATCTAATCTCAAGAAATGCTTAGCTGATGAATCACTGATAGTACCTCTTAAGGATATAGAGGTAAATGAACAGTTAAAATTTATAGAAAGACCTCTACAATTTGAAGACAGGAAAGTCAAGAATCTCAAACACAAGAGATTAGTTCTGGTCAAAGTAAAGTGGGACTCCAAAAGAGGACCATAATACACATGGGAGCTTGAATCAGAAATGCAAAGGAAATATCCACACTTGTTCCAGTAGACCTCGAGGACGAGCTCTAAAACAAGGTGGGGAGGATATAACAACCCTCCTGAAATTTTCTGACGCCCTAATATATTTTAAAATATTCCCATATGTCTTAAAAGACACCCCGTACGCGAAATGGACCCCGAATACCTTTATTTTTATAAAAATAAAATAAAACAAAAAAAATTTAGGGGCGCTCGCGGGCCGCGTAGCCCTTGGCTACACCTTACGCGGGCCGCGACAGATACAAGATCCGGCGAGCCCCGGTGCGTTTAAAATAGTTGGTAATGAAACTGAACAGCAGTGAAGGCTTGGAAAAAGTGGCTATAAAAGTTACCTAAATAAAAGAAGATGTTTTATTTCAATAAAGTGGGGTTTATCCCTATAAAATAGTTGGTAATGAAACTTGGGTTTTATCCCAATATATTTAAAGTGTGGTATTTACTCTTATAAAATATTTCCTAACTACGGTCCTGATGTAATTTCCGCTGCCAAAATGATAAACACCGATACCACCAAAACTGGTCTCGCGACCGCCCGTTCCCGGGACAGATAGGGGCGGGGGGTTGTGACAGGAGAAACCTCCAACTAATCCCAATTATGTGGAAGGAGGAAGGACCTACTTGAAATGCTAACTAAAACGTATCTTTAAATCTCCAACTAATCCCGAATCTGGGAAGGAGAAATGAAATTTTATTGTGCGTTAGCTAAAACGCGTCCCGGATATCCAACTAATCCCAAATACGAGGAAGGAGAGGGACTAATTATACCAAATGGCCAAAGATGTAAAAGTCCAAGGACTAAACTTGGAAAATCTCAAAAATCATTTCCTAATGGTTGTATACGGACCGCAAAGCCTAAAGGCTTACGGTCCGTAAGCTTTTGAAGTTTCTGCGCGCTTTAGGTCCTTACGGACCGTATAGTTGTATACGGACTGTAAGGGACCGCCAGAGATAGAATTATGCTTGGGGACCAAGGTTTTCTTTCAAGTTGACACCTACCGAAATTTTACCACTCTTACTCAGTGTTTTCCATCTCCTTGACACTTGCAAACATCTCATAATAGGCATGATTTCTCATTCACAAATTGCTCATCTTCAACTATAAATAGGCATGATTTCTCATTCACAAATTGCTCATTCACTCTTCTTTCTTTCTAAACTCACTTGGAGCTATCCTCTGGACAAGAGGACTCCTTTTTTCTAGTTCTTTTTCTGCCAAACACTTCCAAGTAAGTGTTTACTTTTGTGCCTTTTGTATTTATTTAGTTAATTTGAAGATGAAGTCAAACAGTTGACTTTCTGTTTGACTTTAGCATCTGACCATTTTGGTCAACGTAAAGTTCGGTCCGAACTTTACTACATGATCGTAATAACGTTGGTGTGATCCATCTGCGATCATACCTTCGGACAATCACGTTTAGTAGTCGAATTGTAGGTTGAGCATTTTTCCTTAAAACTCGAATTTTTTGACTAAATTGCATAAATGGTTTCTAAAACTTAAAACTCAGTTGTTTAATCATTTATACAAGTTTTATAACTAATATAAACTGATCATAATATGCTCAACTTGTCCAATTCAGTTTAGGGTCTTATTCTATGTCAAAAGTCAAGCAGTTTGACTTATGCTTTGACTTTTGATTCTGGCCCGTTTGGTCAACGATTAGGGCTATTTTAAAGTTGTTTTAGGACCGTGTTATTGTTAAGAATAACTCACTGAAGTTATGCTACATGGTCAGTCCATTTGATAGGTTTATTGAGAAGTCACAATTATATTGTTAAAAATGACCACAATGCCCCTATGTGGTCAAATGAACTAATTAAATGGTTTTAATCTAAACCAAGCTTGTAAACTTACTTTATATCAGTAGATACTTCAACTAAAGATGTGTTTTGATATTAAGACTTGTCATAGCCCATCCGACCTTTCGAACCCGTTTTTATGCACGTAACTAATTATGCGAACCTAGTTCGCATAAACTAGGCGTAATGGGTCAAAACCATTTTAAATTATTCCAAGTCAGAATGTTGGTCTAAATTACCTTTATCCAATGAGTCCTTACACTCGGATAGGTATAAACCACATTCTAGTCGACTTACGCTTAATCTAGCGATTTATCTTATTCTTACGTAACGGGTCGTGTTAAAGGAACTAACCTATGACATGTATACATTCTAACAGATAGCTAAATTTGTTCTTTCCAGACTTGACTTTCGTTCTTAGTCTATACGGCTTTTACTATATTTGAAAACCGGTAACGGTTGGAAGCTAGATAAAAGGTAAATACTCTTAACTTATTTTACTTTTTAAACTTCGGTATGGCGAATACGCCACTTAGAGCGAGTATTACATAAATGAGCCGCCTATGATTGCTCATAAATGTAAGAACTCAGTTTAATCAGTTATATTTGATAACTGAAATGATTTGGGGTTATTGGTACCGTGTCCGGGCGTCCTGACTCATGAACTATTATGGCCATACAGAATAATGTGCCGGTGTAGGCATACCGACTGTATGACACGTTATTCAACTTTGGTGTGTACCGTAATCATTATAGCTCTGAAAATGACCGGCTTTGATATCTGGTTCCCGTCATATGACAAATATGTAAATCTGGTGACAAGAATAAATCCCAAGAAATATTAAATGATTACCTACGGGTTTTCTCTATGTATAAAATCATTTAAAAAAACTATTTTCAAAATGAGTCAGTATATTGTATTTACCAGCGATAGCTGACGTATTTTCAAAAGACTAAACTGCAGGTACTGATCGGAGTGTCGCGCTCCGGTCAAAGATAATATTTATAAGCCCAAATTACCCTTAACAATGTGTTAGTGGTAGTAAGGGGTCGAACCACGAAGAGTATGTGGTTTGTGTGTGGATTCGAATGAATTAAAACAATTGTCACAATTTATGAAGCTTGCTAAAGTATTTTTGTATTTTCGTTTAATGGAGAGATATGATTTTTAACTAAATGAACTGATGCGAATGGTTAACAACTACTAATTAACGATTGCAAGAAAAATGGTTACTAGAACAATAATGATAAAAAGGAATCACACCCGGTTTCGGTAATTGTTAGTCTAGGATTTCTACAAGTTTTAGTTTCAACTCAAATGCATTCGATTAACGGATTTAGTGTACCGTGATTTAGGTGCTACTAGCTATCAACGTCCCGAAGAACGGACAAAAAGACACTTTGTAATCAACACAAGTAAATCCTAACAACGACAACGTACAATTACATATCACCATTTCGCAAAGTCATAACTTTTAACATCGTTCGACAATTCACGAATTCGTAACAAATGTAATACTATTGTCAAAAGTTTCAAAAACCAAATACAAATTGTCACTAAGATGAAACAAGAACAAATTGAAACCCTAAGATTAACAACTACCTACACCGGGGTGAAACCGAGATGATTAGCCGCTCATGGTTGATGCAACTTGATCACCGGATGCTTGGAATGCGGATGGAGTCATCTTGAAGCCTTGAGAATGGTGAAAGATGATGATGGTGGAAGGATTAGGGTTTGTGGATGATGGATTAATTGTGATGATGGTGATGATTCTTGATAATGATTTCGGGTCGTTCAGATGAAGATGATGGAATGGTAGATGAAAGATGCATGGTAATGGCTCCAAGAACAAGTTTGAACTCCCCAAAAGTGTAACTCCCCGAATTGATGTCAACAACCCCCCTTTGATTCGTTCAAAAGTCAATCGAAATCAAAAATCGCGACAGACACATACAAGAGCCGTCGCCGACGGTGGATGTGTCCGTCGGCGACGGTGCGTGGCTTTTCAATTGCACCCGACGGACTAACTCGCTGTCTACGGTGGTTTCGGGCGACGGATAATTGCAACAACCGTCGGCGACGGCCTTCTTGGACGTCGGCGACGGTACCCGGATGTGTCAATTCTTGTTTTGTCCATTTCTTGAGTCCGGTTGATCCGTTTCGCGTCCCGGTGGTTCCGTTTTTGTTCCGGTGACCCGTAAAGCTTCCGAAAAGCTCCTTAAACTCTGCTAGATCTGCAAAATACATATCTAATCAAAAGTAGGCTATTCGAAACTAAAACTTATGCAATAACATCAAATTAAGCAATTACAAGCACCGGTTTTCGACCACGTATCACATCCCCACACTTGTCTTTTGCTTGCCCTCAAGCAAATCTGTTTTTCACTTTCACGTGGGTCGAACAACGAATACACTTCCCATTCCCGAGACAAAGGTTAAGGTCTATTGTCATGCGAAAGTTCACATCTTTTACAATTTTCACATATTTACCGGTTAAGTGAATAATCACATATAATAATGGTTATCCAAGATTAACCCGCCCGTAAAACTAACAACTCATGCATATCCCTCACAATGTGCTCTCCACTCGGCTTAAAATTGGCTAACGTGTATAATATATTAGCACTTCAACAATTAATCGCTCAAAACCGATTAAAACACGTACCCGCATAGGCTTGCAACTCAATCATTCTCCACCACCGAACACGAATACTAAGCATAAGTCAAAAGGTCTTTGAAAGGTTGTAACGGGGCTAGGCTAAGGGTAGGGAATATGACATTTTAAAGTGGCTATGGCGATGAAAATTCGATTTTTATTACAAACCACTAAATTAAACAAAACTAAATATAAACATTAACTATGGGCAATAATCTTTCACCCTTTTATTCGACAACTACTAACACTTCTTTTTGTGTTTTTCTTCAACAATTTTCAATTCTTTTTCATAATATTTTTTTTTTCGTAACAATGCAAACAATCAAGAATAACTATACAAATACGACTCCTATAATCGAATTTCCATCACACGGGTAATAATAGGAAATAGGCACGGTTTGTCAAATGATAGGCTATAAGCTCAAAGTGGCTACTAAGGGACCAAACCCCCGCCCTTCTCATTTACCCACGCTCATATTTTTAACGGATGAGGTCCAACCCCCAATTCCCAACACTCTCACTCAACCAGATGAGGCTCACCTAATGCCTTTATCATTCTCGTGCTTGTATTCGGTCTATGGTCTCAAACGTATCAAAAGTTGCAAGTTCTACAATACGCGACTAATGGTCCACTCAAACACAGAAGCATGTAAATGTAAATCTATGATGTAAAAGTGGCTCACCTCACGTATAAGGGTATGATATGTGATATGCATCAAATGCTAGTTCCATAGGCGAATTATTCCCAAATAACCACCCGCTAAATACCCGTCATGCTATTAATTTGAACTTGACCATGACAAAAGACCAAATGGGTTATGACATCCCTCGTTGACTTAGTTACTTGTGCTTTGAGACCGCTTTTGAAACAAGACATTTTTTGAAAAATTTTTGAAATTTTCCCCATCCCCACACTTGAGGTGAACATTGTCCTCAATGTGTAGTATTTAAATGATCGGGTCAAAATCTAAAATTTTTACTACTCCCCCATCCCTACACTTGAGGTACATATTGTCCTCAATGTGTAAGAACTAGAGTATTAAACGCACAAGGGATGTGACACGACTAATTCCCTCAAAATTTCACCCCGGAAGAATAATATACAATATACATTCCACTTATTTGCTAATCTAAAGATCAAAAGTAAAAAGAAACGTATACACCTGGTTTGTGAGCTCATTCTTCGTATGCCCCTCTCCTCTTCATGAAAGCGGTTGTCCCCCGAACCAAATGTACCTACAAATCTTAACCCTTGTGTAGAAGCATGCTTCTCACAACCATTAAAATTTGTTAGTTACCTAGTTCTACCACTTTTATGAAAATATTACCAAGCTATACGTTATTTCACTTTGATTTATGTGGAAAATAAATTACAACAACAACAAACCTAACTCACTTTCGTAGGAATCACGGTTGCATTTAGCTCATGCAACAAGCCCTTTTAAACCCCCCAATAGCTTGGAAGGACGAGTAGGTCTCGTGAGGGTTATATAGGGAACACACCCACAACGTTCATTTAACTAGGCAAGAAATTAAATAACAAACCGAACATAACAAAAACAAAGTAATATACAACAACAACACAAAACACATACCTCGCCTCTACCACTGATATCTCTCGTTAGGGTTCACTGGCGGGTTCGGCTGGTACGGATAACCAGTGAGGGCCTCAAACATATCCCTGTAGTTATCTAGCGGGCTCGACTCTCCTTGCGGTGGCGGTTGGTACGGCATCGGAACGAAACTCGAGCCGACTGCTTCAGGCCAATGAGGGGTTGGATCTGATGGCCCTTGTGGATGAGGAAGATTGGGGTAATCGGTCCACCCCGAATGTTCAGCATATGGAAGGCCGGCTTGATAATCTCTTTGATGGCGCTCTTGGTCATGGAGCACTTTGAAGTTATTAATCGCCATCTGGTTGGAGAAGGCCAACGCTCCCCATCGGCGTTGGTCCAAATCTCTTTGCGCGGTTTTGTGCCTAGCCTCCTCTTCTTCCCATTGCTGCCTGTGAGCCCTTTCTTCCTCTTGCAGCTGTATCATGCGTTCCATTTGCGATTGTTGCAACGCATGTTGCAACTGCTGTTCCTCTAACTGCTTCTCCACCCTTTCGCGGAAAGACGATTGAAAACCCCATTGTTGCTGTGAGTACGCCCCTTGTGCCTCTTCCCATTCGCTCCTACTAGCATGGTACTCTCTTGCTTCACCAATACCCGCCGACACATTGTCGTAGATCGCTTGATCTCCACGGTTCCACAACCGATACGACGGTATTTGCCTTTGATTCACAAAATCTGCCACACTGGCAGAGATTTCCCTATGCTTCTTCCTGTACCTACGCCTCGGTCCCCATGGACCAGAAGGATCAATTTCCTCCTCAACATCAGGCATCTCCTCATCACCCTCTTCTTCATCACCCTCTTTGTCATTAAACCGATAACTATCCCCTTGCTCATCTTCAACCGTGTGCAAATGCCCAAAAGCTTTCACGGTTATTTTCCAATGTCGCCTCATAGAGGCGAAGTTGAATTGATCAATGGGCTTAGACACCCACAGTGAGTCTTGAGGTAATGCATTCTGTTGGAGAATCATGGCGCTAATCAACCTTGCATAAGGAATCATCTTTCGTTTAAACGATTCCCGCGTATCCCATGTGTTGATCATAACAATTTGACGCCACGAGAGCTTTGGCGTCCCATATAATAAAGCGTGCAAAACCCGACAGTCGGGTGCCTTCACCGTTCCCCGATCTCCGAACCGTACCATAATATTCTCTAACGAGATACCTTGAAGTATTTTTCCCATCAAAGACAGAGCCAAAATTTGATCGGAGTGTCGCGCTCCGGTCAAAGATAATATTTATAAGCCCAAATTACCCTTAACAATGTGTTAGTGGTAGTAAGGTTGGGTTGATTAGAAGCAAGTGTTGCTTCTAACCGGCTTGCTAGGTTTCTTCTTGCGACTATTTCGATTTCCGGTTCGTAGACTAAAGGTGAAGTCCTCCCGGAGTTCCGCGTATGCATACACTACCTGTATCCTGCACAAGTAACACACCCGCGTAACAAGGAAAAAGACAAAGTGCAAAAAGAAAGCTAAACAATTTAAACAGTTAATCACACAAATTCAAACAATATCCAAACACAAAGCGCACGCACTCCCCGGCAACGGCGCCAAAATTTGATCGGAGTGTCGCGCTCCGGTCAAAGATAATATTTATAAGCCCAAATTACCCTTAACAATGTGTTAGTGGTAGTAAGGGGTCGAACCACGAAGAGTATGTGGTTTGTGTGTGGATTCGAATGAATTAAAACAATTGTCACAATTTATGAAGCTTGCTAAAGTATTTTTGTATTTTCGTTTAATGGAGAGATATGATTTTTAACTAAAAGAACTGATGCGAATGGTTAACAACTACTAATTAACGATTGCAAGAAAAATGGTTACTAGAACAATAATGATAAAAAGGAATCACACCCGGTTTCGGTAATTGTTAGTCTAGGATTTCTACAAGTTTTAGTTTCAACTCAAATGCATTCGATTAACGGATTTAGTGTACCGTGATTTAGGTGCTACTAGCTATCAACGTCCCGAAGAACGGACAAAAAGACACTTTGTAATCAACACAAGTAAATCCTAACAACGACAACGTACAATTACATATCACCATTTCGCAAAGTCATAACTTTTAACATCGTTCGACAATTCACGAATTCGTAACAAATGTAATACTATTGTCAAAAGTTTCAAAAACCAAATACAAATTGTCACTAAGATGAAACAAGAACAAATTGAAACCCTAAGATTAACAACTACCTACACCGGGGTGAAACCGAGATGATTAGCCGCTCATGGTTGATGCAACTTGATCACCGGATGCTTGGAATGCGGATGGAGTCATCTTGAAGCCTTGAGAATGGTGAAAGATGATGATGGTGGAAGGATTAGGGTTTGTGGATGATGGATTAATTGTGATGATGGTGATGATTCTTGATAATGATTTCGGGTCGTTCAGATGAAGATGATGGAATGGTAGATGAAAGATGCATGGTAATGGCTCCAAGAACAAGTTTGAACTCCCCAAAAGTGTAACTCCCCGAATTGATGTCAACAACCCCCCTTTGATTCGTTCAAAAGTCAATCGAAATCAAAAATCGCGACAGACACATACAAGAGCCGTCGCCGACGGTGGATGTGTCCGTCGGCGACGGTGCGTGGCTTTTCAATTGCACCCGACGGACTAACACGCTGTCTACGGTGGTTTCGGGCGACGGATAATTGCAACAACCGTCGGCGACGGCCTTCTTGGACGTCGGCGACGGTACCCGGATGTGTCAATTCTTGTTTTGTCCATTTCTTGAGTCCGGTTGATCCGTTTCGCGTCCCGGTGGTTTCGTTTTTGCTCCGGTGACCCGTAAAGCTTCCGAAAAGCTCCTTAAACTCTGCTAGATCTGCAAAATACATATCTAATCAAAAGTAGGCTATTCGAAACTAAAACTTATGCAATAACATCAAATTAAGCAATTACAAGCACCGGTTTTCGACCACGTATCAGGTACCGAACCTTGACTGTTAGGCTGGGAATTCGGGTCAGCTATGATAAAAGCAATGGAATTTGCAACTCCTAACTTAAGGCCTATGATGTCTAAGCTTCGTTCACTTCGATCCGCCTGTGGGCTTTATTTGAACATTTTGTATTTTGAATATTAAACACTTGAATGTAATGAATGTTTATTTTTACTCCTACTACTTCCGCTGCAGTGTTATTTAATTAACTGTGATTGTAACTGGTATCCAACCGTCACGACTTGACCCTTCCGGGCTCACCAGAAATCCGGGGGTGACAAATTTCTATAATAAATATTGGAGACGTCAAGGTTTAGGGAACTTACGCAAAACACAGAAGACACATGTAGGCCTAGTCTTTTTCTTTTCCATCTTGATTTTTAACCGGGCATAATTTTTTCTTAGGGTATTTTTATTAAAAGTTACACCAAATTAAATAGAATTTTATTCAGGAGAAACATCTACATTTCCTCCATTTTTGGCGTCTGGATAGCCCATTTCTTTAAAAATTGGCTAGGTGCCATCACCTTATTAGTTGTGAGGGTGGGTCTCAAGAAGTATAAAACTAGATGTCAGTTCACTAAACCTAGACGCTTCCTTCCGCGAGTTCCCTAAATCTAGATGTCTCCAATGCTTATTTTGGTAAATTCCCATGGTCAATATACCGTTTGATGATTTTCCCTTATTTAAATGTTTTACGACGACACCCGTCGTTAAACCATCGAAGAATTACCGACGGAATGGTTTCCCGGGTGAAAGTGCAGTTTTCCTGTAGTGATAATATATAGTAATCGATATCACAAATTAGTAAATGCCGTTAGAAAAAAATTAGTAATTGACCACTTGTTTATACTCATGGCTAGGGCTGCAAACGAACCAAACGAACACGAACAAGACCTTGTTCGTGTTCGTTTGTTAAGAAATATGTGTGTTCACCAACTGTTCATGAACACTTATTGAACGGGATTTTATGTTCGTGTTCGTTTGTTAAGGCAATGAACTTGTTCGTGTTCGTTTGTGTTTGTTTGTTAACTTTAGGCAACGAACGGAAACAAACGATGATAAACACAAATGAGCATAAACTAATGTTAATGAACATAAATGGAAACAAACGAACACAAACAAACGTTCATAAACATAATGTATAATACATTGTCACTTATTAAATATTTTATTTGTCAGAATTTTGAAGTATTTAAATAAATTATAAAAAATAAAAACGCTAATGAATAATCGAACACAAACGAACACGTTGCCGAATGCTTACGAACTTAAACAAACGAACGCGACCTATGTTTATGTTCGTTCATTCAACTAAACGAACATAGTTTTTTAGTATTAAATACATAGTTCTCCGGTTCACACACTTTTTTATGCAGCCTTCATGCCAAAATATTGGCTATATTCTCTCCTTTGGCCTTTTTTAATGAAGCTATAGTTGTTCTAAAAAAGTTATTTTTTATTCTTACAAATCATATAAAGAGTAATTTGATCACAATGAGAGGAAAAAAAGGGGTTATGTTCTAAAACAATTAGGTAAAAAATGGGAAAATATCAAAGCAGTTATGTATCGAAATACCGGTTACGAATCCATTCGATACATTATTCAATAACCATTTCTCTTTAATTTCAATATCAATATTTTTGGTAGATTGGTACCCCGTACCGGTACGACGCTCATCTCATCGTTAAGTACTATTGCCCGTGACGAGCCGAGCTAATATTAATATTGATATCTATACTAGTATCAGGCATTATCAGAATTGGTATCCGTATTCTTTTTTATTAATAGCTGTTGATATTCTTTGGGCTATATCAAGATTTTTTTATCCTTTTGTTGCTATATCAAAGGCTGGTGTCGTACGCACAACGTAACGAACCAAATTGATACCAATTAAAACCGAACTCCCGTCGCATCGCGTGGAGAATCTTACTAGTTATTATTAAAAGTATAAAACTAGTATTTATTTAGTTATTTTTTTAAGTATCTTAATAGGTTAAAGCATATCTAAATTTGATAAATGAGAGGAGAGATTAAAAGTATGATAGTATATGTTAGAAAAAAAAACTATGTCGGAGATTTCTAAACATGTAAAAATATACTATTATTTATGTTTTAAAACATTAAATATAACATTTCACAACTATAGAAAATTAGGAGATTTTAAACATGTAAAAATATACTATTATTTATGTTTTAAAAAATTAAATATAACATTACACAACAGTAGAAAATTAAAACAACTTGACTAAACAGTAAATATAAATTATAATAGGTGAAATTACACTTTTTGTTGTAAGATTAAATATATTATGTTTAATATTTAATCTAGTAGCCATTATAATCATTTACATAATATAGATCAAAATATATAATAACCTATTAAATAATTAGTTGGTAATTGTTGATGGACCATATTACCCTTATTAACTAATTAGGTTTCCTCCTGGGTGCTTATATAAAGGAGTCTTATGCAGAGGTTGAGGTGTTACTCAGTTACACACTTAGACACAAAACCCATAAGCATAACATCATCATCATCGACCTTCTCTCCTATACCGATTCCCTTGTCGGTTTTTCTTAGTCCCCATCATCAGTTAGCACCCTAAGGAGGAACCAGATCACACTGACAATTATGTCGCACTCGATGTCATCTTCTCTGACTGGATTCTCCACTGCATTGAATGCTGTGACATGTATGTTTTCATGTTTTCCTTTATGTTTGAACAGAACCGATCCAACATGTGGTATCAGAGCATATGTTGATTAGTCGGTTCTGTTTCATATCCGAAAATCTGGAAAACAGAATTGAAAAATCATAACAGATTCCGTTTTTGCCATCCGAAATCCTTATTACGGATGATTTCGGATGATCACGGATCTGGAGTTTCATCATTACGGATCATCTCTGATCAATACGAATGATTTCGGATCTGGAGTTTCATCATTACAGATCATCTCTGATCATTACGGATGATTTCGGATCATTACCGATGCATTTCGGATAAATGTTTGAATTTTCTGATTTAGGGTTCATCATAAGTTCTTGATTAAATTCGAAAAATTCCTTTAGTTTTGGAATGAATTCGGATTATTGGGTGTTTTGTTCCTGTTTAATTCATTTTATCCACTTAAATATTGAAAATCTATTTTTCTATTAATGGATATAATTTCGAAATCAACAGATAAATATAATTAGTAATTAAACAGGAAACTTAATCTCATAATCCCTAAGATTTTGGATTTAAATCTTATCAATTATTAACTGCCTCAATTAAGGATTTTGACAGCTTGAGGAACACATTATGGATGGTCATTACGGATGATCATTTCGGACTCATTTCGGACTAAGCGTCCATCACGGATCACTAACTGCCTGATCATCTCGGACCATCACGGATCATTTCGGACTAAGTATCACCATCCGAAATCGTCCAAAAGTTATCCGAAATCATCCGGAATGACTCGACTAACGCGTCTTGGACACATCCGAAATCATATGAAATCATCCATTTCGGATAACCAGAAATGATTCGAAATTATTCATTTCGGATGAATCCAAGACATGATCTATCCGAAATCATGAGTGTTCATAAAATTTGGCAGTTAATGTGAGCTAAAATTTGGCTCGGGGCTCCGCCCCGAACCCCGTGCGGGGGCAGGTGGTTTGCTATTAAATAAATGGTTTTGTAAATACTTAGTTAATTAATCAGAATCAGATAATGTTTTTACAAAACCCAAAATAGCTTAACTTGAATGAGCTTTTGATGTATCATTTCTGGCCAAAGCTGATTTGATATATCTACTTATCATTCAAGTATTACGAAAGCTATGTTAAGTGTGCATCATAAACATGAATGTCTTAATATCTGGCCAAAGTTGATTTAATTCCTTCATAGATGGCATACTTAACAAGTGCATAACTAAAGTGATTGTCTCAATTTCTGGCCAAAGCTGATTTGTTACAATCATTTTGCACATATGCTTAAATGATTACACTTCTGGCCAAAGCTGATTTGTCTTCGTTTAAGTAGAATTTTAACTAAGTCTATTATTTTGATGTTAGTAATAGACAATATCACAGCTTCATAATGTAAAATGGTCATTATTTATGCCTGCCTTAGTTTAACGTGCCCTTAGATCACATTAGAACTTCTTCCTTAGTATCATAACTTGCTCATCTTATTTCCACTATCAGCGCCTAATTGCGGGATTCCACCTTTGACTGGTGATAACTTTGCTGCATGGAAGGATGCTCTCATGCTTACTCTAGGGCTGCTGGACTTTGATTATGCTCTTAGGGAGGATAAGCCAGCGGACCTTACTCCACAAAGTACTGCTGCTCAGCAGTTAACTCATGATAAGTGGACTAGGTGTAACCGCATGTCTCTCATGTTCATGAAGCAGTCCATCAGTAATGCAATTAGGGGAGCCATTCCTGATTCTGAAGATGCTAAAACCTACTTGGAACATGTGGAGGCGCAGTTCAAGGGGACGTCTAAAGCACACGCTAGTACCCTTATCCTTAAGCTAGTGACAACTAAGTATGATGGGAGGAGCGGCATTCGCGAGCACATCATGATGATGAATGATATGGCCAATAAGCTGAAGGGGCTGGAAATGGAAATCAGTGATGGTTTCCTCGTTCATTTCATCATTACTTCGCTTCCTTCGTCCTTTGAAGCATTCAAGATCAATTACAACACTCAGAAGGACAAATGGACGATGAGTGAGCTGGTCGCTATGTGCGTACAGGAGGAAGAGCGTATGAGGATGGATCGCACTACTGATGTTGCCAACTTTACTACCTCCAACTCTAAGAAGAGGAAGAACAATCATCAAAGGAAGGATGCTTCAAAAGTCCAAAGGCCTAATCTTAATCCCAATACAAGTGCACCTTCCAGCTCTAAGAACTTCTTAGGCAATATCCGTTGCAAGTTCTGTAAAAAGACAGGACATATGCAGAAGGAATGCCCTGATTCTTAGGAGTGGCTGGCTAAGAAAGGTAACGATTATTTTATGATACTTGAGTCCTATAATTTAAGTGTTCCTGCTAATTCTTGGTGGTTTGATTCTGGTTCTATGGTTCATGTTACCAATTTAACTCAGGGATTCCTTTCAATCCGGAAGCTGGAAAGAAACCAAAGAACGCTTAAGGTTGGGGATGATCGAGAATTAGAAGTGAAGGCCATTGGAACATTACAATTAGTTATGAAAACTGGTTTATGTATTAAACTTTATGATACCTTATATGTTCCTGAGATAACTCGGAACCTTGTATCAGGACCAAAGTTAGACATGGACGGTTTTATTGTTTCCCATGGTCATCGCAAACTCTCCATCCTCTATGATTCTGTTCTTTATGGTACTGGTGTTCTGGATGGTGGTCTCTATAGATTAGAACTAGAAGATAACTTTTCCAAATCTTTGTTGTCATATAACATTAATGAATCACTCACAAAGATGAAAGAGAAACGAGACTTAGAAACTTCATCCATGTTGTGGCATCAGCGTTTAGGCCACATCTCAAGAGAACGATTAAATCGTCTCGTAAAGGATGAAGTCTTACCTCCTCTTGATTTCTCTGATTTTGGAACATGTGTCAAATGTCTTAAAGGTAAGATGACATTAGCGAATAAGAAAGGTGCCACTAGGAGCTCTAATTTATTAGAACTCATTCATACTGACATTAGTGGTCCCTACCAAATCGCTGGCATATCAGGACATACTTCATTTATCACTTTTATTGATGATTATTCTCATTACATGTACTTGTATCTTATTAAGGAGAAATCTGAATCTCTTACAACTTTTAAAGATTATAAGGCTGAAGTTGAAAAGCAATTAGATCGTCAGATTAAAGTTGTGAGATCAGATAGGGGCGGTGAATATTATGGAAGACATACTGATGTGGGTCAAGCTCCTGGTCCATTTTATGAGTTTTGTAAGGGCCAGGGGATTGTGAACCAATACACCATGCCTGGTACACCTCAGCAGAACGGTGTCGCTGAAAGAAGAAACCGTACCCTTATGAACATGGTGCGCAGTATGTTAGCCAACACTAATTTACCATTATTCCTCTGGACTGAAGCGTTAAAAGCAGCTGTTCATATACTCAATAGAGTTCCTTCTAAGTCTGTCCCTAAAACTCCTTATGAACTTTGGACAGGAAGGAAACCGAGTCTTAAATATATGAAAGTATGGGGCTGCATTGCTGAAGCAAAACTTTACAATCCTTTCCTAAAGAAACTTGACCCTAAAACAGTTACCTGTTTCTTTATCGGGTATCCTGAGAACTCAAAGGGTTATCGTTTCTATTGTCCTTCTCATGTCACCCGTATTGTTGAAACCAAGCGTGCTGCGTTCCTGGAGGATTTCAAGGTCAGTGGGAGCAGTACCAACCCTTACGAAGAATTGCAAGAAGTACAAGACGCGGGGGGGAGAGACTTGTCGCTTACCATTACTCCGATTACTCCTCTTGTACCCAATGCAACTACTGTACCTGAAGCTACTGCACCAACTGCAAATTCACCTCTACAATCAGAACCCATTATACCTCATGACGAAGGCACATCAAACGCTCATAACCAAGACAACGCTGAACCCGATAATCCACTCAGGAGGTCATCTAGGCAAAGAAGGCCTACTAATTGGGATGATTATGTTACCTACCTGACTGAAATGGATCCCGGAAAGCTCAATGATCCTATCTCTTACAATGAAGCCATTAGCAGTGATCAGTCTTCTGAATGGAATAAAGAAATGATTGAAGAGCTTGAATCCATGAAGAAAAATGACGTTTGGGATTTGGTAGAATTACCCAACGGTGTCAAACCCGTAGGATGTAAATGGGTGTTCAAAACAAAACTGGATCCGAATGGTAACGTTGAACGCTACAAAGCGAGATTGCTTGCAAAAGGCTACACTCAAAAAGAGGGAATTGATTATCAAGAGACGTTTTCACCTGTCTCTCGTAAAGATTCATTAAGGATCGTCATGGCCCTAGTAGCTCATTTTGATTTAGAGCTGCATCAGATGGACGTTAAAACCGGTTTCCTTAACGGAGATTTGGACGAAGATGTTTACATGAAACAACCTGAAGGCTTTAAACCTGAAGGTCAGGAGCTTCTAGTCTGTAAGTTGAAGAAATCCATTTATGGGTTAAAACAAGCATCACGTCAATGGTACCTCAAGTTTGATGAAGTCATGAAGAAACAAGGTTTTATGAAGAATCAAGTGGATCAATGCACCTACCTCAAGATGAGTGGGAGCAACTTTACTATACTTGTCGTTTACGTTGATGATATTCTATTGGCAAGTAATAGTTTAGACATGTTGCATGAGTCGAAGCGGTTACTCTCGCTTAACTTCGACATGAAGGATCTCGGAGATGCTTCTTACGTCATTGGCATCGAAATTCACCGAGATAGACATAAAGGGATCTTAGGATTGTCCCAAAAGGCTTACATAGATCGCGTCCTTACACGTTATAACATGCAACAGTGCAAACCCTCAGTCGCTCCAGTAGTTAAGGGAGATGTTTTCGGTTCATTCCAGTGTCCGACAACAGAGGTTGAGAAGGAGCAAATGAGCCAGATACCTTAGCGTCAGTAGTCGGGAGCCTGATGTATGCTCAAGTCTGTACTCGCCCAGATATCGCTTATATTGCTGGAATGCTAGGCCGTTACCAGACTAATCCTGGCCTAGATCACTGGAAAGCAGCTAAGAAGGTACTTCGATATCTGCAAGGGACGAAAGACTATAAACTGACTTATAGAAGAAGTGATCATTTAGAAGTGGTGGGCTATTCTGATTCTGACTTTGCCAAGTGCAAAGATGACAAGAAATCCACTTCGGGCTATATCTTTATGTTAGCAGGCGGCCCTATCTCATGGAAGAGTCATAAACAACAGTTGACCACAACTTCCACAATGATGGCAGAGTACATTGCTGTTTATAACGCAACCTGTCATGGAATGTTGCTTAGAAATCTGGTCGCTGGACTCAAAATCGTTAATTCCATTTCTAGACCATTGAAGCTTTATTGTGATAACTCAGCTGCCGTTAGTTTCTCGAACAGTAACAGACGAGTTGAGGAAAATAACAGTTCGACTGGAGCTTGTTTATATCTCGATACAAAATATATGTTCGTACGTGAACGAGTTGAGGAAAATAATCTTTGTATCGAGTATATTAGTACTAAAGATATGCTTGCGGATCCGATGACTAAAGGTCTCCCTCCTAAGGTTTACGAAGAACATGTTCGGAATATGGGATTTAGTAAAGACCTTATTTAAGCATATTGTACTAGCTTATGTTTTATGTTAATGAAATTTCCTCAGTTTGATTTTGTATGTCTCTTAGAATATGTTCAACCGGTATAATGGCATATAGACAAATAAAGTTACAAATCAAACAAAGGGCTTACGCGTATTTTGATCATAACGATTAGGTTTTAAATTAAGGCTATAGTATGATTAATGGGGGTCCTGAGTCGCATAATGATTCAACGGCTGTATTTCTCTGCTTCAGTACAAATATAAAGTGAAAAATGTAATTTACCCATTATAATAAAACACCTTCGTGTTTAAAGGGCCGCCTTTTGCTTATTATGTCAGGTCAACGGATGAGAAAAATTATAATAAAACACCTTCGTGTTTAAAGGGCCACCTTTTGCTTATTAGTCAGATCAACGGATGAGTAATCTTGAGTCAAAGACATGCCACTTCAGCTTATCTACTCGTTCATCCAGTCTTCTCCCGTGAGTATTTGATACTCTAAGACTCTGTGGTCGCCTAAAATAAATCATAATCATGTATCAATTATTATTGTATATAACCAATATATATATATTGCAACCTTCTTGCCAAAAATATTGGATATATTCTCTCATTTGGGCAGTTGGAGCTGAAATAGAATGATAGTGAAGAAGATATGTGTAGTTGGTCTGATCTTGATGTGGTTCTTGTTAATCATCGCATTATCCGGTAAGTAGATATATATTCATACATACAAATATACAATTCTTCTTTCGTTAATTTATGAATATGAAACTTGCATCATCTTCCAAACAGATGGACCTCCAAACTTTAGAGGAGTAAATCCACCGAGATCACCTCTTCCACCAAAGTATGAAGGTTCACCACCACCACCATGGGCCCCACCACGCCATTCCCTTAGCTATGCAGCCCTGACTCGAGAAGGGCCCGCCTGTGGCAACAATTGTAGAGGAAGATATGATACTGGTGGAAGGAAGTGTACACCTTACAATTGTAGCTAGGAATTAGTTTAGCTGCTTGGGGTTGGATGGTTGTATCCATTATTCACATATATATACATACACACACACACATACATATATATATAGGATAAGGATCATGTGAGAAGTAGTAGGCTAAATGAGAAACTTGAGAAGCATTCTGGACCACACATTTTCCCTAAGCAAAAAAAATGCAAAAAAATGTGAAAAAATGCAAAAAATTATTTATTTATTTTTTTTTTGAAAAAATCGCAGCTTTTTCTTTAAGAATTAAAATTTTTTTTTTTTTTTTAGAAATTTTTTTTTTATTTATACACATGTGTATATTGTTAATCTTTTAACTATACATATATGTATATTGTCAATTATACATATATGTATATACATGTTTAAAATTGAAAAATAAGTGTTATTTAGGGTTTAGCATTAGTATTTAGGGTTTAGCATTAGGGTTTAGGGTTTAGCTTTATGGTTTAGGGTTTAGCTTTAGGGTTTAACATTAGGGTTTAGTATTAGGGTTTAGCTTTAACTTTTGGGTTTAGTATTAGGGTTTAGTATTAGGGTTTAACATTAGGGTTTAGTATTAGGGTTTAGCTTTAGGGTTTAACATTAGGGTTTAGTATTTAGGGTTTAGCATTAGGGTTTAGGGTTTAGCTTTATGGTTTAGGGTTTAGCTTTAGGGTTTAACATTAGGGTTTAGGGTTTAGCATTAGGGTTTAGCTTTTGGGTTTAGCATTAGGGTTTAGCTTTTGGGTTTGGCTTTAACTTTTGGGTTTAGCTTTATCTTTAGGGTTTGTATTAGGGTTTAGCATTAAGGGTTTAGCTTTTGGGTTTAGCATTAGGGTTTAGCTTTAGGGTTTAGAATTAGGGTTTAGCTTTAGGGTTTAGCATTAGGGTTTAGCTTTAGGGTTTAGCTTTAGTGTTTATGGTTTAAGATTAACAATATACACATTTTTTCAATTTTAAACATGTATATACATATATGTATAATTGACGATATACACATGTGTATAAATCCAAAAAAAAAAATTTAAAATTTTTTTTTTTTTTTAATCTTTAAAGAAAAAGCAGCAATTTTTCAAAAAAAAAAAAAAAAAAAAAAAAAATTTGCATTTCTTTCACCTTTTTTTTGCATTTTTTGCTTAGGGAAAATGTGTGGTCCAGATTGCTTCTCAAGTTTCTCAAATAGGGTGGACTTCTCTTAGGATCCCTACCCTATATATATATATATATTGTGCAATTTATCGTCTTTGTTTTCACATAATACATATCAACATTTATAAACACGCATGCTTCTCAAATAATATTTAGTTCACTATTAGATCACAGCAAGATAAATAATGTACTTATCTATGATTGGTTATAAAGGTGTTGATTTTTTCATCCAATTTTAATATCATGGGGGTGTTCTTGCTTGTTTGATCAAGACAACAAGAGCTTCTTTGTCTCCGGCATGAATTATTGCAACTAAATCGTTAAACAATTTATCGTCTTATCTCATTGGATCATAATTAGATATACAAATTGTGAACAATAAGAAGCACCTGAACGAAAAAGCAAGAATTGGGCAAAGAAAAAGCTACCTAATAAAACACATATCAGCTTTTTTACATAATTGTCTTATTGTAGAGATGAACATGAAACTGGCAATTCAGATTACATATAATTATATAAAAATCAAAACAGTCGATTATTAACACCTAAAAGAGTAGTTTTATTGAATTAAAGTGTGAAACCCTTTTTGTGGATCACAAAGATATGATTCCACCACAAAATAGATGCTGAAACCCATGCACATAGCGTCTCTCGCAGACGTTTCAGAACAATAAGACATCAACCAATTAAAAACGGACACATGGCTATTGTGGTTCGTAGCGGCTACGAGACGCCACAACGTCACCATTTGGGGGGGGGGGAGATCTCTTAGTGAAGCCGCTTCCATCAGCTCAAAACGGCATTTTTATGATGGACATGGCTTAAACGTCTCAGACAATTTGGAGACGTCTGGCTTACGCTTCAGGCCTTTTTTAACTCTTAGGGGACTGGGGGGTGGAAGAAATTTTGTACATGATGGAACATTCTTCACGAGTGATGGATACAAATTCCCACCGTCACCATCATATTCAACGAGTGATGGAATGATGTGCGTGATATATTTCACGTGTTATGGCTTGTGAGTGATAAATGGATGTGAGGAGGTGTGAGGGTTTATTGTTGAGTGTTGTGAGTGATGACCATTGCCACTAAAAAAGGCTGTGAGTGATGGAAAAATGGTTGATGACATGACGGAACTTGATTGGGTGTTGTGAGTGATGAGTGATGACCACCCCCACCCCCTTAGATGTTTCTTTTCTTTCTTTTTTTTTTTTTTTTGTTTTTGTTTTTTTTTTTTTTTTTAACTATACATAACCCACTTGTCTTGTAGAATAATTTTCTAGAGGGTTACATGAAAAACTGCGTTGTTACATGTTTACTTTTTTCTCTGTTTTTCCGTGAAGTATTCTGTATGCTTTTCATCAAATATTGTTTCAAATGATGTTTTTTTTTTTTTTTTTTTTAACGGCAAATTATACTTTCATTCTATACAAAAGTACAACTCATTACATTGTTCAAATGGTTAGTCAGAAACTAGCCAACCACCTGAAACATTCCTCACCTTATACATATTTTATATAGAAACAAAAACTAGACACTACTGCATCTAACCAAAATCAAACTTTTGCCATTTACTCCACTCCCAGTTAGTCTTCTTTGCCCTGTATCTGATCCAAGAGAAAGTTAAAGCTTGCATTTCTCCAAAAATTGTATCTATGATCACCCTTCTTCCATTGAAAATGAGATCGTTTCTCGCCTTCCAGATCATCTAGCACGTTGTTATGATGATTGTTTTGATATATCTTCTTTTCCACACTTCAGTTTTATTATGTTTATAACATTCCAATAGTTCCTTCATGTTAAAAGCAAAGATGTGCGGGATTTTACACCACACACTCACTTTAGACCAAAGAATCGAGGCAACATAACATGCTGTGAATAGGTGGTCTGCATTTTCCTCCTGTTCCCCGCACAGTTTACATGTCGCCACGCCTGATAGCATTCCTCTTCTTTTTAATCCTCCCATTGTTGCTAGCCGATCTTGTATTCCACGCCATCCGAAGATATTTACCTTTTTTGGTACCCATTTGTCCCAGTCATACGGGTAAAAAGGCAGCGCAAACCGGTTCAATTTTGCTTTGAGCGATGTTACCGAAAACTGTCCATCTTTTGCCGGCTTCCACGTCCACTTGTCAGGGGTCGAATTTAGCTCAATTGTTTCCATTATGCTCGAGATTTGTTGAAACTCCTCAAGTTCAGCTGATGTGTTCGGACTTTAAAATTGCAGGTAACATTAGAATACATAACAAAGCCTGGCATAAGCAAGAAACACTCATCTCTCCTAGGCACACGTCTGGACTTCACAAAAACGGAACAGAAGTCCTTAACGTTTTCCTATGCTTCAATATTTGTTTTCTTTTTTTGTTTTATATATTTTAGTTAATTTTGGTTAGTGTAATTGTATATTGTTTTGAAAAAAGCAAACTGTTCCATGTAATTGTTACTAAGTTAAATAAAACATAAAATTATATATTAGTGTTGCATAATAAGGCAAGGTCAAATTAAACATTACATAGTAACAATAATTAAACCAATTTTGTTGATATCAAAACTTATATAACTCACGAAGATAATACTCACTTTGATCAATCTCAAGGCTTTTTATTGTGCAATTGTGAATGAAAAAAACAAGAAACGAGGCTGCCATATAAAGGCAACATTACAACGGCATAAAACTGAAAACCTAAAAAAGTGGATCTCACAACTTATTCAACAAAAGCAATAACGTAAACATAACAGCTGGAAGATAAGAAGATAAGCCTTGAACTTCGGATGATCAAAACCAATTCCCACGTGCATGATAATTTTGGGGTTTGAATCGTATTTCAACACCCCCCTTGATTCAAACTTCTGCACTCCCAATCGATGACGAAGGAAGACAAGCTTTTCTTTCGGTAAAGCCTTGGTTAAAGAATCAGCAACTTGATCTCTTGAACTGCAAAACTGTAGAACCACCTTCTCTTGTCTGACCATGTCTCTAATGAAATGATACTTCAATTCTATATGCTTAGCTCTGCCATGTTGCACAAGGTTTCTTGATAAGTTGATTGCTGACTGACTATCACACCAAATTGTCGTAGCATGGCCTTGAACGTGCCCCAAATCTTCTAAAATCCTTCTGATCCAAATGCCTTGACACGTTGCACTAGTAGCTGAGATATACTCAGCTTCAGTACCAGAGAGAGCAACTGTATTTTGTTTCTTTGAACTCCACGAAACAGCTCCACTACCAACAGCAAAAACATAGGCACCAACACTTTTCCTATCATCAACACAAGCTGCCCAATCACTGTCCGAATATCCAACAAGCTTGAGTTTATCATTCTTTTTGTACCAAATACCATACTCGGACGTAGAAGCAACATATCTTAGAATTTTTCTAGCTGCACCAGCATGGATTTTGGACGGAGACTGCATGTGTAAGACCCTAATACATATTTGACAAAAGTCGCAGCGAAAATTCGTGCCGTAAAATTTTTTTCATTACAAACGTCTTGACTTACTTGAAAGTTCATTTTAAAAATATCTGTTTTACGAAACAAAAACATAACTCCTGTTTGCTAAAGTACATACTCAATTAATCCCGTACAATCTATCTTGTGACTCGGTCTTAGATCTCTATTCCTCGTGATAATCGCTCGTGATTTGCACAACCTGCACTCACCACATACAATCAAAACATTAGCACACAATACATAAACAAAATTTATTCCTGTACACTCCCCATTTCGTTATCTTTCTAACTTTAAGCATTTCATCTGCTTATCCGTATCCTGGTGAGGCTTCAATAATGTACCTGCATTACTCTTCATCCTCAAGGCACTCCATTAATAACGTATTACTCAGCGTATCTAAATCATGCATACTTACATTCTTACATGCATACATCCACATCTACATACGTACATACCTTCCTATACCTCTACATATATGCATACACTCATACGTACCTTCATGCATACATACATACATACATACACATTTACATACGTACCTACATTTCTACATCTCTACATACATGCATATACTCCTACGTATCTTCATATATACATAAATACACAACTACATACGTACATACATTCCTATGTCTCTACATACATGCATACACTCATACGTACCTTCATATATACATAAATACACATCTACATACGTACATACACTCCTACGTACATGTTCAATATCTTGCATACCTCTTACATACTCATACATTAATCACATGAGACTTAGACTTAGATTTATAACCCATATACATCAAAGGAACGATAAAAATCATGTTTGGGAGGCCCACCGTAGTCCACGGATAATATACCGAAGCCTACGATGCATAAATCACTTAAATAACAAAATTTCAGCTTTTAGGACATGAAGAGGGCGTCGGCGACGGCCCTTGCATTTACGCGTAGCCAAAAACCTCCGTAGGCAGGAAAATAACGCGTTGGCAAAAACTGGCTTTCCATGAGGCGTCGGCGACGTCCCCTAAGGGCGTCGGCGTCGGCCTCTCGAAAGTGGGTTTTCCTGCTGTGTTGTTTTCGTCGTTCGTACGCACTAAAACTTGCATAACTTTCAACCCGTTTATCCGTTTAACCTCACGTTTCTTCCTACGTGATCGTAAATTGGTCCTCTACCCTATGGACTCAAAATCCCACATCCGGATTAAGGAAATTCTTAACTTACGCGCTTTCGTCTTATTATTCATTTACGAATTATTCGACCTGTTCATGATTTCATCAAACTACTCATTTGTTTTAACCCAAAACTTACATGAACATTATAACTATAATACTTTTACATTATCCGGGGTTTCGTACTTGGGATTTATGCACCCGATACCCGGTATGCGTTAAACTTATTCATTTCATTCATTTATACGAAAACAAACTTTGTTAATACAATTTCAAATCGCGAAATTGTTTGTCTATTAACCATAACTCACAACCGAGTCTTTAGACTATTAATCCGCGTCTCCGATTCTTGGTTAGCGTACTTATGTACAATTCTACCCATACCCCGCTATAGTACCGTAATCATTACTTATACAACCCTTCCGGTATAGTAATAAAACCACATTTTGACCCGTTCGGCCTACTTAGCGTAAATCATCAATTTCATACAACCCTTCCTTATTTGACTTCAATTATCATGCTTAATTAACTAGAATGTAACTTTACTTAACAAACTAAGAAGTGATTCAGAAATCACTTACCTTATGCAGTCGTGTTCATATCCACCTCCTTGCCTCCTCTTGACCCGTTAGCCTTTCGTGCTTGAGTTCGTCTCGACATGATTCCTATACCTTCATGTCATTGAGATTACATTCTTGTTAGCATACACCATTGTACATGTTAACGATCATATCAATCGCATATTTCACATTTGACTTTCATTAGTCACTTCTAACTAACATACGACATGTAACCGAATTAATATCCTTTTTAAACTCATGTAATTCATCATGTCATTCCATATAACGCGTATTGATATAACATGTACCATACGACTTCCTATAATCCTACCTTTACGGAAACAAACCAAATCATGCTTCTTATGCGTAGTTGACTTTCAGAAGTCAACAGTTCATTTAATTTAACTTTCGACTTATCATCATATACTCGTAACATCATAATAGACTATACGGACAACACTATATACATTTCATCATACACTTGGTGTGTATACTACCCTTTAAGCATAATGTACAACTAATTCATGCATAATTTTCTAAACTCACATATATTTCATTAAATCCTCCTATTAATCAACATGTATCATTCCTAAATAAACATCAAACATATTATCATCACATTTCTTTCGATTCATCTAACAAGAATCCATCTTACATAACATAATACATCAATATTGAACAAGAATTGAACATGGATGATCATTCAAGTCATCATTCTCACCACAACAATGGGTTTCACCTTTAAACATCAATCTAAGCTAAATCATGCATAATTCATGTTCTATATGGTGATTCTAACACCTATACATGATCAATTTCATACCAATTTGTGGATTGAAACATAACCCACTTCATACAAGATCACCAATCTTAGTTTTGATACATACCTCATGATCCCCTCATGTAGGTGATCAGTAATTCATGTTCATTCATGAATTTGAGCTTCGATTCACCCTTCAATTTGATGATTTGTTTGAGTTAGGGTTTTGGGCTCTTGAGAGCCCCTGATCGTGTTCTAGAGCACACACGAAGTGTGTGTTTGTGTGTGTTATTCTTTTCTTTTAATAACTCAACTTTCATTCTATACCACTCAAGTCCCTCGTGTTTGCCTTTAAAACATAATTTGGACCACTTTCGTCATTTAATAGTTTTTGACCTTACATTTAACTAGGTTAAATAGCCTAGTTATTTATTTCATGATATGTCATATAGGAACATACGACGAATATACACATTCGGGTTTTGGGGCGTTACAAGTCTACCCCCCTTAAATGAGGTTTCGTCCCCGAAACCTTTCTTATTTTACTAGACCAATTCCAGTCTTACTTTTAAATCTATCCATCCGAGCAGTTTTCCACCACACAGAAACGCTTGTGACTCCTTTCCAACGGTCCATACTTTCCATACTATACCTTCACATAACATTTTCATTTCCCTGACCCGTTAGTAACAGGTCACATACATACATCTTCAAACTTGTAATAATACGTACATTCGTATGATCCGTTTATAACGAATCCAGTACCTTTATCTTGTCTCTTAAGATTACATTCTATACATATATTATCTAACATTTAGTTCTTGTTTTGTTATCACAATAAAACTACTATTTCGTAGTCACACATACATGCTTAATCTCCAAAGTTAACATCATTCTACGTTTTCTATAGTTACTTGTACCATGTATACCTTTACGTTACCCTCAAATCATCTCATTCATTTTACGTTACTATTGCCCTCATTTCATACATTACTTAATCTGCATAAGTAAGCGTGTCGTGCAAGTCATCATACAAGAGTTTAATCAATACCCGAAATTTTCACTCAAAACTTTTGAGATTTACTTTTTAATGACACAAAATTTCTTCTTATGTTGACTATTAAAAGTCAAACGTCCCATACCATACCATACCATACCTATCTTATCCTTCACTTCATAGGTCGTTTACAATCTATTAGTTCGTACCTATCCAACATGAGTTGAACATTTTACTAACCTCGATTTCACCTCATAACTCAACGATCCGTAACCCAGATTGATCCGCTTCTTCACGAGTTCTAATCGTACCCGGCCATATTTCATTCATCCGTGTATTGAGCTCCTGCTCGTGCACATTTCATTCAAACATCCCATTTTTACTAGGTGATTACGCACCTATAATTCTTCTATAATTTTCTACGTTCAGGCCATAACATATCACACATTCCATTCCTTTCAAGAAATTCTTCTATTTTGGTTAGTTATTTCATCATTTTTTTGCAGTTTTGACTTTTCAGAGTCGAACTGACATTTCTTACTTATCGTAGATGTATTGAAGTACACGCTCGTACTTCTTTCCACTCATGCTTTCTTGCAAAATCTTCATTGCATCATTTCAGCATTCTTACCAAACTTACTCTTCCATCCAAACTTATGTCATTGTCCGGGTCGTAGCCCGTCATATGTTCTGACTTCCAAGAGTCGATTACTAGCACGCATGATACGTGACTTATACAAAACTTCTTTCTTTTCCTAAAATTTAGGTTTGCGTGCTAATTACAGTCATTCTTTCATTATACTATCACCATTTACTTTATACTTACTTATATGACCCGTTTGACTCAATCGTGGTCAAACTGTCGGCATCTTCTTATGTAGATTAATTTCCTCCTTTTATATTTTAAATCCGTATCACGGATTTAAACGCATCATTTATACGTTTCACTCTTTCTATGTTTTGAATCCATCTCGCGGATTCAAACATATCCTTCATACATTTTATTCCTTTTATGTCTTTAATCCGTCTCGCGGATTCAAACGTATCATTCATACCTTTCATTCTTACCATTCATTCTTACTTGTTTGATCCGTACTCGCTTATGGATTCAAACATTCTTCGTTATCATTCATGCTTTCTTTCATACCTTTCATTTCTTTACAAGTTTAACTCGTACATCAACTACGGGTTCAAACCTTTTGTTTATGCTTTTCTTTCATTCTTACATAGTACTCTCAATTCCCTGAGAGTCTTACCACCCCTTTCACTCGCACGTCCATCTGCCACCCAGTTCTACCAGACATACCTGCGATAATTACCATGGTCTCACGAACGTCATATGCTTCTTGCGTACTGGTCAGGTGCGCAATCCACATACTAGTTTCGTGCCTTCATGTAATCATCGCCTTATGTCCGAAAAATGGGTTTCAGTTTCGTGCAACATCTTTAAAATTTTACCAAGACAACATCGTTGTCTTTCGCTTAATATTTACCCTCCCCAAGGAGACTTACTCATATATATATATATATATATATATATATATATATATATATATATATATATATATATTAACATCATGTACCTGGGCTCCATTTGTCTATTAGCATCTTTGTCTGCCTTAGTATTCATCCTAGACTGCATTCCCGGATCATCCTCTTCAAACACTTATGCTTACCTTGCACATAACATACCATTAGTTTCTTTATATGCATACTTAAGTTCATACTTACATTCGCTTCTACCTTTGGATCTTGATCGAGTCTTAGATTGTACGGTTTCCTTATCATAAGAGCACATAGGTTTGAGTTCAAGTACTTACCTTCTCGTACTTGATTTCCCTCAAACCAGGGCTCTGATACCAACTTGTAAGACCCTAATACATATTTGACAAAAGTCATAGCGGAAATTCATACCGTAAAATTTCTTTCATTACAAACGTCTTGACTTACTTGAAAGTTCATTTTAAAAATATATGTTTTACGAAACAAAAGCATAACTCCTGTTTGCTAAAGTACATACTCAATTAATCCCGTACAATCTATCTTATGACTCGGTCTTAGATCTCTATTCCTCGTGATAATCGCCCATGATTTGCACAACCTGCACTCACCACATACAATCATAACATTAGCACACAATACATAAACAAAATTTATTCTTGTACACTCCCCATTTCATTATCTTTCTAACTTTAAGCATTTCATTTGCGTATCTGTATCCTGGTGAGGCTTCAATAATGTACCTGCATTACTTTTCATCCTCAAGGCACACCATTAATAACGTATTACTCAACGTATCTAAATCATGCATACTTACATTCTTACATGCATACATCCACATCTACATATGTACATACCTTCCTATACCTCTACATATATGCATACACTCATACGTACCTTCATGCATACATACACACACATTTACATACGTACCTACATTTCTACATCTCTACATACATGTATATACTCCTATGTATCTTCATATATACATAAATACACAATGACATACGTACATACATTCCTATGTCTCTACATACATGCATACACTCATACATACCTTCATATATACATAAATACACATCTACATACGTACATACACTCCTACGTACACGTTCAATATCTTGCATACCTCTTACATACTCATACATTAATCACATGGGACTTAGACTTAGACTTAGATTTATAACCCATATACATCAAAGGAACGATAAAAATCATGTTTGGGAGGCCCACTGTAGTCCACGGATAATATACCGAAGCCTACGATGCATAAATCACTTAAATAACAAAATTTCAGCTTTTAGGACATGAGGAGGGCGTCGGCGACGGCCCTAGGGGGCGTCGGCGACGGCCCTTGCATTTACACGTAGCCAAAAACCTCCGTAGGAAGGAAAATAACGCGTCGGCAAAAACTGACTTTCCATGAGGTGTCGGCGACGGCCCCTAAGGGCGTCGGCGACGGCCTCTCGAAAGTGGGTTTTCCTGCTGTGTTGTTTTCGTCGTTCGTACGCACTAAAACTCGCATAACTTTCAACCCGTTTATCCGTTTAACCTCACGTTTCTTCCTACGTGATCGTAAATTGGTCCTCTACCCTATGGACTCAAAATCCCACATCCGGATTAAGGAAATTCTTAACTTACGCGCTTTCGGCTTATTATTCATTTACGAATTATTCGACCCGTTCATGATTTCATCAAACTACTCATTTGTTTTAACCCAAAACTTACATGAACATTATAACTATAATACTTTTACATTATCCGGGGTTTCGTACTTGGGATTTATGCACCCAATACCCAGTATGCGTTAAACTTATTGATTTCATTCATTTATACGAAAACAAACTTTGTTAATACAATTTCAAATCACGAAATTGTTTGTCCATTAACCATAACTCACAACCGAGTCTTTAGACTATTAATCCACGTCTCCGATTCTTGGTTAGCGTACTTATGTACAATTCTACCCATACCCGGCTATAGTACCGTAATCATTACTTATACAACCCTTCCGGTATAGTAATAAAACCACATTTTGACCCGTTCGGCCTACTTAACGTAAATCATCAATTTCATACAACGCTTCCTTATTTGAATTCAATTATCATGCTTAATTAACTTGAACGTAACTTTACTTAACAAACTAAGAAGTGATTCGAAAATCACTTACCTTATGCATCCGTGTTCGTATCCACCTCCTTGCCTCCTCTTGACCCGTTAGCCTTTCGTGCTTAAGTTCGTCTCGACATGATTCCTATACCTTCATGTCATTGAGATTACATTCTTGTTAGCATACACCATTGTACATGTTAACGATCATATCAATCGCATATTTCACATTTGACTTTCATTAGTCACTTCTAACTAACATACGACATGTAACCGAATTCATATCCTTTTTAAACTCATGTAATTCATCATGTCATTCCATATAACGCGTATTGATATAACATGTACCATACGACTTCCTATAATCCTACCTTTACGGAAACAAACCAAATCATGCTTCTTATGCGTAGTTGACTTTCAGAAGTCAACAGTTCATTTAATTTAACTTTCGACTTATCATCATATACTCGTAACATCATAATAGACTATACGGACAACACTATATACATTTCATCATACACTTGGTGTGTATACTACCCTTTAAGCATAATGTACAACTAATTCATGCATAATTTTCTAAACTCACATATATTTCATTAAATCCTCCTATTAATCAACATGTATCATTCCTAAATAAACATCAAACATATTATCATCACATTTCTTTCGATTCATCTAACAAGAATCCATCTTACATAACATAATACATCAATATTGAACAAGAATTGAACATGGATGATCATTCAAGTCATCATTCTCACCACAACAATGGGTTTCACCTTTAAACATCAATCTAAGCTAAATCATGCATAATTCATGTTCTATATGGTGATTCTAACACCTATACATGATCAATTTCATACCAATTTGTGGATTGAAACATAACCCACTTCATACAAGATCACCAATCTTAGTTTTGATACATACCTCATGATCCCCTCATGTAGGTGATCAGTAATTCATGTTCATTCATGAATTTGAGCTTCGATTCACCCTTCAATTTGATGATTTGTTTGAGTTAGGGTTTTGGGCTCTTGAGAGCCCCTGATCGTGTTCTAGAGCACACACGAAGTGTGTGTTTGTGTGTGTTATTCTTTTCTTTTAATAACTCAACTTTCATTCTATACCACTCAAGTCCCTCGTGTTTGCCTTTAAAACATAATTTGGACAACTTTCGTCATTTAATAGTTTTTGACCTTACATTTAACTAGGTTAAATAGCCTAGTTATTTATTTCATGATATGTCATATAGGAACATACGGCGAATATACACATTCGGGTTTTGGGGCGTTACAGCATGAATCTGGATAAAACTCCAACTGCATAAGCTAGGTCTGGCCGTGTGTGAATAAGATAGATTAAGCCTCCAACTAAGCTTCGATATTTTGTCTCATCAACCTTGACTTCACCATCATTTGCCTGATACTTCTCATAAGGTCTCATAGGAACATCTTCACCGTTGCAGTCTTTCATACCAAACTTGATCAAGAAACTCTGAGCATATTTTTCTTGTGAAATAAAAACACCTTCTTGATTTTGGTTCACTTCCAATCCAAGAAAGTATCGAAGCTGCCCCAAATCGGTCATTTCAAATGTCTGCTTCATACCAGCTTTAAACTCTTCAATCAGCACTTCACTAGAACTGGTACAAATAATGTCATCTACGTATAAACACACATAGATAACATCAGTAGAACACTTCTTCACATAAAGAGTTGGCTCATTCAGACTCTTAACGTACCCATTATCACTGAAATACCCATCAATTTTTTAATACCACGATTTAGGTGCTTGCTTTAATCCATAGAGGGCTTTGTGCAGTTTATAAACTTTGTCTTGTTGCCCTTTCACCTACATAAATCTCTTCATCAAGCTCACCATTCAAAAAGGCTGATTTCACATCCAATTGATGCAATAACCATCCTTTAAGCGCTGTAACTGCAATAACAATTCTGATGGTTTCAAATCTGGCCATCGGAGCAAATGTTTCTTCATAATCAACCCCATATTTTTTAGAGTAACCCTTAGCAACCAATTTGGCTTTGTGTTTGATTATCTTCCCATCAGGACCCACTTTAGTCTTATACAGCCACTTCAAGCCCACAACATTTCTTCCATTTGGCAAATCCACCAACATCCATGTCTGATTTTTAGTGATGGCTTTCATTTCAGCTTGCATGGCCTCCTGCCACTCTTTCTTTTTAGCAGCATCTGAATAATTCATAGGATCAGCAATATTAAGAGCAAACTGGCAGTTCAAATGATCCGAGGTCTTGAGTAGTAGCATAGAGGTCAGCCATGGATCTAACTCTCAGGGGAGCTGAAGAGCTGGAACCCGAGCTGTCGGCTGTATGAGATTGCTGAGTACTGCCATGAGGGGTTGTAACAACTGAATTTGCTGCTTCTTCTGAGTTAGAAGGTTTAGAATCAACAGTGCTATCAACTGATGCACTCTCAGCATACTCTTCAGGAAAAGGATCCGAATACATCCTTACTTACAATTGTTTATCTGACTTATGCAGCTCCTGCCAGTCCCATGAGTTATCTTCCAAGATCGTCGTGTCATTAAAGCTCCTGGTTTCAATTTTTTTAGTAGCAGGATTATAGAGTCTATATCTTGTACCATTGGAAGAATATCCAATGAAGATCATTTTGTTTGATCTATCATCAAGCTTCCTCCTCCCCTGAACATACTTATGACCATATGCAATACATCCAAAGATCATCATATTAGTGACATCTAGTTTAACATCAAAACCATACCTGATGAGGAGTCTTATCTTGCACAACTGAAGTTGGAGCTCTATTAATAGCGTACACTGTTGTAGTAACAGCTTCTGCCCAGAAATGATTCGGTAAGTTTCTCTCCTTTAACATGATTCTAGCCATGCCCATAATAGTTCTATTCTTTCTTTCCACAACACCATTGTGTTGTGGTGTGTGAGGTTCACTTAACTCCCCTCTAATGCCATTCACTTCACAAAAGAAATTAAATTCATTGCTACAAAATTTTCCACCTCTATCTGTTCTCAAAACTTTCAGACTACACTCACTTTGCTTTTCAACCAGGGCTTTAAATACTTTAAATCTTTCAAATGCATCAGACTTCTTTGCTAGAAAGTATACCCAACACATCCTAGATACATCATCTATCAAGAGAAAGTAATAAAGGTTGTGACCAAGACTGGGTACCTGCATCGGACCACATAGATCAGCATGCACCAGCTCCAGTTTCTTTGTAGCTCTTCAGGATGTGGATTTGAAAGGTAGCCTGAGCTGCTTGCCTAGAATGCACCCTTCACAGATGCTTGTGCCTTTAATCTGAGGTAAACCAGAAACCATAGCTTTCTCATGCAACAGCTTTAAACTATCCCAATTTAAGTGTCCATATCTCTTGTGCCATACTTGAAGCAATGATGACTTATTGGGAGTGTTGGATTCAGCCTTTGAAGCATCCACAACAAACATATTGTTAGTAGCAACAAGAATTTTCATCAACTCAGTTCCTTGATTCTTAATGGTGCAGTCACGGTCCTCAAACAGCAGAGAATAACCTTTCCTCATGAGCTGTCCCACACTCAACAGGTTATACTCCAAAGTTGGAGCATAATACACATCACTAAGCAATTTATATGAGTTTGGGCCAGTATAAATTCGAACAACACCTTTTCCTTCAACTACAAGTGTCTTTTTATTTCCCAATTGAACATTCATCTTAAAGGTTTCATCAAGTTCAACAAAACTAACCTTGGAACCTGTCATTTGATTGGAACATCCTGAATCAAGAAACCACAGATTGTTGGCTTTTTGTTCGGGTATAACTGCCATAAACAAGTATTCATCCTCACTATTGTTATTGTTTTCTTTTGGTTCCACTGGTTCAGCAGCTATATTGACCTGAGCATCTTCATTATACCAACAATCCTTGGACAAATGACCATACTTCTTGCATGTATAACATTGGGGTACCTTACTTCTGTCAAGTGATCTTCCACTGCCCCGGCCTCTGTAACCTCCACGTCCTCTGCCACGTGCATTTGAAGACCGGTTTCCTTCTTGCATAACCTGCAGGGCATGTTCTTCAAACTTTTCCGTTTTCTCATGGGATCTGCTATTAATCCTTTCTTCTTGTGATTGCAAGGAACCCATTAGCTTCACAGGGGTGAGTTTAGATTGATCAAGTGATACTTCAATGGATGGAACAATGTGATCAAACTTCGGAGATAAACTTTGAAGTATCTTCTCAACGATGGTTTGATCAGTAATGATCTCCCCATAAGCTCTCTTCTGGCTCACATTTCCCATAACCCGAGAGAAGTATTCTCCAACTGTTTCATTGTCTTTCATAGAGAGATTCTCGAACTCTCTTCTTTATCCTTGCAATTTTATCGCTTTCACTTGGGTATCTCCTTGATACTCCATCTTCAGAATATCCCAACTTTCTTTGGATGATTCAGCAGCAGTAATTCGAGAAAACAAATGATCATGAACAGCCTGTTGAATAATGGCCATAGCAAGAGCATCTCTTTTCTTAGCATTCTTGAGTTTGGTTGCATCAGTTTCTTCATTGTTGACTCCTTGTTCCACCAGATCCCAGAGATCTCTTGACTTTAAAATGGTTTGCATCCGTATGCTCCAATGTTCATACCCTTCTCCCTTAAAGACAGGAATCGGAGTAGGAGCAGTGGGCAAATTACTCGTTTGATCTGCCATTGAATGAGAGAAGTGACAAGAATCGAAGTGACTGGATCACACACAAGCTCTGATACCACTGTTGATATCAAAACTTATATAACTCACGAAGATAATACTCACTTTGATCAATCTCAAGGCTTTTTATTGTGCAATTGTGAATGAAAAAAACAAGAAACGAGGCTGCCATATTTAAAGGCAACATTAAAATGGCATAAAAATGAAAACCTAGAAAAGTGGATCTCACAACTTATTCAGCAAAAGCAATAACGTAAACATAACAGCTGGAAGATAAGAAGATAAGCCTTGAACTTCGGATGATCAAAACCAATTCCCACGTGCATGATAATTTTGGGGTTTGAATCATATTTCAACAACTTCTACTAATAAAACCTTACAAAATAAAATACTTAAGCATAACTAACAACCTATAGTAGTTATAGATGAAATCAAATGAGCAGTCTAAATAAGTACCACACTAATCCTTCCATGGATCATGAAAGTTGTATTCATATTCATAAGCCACATCCTCGTCTGATCGTGGTACGTATCTCTCCCGGCCTATTTCATTACCGAATATGGTACTTCTTGAAGTTGTGCACGTTCTAACTCCCACTTCCAATCAAAATCATCCCTATATGGGTCATAACCTACAGGGAGAGTCGGTTCATTAACAATTTCTTCCCATTGTTGATTGTCCTCTAAAAATGTGATATTAAACACCCGGTTCCAATCAAAACCATCTTGCGACAGAGCCAGTTGAACAAAATGAATAACAGGTTATGCCAGATGAATAATAGATTGAACCGGATGAACAGCCTGTTGAAGCGGATGAACAACCTGCTGAACCGAATAATGTACAGGTTCTACCAGATGAATTATAGGTTGAACCGGATAAACTACCTGTTGAATTGGAAGTATAACCTGTTAAACCAGATGAACAACCTGTTGAACTAGATGAATAACATGTTGTATTGGATGAATAATAAGTTGAACTGGATGAATAACATGTTCTAAGGTTGGATTAGAGGTCATGTTCATTTTGAAGATTATTTTGTATGAAAAACCGATAGTTTTCTAGTACTTTATCTGGTGGTGTACTTGGGCGTGAATATATTTGATATTTTGATGTGAAGAAGTTTAGAAGTTATAGGTGATTTTTAGATTCGTGGTATGTGTATTTATAAGTAGTGATAACACACATATTAATCACTAGTTTATAAACCCGCGTACTACACGGATTGAAGATAAAAATAATGTAATTTTATAATATGTAAACCAATTTACATAAACGAATTATTCTTATTAAATCAAACATTGTAAAATCAAGATACACATTTACAAATTTCTAAACACTTCTTTATACACGGCATTTGTAGTTTTGTTTGTAATTTGACCATTCTCATCAAGTATCGGTAGCTTAAAGTCATATTTACTTTTTGCTCTGGACAATGTCACATATTATTGGTCATGCGTAAAAACTGTTTTTTTTAGAAACAAACCAATCTTACATAGCAATTGTTCCTGACTTTTATCAAATATTACTTATGGATAAGATATGCTCCTAAACAACGTGATTGTCATCGTTACCGGTACGGTTCAGCACTGTAATAAACAATTAATTAGTAACCTTGAGTGAAATAGGTAAATCTAAATAAGGAATTTCAAGCATACAATTAAAATACACATGAAATAAATTTGTTTGTGAAGACAAATTTACATATGTAATCACATATGGTAGTGATGAAACCGAGAATAATGACTACATAGAGAATATAGATCGATTAGAAAATTTACCTGGTGTGAGTTAACTTGCAGGGAGAGGTCGGTGATTATGAGGGTTGTGGTGTGGCTACAAAGAGGAGCAGTTCAATTATAGGAGTTTAAAGAGGGTCTAATTACGATTTTTAATTCTAATTTAGAAAACCAAAGTAAATCTAATTAAAATTTGTTTTCCATTGGTAACATCATAATCGAATTCATACTAAATTTAAAAGGCTTATAGATCAAACTAACTTGTATTTTAAAAGTTCAATTACTTTGAAAATTGTCAAGTGATATTTTATGAAATCCTTTTAAAAACCTTATAGATAAAATTAACTTGTATTTTAAAAGCTTAATTACGTTAGGAATTGCCAAGTGGCATTTTATGAAATCCTCGTCGAAGCCTCTTGTGCCCCGCCCTCCCTTATATATACTCTTAAATTGGACAAATTAATTCAATATTATATGGGAAAAGTGAATATGGGGTTGTTACACATCTAAGCTTAGATGTGAAACCTCTCAAAACTACGTAGTTTTGATTATTTTGATCTAATGTGTAACTTAAAATCTTTTTATTTCTTTATTTACTCTCCGTCAATCTCCCCATGTTCATATTTTACCAGTTCATCTCCAAATTACGTTCTTTGTTTGGATTGATGAATCACACATCAATCACTCTTTATATCCAAATCGATTAAAAGCATCATATATTGAGCTTTCGTTGGCATTGAAAAAACAATGAATTATTTATAAACCAAAGCCTAGATTAGTTTGAAGGGATGCAAACCAAACACTAGATTAGTTAAAGGTGATGGGAATGTTGCGCACAGCCGTAGAATTTCAATTCCCAACTCACGAAATTATTCATAGTTTTTAATTCATGAATTGGTTGCGCACAAACAGTAAAAATTGGATTTCCAAATCACAATAACTTTAGTACTTCTCGATTTATGGAATTCACAGAACACAGGCGTAAGTAGAATTCCTAAATCTAAGAATGTATTCATAGTTTTAATGGAATTGGATCTACGGAGCCATTATGGGGTTAGGCTTATCATTGTTGATTGTTTTTCAAATTCCAACGGAAGTACTCAAAGTTAGTTTTAGTGAATTAATTTGTTTTTAGATTTTAGTTTGGAGATAAAATTAATCGAAACTACGTCGTTTTAAGAGGTTTCATATCTAAGCTTAGGTGTGTAACAGCCCCATATTCACTTTCCCCATATTATATTTATTCTTTTTAAATGTAAAAAATATTATTATTTTGATAGTTTTATTTATCATTGGTGATTACTATACTTTTTATCATTATAAATTTATTACTTTTATTTTTTTCGATTAAAACAACTCTATTGTCCTTAAAGAAATATTAAACTTTTAAATTACTAAATATGAAATAGCTAAACAAACCTTATGACATATGCAACGTAATTATTATTATTATTATTATTATTATTATAATATTTATGCAAAGATCATATCTAAATATATATTAGAGTAAATTTCTGTTTTCGTCCCTGAGGTTTGTCAATTTTAACTAGTTTAGTCCAAAAATCTAATTTATAACAAATCCAGCCCTGAAGTTTGCATTTCTTAACGCTTTTCATCCCTAAGGATGCTTTTTCATTTAATTCTTAGGGATGAAAAGTGTTAAGAAATGCAAACCTTAGGGATGAAAAGCGTTAAGAAATGCAAACCTTAGGGATGAAAAGCGTTAAGAAATGCAAACCTTAGGGATGGTTTTGTTATAAATTAGATTTTTGGACTAAACTAGTTAAAATGGACAAACCTCAGGGACGAAAACAGAAATTTACTCTATATATTATTAGTGAATTGAATAAGAAAATGCCATGTGGCATTAATAGAACTTTTGAATGAGAAAATGACATATGGCATAATAGGACTCTTTTATTAGAACTAGCGGTAAGACCCGTGTGCAAACACGGGTGGTTTCTTAGAAAACCATGCATAACACATATTGATAGAACATATAGATACATGTATAGATATTGTAACAAAACTTATTATCTATTATAGATAATAGACAACTATAAACATGCATCATCAGTTAATATATAAGATACATATGAATATTTCCATTGTTCTATAAAAAAAAAACAAAAAGCACCCACCCATTGAGAATGAAACCTGTTTATAGACATAACTACATATATAACATGTCTAAGAAGCAAAATTAGTACCACCGACGAACCAAATGTACTGCCACAAACAATCATGACATGAAACGTTGTCTATAAATCTTCAATCAACGCAAGACAAACTAAGAGGACTTTATCTTTGTCACGAAATGCACAACTTTTGTTAACTTCAACAATTGAGTAGACTTGTGAAATTCTAACGAAAGTTCATCACCAAAAGCAATATTGCAAGATCTCAGATAAGAAGACCATCCAACAATAGCGTAGTTGAATCCAGTATTGGTTTTTTGAGATATTGTAAACAGTTCCTGGACTTCACATTTGAGATTCTGGATCTTGATAGGCTTAGGGTTATCAGTATGTAGGGGTGTGAATTTCTGACACGACCCGAAAACCCGACACGAACCTAAAATGAAATTCGCGGGTTTAGGTTTAGTATAAACGAGTTCGGGTCAGTTTCAGGTTGAACCCGCGAACCCGTTTAGGTTAACGGGTCGGGTTCGGGTCAACCTGTTCGGGTTGGCGGGTTGACCCGTTTAACACATTTATACTATATTATATTTTTTACAATATATTTTATGTCATAAATTAAATGGGGGGTGTATTTTATACCATGATTATAACTTAAAAAGAGAAATTAATATAGATTTTATAATTTAAATATGATATTATTATATACATTTGTGTTTTTTAAGTAAATTTTAATTTTAATATATTAATTTCAGAAAAAAAAAATAAAAAAATTCGGGTTGAACGGGTCGTGTTCGGGTTAACCCACGAAACTTTGGGTCGTGTTCGGGTTCTTATGTATGCTACGATTTTCGGGTTCGGGTCGGGTTCAGGTTTGTGTAAAATTTTCGGGTTCGGGTCAGGTTGAACCCGCCAACCCGTGAACATGACCCGTTTAGCACCCCTATCAGTATGCAGATCCAACGCAGAAGATACATCTGATGGAAGATGCTAAAGAACAGAAAATTGAATAGTGAATTTTATAAAATATTCATATATAACTAAAATTGTTGAAATAACGAAACAAAGTAACGACTGCAAAAACTTACAAGCCTGTCTTCAACATGTGTGGTGAAGTGTAAGACTGATTCTGAAGTGGATGATACTAAACGAACCTTTTGAACTTTACACGGTCTAATAACAGCTTGGTTATCCTCTACAATTGTCTTGCCACGAAGATTGTGCATCTTTTCAACCTAAGTAAATTAATTTAGAATATAACAACTCTAAATTCTTGAAATTTTGTAACTTTCTTTATCAACACAAACTATCTTCTCAACTCAGCTTTGAAGTTTAAGACTCAATCATACAGAAGAATATCAATATATTGAGACAATAATAAAATGGACAGTATAAAACTAATAAACACTTACATTAGATACAACACTTGAAGAGGCAGAAATGTCACGAACAGGAAAATCTTTAGACTGAAGTTGAGGATCGTTAACATCATCAGCTATTTTTACAGAATGATCTTCAGGCTACAACAAAATTTAAAAAAAAACTTGTTATACTTATTATACAATAAAATATATGCGTAGGAAATTATAAATTTACAACATTTTTAACATCTGATTCATCAACCAGACGCGCAATCTTTGAATCAAATAGCCCATCATCAGCAAACTATATTTATAAGAATGATTATATATAAAAAACCATATTTTAAATCATATTAATAAATAAATATTACATGTGTATATATACATTTAAAATATCCTCAAAACTCGTAAACTGCTTAGAATTACCAACCGAATCTCCAGTATCCTCATCATCTAAATCAATTTCCCCGGAATCCAGAACTTGTTTGTGTTTAGCCTACAATATGGGATTTCAAAAGTTATTAGCATAATATAATAAAGTTACTTATCACCATCATGTAATCAAACAATGTATTTTATCATCAAAATTTTATACCGCAGCCAATAAATCAAACCCATCATCTCCATAAACTGAATCATCCAAAACAACAACATCAACTTTCTTGACGGAAACTTCAGTTCCAGTCTCGGGATGAAAAACAAAAAGCTCAAATGTTTTAGATGTAATCATGGTGAACACCAACCAAGATTCAACTGCTATAGGAACTTCTTCAATCAATTTTAACCATCCATCAGTAAATCCGCATCCATCAATCCATCCTTTCATCATCACATTCCAAAACCTTTCGCCAACATAGATAGTTGCCATCCCATACTCGTAACTTTTACCATAGAATTGTTTCCAAAATTTGTCAGCAATTAGCTATAGAAGAAGCAAAGGAATAATTAGTGCAGACTTACAAATTTGATATGAACTAATGAGCAACATAAGTTACAATGGGTTAGTCAACAAAAGTTAAAATGAGAATTATTCAACAAGGTTAGTCAACAGTAGTTACAGTATTTACACACAACCTAACCACCTTTTGGCTATCAACTATTACATTGCTATCCAACAGAGGTTTCGTAGTCATCCATTATATCCAGCAGAGGTTGCAACATGGACATATCTTAAATATCAGATGTTAGTCAACCGAGGTTAAAAGACTTAGTCAACAGAAGTTAAAAAGGTTAGTCAACAGACGTTAAGATTATAAGGAAACAGATGTTAAAAGGGCAAACAGATGTTAGCAAGTTGTTGAGCTAGCAAAAAATGTTTACAGTAAGTAACAAAATAATATATCGTTACTTACAGTCATGCCAAGTTCAGGTCTAATATTTGCTGAAATGTAAGAGTTCTCGTAGACATTTTCTTTAAAACATAAGACAACGAATGACAAACTTCCAATAGCTTTTACCAATACAGCATCTTTGGTTTTCAAACAACAATCTCTAACAAACTTTGTCTATCCATCCGTAAATATACAATGATCATCTCTCTTCCTTACTCGTACTAACCATGATTTGTCACCATCAAGTAGTTCTACAATTCGACCGTATGGGACATCCTTGCCCCACAACAGACTCTCAAAATCAAGTGGTATACTCTGCGACAATAGTTAACAAACATCTTACATCAAAAATTAATGTAGAATCCTAATAGTAGCAAGAAAGTTAAAAAAACATACCAAAAATATAAAATCATCTTCATTAAGAAATTTTAAAAATGATGGTGTTTGATTGGATGGATTCATATCTGCAATAAACAATTTAAACTTACAAGTTATAAAGATGAACAACATCCAACAAAAGTCATAGACAAACAACATTATTGTTGGTACACTTTATGTGGACGCGACTCGACTCGGTTCGGTTCAACTTGGTTTCAACACGGTTAGGTCCGGCTCAAGCCCGACGTCACGACATTCCTCCGTCGTGTGCCCCAGAGTTCGACACGCGAAGCACGGAGAGCCGAGAACCAATCCCGTTTACACATCATCATGACATCAACATGATCATTTCATGATGATGTCACAAGGTTGACTAAACTTTACAAATCAGAATTTAGAGAATTCATGTACGTAATGCATTGTCTTTGGGCCAATCAGCTTCCATTTGGGCCGAAACCTTTCATTTGGGCCGAAATAGTTAGATTCAACATGCATGTCGACGAAACATCAACAGTTTCATCGACTTTGGAGTTTCGCCATGTTTCGTCGACACCTTGCTTCAGTTTCGTCGTACCTGGTCCTATATAAACAAGACTGAAGACAGAAGACAAACTAGAGAACACAGAGAGAGAGAGAACCAAGAGTTTAGTTGTATTTCATTGTAATATCTTTCTGTAACGAAACTTAAAACCGTATCATTGCAATGCACGAAGCAGTTGCAGGATACGGTTTTAAATTTCTAATCTCTCCTATACTTGTCGATATTTAAGCTGCTTTATAAATTGTTATCCTCTCGTACAGCACTCTTTGGCCTGACACGTTGAACTCAAATATCACCTCACACGTGATTGTTTCACTATGAAACTCGTCATTGTTGTCATGGTCCGCACCGATTACCGATGTGCCAACTGATTTTTTCCAAAATTCGATAAATCAATTCTGATTCAAGATTAATTTTGGTAAATGGCATTAAGGTAAAACATGAGTTAATCGACATAGGAAAATCTTTTTTGTAAATACATTTGTGTTTTTAAATTTTTATCCTAGTTTGTTGATTTTAGGGGGAGTAAATCCAAAATTTGAAAATTCAAAAACATCGAAAAATTTCAAAACGCAAAAACAATAGAAAAACAAAAATGAGTTTCCTGGCGAGAAAAAGAGAAAATGATAGTACATCAGTGGTCTGTTGAAACATCTTTAAACTGAAATGCAAAATGAAAAACGATAAGCAGCTCTATATAAGATGTATCGGTAGACTCATGATGTGCGTGAAGTGTTATATATATTAGGTGTATATTTTAAGCCCCTTTTAACACTTATTTCTGGCCAAGTTTTAAATTTATAAAACACGATATTTTACTAACACTAAACACACATATGGGCAAGTGCACCCATCGTGAGCGTAGTATAGCGTTGGTAAGATACCGAGGTCGTCCAAGGACACAAGAGCTTTTAATACCGGTTTATCCTCAACGTCTAACCAAATCAAAAGTTTAGAAAAAAAGGTTTTTGAACTAAGAAAAATAAAAACTACTAAAATGCTGAAAATAAAATAAAAAAAATAAAAACAGATAAACAAGATGAATCACTTGGTTCCGACTCGTATCTAGTATAACCTTTGATTATTTCCGCACTTTTGCACATAATTAAGAGATTATCTTAGTTATTGTAGTAGGCCCCTCTTTTGAAGGTGACGTTACCCTCACCCCAGTAGTTTGAGTCAGCAAGGATACAATCCTAAAAGGGTGGATTATTGGAAGATAATGAATTAAGTTATTAATGCAATATTATGGTAGGCCCCGCTTTTGGCGGTGACGTTACCCTCGACTAAGTAGTCTGAGTCAGCAGGGATACAGTCCTAAATAGCCGGGTTATAGTATTAATAGTAGTTAACTTATGAGGGGATCAAAGAGTTTGGACCCCCGCCATCCAATACCGTGAAGTATTGAAGGAGGTCCTACTAAATTTGACCCAGGTCCATTGCAGGACCTCTAAACGCTGAACAATGGCAAGACCTTTACCAAACCGTTCCCTTAACCCCCGACCAGGTAGCCAACATACCTCCATATAGACCGTGGAGATATGAATGGTGAAAATCCTTTATTTTATATAGACAGTAAAATAATGCCAAGACACCACGGACAAACGATAAGGAAAGATCACCTTCAACATAAGTAACTAGTTATTAAAGTTATTAATACAAAACCAAATAAAAAGTGCAAAAGATTAGAAATAAAAAGTATTATACTAGACACTTGGTCTTCACCAAGTGATGTAAGAGACTTAGGCAAACATGGCCTTGATTGTCAAGAACTCTTACGATCAATCTTGGATCCCGAGACGACTCACACACACTCTACGATGGACAATGGATGATGGTGGTGGATGATGGTGTTGTGATGGTGGTGGGTGGTGGATGAAGTGTGAGAGAGGTGGAGTGCCAAGGAATGAGTTGAAATGAAACCAAGCACTCCTATTTATAGGCTGAACAGAAGGCTGGGCACGGCCCCGTGTCCGCTGGGCACGGCCCCGTGCCTGTCTGACACTCTCTCTCTTCATTAATTGTAATTCGCAATTACAATTAATGCGCCTGCTGTACTTTCGCCACGCCCCCGTGTTCACTGGGCACGGCCCCGTGGTGGGCAATAGAAGCTTCTATAGGTTTGTCTTTTCTGCTGCTTCTTGGGCACGGCCCCGTGCTGGCTGAGCACGGGGTGTGTTCAGTCTTCTGCCTTCTCTATTTTGCTTTGGAAGATGCCGTTGAGGGGTCGGGCAGTCCACTTATGTTCCTTTCCTTGTATTTATGTTAGATTTAGCTGTCTTTTTGCTTCTTTTGTGAATTTGAGCTCATTTAATCCTGAAAATACAAAAGGAAGACAAAAACACTCTTTTTCCAACATTAGTACTTAAAAAGGGTTAGTTTTGTGCCTTATTTGATGTAATTTATATGTTGCATTTTACACACATCAAATACCCCCACACTTGAACTTTTGCTTGTCCTCAAGCAAAACTCTTTAATATGTGGCTTACACTCCCAAATGGAATGGGTAGAAGAGAAGGTTTTGGCTTGTCATAGAGTGTCGGGAATCCAAGATCTTTTTGGGGTTTTATTTTTATCTATTTACAATCTTATTCGTAATGATTTATTTAAAACGTTTCATAAGAAAAATTACTTATTTGGGCATAACATGCCTTTTTAAAATTCCATTTATATACAAGTTCACATACCTCACGGGAGAAATCACTCACACTCGGCCGAAGGTGTATTTTTAGTGAATCACTTGAGAGCGGCATGGAACTTATTCCTACCATAAGCTTGCCAAGCAATCAATCCTCATCCTTTTTAACTTTTATACCTTTGTAAATATCAAGAGGACTTTGTGGGTTAAGGGTTAGGCTAGGGTTAAAGGTAGGTGGTTGGGTTAGTGGTTAGTGGTTAGTAGAAAAAAGGCGAAAAGCGTAACAAGTGTCGGTTTTCGTAAGACTTTCTATTTTTGTAACTTTTTATTTTTGATGAAGCTTTTATTCAAACAAAGTTGTTTTTGATGAACTTGTTTGTTTATCTCTTGCTTCATCATCAATACATTTTTTTTTCGATCCTACGAAAAACCGGACTTGTTACTAAAACAAAGAGTAAAAAAAAAATGAAAAAGGTTTTGGTGGGTAAAAGGGTTTTGGTTTGGGTGATGAAACGAAAAGGTTTAGGCTCAAAGGGGTTAACTAGGGGGATTTTTGGGAAGGTGGTAAAAGAAAAGGAAAAATAATGGTGTAGAAATAAAAAGGGTTAGTCCTAATGCATCCATCATTTACTTACTCGGGTTTAAGTTGATAAGGACCGGGAATGTATCGTCATGGCAAGTTCTAGAGTTGTAAGAACCAAGCGGCTATTCACACAAGAAACGAAAAATGAGCATTTAGTTTAATGATATGTAATTGTATGCTCAATAAAGGCTCAAAACTCACTTTTGTGGGAATGGGTTTTTATGTGATCAAGTATATATAATCAAATTTTAACTAAGCTTGTCATGCCGTTTCATAATTTTCTTATGTTGGTTCTTTTTATCACTACGCTATCGGTTGTAAATTTGTAAAAATATAACCTTTTTGAGAACTTGAATTTCCCGAGTTAAACCTAGACAAGTAAAAAAAATAAAATTTTTGAAAAAATTTGGGGTGATTAGCGGTTCCAATAGAGTTTTGTGTAAGGCTTGTATTTAGGACTTGCAAAATTCAAGGTTTTAGCATCCCCCCACACTTAAATTACACATTGTCCTCAATGTGTCCCAAAAATAAATTTTTAGGTTGATTAGATGTGTAAAACGGTGTTAAAAAGCAAAAATTTTGTGTTACTGGGCGCTGAACACGGCCCCGTGTTGTCCGGGCACGGCCCCCTGTTCAAGTGCCAGTAACAAAATTAAATCAAGAGAAACAGAAGTCTGGACACGGGGGCGTGTTGGGTGAACACGGCCCGTGTCCAGTTACCTGAACTGGGCAGTTTTCTGCAGGGGGTTCAACACGGGGCCGTGTTGGTTGGGCACGGCCCGTGTTGAGCCTTCTGTAATGGAGAAAATTGTCGGGTTGCCTTGTTCTTGTGCATGAAGTCATTTTTCTCGTTCCCCTTTTCATCCCTTACCACCATGAGTGTGTTTTATTCATTAAAAATCATCCAAACTTTAAAACCATCAATTCATTGCAATCATAGAGAGACCTTACATAGTCCTAATATTAAACTAGATAAAACAACAACTTAACTAAATAGGTCAGGAGGTACGCGAGGTTATTATAAATAGTTCTACTATTATAAGAAAATTTCGAGAATAGATTCCCGATATAGTAGGACTTTTAGCCGAAGGATTTCTTCCCTAAATGTTGCTCAAAGCCATTCTTCGATCTCTCTAGGAAGGAAGAATGCGGCTTCATTTCCCTCCGCAGCTGGTGGCTGAGGGGGAACATTCAACGGGACTCCTTGCACCACTCTTCGCGGAGGCTCTTGGTGCATGGCGTACCATTCGGCTGGAATAACAACTTCGGGTACCACGTTCCACGCCCTTTGGGTTATTATAGGAACCAAAGGCGGGGAGGCGAGAATGTTCAACCTCTGGTGCAAGAGGTTTACTTCATGGAGACAGCCCTCCAGCCCCACTGTAAGGTGGTTGATACGGTCGACCAATGCTTCCTCCACTCCCGTCATTTCGTCAATAGCTTCCCTTAGGGGGTAAACATAGTTTACAAGAGAGTCTTCTGCTGTTGAAGATCTCCTTCCTTGTCGGTTATTTCTTGAAGATGATCCGCTTGTTCTGCTTGCCATTTTCTGTGAAAGAAACCGAAGAAAGCTAATTTTTTACAAAACAGTGCCTCGGACACGGCCCGTGTTCACTGAGCACGGCCCCGTGTCCAATTGTCTGCAGGATTTTAGGCTAAGGAATCTTGGAGCTTTAAATTATTTTCATGATTTTTATCTGGGTTTTAAGCTTAGATAATTTAAAATAAAGTTATACAACTAACTTTAAACAAGAATCCTTAGCAAATAATCTTACAAACTTCACATAGAGGGTTGGAATCATGGGATTTCCAAGCTTCCATGGAGGAAATGTTGAAAAAAATTTTAAAGAAGAGGAAATGAATAAAAGTGGAAGGGACAAGAGGGTCCTTGGGAACCTTCTTTTAGCACTTACCTAGGATGGTATGAGTGAAGATCCCAGGAATCTCTGTCTTTTGAAGTGGTAAAAAATGAGCAGGATTCAGGCTGCATTTAAAGAAAACGACATTGCACTGGACACGGCCCCGTGTTGACTGGACACGGCCCCGTGTGCTGAGGAAATCCTGACACATTTTGTCCGTATTCTGACCAAATCAGCAGAGAATCTTTTTTATGAGCACGGGGCGTGTTGACCTGGACACGGCCCCGTGTCTGGAGGCTGTTTTATGGAGTTTTGCTTCTTCTAAGGATCTCGTCGAAATCGGGTGGTTCCTTACTGGTTGGAACAACCCCAAAGTGCCTAAGATACCTTAATTGTCCTAGACTAAGGCGAGAACGCAAGAGGTTGTCGGTGAGGGTAATTCCTATTTTCATTCTAGGTGGACAAGTCCAACCCTTTCCCGGGCTCTCGTTAAAGAAGGTGTATGCCGAATCGCTCAGGTCTATGTATGCACCGAACGAAGTCGATGGAGAGTCCTTCACGGCACAATCGGCACAGGGACGACTATCGTCCAAGTCTTTGCTAGGTATGAAGGTATTTTCGGGAGCAACGAGGTTGTTGGAATGCGGTTCCAACATTTCGTCATGGTCATCGTCTTGGGGTGGATCAATAAAGTCCTTCCTAAGTTCTTCTGACCAATTTAGAATTAGCTCTTCTAGTTGAAATAGCTCGTCAAGGAGCATTTCCCCGAGAATATCTGGTTGGGCGCATTCGAGGGAGAGATAGGGCTTATTTTTACTTTCGCCCCTCTTAAGGTTATTAGGAGTCGGTGGGTCCATGTAGTGGGGCTTATAATTTAGAAAGTAACATTCTAATTCTTTGTGTTCGCCTCCACATAATTGACACCACGTACCATAAGAGTGCCGAAAGTAAAAACAATTACTATCACTCATTATTTATGTCAGAAATTACCAACCGCCGGGATCTAACGGTTCTGTTTTCAGTAAGTGAATCTTGGGCACGGGGGCGTGTTGAGTGAGCACGGCCCCGTGTTCAGCTTACTGTCTGACTTAAAACAGGATTGCCAGTTCCAATGATTTAGCACGGGGGCGTGTTCAGCGGGCACGGCCCGTGCTGAGCTCTGCAGAAGCTGAAAAAACTAAGAAAAATCCTAAAAAATTGAAAAATAAAAAGAAAAATGATTAGGCCGTTGATTCCTAACTTTCTTAAAATCCTTGTGTCCCCGGCAACGGCGCCAAAAACTTGATGTGCGTGAAGTGTTATATATATTAGGTGTATATTTTAAGCCCTTTTTAACACTTATTTTTAGCCAAGTTTTAAATTTATAAAACACGATATTTTACTAACACTAAACACACATATGGGCAAGTGCACCCATCGTGAGCGTAGTATAGCGTTGGTAAGATACCGAGGTCGTCCAAGGACACAAGAGCTTTTAATACCGGTTTATCCTCAACGTCTAACCAAATCAAAAGTTTAGAAAAAAAGGTTTTTAAACTAAGAAAAATAAAAACTACTAAAATGCTGAAAATAAAATAAAAAAAATAAAAACAGATAGACAAGATGAATCACTTGGTTCCGACTCGTATCTAGTATAACCTATGATTATTTCCGCACTTTTGCACATAATTAAGAGATTATCTTAGTTATTGTAGTAGGCCCCTCTTTTGAAGGTGACGTTACCCTCACCCTAGTAGTTTGAGTCAGCAAGGATACAATCCTAAAAGGGTGGATTATTGGAAGATAATGAATTAAGTTATTAATGCAATATTATGGTAGGCCCTGCTTTTGGCGGTGACGTTACCCTCGACTAAGTAGTCTGAGTCAGCAGGGATACAGTCCTAAATAGCCGGGTTATAGTATTAATAGTAGTTAACTTATGAGGGGATCAAAGAGTTTGGACCCCCGCCATCCAATACCGTGAAGTATTGAAGGAGGTCCTACTAAATTTGACCCAGGTCCATTGCAGGACCTCTAAACGCTGAACAATGGCAAGACCTTTACCAAACCGTTCCCTTAACCCCCGACCAGGTAGCCAACATACCTCCATATAGACCGTGGAGATATGAATGGTGAAAATCCTTTATTTTATATAGACAGTAAAATAATGCCAAGACACCATGGACAAACGATAAGGAAAGATCACCTTCAACATAAGTAACTAGTTATTAAAGTCATTAATACAAAACCAAATAAAAAGTGCAAAAGATTAGAAATAAAAAGTATTATACTAGACACTTTGTCTTCACCAAGTGATGTAAGAGACTTAGGCAAACATGGCCTTGATTGTCAAGAACTCTTACGATCAATCTTGGATCCCGAGACGACTCACACACACTCTACGATGGACAATGGATGATGGTGGTGGATGATGGTGTTGTGATGGTGGTGGGTGGTGGATGAAGTGTGAGAGAGGTGGAGTGCCAAGGAATGAGTTGAAATGAAACCAAGCACTCCTATTTATAGGCTGAACAGAAGGCTGGTCACGGCCCCGTGTCCGCTGGGCATGGCCCCGTGCCTGTCTGACACTCTCTCTCTTCATTAATTGTAATTCGCAATTACAATTAATGCGCCTGCTGTACTTTCGACACGCCCCCGTGTTCACTGGGCACGGCCCCGTGGTGGGCAATAGAAGCTTCTATAGGTTTGTCTTTTCTGCTGCTTCTTGGGCACGGCCCCGTGCTGGCTGAGCACGGGGCGTGTTCAGTCTTCTGCCTTCTCTATTTTGCTTTGGAAGATGCCGTTGAGGGGTCGGGCAGTCCACTTATGTTCCTTTCCTTGTATTTATGTTAGATTTAGCTGTCTTTTTGCTTCTTTTGTGAATTTGAGCTCATTTAATCCTAAAAATACAAAAGGAAGACAAAAACACTTTTTTCCAACATTAGTACTTAAAAAGGGTTAGTTTTGTGCCTTATTTGATGTAATTTATATGTTGCATTTTACACACATCAGCTCACAATCATTTTAAAGTGTGCAGCGCGATATAATCCTTAATCGACTGAAGACCAGGTGGGAACCGCACATTGGCATATGGTCTTAGTACCGAAATTTCGTTTGGGAGATTGCCGAGGTTCTGAGATAATCGGTCTTTATGCTGCTTATCATCTGGGTATCATGGTTGTATCTTTTACCAAAAAATAACGGAGACGAAGTCTAGATCTCCCATGATACTATACATACGTGTACATATTGCATACGACCTCAATAAGTGATCAACAATCACATGTCCCTCAAATAAGTGATTATATATCACATTTATCCGGGAGTCAAGTTCGTCTATTTGCTGTACGAAAGTACTGACCTGTTCACGGACTTGCTCCTGTGCCCTCATGCATCGAAAATCAAGTTCCTCATCAATAAGTGATTCTATCACATAGGGCTTGTTTTCAATCAAAATAAGTGAGTTTCTCACATTCTTTTTATACGGTCAAACAGATGATAAACGGTATACTCACCGGTAAGATGAACTCTCGTGCATACCTTGATACGGGAATGTGTCATGTGTGGATGAACACCGGTCGGTAAGTATAAATCATACCTTAATGTATCCCCTCGCCATGATTACATCTGATAAGTTGAGCTTATGTGGACAACAATACCGATAATTGTTACAGGATGCTTATCTAAATGTTAACTAATTGAACAATAAGAGCGTTTTGGCATGACCGTACATTGATATGATTCTCTTCCCCTCGAAACTCGCAAAAAGGATGTCTGTAAATATTTATTTATTGCTTTCAGTTTCTACATCTCTGTATATATTTATTTATTTGAAAATTTCCAAAAAGATTTTAGGTTTGTTTTAATCTAAACTTTATAAAAAGCCAAAAAGATTTTGCTTCTAGTTTATTTTTGATTAACCGATGTTGGAACTCGATTCTATCCTACCCAAAATCCTGATTCTAAGCCGGAAAACAATTGCATCTTCATAAATGGTCGAAGTTAACGATTTTTGAAAGTTAAAGGATTAAAATTGATCAATTTTTAAACTTTCAAACTGTTGTCGGTCGGTAGTTGATTGAAATATGGTCACATATGTGTCAGTTGTTTAAATGTTAACTATATTCCAAGCGGTTGTTCTCATTATGCGTTTAGATTTCTTGCGTGTGCAGATGCTAAAGGCGAGGAGAACATGTTCGATGACAAGCTTTGGAATGAAGACACGACGTGAAGGCACTCAAAAGATAAAAATGATCGAGTTGCCGCTGACCCTTCATCAACACCACAAGGATCTGAAGAATTGACGATCAAAAGATTCACGAGCATAACTCATGGAGAGTTCATTCCAAGGGGGAGTTTGTTAACACACTTCCTAAATGAAAAAGGGAGTTTGTTGATACACTTTCTTCTTATAACATGTGAAGACTTTGAAGATCCTCCGACATGAATGACATGGAAGACGAACCATCTCAACAGCGTCCAAGGGGGAGTTTGTTGTTACACTCCTTGATTGTGACACGTGAAGACTTTTAAAGATCCGACAATATGAAGAACAAACCATCACGAGTAGCGTCCAAGGGGGAGTAAATCCAAAATTTGAAAATTCAAAAACATCGAAAAATTTCAAAACGTAAAAACAATAGAAAAACAAAAATGAGTTTCCCGGCGAGAAAAAGATAATGATAGTACATCAGTGGTCTGTCGAAACCTCTTCGAACTGAACTGAAAAAGAAAAATGTTAAGCAGCTCTATATATGATGTATCGGTAGGCTCACAATCATTTTAAAGTGTGCAGGGTGATATAAACTTAAATCGACTGAAGACCAGGTGGGAACCGCACATTGGCATATGGTCTTAGTACCAAAATTTCGTTTGAGAGATTGCCGAGGTTCTGAGATATTCGGTCTTTATGCTGTCTTATCATCTGGGTATCATGGTTGTTTCTTTTACCGAAACAAAACGGAGACGAAGTCTAGATCTTCCATGATACTATACATACGTGTACATATTGCATTCGGCCTCAATAAGTGATCAACAATCACATGTCCAAACAAAACAAGTGATAATATATTACATTTATCCGGGAGTCAAGTTCGTCTCTCTGTTGTACGAAAGTACTGACCTGTTCACGGACATGCTCCTGTGCCCTTCATGCATCTAAAAATCAAGTTCCTCATCAATAAGTGATTCTATCACATAGGGCTTGTTTTCAATCAAAATAAGTAAGTTACTCACATCTTTTATACGGTTAAACAGATGATAAACGGTATACTCACCGGTAAGATGAACTCTCGTGCATACCTTGATACGGGAATGTGTCGTGTATGGATGAACACCGGTCGGTAAGTATAAATCATACCTTAACGTATCCCCTCGCCATGATTACATCTGATAAGTTGAGCTTATGTGGATAACAATACCGATAATCGTTATACTCACCGATAATCGTTATCGCCATGATTACATCTGATAAGTTGCCTATAACGATAATCGGTATTGTTATCCACATAAGCTCAACTTATCAGATGTAATCATGGCGAGGGGATATGTTAAGGTATGATTTATACTTACCGACCGGTGTTCATCCATACACGACACATTCCCGTATCAAGGTATGCACGAGAGTTCATGTTACCGGTGAGTATACCGTTTATCATCTGTTTAACCGTATAAAAGATGTGAGTAACTCACTTATTTTGATTGAAAACAAGCCCTATGTGATAGAATCACTTATTGATGAGGAACTTGATTTTCAGATGCATGAAGGGCACAGGAGCAAGTCCGTGAACAGGTCAGTACTTTCGTACAGCAGAGAGACGAACTTGACTCCCGGATAAATGTGATATATTATCACTTGTTTTGTTTGGACATGTGATTGTTGATCACTTATTGAGGTCGAATGCAATATGTACACGTATGTATAGTATCATGGAAGATCTAGACTTCGTCTCCGTTTTGTTTCGGTAAAAGCAACAACCATGATACCCAGATGATAAGACAGCATAAAGACCGAATATCTCAGAACCTCGGCAATCTCTCAAACGAAATTTCGGTACTAAGACCATAAGCCAATGTGCGGTTCCCACCTGGTCTTCAGTCGATTTAAGTTTATATCACCCTGCACACTTTAAAATGATTGTGAGCCTACTGATACATCATATATAGAGCTGCTTAACATTTTTCTTTTTCAGTTCAGTTCGAAGAGGTTTCGACAGACCACTGATGTACTATCATTATCTTTTTGTCGCCAGGAAACTCATTTTTGTTTTTCTATTGTTTTTACGTTTTAAAATTTTTTGATGTTTTTGAATTTTCAAATTTTGGATTTACTCCCCCTAAAATCAACAAACTAAGATAAATTTAGAAACACAAAGGTATTTACAAAAAGGATTTCCCGATGTCGGTTAACTCATGTTTTACCTCAATGCCGTTTACCAAAATTAATTTTAATCAGAAATGATTTATCGAATTTTGAAAAAATGAGTTGGCACGTCGGTAATCGGTGTGGACCATGACAACATTGATGAGTTTCAATTTGAAACAATCACGTGTGAGGTGATATTCGTGATCAACGTGTCTGGCTAAAAAGTGCTGTACGAGATGATAATAATTCATAAAGCAACTTAAATATCGACAAGTATAGGAGAGATTAGAAATTTAAAACCGTATCCTGCAACTGCTTCGTGCATTGCCAGGAATCTGAGTGCTCTCCCAAACTGAATATCCATCCGGTGTGGATTTCAAAGTTGATTTTGTAGCTACTGAGAAATCTCTTCACAGCAACAAGATTATAAACCTTTGGGTCTGACTAGTCTTCCATATTGCACCAGCGAAGGTCTTTGTCTTTCTCTTGAGAAGTAGTGTGCGGTTGTTCAATCCACGCCAAGGCATCCGCACACCCGGTTGGTTTGTTCAACAAACACATTTTCTTCAATCACACCCGAAGAAATGTACACTGCACATTCACTTGTTGATTCTGAACTTCAGACGTGCTGCAGGTGCGTACATTTTGATTGAATCTATCCTGGGGACCCGATCAAAGCCTTTAACAATCAAACTTTGTAATGATTTTCATTTTGTCGAAGCTTTCAATCTCTTTTATCAAACATTTCTTCTTTTCTTTTTCTCTCTCCATCAAAGGCAATAACTCCTAGATGTAACGATGTTTTGGAGCCTTATGTAGCCTATCTTGTGCATGGACACTCCGTTATCAACAATCCTAAGACTATCAATAGTTCCTCCTGGAACATCCTGCACACTCACTCAGAGATTAGTTGGAGAGGGGGACCCAAGCCTTCACAGACTTGGGTCGTCCGACATCATCGAGGATTGTGACTTCGATTTCCTGATGATTTGGAATAGATTAAGCTCCCCCTGAAACATTTACCGTTTTTGGTTTCCAAATTTGTTTCTGTTTTTCATGTCTAACATCCGATTTAACAGATTTTGTTTGGACAACCTCTGTTTTTAACACTTTTCAACTTCTTTTCGTTGTTTCCTTTTCTGTTTCACTTCTCGTTGTCTAACAAGACGAGGGTCTTGTTTTGGTGAAACAGTTCTTTTATAGTAACTGTTATCACGGGGGGCATCAACTTTTGCCTTTCCTTTTGTAAGATATGGACAGTTCTTGACAATGTGTCCATACTCACAGCATTCAAAGCATGATCTCCGCTCAACAAACCTCAGAGTATCATAACTGTAAGAGCTTGATGATGAACTTCGTGATCTTGAGGTACTTGGTCCTACATCACAACCGTTTGTGTGTTGTGTGTAATTGTTTTGACTGTTTCTTTTCAAAATTTTAACTTGTTTAACAAAATCCGTGTTGGATTTGTTTTCGAAAGTTTCAATTTTATCAGTCCCTTTGGATTTCACGAAGTTGATCTTCTGAACCTTTTTCTTGTAACGAGCTCCCTTTGTTTCCACCCTCGGTTGTGAAACCTTAGGCTTTTGAGCTCGTTGTTCCTTTTGTTTACTTTTAAAAGTGATAGGTTGTTGCTTTGTCGGTAATCTTTGATTTCCAAATTGTCTTCTAACTTCAGCTTTTGGAATAGGATCACACTGAGTTACAGAAACTCTCGGGATCGCTTTTCCCAAAAACTTACTTGTAGAATCTTCAAACACTTTGTCAATCAAAGATTAATTGACGTTTTTGATTGGAAAATCTTTGTCTGAATATATTTTACTATCACCGACTAAAGTGTACAACACGTTATCACTTTTAACAGTAGACACAGATTCCTTCACTTCCTTGACAGGATTAATCACTTGTTTGGCAACAGGTTGCACAATAGGAGTAGGAGGATCACAAAGAATATGATTCTCAATCGGAATTTCTACTCCCTTCATCTTATCAATTGATTCATCCTGATCAATCACATCTGATTCATCATCAGACGAATCATAGTCCTCAATGATTGGAGGACGTTGTTCCATAACTGATGGCTTTTCTTTCCTATCAGATGAGCCCTCCGATGAATTGTCCGGTTTGAACCCTAATCCTGTAGTAACTTCCTCATAATCGAGAGGCACACTTGGTTCGAACCGAGGCATATCCTCTTCATCGGGCATTCTGGTATAGTTGTGTCTGAAAGGAAGCGGACACGATTTATACCCAACGCCTTTCACGTTCCCTTTCAGCTTTTGAACGTCTAAGATGTGATCAAGCACAAATCGGGAGTTAGAATAACTCTCCAATTTGAGCTTGATTGCATCATGCTCACATTTGGCAATGGCTAGCTCCTTTTTGGTTTCCTCAATGATGTTAATGTAATCGTTAATACTAATTTGTTTATGATAAACAGTTTTAGTTAATTCGGAAACACTTTTCTTTAAGGTTTCAATTACAGATTTAAAATCCTTTTCGTTTCTAGCTAAAGCCATGTTTGCCTCTTTGCATTTAGACAGCTCAATAACCAAACTCTGATTGTGACTATGAATCGTTTCAGATTCATGCTTCAATTTAGTACATTCATGTTTCATATCAGCACAGTCACTACATATGCTATGAGTTTCAGATTGTACCTGACTTGTAGGAGCTGTGACATTAGCCATAAAGGCAGTCTGAGAAGAGAAAGATCCATCTTCAGTGAGAATCTTCTCCATTTCTTCTGATGTAGCATCAGCTTTCTTGACCAAGTCAGATTTCTCCTTAGCATCATTCAACAAACTATCAGCTTCAGAATCCACTCCTTCCTTGATGTCCGATTTTGAACTGTAATCACTCACACCTGAGCTATCTTCATCAGTGCCACTATATCCTGAACTGTCATCTTTTCCTGAAGATTCACCATCATTGACATTCTTGACAATTTCAGCATAAAACGCAGTTCTTGTTTGATCACCGTTTCCCAACTGTATGGCCGGACCACAATTGACACTTGGATCGAATTGAGGTTGTGTTGTGGAAATTTGAGGTTAAGGTTGGGGTTTAGGGGGCTAAAGATAAGCACTTTGATTGAAATGTGGTTGAGTAGTGGTAACTTGAGGTGGAGGTTGGGGTATGGAATTCAATAAATATGCGGCCATCGAAGTCTGACTTTGACCTGGTCGAGGGTCCGTACTCCAATCCCATGGACTCGTACAACTCATGATTGGTGTATGAAATTGAAAACCTGGTCACACACTTGATAACACACTATTAAATCACTTTTTCAAAGCCTCTATTAAAAACGTTAACAAGTTCGACGAAACCCCAAAGCTTAAACAATTGTGCGACGAAATTCAAAGCCTCGGCGAAACTCTTGTGACGTAACTGATGGCGACGAAACTGTTTTGAATATAGTGTTGACTCGACGAAACTGGATTCTGATTTAGATCGACGAAAATTTCTGATCAAATGACACTCGACGAAACTCCAAGTGCTGTTGACCAACGACGAAACCCGGAATGATATCCAATGTCGACGAAACCTGTTAATGTGTACGACGAAACTCTGATTTTTTTTTAATAAAAGGTCGACGAAACGTAAAAAGGAATTAATGATTCGACGAAACTAGGATGATGATGTGAGACGACGAAACTCAGGAACCAATGAGACGAAACTCTGAATTCCTTCTGACGAAAACTGCTTGTGATAACTGATGAATCCTATGGGTTCTGTCATTTATGATATTTGTCAACAAAAATATAAGATGACATAGAGTTGGTGACAATTTTCAAAGGAAGCCTTATCCTTCTCTGACATGCACCACAATTTTCAATTTTGACCATACTTTTCTTAGCAAACCGCATGTCTTCAACAATACTTTAATAATTTTCCTTTTATCTTTTAAGAAACAAAATCACCAACAACTAATACAGTACTACATGTAAGATCAAAAAGTGGAAAATATGAAGAACACATATGAACTCTATGAAGGTTTGAAGTTTCCGGCCACTAAAGACTTTTCCGAACAACAAATTTTGACGTAGAAACTCGACATGACTTGTACCTTCAACACCTTTCAACAAATTTTGAACAGAAACGACACCAAACAACAAAGATTTTCGAGTTATAATTCGTATATTTTCAGAAAAAGAAACTAGGTTTATGATTTTTGTCCAAGAAAAGCTTAAAACTCACTCTAAAATCACACCAGAAACTCGGTTTTCAACAAGAAATCGAGCCTTACGCTCTGATACCAATTGTAGGTCCGTTTGCGGATCGCCGGACAACTACGAGATCTTGTTTCGAATACCGTAACGAGTGCGGAATCCACGTGACGATACAAACCGAGCGAGAGATAGACACAACACAAAGATATACCGTTTAACGTTTGTATATTGATACCGATCGAGTTTCGTTACAGAAAGATATTACAATGAAATACAACTAAACTCTCGGTTCTCTCTCTGTGTTCTCTAGTTTGTCTTCTGTCTTCAGTCTTGTTTATATAGGACCAGGTACAACGAAACTGAAGCAGGGTGTCGACGAAACATGGCGAAACTCCAAAGTTGACGAAACTGTTGATGTTTCATCGACATGCATATTGAATCTAACTGTTTCGGCCCAAATAAAAGGTTTCGGCCCAAATGGAAGCTGATTGGCCCAAAGACAATGCATTATGTACATGAATTCTCTAAATTCTGATTTGTAAAGTTTAGTCAACCTTGTGACATCATCATGATGATGTAATGATGATGTGTAAACGGGATTGGTTCTGTCACACCCTGGCTTTTGCGGAAGCGTGGATTATTTGGTGTGACTTCTTAATATCATAGCAACAATCATAACAATGCTATATGATAAAAACATGAGATATTCATCCATTAATAAAGTTTAGAAAAATACCATATTATACTTGTCTTAAAACAACCTTCACAAAATAAGTTACAACCTTGGCTTGATTTAACTGAATTCACAAAAACTTAGCAAAAGACTTTAAACAATACTAGGTTTAGAGATATGTAACCCGTCCAGGAAGAGAGGTTACACCTTCTAAACCCTACAACTCTGGATGACTTCTTTATTCAAACGCAGCTTGAAAAATATGCATACCGTGCCAGATCCATTAGTTTCCTGAAATACATGTAGTTTGAAAAATCAACATAAAGTTGAGCGAGTTCATGTGTAAGTGAGTATGTATAAACCTCTGTAAAAGGTTTGTATGTATGAAAATCCCTGGTATGTAGCAATTAAGGAAAAAGAGATCATCATTGGGTTGCAAAGCCAATGATATGTGTGAAGTGATGTAGGAAGACTCAAACCTAGCGGATTTATGCGTCGGGAAACTCATAGTCACCACCTGGCCCATTCAGCGGACTCAGGAGTGAGGGCTCGCTACACCCAAATAGATCTATCATCAATGTCCATCGGTCCTACAATGAGGATTAATGGCCTCCAGTTCCCGCCAACCCACTCACATGATCTAAGTAGTAAACCCTCCTTAAGCTAACCATACCATGTAAAAAGTAGTCGTAATCATAGTAACATGTATTTCACCCCCGAAGTATAAAACTGAAAACAGTTAAGAGAAAGGGGGGACATGAACTCACAGTATTGCGTCTTCAGTATGTGTAACCCAAATCTCCGCAGCAAACACGACTACCTACAATGGTCTAACGTCTATTAGACGAACAGGTAGTGCCTTGTTTTAGTATGTATGTTTTTTAGTTACGATCCCGGTATTATTCCAAGTTATAATAGTTATGTTTAGTTTTGGAATAACTGTTTATACAATATTTATGTATTAATACTTCTCAAGTATTCGTATTCGTATTTCCTTCCCAATGATGGGGGTTTTTAATACGTGTATGCTTTATAATTCCGAAAATACATTTTAAGTCCCACTTAGAAAATATACTTAACTCATTTGTCCAAAATAACTCATTTCCAAAATATATGTATTTTTCCCAAGAATAATATATTTTTACTTCCTTGATTTCCAAAATAATATTCCACCAAAAACATATGTGTAAAGGGACTTTCTGAAAAATTTCGTAAGTTACGTTCCAACGTTTCGTAATATAACATTACTTGTGTAACTTAAATAATTATTTTTGTGAGAGCGTTGGTATTATTTTGGAATCGTACTTTCATGGTATTTTCAAGTTATATTATTTTTACCCTAAAAATAATATATATCTAGTACCCAAAATAACAAACAATCACACAAATGTCTCAGCATAAAATATATATTCTAAATATATGTTTACCCATTTTTATTTGCGAAAACCAACCTCCGATATTTTGTATTTCGTAACAAAATTTATGGCGAAGTTTGTATTTGAAACACAAGTTATAAGATATACTAGTAACACTTGTTTAGAAAAATATTTTCTAAGTATTGGAATTTTAGAAAAATTCGCCAGAGTTTCCTTTGTAAATGGAGGCGTCCACGCTTACTAGCGTATCATTTTCTTTAACATATAACACGTTAGATCACTTTCAAATAACCAACCCGACATTTAGGCATGCAAAATACCACTTATATCGATTCAGTTTTAATACACAAAACTGGGCTGTTTTCGGGTATTTTAATAAAATAGTTATCTTATTCAAAAAATTCCCAAATTTTTACAGAATATCTTATTTGATCCAAATATTATAGTGTAAAAATATCGGGGTCCAAATCGTCACCAATATTTTATAAAAAATCATTTTCCGGACTGAAATCAGGTTTATCTTTCTCTGACCACAGTCCGCGGAATAATTTATTTAAAATTCATCGAGAGTCCGATATACGAAATTCTAGTGAGAGAATTACAAATACATCGGTGGTCATCTACAGTAGAAATTTCATGACCTAGTCGTACACCGATTCCAAGTTATGACGAAAAATACAACACTCATTTACTGCTGTAAAAATGCAGCTTTAGCTGCTGTTACAAAACGACACTTTAAAAATAGTAAATGAAGTCCAAAAATTATGATTCCGGTGCCATTAGAACCGTATTTCATAGTAAATAAACCTAGACTTCAGAAAATACCTTTTTCGTTTAATTAAGGTCCTGTTACAGCCAGTTAAAGTCGGCTGAAAGTGCAAATCAGCATGTTGTTTAAAGGTTAAATGTTACTAAAACGCACACATACGTTCGCCATACTTTCTAATACGATTAAAATCAGATCATAAGTCTGTTACAGCAGATTATGGTTTGTTTATTTCAGATTTATCATGATTTCAACATCACTTAACCATACATCTTCTCTAGTTAGTTTAAACTTCAAGACTTGATGATGTTCTTTAGAGTTCTTAATATTTTATCATTCTTTCAACTATTAACCACTAAAAATAAGAACAAGCTGAAGGTTTAGAACACTTACTACTAGCACAAGGCTAGGGTAGAATTTCTAGTGCAAGGATGATGAGAAAAGATGAAGAAACAAGCAAGAACAAGGCTCCTTTGAATGCTCCTCAACTTGCAACCTCCATAGATCAATTTCAAAGCTTTGAATGGACTTGAATATGGAAGAAGTGGATGATGAAAATGGTGGGGTGTGGTTTCGGTTTTGAGGGGGAGCCGAAAGTGAGAGAGAGATGAGTGAAGTGAGGGGTGTAATCTATGGAATGATTATGAAATCTAGAGCTCCATACTCTTATAAACACTTCATATATTTTAGTTACTTACACAAGTAATAATCTAATTAAATAATAGAAACAAATCAAGTAGAAGATATGAGGCATGGAAGTGGTGATTGTGTGGGTCCATGAGGGACCGAAATCGGTTATATGGGGGGGGGGGGTTGGGTGTAACTTTTGCAACCAAGATGTAAAAGGATAGTTAAAATCTAAGGAACTTGATCATTTATGCTAGTGTGATGATTTTTAGTGGGTGTTATGGCAAACGGGGACCACGATTAGCCAAAAATAATAAGACAAGGTATTTGACAAAAATTTAGTGTCCCGGGTAATGTCCGGTTGTCCAGTTAGATCCCGTTCCATTAAAGTGTTTAATTATGCCGAAAAAGGCCTTTTATATATATATTTTGTAACGCTATTTATTCCCGGCACTTAGGAAAGCATACAGGACCATTCTGCCATATTTTTGCACTTTACTAGCATAATACAATGCTGAATTTTAATAATAATAAATGCAGAATTTTGCATTTATAGTGTGTTTTAGGCACTTCCCGGCACTATAACTATCACCTAGTGACGCAGTTTTATAATCCTCACCTCCCTACACTCCTTACCAGTGTAGTAATCTACTCCCGGCTCATACTGGCCTCAGAACAATGCCTGTTTTGGTGCTGGTAATGTCAGCAAGTTTACTGGGTTATCCGTTTAGTGTGCTAACTGTGCTTTTGTGCATCAAGGTTGTCACTGATGTTTGTGTGTAAATAATAGAGTGACAGTATAAAATGTGATGCATGAGTATGTAGGTATCAGAAATCAAGAAGCAGTTTAACCACAATTGTAAGCAAGCACAGTAATTAAGCATTAATTAAATATTAATTAATTGTACGGATACCTGGTTTTGTGAGGGTTGTCACATTCTCCCCCCGTTAAAGAAATTTCGTCCTCGAAATTTGTACTACCTTAACTCCTTATGGTTAAGTCACACATATATGTATATGAATATTATCGGAGTAGATAATCATCAAACCGAAACAAACATTACTCACATTAGGTGAGTCCAAGAATATATAACAACACGAACCCTAATGTTAAAAGGTGTGTGCTTTTAGCATTGGATGTCAAAGGTACAAGACGCATTTGACGTATAGTCTAGTGTAATCCAGCTAGCAGGGGTTCCACAAAAGTGGAGTTTTGACTAATAAGATTTTTAAACGATCGGTTGCAATATGCAAACGAGTTTTCACAAACCATAGCACCCGCTATATGAACTCAAAATCAACAACTCAAACGTAATAGTAAAATGATCTGTCAACTCCTGAATAATTGAATGGGGGGGTTTAGTGTGTTAACATTTTTGAATTGCGAAAGTACGGCGAATGAAATACAAGTGAATCCGGTGTATCATTGACTTGATTCGTAGTTGCATCAGAAATGTTTAAATGACAAGTCGAACGAAAGTATATGCAGTTTTGTATGAAACGTTTGTCCTTGATTAGCACAGTTACAAGTTTGTAATGACACCACAAGGTGTCGTAACGACAGAATTCAAGTATAGCGGTGACTGAACAAGTTCACCGTGTTAGAAATCAAATGAATATGTACCGAACAAGCCTGAAGATTTGATTTACACAATATCATAAAGTTTTCAGTTAAATATGGAACATCAGAGAATTACTGTTTCTGATTGAAGATGGAAAGCAATAAAAACTGTAAAATATTCAATTTGTAACGAAAGAATCGTTAGGAGGTACATTGTGCTATGAATTGAATCTATGTACCTTTGCCTTAACACACAACTGTGTTGAGACCGATTTAATCGTGATAGACAAAACGGATTTCGAGTAAGTCAATAAGCAATTAAATCCGAGTATGAGGTGCGTAACCAATTTAGCGCAAGTTTTTACTTCTGTGAAAGTATCACTGTAAGGTATCGAGATCAACAACGATTCAATGGAGTCGTAGACCAATCAAGTCCTATTACGACTCGAAACAAAAGAACCTTTGCCAAAGTATTAGAATATGATGCTCTCAATACATCATATGGCGTCTCAAGTCAAACATGTGAAATGGATGGGTTTAAGCAATTGAACTTAGTTTTAGCGTAACCTGATAATAAACGTATGTATCAACAAAGGAATCTCGGCATGGTAGCAAAAATAAACCATGAATGTAACTTGACATAAAAGAAGTTTCAGGAAAGTGTGTTGACTTGGTAACAAAAGAGCCAACAATAACAATAATGTAGGTTATTCGAATCATGAGTTCAGTAATTAGGTTTAGCAAAATAATATGTGAATTTCAATGAAGTGTTTGTTCGAGACGAAACCACATGCGTAGCAAATGATGCATGTACGTCAGATAAGTTTCCAAGAAAGGAATAATGAGTATCTGCTAACATGAAGAAATGACCAGATATCGAAGCAAATGTGTGTTCGCTCTCAGCGAAGAAAATTATTGTGATGCAACTACTATTAAGGGGAGTAGAGATGTAAACATCTACTCGCTAGAAGTTAAAGAAATTCAAGTACTTTCTGTTTGGTCAACGGAACTGGCATATATGTCAGGTTAATGGTGTCTGCTTGAGTTAACAGATGTGGTTCCTAAGTAACAACCTTTACGAGTTTGGACCTGGGTTCCCAAAGGTCCTGAGTACATGTTCTCTAGATTCTCAAAGTTTCGTATTCGGTGTATAATTGTTATGTGCGTCGTGTAGGAATCACCACTCTTGTGTACGTTAAAACAAATTATTGTCCCACAATTTCCTCGGTATGCTTCCTTCCTGAATTCGCAGCTAAAGACACTCGATCATTGATCAGTCGTGTAGGAGTAGTTGGATCCTCTCCGTTAGTTAAATGAGTAATTCGTTAATCCTTAGCAAAAGCCACCGACTCTGGTTGGCTAGCTCGTCCGACTCCCGGTCATTTGAAAGTCATCGTCCTTTCTTTTGACGAGCAGAACTTAGGTTATCCAAAACAGAAGTTTTGGTCTGTTATCTTCCTTCTCTATCTACTACTGAAACTACACTGTCAATCCTTGCATCTCCGAAGATGTAAGTCGCTAAGATACATCGACTACAGGCGCGACGCCTGGAATCAAATAGACGTGCAACTCGACTAATCGTTGAGGAGATAATCCTAGCAAGTCTTCGAGGAAGACCTTAGGATATTTCCTTATCATGAGAATATCTTCACGCTTTGATTCTTCGGCTCCTCCTGTCCCCGACATGAGCCAAGAATGCAACACATCCTTTATGCAATATTCTTCGTGCCTTCAAGCAATTTTGTAATTTGTAAAGGCGTATCCCGCTTCGTGAGTCAAGATCGCTTCTTTGTCGCCATCGCGGTGCGGTTATCAATCTCCTATTGATCATTTGTCAACCAATCCCTCCAACTACCTTGTTGAAGTCTCCCAATTCGCTGGCAGTAGAATAAGCGTAAACTTACATTCTCAGGGTTCTATCCTATCGATTCCAATCACTTCGTTGGCTTCCACTAGTTTTCCGTTAGCTAGTACTATCGTGTGCGGATTATTTACTTGTTACTAAACCAAGCATACTCTCAACTCTAGAGATGCGAGGCTAAAATTTGCAACAGTATCTAGCAGCACAGATGCATAATGTTGAGTAATATGGGACGTACCGATATTCATGCTTGAATTTTTGGCGTGCTTTCATAGCTCTTAAGCTTTTATCCTTGTGCCCGGTTCTTCTTAGGGCAGTATTTTCTGAAATGCTTCTTGCTTCCACAGTTAAAACAAACTTCAGCACGTTTTTGTTTGTCACTCGTCCTGCCTTCGTCGTTGTCGTTGTTTCCTCCGTGATTCTTGCTATCATCTTGACCTTTATTTCCACCTTCAATACCTTGTCTACAAGTCTCCTTGGGATGTCCCCTCTTACCACAGTTATCACATTTTCCATATTTACATCGCCCGACATGATAGCGTAGACAATTGTCACATTTAGGTAGGATACCCATGTAGTCTTTTCCCTTCTTGACTTTCTTCTCGTTGCTCCCCCGAGTAACCACCTTGAGATTTGCGAGCTTTCTCTTGTTATCCCCAGGTGACTCTACAGGAGTCTCCTCTCTCTCTTTCGCAGCGGAAAATTCTCCTCGTCTAACTGCTTCTTCCATGAGCGCCACGCTTATGTCGATAGCCTCGGTGATCGTTGAAGGTTTAGATGTTGTTACCAGACTTAGAATCTGAGGTGCCAGTCCCTCTATGAAACGTTCAATTCTCTTAAACTCTGGTCCTACCAGAAGCGTAGCAACTTGTGATAAATCGTTAAATCTTTGCACATACTCAGCGATCTTTGGTCCCTCCATTTTCAAGTTCCACAATTCAGTCTCCAACTTCTGGATTTCTGCCCTAGAGTAATATCTTTTACGCATCAGTTCCTTCAGCTCGTCCCACGTCAAAGCATTCACAACAGTCTCTCCCATTATTTGAACCTGAAGGTTCCACCATGACAGAGCCCCATCTACAAATAATCCAGCTATATACGTGGCCTGATGTTCGGGGTCACATTTGCTCAATCTTAAAACAGAATCCGTCTTCTCAACCCAGCGCACGAAGGCTAAGGCACCCCCAGTGTCGTCGAACTCTCGAGGTTTGTGGTCCAAGAACTGTTTGTAGGTGCAGCCCTTGCTGTGTTCAGAGTGAAGGGCCTCGAGTTGTGCTATGACTTGCGAGATGCGTTCTGGTAGTCGTGCCGTCGATGTGGGCGGAGGGTTGTTGGTATCGACGTTCCCTTGCATTGACATCTTCTGAAAAGAAGATTGGTTAGGTCAGGTCTTATTTGCTTAGTGAGTGCATTTGGTCGTTTAGTGGTCATAAGTACTAACACATAACAGGTTATTATACCAACCAATCGAGTAATAGTATAATCACAGTATAACCAAGTAATTTGGTAATTAAGTTTAATGAGAGCATAGCAAGTAAGCACGTAGTATTATAATTATAGCACCCACACATAGATCAATAACGTGCTTAGCAAAGACCTAGCGACTGAGTTTTCATTGGTTATTGGCCACAAAGTGTTGTCGCAAGTTTGATAATTGGCTCTCATTATCCTCCGACCGCAATTGCATTGTCTTACGAAGTGTATTATATCAAAAGGGACAAAGGGTCACCCTACCCTTGTCCAACAAACATATCAAAATTACGTAGTCAGATGTAGCCTTCAAAAGTCTCCACAATTTCAGCTTATCATAGATGTCCTTACCCAAGTGTAATGCAATCCGCATAATCCAGAAACCAACTATACTGGTGACTGAGGTGGAGGAGGAAAGAAAAGTGACTGCTAGCATGCGTAAACTCCTCCTCGAGCTTGTATATATATCGAACTAGTTAACTAATCTGCCGCCCGATAGTAAAGAAATAAGTATCAGAATCCTGGGAGCAGTGTAATAGCAACGGTCGAGAGCGCAAAAGGAACCTTGATGTATGTGGCGAATCAAAGTATGCTGACAATAGACAGGGTGGAGGACGTGGTGTCTTACATAAACTTTTCTGACAAAATGTTGTCTGGTGATGTAGACACTTAAATCATGTTTTCGGTTATGTAATGTTTTGCATTTGAAGTTACCAATTATGGTGCCAGCTCAATCCCCAACATTCTGCGACTCATATCCTCAAACTGTAGTTGATGTTACAGGAGTAACTCATCTCGTGTGTGGCCTCCATAATGTGAGGATAGCAGGGGTCTAAAATATGTATAGTGTATTATAGGAACCTTCAGTCGGCTCGTACAGTGATGTAGATGTGAAAGGAGTAAATGGTGCGGCCTGTAAGGCCGTAGAAAATGCTGCTGTAGCAAAAGGATCGTTACGTGGGTACTGACCTGGAGTACCTTTCCGGGGTGCAGGTATGTCTTGAAAGAAAGCGACAGGCTCGTTGGCGCAATGGACGTCGGTCTTCATAAGGGAAGAGGAGCTACATTAGTGGCTACGGGTGCAAAAACAAATGTCTCAACAAATGAGGAGATTGCCCGTTGCAGGTAGATATAAGGGGTGCAATGTCGGGCGGACCTAAAAGAAACAGGATCGTGATCACGTAAAGGTGTAGGTTCAGCAGGCGCAACATCAAACTGACCCAAAAGGTGTAGAAGCTAGCTCAAAAGCAGGCTCTGGGGCATCTAACTGTGTGGTGCCTCGAGCAGGTGATAGCGCAGCAGTCATGTCATCGTTGTCTGCATCAGTAGTAGAAAGCTGTAATCCAGCTATTTGTAAGGTTGCAGATACCACAGACTTAAAGGAGTCTGAATGCATGCTAGAATCAGAGGGTAGCTTGTTAACAAGGGTACTAAGAAGTGAAATTAGTAACAGTGTTCTCGTCAAATTTTCTATCGTCATAGGTGTCGGCAGTAGGACCATCGATAAGCATGTCAACGTTGTCATAAATTGTTTGTCGAGTAGCCAACCTTCAGTAGAATGTCCGCAGGAGGCGCATCATCGAGGATCGGAGCCATGGTGTGTCCATCATCGGGATGACCAGTGATAGAGTGGTCATGGATTGAAACAAGAGTGACAGAAAGATTCTTGTCAGAGAAACCATCGGCAAAGTATCACCAAAATCTGGTATCGCGGGCTGTTGGAAGTCGTCCTCATCCTTAGTCAGCATATCAGGATCGCCCTCAGGGTTTGATGTAAATGTCTCTGGCGCAGATGTAGTCTCATTATCCGTGGCGGTGGCCGTGGGGTTATCAATGCCTGATAACTCGCCTTCTAAATAGTGTGACGTGTGCGCCGGTTCATAATAGTCATAGCATGTATACCCATAGTAATCATTAACAATAGTGTATGCAGATATTCATCACATATGCATGTATATCAATAATCAGCAATTAAGTAATAACAATGTAAGCATGTAATCATCCTAGTCTTCCCCAGACTATCCTCCCAGTCTCTCAGACTAAACTCCCTAGTCTCTCAGACTAACTCCCCCAGTCTCTCTGACTGAACTCCCTCAGTCTCCCCGACTGAACTCCCTTAGTCTCCCCGACTGAACTCCCTCAGTCTCCCCGACTGAACTTCCCCATCCTTTAGGGCTGAATTCCCTCAGTCTCCCCGACTGAACTCCCTCAGTCTCCCCGACTGAACTCCCTCAGTCTCCCCGACTGAACTTCCCCAGCCTTTAGGGCTGAATTCCCTCAGTCTCCCCGACTGAACTCCCTCAGTCTCCCCGACTGAAATATAAATTTTGAAATGTGTATTTGTGCTTTTTGTTTGCAAAAATGTTTGTGCCCTGGATCTGGACGTTTAGTGTATGCAATGTAAAATGTTTGAAAATGTTTTCGTGAGAGCCCTGATGATCATAGTCTAGACTCGAGAAAGAATCCTAGTTCGCTATGATCGAGGCTCTGATACCAAGCTTTCACACCCTGGCTTTTTCGGAAGCGTGGATTATTTGGTGTGACTTCTTAATATCATAGCAACAATCATAACAATGCTATATGATAAAAACATGAGATATTCATCCATTAATAAAGTTTAGAAAAATACCATATTATACTTGTCTTAAAACAACCTTCACAAAATAAGTTACAACCTTGGCTTGATTTAACTGAATTCACAAAAACTTAGCAAAAGACTTTAAACAATACTAGGTTTAGAGATATGTAACCCGTCCAGGAAGAGGTTACACCTTCTAAACCCTAAAACTCTGGATGACTTCTTTATTCAAACGCAGCTTGAAAAATATGCATACCGTGCCAGATCCATTAGTTTCCTGAAATACATGTAGTTTGAAAAATCAACATAAAGTTGAGCGAGTTCATGTGTAAGTGAGTATGTATAAACCTCTGTAAAAGGTTTGTATGTATGAAAATCCCTGGTATGTAGCAATTAAGGAAAAAGAGATCATCATTGGGTTGCAAAGCCAATGATATGTGTGAAGTGATGTAGGAAGACTCAAACCTAGCGGATTTATGCGTCGGGAAACTCATAGTCACCACCTGGCCCATTCAGCGGACTCAGGAGTGAGGGCTCGCTACACCCAAATAGATCTATCATCAATGTCCATCGGTCCTACAATGAGGATTAATGGCCTCCAGTTCCCGCCAACCCACTCACATGATCTAAGTAGTAAACCCTCCTTAAGCTAACCATACCATGTAAAAAGTAGTCGTAATCATAGTAACATGTATTTCACCCCCGAAGTATAAAACTGAAAACAGTTAAGAGAAAGGGGGGACATGAACTCACAGTATTGCGTCTTCAGTATGTGTAACCCAAATCTCCGCAGCAAACACGACTACCTACAATGGTCTAACGTCTATTAGACGAACAGGTAGTGCCTTGTTTTAGTATGTATGTTTTTTAGTTACGATCCCGGTATTATTCCAAGTTATAATAGTTATGTTTAGTTTTGGAATAACTGTTTATACAATATTTATGTATTAATACTTCTCAAGTATTCGTATTCGTATTTCCTTCCCAATGATGGGGGTTTTTAATACGTGTATGCTTTATAATTCCGAAAATACATTTTAAGTCCCACTTAGAAAATATACTTAACTCATTTGTCCAAAATAACTCATTTCCAAAATATATGTATTTTTCCCAAGAATAATATATTTTTACTTCCTTGATTTCCAAAATAATATTCCACCAAAAACATATGTGTAAAGGGACTTTCTGAAAAATTTCGTAAGTTACGTTCCAACGTTTCGTAATATAACATTACTTGTGTAACTTAAATAATTATTTTTGTGAGAGCGTTGGTATTATTTTGGAATCGTACTTTCATGGTATTTTCAAGTTATATTATTTTTACCCTAAAAATAATATATATCTAGTACCCAAAATAACAAACAATCACACAAATGTCTCAGCATAAAATATATATTCTAAATATATGTTTACCCATTTTTATTTGCGAAAACCAACCTCCGATATTTTGTATTTCGTAACAAAATTTATGGCGAAGTTTGTATTTGAAACACAAGTTATAAGATATACTAGTAACACTTGTTTAGAAAAATATTTTCTAAGTATTGGAATTTTAGAAAAATTCGCCAGAGTTTCCTTTGTAAATGGAGGCGTCCACGCTTACTAGCGTATCATTTTCTTTAACATATAACACGTTAGATCACTTTCAAATAACCAACCCGACATTTAGGCATGCAAAATACCACTTATATCGGTTCAGTTTTAATACACAAAACTGGGCTGTTTTCGGGTATTTTAATAAAATAGTTATCTTATTCAAAAAATTCCCAAATTTTTACAGAATGTCTTATTTGATCCAAATATTATTGTGTAAAAATATCGGGGTCCAAATCGTCACCAATATTTTATAGAAAATCATTTTCCGAACTGAAATCAGATTTATCTTTCTCTGACCACAGTCCGCGGAATAATTTATTTAAAATTCATCGAGAGTCCGATTTACGATTTTCCAATGAGAGAATTACAAATACATCGGTGGTCATCTACAGTACAAATTTCATGACCTAGTCCTACACCGATTCCAAGTTATGACGAAAAATACAACACCCATTTACTGCTGTAAAAATGCAGCTTTAGCTGCTGTTACAAAACGACACTTTAAAAATAGTAAACGAAGTCCAAAAATTATGATTCCGGTGCCATTAGAACCCTATTTCATAGTAAATAAACCTAGACTTCAGAAAATACATTTTTCGTTTAATTAAGGTCCTGTTACAGCCAGTTAAAGTCGGCTGAAAGTGCAAATCAGCATGCTGTTTAAAGGTTAAATGTTACTAAAACGCACACATACGTTCGTCATACTTTCTAATACTATTAAAATCAGATCATAAGTCTGTTACAGCAGAATATGGTTTGTTTATTTCAGATTTATCATGATTTCAACATCACTTAACCATACATCTTCTCTAGTTAGTTTAAACTTCAAGACTTGATGATGTTCTTTAGAGTTCGTAATATTTTATCATTCTTTCAACTATTAACCACTAAAAATAAGAACAAGCTGAAGGTTTAGAATACTTACTACTAGCACAAGGCTAGGGTAGAATTTCTAGTGCAAGGATGATGAGAAAAGATGAAGAAACAAGCAAGAACAAGGCTCCTTTGAATGCTCCTCAACTTGCAACCTCCATAGATCAATTTCAAAGCTTTGAATGGACTTGAATATGGAAGAAGTGGATGATGAAAATGGTGGGGTGTGGTTTCGGTTTTGAGGGGGAGCCAAAAGTGAGAGAGAGATGAGTGAAGTGAGGGGTGTAATCTATGGAATGATTATGAAATCTAGAGCTCCATACTCTTATAAACACTTCATATATTTTAGTTACTTACACAAGTAATAATCTAATTAAATAATAGAAACAAATCAAGTAGAAGATATGAGGCATGGAAATGGTGATTGTGTGGGTCCATGAGGGACCGAAATCGGTTATATGGGGGGGGGGGGTTGGGTGTAACTTTTGCAACCAAGATGTAAAAGGATAGTTAAAATCTAAGGAACTTGATCATTTATGCTAGTGTGATGATTTTTAGTGGGTGTTATGGCAAACGGGGACCACGACTAGCCAAAAATAATAAGACAAGGTATTTGACAAAAATTTAGTGTCCCGGGTAATGTCCGGTTGTCCAGTTAGATCCCGTTCCGTTAAAGTGTTTAATTATGCCGAAAAAGGCCTTTTATATATATTTTGTAACGCTATTTATTCCTGGCACTTAGGAAAGCATACAGGACCATTCTGCCATATTTTTGCACTTTACTAGCATAATACAATGCTGAATTTTAATAATAATAAATGCAGAATTTTGCATTTATAGTGTGTTTTAGGCACTTCCGGGCACTATAACTATCACCTAGTGACGCAGTTTTATAATCCTCACCTCCCTACACTCCCTACCAGTGTAGTAATCTACTCCCGGCTCATACTGGCCTCAGAACAATGCCTGTTTTGGTGCTGGTAAAGTCAGCACGTTTACTGGGTTATCCGTTTAGTGTGATAACTGTGCTTTTGTGCATCAAGGTTGTCACTGATGTTTGTGTGTAAATAATAGAGTGACAGTATAAAATGTGATGCATGAGTATGTAGGTATCAGAAATCAAGAAGCAGTTTAACCACAATTGTAAGCAAGCACAGTAATTAAGCATTAATTAAATATTAATTAATTGTACGGATACCTGGTTTTGTGAGGGTTGTCACAGGTTCGCGGCTCTCCGTGCTTCGCGTGTCGAACTCTGGGGCGCACGACGGAGGAATGTCGTGACGCCGGGCTTGAGCCGGACCTAACCGTGTCGAAACCAAGTTGAACCGAACCGAGTCGAGTCGCGTCCACATAAAGTGTACCAACAATTATAAAATAGACATCACTAACATCCCTTAAACTAAATCAGCACTTAAAAAACAAAAGTACCAAATATTAACCGGACTATATGTATAATCACACACTTAAGGTATTACAAAAACAAAGCATAAAACGAAAATCATCATCTCTCACAACAGTTAAGCAAATGTGCATCAACCAAAAATTATATGGTTTATTTATCAATCGTAATGTAGAAGACAACATCAAGAAGATGCATGCACAAATTGTGACAGAGAATACTATCAGTAACTTCATTTAAGTTAATGCAGTACTTAATCGATAAAAATACACCGGATTACAGCGACAATTATTTGTTTCAACAAAGAATATGAAACGTCGTCGGTGACAAATACATACTCATAACATCTAATAATGATTAATCTAACATTTATAATACAAACAATAAATTCAAAGAAACAATACTTGGTTTTATAGCGTGTAATCTATATTATGCAATAGAACCTTTCCGATTTTGAAAAGAAAGTTATGTGAGAAAACTTCCGAATATGTTTTCTGGAGCTTATATTCAATAATGGAGATGAAAAGTATATTAAATGGAGTTAATACAAATATTACATTTACACTGGTTGGTTGCAATTAAGTTTTATAAAATTTATACTTTACCCCCTTTTTCTTTAAAATAATTTAATTTTTGCACGGCAGCAACCACTGCTTCAATATAAATTTAATGTTAAATAAGAAAAACTTATCTATTAATTCATATATTTATATAATTAAAAATAGTTTTTAAATCCCGATATTAAAGATTATTATAAGTTAAATAAATAAACAATTACAAGTTAATAGATAAATATTTTACTTTCAACAATCCCAATACAATCTTACCTCTTCTTCTCCGGCGAAAAAACTCTACAGTTTCTTCTTCTTCAGACTTGACGATCAGAAGTTTAAAGTTTTAGATCATGTATTTTTTTTGTTCTCTTGTGTATTTTACAGGTATGCTTTGACATGTTCCTTTCAGTTCCTCATTTCAAATTATATAAACATCAAAATCATAATCTACTGATGTTAAAATAGATAAACTTATATGAACTTGTTTTCTTTATTTTATAATAAGATTTATATCAACTTATTTAGTTATATTTTGATTCATTCCATCTAAATAAGAATCTGAAATATTGTTATTTCATAAATATTTGGTTGTATATATTACGAATGGTTTTAGAATTATTGTATGAACTGCCATGTAGTATTGATAAATTTGTTCTATCAATCTTAATTTTGATAAAATATTCTACAATCAGTTTATAGTACTCATATGTCTGATTTGTAAGTGAATATAGCCTTGGCTGCTGAAAAAACTGAAGTTTGAAGTTGACACAAAACATGGATATTTGAAAACTTTAATGTCATATAATACTTTTTTATTATACAATAATATAAATTTCATCTTACACGGTGTTAGATTCATATTGTTAGTTGTAGGGACCATATTGAAGTACACAACATATAATTTTAGTCCTACAGGGTGTTGGATATTTTTTATACCTTAAATAGAATGCTTTTCAGATACAATTGACCCAAATCATAATTATATGCTAAAAACTGTATTTATAAAATTAAAGATATATTAAATGTTGTGTATTTTATATACATAGGTACTTCCAAGGATAATGAGTAACCAATTACCAAGAAAGTGTGAAGTAATAAAGTTGGTTGATTATACGTGATTTAAGTATAAGATTGCAGTACAGAGCATCTGTCATAAAAGTAAGAGGATAAACGGGCCAGAATGGACTCGGTTTGTTGAAACTTATAGAAATAAGAATATAGACAAGCTGTTTTTAAAAAAATTGAAGGAAGTAAAATTTGAGATAAATGTTTTGAACAATGAGGGATTGGAGATTAGAAACGATGGCTCGAACAGAGATTATGTTCATGGTTGCTTGATACAGGCTGAAGAAAAAACATACTGCAAGCAGGTTAAAAATTGCTACCTTATTTTTATATATTCCTAGTGTATCTTTTGGGCTGTTAGAAAAATTTCTAATTTATATTTTGTATCCCATATAAAATCTAATATGACATTTCTGAAATGTATGAAAATTATAGCATTTACCACACGATTTGCTGAAGCTGTTGTCGGAGAGAAGATTAAAAATTGATAACTTGGTTGCAAAAGTACATGGACCAAAGCAGAGTAGTAAAGTTGATGTGTATTATGTTTTCTCTCCTGAAAACAAAAAGGGATTGGCTGCTGGTTTTATGGGACCAGGATGAACAACTTTTTGCTTTGAAAATGACATTAAGGAAAGCTGCCAACTACTGTTTCGATGGATGGGAAGTACTCTTGAAGACCACTTTAACTTCACTGTGAAGGTTTTCAACAAAGACGGGATTGGACTTCATGGGGAGACTAAACATCACTGCAGCCGTAGCAATCACCAACACTGCAAAAAGCGTCCACATTATAAGAAACAGTTTGAATACCATGTTATAGAGACACACAGCTTGGTATTTACATATCTACTTTTAATATGGTTAATTTTACTTATAATGTTGGATCTATCTGTTATTACTTAAAGTATATGTTGTTTTGAATGAATAACTAAAGAAAGAATTTTCTTTTACAGACAATACCGAGGAACTTTGTTCGAGAACACCAGCTAAATGACTACCGTAGAGCTGTGCTGTCATTTGGTTATGTGAAGTTTTTGGTATAGCTGGTTGTTAGGAGAGATCCTAGAAGACCTGACGACAACAACCATCTAGTGATGTATACAAACTGGCAGCGTATCTTGGATGAAATGGGAATATCTGTGGGGAAAAATCTGAGGTTTGAGATAGTCGAAGAAAAAAGTGTAACAGGAGATAAAATACACTTTGAAGTTTGTTGGCATAGTCTTTGAACATCTTTTCAGCATTTAATGATTTATGTTTTAGTTGACATGTTTGATGGACAAATTTATTCTTTGAAAACTAACTTAAGAATGAAGTTATGTAGTGTTAGTATATAAAGTTATATACTTTCAAAACTTTGTTGTTTTACCTTTTTATATTTTTCAACTAAACATTACTATATTTTGCATCTAAACATTACTATTTTGCATTACATTTCCCGGTCACTCAACAAAAAGAGATATAAGACTCAAAATTAACAAAATAGTATACAACCTGTAATTACAAATAAAAGTGTTTTAAAAATCTGCTCCTACCAAAGGGACAAACTCAACATCTGTTTCGCTAAACTTTGCAAACCAAAAGGTCTGTTGAAGACAACCACTGTTGAAGGAAAGTCTGTTAAACCAAACAACCTCAGCTCATGAACCAAACAAACTCTACCGATGAACCAAAAGGTCTGTTAAGACAAAGACTGTTGAAGCAAAGGTCTCCTAAAGAGAACCTCTGCTGATGAAGCCAAATGTATGATGAACCTAAGTTCTGCTGTGGACCAACAGATATTGCAAAATTCAACAGAAGATCTTTAATATAAGATCTTTAACAGATGATGATCAACAGCTCATAAGGTTTGTGGAAGCAAAGTCTATCAACAAATGTTAATGTAATCAACAGATGCTAATGTAACTCAGATCCTAACAGTTCTTAGGCGTTAACAGATGTTAGCACGCTATAACAGTGCTTAGCCTCTAACAGATGTTAATGTATCTCAGACCCTAACAGTTTTCCCACTAACCAATTGATTAAATTTTCATTCATTCACTAACAATAATATACAACCCTACTACTTGGCCAGTACATGAATATCACCCAAAATGTATATAATGTATAATAACAATATTATATAACAAACAAAAGGTTAAATTTACTTGATATTCAAAGCGTAGACATTACATACCAAATACATCAATTTAGATGCTTCATTGTAGCCCTTACACACCAAACTTTTAACCACAGTTTGGTAAAACAACAGTTAACAGACATAAATAAAAACCACAAGGAGTCTTAAAAAATAAGTGGTTTCTACTTATCTCTCATAAGAATTGTTTTTTCATAAGCATCTAATTGTTAACCTTAGACAGCTTTTTCCGGGTTCTTCTCACATTAGTGGATAGCTCACCAACGTTGACAACATCAGCATCTTGAGCCATCCGCTTTCCATTGGGACTTGATCCAGAATCCTTTTCAACTTTAATGGCTGAAGAGTCGGCCGTAACAGAGACAGCATCCTTGCAACATATCACAAAACAACTATTGATCTCATTTAATAAAATAATGAACTCTTTTTAAACATACTTTCAAAAATAAATACTCACCCTTGAAGTTCGTTCAGCAGACACCTGGGAAGATTCTGAAAGGTTAGCATCTTTAACGTCAGCTACCTCTTGAGTAACCTAAAGGATCACAATATATGATATCATATAAAAAAGTGTAGAATCCAGTATTTAAACTCAAAAGAAAAATAAATAGATTGAAAAAGTAATTTTATATGCTACCTCATCAGTATTTTCATCACCATTACCATCTCCACCAACCAACTCAGCAATTATTACTGGATCATCACATGTTTTTTGCATGGTATAAACACGATAGTCATTTTTCAGATTGAACTCTGAAACATCAATCTTAAAAGCAGCCTTCTTATCAACCAATCGAAATATCTCATGAGGGAAATATCCAGTATCATTGGCCTTAACCTGCCTCTCTCTTATGTCACTCGCCACTAATCCAAGAAGCTTCTGAACATCTCTATCAAACATAAGAAAAGAAACACTACCACTCTCATCCTGCACCCGGACTTGCACCTTGAACCTGAAATATATACAAATGACTAAGTAAACTGCAAAACTATATTCAAATATCAGTCTTAAAATGTTACTTATATAAATATAACGTTAAATAATCATCATTGCTTACTTTGTGGTGATGGATGTACATTCACTACGACATTTGGGACAAACCAAAGAAGTCGCAGGCAATCGAACAATATCATCCGAAACATTTTCAACATTCTGCAAGTATTCACTTTTACCCATCACCTTCTTGAAACACTTACGACAAGCAGGATAAAACCAACCATACTCTTCTTGCACAATCTTAATTGTCGCAACCACAACACAAGACATTTCCTGTAAAAACAATATATCAACTTGTAATCTCTAGTTTGACAAACATGCAGGTGATAAACCAAACAAATAACCAAACTATATAAAAAGATGTGAAACCTTTTCTATCTCACTAATCTCATCAACATGTTTCTTCACACCATCAGTTACAAATTCTTTATGCAATGGAAAAACACTCTGAGACGATAGTATTGTTTGAGAAGTAGAACCACTCCCTTGTCCAAACTTCAGTATAAGACTTTTGAATACCACAAATGATTAGAATTAGTATACAAATAACATGAAACCAAATATTTGACTTGAACATCTATATACAATAGAAATTACATTGACAAATTACCTCCTCCTTTGCTCATTAACTTCATTAATTTCTTCATTCAGAAAAATTCGTGTTGCAAACTTATCACTTTGAACTGTATATTCACCTACATGCAAAAGTATATAGATATTTAATGTATACATGTCTTTATATTGCCAGAAATAAACAGTATAGTTATGATTTGCAGAAAGTAAAACAAATACCTTTCCATTCCTTACACTTTCCATACTGTATAACAGCCATCACATGCTCATGAGGTGGGATTTTAGAGATGAAGTCCTTAAACTGCAGAGCATAATCATTCCACACAGTACACCGCAAAACCTTACCCCTACATGAAAACAATATTCGTATGACGATATACTAAAGACTAATTTATGACAATTTCTTTACAAATCTCTAATATCAAAACCAAATTGAATAAATAAAAACACAAAATCAAAGGAAAGTTATGACATTTATTAAAGTAGCAAATGAGCCATAAATTAACTAACACATTCACTAAGAATAAACTGTTTGATCTCATTTATTACCATGATTCGGCATTACATACAAACACTATAGATCTCATTTATTACCATTACCATGGTCCCACATTAAATACCAACATTCTTCATCTTATTTATTAACATCATTAAATACAAACAATGATATGTACATAACTGCACATGTAAACAACAATTTACTCCAAGTCTTGAATATCGAAATTGATCTTCTTAGTCTCCTTTGGAGGTCTATCAAAGATTTCAAGATCTCCACAACAAACCACCGATCCAACAACATCTATATGATCACATTATACAATAGTATAAGTAAAACTCTCTAATATTATACAACGAAGACATCATTACAAAAATATTCACTACCAACACTCAAAGAGTTTAACGCCTCTCCTTGAAGAATATCTTCATAAGCTCTGAAGTTGAAACCATACTCAACACCTTTCCAATCTCTCACAGGAGTATCAGTTGTGCATCTATAAAAGTTGATTTTATAAGGCTGTACTACTACTTTATATAGATATTTATTCTCACCAACACCAAATTTCGACAGAATCACAACAGCATCTTCTTGAAGCTGTCCATCAAAAACAGGTATCAGATGACTCTTAATACCTGCTTGAATCTTAGCATCCCGAAGAACATTTAAAGAAAGTATCTTCTTAGCATACACCACTACGTTCTCTGATAAAACGGAAAAGCAGAGATACAAATTACCTTTTCATCAATGAAGATGAGATCCATTTTGTAACCTTGATTCCATTTTCGAATAATTCTCGCTTTCATGTTCCACATATCTTTCCCAGGATTCAAATCGTTAAAAAAACTAAGATTGTTACTGTCAACTGATATTGACATGCTTCTAATTCGGAATTCGAATTGTGATCAAATTTGAAATTTCAAAATCAGAGAAGAGGAAAGTGTGATGAAATATGAAGAGGAAAATGAGAAGAAAAACCTTATATAAGAAGGATGATTGACAAGAGTTTCTGAGTGACATGCATTAATTGCAAATTACTTATTCCCATGCATTTTTGAATTTGAATTTGCCGGTAATTAGCCTTAAACATCTGCTGATCTAAAAGCATTACGGAGCATAACAACAACTGCTGCTAGATATTAAAGTAAAGTCACATATAGATGAGCAGATGTTTAGTCTGGTAGAGGTTTAGACAGAATTTAAAATGATTTTATGTATTAGGCTTTATGATGCAGTAATGACATAAGAAAAGCATTATTGGACAACCTCTCTGGCTGACACATCAGCTTTTCTTATGTCATCGGGATTTCTCCTTTTATAGAAAGTATAGATTAGATTAACATATATTAGAAGGTTAAAAACATAAATTTTCATTGATAAAATTTGATATTCTCCAACTAAACAACATTTGGACTGGATAAACACCCCCAAAATACAGTTTTTTTAGAAATGACCCGTCTGTATAGCAAACATGTTTGATTTATGTCACCGGTCAAATTAATGGGTTTATGTGTAACGAGATACTTCACCAGCATATAAAGATACACGCCTTCATTGCCACATAGGGACGATCTTCGTTTGATTTAGTCCTCGTTAAGATTGAATGTCATGCATTTTTGTGGATTTCCTAACTTTTTCCAGTATTGCATGTTCACCAACAAAGCTCCTAAATATATGACGATCTTCGTCAACTTTGGGTGAATAACATTTCTGTATTTTTCGCCATCACAAATGTCTTCACACGCATAAATAACTAGCTTTTGGTTCACCAACTCAAGTCGAATAAGTAGCTATTCCTTATTTTCAAGGGGAAGCGGAAAAAAAAATGTAATCAACTTCAAAAAAGGAAGAAAACAGGTTTAATTTACCATTGCAATAATTAGCCACTTTTTTTAGAATGGAGTCTAATAAAAAATCATAAAATTGTGATAGTAGATTGGCCACCGCATATTTAGCATTACATCTTTCTAAAGCTTTCTACTCCTCCAATTCATATTCTTCCAACCTATCCTTTTAAATGTATTAGTAAAACAACTTATGACAAACATAATACCTTAAAGATTTAATAAGTTTACTGTTGATGTGAGGTAGCCATTACAACGACAGCCCAACAAAGTTCCCCAAAAAGTGTTTTAATAAATTTACAAAGTGATTTTCTTCGATACCTGGTGGGTTTGCATGTTGGCTCGAAGATGAAGTTTCAATTTGATTTTTCGACCACTTTCATCTTTTATAAGATCCAACTTGATGATTTTTTAGCTGGTTGAAAGAAGTGTTCTTCACCAGCTAAATTCTTATCATGTCTGACCGACATTTTTTAGCAGAAAGAAACTCAAGAATACTTATATGTTTTTGGATCCCTTTATTTAAAGGGGGGGGGGGGGATATTCCACGGTCCTCCTAACCGCCGAGGTGATCCCACTTCGCAGACCGTCACCCAGCAAGCCTGAGTCTGGGGTAAATCCGCTACCATAAGGGCATTGGGAACGAGCAAGACTCGAACCCGCCACCTCCGGGTTAGAATGCGGGCTGGTGGCCATTGGGCTGACACCCAATGGTTTTTATTTAAAGGAGAAACAGAAATAAAATGAAATTGTTAAATTACAAATATAAAAATAAAATAAAATATCATATTTGTTGCTGCATATTTTGTGACAACAGTTGGTCTTAGGATATCTTGTAAACCGTTAAACAATGTTCAAGGATTTAGTAGAAGTTAACAGAAGTCAATGTTCTGGAAAAGATAGGTTTTCGGGTCACTCAGGCTTGTGAAGTTTCGAATTACAGAGACTTGGGGGACGAATGATTTTATGGTTTGTTTGAATTGATTATTGAAAGAAGAATAGAAAAGGGATCAAAGAATGGGTAGGTTGAATCTGGAGAATAAGTGAGGAGAAGCTAGGGGTCGGGTTGAATATGGAATGAGGGAGGCATCCGATTGAAGAATAGGGTTTACATCGTGCAAGGGAAAAGTGATAAACTGAAATATTTAGAAGGTTTTCATATGAACCTGAATCCTGTTTGGATCGGGTTAGGGTAAAAAGGGACTTCATTGCTAAAAAAAGCGGACCCGAAATCAGCCCACATTATTTATATTTATTATAATATATAGAGAGAGAGATATTGGATTTTCCTATTTTGTTATTTTTCCACTTGTTTCTCTTGCTTTTAATTAGTTTTGTGAATTCAAAATTTGAGGATCACTTAATGTCAATCATTGATGTTGTAAATCAACAGCACAAATTTTTTTTTTTTTTAATGGCTAACGTTACTCTCCTAAACTACTATATTTACAAATAACTCACCATTGCTTGGGATTGAGTCAGAGACCACCCACTAAGAGGCAAGAGCCTCTACAAAGTGAGCTAGCCCCACTTGGCAACAGCCCAGATTATCTCCTACGTTTTGTACGCTAAGATTGTCTTGTAAAAGTAAATTAATCTTTTTAAAATTCGAACGTTCATGTGACCCTTACTTAATTCACATCCCAACGGACGAAAAAAAGGTCAGTCCATAGTCAATGTGTTTCTGTGAATAAACCGATTTATGATTGAAAAAAAAAATACCCATGACAGGGAACGGTATTCCCGGTCTACAAACAAATTGCCGGTTCGGTGAATGGTTTTCCCGGGTGCTGACTTCATGAAGCGTCACTTTTTGCTTATTAGGTGATGTCATAAACATTGAGGAGTCTGGAGTCAAAGACGTGCAACTTCAGCTATATACATTGACTTCATATTCTCACGTACCCACTCTACAGTATTTGATACTCCACGACTCGGTGGTCGTCTAAGCGACCTGCATTATTATGCAATGACTTCATATTCAAAATAAAATAATATTTGAATATAAATTAATAATATATATTATATATATATATATATATATATATATATATAGGGTAAGGATAGTGTACATTAATTTAGAAGTGTGAGAAGTGTATCATAACACTATATATAATACCATATAAACACCGTATAATACCATATAACACCATATAACACTATATAACAATATATAACACTATACATCTATCATAGACATGCTATCAGACAAAATATAATGTTATATTTGTTATATAGTGTTATATGGTGTTACATAGTGTTACACTGTGTTTATATGGTGTTATATAGTGTTATAATACACTTCTCACACTTCTGAATTAATGTACAGGATCCTCTACATATATGGCTATATATATATATGTAATGTATACGATGTTTTAAAATCCGGTTTTTTAACCATATCGGATTAGGCTTAAAAATGGTTGAACCGGGTTGTATCGGCGGTTCAACCGAGTTGACTAGTTAACTGTATAATTCCATAAATTTCAACATCAACTCAAAAAATAATCCAAAATTGGATGTAGATGTAAATCTGGAACGAATGATGGAGTGATAGAAGTCTGGAACAAGTCACGAATGATGGATTGATGAAGCAAGTTTTGAATTTTGATCAATGGAGATAAAATATTAAAAGTCGTTAGGTTAAAGTTGAGAGTAAACATGAAGATGTGCCGATAAAAAGTAAAATCCTAACCCAAAAACATACCTGAGCCGGTACTGGTATAACGGTTCAAACCGGTATACTGGATTTTACCGGCGGTATAAAGTCGATGCGTTTCTCCTACTTACCGGGGTGTTTCAGACCAGATTTAAATCCGAAAACGATAATACCGATATAACCGGCCGGTATTAACCGGTTTTTAAAACATTGAATATTTATTATACTCTCTCCTTTTTGCTTGAAATAGAAAGATGGAGAAGAAGAGATGTGTGGTTGGTGTTATCTTCATTTGGCTCTTGCTAGTCATCACGTTTTTAGGTATGTAAACATATCTATTTGCACAAACAGTTCTTCATTGTTTTTAGAACCCGTACGGTGTGACGGGACCATTAAACCGAACAATTAATAGACGTAAGAAGATTGAACCATAAACGCGTAGTAAACGAAAAGCCACGCGTTAAGCATGAAAAAGATAACATAGAAACGTTAACACAAACTCGCACTTTGAGGTCAGAATGTTTGTATCTTTATAAGAAAACGAAATGTCAACATTATAAGTGGATGACGGTCGATTATTATTAAAATATAATAAGTAACATGAAAAAATAATAACCTCTAGTCTTACAAATAAAATTTAATGTATCTGGTTAAACTATAGTCTAAGTCATGATTTCAAGTTATATTGTTATATAAATTTTGTGCATTTTTATTTATAAAAAATACAAAAAAAAAAAAAAAGGAAAAGAGTATGAAGATTGGATATCGTTTGAGTTCCAATTTTACTTTACCAACATCACAATTAATGATTTTTTTTATTATTTAATTCATCATTCACTTGTTTTCTTCAAACCACCTTGACACCTATTCAAAACCATCAAAACCACCCTTTTTAAGGGTGAGAGGGACACTCCCCTCTTAGGGGAGTCCCCTCTCTTACGCACACCCAATCAAGTTATGCCACGTCAACTCCCCTCTTAAACTCCCCTCACACCCCAATTTGATGGCAGCACTCCCCTATTAGGTGACTTGTTTTTTTATTCAAAAAAAAAAAAAGCAAAGTTTTCATTGGTTGAAAAAAAGGGTGGCCCCACCTTCTCTCTCCTTCCTTCTTCGGTGAACTCACCCCGAAATGGCTCCCCGATTTGGCTCCCCTCTTTGTTGGTGGCACCCTTCCCGCTCGGCAACCCACTCCCCGATTCCCCTTCCCGCATGCACCCCGGATACCCTAAAACTAAAAACCACCCTTTATCTTCTAATTTCACACATAAATAAATTCTCTTTTCGCTTCAACACCCGCCGCCACCGCCACCACCACCACCAGCAACGCAAACGCCATAGCGCCCTCTACGACAGCCACATCCGCCCTGGCCACCTTAAAGATCTCCACCTCCTCAGTCCATATCAATGCTCACCACCATCTAATCTACGTTTATCTTCTCATCCACTGCCACCGCTACCAACCACCCGCCTATCTCCTTGTCTTTCTCACTCTGCTTTAACTCACCATGACTACCGGCGCTGCCTGAAACGTGGCAAATCAAAGGAACCTGTGCTTAAATAGATCTTAGTTGTTAAACGCGAGTTATATCAAGAGTATATGGGTTACAACGGCACTTTTCAGATAATGGTGTTTAAACTTGTGAAAATAATGGTGATGAAATCGCGGGCAAAAGTCTTTTTTGCGGGGTTGAGGACTGGAGCACTTTGTCGCCGGAGTTGGCCTAGTACCGGCTGATAGTGGGATGTCTGGGTTTAAAGGTCTAGGTTTGTATTTGTGGTCCCTATAAAATTGACCAATCATAAGCAAGAAAGTTGAACAGTAGTTTTGTGAGGGGAAGTATTTTTGTAAATTAATATAGGGAAAATCTGCATCACATTCTCTTTCAAGCAGGCTTTTTTATGTCAGCGTATCGAGATGTAGGTAAGAAGAAATCACCTCATCCACAAAAGAATACGCACAATGGATCACCAACAAATAACAGCATGATCGATTATCCACCTCCGAAGTCAGCCTGTAACACCAGCATTAATTGTGGAAGAAGGTGCATCAGTTCAAGCTATGCATGTCCTATAAATTAGTTTAGATGGGCTTGGTACTTGTGTTATTATCACATAGTGCAATTCTCCTTTCTAGTGTTTTTTAAAGGGTCTACATATTCACACATCCTAGTCCCTATTTATACACTCTCGTATACGCCTCGTATAGGTCTATACGTCGCGTATAACCTTTTTCAATTTCCAAGAGAATCTCTGATTATATCATATTTTGTCTTATATGCCTCGTATATAGGGCGTATAGACGAAAAAGTGCATTTTACCCCAGAGTTAGGCCTAGACTGGGGGTAAATTGGTCTTTTTTGCCTCTCTTATAGGCCTGTATGAGGCGTATGTATATAATGCAAATTACATTTTACCCATGGGTTAGACCTAGACTGGGGGCAAAACAGGACTATAATGGTCTTTTGGACCACACTATACGCAGTCTAGCCCTATATTGGGCATATATTTTTAATTTTTTTGTTTTTTTTAATATCATTAACACTAATATTAATTATAAAAACACATATTAATATCAATAACACTAATATTAATTATGAAAAACTCATATTAATTAAAATAACACTCATATTAATTAAAAAAAACTCATATTAATATCAATAACACTAATATTAATTATAAAAAACTCATATTAGTTTTAATAACTCTAATATTTAATTATAAAAAACTCATATTAATAACCAACTGGGGTAGCCCAGTTGTCCACCGACACCCACCTCTTCCTAGAGGCACCGGGTTTGAGTCTTGGGAGTGACATATGTCGCCCAGGGTAAGAATTCGGCATGGGGAATTCACCGCGGAGCTAGCTTGGTCGGGTAGCGGCTCCCGGAGTGAGGTCACTCCGGCGGTTGGGAGGACCGTGCACTATCCCCCTCCCCCCCCCCCCCCAAAAAAAAAAAACTCATATTAATTATAATATCTCTAATATTAATTATAAAAAACTCATATTAATTATAATAACTCGTATAGGCCTGTAGGTGTAGTATAGGTCTCGCATAGAACTATAGGTGTTGTTTAGATCTCGTATAGGCCTATACAGATGTTGTATTAGATCATGTAATTGTTATTTATATTTATTTAAAATAGAAAACTTGTTTTTGTATAAAAGTTTGCTAATTCGATTAATATTGTGTAAAATGTTTGTTAAAAAAAGCCTTATATAGGCCCCATATAGGCCTATACGTGGCATATATGTGGCATGGGTCACATATAAGACCTATACGAGGGGTCCTATACGCCCCGTATAGGCCTATACAAGGCATATAGAAACAGTCAAACCAGAACTGACATGAGTCAGACACTGAGTTTGATGTAACCCTATACGCCTCGTATAGGCCTATACGCCTCGTATAGGCCTATACGAGGCAAAGGGTGTTTAAATAGACAAATAGGTTGTGTAGATAGTTTTAGCCCTTTTAAAACTTTATGTGACATTTTCTGTTTAAACTATAAACACTAAAACCCGAAACTTATAATACTATGCGTTTGTTTTTTGTATTAGTTATGTGCCTAGATGATTATATGATTTTAAACAGGTACGACAAGAAAAATACCTTATAGGGACAACTTTTTTTCAGCTTATAGAGAGTACATGTTGTCTCTATAGGCCTTTTTCACATATAGAGACGATATGTTGTCTATGTTAGGTTTTGTCTCTATAGCCTCGTCCCTATAGCCCAAACAGTCGTCCCTATAAATGTCGTTGCTATATAGACAAATTTATAGAGACGACATGTCGTCTCTACAAGTCTGTAAAAAAAATAAACGAAAAATAAAACTAATATTTTCCAAATAAGAAAAACTTATATTAAAATATTTTTAAACCCAATAAAGTCGACATGTCGTCTCTATAGGTTTTCTTAAAAAAATACTTAAGCCCTTTAGAGAGGACATGTCATCTTTATAGATTTTCTTTAAAAAAATTTAAAAAAAGTTTAAGCTTTATAGAGACGACATATCGTATCTATAAGTTTTCTGAAAAAAAAAGAAAAAAAAATGCTTAAGCCCTATAGAGATGACATGTCCTCTTTATAGGTTTTAAATAAAAATAAAAATTAAAACTTTATAAGCCCTATAGAGACGACATGTCATCTCTATATTTTTTCTTTAGAAAAATTAAAAAAAAAAAAAAAAACATTTAAGCTCTTTAGAGACGATATAGGTATCTCTCTAAAAAATAAAAAAATAAACCTTTAAGCCCTATCGAGACGACATGTCTTCGCTATAGATGTCTCTTTAGAAAATAAAAATATATATATTTTCTCTTTAAAAAATAAAACATCAATAAAGATTTCCGACGATATATTTTAAATATTCAAATATATATATATTCTTTTTTCAGTCCTAAAATTTCTATGAAGTCATAAACTTATTCAAAAAACTCAGAAAATCACTTCAGGAAAAACTAATGAAATAGCCTTTATAAAGAATCAGACAAACATGTTAAACTATAACAACAAAGAATACTTACTTGTTCATAACAAAAGCTTGTCTTTTAACCTTGATAGCTTGACTTCCATACATGTATTCCATTGACCCATGAAGTAGCTCTGTAAAAAAACATGGTACACATTTACAAAGGCTATAACTATGCCAAAATACATAACAATTCATCTTAGCCTTTAGCTCATAACGGATCCTAAAATTTTCTTACTGTGTTTTGTCAGAACTCAAGGATTGAAACCACAAACACAGTTTTATTATGAATCTCAGTAATCAGATACACGCAATAGACAATCAGTCAACACAGATTGTTCTACAAGTAAAGATCTCCAGTAGGATGATCTGTAAAAGACAAAAGGAAACCCTAATCTCACGAATATACGTGTGAGCAGAGGGAAACAAGAATGATATAAGATGAGAGCGAGTGAAGTAAGGAGCTCGAATTAATTAGCCACACCAAACACCCTTCTTTATACGGGCTAAGCCCTAAGGGGCCATCGAGAATCAAGGGAGCCCAAAGCAATCAATAGCTAAGCCCAAAGCAATCAACAGCTAAGCATAACGGTTACTAGCCCAATGACAGCAGCCTCACAAACAATAAACAAGGAAATATATTAGAGAAGGCAATGAACATTTAAACTGAATAAATAGAATAAATAGTATTTTTAACACCCCCCCCCCCCCCCCGCAGTTTAAATGTGAAAAAGATTAGACAGACCTAAGAACTTACACATGTCTGCATGAGCTTTTGGCAGCAGGCCTTTAGTGAAAATATCTGCCAGTTGATGTTCAGACTTGACACCAGTGGCTTTAATTAAGCCTGAAGCAATTTTTTCTCGTAAAAAAAAGAGGTCAACCTCGAAATGTTTCGTTCTGTCATGAAAGACAGGGTTAGCAGCAATGGATAAAGCTGCTGTATTGTCACATTTCAGCACAACAGGAATATCTACATCCACTTTCAGTTCCCTTAAGATGTTTATAAACCATAATACTTCACATGTAGCATTGCACATAGATCGATATTCTGCTTCGGCAGAGGATCTTGAGACAACGTTTTGTTTTTTGCTTTTCCAGGAGATCAATGAGCTTCCAAGGAATATACAAAAGCCGGTGACAGATCTGCGGCTTTCAACACATTTGGCCCAGTCCGAATCTGCAAAGGCTGTTAAATGAAACGTGCTACTTTTTTGAAAAAGAATGCCAGTACCTGGTGCACTTTTCAAGTAGCGCAGAACCTTGAAGGCAATTTAGGTATGAGCCTCAGTTGGCTTATGCATAAACTGAGACAAATAATGAACCAAATAGGCAATGTCCGGTCTTGTATGTGATAGATAAATTAATTTTTCTATCAGTTGTTGATACTGTGTGACATCCACAGGTTTTGACTTAGTGAGAGTTAGATTTGTCAAAACATGATTCTGATCTATAAGACAGCTGTTGGGCTTACTTCCACTCATCCCGTATTCATTTAACAGGTCCATACAGTACTTCCTTTGAGAAAGGCAAATGCCATTGGTAGTTTTAATTACCTCAATGCCCAAGAAATATTTGAGTAGGCCAAGATCTTTGATTAAAAACTCAGTTTTTAAAAAATCCTTAATTTTGTTTATTTCTTTTTCACAGTTTCCAGTTAGAACAATATCATCGACATAAACAAGAAGCACAATAAACACATAGTTCACAGATTTGATGAACATGGAATGATCACACTTAGATTGTGTAAAGCCAATTTTGACCAACACTTGAACAAGTTTTTCATTCCACATTCGTGGAGCTTGCTTTAGGCCATATAGAGACTTATTTAACTTACATACTTTGTTCCCTTTAACATCCAACCCATCAGGTAAAGTCATATAAACTTCTTCTCTAAGATTACCATATAGGAAGGCGTTGTTAATATCAAGTTGATACAGGGGCCAATCATTTTGGACAGCTAGACTGACAACACATCTGACAGTTTCCATTTTTACGACAGGGGAGAATGTTTCCTCAAAGTCAATCCCCTCTCGTTGGTTAAAGCCTTTGGCCACAAGCCGAGCTTTGAACCTATCTACTTCCCCTGTTGACTTGTATTTGACCTTAAATACCCATTTACACCCAATAGGTTTTTTACCACTAGGAAGATCAACAATATCCCATGTATTATTCTTATACAAGGCAGATAATTCATCATTCATAGCATCAATCCACCTTTTATCATTAAGAGCATCTTTATAGGTGCATGGTTCAATTATTTTATTGATATTAGCAGCAAAGCAAATGTTCTCACTAGGTAAGTTGGAATAATTGATGACTTTATCATTGCTATATTTTGCATTCCCAACAATATAATCATCGAATATTTTAGGAACAGAGGTGGACCTAGTGGACCTTCTAATGGTTTGGGTACCCTCAGGAAGGTTTGACTCACCACCAATGCCACTAGACTCAGCCCTCACAGGTTCAATTGTAGCCCCTATGGACTCATTCCTCTCAGTCTCAACATCAGTTCCTGATGATTGCTGAGTATCACTATCGACAGTTGACTCAACTGTATCACTGTGTTGCTGAGTCACAGTGGTTGAGTCAGAAATATCCTTCTCTTCATCATTGGGATTTGTATCACTTGATGTTTCAAAATTGTCAAAGAAGTTGAGTTGGTTTAAAAGGTTTGTACTTGTTTGTTCATGAGTGTTATTAAAAGGGAAGATGGTTTCGTGAAAACTGACATCCCTAGAAAAAATGAATTTTCTTTGTTCTAGACTCCAAACCTTATATCCCTTTTTAAGATTTGAATATCCCATAAAAACACATTTTTCAGCTCGTTCCTCAAGTTTATCAGAGTTGTCTAAAATGGTAAAGTAGCAAAGACAACCAAAAACTTTCAAGTGATCAAGAGAAGGTTTAAAGCCAAATAACATTTCATAAGGAGAATAACCATGCAACACAGAAGAGGGAAGCCTGTTAATCAAGTAGGAAGCAGTAAGCACACATTCAGACCAGTATTTGAGGGGAACTTTAGACTGAAATAATAAAGCTCTTGCAACATTTAGCAAGTGTCTATGTTTTCTCTCCACAACACCATTTTGTTGTGGAGTTTATGTGCATGAGGTTTGATGAATAATCCCTTTGTTTTTAACAAAGGATGACATTTGAGAATTAATAAATTCGGATCCGTTATCACTACGAAAAACCTTGATATCGACTTCAAATTGAGTTTTGACCAGATTGTAAAAATTTTGTATGTTTTCAAAAACTTCTGATTTGGATTTTAGTAAGTACACCCAAACAGTTCTGGTAAAATCATCAACAACTGTGAGGAAAAATTTGTACCCATCTATGCTAGTGACTTTGTAGGGACCCCAGACATCCAAATGAACTAGATCCCCTACTTTAGATGATCTGTGTTCACTCAGAGGAAAGGGGACTCTATGTTGTTTGGCTTTGTGACAGATGTCACAAGGCTTGATGTTATTTGACTCAGTTTCAATTTGTAAGACTTTCAACACTTGTTCAGCTGGGTGACCCAGCCTTGAGTGCCAGAGCTTTATATTTTCAGTTTTACTTAAACAAGAGAAATTAGTGCCTAGAGGGTTACCATAAAAGTACAAACCCTCAGTTTGTCTACCAGTCACCAGGGTTTTCTTTGTGCTGGAATCCTGAATGTAACAAGTATTTTCATCAAAAATGACCCTAAGTTTGTTGTCCTTGGCTAACTTATAGACAGAAATAAGATTCACATAGTACTCTGGCACAACAAAAACATCTTTTAAAATCACAGAGTCTGACAATTTAAAGGACCCAATTTTAGTGACTTTAGCATCAGTCCCATTTGGATGTTTAATGGTAATATTATATTCAGACACATCAACTAAGTTAAACATGTTTTCACTGGTCATGACCATATGCTGGTTTGCACCAGAATCAATGATCCAATTCAGATTCTGTGTTGAAGGCCCCATAGAGTTAAAACAGAAAGAATTTTTATAGTTTCTAAGAGTAGAGAAGGAGTTAAAGCATTTACCTCCTACATTGGATTCTTCAATTTTATTTTCATTCAGCAAACCTAGCAACTTAGAAAACTGATCAGCAGACAGAGTGTTCAAGGAAATAGCATTTTTGTCACTTACAGAATTGTTCACAGATAGACTATTGTTGCTATCAGTAGAATTATTAGACCTAGACCATTGACCATTTTGATTTGGCTTTTGTCTATAGTTGGTAGGGTAGCCATGAAGTTCATAACATTTGTCAACAGTATGCCCAATTTTGTTGCAATGAGTACACTTAAGATTAGGATTAGGGCCCTTGTTAAACCTTTTTTTATTGTCATTGAAGTTATTCATTTTAGCAGCAAAACCAACATTAGGAGCTTTGGACCCAGTATTTGAGCCTCTATGAGATTCTTCTCGAGAAATGATAGAGAAGGCAGTTTTGATAGTTGGTAGAGGATCCCTGGTTAAAAGATTTGTCCTAACAGGTTGATAAATATCATCCAGGCCCATCAGGAATTGCATAAGTTTAATCAGCTGATTAAATTCATTAAATTTAGTGGAAGCATTGCAAGTACAAGAGGGCAACTGTAGCATGGCATCAAATTGTTTCCACATTGTGTTAATCTTATGATAATATTCAGAGACACTAGCACCATTTTAACTCACAGAGTTAATTTTTTGAAATAGCCCAAACACAACAGAACCATCAACTTTATCATAAGTGTCTTTTAAATCATCCCATACTTCAGACGCAAGCCTAGAATAGACTTGTCCAACATATAATTCCTCAGAAACAGAGTTCAAGATCCATGTTAACACAATTGAATTGCATCTCTCCCATTGACTAGCAAGAACATCATCAGTTTTAGATTTAACACAAGTACCATCAATAAACCCTAGTTTGTTTTTAGCCATTAGAGCCAGCTTCATAGGATTTGACCAAACCACGTAATTTTTAGTTCCTTTTAATTTAATACTCACAATAGTGAGACCACTGGAATCACTAGCATGCAGATATAGAGGATCACTGGCATCAAGATTACTAACCAAGGTAACAGATGAATCAGATTTATCAGTCATATTTGGCAGGCAAACACAGAGAGAAACACAGTAACAAAGGCAGGTAAAAAATAAAAACACAACCAGCAAATCACAAGGACCGGCGAAGCCTGGACAGAGGTCCGATCAGAGGTTCGTCACTCAAGGTGCCTCCGCAGACGTAATCCAAGGAGCCACAACACAACTGACCAACTAAATGCAACAGAGTGAACCCTCTCTGTGTCCCAATAAATCAAACCGGTATGCCTAAAACCGGTATCAAGATGCCTAGACTCAAAACAGTAAAACAATGATGCAGAGTAAAAAAAAGGGAGAGATGGAACGGACTCACAGTGGGTGCAAAATCTCCGGTCAATCAGGCTTGTAACCTTCACTTAGGGTTACAAGTTTTCTGATCAGAGAACCAAGAACACAATCTATTGGTTTGCCCTAAAGAGGGACCAACAAGAGTCTTCTTCAAGAGAAATGCAAAAAACCCCCAAAAATTAGGGTTTTAATCTTCAAGAGTAGATCCGTCTCCAGGAAGTCAAAGAGGCTTCGGAAACAGAAGGCAACCACAAACCCTAGAACTTAGGGTTTTACGATCAGCGGCAAGACCAGAATCAGAGCAGCGGAAGACCACCAGAGCACCGGTTTAACCTCGGAGCCCTGATACCATGTCAGAACTCAAGGATTGAAACCACAAACACAGTTTTATTATGAATATCAGTAATCAGATACACGCAATAGACAATCAGTCAACACAGATTGTTCTACAAGTAAAGATCTCCAGTAGGATGATCTGTAAAAGACAAAAGGAAACCCTAATCTCACGAATATACGTGTGAGCAGAGGGAAACAAGAATGATATAAGATGAGAGCGAGTGAAGTAAGGAGCTCGAATTAATCAGCCACACCAAACACCCTTCTTTATACGGGCTAAGCCCTAAGGGGCCACCGAGAATCAAGGGAGCCCAAAGCAATCAACAGCTAAGCCCAAAGCAATCAACAGCAGACAACAGCTAAGCATAACGGTTACTAGCCCAATGACAGCAGCCTCACAAACAATAAACAAGGAAATATATTAGAGAAGGCAATGAACATTTAAACTGAATAAATAGAATAAATAGTATTTTTAACATGTTTCCATAATTGTAGTTGGTTCCTATCTTATATATATAAAACCATTATGGGTGTTGCTCTAGGGCTATCCGCCTGGCCACAAACCAAGAGGCCATGGCTTCGAGCCTCGTTAGGGACAAGTGTGTGTCAATATTTTCCGTATAAATATATAAGAAGGCAAACCCCTAAGTAGGACAAACAAATAAATAAGACCAACCGTAAATGGCCCAAGTAAATAACTAAAAGCATATAGCACCTAAGGTTATCGTGTGATGTGAGTCGAAAGGGTATTGATTATATCGGTTATCTTGTTGACAGCAAATGACCTGTCAGTCTTGATGGTTATTGGTGTTAGGGTTGTTAACGAGCCGAGTCAAGCTGAGATAAGGCAAACTTGAGCTTGGCTCGAGCTCGAATTATAAACTAAGCTGAGTATTTGAGCTCGAGCTCGAGTCGATTTGAAACCAAGCCAACTCGGCTTGACTTGCATTGGCTTGATCAAAGCAAAAACAACCAACTTCATATAGCTAAAAGGCCAGTTGTATAAAACTCTGCAACTAGTATAAAACTCATGATACATTTGACCAGTTGTATAAAATATACCATGTAAGTTATACAGAAGCTGGAAGGTAAACTTTTAAGTGTAAGACAAAATGTACACTTTGCATTCATTGGCTATAAATATTACCTCATTTGCGACTAGTGCATCCTCGAATTTTTTGACGAGTTCTGGCGGAGACATTTTGTCGAAACTAAAGCGAAATGAAATTTTGGAGACCTAAAGCGAAATGAAATTTTGGGGCCGTTTTTCTTTTTTGATTATTATAAATGATTCTTTATTTGTGTTTGAAACCAAACAAAAATCTAACACAACTATAACATAGTGGTTTATTTGTATAGAAAAGCAAACAAATATAAAACAATAAGTTTGCTTTAATATTAGTAGTTAGCATATTAATTTTCTTTTAATTGGAGACTCTAGACACAAGCCTGGATTACTTGTATTATAAGTCTGGCCCTGATTTAAAAAAAACATGAATGATCATGGAAAAGGAAGTAATTAATTTTTTGTTAATCATTATCATTGTGTACAATATATTCATTTTTATTCATCATGTTGTCAAACATATGTTTGTTTATAATATTTATTTGGTTACTCTTCAATCACTTAAACATGAGAATACTTTTATTAAAAAAATCTGGTCATCACAAGCTGTCAAAAAACATGGATCCATAACCAGAAACTTTGTATATCACTTAATAAGAACTTTGATACAAGAACCTTGTCACACCCCAACCGATGGCGGAAACTGTCACACCCCAACCGATGGCGGAAACATCGGGATGAGACGAAGTGTGTATAGATTGCTAGAGACTTCATAAAACTATGTGACAATATTTAATTAAATTCAAATTTCATTGCAAGTGCTAAATTTTCATACAACATTTAAAATAGAAATAACAACCTTGTTCAAATTTCAACGTAACATCAAAAGATAAATAGATTAAAGGTGTGTATCTAGTCCACCCTAAACTCGTTTCATCATTCATCCATACTTCAACAATCAACCTGCAACATGTATTAAAATAGAGTTTCAATGCAAAAGCAAAGGCGAGTATACAAGTTTAGTTACATAGCATAATAGGATAAAAACTCAAATCCAACATGATTCATAATATGTGATTACTAGTATGCAAATTTGGCGTACAATATGATCAAACCCGAGAATACAACGCATAAAAGAGCCTAATCCCAAAAGTTTAGCGGGGTGGTAATGTTTAACTTAACAATAGCCAAAAGTATAACGGGCGGGGCGTTAATCCTATAGCGCTATAATTGTTAAGGTGGGCGAGCAAAGTTAATGAGCATATAACGTTCCAAAGCGTTCACATAGCATACGAGAATAACAAGTAAATCACATTAGTTTCATGTTTAATCATGGATAGAGTAAGTTTAATTGAGTTTAAAAGTTGTTTGCATAATTATACAAGTTGCATCCCAAAGTGTAAAGGGGAAAAAGGGACCGAGTATACTCACCGTGGTTGCAAGCTTTCCTACTTGGAATTCCCGCGAGTGAGTTTGTGGATGGATTAGTTTGGAGCACCTAGTCCTTCTACACGAGGAAACATAGGTGTGTGAGTTTGGCGTTTAACGGAAGATTGTAAATTTCGAATTTTAGTATAACATAAAGTATAATATTATAATAATCATCTTTAACTTATAACTCTTATATGACACTACGTAACCACTAGGGTTAATATTGTATTTCATGGGTAGTACACCCATTAGAATCATATCAAGTTTTTAAAGTCTTAGATGATATTCTACTACTTTAACATATAAACACAAGTTCAACATTAAAGGTTTGAATGAGTGTATATATATATATATATATATATATATATATATATCTAGGTTACATATTATTTAGTCCAATAAATCATGTAGAAGGTAGAAGATTAGGATCTTCGTTTAGGCACCTCGAGTTATCATGGAAGTCATGTATGGGGTAGGAAGAACAAGCTTCCGTTTAGGAACCCTTTGAATGTTCACCACTTCACTTGATGTAAAAACAACTAAGGAGGGTCACGAAATAGGATTAGTACAATAATATAAACAACCTAACTAAAGAGAAATCATCAAATCATGTGAGGATTGTATGTTTAGACAACCCAAGTTGTTCCATAATCACTCATTCATCAAGGTCTAAGCTTGACATGACTTGTGGGTTAAATACCCTAACAAAACAGAAAGTTTATGAGGTTTAATCCTCTGATTTTAAGTGTCTCAACCTTGTTTTTAAGCCCAACTAATCATTCATTTGATTATGAGCATTAGGACATAGGTTTGAGATGAGAAAACTCAAGTTTGATAAGTTTAAACAAGCTTTGAAAGAACTAGAAACATAACAGAAAGTTCATGAACATTTTTAGGGCAATTCCAGGTCTGATTTCTCCAAGGAGAAACCAAGGAATCAAACCTCATGATTATCCAAGCAAGTAGGAAGAAGAATCAAGTAATTTGGTTGAGAAATGAGCAAGTTATACTCACTTTAGCGCAAGGGTATGAATATGCCAAAATCCTGAATTGCAAGAGATTTGAGAGTGATTTAGAGAAGATTAGAGAGTTGTGAAAGTGTAAAATGGCTTGGAGGAGGTGTGTATTTATAGTGGAAGAGGTTAGGGATGATTGGAGGTGATTAGAGGTGGATTAGAGGTGATTGGGTGAGGCTAGATGTTGGGATTTCGTGCATTTTCGCGGCTGCTATGTTTTCTGCCCGCCCAGACACCCTTACGGACCGTAAGGGGTAGGCTTACGGTCCGTAAGCTTGGATCAGAAACACAAAAATTTTATTTTTTTATTTTAATGCATTGCAACTTATTCCCATGTCACCTAATACGGGTTTTATGATTAAATTAGTGTTCCCAGGCATATGTAACATGTTCTAAAGTATGCCCAAGTGTAAATTGAATATGACTAAGCATAAGTTTCGCATAAAATATACATGTCACATGTTTATTAGTTTAACATAAGTTCGCGAACATCCCGAATAAATACCGAATTGTTTCTCAATTCAATGCTCAATTATAGATGGAATATATATCTATCACGAGTTTAAATAATTGCAAGTTTAGTACATAGTTTCCAAGAATAACGATTAAACATCAATTGATTCACCAGATTGAACATACGAGCATATATAAATTGTGTATAACATATTTGTAACAAAATACGAGTTTCATTAATGATCCAAGTCTCGGTTTTACAACGATTACAAGAATACAAAGTTTCCAAAAATAGAAATACGAACAAAACTTTCTATAAATGGAAAGTACAAAAGAGCCGGGCGTTACAGAAACATCGGAGTGAGACGAAAACGAGATTGCAAGAGACTTCATAACACTATTTGTGACAATAATTAAATAATGGATTTCATTTCATTTCTGAAAGTCGATTACAAAGATTAAAATCAAATACAACAACTTGATGTACAATATGTTCAATACAAGAATACAACAAACAGGTACATTAACTTAAGACGTCTAAATGCGTATCTAAGCATCATCACTACTTCAAGTTCAAAGTGTCGTCATCCTCAACCTGTAACATGTTTTAAAATAAAGTTCAATGCAAAAGCAAAGGTGAGTATACAAGTTTTTCATACGTAGCATAAAAAGATAAGTTTCAAACAATTCCATGTGGCAAGCCCTTGATACAAGATAAACAATAAAATCGGCATGTCTAACATATCAAACCAATGATGAAACACAATATGCTCATGACATAACCACAATTCTACGGGCAGTGCGTTAATCCTATAGCGCTACATATGTCACGGATAGGCTCGTACGAAGTTAATGATAAGTCTAAGACAAGATGTCATAAACCCAAGTTTCAAGTATCAAGTAATCAAATAAGCATGCGTGTAATAGGAATGCTTGTGTATTATGATTAAAGTGTAAGTTTCATAAGAAAACATGTTACACCCCAAAAAGTGATAAACGTAAAGAGGGGTTCAAGTATACTCAGATAATTGCTAAGTCTTCCGATTATCCAAGTGTTGACGAGTGTACGAGTTTAGGAGGATGGAACACCGTGGTCACCCTGTATGGGCAAACGAAGGTGTAAGAGAAATCGGGATTTCGACGAAGGATTTGAATTGGAATTTAGAGTATAACTGGTTGATACATATGTATATATATTTATATATATATATATAAAATATATGCATATATATTTTATATAGTTTAAGAAATATTTTATAATTTATTCTTTCAAAATTATTGTTGAAATATTGTCCAAAAATAAAAATAATTATACATTTATATCTATTGATTAAAAATTAGTCGAATTTGATAGGTTTCGGTTTATAAAATTTACACGTTTTGTTTTACAGTATTTACGAAAAACGGGCAGAGTTTCCTCTGTTTTTGGACAATCTCGACAACACAAGTTGTCGATTTATTTGTCAAAATTCAACAAGTAACAAAACATTATATATTTATACAAGTTTTATAACGGAAATATGTGTATTTATACAAGTTTCAAAACACGATTAATTAACAAGTTCGACTAGTGTTTCACGATTAAACCGTAACTAAAATATAAACAATAATAATAAAATTTGCGTTGTTTAGGATTATACCAAGTCTTTGTGTCGGAACGTCGAACCACTTGACCGAGTTGACCGACTCAACTGAATTGACCAGTCCTGACCCGAACCAAAACTGTTGACTCGAACATAACTCGAACCAAACACCCGAACATACTGAGCTGACCCGCTAAACACCTGAACCCGAGCCGAATAAAACCCGAACAGATTGAAATGAACTCAAAACTGACCGAGACCGACCCGAACCTGCTCCAATCTGAACCAAAACTTAAGCAGCCAAGACGTTACCACCACTTGATATCTCCGGTGTCGGCGTGGCTCCGACCGCCGCTGGTCAGACGTCGACCACCACTGCTGATTCATCATAACAAAAGAAAACAATCTGTGTCGATTAACACTTGACATTAAAGAATGAATCTCAAAAGAAACGAGGGAGGTAGGATGTGTTTACCGGAAATTATGTCTGAGAACGCCACCACAGCCGCTCGTCGGCATCATCACCGCCCTCAGTAACATCGCCGGTTGTAACACCTCGAAAATTCATGTCCAATAAAATAAAGACACGTGTCATGTAAGTCAAACGTGTCAGGAACCCGGATCAAATAAGGATGTATGGTAGGATTTGAAAAGGGGCGTCATGTTATTAAAATACCTCTGAACGACCCAAGGGTGACATGTTATTAAAACACCTCTGAGCGACCCAAGTTATAAATCCCAAGATCCTTAAATTATTTTGATAAACATCTGATATGTTAGCCGGTTGTTTCTAAATAAATAAAATTTCCATTTTCATATGGAAAAATTGGATTCTGTAAATTATTACTACAACCTTCGGTAAATAAATCTTGGATTTAAAGGAGTTACACTTGAAATTTAAATCCTGTCTAACCTTTATGAGAATCCAAGATGAATTCTTGAGAATTCCGTCATTCAAACCTTACCATAAGGATCCAAAGTGAGAATGTTCATGCAAGGCATGCAAAATCCTGCCCATATGGTCCCCTACAGCAGTAAAAGCCTAAGAATTCGGAGTTTACAAAGTTGCATGGTCAATACTTGGAAGTTAGCAAATTTTTTGTTTCTGGTCATCAAATACGTACCGTATAGCCCTAGGCTTACGGTCCGCAAGGATCATATCTGGGCGCATCAGACAAAGGTCGGTTACGGTCCGCAACCACCTAAGCTTACGGTCCGTAACAGATTGATACGGACCGCAAGGATCTTGGCTTACGGTCCGTAAGCCTGTCGCTGGCAGTAGGTTTTGGACAGCTGCCTGTTCAGCCTGTTGCACCGCCTTAGTAATGTGGTTTTCGAAATCAGGGGCATGATAGGCAGTATATAGCTTCTTAGGGACACCTGGGATGATCTTGTAACAATCATAGACTACTTTGGCATGATCATGGGCAATGGGGTTCACTATATAAGGAGTTGAAGTTGTGAACATTGGACTTGCTCACTTGCAAAATATTTCAAGCATTCTCTGGAGCTTCTCTGGACAACAATCAAGTTTCTCTTAAGTCCCTAATCTTATTTAGGACCATTGTAACTATTCCTAATCATTCTTAGTTCAGTTTAGTTTAGTAATTAGCTAAAAGTCAAACCATCGTAATTACGATTTGACTTCGAGATTAAACAATAATTACTCAGTCAAATCTCGAATTAAAAATACCTATAAGTAGGTAATTATGTGGGTAACAAACCCTTAAAAGGGTACTTTCAGATTCCCACTCTAACTATGTTAATTGTCGAGTCAAAGCTTAATTTTAAAAAGTCAACAGAATGCTTTATTCAATATTAATGCATAATTAGCAATGTAGGATACATGCAACCTGTTTGATCATTAATATAACTTGGTAATTAATATAAGAACATGTCTAAACATGTTCAACTCGACAATTTTCAGTTTAGGCTCGGTTTGGAACCGAAAGTCGCATAGTTTGACTTCTGCTTTGACTTTCAGTTCTTACCCGTTTAAGCCAAGTTTAGGATTGCCTTAGAGTTTTTTTGGACCTAGTTACATGTTAGTATAACCCTCTGTGATTATACAACTTGGTTCACTAGACATCTAGTTCATATGCACGTTTCCGTTAATTGCTTAAATGTTGACTTTTATGCCCTCTTCACCTTAAAATGTGAATTTTGAAAATGTAAAAGAGTAGACACCTTAGTTACTGATTTATAAACATGTACCTAAAATTTGACATCAGTTTGAGGTCTAGATTAAGAGTTATGCGCATTAGCGTAATTAAAAGCATTCTTAGTAATTAATTGGCGTAATTAGCATATAGCCTATCTAAACCCAAATTTTTATACAAAACTTATTATCTACTGATATAAAATAATATTTTGGGATTTTTAGAAATTTTTATTTATTTTTAGGCTGAGCATAACTTAGAATTCTAAGCTTAATTCTGTTATTGACGGTTTTTGCCACTTTGGGCTATAAAATGAGTGTTATAAATCATTTTGACCTCAAACCTTTTTCTACTGATTTATTATGTTAAATAAATTATTTTGAGCCTTCTGGAATTATAAAATATCAGCCTTCTACACCAAACCCGGAAATGGCTCCAAATCGCCTTTTTAAGCGTTTTTAACGCATAGTATGTATTAGAACTATTTTAAACATATAAGGTTTGATGCCTACTGATATTTTTAGTAAATTTTTATATTTTAACAGTAAGCAAAAGTTTTAAACTCAGATTTCCAGTTTTGACCTTTTAAGTCTATGTGAAATTACCAAAATGCCCCTAAGGTGCATAGTTTGGTTTTAAATGATAAATTTCACATATATCTGGTACCCTACTGTTATAACTTATTAAATTAAGTATGTTTACTAAATAAATCAGACCTGTAACTCAGATTACTAATTAAACTCTTTTATAACGCTTTAAAATGAGCAAAATGCCCTTATGAGGCATAGTTTGGGTTTAAAACCATTTTGGGCATAATAGGAAATATCTTACTGATATCACAGCATATTTAAGGCATATTAATTCAGGAAACTTGTATATGACTCTTATGGTTACTCGTTACGCACTTTACGCATTCGGATCAGCTTATGTAACTAGTTTACACATATTAGCCGAAACGGGTCAACCCATATCATTTTTGTCTCAAAATCCAGAATGTGATTAAGTTACCCATATTAAACAAGTGTACAAGCTTGTCGGGTCAAAACCACATTCTAATACGGTCTTCGCTTATTTATGCGATTAAACCGTATTCGTTCTTTAAAACTAACCGGTCTAAGCTTAGGCTAAATTAAAGACCCGTTAGGATTCTAATAGGTTATTATAAACCTTCGTTCCAGAATAGGAGATCCAGTAAAAGATACGTGCACTTGCTTATTGTGAATTATACTTGCAAAGGTAAATACTTTTAACTTATTTTCCCTTATACGAGCTTGGGGTACGGTATATAAAATACCGCTTGGTCGGGCAATTGACCTTAACTCATTAGTAGTTGAGTATTATCAATGTGACCCGTTTGAAAATTTGTTTTGTTTGTTTTACGCCTTTGGGAGTTTAATGACCATGTCCCGGATATCCTTGGCATCATTCATGAAATGGCCACGACCTTAACACGCGGGTGTAGGCGTACACCCGACAGTGTGTTTATATTTATTAAAGTATAACCGTTGGTTTCCCACCGCGGGACTATACTTTGTGGTGTGTCTATTAATCTTAAACCCGGCACGAACCGGGCGACTAAACGCATAACAAACATGTAATTCTTTTACAAGTTTAAAATTTGATTAATTATCCCAAGTTATAAAAAGTTTTGTGCCATGTGCATTCAAATCAATTTTAAACATTTTCAAAATGAGTCGGTTAAATTGTATTTACCAGTGTAAACTGACGTATTTTCCCCAAAAAAAGGTTAAGTGCAGGTACTACACGTAATAGGCTGGCCTCTCCTTAGCATCACTTAGAAGTCTCGCAAGCTTGGATGCCTTTGTCTGTTGAACTATATTTCCTTTTTCTTGTGATCCGCCTGTGGATCCGTTTCAACTACCTTGTGATACTTTATATTATAATAAATTTGGTTGAAATGAATCTATCTATCTTTTGCTTCCGCTGTGCATTTATATATTGTGTTGTTTGACTATGATGATATCAACTACGTCACGATACTCTCCACCGGGCCCACCGGTGACTCACGGAAATATCGGGGTGTGACAGGTTGGTATCAGAGCCAACGCTGAGTGAATTAAACACTAGCCTTTTGTGTTTAATCTCAGTTACACAAATTGCACATTCCTTGATCCTCGAGTCTAGACAAATAACATAAGACAAATTCTGTTTTGACTTATTTTGTCTTTCATTTTATATAGTTTTGTTGTTATCTTAATCATGTTTGCAGGTAAGAATGCCGCCATGATTCTTCATAGGTAGAGGAAGAGGTAAGGGGACATTCCGTGCCCCCAGTGACGATGAAGCCAGACCTTCCCACCAGCGTACGCCCTCCATCAACATGAGCACGAGTCCCCAGGAACCCTGGAGGACATACATCGAATCCGGGAGACGATCCGTCTCTCTAAGCTCTTCACCATCATACCTTCATTCGTTTGGACCTTATTCGGAAAACGAACCACAAGCTTCTTTTATACCCCTTCAACGATCAAACTCTCACCATTCTTTTGGTGACCCAACACCCGCCTTCCAGAGCCGGTTCAACCCGGCTAACTACATTCAAGAGCCAACGGGTTTTAACCCATTGGGCCCCGAAGACCATTTCCCTGAAGCTTAGGGAATGGACATGGATGAAGATCCGGAGCCTGTAGCGCCACAAACCGGAACCCCTAACCATCCCATTGAGATCTTCGATGGGTCCTCGTTACATGGATCGCCTTACCGCGGTCCAGATAGTTACCAGGCGAGATTCAACCAGATTGATTGGTATTTTACCCCTTCTGAGCACTCGTCTCCGTACCAGCAGCAGCAGCAGGAGCAGCAGCAGGATCCTTCGGAGGATTCTTGTTTTGTGGCAGTTACTCCGCCACCACCACCACCACCACCAGTTGTGCAACCGCCTCCGGAGCCACCGAGGCGGAGAAGGTCAAACGCACGGATATCCGCGCAAGGAGGAGTGCATATCAGCACCCCTCAACCTTCGAGTGGCAGCCACTATCCGCCACTTTATGAAGACCCGCAGATGGGGGGACCTTCAAACCCCGTCTCGGAAGTAGACCCTGCGCCTGTAGCGCCACCCTCGGGTTTTGATAACCCAATCCCTGCATACGCCGGTTCAGTGGCGTATAACCCATTCGAGCTACCGGGTCACACCCACTACAATTATGCCAATGTGGACCCGTACCAGGAGGCATGGAACTACAACGCCCTCCACCCAGAAGGACCTTATGGAACTCCTTGGGGAACTGGGTACCCACCTCATGGGTATCATCAGCAGCCGCCTCCTCAACCTCCACTATATCAGCAACCCCCGCAGATGTCTCCACCACAGCATCAGGAGATTTTGCAAAATATTAGGGAGGTGCGGCATGAATTGCGGGAAGACCGAAGGCACAACCGAGGGATGTTCAAGACCTTGGCAAACTTAATTAAGGGGAAAAGCAAGAAGGATCACTAAACCCTTTACTTGTTTGCTTAATTTTGGTGTTGTAATCATGTCCCTGCGTGGACATTTGTTTCTGTATTATGCCCCTGCGTGGGCGTATCTTTTTGTATTCTGCCCCTGCGTGGGCATGTCTTTCGGTTGACCCCTGCGTGGGTATGCATATTTATTTCGCCCCTGCATGGGCATGTTATTTTGTAGAAGTCCCGTTTAGGGCAAAATTGGTACTGTTTAAAATTATGATGGTATGGTTTAAACTTTAATTTTCATATTCATTGTTAATTATATGCATAAACATAAGACATAAAATAAATGAAAATAACTTTCTTATTGAAAGATCTACCATTATATTAAAATGGCAAAAATTTAAAAAGGACAAGACCTAGCCATATGTCGTCTTAAGACAAGGCCAAGATGGTAGTTCCATAATTAGATTCAGACCCAATTTAACATCTCAATTTAGGATTGTTCTGCGTTAATGATTAAAAGAATCTTGAAGGTAAAACCTAGCCTATATGTCATTGCAGACATGGCCAAGATGGTAAAACCTATCTAACAGATTCCAACCCATCTTACCATCTGTAAGTATGCTAACATTTTTGGCAAACTGTGAATCGTTAAAGTCACACAGGCCATCCTGTAAATAGGGTTAATTTTAATTCCCTTAATTATATAACCATCCCTTAAGGATGAAGTGCCTACGGGCAATAATTAATGTCCTCTGGGACTAAAGACAAGTGGTAGCCTATGACTCCCTGTCAAGAAAAGGTGATGAACTATGGTTCAAACCTAAATACCTGGATGCTGTAAAATCCTGGTTTTATAATTAAATTAAATTTGTCTACGTGACTAGGCCTTATGTGTTATTATTAATTTATAATTAGGATGGTAATAAAGATCCTACATTGTAACAAATTAACCTAAAATGGCAAATTAAAACCATGGTTAATAAAATATAAAATACTGTAAAAGCTTCTAAATAAAACCTTGTCCATTATTTCTATATGTAGCAATTGAAGCTACATGGCCGGGTCGGATGAAGTAAACAGTCATCCGGTGGAAAACCACGAGAATGCTAAGATACAGATGACCGCTGCAGAACTGCAAGCTCTTGTAGATAATGCTGTTACAAAGGCTATTGAGTGACAGTATAATGAGTCCAGTGGATCTCAAAGTAGGACCTTATCTACACCACATCCTAAGCCTAAAAGTCATTCTGAGGCTCACAGCAAGCCACCATCTACCCCACCTAATTCTAAAAAAGATGAGTCTAAGAAAGATGATGATAGACATTCCTCTAACCAAAACAGTGTTCCCTTTAAGAAGATTGTGTTTGATGATGCACCACGTGCTAAGTCCTGTACATATAAATATTTTGTATCTTGTAAACCCTGGGATTTTACTGGGGAGAAAGGGGCGGTGGATTGCATGACTTGGTTGGATGAGATGGACACGGTGGTAGACAAAAGTGGTTGTGCTGAAAGGGACATTGTGAAGTTTGTGTCACAGTCTTTTAAGGGTGAAGCCCTAGCATGGTGGAGATCGTTGATTCAGGCCACCGGGAAAGTCCCATTGTACAACATGTCTTGGGAACAATTTGTTGCTCTTATCAAAGAGAACTACTGCCCTCATCATGAGGTTGAAAAGATAGAATCTGATTTTCTATCTCTGGTCATGAAGAACCTGGATTGCCAGGCTTATCTCACGAGCTTTAATACTATGTCACGGTTGGTTCCTTACCTTGTGACCCCGGAACCCAAGAGAATCGCTCGTTTCATTGGGGGTTTGGCCCTAGAAATAAAGGCAAGCGTGAAGGCCTCTCGGCCCGCTACTTTCAGGTCCGCACTGATATTTCCCTGTCCCTCACATTGGACGCGGTCAGACAAAGATCGCTGCGGAACACGGACGTTGAGAAGAGAAAGCATGATGATGACAATTCACACCGGTCAAACAAGAAGCACAAGGGAAGTTATGACCACAAGAAGGGGTCGGGATCTAAGAAAGAAGATCAACAATCGGGTGATAGACCCAAGTGCAAGACTTGCAAAAAGCACCACTTTGGGAGGTGCAGGTTTGAGCAGAAGTTCCAATCCCAGCCGAAGGCATGTGGGATTTGCAAGTCCTCTGAGCACAGGATCCTCGAATGCAAAAAGCTGAAAGATGTAACTTGCTACAGTTGCAATGAAAAGGAGCATATCAAGACGAATTGCCCAAAATTAGCAAAGAAAGCCGAGGAGGGAAAGAAGACCAACGCTAGAGTCTTCCAAATGAATGCACAAGAGGCTATCCAGAATGACAATGTCTTAACAGGTATCTTTCTCATTAATGATGTCTATGCAAGGGTACTTTTTGATTCTGAAGCAGATAAGTCCTTTGTAGATAATAAGTTTTGTGAGTTGTTAAGAATACCTGTTAAAGCCTTAAGTGTGAAATATGAAGTGGAATTAGCTGATGGAATCGTAGAAACAGCTTCGACTGTATTAGATGGATGTGTCATATCCATTAGGAACCACTCTTTTCCTTTGTCCCTATTACCTTTTAAGCTAGCCGGATTTGATATAGTAATAGGCATGGATTGGTTATCGCATAACCAAGCTCAGATTTTCTGTAACAAGAAACAAGTGGTGATCAAGACTCCGTCTGGTGAACCACTTACCATTCAGGGGGATACTCAACATGAATTACCTGAGCAAGTGGCTATGCTTAAGGCATCCAGATGTCTGAAGAAGGGTTGTGTCATCTATATGGCACAGGTAACCATTGATGAGAAGAAGCCTAAGATTGAAGATATACCAGTCATTTCTGACTACCCTGAAGTTTTCCCGGAAGAACTACCTGGTTTGCCACCAGATAGGCAAGTGGAATTCAGGATCGACATCATCCCCGAAGCTGCACCTGTGGCGAGAGCACCTTATAGATTAGCACCAACAGAGATGAAGGAATTGAGGACGCAGCTAGATGATTTGCTAGCCAAAGGTTTTATTAGACCTAGTTCGTCTCCATGGGGAGCACCAATCTTGTTCGTCAAGAAGAAAGATGGGTCGATGCGTTTGTGCATCGATTACCGTGAGCTTAATAAGGTCACTATCAAAAATAGGTATCCTTTGCCCAGGATCGATGATCTGTTCGATCAATTGCAAGGGGCAAGCTACTTTTCTAAGATTGACTTAAGGTCAGGCTATCATCAACTAAAGGTTAAAGATGAAGATGTTCACAAGAATGCATTTAGGACTCGTTATGGTCATTACAAGTTCCTAGTGATGCCTTTTGGGCTCACTAATGCACCAGCCGCGTTCATGGATCTCATGAACCGTGTCTGCAAGCCCTACTTGGATAAATTTGTCATCGTCTTCATTGATGACATTCTCATTTACTCAAAGAGTCAAGCCGACCATGAGAAGCATCTCTGTTGTATACTGAAACTGCTTCATCAAGAAAAGCTCTATGCCAAATTTTCAAAGTGCGAATTTTGGCTTCGTGAAGTCCAATTCCTTGGACATGTTGTTAGTGAGCGTGGTATCCAGGTAGATCCCACTAAAATTGAAGCTATTATGAACTGGCAAGAGCCAAAGACACCTACGGAGATTCGTAGTTTCCTAGGCTTAGCAGGATACTACAGACAATTTATTGAAAACTTCTCAAGAATTGCAGCACCCCTGACTTTCCTCACCCGCAAGAAAAGCAAGTTTGATTGGGGGCCTAAGCAGCAAGAATCCTTTGATATTCTGAAGCAAAAGTTGAGCAACGCTCCTGTATTGACGTTACCTGATGGAATTGATGAGTTTGTAGTATATTGTGATGCATCACACACCGGAATGGGTTGTGTGCTCATGCAGAAAGGCAAAGTTATTGCCTACGCTTCACGACAGTTAAAAGTGCATGAAAAGAATTACACCACCCATGACTTGGAGTTGGGTGCCGTTGTATTTGCTCTAAAACTGTGGAGGCATTATTTGTATGGTACAAAGTGTGTGATCTATTCTAATCACAAGAGCCTTCAACATCTGTTTAATCAGAAGGACTTGAATATGAGGCAACGATGATGGATGGAAACTTTAAATGATTATGACTGTGAAATAAAATACCATCCTGGCAAGGCAAATGTAGTCGCTGATGCCTTAAGTAGAAAGGAGATGGTGAAGCCTATAAGGATCAATGCCAAGAGCATTGAGGTAAAGAATAGTTTGAACGAAAGGTTCTTAGCTGCACAGAAGGAAGCTGTGTTGGAAGCTAACTACCCTGGGGAAAAGCTAGGAGTAACTGAAGAACAGTTATCCTGTGGCAAGGACGGGATCCTGAGATTAAATGGACGAATTTGGGTTCAAGTTTATGGAGGACTTCGGAATGTTATTCTCCAGGAAGCCCATAGTTCCAAATATTCCGTTCATCCTGGAGCTGATAAGATGTACCAGGATCTAAAGGCAAACTATTGGTGGATAGGCTTGAAAAAGTCTATAGTCGCCTATGTAGCTAAATGTTTGACGTGTGCGCAAGTCAAGGCTGAACATCAGAAACCGTCAGGTTTGCTACAACAGCCTGAACTTCCCACATGGAAGTGGGAGATGGTGACAATGGATTTTATCACCAAGTTGTCAAAGACAAAGAAAGGAAATGATACTATATGGGTGATAGTAGTTAGACTGACTAAGTCAGCACATTTCCTACCCATTAAGGAGACTTATAGCTCCGACATGTTGGCCCAATTGTATGTAGACAAGATTGTGTCCCTACATGGCGTACCAGTATTTATTATCTCTGACAGGGATACTAGGTACACTTCACATTTTTGGAAAAGCTTCCAACAATCCTTGGGCACACAGTTGAATTTCGGTACGGCTTACCATCCTCAGACAGACGGACAGAGTGAGCGTACAATCCAAACGTTGGAAGACATGCTTCGTGCATGTGTAATTGATTTAGGTGGTAGCTGGGATAACCACCTGCCCTTGATAGAATTCTCCTATAACAATAGCTACCATACAAGCATTAAGGCTGCACCTTTTGAGGCGTTATATGGTAGAAAGTGCAGAACGCCTATTTGTTAGGCAGAAGTAGGAGAAGTTCAATTATCAGGACCTGACTTGGTCTTTGAAATAACGGACAAGATTGTCCAGATTCACGACCGTCTGAAAGCTGCCAGGGATAGGCAGAAAAGCTACGCTTATATAAAGCGTAAACCTGTGAAATCGAGGTTGGTGATAAAGTTTTGCTTAAAGTATCACCCTGGAAGGGAGTGATGCGATTTGGTAAGAAAGGTAAGTTAAGCCCGAGGTATATAGGACCATTCGAGGTCATCGAATGTGTAGGGTCAGTGGCTTACAAGTTGAGCTTACCTGAAGAGCTCAGTGTTATTCACAATGTATTCCACGTCTGCAATCTGAAGAAATGTCTAGCTGAGGAATCACTAGTCATACCATACACGGATGTGCACATAGATGAGAGCTTGAAATTTTTGGAAAAACCTGTGTCGATTGAGGATCGAAAGGTAAAGAAGCTTCGAAGGAAGCATGTACCTATCGTCAAAGTCAAATGGGACGCCCGTAGAGGTCCCGAATATACGTGGGAGTTAGAGTCCACCATTAAGGAGAAATACCCTCAATTGTTCTAGCAAATCTCGAGGTCGAGATTTCTTTTAAGGGGGTGAGGATGTAACACCTCGAAAATTCATGTCCAATAAAATAAAGACACGTGTCATGTAAGTCAAACGTGTCAGGAACCCGGATCAAATAAGGATGTATGGTAGGATTTGAAAAAGGGCGTTATGTTATTAAAATACCTCTGAACGACCCAAGGGTGACATGTTATTAAAACACCTCTGAGCGACCCAAGTTATAAATCCCAAGATCCTTAAATTATTTTGATAAACATCTGAGATGTTAGCCGGTTGTTTCTAAATAAATAAAATTTCCATTTTCATATGGAAAAATTGGATTCTGTAAATTATTACTACAACCTTCGGTAAATAAATCTTGGATTTAAAGGAGTTACACTTGAAATTTAAATCCTGTCCAACCTTTATGAGAATCCAAGATGAATTCTTGAGAATTCCGTCATTCAAATCTTACCATAAGGATCCAAAGTGAGAATGTTCATGCTGTAGGATCGATTTGACCGATCAAATGAGTCAATTTGAGTCAATACACGCTATTTGGGTAGCGGAAACACTCAAACAACTTAGAATCAGTTAGAATGGAGTAGAAAACAGAAGAATATCACTTTAACACTTGTTTCTCATTCAATAATCTCAAAAAAATCCGGCAGCACTTCGGTTACAACTTGACATGATTATTCCAAAATGAGAAACCAAACAGCCTATTTATAGGCAACCCTAGTTCGCTTGAAATGACAAGTTCATTTCAAGCGAAACACTCATCTAGCTAGTTCGCTTGAAATGACCAATGTCACTTTCAAGCGAACCTACATGTAATTACACATAAATTTACATTTCAGTCCCTAGACTATACAATCTTGTCACATTAGACCCCTAGACTTAAGACATAGGCTTTAGACATTATGCACTAACAAACTCCCCCTTGGATACAGTCAGAGTCTTCAGTCTTGGTCTTCAGTTCTTCATAACGACTTGAATGTTTCTTCACGCTGCTTAGGTTTTTTAATCAGCGACTTCCTAAGCTTTTCATTATCTTCAACAGCTTTCTTCTGTTCAGCTGCTTGTCTTTGAGAAAAAGTCTCACGAAGATATCTATCTTTTTCTTCACGAGCTTTTCGTTCTTTCTCAGCTTTCTTTCTTTCTCTTCAATCAACCACCATTTTGAATTCCATTTACTTTCAGAGTTAATGCCTTTCTGAAAGCAAATAGTTACAACTTGTTGAAACGACATCGCTTGTTCACGGTCTTCAGATTGAAAATGAATTTTGTTGATGAATAAACATTCAATATCCTTCGCTGAGCAGTTAACCAACAACATCGGGTCATAGATAAAAATCTCTCTAATCTCTTTCCCAGCTCGATAAGTAATCACTGCTTCAGTAGATCTACAACTGTATACCCATCCCATAAAGCCTTTGTAGAAATCATGTTCCATCTTAGGCATAGGAATGTTCTTCATTGTTTTTGGCTTTTTCACATTCAGAATAACTTCTTCAATCCCTGTTTCAGGATTAACTCTTCTCACTTTCTTTGGATAATGAGGCTTCCAATGTTTGAAATCTTTCAAAGCTTCAAACTTGATAAAACCCCACATTACAATATCATTCTTCCTGACTGGATAATCCAAAGTTCTTACTTTTGATAATTCATCCACATCCCACCATGGAAGGGACATAATATCATATAACTTCTCAAAATACTGAACTCCGCATTCTCTTCTAATCGCATACGCATTAACTTGAGGTAAGAATCCCCAGCTAATGATGTCACCCATCGACACTTCTCTATCTCTTTGATAATATTTCAGGGGACGTTTGAACTTTCTTTCATTGATGTTTCTAAACCACTTTTTGCTTTCTTCTTTCAAAGGATCTTTTGTAGTACCATCGAAGTTTTTATCTTTAAGAATTTCTTCAACTTTCCTCATCAGTTCATCTTTATTCTCTTGAGTGAAAAATTCCATCAACGTTGGAAACTTTGAGGTATCTTCAGTTACATTATCTTCATCTGTGCAGTCTTCAACTTCAACACGATCATAAAGATCTGCATCTTCCACATATTTATACTGATATTCAACCTCTTGATTCACATCAAATGCATTCAACTCTTCTTCAAAATCAAATTTGAAATCAGGATCATCAGTACGCGTCAACTCTTTAATGTCATCCAACGTATAAGTGTGTCTAATTTCCCCTTCTTCAACTTCAGGTTCAATTCTCAAGATCAACTTTTCAACATTTTCAACGTTTTTATCACCAACAGACTCCCCCTTTCCAGATACATCCTCTGTCTCTTCATTCGCTGCATCATTCATCAGATCATCAGCTGTTTGTTCTTTAGATGTTTCGGAAACTGGAATCCCTGTTGCACCTTGATCATCATCTTTGTCATCTTTACTCGAACTACTCGCAGAAAATACTTTCTCATCATCATCATCATCATCCTGATCATCTTCATCCTCTTCATCGTCACTTTCTTCAACAATACTTTCTTTATCACATATAGTAGGAATCGAAGAAATTGGTTGAGGATCTTCAACAGGAACTACTGCTAACACTATAGCCCTTTCCTCAGATATACCTTCAGGTTCCTTCCCTTTCTTTTGCATCTCAGCATCAATAGCAGCTTGTTTCCGAGCTCTAATTTCTTTAATGTTAATTTCATCAAATTGTTGTTCAACAGACTTACCAAGCAATTTCTCTAGCACTTTATTCATCATATACATCTTGTGCTCTTTCTGTAATTTTGCTTCTTCCAATTCTTTATTCTTGAGCTCAAAATACTTGTTATGTTCATCTTTACGTTTCTTTTCTTCCATAAGCTCTGCAATTTGAACTTTCATGATATCAATCTCCGCTTCATCAGCTTCGATCTTCTTTAAAAGAGCTGCATTTTGAGCTTCAACAGTTTTAACACGTTTACTCAATCGTTTGTTTTCAGCTATAACTGCTTCAACTTTGTCATCAACACTTTTAACTTGCACATCAGTTGCAAAGTTAAAATCTCCGTATTCTTCAAGACTAATACCCTCCGGAATACCAGGAAAAGATTTGTATCCAGCAGATCCAGGTGTGGTTTGAGTGTGAGGTTGTGAAGATGTTGGTGTATGGAAGATGTGTTGTGAAGTAAATTCAGGTTGTTGTTGTGGTGAAAAATGAAGTGGTGATTGTTGTGGTGATGTTGGTTGTTTTGGTGGTGATTTAGGTGATGAAGATTCATGTGGTGGTGATAGAACATGTGGTGGTGATGATGGTTTACTTGCTTCTGGAATAGGTTTACTGCCCATCAAGATCTTTAATGTCTTTGGTTTCTTTGGAGTTTGCACGAGCTTTCTTACAACTCTTTTCTTCTTTTCTTTTGTACTTGTTTGAGCTGGAACCTCTTCTAGTGAAGGTATATACGGCTCATCATCATCTTTTCTACTTCTCTTTTTCTTTTGCTGCAGAGACTACAATCTTATAGCATTCAGTTTCATCAATATCATCATCAGAAGAAGTAGTATCTTTGTCAACATCATCACTTTTAGCACCTTTAGCAACTTGTTCTTTCTCAGGTTCATTAACACGAGTCAAATCTTTCAACAACTTTTGAGAATTTAGAGATAAACGAACATCAATATCAACATTAGCTTCAGCTACAGTCTCAGCTTCAACTTCTTTCTCAACCTCTATTTCTTCATCAGATTCATCAATCAACAACGTTTGAGCTTTCTTTTGTTTCTTCTTTGGTTGAGATGAGGATCCTTCATCTTGCTACACTTTTGGTGTAACCTTTCTGGTCCTCTTCTTTTGTTCCTTCACAAACCATTCATTTCTTGTTGGTTTAAAACCTTCAAGAGCTGTTAGTTCTTCAGCATAACCTGCTTCCTTCATCTCTTCTTCATTTCTCCAGTTTTGGTGATTAACTGGATCTGGATCCTGATAATTTCTATCTTTGATAGCACCAAAGAATTCAGCTTTCTTTATTGGTTTAGGATGATTTGGATGATAACGTGTCAATGCCTTAACTGAATCATTATCCATGTGAGATAGAATCAACAAATCATTAACTTCATCTCGAACAATCCCTAGATACGCATGATCGATCATCATTTGGATGAATCTTGGATATACCCAAGACTTCCTCTTTGACTTCACTTCATCCACCATATAATGAAATACAATATGCGAAAAGTTGTACTTCTTGTTCAGAACGAGAGCAACTATCATGTTCATATGGTAATCAAGCATAGCATCGTAACTTCCTTTTTGGTGGCTTAACGCTTGTAACACCGAATGAATCAAAAACTTGTAGGGCTTCGTAAACTTTGACTTTAAATAATTTGCAGCGTTTAAAGCTCCAATGTAGCCCATTCTTAGCAAGCAACCTTTCACCATTCTCTCCGGAAATTTTGTTGGAGAATTTTCTTCATCCGGAAAATTTATCACTTCTCGTACGTATGCCTTAGATATAATGATTGGTTTCTTCTCATTATCTATCTTGACAAGCGAACTAATTACTTTTCCTTCCTCGTCATATGCTGCGTGCTTCCAGAAACACTTAATATGAGAATTGAAAACCAAGCGTTTATCTGTTAGAGCCTTTTGCAATGGTATTCTCCTCATAAACTCCAAAATACTTCCAAATTCCGACAGCTTTGGAGCGATTGTTTCATCAAGTTCACAACAACTGTTGTGTAGCGGATTAAACAACAGTTTCGATGGCTGAAACAACAAGAAAAACACACAAATGAGATTACTTAAAAATCTTCAATCTCAAATAACATTCAAGCGAACACAAAAGAATTTTCACTTCAAGCGAAACTATTTAAAACATGTATTTCAAGCAAATCAGCATTAATCAATATTCAAGCGAACAGACCAAAACAATTCTTTTCAAGCGAATGTATTTCAAGCGGATGCATTTCAAGCGGATGCATTTCAAGCGAATGCATTTCAAGCGGATGCATTTCAAGCCAATGCATTTCAAGCGAACATAATCATTTCGCTTGTATTAGAACTTTCCATCCAAAGTGTTTTCAAGCGAATCCAAACATAAAGCCTTTCGCTTGAAACTGTCAATCAATTCTTTTCAAAAATTTCATGTCCTGATGTTCAAATTGATCATAGATCTGTATTCTATGGTTGATTCCGAGTTCAATGGTACCATTTTTATCAGTTAACACCCTCTCATCACTCCTAGATCTAAGATCAACGAACTGCACAATCATCGAACCTAAGAAATCAAATATCTGATACAATCAAATATACAAAAACTGATCTATACTTGATTCCGACTACAAAAATACCTAAATCGTTCATTTTAGATCATGTTAAAAGCCCTAATTCTAAGTTTCAAAAGTTGTTCATCACCGATATTCAAGAAACAGAGGATTTTGGTTCAAAATCGTGTAATCACTTACATTCACCATGTTAATAGTTGAGTTTGCCAACTAGTAACACAAGATTTTGGTGAATTTGAACAGAGTAACAGCAAGAAATCAATGAATAAGAGAGATCGCTTGAAATCGCCCTAAGTTCTTTTGAAGCGAAAGAGTAACAATAATCTGTTCAAGCGGAACCCTTTACTATTTATAGACAAGACCAGATCGCTTGAAAGTGCACATGATATTTCAAGCGATCAGTCATTCAAGCGAGATGCACATTGAAGCGAACCAAGTGTATTTCAAGCGAATATACATTTTAAAATTTTCAACTTTTTGATTTTTCCAGATTTTACCGACACACCTAGTTAACCAAGTCCAAGTTAATGACCTCGGTCAACTGTTTAGCCTGCCAAGTCCAAGTTAGTGACCCTGGCTTACCAAATTATGAAGATGTTGTCTTTCTGAAAATGTTTTAAGTTCAAATTAATGAACTTCTCAACTTTTAAGTAATTTCCGATCATTTTTCTCAAACTTTCTGCTTACCCAACCCTCAAGATCCAGACATGTTTAGCACACAAGACTTTGATCATCTGATCCCCAACGCCTGTTGTCGAAAATAAGATGAAACATAAAATCTTTTTGGATTTTGAACATAAAAAGCAATAAACTGTACACACAATCTTTTTGTGAGCGTGTTAGGAGATCATATCAGCATTTGACAAAACACAAGCACCGTTAAGCATAATTTCATACTCAGCTTTAAACAATTCTCCTAGATTGTCGATATACTGATCCTCTTAAATTTTCATAAAATTTTCAATCTGTTCAGGATACGAATTTAGTGTTTTGGGACTTAAACTTTTACATGTGTCCCACCTCAGTATATACTCCCGTATCCAGATCCCAATATTCAGTCTTACAGGTGAATATACCTAGATGATATCTGTAATGGGGTGAATTGCGAGGGCCGTGAGAGCTCAGGTCGATACTCCCGTATACGCAGAGAGATGACGGCTTCGACTTTTCGGTGGGTCCCCTTTGGGGATTTTCTTTACAACAGCACATGATTTGGCATTTTGCAATGTTTAATCATTTTTTATGCTGAGGGTAGGCTTTATAAGTAAAGCAATGCATAAAGTATTATCCGGAAACTAGGTCAGTATTTTCATACAGCAGAAGTTCCAGGATAATACCCCAGATATCACTAAGCATAAAGACCTAGTATCTCGGAAAGAGGGACCTTTCAAACAAGATTTCGGGGGTTACTCATATATCCTGGAGATGTTCCCCACGTAAAAGCAAGTAAATTATGTTTATATCCCAAACAAATCTACTAATTTTGTAAAAACCTATCGGCACATCATCAGCGAGACTGCTTAACGCATATTAATCATTTCATATCTTTAGCATATTGTGTCTGCCTAGCTGATGTACTATCATTTCCCCTATTATACACAAACTCTTTTTCAAGTTTTCTAATGTTTTTGAATTTTGTAAATTTACCATGTTTTTGTATTTTTCTGCGAACTTCTCCCCCTATAAACAAGAACATATTTTTGTGTTTTTGATTTTATCAAAAGCAGAAAATAAACTGTACAAACAAAAACTTGACAACATTGACGTGGATCACATCAGATCGCCATCCTCCTCGGCTTCACACTCGATTACCCTCCCAGAAAACAGATTTTTCATCCCGTTCAATTTCAAAAGATAATTAAATATTTTTCTATCAAAAGGTTTCGTATAAAAATCAGCCTTCTGTTCATCGGTGTGTATGTGTTCAATACGGATTAACTTCTTTTCATAGCAATCACGAATGAAGTGATGCTGTATTTCAATATGTTTAGTTTTCGAGTGGTGAACCGGGTGTTTAGTATTGTTAATTACCGCTTCATTGTCCACAAATATCGGTGTATTCAAGATTGCAAACCAAAGTCTCGCATCTGCTGTTGGATCCAAAGGATCTGAGAGCAACAGCTCGAGGCCGAAACGTATTCTGCCTCGTAAGTAGAGAGCGCAACTGAGGTGTGTTTCTTGCACTACCAGGTTACGAGCCGAGTTCTGAAGAACTGGCACCCAGCAGTGGTGGACTTTGCATTCTGCTTGCAACTACCATAATCTGAATCAGCAAAACCTGTAAGAGAGAAATCTCCAGACTTAGGATACCACAAGCCGGTGCTTGGGCAGCCTTTCAAATACCGTAAGATACGTTTCACTATCGTCAGATGTGACTGGTGCGGGCTTGACTGATATCGTGCACACAAACACGTCGGATACATGATATCCGGTCGAGAAGCAGTAAGATACATCAAGGATCCAATCATTGATCGATACAGTGTCTCTTCGACTTTCTCTTCACTCTCGTCGGGACAAATCCCGTGATTCTGAGCTAAAGGGGTTGCTGCTGGACTAGATTCAGCCATGTTAAATTTCTCCAGAATATCATTCACATACTTTGTTTGATGAATGAATATTCCATTGGGCATTTGTTCAACTTGTAACCCGAGAAAGAACTTCATTTCCCCCATAGAGCTCATCTCTGATCGATGTCGTAAGGTCGGTCAAAAATACAATTAGAAGTGTCCTATTCACCTTTTACTAGTAAAGGGCAAGTAGGGTGTCGAATCCTCGGGGAATCAGTGGGAAGTATGAAAGCTCGTTGTTTTAATTATCATCTATGTCTAAACTAATTGCTTTTTTGCAGTTTTGAGAATGATTGTGAAAAACAAATATAAATTAGAGTTGTAAACAATTGTGAGAAAAGGGACCAATCTCCGGGTTTTCAGGTTATGCAGAAAATCAGGTTACTTAGTTACCACTATTTGGAAATCACATAGACATGATTCGTAAAACTTGTTTTGATAAATAATTAACGGGCAATATATTTGATTGCAATGATCCACGATCGAAACCAAAAGATTGATGCAAATGAATAGTAATCCAATTAATTACCAATTTTAGATTTCATAAACATTAACCGGTTCAATGATTAAAGGTTTAAACAATGACAATTTAGAATTTAATCCCAATCGTTGATGAAACAAACCAAATAATTGATGAACTTGAATGAATACGATAATCAAATATTGTTTAATCAAAACAAGAAACAATAAAAAAAAATGACTAACCGAATGATTAATCGATTCTTAATCCAAAAGGTGTAAACATACGCAAACCCAACGTTTCACACATAAACCCTAATCCCGGAGACGGTCGCAGGAGAACTAGCCGCTCATGACGCGTGACAAATCTTCCGAAGCTTCAAAAAGAGATGAACACATGATTGACTTGAATATTGAGTGCGGAATGATGATGATCGATGATGTGTGTGATGATGGGAGCCAGAAAAATAATGAAGTTGCTCCCCCTCCTCGATATGTTTGATGCCAATTTTGTGATAAAGGAGCCGTCCCTTATGCATTAGGGTTAAACCCTTTTAAAATCCCTCCACAAAAACATCACGTGCAAACCATGTTTCTAGCCGTAAGCCCAAGTCAAATGCCGTAAGCCCCAACTATATGCTTCTGTTTCTTCTCGTGGCCACCTGATAAAAACCGTAAGTTACGGTTCTTCGGCCGTAAGTGACATGTGAGAGCCGCTATTTCTTTTTGTTATTGCATGCTTTCTTTCTCTTTTTTTTAATTGTTCCCCTCACAAAGAAAAGAATTCCTCCACGTGAATCCTAAAACAAGTCAGCCACCACCAGTGGCGGACCCAGGAATTTTTCCATGGGGGTGCGGAAGATTTTTAAAAATTTTAGGCCCCTAGGTACATAAGTAAAAAAATCGGTTGTATCGGGTCGGGTCGGGTCGGTTCGGGTCATGTAAGTCAAAAGAACATCAAACTAAATTTATATATTTGGCAAACACGTCAAACTTTGTACAAACATAATTAAAACGTCGCTCTACGGGTTTTCATTTTTTGAAATCTATCCACTTTCCGCTTGAGAAATCGCGCCATAAAGTCTCTACTCATGGTTCCTATAATCCTATCACAATAAAATTGATCCATGACCATAAGTTCATCGTTCCATAGTCTTTTTGTTTAATTTTAACTTTCAACCATTCAAGCAATCAAACCCTAGTCCCCTATAATTGTGAGTGTAATCACCCCTAAAAATTATCTAAATAACATAATAATCATCTAAAGCAGTAAAGCAATGACTAAACACAAGATTTTTCAAACCTATTTAAGAATTTTACTACCCCTTTCTACCTTAATATCAAGTAAATTCATAAAAAAAAAACAATAAAACTTACCTTTGAAGATCGCCGGTCAGTTTTGGGGCGGATTCCGGTCACTTTCCGGCTGTGATCGACCTGTGTTGTTGCTGCTGATGATGTCGCTTCGCTGGGCAGGAGGGAAAGAACGCAGTGATAGCTGGGCGGGATGATGGGAATTGAAGGGGTGGGATTGATAAATGGGCTTTAGTTTAGTATTTGTATTGTATTTAAGTTAATTGGGTAATGGATATGGGCTACAAATTATGTTAGTGGGCTGCTGGATAATGGGCAAGAGGGCAGAATTTGGTTTGGGTAAGGTAATGGACTAAGTGTATATAATGTATTAAAATAGGTAGTATTTTTATAAAAAAATCAAACTTTACTAAAAAAAATGTATAATATAAATCCATAATATTTTTTACCTATGGTGTGCGTACGAAAAATTCCAAGGGGTGCGCCCGAAAAATTCCAAAGGGTGCGGACGAAAAAATCCAAGGGGTGCGGACGGGATTTTCGTCGGAAATTTACACAAAATTTTTTTTTTCTCGGGGGTGCGCCCGCCCACCCTGGCTTGTAGGTGAGTCCGCCCCTGGCCACCACTTCTTGTCTTTCCCAAATTCTAACTCCAAGGTTCACATCTATGGCTCACGTGATTGTTGTATGATGAATTGTTGACTCCTACCCTCCAAAAGTCTGCCATCCACAATTAATGATGATGTTGACCATTGTCATTTTATCCAACTATATGCATGAAGTTGGCTGCCTCCCACTTTATGCGTATATAATATATTTTGGCTACTTTTCAATTTTGTGAATCAGCAATAATGTGTGATCATGAGATTTTATTATGTTCATCTAAAGAAGTGATGTCCTTCACGAGCAATTAAGTCCCTAGACTTTTCATTCATTAATAATTCTTGCGCATCCAAGCCATGTTTTGCCCCGAAACATATACGAACACCTCCAACGGCTGGATTCACCAATCTCGTATGATCCGCTTCATCTTTAAACCCCGTAACTTCACCAATTTCACGCATTCTACCTACAAACATACCAACACTCGCAATAACCCAATTCCAAGCGTATAATCATATAAAACAAACTAAACCACGTCAGATAAACACTTAAACACTCATGTCTCACACTCTCCATCACATCCCCACACTTACCTTTGATTGTCCTCAAGCAAACCGATACGGAACTACTCATGTCACGGCCCCCGACCCGGTTTGACCCGTTTCAAGAGCCGCGGGACAGAAAATCCTGTGGTATCTATTTAATTTAGTTTAACTGCGGAAGATTTCTTCAGGATCTTTTAAAAACTGCAATTTCCCGATTATTTTATTTCACAACTCGGGATAACCCCGGTAATTTATAATCATAAGATTTCACGGAGAAATCTTTTAGTTTACAAAACATGTTTCTTTATTTTATACTGAGCCACTTCCTTAAGCTTTGTAGTGCTTCTCGGCACTTTTCCTGGATCACAATAGATCACCTGAAACATGTTTGAAAAAGGTTTTGTCAGCGGGAAATACTGAGTGAATCATTCATTTTACTAAAACGACTCGTTTATTATAATTTACAGTATTAAGAGAGATTACAATGTTTCCAAATATCAAACCAACTACCCACAGTATTTTGTCACTCGACCCATTGGCCCATTTGTCCAATGGTGTCTGTGACTATGGTCATATCACCCCTTGGCTAACTCGTTGTCCAATGGTGAAGATTATCAAGTAATGTATACAAAACCCCACATACCGGCTGTAATTTGGTGATTACATAAACTTAATCGCTGTAATTATAACTTTGAAAATAAACATGCTTTTGTAAACAATTTGATAAAAAGAGAATGACTCACATTGCAGATTTAATTTGAGCAGAGCCTAGCCTAAGGATTAGCCTTTTAACCTAAATTTAAATAACAATGCACACAAAACTGGTTAGTAATCAATACAGCATTTACGATAACTCACGAGATTAAACCTTCACAATGAATGACAAAGTGCGATACTTAAACATCTATCGGATTCACAACGAATGACAAAGTGTAATCACTTAAACTTCCATCGGAATCACGACTAATGACAAAGCATAAACCCTAATGTGGGCAGCACTTAAACATCCATTGAATAGTTTAATCGATCGGACATTGAATCGTAGCAGCGATCGAGTTATTACCCTGAATTGCGACAGCACTTCGTGATCAGTGTGTGTTTTTGTAGTATTCAGACAATATCTCAACGTACAATTTGAGTTTTAATGTCGAACGAACGCCCAGAATCAAGTCCCAAACACCCCTATTTATACCTGAAAAACCTCCCCCCTCGCGTGGCGCGAGGGGTTACCCTCTACTATAGGGTAGCCCCATGTGATAGTAGCCTTGCTGAGTTGGTGGCTCGTTAAATTTCGAATTTGACAACAAACTGTCAAGATAATACCGATTAGGGTTTACCCCCCCCCCCCCGAGTTTTAGGGGCCCTGAATCTAATTCCGATTATTCTGAAAATGTTAGGGTTTGTTCAGAATCACTTGGGTTTCTCAATTAGGGTTTCTTAATGGAAAACTTAAAGTAATAATTAGGACCTTTTAATGAGAGTTGTTACATTCTCCCCACCTTAATAAAAATCTCGTCCTCGAGATTTACTGGAATAAATGAGGATACTTTCGCTTCATTTCTGATTTCAGCTCCCAAGTGTATTCAGCTCCTCTCTTTGAATCCCACTTGACTTTGACAAGTACTAATCGTTTGTGTTTGAGAAATTTGATCTTTCGATCTTCTATTTGTAATGGCTTTTCCACAAACTTTAACTTTTCGTTTATCTCTATATCTCGAAGAGGTACTACCAGTGATTCGTCTGATAGGCATTTCTTGAGATTGGATACATGAAATACATCATGTACTCCGGCTAATTCTTCTGGTAGTTGTAAACGATAAGCAACTGGTCCGATACGTTGGATTACTGGAAATGGTCCTACATATCTGGGACTTAGCTTTCCTTTTTTACCGAATCTAACTACTCCTTTCCAAGGAGAAACTTTTAGCAGTACTTTGTCTCCAACTTGGAATTCTAACGGCTTGCATCTATTATCAGCATAACTTTTCTGGCGATCTCGAGCCGTCTTCAGTCTTTCTTTGATTTATGTAATCTTGTCGGTCGTTTCTTGTACTATCTCTGGACCTGATAATTGACTTTCTCCTATTTCTGCCCAACAAACTGGAGTTCTGCACTTTCTTCCATACAGTGCTTCAAATGGGGCAGTTTCAATACTTGAATGATAACTATTGTTATAGGAGAATTCAATCAATGGTAAGTGATTATCCCAATTTCCACCAAAATCTATCACACATGCTCGGAGCATGTCTTCTAGAGTTTGGATCGTCCTTTCACTTTGTCCGTCTGTTTGCGGATGATATGCAGTACTCAGATTTAGTCGAGTTCCCATAGCTTCTTGGAAACTTTTCCAGAAGTGGGAAGTGAAACGACTATCCCTATCCGATACAATGGAGAGTGGAACTCCATGCAAAGATACGACTTCATCTACATACAACTTGGCCAGTCTTTCCATGCTAAAGGTTTCTTTCATTGGTAGGAAGTGAGCAGATTTGGTTAATCGATCCACAATTACCCAAATCGCATCATTACCTTTTCTGGTTTTGGGTAACTTAGTAACAAAATCCATTGTTATAAGCTCCCATTTCCGTACAGGCATCTCTAGTTGTTGTAGTAGACCTAAAGGTTTCTGATGTTCAGCTTTTACTTGTGAACAAGTAAGACACTTAGAAACATATCTAGCTATATCCTTCTTCATGCCTATCCACCAGAAATTCTTTCTTAAATCTTGGTACATCTTATTGTTTCCTGGATGCATAGTATACCTAGATTTATGAGCTTCTTCTAAAATCTTATTTCTTAATTCTCCTTGCTTAGGTACCCAAATTCTGCTTTTGTGGAACCTCCAAATTCCATCAGCTCCTTGTTCTAATTCTTTAATCCGTCCTTTCATTCCTTCAGCATCATCCTTGATTGCTGTTTCTTGAAAATGTTTTAGTTGTTCCATTAAATCTAATTGTAGATTTAATCTGAGAGCACAGACTCGTCTTTGGTTCTCATGATACTTACGACTTAAAGCATCTGCAACTACATTTGCCTTTCCTTCGTGATACTGAATATCACAGTCGTAATCACTTAAGATTTTCATCCATCTCCTTTGCCTCATGTTTAACTCTTTTTGCCCAAATATATATCTTAAACTCTTATGATCCGTATAGACAGTAAATTTACTTCTGTAAAGATAATGCCTCCAAATCTTAAGGGCAAAAATTACGGCTCCTAACTCTAAGTCATGAGTCGTATAGTTTTCTTCGTGCTTTTTCAATTGTCTTGAAGCATACGCAATTACCTTCTTGCGTTGCATAAGCACACATCCAAATCCTAATTTTGAAGCATCACAATATACTTCAAAATCTTCAGTTCCCTCTGGTAAGGCTAAGATTGGTGCATTGGTTAATTTCTGTTTTAAAATCCTAAAAGCTTCTTCTTGTTTAGATCCCCATTCAAACTTAACTGCTTTACAGGTTAGCTTAGTTAATGGTACGGCTATCTTGGAAAAATCCTTAATAAATCGTCTATAATATCCAGCTAATCCTATAAAACTTCTTATTTCCATTGCGGATTGTGGAACCTTCAAATTGGTAATTGCATCTATCTTAGCAGGATCTACATGAATACCTTCGTGATTCACCATGTGGCCTAAGAATTGCATTTCTTGTAGCCAAAATTCACACTTTGAGAATTTGGCATATAACTTTTCTTTTCTTAACAAAGTTAAGAGTGCATGCAAATGCTGACAATGTTCGTCCTGACTTTTTGAATAAATAAGTATATCGTCTATGAAAACGATTACAAATTTATCTAAATACGGTTTACAGATCCTATTCATCATGTCCATGAATGCTGCAGGTGCATTCGTTAACCCAAAGGGCATGACTGTAAACTCGTAATGACCATACCTAGTTCTGAAAGCAGTTTTAGGTATGTCCTCTTCTTGTACCTTCAATTGATGATATCCGGAACGTAAGTCGATCTTAGAAAAATATTTAGCTCCTTGAAGTTGATCGAAAAGATCATCAATCCTAGGTAATGGGTATCGATTCTTAATTGTAACCCTATTTAATTCTCTATAATCGATACACATTCTCATCGAACCATCCTTTTTCTTAACAAACAACACTGGTGCTCCCCAAGGGGATGAACTAGGTTGTATGAATCCTTTACTTAGTAACTCATCTAATTGCTTTTTCAGTTCTAACATTTCTGTAGGAGCTAACCGATAAGGTGCCTTGGCTATCGGTGTAGTTTCAGGGATTAGATGAATCCTAAATTCTACTTCCCTATCTGGTGGTAACCCTGGTAAATCTTCTGGGAATATATCTGAGTAGTCTGAGACTACAGGAATCTCCTTAAGTTCTTTTCCTTTAGTACTAATGATTACCGAAATCATATATACTAATCCTTGCTTTCGTTCATAACTAGCAACTTTCATTACTGATATGAACTTCATGGGCTTACGTGGTTTGTCTCCTGTAATCATAATTACTTCTCCGGTGGGTGTTTGAATTTCTATGGAATTCTTATCGCAAAGAATTCGAGCATGGTTGGCTACTAGCCAATCCATTCCTAACACAACATCAAATTCAGCTAATTTCATAGGTAATAGGGTTGCAAAGAATTTATAACCTGAAAGTCCTATTTCTACATTTTGCAAAACCTTATTTATTTTGACTGAATTCCCATCAGCCGTTTCGACAGTAAAAATCTGCCTAATGTTGGTTAAAGGTATATTAAGAGCTTGGCAGAATGAAGTATTAATAAAACTTTGGTTTGCACCCGAGTCAAATAATACTTTGGCATATACGTTGTGGACTAAAAACGTACCAGCTATCACATCTGGAATCATCTCGGCTTCCTGAGTAGTTAACTGAAAGGCTCGAACATTCTTCTTGGTAGCTTCATCAGCTGTCTTTGCTGGTTTGACCAATTTAGGACATTCTGGTTTAACATGTCCCTTTTCTCCACAGTTATAGCAGGTTATGGTTTTCTTCCTGCAGTTTTCTTCACGATGCCCTACCATTTTACAAAAATTGCAGGCTATATTACATCTTCCAAAATGTTTCCTTTTGCAATTTCTGCAGAACGGCGGAGTTGAAGATTGTCATGTTCCTCTTCTCTTGAAGCTGTTATTATTACCCGTACGAAATCCTTGGGTAATTCTCTGAGCCAGTTCCTTTTTCCTATTTTCATCTTGCGTGCGCACCAGTTCATCAGTTAGGGTATTAGCTAATTCTACTGCATCGTCAATAGTGCGAGGTCTCGCAGATTTAACGATGTTACGGATTTTACTAATTAGTCCCCAAATATAACGAGAAATGAGTACCGGTTCTGGCGAAGCCAGTGTTGGTACCACTTTAGCATATTCAAAGAATGTCGAAGTATAACCGCGACAATCTACACCCGTCATCCTATGGTTTAGGAATTTATTTGCCATTTGTTCTTTCTCGTATTCGGGACAGAATTTTCTTTCGATAAGACTCTTAAATTCTTCCCAGTTCATGGCATATGCCACTGTTCTTCCTTTGGCTTGTAACACCGTGTTCCACCATTCTAGCGCTCCTTCTTTGAAAAGATTCGACGCATACATAACCTGGTCTTCTTGAATACATTTACTTATTGCAATTACTGCCTCAGTTTTCTCTAACCAACGGAGTGCAGCAGTCGCTCCTTCATTGCCTGCAAATTCAACGGGTTTACAAGCAAGAAATTCTTTGTAGGTGCAAGCAGGCGTTGCAGCTTTCATTTTCTTAGGGAGCGGAGCTTGCCGTGGTTCATTATCATGATTAATATGATTACCGCCTCCGTTTACGCTATTACTGAAGTTATCTTCAGAAATACGTTTGCTTGGAACAATTTGTTGAGGCTCGATTGGATTTCTAACAGCAGCAACTATTGCTGGAATAGCATTGGCTATCCCTTGAGCAACGATATTTTCTATATCCTGCTTAGTCATATATTGATCCCCCGGATGTTGCTCAGATTGATTAATTTCGTTAACTGGTTCATTACCAACGTTTGCCATCTGATAATTAATTTATAGATAAATAATTAGTAAAATAAGAAACAATCCCTTGTCACAATTAATTGCATATAATCACATAAACAAATATACAAACAAAATTGTAAATTTGCTAATATGTCATTTATTTTATAGATTATATTATGCTTCTATATACAACCGTTTTATTATTTATTTTACACATACTGATTTTACTATTTACTATTACACAACCACAGTTTCATAAACCTACTATCTTTCGTCATTTGTTTTCCTAAAAACAAAGCTCCCTTTCATCATATTTCCAGGCAATTTGTCCCCCTATCTCTCGGATTCTATTCCCAGCATCCATCAGTTCTTCACCAAAATGGCGAAGTTCAGCCATATTCTCGTTACTCATCGGTGGATTTGGTAGAGGTTCTGGATCAAACTGGGGAAGAAAGGAATAAGGACTGTTGATAATGTTTTGGAATTTCCAATCAGTTGTCCACCATTCATCTAAATCTACTGGTAGTGGTTGAGGTTGGACAATAGGATCTGGAATAGCAGGTTCCAGCTTGATTGGAAGTGGAGCTTCTAGTGGGTAATTGAAGAGATCTTCTTCGGTGAATATGAGGTTTGGGTTAGCAGGTTCAAGGTTTCCATCGGCAGGTCCTATGAGGTCACTAATTACTAACTTATGGTCTAGAACCTCCCAGGGAGTCATTTTCTGTTTCTGTCTAGAACTTTCTCCGACTTCTCTTTCTATTTGTTTAAAACTCTTCTCAGCTTCTATCTCTAATTGATTAGCATTTTCCTCAATTTCTACCCCTTTCCCTTTGTCTTTTGGATTTTCAGTTTTGATAACTTTTCTTGTTGCTGGCTTTTTCCTACGTACACGCCTCCAGCCCACAAATCTATTTCTTTTCTTGGGTTTAGGTTTTGCTGGTGGTTTGGACTGAAATTCCATGAGTTCTTCTTTATCAGCGAAGTAACCAGTGAATTCCTTGGAAACTTCTATATTCACTAGGTAAAGATTGAGGTTCTGAAGGGCTTCAGATAGCTCACTCATGATAGTGTAGCATATATGCAAAATGCATAAAATACCAAATTAAAATTTTATAACAAATTTCATAAATAACTTTTAAATATTATTGCATACTGCGTACTAACTTATTACAAAGATAACTGAAAAACATACTAAGATTTTATGGTAATTTTATTTATTTACTGTATAAGGTTTCTAATTTGTAGGGGATAAGGTGCTAAAACTTGAATTAAAATATTTAAAGATTTGCATTTTCTGCTACTGTGGCTAGCATATACAAATCTGCCCATTTCTCATCTAGCTTGTCTTCCCAAGGTGATTTATTGATTAATTCCTGGGTTTCCTGTTTAACTTTCTTCTCTCGAAATTTCTTTATTTTCTCCTTACTTTTCCTAATAATCAGACTTCTTTTACTAGGAGAAAGTGGTTCCTCATATTGTGTCTTCCGCACAAATATCCCTTCATCAGGAATTACCAACTGATTTGAGGATTTGGTTTGGGATGAACTTCCCTTCTCGTGAGATGACCTATCTAATTTAAGATAGATGTTTGACAACTTTTGTTTGCCCATACTGTAACAAATAATCAAATAATAAATCACATAATCACATAATTGGCAATTAATAAAATTAAGTATTTTCTAAATACTTAATTGGCTTAAATCAGTGGCTCTGATTTAGATGGCTCTGATACCACCTTATTTCTGTCACGGCCCCCGACCCGGTTTGACCCGTTTCAGGAGCCGCGGGACAGAAAATCCCGTGGTATCTATTTAATTTAGTTTAACAGCGGAAGATTTCTTCGGGATCTTTTAAAAACTGCAATTTCCCGATTATTTTATTTCACAACTCGGGATAACCCCGGTAATTTATAATCATAAGATTTCACGGAGAAATCTTTTAGTTTACAAAACATGTTTCTTTATTTTATACTGAGCCACTTCCTTAAGCTTTGTAGTGCTTCTCGGCACTTTTCCTGGATCACAATAGATCACCTGAAACATGTTTGAAAAAGGTTTTGTCAGCGGGAAATACTGAGTGAATCATTCATTTTACTAAAACTACTCGTTTATTATAATTTACAGTATTAAGAGAGATTACAATGTTTCCAAATATCAAACCAACTACCCACAGTATTTTGTCACTCGACCCATTGGCCCATTTGTCCAATGGTGTCTGTGACTATGGTCATATCACCCCTTGGCTAACTCGTTGTCCAATGGTGAAGATTATCAAGTAATGTATACAAAACCCCACATACCGGCTGTAATTTGGTGATTACATAAACTTAATCACTGTAATTATAACTTTGAAAATAAACATGCTTTTGTAAACAATTTGATAAAAAGAGAATGACTCACATTGCAGATTTAATTTGAGCAGAGCCTAGCCTAAGGATTAGCCTTTTAACCTAAATTTAAATAACAATGCACACAAAACTGGTTAGTAATCAATACAGCATTTACGATAACTCACGAGATTAAACCTTCACAATGAATGACAAAGTGCGATACTTAAACATCTATCGGATTCACAACGAATGACAAAGTGTAATCACTTAAACATCCATCGGAATCACGACTAATGACAAAGCATAAACCCTAATGTGGGCAGCACTTAAACATCCATTGAATAGTTTAATCGATCGGACATTGAATCGTAGCAGCGATCGAGTTATTACCCTGAATTGCGACAGCACTTCGTGATCAGTGTGTGTTTTTGTAGTATTCAGACAATATCTCAACGTACAATTTGAGTTTTAATGTCGAACGAACGCCCAGAATCAAGTCCCAAACACCCCTATTTATACCTGAAAAACCTCCCCCCTCGTGTGGCGCGAGGGGGTGTCGCGTGGCGCGAGGGGTTACCCTCTACTATAGGGTAGCCCCGTGTGATAGTAGCCTTGCTGAGTTGGTGGCTCGTTAAATTTCGAATTTGAAAACAAACTGTCAAGATAATACCGATTAGGGTTTACCCCCCCCCCCCCTGAGTTTTAGGGGCCCTGAATCTAATTTCGATTATTCTGAAAATGTTAGGGTTTGTTCAGAATCACTTGGGTTTCTCAATTAGGGTTTCTTAATGGAAAAATTAAAGTAATAATTAGGACCTTTTAATGAGAGTTGTTACAACTCACCCTAGTAACAATACCTCTAAACCCCTATACCAATGTAACAATTTAAGTCTCAAGTCATACCCGTTCCATAGACTGACACAATCAAGAATGGCAGCCCGACAAGCACTTGGTGCAATTTATAAAACTTAAGACTTGTCTATTTAAAACTAACATGCTTAGGATTATACACATGCTACACGTCCCTCACAATCAATTCTCCTCTCGGTTTAACAACTGAACTAGCGTATAATGTGCTAGTATGTATAACACTCAAAACCAAACATGAAATCCTGTAATCATATGCTTGTATGACAATCACACCTCCACTGTATCATGTGACACGACACGCATCAAAAGGACTTTCGGTTTTGGGCTTAGATTTTTGGCTTTTATTTATATGTTTTTATATGGCGAACAACAAACGACCAAACCGTGACAACTTTATTTGCAACACATAACGATTCACACTTTTGGGTTGGTTTCTACCCAAAACAATATAACATTATTCACAACACTTCTATTTTTGCTTTTTTTTCTTTTCTATTTTATTTTATTTTTTTCTTTTGTTTTTTTTTTCAATTATTCAAAACTTGTCGTTCACGGTCGGTATCAAACAATTCACATTAGGTGGACAAACGAAAAGGTAAATAGGCTCAACAGGGCTACTAAGGGTGATGGTTCGGTAAACATGAAACAAACACGGGTGTAAGGGATATCCTAATGCCTTTATCATTTACGTGCACATGTCAAACCACAATCTTAGCATGTATCGAATCATACAAGTTCTAACACAGAATAACATGCGGCCTGCTCTCAACAAATGAAGTCATAATATAAATCATTCTATCAATTCTACAGGCTCAAGATCTCACCAAAGAAGGGTAAAAAAAAGCTGCCGACATGTAGCATATGCAATCTAAAGCATGTTACCCCTAAATAGACATCTCTTTTCAATTTTTTTTTTAAAACACATGTCGGACCTACTCTCATGAAACTTAAAGGAACGACCATGACAAGGGACTATGTTAGTTTACTACCGGCAAGGAACCCATTAGTGATTGAAACGTTCGGTTTTCGTATCCATTTAGTTCACTTAAGGCGATGAAATTCTTTAAAAATTTCAAACTTTTCAATTTTTTTTTAACTTTTCATCGTTTTCAATCACTTTCAACCTCTCAAACTCTTGTCCCAAACCTTCCCTTCCCGGGTTCCCATATCCCCACACTTGGGCGACATTGTCCCCAATGTATAGTGCTTTTAAAAACAAAACCTGGGAATACCAACTACAAACATCATGAGTGACCGTTTCTAACACAATAAGCAAAAACACATTCCCTAGCACATAAATTTTAACACCACCAAGAACACGAATAAAAATGCAATAAAAATGCAATAATAAAAGTGGAACAGACTCCCCAGGTTTAAAACGTAGACTCCTCGTGCGCGCTGTTCCACACGACCGTATAGCATTTCATTCGCGGCCGTGTCCACAAGTACTCGGGTCAATCTCTACAATTAGTGTTCAGATCATCCCCGTCCAAATGGAGATTGAGTATGGACAGGTCTGACTGAACTCTAATTTGTGCATTGTCCACCACTGCAACTAGCACGTGTTGGAACTTCACCAAACATCCCCACACTTGGACCATTGCATCCGTAGAGATTAATAACCTGCAAAAATAATCACGCAAAAACAAAACAAATACACAATACTCTACATCCTCGGGCTGCCTCCCGAGAGCGCTAAGTTTATAGGTCTTCAGCCAGACCGTACCTGACGTTCGTTCATGGGGGTCGAGTGGGATGTTTGCGTCACAAGGCCTCTAAGTATGTACTCCGCCAATGCTCCGGTAAGTCGTCCACTGTCTTCCACATTGGACCGAATAACTTTAACCTTCGTTTTTCATTATCACATTCTGGCGGTTTCTTTTTCTTTTTCTTCCCTCGTCGCTTCCCCTTGTCCGTTTTAAACTCCTCATGCACCACGCTTTCCTTTTTCCTTACTGCCTCGCTTCCTGCCACTTCAAACCTGTCAACCAACAAACACTCGTGTTTGGTATGAATCTCCTTTGCAGGAGAGATATTTTCTTCACCACTTTCAGCTTTTGAGTATTCACCTGTAATAAGAGGATCAGTAGCATTTGAAAACACATTTAACCGCAATTCGCGGTCACCAAACTCATACTTACCGTTCCATCAGCACAGTTTATAACTGCATGAGCAGTCGCTAAGAACGGTCTACCCAGGATGACTGGAGGTTGCGTGTTCTTTGAACTTGTGGCACAATCAAGCACTAAGAAGTCAACTGGGTAGTAACACTCTTCTACCTTCACAATTACATCCCTTACAATCCCCCTCGGACACATGGGAGTCTGATCAGCCAACACCACGGTGGTGTTGACTTTTTGTAGCGGACCAAAATCATATTGGTCATACAGACTCCCTGGTAGAATACTAACACATGCTCCAAGATCCAATAGTGCCCTTTCTATTTTAAATTCACCAACTTATACTGAAATAATGGGTGCTCCTGGATCTTGGAGTTTCGGGGGAAGGGTACCCAACAAAACAGCATTCACAGTTGCAGTCAAATCAAGTTTTTTAGGAAACTTGTGAAGCCGTTTTTGGGTACTTAACTCTTTCAAACACTCAACCTGATCAGGACTCTCTTTAATCGCATCGAGTAAGGGTAGATTAATTTTAGCTTGTTTAAAGCTTTCCCACCTTTCATCCCTTGGTGGGTCCCGATCATGTTGAGAGTCCGATCCATTACAAACATCCTCCACCACCTCCTCAACTAATTGTGATGGTGGAGTTACTTCAACGCTACCAATTTCAAAGGTTGGAAGAATACTTACCACGTTGATGTGCACATTTCTTCCATTTTTCGAGCTAGATGACTGATGTGCTGGATTCACTATGGTAGTGCTTGGCAACTTACCTGGATCTCTTCTCAACTGAGCTAGATCTTCTGCTAGCTGCCCCAACTGCTTCTGCATTGCTTCAGACATTTTGTCCCGAACTTCATTATCTTTTTGGACGTCCTTCATGAACTTCATAATAGCATCCAATTTGTCATCACTCGTTCCACTACTAGCACTTGAGGAGTTCCCTTGCTGAGTACCCTGATTATATGGGCCCTGATTTTGGTAATTACCTTGCGAGTAATTACCTTGACGACTCTGATACTGCTGGCCTCCTTGCATGGGTACCTGAAAATTAGGGTTCATTTGATTAGCAAAATTACCGTAACTAAAATTGGGGTGGTTTCGCAAACCTGGATGATATGTATTCGATTTCATATCATATTGCTTTCATTCACCATAGATTTGATTCACTTCATCAGTCTGACCACCCAGTACAGTACATTCTCTAACTTGATGCCCTAACTCTCCACACTCAGTACACACCGAAAACGTATTGGCGGTTTTAACTTCGGCTCCCTTTCCCAACTTCATCTGAGCCACTTGTCATTCAAGCAATAAGTTTTGGTGCCTCAACTTCTCGACCCGCTCCTCAGCTTCATAATCAACCGACTTTGCTGAACTCGATCTTGCCCTCCTGCTAGATTGTGCCTGTCTCTTCGAAGTGGCACTTTGTCTCTCCAAATATGCCCAATCCGCAGCCTCTGTGTTTGTAAGAAACGTACCATTACTAATGGCGATGAGATCTCTTACATCATCAGGAAGTAGCCCATCATAAAACGCCTTAATTAATTCCCATGTCTGAATTTCATGATGTGGGCATTTCCTAAGCAACTCCTTAAACCTTGTGAATGCCTCATGGAACGGTTCCCTTGAGTGCTGTTGGAAGGCTCTTATTGCCTCCCGAGCTTCACTGGTTCTGTTTATAGTATAGTATTCCTCCAAAAACACCTGCTGCATCTCTTGCCAAGTGTATATACTACCAGGAGGTAATATCGCGAACCATTATCGAGCTTTGTCTTTCAAAGTGAACTGAAACAGCATCAGCTTCACCTCATCCTTTGTAAACCCTGAACCTCCTATAGTTTGGCAAATTGAATCAAAACTTGCAATGTGCAAGTATGGTTCTTCGGTCCTTTTTCCATAGAACTCTGGCAAATGGCCTAAGTATTGAGGCCTCACCTCGAAGGGTCGATTATTGTTCCCCACCGGTGTAACTATAGCTGATGAGTTAGGTACTACAACTGGTCGACAGTGACCTTCAACGCCTTGAATTGGTGCCCCTTGAACGACTTGTGGGACACCATCCACAAACCGTATCTGATCGCCCCAAACCCGATTAATAGCTCTTTGATTTCCTGCATTAAATTGTGGGACTCCATGTTGAACTAGATTTTGTGGAATCGGCCGTGGGATGTGATTTCTTTGATTGACTTGTTGTTGGATCGGGTATCCTTGATTCACATTATAACCTTCATCATATTGGTAGTCCGCGTACCTCCCATCATACTGATTCTGATAATCGTCTTCTTCCCAACCAGATTCCCAAGTATGCACACTGCCTTCTCTGTGTTGGAAACCCTCATCATACCCGTGTTGATGCTGTGGTTGGTTGAGACGAATAATTTCCCCATGTCGAAGATTCAGATTTCCTGGTTGGTGTTGTGGGCCTAGGTTGAATTGTGGAAATGGTTGTGGTGGTGGTTGATTCTGGTTTAGGTTAATGGGCTGGTTTTGGTTTTGAGGAATTGGTGGATCTGGAATGGGTGGAATTGGTTCGTTTTGTGCTTGGTTCTGTGGCTCTTGATCAGCCATCTCGTGAGCTGCTTGTTCAAGATCTTGAGCAACTGTTGATGACTGAGCTCTAGCTTTCACTGCTGAACGGAGAAGAACGAGATTCTGTCGAGCAGTCTTTTCGATTTCTGGATCAAATAAGAGCGGAGATGATTTCTTGGAAAACCTGGTATGCAAGCAATATGAGAATCACCTGCACACAGACAAACAAGAAACCGAGCGTAATACTGAACGAAACAAATAAAAGACAAACAAAAGGAAATATTTTTGGATTTTTTTGGTTTTTTCTAATTTTTTTTAAGAAACAAAAACAACTAACCAAACTAAGCGCACCGATTCCCCGGCAACGGCGCCATTTTGATCGATGTCGTAAGGTCGGTCAAAAATATAATTAAAAGTGTCCTATTCACCTTTTACTAGTAAAGGGCAAGTAGGGTGTCGAATCCTCGGGGAATCAGTGGGAAGTATGAAAGCTCGTTGTTTTAATTATCATCTATGTCTAAACTAATTGCTTTTTTGCAGTTTTGAGAATGATTGTGAAAAACAAATATAAATTAGAGTTGTAAACAATTGTGAGAAAAGGGACCAATCTCCGGGTTTTCAGGTTATGCAGAAAATCAGGTTACTTAGTTACCACTATTTGGAAATCACATAGACATGATTCGTAAAACTTGTTTTGATAAATAATTAACGGACAATATATTTGATTGCAATGATCCACGATCGAAACCAAAAGATTGATGCAAATGAATAGTAATCCAATTAATTACCAATTTTAGATTTCATAAACATTAACCGGTTCAATGATTAAAGGTTTAAACAATGACAATTTAGAATTTAATCCCAATTGTTGATGAAACAAACCAAATAATTGATGAACTTGAATGAATACGATAATCAAATATTGTTTAATCAAAACAAGAAACGATAAAAAAACGACTAACCGAATGATTAATCGATTCTTAATCCAAAAAGTGTAAACATACGCAAACCCAACGTTTCACACATAAACCCTAGTCCCGGAGATGGTCGCAGGAGAACTAGCCGCTCATGTCGCGTGACAAATCTTCCGAAGCTTCAAAAAGAGATGAACACATGATTGACTTGAATATTGAGTGCGGAATGATGATGATCGATGATGTGTTATAATGGGAGCCAAAAAAATAATGAAGTTGCTCCCCCTCCTCGATATGTTTGATGCCAATTTTGTGATAAATGAGCCGTCCCTTATGCATTAGGGTTAAACCCTTTTAAAATCCCTCCACAAAAACATCACGTGCAAACCATGTTTCTAGCCGTAAGCCCAAGTCAAATGCCGTAAGCCCCAACTATATGCTTCTGTTTCTTCTCGTGGCCACCTGATAAAAACCGTAAGTTACGGTTCTTCGGCCGTAAGTGACATGTGAGAGCCGCTGTTTCTTTTTGTTATTGCATACTTTCTTTCTCTTTTTTTTAATTGTTCCCCTCACAAAGAAAATAATTCCTCCACGTGAATCCCAAAACAAGTCAGCCACCACTTCTTGTCTTTCCCAAATTCTAACTCCAAGGTTCACATCTATGGCTCACGTGATTGTTGTATGATGAATTGTTGACTCCTACCCTCCAAAAGTCTGCCATCCACAATTAATGATGATGTTGACCATTGTCATTTTATCCAACTATATGCATGAAGTTGGCTGCCTCCCACTTTATGCGTATATAATATATTTTGGCTACTTTTCAATTTTGTGAATCATCAATAATGTGTGATCATGAGATTTTATTATGTTCATCTAAAGAAGTGATGTCCTTCACGAGCAATTAAGTCCCTAGACTTCTCATTCATTAATAATTCTTGTGCATCCAAGCCATGTTTTGCCCCGACACATATACGAACACCTCCAACGGCTGCATTCACCAATCTCGTATGATCCGCTTCATCTTTAAACCCCGTAACTTCACCAATTTCACGCATTCTACCTACAAACATACCAACACTCGCAATAACCCAATTCCAAGCGTATAATCATATAAAACAAACTAAACCACGTCAGATAAACACTTAAACACTCATGTCTCACACTCTCCATCAATCTCAAACTTATTTTTTATCACATTCTCGAAATCTTTACACAACTCTTCATTTGTTGAACCGAAGATGATATCATCGACATAGATCTGCACGATTAAGAGATGTCCTGCAACTTCTTTGATAAACAACGTACTATCAACTGTCCCTCTGCTAAACCCGTTGGCAAGCAAATGTTAGGAAAGTGTCTCATACCAGGCTCTCGGGGCCTAGTGGAGACCGTAAAGTGCTTTATCCAGAAGATAGACTTTGTCCTTGTGTATTGGATCAGTAAACCCCGGTGGTTGACCCACATACACTTCTTCCTTGATTTTCCCGTATAAGAATGTAGACTTGACATCCAGTTGGTATACTTTGAATCATTTCCACGATGCAAATGCTAGGAAGATTCTTATCGCTTCGAGCCTAGCTACAGGGGCATATACTTCAGTGAAATCAATCCCCTCCTGCTGGCTGAAACCCTGTACAACCAGTCGTGCTTTATTCCTCACGATCACGCCTCTATCATCTCTTTTGCATTTAAACACCTATTTCGTTTTGATCAAATTTTGATTATCAGGAAGGTCTACTAATCTCCAAACTCCCAGCTTTTTGAATTGCTGTAGCTCCTCCTGCATAGCATTAACCCAGCTATCTTCAGTCAAAGCTTCCTTATAGGTTCTGGGTTCAATATGCGAAATAAAACATTTAAGTGAGAATTCCTCTTGTAACGGAGCAACAGATGTATAAAAACAAGTAAGTGCTCTGTTGATTTGGTCTCTCGTCTTAACACCGCTTTGAAGATCTCATATAATCTGCTCTGAAGGATGGTAAGAAAGAGTTTGTGGCATGATAGTGTCAGGCACAACAACTTTCGATTGTTGAATCAAGATATCTAGATCACCGGTGTGATCCTCAGCTTCAGTTGATGCAACATTTGGATCCTCATAAAATATTGGAGCGTTCTCCGAATCTGAATCATCGGACTGATCAAATGATGGAGCTGGTTCTACTGGGTTGTCATGAGCTGGTTCTACTGGGTTGTCATGAGCTGCTCCACTCGGACCTGCCTCGTGATCATTTGCACCAGTTGTAGGAGTGTTTGTATCCACATCTGGTTGAGAAACCACCAACGGTCTAGGCACCTGATCTTGAAAAGATGATTGATGTTGTTGGTATAAGTAAGCAAGTTCCTCTTCACTCGGCTCCGTAGGTAATTGGAATGACTCCCAGAGTTTGTCGTAATCGAACAACAATCTGCTTCCGGGAAGTTGAGGTGACTCCGTGTGTTTCTGACAATCCACATGTTGAACTTCAATTACCTTCTTCAAGCATGGAACGAACACTCTTTTTAGCGGACTTGAATATCCAACGAAGAAACCCTCATTGCTTTTTGCGCCAAACTTGCCATCAGGATCAATGAAAGTACATGGTGATCCGAACGGCTCCAGAAACTTCAGATTTGGCTTGTATCTATGAAGAAGTTCAAAGCATGTCTTTTTGTATTTCTTCACGGTAAGCACTCTATTCAAGGTATAGCATGCCGCTGCTACAGCTTCACTCCAGAAATGGATCGGTAGTTTAGAATCGGCCAGCATCGTTCGAGCAGTTTCTATAAGAGTACGGTTCTTTCGTTCAGCTACACCGTTTTGCTTCGGAGTGTATGGTGCACTGAATTCATGAAGAATTCCCTTCTCGTTACAGAACTCGAGCATGAGATTGTTTTTTAATTATGTTCCATTATCACTCCGAATCCTCCGGATTGGCATCTTATACAATGTTTCCATCTTTTTGAAAAGAATCATCAAAGACTCAAACGTTTGATCCTTTCTCTCCATGTACACCACCCAAGAAAATCTCGTGTAGTCATCAGTGACTACGAGACAGTATAAATCTCCGCTTATACTTTGCACATTGACAGGTCCAAAGAGATCCATATGGAGTCTCTCTAGAGGCATTCTGATTGAATTCAGCAACTTCTGTGGGTGTGATTTCTTGGTTTGCTTTCCTTTCTTGCAAGCTACACAACCGTCATTTAAATGAAAACTTTTCAAATTTACACCTTCAACTAAATCATTGTGTACAAGAAAGTTCATTTTACGCACATGAATGTGGCCCATCTTTCGATGCCACATAATCGACTCTTTTTCAGTAGCTTTGGTTTTTGACACAAAACATTGTTTTTGATAATCTGTTGTTGTTGCGATACCCATATCAAGAATGTACAAATCATTTACTCGTGGAGCTCGCAACAACACCATTTCATCCGGAATTTTGAAACCAGGTTTTAGGACAAGACATTCATTTTTAGTGAAATGTACGGTAAAAGAATTGTCACAAATCTGTGAGATACTCAGCAGATTGTTTTCAAGTTCTATTATGTAATTCACTTTATCAAACGAAATGACTCCATTCGTTAGAGTCCCTTGACCAACAATCCTGCCTCCCTGATTTCCAGCGAATCCCACATATCCTCCATTTAAAGATTTAACGTCATAAAGCAATGCTAGCATTCCAGTCATGTGTCTTGACGCTCCGCTATCCATTATCCACTTTGATATGAATAGCTTTGGAAGCCCCTGCAACCATCATAGTAAATCATTCAAACAATGAAGCCCAAGACTTCTTTTCCTGTGGAACACTACCAAACACTAAATCACATTTCACATCAACTTTCGGAATACTAAAAATCACATTTGGTACAACTGGTTCAGATTTTGATTTTAAATCTTCAATTTTGATTGGTGGAAATTCTGCAAGAAACTTTTCCCATTCAGATTTAAATTTCTGACCATCATTAGTACCCATGTTTGATTCAGATTTTAATTCATTCTCCATTTTCAAAACACTTTCCATCTTTTTCTCTTCAACTGATGATTTTTGTTTTGCCACCCATGATTGGTTTTCAGAAACTTTTATCTTTGGATAAATTTTTGAAGCCTTTTGAGTTGTCGAAGATTCGCCAATCTCAAAAGTTGATTTCAGCTTTTCTTCGGACTTCAAAGATTCTCCTCTTTTCAAAATTCAAACGGGGGAAACCATGGGTTTTTTACCCTTGTTATCAGTTGAAGTATTCAATCTTGGTTTTTGCAAAACAGGTTTCTTGAAAATGGGTGTTTCAATCTTTTTGGTACATTGCTTTGCCATATGACCAATCTCATTGCAGCGGTAACAGACTCTTTTTTCATATTCGACAAAAGTTTTCGCTGCATTGAAATCATCAATGGCTTTTTGACTAAAAATATACTCCTTTTCAGCTTCAAACATTGGACCAACAACAAAAACATCACTCATTGTTTCTTTTGGCTTAACATTCTTAGCCATTCTCTTTTCAAACCCAATGCCTTTGTTTTTAAAATTATTTCCATTTTTCTTGTTAGACCCATTGTTACCTGTCCAATCTTTCTTCCCCGTGTTGTTTTGTTTCACAAAAGATTTTTTAGGTTTTGAAAAGAACTCATTGTTGTTTACCTCAGAAATGTCAATTTCAACCAATTTAAACACCTTCTCAACATTTTTCATGTTTGCGTTTTGGGTCGGATACTCAAAATCAGAATAGAGTTTGTCAGTTCCAATCATTGTGTAAACTACCATGATCGGATCATCATTCGTAATCTTTTCTGATTTTGGTATAAACTTGTCCAAAAAGTTACCATCATCTTCACATTCAGAACTGGAACTTTCCAAATGTGTTTTCACAGTTTCAAAGTCTGAGTTATCACTTTCTTCGCCTAACACTTGGTCAACAACGGTCTTGATAACCTGTGACTCATTATCAGTATCAGACGGAGAGAATGTAACATCAATACTTTCAGGTAACTCATCCTCAATGGTTCTCAGCTTGAGATTCAAAGCAGCTTCCACCCCATCTGGATATTTCTGAGTGTAATGATTCCACATTGGGGGTGGAACACTGTTAAAGACTAGTGCAGCAGGTGGCTGTTGTGGAACAATTTGTTCAAGAACATAAGATGAAGCCACATAACTCATCAATTTTTTATCAATGCGTTCATTCTCAATTTTAGTTAATTCTTGCTCTTTCTTTAATGAAGCGATCGTGTCAAGATGAAAATTAACCTCAACTTGTTTATCAAAAAGTGTTGCTTTAGCCAATTTTGTTGCTTTGTCATTTTCAACACTTTCTTTTTGAATCATTTTAATTGACCTGGCAAGTGTGTCATAAGCCTCTTTTACTTGTCCAAGATCAAATTTTAGCATATCTGCATAGTGTTTCATTTCCTGAAGCTTAGTGTCTTTCTCAAGACACTCCATGCACGGTTGTAAACACTTTTGGCATGGTGTTTCAGGAATTGAAACAACTTTCTCGATAACCTGTTCATCACAAACAATTTTCACATCTTGTTTACCGACATTTTTCAATTCAGACTCAGACAATTTGACCTCCTGAACTCCAGATTTCTGATCAGACTCCTGTTTGACTGACACGGTACTGACAGACTCTGACTTCTCATGTTCTGATTCTACCTCTTTTAACTTTCCCATAAGAGCTTTGTCAGCGATATCTTTCAATGTCTCTCCAGTCAATTCTTTTGTCACATCTATCATTTCCTCGACAACTTCTTTCTTTTCTTCATATCTTGGACACGATCTAGTCGTCGGTTCTTCGAAATATCCTGCAAAAGATTCAAATACTTTAGGAGGCATTTTTTATTTCATAGAATTTGCCACTACCTCCTGTTCTGATTGGTAATAGTAGACTTCTGCAGCAATTTCTTCAATGTCAACCACATTCTCAACAGGAACCTCTTCAACAACTACTGGAACATCTTCTTCAATCACTTCCGGCTCAGTCACCATTTCTTGAACTTCAACAATCTCTGCCATCATGGCCTGTCCATCGCTTCCGGGGATGTATTTATCCCAGCTAAAACCTTCAGCTACCTTTTCATCGTCTTGATTCACAATAAGAGCCTTCTCCGGTTTATTTTCGATTTGCGGCCTCTGAACAACAGGTTGTTGGTTAGGTCGATGATAGATTGCCTGTCTGTAATAATCGTTTGTAAACGGGTTCTGATGGTTGTTCACTTCACGGTTTGGACATTCTCTCTTAAAATGACCACGTTCTTTACACTTGAAACAAGTAACTTTTGATTTGTCGAACCCTAATTTCTGATCAGGACCTGAGAGACTGTTCCTTCCTGTGATCTCCATAAAGCGTTGTGCCCTTCTAACCAAACTTGCCATGCACCATTTTATATCAATCAATTCAAGCTCCTCTGGGTCGATCTGATCGTAATCCTCTTTTGTCATATCCGGATTACCGATCATACCCGCCACTAAACCTTCATATGCCTCTAAAACGGAAGCAAGTAACACAATGTGTTGTTTCGTAGCTGTTTCAGTAATTTCATTTCCATTTTTAATATTCACCGCGATGTTGCATTGCACCCCAGAAACATAAGCCTGATTATTTGAACTTGTAGAGCTTTGAGGCGATGTCTGCTCCTGAGCTTTGAAATTTGGATCGTAGTTCACAAACGGTGAAGGCTTGTTTGATTGTGGAGTGTTTGTAGTAACACTTGGATTTGTATCAGCACTAAAACCCGTTTGTATCTTCGGACTTTGATTTGTTGCAACAGGAGTGCTTCCTTTGTAGTAAAGAGATACGTCTTGCTGCACATTTGCTGAATTCATCTTCTTTATCTTCAACAACTCCAACTCATGAGCTTCTATCTTCTCGATGAATGAACTGAGATTCAAATTCACGAAATCCGAGTTATTCTTCAACATCATTAAGTATGTCCCCCATTCATCATAAGGTAATGCGTCGGACAACTTGTCTATCCATTCCTCGTTTGTCTTTGTAATCTCCAATCTTTTCATCTCTACCACAAGATAGCAATAACGTTCGATCAACTGCTTCGTTGATTCACCTTTCATCCCAGTGAAGATATCAAACTCTTTCTTGATCAGGGCTTTCTTGCTTTTGATCATAGAGACACTGCCTTGAAACTTCAACTTTAGTGCTTGCCACATCGATTACGAGTTGTCATCATGTTGTAACAGCACAAGAATGTCTTCTTTTGTAGCCTGCTGGAGAATACTAATCATAGTCTTTTCATCCTTAAAATCATTCTGTTCGGATTCAGTCAAACTCCCAATGCCTTTCTCTAAGCCCAATCCATCAACAGGTGGAACATATTTTGTTTCTATTTTCATCCAACACTCAAAATGGTTGGCTTGAACCCAATTCTTGAATCATCCTGACCATCCAGCATACCCGTCTAGGTTCATAAGCTTTGGTGGTTTCTGCATCGTTCCCAACTCATTCTCCATATTGACGTTTTGAACAATACTACCCGATGTTTGCCCTGTTGCCATACTACTGCCGGTGAAGAAGTTGTAAAAATCCTGATTTTCCATTTTTAGATTTACTGAATAGTTTTTCACTTTTACAATTTACACAAAATTAGACTATTGAACAATATCACGAACACTATGGGCTTTCAAGCGAAAATGCACTCTCAAACGAACTTAAGAGTTTTCAAGCGAAACTGTAGTGAATTCTCAAGCGATCTAACCAACTCAAGCGAACTATCCTATTTCGCTTGAAATGTCCTCACTAATTCAAGCGAAACCTGAATTTTTCAAGCGAAATACCTTGTTTCGCTTCAACTAAACCATTTTTCAAGCGAAAATCAACTGTCCGTTTCAAAATGCCAATATTTTCAAGCGAACCTACTTGTATGTTCAAGCGAAAACAGGTTTTTATGCCATTTTTATCTGATTTTGATCGAATTTTAAGCTGATACTTTCAAGGGTTTGTTAAAACTCATTTTTACACACACTGTCCAAAACTCAGTCCATTTTGTCCGTATAAAAGTCCAGAAATCAAATTTTGTGTAGAAAAATCAACTGATTCAAGTGTATTTACTCATAACTGGCTCTGATACCAAATGTAGGATCGATTTGACCGATCAAATGAGTCAATTTGAGTCAATACACACTATTTGGGTGGCGGAAACACTCAAACAGCTTAGAATCAGTTAGAATGGAGTAGAAAACAGAAGAATATCACTTTAACACTTGTTTCTCATTCAATAATCTCAAGAAAATCCGGCAGCACTTCGGTTACAACTTGACAGGATTATTCCAAAATGAGAAACCAAACAGCCTGTTTATAGGCAACCCTAGTTCGCTTGAAATGACAAGTTCATTTCAAGCGAAACACTCATCTAGCTAGTTCGCTTGAAATGACCAATGTCACTTTCAAGCGAACCTACATGTAATTACACATAAATTTACATTTCAGTCCCTAGACTATACAATCTTATCACATTAGACCCCTAGACTTAAGACATAGGCTTTAGACATTATGCACTAACACATGCAAGGCATGCAAAAGCCTGCCCATATGGTCCCCTACAACAGTAAAAGCCTAAGAATTTGGAGTTTACAAAGTTGCATGGTCAATACTTGGAAGTTTGCAAATTTTTGGTTTCTGGTCATCAAATACGGACCGTATAGCCCTAGGCTTATGGTCCGCAAGGAGCATATCTAGGCACATCAGACCAAGGTCGGTTACGGACCGCAACCACCTAAGCTTACGGTCCGTAATAGATGGATACGGACCGCAAGGATCTTGGCTTACGGTCCGTAAGCCTGTCGCTGGCAGCAGGTTTTGGACAACTGCCTGTTCAGCCTGTTGCACCGCCTTAGTAATGTGATTTTCGAAATCAGGGGCATGATAGGCAGTATATAGCATCTTAGGGACACCTGGGATGATCTTGTAACAATCATAGACTACTTTGGCATGATCATGGGCAATGGGGTTCACTATATAAGGAGTTGAAGTTGTGAACATTGGACTTGCTCACTTGCAAAATATTTCAAGCATTCTCTGGAGCTTCTCTGGACAGCAATCAAGTTTCTCTTAAGTCCCTAATCTTATTTAGTACCATTGTAAGTATTCCTAATCATTCTTAGTTCAGTTTAGTTTAGTAATTAGCTAAAAGTCAAACCATCGTAATTACGGTTTGACTTCGAGATTAAACAATAATTACTCAGTCAAATCTCGAATTAAAAATACCTATAAGTAGGTAATTATGTGGGTAACAAACCCTTAAAAGGGTACTTTCAGATTCCCACTCTAACTATGTTAATTGTCGAGTCAAAGCTTAATTTAAAAAGTCAACAGAATGCTTTATTCAATATTAATGCATAATTAGCAATGTAGGATACATGCAACCTGTTTGATCATTAATATAACTTGGTAATTAATATAAGAACATGTCTAAACATGTTCAACTCGACAATTTTCAGTTTAGGCTCGGTTTGGAACCGAAAGTCGCATAGTTTGACTTCTGCTTTGACTTTCAGTTCTTACCCGTTTAAGCCAAGTTTAGGATTGCCTTAGAGTTTCTTTTGGACCTATTTACATGTTAGTATAACCCTCTGTGATTATACAACTTGGTTCACTAGACATCTAGTTCATATGCACGTTTCCGTTAATTGCTTAAATGTTGACTTTTATGCCCTCTTCACCTTAAAATGTGAATTTTGAAAATGTAAAAGAGTAGACACCTTAGTTACTGATTTATAAACATGTACCTAAAATTTGACATCAGTTTGAGGTCTAGATTAAGAGTTATGCGCATTAGCGTAATTAAAATCATTCTTAGTAATTAATTGGCGTAATTAGCATATAGCCTATCTAAACCCAAATTTTTATACAAAACTTATTACCTACTGATATAAAATAATATTTTGGGATTTTTAGAAATTTTTATTTATTTTTAGGCTGAGCATAACTTAGAATTCTAAGCTTAATTCTGTTATTGACGGTTTTTGCCACTTTGGGCTATAAAATGAGTGTTATAAATCATTTTGACCTCAAACCTTTTTCTACTGATTTATTATGTTAAATAAATTATTTTGAGCCTTCTGGAATTATAAAAATCTCCAAATCGCCTTTTTAAGCGTTTTTAACGCATAGTATGTATTAGAACTATTTTAAACATATAAGGTTTGATGCCTACTGATATTTTTAGTAAATTTTTATATTTTAACAGTAAGCAAAAGTTTTAAACTCAGATTTCCAGTTTTGACCTTTTAAGTCTATGTGAAATTACCAAAATGCCCCTAAGGTGCATAGTTTGGTTTTAAATGATAAATTTCACATATATCTGGTACCCTACTGTTATAACTTATTAAATTAAGTATGTTTACTAAATAAATCATACCTGTAACTCAGATTACTAATTAAACTCTTTTATAACCCTTTAAAATGACCAAAATGCCCTTATGAGGCATAGTTTGGGTTTAAAACCATTTTGGGCATAATAGGAAATATCTTACTGATATCACAGCATATTTAAGGCATATTAATTCATGAAACTTGTATATGACTCTTATGGTTACTCGTTACGCACTTTACGCGTTCGGATCAGCTTATGTAACTAGTTTACACATATTAGCCGAAACGGGTCAAACCATATCATTTTTGTCTCAAAATCCAGAATGTGATTAAGTTACCCATATTAAACAAGTGTACAAGCTTGTCGGGTCAAAACCACATTCTAATACGGTCTTTGCTTATTTATGCGATTAAACCGTATTCGTTCTTTAAAACTAACCGGTCTAAGCTTAGGATAAATTAAAGACCCGTTAGGATTCTAATAGGTTATTATAAACCTTCGTTCCAGAATAGGAGATCCAGTAAAAGATACGTGCACTTGCTTATTGTGAATTATACTTGCAAAGGTAAATACTTTTAACTTATTTTCCCTTATACGGGCTTGGGGTACGGTATATAAAATACCGCTTGGTCGGGCAATTGACCTTAACTCATTAGTAGTTGAGTATTATCAATGTGACCCGTTTGAAAATTTGTTTTGTTTTTTTACGCCTTTGGGAGTTTAATGACCATGTCCCGGATATCCTTGGCATCATTCATGAAATGGCCACGACCTTAACACGCGGGTGTAGGCGTACACCCGACAGTGTGTTTATATTTATTAAAGTATAACCGTTGGTTTCCCACCGCGGGACTATACTATGTGGTGTGTCTATTAATCTTAAACCCGGCACGAACCGGGCGACTAAACGCATAAAAAACATGTAATTCTTTTACAAGTTTAAAATTTGATTAATTATCCCAAGTTATAAAAATTTTTGTGCCATGTGCATTCAAATCAATTTTAAACATTTTCAAAATGAGTCGGTTAAATTGTATTTACCAGTGTAAACTGACGTATTTTCCCCAAAAAAGGTTAAGTGCAGGTACTACACGTAATAGGCTGGCCTCTCCTTGGCATCACTTAGAAGTCTCGCAAGCTTGGATGCCTTTGTCTGTTGAACTATATTTCCTTTTTCTTGTGATCCACCTGTGGATCCGTTTCAACTACCTTGTGATACTTTATATTACAATAAATTTGGTTAAAATGAATCTATCTATCTTTTGCTTCCGCTGTGCATTTATATATTGTGTTGTTTGACTATGATGATATCAACTACGTCACGATACTCCCCACCGGGCCCACCGGTGAAACGTGGAAATATCGGGGTGTGACACCGGTCACTACCGGCTCCACTCTCTCCGCCGGTGATCGTTGTTGGGTGTGCGGCTGCTGTGGTTGGCTCGTTGGTAACCCACATCGAGAGGGGGAGAGACGCGGGGTGCAGGGAGTGGTTGCAGAAGAGTGTCGCCGCCGAAAACGCTACTGTGGTTGTCAGAATCTCGAGAGAGAGAGGACGAGGGGTGTTGTTTGTTATGTGTAGGTTTGGGTTTTATCAAATTCAAGATGCAGGGGAAAGGTGGTGACAAGAGATGGCGGCTGGATCTTGTTTGAGCAAGGGTTTCTATTTCTTTTGTTGAAGGTGAAGGGGAACAGTAGCCTGGTGTGTGTGCGTGAGTGTGGTGTGTGTGTGTGTGTGTGTGTGTTTAGTTTAAGGTTTTATAAAAAAAGGGGGTTGAAAATTATAACTAGTCGTTTATACTAGGGTTATATTAGGTGGGTTGGGCCCAGGGCCCCTTAGCGTGTTTTGAGCGGTCCAATAAAAATTTTGAAGCCCTTTATCGAACCCGAACGTCGTAGCTTGTCATAATTTATTATTATTATTATTATTATTATTATTTATTTATTTATTTATTTTTAAACATGAGAACACGTAAATACGGGGCGTTACAATCTCCCCTCCTTTAGGATATTTCGTCCCGAAATTTATTCAGAAGGAAGACTTGAAAGGGTTTTGGCAAACCGAAGAGGATTGTAAAAAAAATTAAGGCCTTGGAGTTTGAGATGACGGAGAATAATTGAGGTATAAGGGTGAACGATTGATCTAATAGACGATTATGGGTGTAAGAATAGCATGAGTATCGGGTAGACGAAAGTGGTGTGTTAAGAATGAGGTCTCGTTGTGGATAATCGGTTATAATGCGTTTGTGAGTTGTCTTTAGAGTTTGTGTTAGGTCCAAAGGTCTGCAAAACACTGAATTTCTCGTGGAACGTTTTACGAAAGTTTGGTAATATGGTGGAAACATTTATATATAGGAAGTACCAGCAGCGTATCCACCATGTTTTGACCATATTATGTCCGTTTCATATTCGGTGTCAAGTTACGTTTCGTGTCTTACCATACACAGTAGTACACTCTATGGTTTTCATACGCCTATCACTATAATCACGTGTGCACCCGCGATTATTTTGATTGTCGCATGATCCGCATAGGTTGTACTAGTTGTGCGTGAATTAGGGTATACATAATAAGAATGTGTATGTATAAGAATTTAGTATATAAGAAAGTCCATGCTTAAGTATGTGTGTGGGACCCACGTAAGCGAATCCCTCGGATTACGCTCGCGTACGGGTACGAATGTATGTATTATGAGTATGAATTAAAGTATGAGCATAAGTTTAAGTATGAATACGCATGTGTGTATGAGCATAAAGATAAAATGTATAAGTAGTATGTGTATAAGCATAAGCATAAAACGTATGAATATAAGTGTAGATACGAATAATAAAACTACGTATATAGTGTACGTTGGGACATCACGGATTTAAGTGTATAAAAGCGTTCAAAAGGTTGAGTATGTAAATACGAACGATATAAATGATGCTATCGTGAGATATCGACTAAAATGTGTATGATGATATGCATGTATAGTTGTTTAAATGAAACATTGAGTCTATCGAAACAAAATTAGGTTGAACTTGATTTGAAGGGTAGAATATAGTTTGTACATGTAAGAGGATATAAAGTACTCATTGGTTAAGTATAATGTATTTTGTAATGAATGGAAATGCTACTTTTGTTTTAAAAGAGTTTACGAAATCCGAAGATGGTCGGTCCTCATGAAGTCTTCTTGCCCACATGTTTTGAAAATTGGTGTCGAATTAAGCGGTGTAGAAAGGTTTTTGAAAGTAACGGGTTTGTTTCGTTTGCATTAAAACAAGGAATTTTGAATTTTGGAGGTTCTTATGAAAACGGTGATCCTTAGAAAAAGGGATTTAGCAAAAGGGATTAGTGTTCATTGTAAAGGGTTTTGACAAACGATTCGTTGATGTTGAAAAGAGTCTTTGGTAAAATGATCTTATAATATCTATAAGATCTTATAAGTAATTGAGAAAAGTTGGTTTGATTTCGATTAAGAATGGAAATCTCTAGTATGATGATATAATGTGAGCGTGTGTTTTAGTGATTAAGTTAAATATGAAGTTCATGGGCAAGAGATTCATTGGACCGATTAAATTGATAGGTAGCATTTCGCATGATTTTGAAATTCGAGTGATAAAAAAGTTTAAGGCATGATTAAGAATTTTTGTGTATATGATTTACGTGAAATAGATTAGGAGATAAAGAATATGTTTGAGAAGATAACAAATATTGAAATTTGCATAAGTAGGGATTTTGACAAGTGATAAACGATTTAGGTGTAAAATATGATTGTGTTGTATGATGAAGTCTCTTTTGAAAGAAGGTTTTGGTAACGATCACTTAGGTAAGGGAATCACCCCTAACTCGGTGAGGTCGTTTTAAGAAAATGAGGAGTGGTGCTAATCGTCAAGGTAAGGAAATCACTCCTATCTCGATGATGTGTCTCCATTTTGGTGTTACAAGAAATGTTAACAAAATCGGGTGACGTTTTGAAACCATCCATATGTATAAATGTAAGAAAAGGATTTAATATGTCGTGTGTGAGAAGTAAATGTCGAAAGCAAATTTGATCTTGAAAGATTGCATCATATAAGATAAATAATAGAAACACATGTTTGATTAAAACTTGGATGGTTCCAAAATGGAACTTTGACTAACCAAAGTGGTCGAAAAGTCTTTCGAATTTGAGGAGCATGCTTTGGCCTAATAGGTGGGAATACTCTCGCCGACAAGTCGGTTAAGGGTATTCACCTTTCCGGTTACTACACGTCCCAAATCAATCGAAATTTCAAGACTTGGCGGGATTTTTGAAAATCAAGGAGCGGAACTAGTCGACAAGGTGCGGGTTTCACCCCTAACTTGACGATTTCGTATCCTAAGTGTGGTTGGTACTCGTCGGGTCAAAATTTAATTTCAAAACTTTGACGAGGGTCCACTAGAATTTGAAATTTGAATTTCTCCATCAAGGTGAGGATTTCACTCCTAACTTGATGGCGAATTTCATATAAAAATGAATAGTAGGCGGATTGAGAGTTGTTCACCAAATTATGGGTTTCACGCCTATTTTGGTGAAGTTGTCTCGTTTGTATGATACGAATGATTTCGAGTTTTAATATAAACGAGTAAAAAGACGTATGTTCAAGATAATAATAACAAGTATAAGCACAATAAGCATCTCAAGAAAATAACACGTAAAAGATATTTCAAGAATAGCACATAAAGGATGGAACAATACAAAAGGTATTAGCAAATAATAACGCAAGTATTAACACAAAAGTGACATATAAGTTTAGGTCAAAAGAAAATAAATAAGGAGCAAATAAAGTATCATGCAAGTGGTTCAAGCAAAACATAAGTATAAAGCTCTAGAACTATAGACTAGGTAAAAAGCATGGCAATTTTTCCTAATTCTCTATAGTTATGGCTCTGATACCAATCTGTCACACCCCAACCGACGGCGGAAACATCAGAGTGAGACGAAAACGAGATTGCAAGAGACTTCATAACACTATTTGTGACAATAATTAAATATGGATTTTATTTCATTTCTGAAAGTCGATTACAAAGATTAAAATCAAATACAACAACTTGATGTACAATATGTTCAATACAAGAATACAACAAACAAGTACATTAACTTAAGACGTCTAAATGTGTATCTAAGCATCATCACCACTTCAAGTTCAAAGCGTCGTCATCCTCAACCAGTAACATGTTTTAAAATAAAGTTCAATGCAAAAGCAAATGCGAGTATACAAGTTTTTCATACGTAGCATAAAAAGATAAGTTTCAAACAATTCCATGTGGCAAGCCCTTGATACAAGATAAACAATAAAATCGGCATGTGTCTAACATATCAAACCAATGATGAAACGCAATATGCTCATGACATAACCACAAGTCTACGGGAAGGTGCGTTAATCCTATAGCGCTATGTATGTCACGGATAGGCTCGTACGAAGTTAATGATAAGTCTAACACAAGATGTCATAAACCCAAGTTTAAAGTATCAAGTAATCAAATAAGCATGCGTGTAATAGGAATGTTTGTGTATTATGATTAAAGTGTAAGTTTCATAAGAAAACATGTTACACCCCAAAAAGTGATAAACGTAAAGAGGGGTTCAAGTATACTCACATAATTGCTAAGTCTTCCGATTATCTAAGTGTTGACGAGTGTACGAGTTTAGGAGGATGGAACACCGAGGTCACCCTATATAGGCAAACGAAGGTGTAAGAGGAATCGGGATTACGACGAAGGATTTGAATTGGAATTTAGAGTATAACTGGTTGATACATATGTATATATATATTTAAATATATGCATATATATTTTATATAGTTTAAGTAATATTTTATAATTTATTCTTTCAAAAGTATTGTTGAAATATTGTCCAAAAATAAAAATAATTATACATTTACATCTATTTTATAAAAATTAGTCGAATTTAATAGGTTTCGGTTTATAAAATTTACACGTTTTGTTTTACAGTATTTTACGAAAAACGGGCAGAGTTTCCTCTGTTTTTGGACAATCCCGACAACACAAGTTGTCGATTTATTTGTCAAAATTCAACAAGTAACAAAACATTATATATTTATACGAGTTTTATAACGGAAATATGTGTATTTATACAAGTTTCAAAACACGATTAATGAACAAGTTCGACTAGTGTTTCACGATTAAAACCGTAACTAAAATATAAACAATAATAATAAAATTTGCGCCGTTTAGGATTATACCAAGTCTTTGTGTCGGAACGTCAAACCACTTGACCGAGTTGACCGAGTCAACTGAATTGACTAGTTCTGACCCGAACCGAAACTGTTGACCCGAACATAACTCGAACCAAACACCCGAACATACTGAGCTGACCCACTAAACACCTGAACCCGAGCCGAATAAAACCCGAACAGATCAAAATGAACTCAAAACTGACCGAGACCGACCCGAACCTGCTCCAATCTGAACCAAAACTTAAGCAGCCAAGACGTTACCACCACTTGGTATCTCCAGCGTCGACGTGGCTCCGACCGCCGCCGGTCAGACGTCGAGCACCACTGCCGATTCATCATAACAAAAGAAAACAATCTGCGTCGATTTGTAACGCCCATAAATTTTCTAAACATTCTTACTATGCAGAATGTAGGCCCATTTTTTTAGCTTCAATTTCTAGAAACAGTTATAGTGTCTTGACTTTCATTTGATAGTTACCATCATTTAAACACTTACATATTTCATGCCAATTTTTATAAAATTTCGGCATGACCCGTTCGTAATACTGATAACCGTTACGGTAACAAAACCTGTTTACAATCCATTTTACAACTCTAAACTTGAACATAAACAAAACAAGACACTACGTCTAACTCATGAAGCTTACACAGTTTAAAACTACCGAATGCCTAAAAAGGCAAGTAAAACATGATAACCCGTCTAAGTCGGCGATATAACCTGACGGATGGACGAACCAACATTGTTGACCCAATATCGGATTTGTCGCCAAACCTTGTTCCATTCATCAATCCGCGAACCTCTAGTTCCCAATATACCTGAAACCCAACATGCACGTTATGAGTTCTATATATAATATATATTAGATAACTCAAATAGGTGGATTCTGATCTATATTTTTCACAAACTTCCAACGAACTCGACTCCATTAATTTCATGGTCAACTATCGCTTCCAACTTGTGAATCAACCTCCACTAGAATTCACAATTAAACCACCTGTGATAAAAATCTCATTCAACTATTAGACCATTAATATTTATTTCTAACAAATCCAAAGATTTCATTAATGCTTTACTTAGCCAGAATCCAAATCTTTTCCATTCATGTGGATCAAGTGACCAAAATCTACTTGCTTACCCCAAGTTAAACAATTCGAGACAATAGTTTAACCAGTTACCACTGTAATATAATCCACTTACTAAATAAACATCATGGTTATGATATTTGTACACAACTTGGAATTATGTGCAAGTGTACTTATTTAATCCAAAGCATCCAATTTATTAAGATTGTGGTTTGGAAGCCACGTACTAATTTGACTTTTAATAAGTCAACAACCCTTTATTAGATTAACCGTTATCAACACATCTAAAATTCTACCCTTAGTTAAAAAAAACATAATAATCACCAGGCAAGTAATGTACCCACGACTTGAATTCATCTTACCAATTAAATAGTTTCAAATCTATGATATAGATACTTACCATACTTGTGGGTTATGATTCCCTTGTCCATGGTATTCTCCTATGAATACCTCCAATTTAACATTTCATACTTTAATATTCTCATAGAAGTTCTACATTAAACCACAAGATGTTCTACGTATACAAGTACAAGAACCTGCAAACAATAAACCTATGTTCCTGCATACAACTATTAAGTGCAAGAAGCACTTACCTTGACCCGTAAGTAGTTGATACGTAATCCATGTGTTCGTCTCCTTGCCTCCCGAGTTCGCGCCCAAAATGGCATGTACCTATCCTTTCATGTCCACGTTTACATGTCATTATTAGCAAACGTTATAACTCATATTATCAATTACTTTATTCATACATCGAGAAATTCTACACATGGTTCTATATACCACATACTCGTGTTATAGTACACATTCCACCATACATTAAATTAAATACATTCATGCATGCATAATTACCAATGATTACATAACAATACATACAATTTACAATTCGTAATGCCATAGACCATTACTAGTAGGCAACTGCAAACATAATATGACATAGATCCATTATCACATCATTCATAACATAACCAATTCAACTTAGCGTCATGTACGTCATATAATAATCTAGCAAATATTCACATGATCTCCTTATTCTCACAATAGTGTTAGGAAGTCTAACCTTATTATTCATACCTTGTTGACTTTCTAAAAAGTCAACTGTCAATCATACACACTTCCAATCCGATAAACATATAACCACTTAGTCACATTACTTTCATTAATCAATTATTCACTAACATGTATAGCTCAATTCACTAAAAATAGGCTGTTTTGTGACGTCCGTTTACTGTACTTACGAGCTTGCAAAAATTACAATCTTTTTATGTGGCGTGACCCTCGGAGGGGTTATCATTGTGTTAAATTTTTAGAGTCTAACTCTCTACCAAAAATTTATAAAAATTCATTTACTAAGCTGCAATCTGATTCATCACTTCTGACTGCAGCTTACGGAAAAATTCATTTAAAATTCCTCGTTTATCCAATTGACGAAATTCCAGTTGGAGATTTTTGGAATCACCTGAAGCTACCTACAGTAAAAATTTGAGATCATAACTAAATTTCTAAATTGAGTTATGAGATTTGTAATGGGATATGAGATTTGTAATGGGATGCAAATTCTGCCAGAAAACGCTGCCTGAACCTTCGATACGGAAAAATTCATAAAACGTTCATTTTTCGTCGAAAAAATGCAATTCCAGTTGGGTTTGAAAGGTTTTTCCTAGAAGTTTATCACAAACTCAATAAACATCAGTTTTTGACCAGACTTGACTCGGTTACAGCCGATTAAATTCGGCTGTAACTTTCTGAACAGATTCTTTTTCATCAAATCTCTTCCAAAATCTCACCTATGCATTTTATAAAACACTTGGTGTGCATACAACTTATTAAGCATAGTGTACTAGTATTTTAAGCATGTTTCTTCCCAATTTCATCTCATGAATTATCTTATTCATACAAGATCACATTATCAACAATTCTACATCATAATCACTATTAAAACTTAGTTCCTAACATATAGTGTATCAACATAATCATGATATTAATATTTACTTGTTCATCATTATTACCCTCATACTCATACATTTGGGTTTCACTCTAAATCATACAAATAATTAAAATTAAACAATGATTCATCTTCAACACAATAGGGTTAACAAGAACTCATTCTAATTTCAACTAAATTCATGGATTCATCATAACCCATGTCATCAAAAATCATCAAAACATAAAAATTTTACTTACTTGATGTGTATAATACTTGGGTGATCACCAATCTTACTTCATGCATCAATTTTTTGGCTAATTCCTCTTTCAATTTGAAGGTTCTTCATGAATTAGGGTTTGCACCCCCTTCCCTCTTATCGTTCATACGCACACACCTAGTGTGTGTGTGTGTGTGTGAATTTTGATTTAATAAAATTCAATTTCCAATTTGGCAACCTTAGTCCCTCAAATTAGTTACTTAATCACATTGCCACCCAATTCATTCCCTTAATTGTTTTTGTTAGGCATTTAACTAGGTATAATAACCAAGTTATTATATTTCATTTAATTAACATGGCAACATACCTACGTATTAAATATTTGATTTTTGGGGTGTTACAAGTCTACCCCCTTAAAGAAGGTTTCGTCCCCGAAACCAACTTCATCTATATCGGTTAATACATTAGTAAGGTCATAACTTTAAGAACATTATTTCTAGAAATCCTTTCTCTATCTCATTCAACAAATCAGACTACCTAGATTTGTACGTAACATTCCTTAAACATCAAACATATAGTCCATCCGACCCGTTCACAACGGGCCAAAGTTTTGACCATTATCCTAGCCCATCATGCTTGTCTTAATTAACCCATCCATAACGGGTCAATACATACCTTTTTCATCATTATCCTAATTTCATCCCTTACGACCCATTACAACGAGTCACTACTTATACAATTTCTTTATTATGCTTTCTACATCACATCGACCCGACCGTAACCGGTCGACTACACATACCTTACATTTCCATTCTTTATCAATTTCTTCTTAAATTTTCAACTCATCACATTATCGTACTTAAACTAAAGTGTGCAAACTAGTAGCATCCTAAAGAGTCTAATACCATGATTTACATTACAACAATTTGAAGTTTCACTTATACCTGGAGTTTTATTTCTACCTCCTTACTCATTCACACACTGCTTACTACATAAGCCTAAACTCAAACTCATTCTTAATCAACTTCTAAAAGCCAAGCCTTCCTTTTCATAACATATTCTTCGCTACATTATTTCGTACAGAAGTACTTTTTCAACCATAGCTAAAATTTTACATTCATATATTAAACAATTTGCTAACCTTACTACTTTGGCGCAGTACTTCAACATGCAGCAACGAGCCGGTCCTCTTCGTCACTATTCATACCATGTTTCGGATTGACCTCATTCATCCGTGTGATGAGCTTTCGCTTATGAGCATTCTTTCACTGACCTTGCCAGGTTTATCATATCCTGATTCCTGCCATTCTCATTATAAGATTAGGGGTTTACACATTTTATTCGATTTTATTCAGACATGATGTTTATTACATCACCTTAATTACCTATAAATCCTTCCTCGATTCCTTTTTATAACATTAGTATGTTTGACCCGTTCGTAACGGGTCAATACATGACCATTTCCTAACATATCACTTTCGTTGTTTGACCCGTTCATGACGGGTCAATACATAACCATTCTTTCGCAGATCTTTAACTCACTTGTCAACTTTTGCAGTTTGACTTTTCAAAGCCAAACCGGTACTTCTTACTTATCATAGACGTATCAAAGTACACGTTCATAATTTCTTTCCATTCTTGCATACTTGCAAAGACTTTATTTCATCATTTTAATATTAATTGCAAGATTTTACCCGTTCTCGTCCCTACTTAAATCATTTGTCTAGGTCATAACCGTCATTCATTCCGACTCCCAAGAGTCAATTTATGATATGTCTAACACGTAACTTATTTCAAAGCTTATATCTTTCGACTAGGGTTTCTTGCTACTACAATAGTTTTCATCGGTCTTACCTACTTAGTGAATCAAATACTTCATGCTATTTTACAATTACTTGCTTAATAATCATCAACTTACTTTGTTTGACTTTTGGGAAGTCCATTGTAAATACATTCTGACCTATGTTTACCCATTACCCAGTTCTGACACTTCCCTCTCTAGTCGAGCTATAAGCTCCTATTAAAAGCATAACCTTTATACATACCTGGCGCGAGTCAAATCCATTGACTCGTTATCCATGACTTGCGTTGACTATTTCCTTCCAATTTGTGACATTACATGACCATACGTTATGCTCACCTACAAATATATGACTTGACCATTTCAAACATTAAATACCGAGTACAAATGGCAATCACCATTTGACCCGCATAACTCATTTGTCCCTCTTAACCATCTTGCATACAACACATTTGCATAATTATATTTATATATAGTAAAAAGTTTTAAAACATAACTTGGTTAATATCTGCCTTAAAATAATTACCTCTTCGGTCAGCATTTACTTACGAATTCGGACTTTTCATTCCACTTTCCATTCATTTCTATGTTTTGAATCCTTCCCGCGGATTCAAACATCTCATTCATATTCGTCACTCCTTCTATGTTTTAAATCCGTCTCGCGGATTCTAACATATCATTCATTCTTTCATATTTCGAATCTGTCTCGCAGATTCTAACATATCATTCATGCTTTCATTCCTTTCATGTTTTGAATCCGTCTCGTGGATTCTAACATATCATTCATGCTTTCATTCCTTTCATGTTTCGAATCCGTCTCGTGGATTCTAACATATTATTCAAACTTTCTCATTCCTTCTATGTTTCGAATCTGTCTCGCGGATTCTAACATATCATTCATACTTCTCTTTCGTGTTTGGTACTTTCAATTTCTTGAGAGTCTTACATTTCCTTTCACCCTCACGTCCACCTACTCCCAAATTCTAACAGACATACCTGTAACAATTATCATGGTCTCACGAACGTCATATGTTTCTTGTGTACTTGCCAGGTACACAATCCACATACTAGTTTCGTGTCTTCGTGTAATCGTCACCTTATGTCCGAAGAATTAGTTTTCAGCACGTGTAACATTTTCAAAACCTCATTACTATTCCATTATTATCTTTCATTTAAAATTCTCCTTTTATTGATAGGTTTTTACCATTACATGTACTTAAATATATTAAATCTACGTACCTGGGATCATTTTGTCTTATTACATGCCTTGGTGTCGATCCTAGACCGCATTCGCGAATCATCCTCTCTAAATAACTATGCTTACCTTACACATAACATACTGTTAGTTTTCTTCATATACATACTTAAATACATACTTACATTCTCTTCTACCTTTAGATCTTGATCGAGTCTTGGATTGCACGGGTTCCTTGTCACAAGAGCACACAGGTTTAAGTTCAAGTATTTACCTCCTCAAACTTGATTTCCCTCAAACCAGGGCTCTGATACCAACTTGTAACGCCCATAAATTTTCTAAACATTCTTACTATGCAGAATGTAGGCCCATTTTTTTAGCTTCAATTTCTAGAAACAATTATAGTGTCTTGACTTTCATTTGATAGTTACCATCATTTAAACACTTACATATTTCATGCCAATTTTTATAAAATTTCGGCATGACCCGTTCGTAATACTGATAACCGTTACGGTAACAAAACCTGTTTACAATCCATTTTACAACTCTAAACTTGAACATAAACAAAACAAGACACTACGTCTAACTCATGAAGCTTACACAGTTTAAAACTACCGAATGCCTAAAAAGGCAAGTAAAACACGATGACCCGTCTAAGTCGGCGATATAACCTGACGGATGGACGAACCAACATTGTTGACCCAATATCGGATTTGTCGCCAAACCTTGTTCCATTCATCAATCCGCGAACCTCTAGTTCCCAATATACCTGAAACCCAACATGTACGTTATGAGTTCTATATATAATATATATTAGATAACTCAAATAGGTGGATTCTGATCTATATTTTTCACAAACTTCCAACGAACTCGACTCCATTAATTTCATGGTCAACTATCGCTTCCAACTTGTGAATCAACCTCCACTAGAATTCACAATTAAACCACCTGTGATAAAAATCTCATTCAACTATTAGACCATTAATATTTATTTCTAACAAATCCAAAGATTTCATTAATGCTTTACTTAGCCAGAATCCAAATCTTTTCCATTCATGTGGATCAAGTGACCAAAATCTACTTGCTTACCCCAAGTTAAATAATTCGAGACAATAGTTTAACCAGTTACCACTGTAATCTAATCCACTTACTAAATAAACATCATGGTTATGATATTTGTACACAACTTGGAATTATGTGCATATGTACTTATTTAATCCAAAGCATCCAATTTATTAAGATTGTGGTTTGGAAGCCACGTACTAATTTGACTTTTAATAAGTCAACAACCCTTTATTAGATTAACCGTTATCAACACATCTAAAATTCTACCCTTCGTTAAAAAAAAACATAATAATCACCAGGCAAGTCATGTACCCACGACTTGAATTCATCTTACCAATTAAATAGTTTCAAATCTATGATATAGATACTTACCATACTTGTGGGTTATGATTCCCTTGTCCATGGTATTCTCCTATGAATACCTCCAATTTAACATTTCATACTTTAATATTCTCATAGAAGTTCTACATTAAACCACAAGATGTTCTACGTATACAAGTACAAGAACCTGCAAACAATAAACCTATGTTCCTGCATACAACTATTAAGTGCAAGAAGCACTTACCTTGACCCGTAAGTAGTTGATACGTAATCCATGTGTTCGTCTCCTTGCCTCCCGAGTTCGCGCCCAAAATGGCATGTACCTATCCTTTCATGTCCACGTTTACATGTCATTATTAGCAAACGTTATAACTCATATTATCAATTACTTTATTCATACATCGAGAAATTCTACACATGGTTCTATATACCACATACTCGTGTTATAGTACACATTCCACCATACATTAAATTAAATACATTCATGCATGCATAATTACCAATGATTACATAACAATACATACAATTTACAATTCGTAATGCCATAGACCATTACTAGTAGGCAACTGCAAACATAATATGACATAGATCCATTATCACATCATTCATAACATAACCAATTCAACTTACCGTCATGTACGTCATATAATAATCTAGCAAATATTCACACGATCTCCTTATTCTCACAATAGTGTTAGGAAGTCTAACCTTATTATTCATACCTTGTTGACTTTCTAAAAAGTCAACTGTCAATCATACACACTTCCAATCCGATAAACATATAACCACTTAGTCACATTACTTTCATTAACCAATTATTCACTAACATGTATAGCTCAATTCACTAAAAATAGGCTGTTTTGTGACGTCCGTTTACTGTACTTACGAGCTTGCAAAAATTACAATATTTTTATGTGACGTGCCCCTCGGAGGGGTTATCATTGTGTTAAATTTTTAGAGTCTAACTCTCTACCAAAAATTTATAAAAATTCATTTACTAAGCTGCAATCTGATTCATCACTTCTGACTGCAGCTTACGAAAAAATTCATTTAAAATTCCTCGTTTATCCAATTGACGAAATTCCAGTTGGAGATTTTTGGAATCACCTGAAGCTACCTACAGTAAAAATTTGAGATCATAACTCAATTTCTAAATTGAGTTATGAGATTTGTAATGGGATATGAGATTTGTAATGGGATGCAAATTCTGCCAGAAAACGCAGCTTGAACCTTCGATACGGAAAAATTCATAAAACGTTCAATTTTCGTCGAAAAAATGCAATTCCAGTTGGGTTTGAAAGGTTTTTCCTAGAAGTTTATCACAAACTCAATAAACATCAGTTTTTTACCAGACTTAACTCGGTTACAGCCGATTAAATTCGGCTGTAACTTTCTGAACAGATTCTTTTTCATCAAATCTCTTCCAAAATCTCACCTATGCATTTTATAAAACACTTGGTGTGCATACAACTTATTAAGCATAGTGTACTAGTATTTTAAGCATGTTTCTTCCCAATTTCATCTCATGAATTATCTTATTCATACAAGATCACATTATCAACAATTCTACATCATAATCACTATTAAAACTTAGTTCCTAACATATAGTGTATCAACATAATCATGATATTAATATTTACTTGTTCATCATTATTACCCTCATACTCATACATTTGGGTTTCACTCTAAATCATACAAATAATTAAAATTAAACAATGATTCATCTTCAACACAATAGGGTTAACAAGAACTCATTCTAATTTCAACTAAATTCATGGATTCATCATAACCCATGTCATCAAAAATCATCAAAACATAAAAATTTTACTTACTTGATGTGTATAATACTTGGGTGATCACCAATCTTACTTCATGCATCAATTTTTCGGCTAATTCCTCTTTCAATTTGAAGGTTCTTCATGAATTAGGGTTTGCACCCCCTTCCCTCTTATCGTTCATACGCACACACCTAGTGTGTGTGTGTGTGAATTTTGATTTAATAAAATTCAATTTCCAATTTGGCAACCTTAGTCCCTCAAATTAGTTACTTAATCACATTGCCACCCAATTCATTCCCTTACTTGTTTTTGTTAGGCATTTAACTAGGTATAACAAAACCAAGTTATTATATTTCATTTAATTAACATGGCAACATACCTACGTATTAAATATTTGATTTTTGGGGTGTTACACGATTAACACTTGACATCGAAGAACGAATCTCAAAAGAAACGAGGGAGGTAGGATGTGTTTACCGGAAATTATGTCTGAGAAACGCCACCACAGCCGCTCGTCGGCATCATCACCGCCCTCAGTAACATCGCCGGTCACTACCGCCTCCACTCTCTCCGCCGGTGATCGTTGTTGGGTGTGCGGCTGCTGTGGTTGGCTCGTCGGTAACCCACATCGGAGAGGGGGAGAGACGCGGGGTGCAGGGAGTGGTTGCAGAAGAGTGTCGCCGCCGGAAACACGGCTGTGGTTGTTGGAATCTCGAGAGAGAGGACGAGGGGTGTTGTTTGTTATGTAGAGGTTAGGGTTTTATCTAATTCAAGATGCAGGGGAAAGGTGGTGACAAGAGATGTCGACTGGATCTTGTTTGAGTTAGGGTTTCTATTTCTTTTGTTGAAGGTGAAGGGGAACAGTAGCCTGGTGTGTGTGCGTGAGTGTGGAATGTGTGTGTGTGTTTAGTTTAGGGTTTTATAAAAGGGGGGGGGGGGGGGTTGAAAATTATAACTAGTCTTTTATACTAGGGTTATATTAGGTGGGTTGGGCCCAGGGCCCCTTAGCGTTTTTTGAGCGGTCCAATAAAAATTCTGAAGCCCTTTATCGAACCCGAATGTCGTAGCAAGCCGTAATTTATTATTATTATTTATTTTATTTTTATTATTTTTTTTAAACATGAGAACACGTAAATACGGGGCGTTACAAACGTGAACAGATTTAACGAATACAAGAACTAGAACAGATTTAACGAACTGCACTAAAATAGCCTCTCAACTCACCAGCAGATCATGAACACGATGATCTGTACTCTTTGATCTATACTACGAACGATGATCTCAATACAAGATCAGCAAGAACAGTATGATCTATCAAACCCTTAAGAGAGAGAAGGAAAGGAACCATAGATGATTCTGGAACTTTGATAAGTGCAACTGATACAACTATGAAGAGAGAGAAAATATCTGTGATATATAAAAATGAATGAACTGAGTTATCTCTTCTCGCCTAATAATGTACTCCAGCAGTCCAGCAGCCCAATAAGGCCAGCAGTCCAATTATGTTCAGCCCAATCATGTCCAGCAGTCCAATTATATTCAGCTCAATCATGTCCAGCAGTCCAATTATATTCAGCTCAATCATGTCCAGCTCATTTAGTTGAGCCCAGAATTTATGACAATGAAAAACAAATAAACATGTGTGAGAAACAAATATATATATAAAATAAAGAACATGTATAAAGGTATAAAAATGAATGAGCCCAGAATTTATGACAATGAAAAACAAATAAACATGTGTGAGAAACAAATATATATATAAAATAAAGAACATGTATAAAGGTATAAAAATGAAAACACATATAGTTGTATGACATTTTAACACAAGCCGTCTAAAACCAATTGTTTTGGCTATTCCGGCCAACCCAACCAAGCTGGCTGGTTAATTCGGTTTGTCTTTTTTATAACTATGGTTTGCAGTTTGGTTCAAAATTTCCTAAGCCAGCAAAACAGAACTGTGAATAAATTTATAAAATTCTTAAATATTTATATACTTTTCAATATTATATGGCTAAATTTAACAAATTGGGTTTATATGTTTATTAATAAATTTCAATATTGGTTTATTAAATATATAAATATTATAAAAATATTTAGGTAATTATTTAATTTTTAAAAATTTATAAAATAAACAAATCATATATTTCAAAAACTTTAAAAAAAGCGAGAAAAGAAATAAAAAAACCCACCCCATTGCTTTCGTAGCCATCCATGAGGAAGGATGTGTCCTTCAACACGACCCATGGGTGTGGTCAACAATACTGTACACTGGATTTCTATCCATGGGGTGGGTGCAACATCCTATGCGTGGGCTAAGATTACCTCCAATGCACCCTTTAGATGATGTCTTTAGAGACCCTTACAAGCTCTTAGAGCATTCACATCCAATCCATCAAATTATACATACATTCCACTAAAAAACAACTCCTATATCAATATATTTCCACTAAAAACAAATATTTTTTCTCTCTCCTTTCAATTAAATAATATTATCATTACATTTTTCTCTCACTTCCACTCACAACCACTTTCAAAATATATTAAAAAATTATAACGGGTGAACAGTGTCCCCCCAAATATACAGATGAACAGTAACATTTTCTCTCTCCTCTACTCACAACCACTTTTTATACCCTTTATAATATAAAAACCTCTCCTCACATAATTTGATGGTTAGGATGTGAATGCTCTTACCCATTGTAAAATTCTATCATTAGAAGTCCTTAGCAAATATTTGCTTTTTCGTGGTTTTTGCATTTGGGTGGGCTCAAAGTAAAAAGAAAAAAAATGTTTTATTTAAATACTAGGTTATAACCCAGTGTATTACACGGGTTGAATAAATGTAATTTTATATATTAAAAAGTTATACATATATACAGGGGCGGACCCACGTTAAGCGGAACGGGGTCCCCGGACCCCAATCTTTTTATAAAAAGTAGTAGAAACGGTATATAAAATTTTCTATGGACCCCATAAAATAATTTAGTTGGACCCCATAACAATAAGAGTGAGTTGGTGCATTGGTAAAACCCCTTGTTTTCACACAAAAGGTCCTTGGTTCAATACCTGTTTCTTTCGTTTTTTTGTGTTTTTTTAAAACTTGACTTTAAAAATGGGTATTTTAACAGCTGAATGTATAGTAAATGAATGTGTAGTAAATGAAACTTGTAGTTTAGTTATGATATTGTTTTCTATTATGTTTCTCGACCCGACCCGAACAACGACCGATCCAAAAAATTTGAACACCGAAAAACTGGGACCCCATTGTCCAAAAATCCTGGGTCCGCCACTGCATATATAAACCATATGTATTGTACGGGTTGAATAAATGTAATTTTATATACTAAATAATAAAAATATTATATCTTTAAAACCATGTATTTTCCTATCTATCCCAATTTGATTTATCAAACTCCTCTTTATCTGAATTTTATTTTTGAATAAACATATATTATGTTTGATTTAAGATATAAATGGAATAACTTAATCCACGTTTATCATCATTCTTTTAGGAAGTTTAATTGTATTAGTTATGAAATTCTTTGATAATCTGATATCAAGATTTTAAAATCTAAATGACTAAAAGTAAATATATATAATAAAAAACATATAGTAATTAATGTTTAGCTTTTAAAATTTCTAAAAAGATTGAGCACATGTAAATAGCAGGTACATTGTCATCACTTATATGCTCGTAAAGTTTAATGGTTCAGGAGAAATATTTTGAGACTAAAGTATATTTATATTTGTAATCGATTATATTTTATTAGTGTTTCTTTAATTTTTATTTAGAGTTAATTACATAGTTAGTCCCTGTGGTTTGCACAAAGTAACATACTTAGGTACTAATAGTTTAAAATCGCATTCTAGGGTATTAACTTTTCATTTTGTAACGTTTGGAGGTATTAACGTTATTTGTAGGTTTAAAATCACATTCTATTAGTACCTAAGTATGTTATTTTGTGCAAACCACAGGAACTAACTATGTTAATACCCTAGAAGTTAATACCTCCAAACGTTACAAAATGAAAAGTTAATACCCTAGAAGGTGATTTTAAACTATTAATACCTAAGTATGTTATTTTGTGCAAACCACAGGGACTAACTATGTAATTAACTCTTTTTATTTATATTTAAATGTTGTTATAAGTATATATTTTATTTTTTTAATTATAACTATTAATATACATATGACAAAAAATTATTGTTTTTTTATTAATATCATTATTAGCAGTGTTACTTGTATTATTATGTTCTAATTATAACTGCTACCATTAATATCTTTTTATTTTAATTATTATTTGTATAGATATAAATAATAATTATCTATAATTAGGTAGAAGATATTAAACTAAATAATATTTCGTAGGAGATTATCTATAACTAATTAGAAGATATTAAACTAAATGATAATTATCCATAGAGTACATGGCCTAATATGATGACAAGTGTCCCAAACATGGTTTCTTTTATTATATAGTATAGATTGTGTGTATTGGGTAAGTAATGAGATGGAAATTAAAAAGGGAAATGATATTTGTAGAGCTGTAGATGAAACAAGGGTTTTCAAGGATTTGTAAGTATATGACGTGGCAGCTAAGGGCGTCTAAGGACGCACGTAACATTGGAGATAGTCTAACAATGTGTTATTCTCGTACATTATTATGAGTTACCGTTCAATGTGTGTAAAGACGAAAACATTGGGATCGATTATGAATTTGCTTTAAATTTGTAAATATACATTGAAATCATTGCATGTAGAAGAAAGTACACCACATGAATCACAAATGGTTTACATGCAAAGGAATACAAACTTTGTGAAATTCAATCAAGATGGAAATTAACAACTAAAATTATACTAGGACGACGATCTCATTGTGGCTAAGAAACGTAATTGGTCGTACCTGATGACGGAAGAGCGATTTAAAAGTATTTCAAGATGTATATAAGCAAGAACATGGCAAAACCAAAATACTTTGTGGATTTGGAATTAAGAATTGTTAACAATTTTCTCTCATAACTCAATAATCATACATTTGTTATAATCACACAATCTGGACCAGCCTATAAGGTCCTTGGGCTACACGGTATGGGGCGTGATACTCATGCCAGCTCAGCTGAAAAAGAACAATAGCGCCCCCCATGACCATACCCTGGACACTATCATGGGGGCGGTATTGTTGGTTTGTGAATGGAATAGCAAGCAATAACGGGGTGTCTATCTGTGAGGGGTGCCATTGAAGAAAGGAGGCTTTCTCCATACCCTCCAAGTTGGTCGGGGGGAGGGGGGGGGGGGGGGGGAGGGGGGGGAGGCGTTGTTCATGATGTGGAGCTGAGGTGGCACAATGTAGCCTCTAGGGACTCCATTCCATACCCTCCAGCCTTATTTATAAAAAGACAGGGTAGCGAGCTTAATCCACTACTTAATCTAAGGGGCTTAACCATTACAAAGGGAACTAGGAGTATTAATGAGTTGTTATAGCTTACACCTAGCTAGTCATATTATTTCATAACAACTCATTTATATTTCAATGACATATTTTAGCTCATATGTCGACTAATAGACCTAGTAGGTCATGTCATCTACAAAATGTTTTAGCTTACACCTAGTTATATATTAGGACACAACAAATTACTTAAGTCTTAACGATATCGGCTAGATGACAGTCCCCTAAGACTAGAGGGTATGGGGGCCGGCTGAGGCCCGGCGCCGGTCCCCCACACCGCCCCCTGGGCTCGGTTAGGCTATTTCGGCTCCCACAAGACGGAGAGGACGGGCCACTTTTCAAATTTTGAACCGTTACACAACGGCTATATTTAAAAAAAAAAAAAACATTTTTAACTTTAAATAAATACCCTCATCTCATCTATTTTTATACCATTTTCTCCCATTCTTCTCTCATTCTCATCCAATTTTATAAAAAACACTCTCTCTTTTTTGTACAATCATGAATTCATTCAACCCAAACAACCTCAACCCGAACAATCCCAACCCGAACCAACCTAACTTTTTTTCGACTCCCGCTTACACTCCGGCTATGGATCCTTCATGGGTGTCTCCGCAATTTACGTTTTCGGGTTTCCAACAATCACCCAACGCCTTCAAACAAATGTCCCAAGTTCAACAAATGCAACAATACCAAGCACTCCAACAAATCATGCAACGCAACTCGTTTGAACAATTCCAATCGCAACCGCCAACTTCTCAACCGCCAACTTCCTAACCGCAACCCCCGGTTCAACTTGACGATGATGATGAAGAAGTCGTCCCCGAATCGCCACCTCAAGAGCTCAAGCGCAAAAAAAAACAAGGGGAAGGGGAAGGCGGTTGAAACTGTACCTGTAACCGCGCCAAAAAGCGGTTCGAGAGCAAAGGCGAGACCTTGGACGAAAGTAGAGGAGGAGGCGCTAGCAATAGCGTTTGTTAAGTCCTCAACTTGCCCGGTTGTCGGTATGAACCAAAGTTTATTTTTTTAATTTAAATTTAAAAAGATTTTTTTTTTACTAATTCATTTTTTTTAAATTTAGGGAACAACCAAACGGGTAGTAGTTTTTGGAAGGCGACAACGGAAAGATTTAACTGTCTTATGGAGCAAGGCCCGATGCGTGATGTCGAATCCGTCTCGGGCAAGTGGCGTAAAATGAACAAGACCATCAATACCTTTAGCGGGTATTATAACCAAATTTACACTAATCCTCCTAGTGGGAGTAACGACGAGGACATTCTTAACCTTGCTTTGGCTAAGTGGGACTCTAAAAATTCAACGTCTTTCCCGCACATCCGAGCATGGAACATTTTAAAGAAAGAAAACAAATGGAAGCCGGTTCCAAATGAGGTCGCAACCGCCAAACGGCGTAAAACTTTCAAGTCCGGAAGTTATAGTGCGGGAGGCTCCACCGCTCGTTGTCAAATCGACATAAACGACGACCCGGAATATGACGAGGATGTGTTGCCCGTTCATGAGTCGGAACGTCCCATCGGAAGGGACAAAGCAAAAAAAGAGGCGGCCGGAAAGCGAAAAGGTTGGGGCGGCTCGAGTGGTGGGGGCGGCTCGGGGGCGGCTTCGAAAATGGATGAGTTGATAACCGAATTCCGTTCGTTCAAATAGCTCGCGGCCGAAAAATATAGTCACAAGAAAACTGTGTCGGCCGACTATGTTCGAGCGGAGGATTTTAGGATTATGAGGTTGGATCTCGACTCGGTTCCGGAGGATGAACGCGAGGTTTATCGGAGGATGAAAGAGGAGGTTAAGAAAAAATGGACGTCGTAGGTTGTTTACTTTTTTAATAGTACGTTATTTTTTTTTTTTTCGTTTTTATGTTTACCATTTCTAGGATTAGTAATTTTAATTTTTAGGAAATGTAATTTTTTTATGTTATGAAATGAATTTAATTATGTTGTTTTATGTTTTTTTTTTAAATTTTATGATGTTTTTATTAAGTTAACAAAAAAAAGTTAGAAAATTATAAAATAATTAGGTGGGGTAGGATCATCCTCCACCCCCCCCCCCCCCCCCCCCTCAAAATGCAAGGAGTCCATCCTCCATGGGATGGTGATGTTGCGCCTACGTGGCGACCCATCCTCATAGGGATGAACCTCCCCATACCCTCTAGTCTAATAGGCCTTAATAAGCAATGTCATGTGTTAATTAGTTGTTTTATTCTATACCTAATCACATTAAATCATAACAATTCATAGAGAGCATTAACCACATCTCCATTTACACCTCATCTCTAAGTTTTAGGGAATGATCTAGGAAAATCAACAAAATTACTATTCCATTAGAATCCTTAAAATAAGGAACAAATTTAGGAAAGCTATAGTAATTCCCTAATTGTAAAGATTCAATCTTCACTCATTATATTTATTCTTCATATTTTTTCTTTTGTAAGTGGAAACAATAAAAAGAAAAACAAATAGTTATTATTAAATTGATTAGAGATAGATATGGAAATGAGATGTGTTGTGTTGTGTTGAAGAGACCAGTGAATTAACTTCTCTTGGTTAACCATTGCCAATGATGAAACAGTGGTTAACAAAGGGAGGTTAATTCACCGGTCTCTTCATGTGTGAAGGTTTTTTTTTTAAGATGAACAAATGTTAAGGATAAATGTATTTTTTTAGCAAAAGTATATGGAGCGTGATATTGAGCGGTGAAATGAAAATTTCTATCATCTTGAAAATCAGATAGTGTGTAAAATATTTGGGAGGATATGAGTGTAAAAGTTTTAATAGAGATGCGAGTGGTGATAAAAACTATGTTAAAATTATGCGTGTGTATATATAGGTTTTGTATAATTAAGACTATGGGGTATGGGGCGGGGGTTTGGGCGTGCGTTGGGGGAAAACGCCCAAGCTACCACCCCGGGTGGGCTTGGGTTGAGGCGTGGCCTTGGGGCTTGGGTTTCAAGCCGGGCGTGAGGCGGTCTTGACATCCTAGCTGGCGGCCTCCTATTCGCTGACCCCGCCATGTCATAGCGGGCCATTTGAAAAGCTTGAATTTTAAATTCAAACCGTTTGGCTTGGCCAAGCGGTCACCCCAACCGGTCACCCCAACCCCAACATCCCCAATAAATAACCCCAAACCCCAGGGTGTGGTCCATCCCAAACCCCACCGTGTGGTCCATCCCAAACATCCCACGAACCCGCTACCCCAACCGGTCACCCCAACCCCAACCCCAACATCCCACGAACCCGCTACCCCAACCCGAAGAACATGGCATCCTGGACCCACGAGGAAGAATTGGCTCTCGTCACAAGCGTCGTTGACGCTATGAAGGGGCGGCCACCGGGCCAAACAAAATATTGGCCGGAAGCATTCGCAACCTACCGACATAACGTCGGTAACGACCGCCACAACCTCAACGCGTGCCAACATAAATGGCGCGAGCTACGGCCCAAGCTCGAGCGTTTCAAGGCTTACTACGAAGCCGTTCCGAGCGGCGAGTTAAGCCACGAGGACATGGTGGCCGTGGCGAACATAGAGTTTCGAGGCAAGGAGGGAAAGGCGTTCGACAAGATCGACCTTTTTGAAATTTATTTAACGCTCTAGGTTTGTTATTTTGTAATTTTTAGAAATTATGTAATTTTTACGATTATGTAATTTTTAAAATTTTGATGAAGTTGTAGGTTTTTTTTTATAAATGTTGTGTGATTTTTATAAATTTTTTGTAATTTTTTTTGAATATTCTGCGACGCGGTGCACCCAACCCACGCCCCGCCATACCCCGCGGACACGTAACTAGGCGGGGGGGGGGGGGGGGGGGCTCCCATTCCACGTGTCAACAAATGCCTCAACCCAAGCCTCACCATACCCCACGGTCTAATAAAGTGAAAAAATAATCCTACAGTTGGCCATTGGTTGGTAGGCAGCTGTCACATATCCCATTTACCCAAACATGCTACCCGAACACCCCTACTCGAACGACCAGCGTTGGTGTTACCAGTCGAGTAAGGCCTACCTGATTGGATTTTGTCAAGTGTTCCGATTCCCTTCACAATCATGACGGGTTCATGAGTGGCAGTTTTCCCTTAACAATCATTCGGTGGCTTGGAAGTGGGTGACGTCGCCTAAATCTAAAGGGGGATTGGGTATCGGTCGCATTAAAGAGGTTAATGAGGCCCTTTTGGTTAAATGGGGGTGGTGATACAGGGTGGAAAATCAAAACTTATGGAGGAAAGTGGTCGATGCTTGTCATGGTAATTTAATTCAGAGAAGTTTTCTTCCTTGTAATGGTAATTTGGGAGGGCGTTGGAAAAATATCGTGAAATCGTTTAACCATATTAAAATCAAAGGGAATGATTTAAACCATTTTATCTTGCGTAAGATTGGGAACGGGGAGGATATTAGGTTCTGGATTGACACATGGGAGGGAGATAGGCCTTTTTTGGAAAGATGACCACATTTGTTCGGGTTGGAACTGTGTAAAACTTGCAGGGTCGCATACAGGATGGAGAGGAACAGGGGAAATGGCGGTTTCAATTGGTATTGGTCTAGAATGCCAGAGTCGGACGTGGAGACAAAGGAGTGGCAGGAATGCAGAGAGACCTTAAATAAGGTGACTCTTAGCAATTCTAGGGATAGGTAGGTCTGGAAGGAAGATAGCTAAGACGACTTCTCGGTGAAGACTGAAGATAGTTAAAAAGGCTTTAATTGACGAAGGGGAAATAGTAAGCTTCCTAATTTTGAGTGATGCAAATGGGCGCCTATTAAATGCAACATTGTGGCTTGGAGATGTAATTTGGATAGACTTGCTACGAGAGTGAATTTAAGAAGAAGGAATGTTGACATTATATCAGTTATGTGCCCTTTTTGTAACGAGGCTGAGGAAACGGTGGACATCTCTTCACTGCATGTCCTATGGTGACGCGGGTTTGGTCGGAGATAAGTGTGTGGTGTAAAATACCCCCGATATTTATTTTCAACTTCAAAGACATTCTGGATATCCATAATTATTCTCAAGTTGGAAAAAAAGCTAAGAGTATCATTCAAGGTTTGGTTATTATTTCATGCTGGTGTATTTGGAAAGGTAGGAACGAATTGGTTTTCAAGCAAATCAGCCGAAGCCCGCAGGAGTTTGTTAGGGAGATTAAATCGAGAGGGTATTGTTATTGGATTAAAAATAGAACGTCATGTTATAGTATTAGTTGGGGTGATTGGTGTAAATACCCGATGTATATGTTGTAATTTTCTGCCCATTTGTCCGTTTGGGCCGGGAGTGTTTGTTGTGTATAGCCTTTTGCCCGTTTAAATCGGAGGTGTGTTTTTATTGAAGTTCTCTTAAAAAAAAAAAAAAAAAAAAAACTAATTTGATGGCTATCTATAAATTTCTTTAAATATTTAAATATCTTAGTGGTAATATATTGAGCATGTCACCTCTTTTTATTAGACGGTAAAATTACATGTAAACCGTATCTCTTAATGTGTGTAACACTATAACATAAAAAGTATAAATCGGGCAAATTTCACTGACGGATCATTAGAGCATCATCGTACCACCAGTGGAACCACCGTCCACCTGATCATATCCATATCCATATCCACTAGACATAAAATCTATACATCAATTCAGGAGGAAACCCAAACAATATGGAAAACCCCTATGTGGGAATGGAACCTAGAACCTATTGGTCCCAAATCCTTATATTTCCATGTAATTTTGCTAATTGCTAGAGCAAATCTTCATGAAATATGTGAATTCACATGAACTTTATACTTGCATTCAAAAAGAATCCGGAGTAATTACAAGTGCAAAATTATATATCAATATAGCATTAAAATTAAAAGAAATCAATTTAAGGAAAAAATGTTGATTGTTACAATCTTCATTCCATTTAAAAACTTGATTTTTGAATCGTGTTCGTTTCTTCATGATCGTATGAAGCTAAATCAGGAGAACGAGTAGAACAGTGACCAGAAATCCAAATCTGTCTCCCTTTTGAAAGAGTGTTCTGCCATTGTTCTGTGATCAAAGAAAGCAAAAGGTCAGTAAAATCATGTATTTTATGTGCTTTTTTGCATGTAAAGTGACATTTTGATTGTGAAACATGTAGGAAACTTACCAGATTAAGTATTGGTGATGGTGCTGGTGCAGTATCATCAGAATCTGCAGCCACTGGTGGTGCTGGAGGGCTCTTAGGCACCGGTGCTGGTGCTGGTGCTGGTGCATGATGCTTCTTGTGCCTGTGCCTCCTGTGCTTGTGTCTTCTAGGAGCTGGTGCAGGGGAGGGACTCATGTCAGGTGTTGGGGCCGGTGGAACACTAACCGGTGTTGGAGCTAGTGATGGTGTTGGTGGTGGAGGAGTTGGTGCTGGCGGTGGGGTCGCTGGTGCTGGTGGTGGAGTTGCTGGTGCTGGAGCCACAACAGGTGGTGGGACAACTGGTGGTGGTGTTGGGGCAGGCAATGGTGGTGGTGGTGTTGGGGCTGGCAATGGTGGTGGTGGAGTAGATGGAGCGGATACGGGTGGAGCCACTGGCGGTTGTGGTGGTGGGATTTGAGGTGGCGGGACAGATGGAGCAGAAGCTGGAGGAGTTTTAGGGGATGGGGGCGATAGAGGGGTGGCGGGTGGTGGTTGTGTTGGCGGAACTGGGTGGTAGAAGGGGGTGGTACAATGGCAGGCGTAGTTGATGGTGAAGCCGCAGGCGATTGGCCGTTGGAAACCACTACCAAAAGGCAGATCCAAGCCAGAATAATATTAGTCCACAACATATTTGGTAGATGGGTTGTGTTTGGATGAAAGAAATGAGGGTTTATAACACAATGTGACATATGTAATTTCTGATGAAATGAAGAGGGTTGGTGCTACATGACCTTCATGTGGGTGGTACATCTCTAATTGCTTAATTTGATTATTTGACCCCTAAGATATAACTTGAACTCCAATTTTTGTAGGTAAGGGATGATGTTTATGATTTTGGTAAATATTTCATATCATTATTGGTCATCTTTCTCTATAGACCAAAAGTCACATTTTAAGGATGTTAACCAACTACCTAAGTATGAGTACATAGCCTTCATATGGAAAAACAATTAAGTGATACAATGTTACATATGATACGCAAAGCCACTCGATGTTGGTTACTCAAATGTAATCTAAAAAAATCATGTTTCCCTCCTTATCCCTTCTTAAAATATTTAATCTCCAAATCTCTCCTATTCACAAAACCCAGAACCGTATCGTCACCACTATCAACTCTTCGCCACCGTCACCCACCACATTCCCCCACGGTAGAGAGGATCACAAGCCCTAGAACTGTATAGGCGTTCTTAGCGTTAACGAGTTTGTCATAAATTAAAAAAAGGGATTGTTGAATATGATTTGTGTTGTATAAATAAAAAATAGATGAGATGTTGTAGGTCGATTAGGTCTATGATCATGGTGCCTAAATGGTTAGAAGTCTTAGTTAAGTCACATGGAAGTCTTATAAAGGTTTGATGTTATGTTGGGTTTAGATTATTTTTGGTTCGATATCAAACTAACGTAAATTGTGTTCGAAGTTCAATAATAAAAGAACCGTTTGTTTTAGGTTCATTTTCAGTTCTTGTAATTGTGTTCGAAGTCCAATAGTACAATCGTTTATTTGTTCCTTAATAATCATTTTCTTTGGTGGTGATCAATATAGTTTAATGAATAGCAAATGATAAAAAAGTTCAAAAAATGTTAAAACAAGATTTGATCTAAGAACAAAAGATGATGGTGAAGGCATGAAGTATCTTATATACGAAGTTTGACTGATGATGATTATGATGTGAAAGAATAACTGATGAAAGGGGGTTTGGTAGTTTTTGTTTGCTACTTTTAACTTTAAAAACACATAATGACATAAAGTTTACAATATTTATATTGGTACATAAACACCATAAATTTCCTATATTTGTAAGTTTTTCTCTCATGTTTCCAAATCATTGAAAACTTATTTAATCTCATCATTGACTTCTGTTGACTTCTTTTTTAAACTCCTGGTACTAATTTTAGGCAATTAACATTGCTATTAGCGAAATTAACACTTTCATCTTTGTAACATTTCTTTAAACTCTTATACTTCTTTTTTGAACCCGATTCATCACTCATTTATCGATCTTTTGGATATGTTGCCTACATTGCTCGAAAAATCGATTGGCTAGCTTACCGAAGCTACATGGACAAAGGAAACAATCAAGACCATCTCCCACCGAAGGCAGGTTTGTCCAAAAAGCAACCTTTTGAGAAATCAAACGCTTGAGTTTTGAAAAAGGTGAACCTTGTCAAAAGGGTTAATCTTGATAAGTTAGTGAGAATTAATCTCTTGAAGTTTGAATGAGACGATAATTTATTGTAATAGTTTATTTTATTTGTTTTTTTTGGTATGTTTACCATTAAAAGTAGGATTATTGTAATTTTTGGTTCAGTTTTTCGTTTGATAAATAAAAAAAATGTCGAGAAGAGTTCTCAAAAATCTCATGTGTGTTTAAACTCTGATTTGCCAATAATTGGTATAGCCAAACCTGAAAAGGAGCTGCAATTAAGCAAAACCAACAAATCGAATATCATCGAAACCAACCAATTAATTTGTATTTCACCAACAATTTTTTTGGCTTTTGTGTTGTGCACATGAACGAAGACAAAACCAAAGAAAGGATTTAATTTTGCTTAGGCTATTCACACACGCTGAAACGCTACGCTTTGGTGTAAGTCAACAGACAAGGACTGAACATGTTAGATCTTGTCTGTTGACCTGATACCTAAGCGCAGCGCTTTGGCCAAAGCACAGCATTTAGGTGTGACTGTTTGTTTTTGGAGGTAAAAGTGAGGTTTTGGTGGAAAAAATGGGGTGTTGGTTTGTTGTTTGGTTTTATTTGGTTATGTTTTTTATTGAAAAGTTGTAGATTTTTATTTTAGTTTTATAAAACATATATAATTTAAACTTGATTTATAACGGTCGTTTAACGTGAGTGTACCTGTTATAGTTGATTTATAACAGTCGTTTATAAGATACGTTTCATTATGCGATTGTTTTTATAAATGTTAACAGATTTTATTTTGTTAAATTAACGAACATGTTTAATTAAAACAATGTACAATAAGTTGCGAAAGAGGCGTATGAAATAAACGCAAACAATCGAAACAAACATCGTGTAAATAAAAGATCAATTGCATAAATATATATAAAATCAGTTTGTAAATATAAAACAAAAGTACAACTGAATGTCTAATACAAAATTACAATTGAATGTCTAATACAAAATAAAAACTAAAGCTACTAATCCTCTGGCGGTGGGGACGGTGGCAGTGGATGGGGCGGCAATCCCAAATAATCCCGTATCTGCATGAGCGTCTCTATGATCCACATCTGCTGTCGGTCAGCATGTTGGAGGTGCCGATCGAAGTCCCAAGCCACCGCCTGCGCAATAGGAGGCAGGTCTATAAAGACGTGCTATGAGTACTGCGAAAGGGTGCGGAGGTGGCGACGACGGCGGTGGTGGGATCTCGTTGTTAACTACGTGATCAGCCGGAGGCGAACCAGGCGAAGGCTGAGCCTAATCCTAATCCTCAGGCTCATCCAGATGCAAAGCCTGTCGATGAGCCTGCCGAGTCGCCTGCTAAACAGCCGGAGGCGCAAGTACTCCGTCCTAAGCTCAATGACTACTGGGATCACCTCTGCCAACACCTCGGGCTCCCAAACCTGGTAATCGCGTGTCCGAAAACGCAGGCTAATCCCGTCAAACTGGTGCGTCAAACGCATGTTGGATACTGACGCTCGGCCTAATCTAGTCAACGGAATGGCCGGGGACAGCAGTGGGTCACTCTCGGGCACGATCCCCAAAAAGCACGCGATCGCGGTAATGTAGGACCCGCCGAAGAGCCTACCGCGCTCCTGCCTATGACAAGCGGCAGCAAAGTACTCCGCCAGCCATTCAGCGAGTGCGTACGGATGAGGCCGCAACAGGCAGTAGAGAAAGAAAAGCTCACCCATGTTGACCTTGTCCTGGTTGTGATACCGGGGCACCAACGATGACACAATGATGCGGTGAAGGTATCTGTACAGGGGTCTCTGATGGCGGTGGCCTTTTGCGAGGATTTCCCAAAGGGATCCCTCGCAATAGCTATCCAGAAACTAATAAGGGTATGCCTGTCTAAGCCTCTAACCCCCTGCGTATAAACATCTGTATCAAGCTCGGCCTCTGTATAGAAACCTGAACGGACGGCAAAGTCCCGCATACTCATCCCAAACTCCTGGCCGGCCAAACGAAAACTAATCTCATGCACGACATGGTTCGGGTCCTCCACATAATCCTCCGGATGCGGCACATATATAAATGACAAAAGAAACTCGACCGTAATCTCACGATACGAATCCTCCAACGCAGTCTGGAACAAGCACCCAAACGGAGTATCCAACCCAATAATCTCCCTCGCCCTCGCGGCCTCTTCCACTGTCTCTAAAGCTCCCAATCAATCCTGACATGCCTCATATTTCCATGGTGTGCAACTTCGCGCACCTCTTATGCCTATCTGACGCCAATGGGAACGTCAGATACACGTGACCGTGTCACACCCCAACCGATGGCGGAAACATCGTGGTGAGGCATTGAGCGAAACAGATTGTCCAAGAGAAATCCATAACAACTAAATTACAAGATAATTAATATTATGTCCCATACCATAACTTATCAAAGTAAAACAATTATTACATACATAGATATCTCAAGGCAAATCATTGTTTCGACAACTCAAAATATTAAAGTGTTCGTTTGTTTCTAGACCCATCCTATCTTGATTCCACAAAAGATAGCAAGAAAGCACGGCATCCTAAACACCTGTCAGTGTCACTTACATTAAAATAGCGGTCAATACACATAGTGTAAAGGTGAGTATACAAGTTTAATAGTATAATAGATAGCGAAAATGTTTTACTCATAACCAGCATGTAACATGTAGCAAAGTGAAGCTAGTAGGTTATCGACAATGAAATATACAAAGACGTGACTGCGAGTTGTAGAATGCGCAACACATATCCCCACTGGGACACGTGAAGTAAAGCCCTTAACAACCCTTGTCCACGACAGGTGCTGGGTCCAAACTATAGTACTATCGTTGCTAAGTTGTCAGGTAACAATCACTGTGTAAACATAACATACAAGCATTCATCGAATAAGACGTATAACATGCAATAACGGTCAGCGTATAAAAGTGTTTGCGTTGTGTGTCGATTGTGATTTGAATAAGTAACGTATGTAACACCCAAAAGTGCATAAAGCAAAAAGGGTTCGAGTATACTCACAGATAGCGTTTAATAAATAAACACCGTCTTGGATTGAAGGGAGCGCTGGAAAGTTAGCCTGATTACAGAACGATAGCATAAGCGATGAACGGCGCGTTAAACGGTGACGAGTGTACCAAGTGAAGAATGGCCATCCGATCGGATGACAATCCGAACGGATAGTCATTCGATTGGATGACAATCCGGACGGATGGTCATTCTGTCAGATGGCCATTCGGTCAGATTGCCACTCATTTGGGATGGATGTGTTTGTGTATGATGGCTTTGCAGTTTTCGTTGTAGCATTTTAAAATCAGAGAAGTATATCTACCTTTCAGGTCGTTCGATCGAACGGTCATCTGATCGGATGGTCGTTCGATCGGATGGGGATCCGATCAGCGAGACATTTCAGTGAGAACAAGTTCACAGCAGGATGGTTATTCGATCGGATGGCAATCCGATCGGATGGCCATTCGCTGGTTTTGAATATCTTTTGAAAATTGGTGAAAAGTTTAAGTGTTGAAGATCAAGTGCAATCCGATCGGATTGTCGTTTGATCAGACAGCAATCCGATCAGACGGCAATCCGTTCGACCACCTAACCGTTTGAAGTTTGAATATTTTGCTAAGTTTTGGAAAGTTTGCGGTTTGACCGAGACGGTATGACTACGTTCTAAACAACGGAAATCCCACCAAGTCCAAGTTATCTGATCGGATGGGAATCACCCCGTTTGACCAGTTAACTGTTCTTGACGGTCTTTAATGTTCGTCCCGCTAAGTCAGTTATCTCGTTGATAGGAATCAGATCTCAGAGCGACACTTCACTAGGAAATGAGCGGAAGGCCTGAATGAGCTCCCATTCTATCGGTTTTGAGTGAATTGAGTGTAAAAGAGTTGAAAGAAAGTTATGAAAACATCTTTCAATCCTTTTAATCCTTGAAAATGTTTAGATCCATGTGAAAACAGTGTTAAATCATGTTGAAATCCTTTAGATCTGAGTTGTTCTTGGTGAAATGAGGTCAAAACTTGAAGTTCATAAGAACCCCATGATGACATCACCCTATAACACCTCAAATCACCCGATTTCATGGTGAAAAGTTAAGATTCAAAGGTGAAAATGATGAAGAAGTGTGTGTAGATGATAGATGTACAAGATTCGAGTTGGAAACTAACAGGAATTGCGAGAAATCGAGAGAGAAAGACTGAGAAGAGTCGCACCAGAGAGCTGTCACATCACTGTTTGTGATGTGACAGGTGCTATTTATAGGATTCCAAAAGAGGAAAGGCAGTGCAGACGAATCGGATGGCAACCCGATCGGATGGTCATTCGATTGAAGGTTGCCGCGAGTTGGTTTTCGACGTTTCGTTTTGTTCGTTGAGCGTTGCGATGCGTTTAAGCGAGTGTCGATTACGTGATGCGATAGGTTTAATTTTTTAATCACACAAATAACCTAACTAACATACAACAACATAATTAACCTTGCGTTCAGCGTTTGCGATTAGATTGCGTTGCGATAGAATTGCGATTGCGTTTCAATTAATCACCACAAACATAAAGTAAACATGCACAAGTAACACATAATTAGCACACATACGTAAAACCATATACAGAACCTATAAATCATGTTTGCGAATGCGATTGCGATGCGATTAGCGATTAAAACCGATTAAACCTTGATTATTATAGATACTCCACATAATACAATTAAAGCATACAAATTAACGGATTCGATTACAAGTCAAGGTGTACAGTCAGTAATTGAGCAAGGAGTGACAGATCGCAATTAGCAATCTTTTATTCCTTTGACTTGTACTTTGACTTTCAGAACGCGGGTTGTTACAGACCGGGTAGTGGATCGACTGCGACCGGATCCTGACCCTGATCCTCGAAACCCATATCCATGTCGAAATCCATATCCATATCCATATATGTGTGTTAAAAAATACAAATTTAAAAACAATTTTCAAATACTATTTAATAACAAATTTAAAAACATATTAAAAACAATTTTCAAATACAATTTTATAACAAATTAAAAAACAATTTATAAAAACAAATATTATAATTTTAAAAACAAATATTATAATTTTATAAAAAATTTAAAAACAAATTGAAAACAATTTTCAAATACAATTTTATAACAAATTAAAAAACAATTTATAAAAACAAATGTTATAATTTTAAAAACAAATATTTTAATTTTATAACAAACTTGTTTATATGAATCATCCAATCCCACTAATATTGCACAAGTTTAATTACTTAACTAAAATCGGTTAACTCTTTCGCGGTATGACATGTGTAGAAGAGAGCAATCTATACTTTCTATAAAAGCAGAAATCCAAATGATATAAGAAAAGCTGATGTGTCAGCTAGAGAGCATGTCCAACAAGGCTTTTCTTATGTCATTATTACATCATAAAGGCTAATATATAAAGACTTTAAATTTCAAAGCTGGCCCACATTTAGATTCCAAAGGTCTGCCCATTCAAACCACTGCCCATTCAAAACCTCTGTAATAAAAAACCCTTGTCCATTTAAGCCACTGTAATCAAAACCATTGTCCATTCAAAGGTCTGCCCATTCAAACGAATGTAATTAAACCACTGTAATCAAACCACTGATGATTCAAAATGCAAACTTCAAAACCTCTGATGATTCAATATTATGGCTCCAAATTCAAAATTATGGCTCCAGGTATATAACATATCATCTTCTTCAATCAATTACTCTCTCTAATCAATTTCTCTCTCAACTCTCTCTCTCTCTCTAAAACTCACTTTCTCTCTCTCAAGTATGTTTCTTCAACGCAAGAAGATGATGATGAATAAAAGATCCCTCCGTTCATATCTATTCATCAAAATAACATAATCGCAAACAATCAAACAGAGCAGAGGCACTGGCTTCAATCAATCGGTAAGCTCAAATTTTAATCTAATTATATAATCGATCTTTAATTTCATCTCATTATCCTCAAATAATATAATATTCAATTATGTATACTCTTATTTGTGTGAATACAATTTAAAATAAATTATAATAATATTATGATATTGATATTTATATCTTAATCAAAGATATAAAATACCACACTTAGGTATGATGTCACTGAAATATCATAATATAAAATATTATTCAATAAAAGCAGGATATTTTATGATTTATAATATAATCCAAAAGTTTTACTTGATTTAAAGATATGTATTTGTCAAAGTTTTGATAAAACATATAATTATACTAATTTTGTTAAAAATATAATGTTTCAGCATTGTTTAGATACAATAATTAAAATACTTTGTAAATCACTTTATAATTCTTTATCGTATTATTAAATATTAAATATGTAGATTATTCATCAAAATTTGATAAGTTATGTAATATTCAGAAATTATACGTATAGTCAATATTAATGATAGTTAACATGCTAGAGAAATTTTAATACACAAACGCTCTCTAAGAAAAGTCTTTAATATATACTGGGTTATTATTTATCATCATTATTATTAATATAATACACTAAATTAAGTATTATTAAATTCTGTTTTAAATTAAAACTAATAATAATAATATTTTGGAAAAATAAAATAATTGGCTCTTGAATAAAGTTATGTTAAAAGAGTTTTATAAAATAAAATTCTTTATTTAATTTATACAAATAATGAACAAGAATTATTACAGTTCATAATTCATAGTTTGACGACTCTAAAATTTAAGCACATATACATATACTATGGAAGATATAAAATATTTTACAAAAAAAAACTGTATTTATGAAACAGAAATACGTACAACAACTTGGTACTGTGTAAATAATTTTAATATATAATACCTTTATATCAACAAGAAATAGCTTAAACCTATTTCTTAAATTATATGTAAGTCAGATATATATATATATATATATATATATATTATATCTTGTATCAATATTACAAATGATATTTCATCCATAAAAATATCTACAAAAACATTTAGTATGGTATAACTATATGGTTTAAAATATATATATACATATATCTCAAGAAGAAACAATTTTTTTTTTCATTTGATAAATTTAATTCATTTCTTAAACTATATTTAAGTTATATGTATATGTATATGTATTTTGATGTGAGAACGATACTTAATATATTAAGAATCGAATCTAGAAACGCTAGACTTCGTATTATCTATTGCGAATCTTTAATTAAATAGATATAATAAAGGCCTGGTCTATTCGCACACGCTCTTTGTCTTTTTGCACACCTAAAGCGCCCCGCTTTGGCCATAGCGGGGCGCTTTAGGTGTGCAAAAAGACAAAGAGCGTGTGCAGTGGTGTTTGTGCTGTTTTTTTTTTGAAATAGGTGGGATGTGGGTTAGTTTGGCAGTGTTTTTTGGAGGAAAAAATTGTATTTGAGTTTTATTATTATTATAAAATATTAGTTACATATAATTCATAGTTGTTTTATAATTGCGTTTTTTTACGTCATTATTTTTATAGAACGTATATAATATAAGTGCGTCTTTATAAACTGTTAACCTAGTTTATTTTGTTAAATTAAACGAACACGTTAAATAAAATGTACAGAAAGCCATAAGAATTAAACGTAAACAATCCAAAACCAATGTGATGTAAATAGAAGATTAACTGCAATATATATATATATATATATATATATATATATATATATATATATATATCAGTTTGTACATACAAAACAAAAAGGTACAACTGAGTACATAATACATAACAAAACACTATACAAACAAACTAAGGTACTAATCCTCGTGAGGTGGGGACGGTGGGAGGGGAAGTGGAGGCAACCCAGCGAGCTCTCGTAGAGCAACGAGCGTCTCGACGATCCAGTCAATGCGTGCGCCCTGGCGTCTAAGGGCCGGTAGAAGTCCCGAGCCACCTCAAGCGCTACCGGAGGCAGGTCAGTGTATCACCTCGAAAATTTACGTCCAATAATGTATTGACACGTGTCATGGGCTTTGAATATGTGAAAACATACTTTAGAGGGACTAAAGTTGACAAACAGTGAAACTATGTGAATATAAGGGTCCAAAGTGTCAACAATGGATAAATAGGCTCTAAAATAACCCTACATGATGTTTATAATCTTAAACGGATAAATCATGGATCATACGAAGCGGAAGATGTAAGAAAGTGAGGAATTACAAACTACAGGGGCTAAAAGTGTCAACATGTTGAAAGTATACCTCTGAGTGATCTTTTGGCAAACCCGAAGCTTTGTAATGATAAAATATACTCACTAGAATATGTGATAAAAATTTCATCGAGTTTGGTTATCGTATGAGAAAGTTATGATCAAAACCGTACACGAAGGGTTAAATAGGTTAACGTTGATTTCGTGACTTTTCGGGTAAGCGCAAAGTTAACCAAGGACTTTACCATGTTTGTAAATATCCCAAGGTCCTTAAAAATCAGAATTTAGGGTCTATTGAGCAAGATAAGTAGCCTAAAACACGTTACAAAGATCAGGGACTGAATTGTAAATCAAAGAAACTTGCTAAACTGGTCGTCTGCTGGTACGCGGCCCGCGTGACCGACCTCGCGGCCCGCCTACGGGTGCCCAGCGACAAATGCAGCGACCAGCTGCCAGTTATGTCTGTTTTGTCGAGTTGTTTCCAGCTGTTTTCGATTCCTGAACTCACCAATCGACTTACATGCATGCAAGGACACTTGGACTGATCATACAACATCTACAAACACCTGTATCATCATCAAATCAAATCAAAATCTGCATAAAAGGGTCTTGAAGTAGTAAACTTTGAACACTTGCATTTTCTAAAAATCACAAGACAACTCCTGGAGCTCTCTGGACGACAAGGCATCTTCCTAGTGATCTCTAAGCTTATTTAGGACCATTGTAAGTGTTCATAACTCTTTCAAATTCGTTCTAGCTTAGTTATTCAACCGAAAGTCAATCCATCGTAATTTCTGTTTGACTTTGTGATTAAACGAAAATGGCTCAGTCATTTCTCAAATTGAAAGTACCTACAAGTTGGTATTTATGTGGGTAACAAACCCTCAAAAGGGTATTTTCAGATTCCCACTCTAAGCATGTTGATTGTCGAGTCAAAGCTTTTCTTAAAAAGTCAACAGAATGTGTTTTTGCAAAATTAAGCATAATTAGCAATGTAGGCTACATGCAACCTGTTTGATCATCAAAATAACTTTGTAATTAATGTAAGAACATGTTTCATCATGATCAACTCGACAATTTTCAGTTTAAACCCGAATCGGAACCGAAAGTCACATAAATTGACTTTTTCTTTGACTATCAGTTCTGATCCGTACATGCATGTTTGAGATCTGCATTAGAGTTTATTTTGGACCAACTTTTATATAAGTTTAATTCTCTGAGATTTTACAACTTGGTTCAACACTTATCCGGTCCATATGCATGTTTCCGATTAATGCTTAAAAGTTGACTATTATGCCCTTTTTACTATAAAACGTGATTTTTGAAAAAGTGAAAGAGTAGAAACATTTTTTGCTGATTTATAAACTTGCACCAAAAATTTGATATCAGTTTGAGGTCCAGATTAAGAGTTATGCTCAATATCGTAATTTGAAAGCCTTATGTTACTTAAACGGCGTAATTAGCATATAACCTATTTAAACCCACTTTTTGATACCAAACTTTTTACCCACTGATGTTATATAATATTTTGGGATTTTTAAAGATTTTTATTTAATTTTTGACTGATCATAGCATAGATCTCTAAGTTTAATTCGGTAAATACCGATTTTGCCCTTTTAAGCCATAAAATGAGTTTTATAAATCTTTTTGACCCCAAACCTTTTTCTAATGATTTTATTTGTTAAATAAAATATTTTGAGCATTCTGGAAATATAGAAATATCAGCTTTCTCTTAAAAACCCGGAAACGGCTCTAAATCGCCTTTTTAAGCGTTTTTATCGCATAGTATGTACTATAACCATATTAAACATATAAGGTTGATTCCTACTGATGTTCTTAGCATATTTTTATAAAATAACAGTAAGTATAAGTTTTTGAACTCAGGTTTCCAGTTTTGACATTTTTAGCCCTTGTGAAATTACCGAAATACCCCTAAGGTGCATAGTTTGGTTTTAAATGATAAGTTTCACATATGGGTCATACCCTACTGTTATAACATGTTAAATTAAGTATATTTACTGTATAAACCAGACCTGTAACTCAGATTTCTAATTTAATTCTTTTATAATCTTTTAAATGACCAAAATGCCCTTATGAGGCATAAATTGTGTTTAAATCCGTTTTGGGCATAATAGAAAATAACTTACTGATATTATAACATATTTAGAGCATATTATCTCAGGGAACTTGCATATGACTCTTACGGTTACCCGTAACGCTCTTTTCGCGTTCGGTTCGGTTTATGTAACTAGTTTGCATAAATTGACCGAAACGGGTCAAACATTATCATTTTTGTCTCAAAATCCAGAATGTATTTAGTATACCCATATTATACAAGTATTCAAACTTGTCGGGTCTAAATCACATTCTATCCGGTCTTCGCTTAATCGTGCGTTTGAACCGTATCGTCCTTTAAGCTAACCGGTCTAAGCTTAAGCTTAAATAAAGACCCGTTAGAAATCTAATAGGTTATTATAAACCTTCGTTCCAGATTAGGAGCACCGGTAAAAGATACCTTTACTTGCTTGTTGTGATATATATACTTACCAAGGTAAATACTTTTAACTTATTTTCCCTATACGGGCTTGGGCTACGGTATATAAAATACCGCTTGGTCCGGCATTGAATTCTTTAATTGAATAGTGGTTAAATTTATTGAGATGCTATGTTTTGAATGTGTTTTGTTTGCTTAAAGCCTTTGGGGGGTTAATGACCATGTCCCGGATATCCTCGGCATCATCTTACGAGATGGCCACGACCTGAGCACGGGGTGTAGGCGTACACCTGTCAGTGTATAACTCTAATGTGGAGGGTCTATTGATCTTTAACCCGGCACGAACCGGGCTACTGAACGCATAAGTAACATGTAAATCCTTTACAAGATTATATTACATAATTATCCCAAGTTATAAAATGTTTTGTGCCATGAGCATTCAAATCAATTTTCAATCATTTTCAAAATGAGTCAGTTAAATTGTATTTACCAGTGTAAACTGACGTATTTTTCCCAAAAGGTTAAGTGCAGGTACTACACGTAATAGGCTGGCTGTCTTCTAGAGCGTCCACAATAAGTCTCGCAAGCTTGGACGACAATAAACTGTTGAACAATATCTTATTTTATTTTGATCCGCCTGTGGATCCGTTTCAACTATCAGTGATATTTATTATTACGCTTTATTAAAGTTGAAATGAATCTATCTTTGCTTCCGCTGTGCATTTATATATTGTGTTGTTTGTCTATGATGATACCAACTACGTCACGATACTCCCCACCGGGCCCACCGGTGACACGTGGAAAATAGGGGTGTGACAGTCAGCGTAAACGTGCTGCGGGTACTGTGGCGGCTCAGGAGCTGGCTGAACTGGTGGTACCGGGATCTCCTCGACATTCTCCTCCTGAGCCGGATCCTCGAATACGGGCTGAGCCTGAGGCTGAGGCTGAGCCTGATCTTGAGGCTGGCCCGGGTACTGATCGAGGCCCAGAGCCTATAGCTGAGCCTGCTGAGCGGCCTCCTGAACATGAGGAGGGGCTAACACTCCAGGCCTCACCTCAATAACAACCGGGATGACCTCCGGCACCACCTCCGGATGCCAAATCAACTCGTCACGGCCCTTAAACCTCAGACCAACATCAAAGGTACGGGTGATCTGCATGCTAGATACTGACGCGCGGCCCAACCTGGTTGACGGGATCGGATCGGACAGCTCCGAATCATTCTCGGGCACGAGCCCTAGCGACCGTGCAATGGCGGTGATGTATGAGCCAGTGTGCAGCTGGCCGCGGAGCTGCCGGTGGTATGCACTGGCAAAGTAATCTGCCAGGCAGGCTGCTAGATCGCAGGACTGGCCGCGAAGTAGGCAGTATAGAAAGAAAAGGTCACTGAGGTTGACCTTCTCCCTGCTGACACCGCGCGGCACGATAGATGACGCGATAATATGGTGCAGGTATCGGTACAAGGGGTCTCTAATGGTGGTGGCCTTTTGCCAGGATTTTCCAAAGGGAACCCTGGAAATGGCCCTCCAGTAACTGATAAGCGTCTGCCTGTCCATCGCCGTAACCGCCTGCGTATATAAACCAGTATCAAGCTCGGGCTCTGTGTACAAACCTGTATGGACAGCAAACTCCCGCACACTCATCTGAAACTGCTGACCGGCGAGACGGAATGTAACCTCGTGGACTGGAAAATCAGGGTCCTCCACGTAATCCGCCGGATGCGGCCTGTATGTAAACGTAGAAAGAAACTCGACCATAAGCTCAGGGTACGAGTCCTCCATCGCTATCTGAAATAGGCGCGACCAAGGAGTATCTAGTCCAACTATATCACGTGCCCGCGCGGCCTCTCCCACGGTCTCCAGCAGGTCCCAGTCTATCCCTACGTGCCCCCCAATCTCTATGGTGCGCAACCTAGCGCATCTCCTCCTCTCCCGTGACCCCTGCGTAAACTGCAGGTACGGACATGCCTCCTCTCCCTCCTCTCCCACCTCTCCCACATCTCCCTCAGCGTCCATATGCTCAATCTCGTCATCGGAATCCATCCCTGCACGTTTAAAAGATAATAAACAAATAATATTATTAAACAATTTAAATAAACAAATAATTTTAAATAAACAAATAATATTAAATATAAAATAATAAACAAATAATATTATTAAACAATTTAAATAATAAACAAACAAAATTAAACAAATAATATTATTAAACAATTTAAATAAACAAATAATATTAAATAAACAAATAATATTAAATAAACAAATAATATTAAATATAAAATAATAAACAAATAATATTATCAAACAATTTAAATAATAAACAAACAATATTAAACAAATAATATTATTAAACAATTTAAATAAACAAATAATATTAAATAAACAAATAATATTATTAAACAATTTAAATAATAAACAAACAATATTAAACAAATAATATTATTAAACAATTTAAATAAACAAATAATATTAAATATAAAATAATAAACAAATAATATTAAACAAATAATAAAAAAAAATAAACATGAACCAAAGCGCCCCGCTTTGGCCTCGGCGCGGCACTTTGGTTCTTCATTTTGAAGAACAGAACCCAGCCGATCATCAAAACCCGCCCCAATCAACACAAATTTCAACATGTACATTTAACCAAAATGATTAAGGGTGTTCGATCTTACCTTTTAGCGGTTGAAAGCTTGAAAACGAAGATCTCCGGCTCAAGTGTGTGAAATCGCACCTTTGTGTGTGTTTTTGTGTTTGTGGTTGAAATGGGGGAGAAGCTGCCCCGCTTCAGCTTAAACGATGGACCGAAGCGCCCCGCTATGGCCATAGCGCGGCGCTTTGAGGTCCAAAGCGCCTCGCTTAGGTCAAAGCGCGGCGCTTAGGGCCTTTTTTTATTTTTTTTAAATTGTTTTTAATTCACAAACGCGTCGATAATAGTCTAAATTTTACGCTTTTTCCATTATACATCATTTTTTAATATATATATGGACTATACTGCAAGTTCCGGATCAAATCGGTTACTTGTGATGTCATATTCCATTATATCGTATCATTTTGGTTTGAAAGCACAAGGACTCCTATGAGTAGTGTTATGTGTATCAGCCGCCTACCGTACATGAACATGACGTTTTTTTTTCATTAATTGTAGTATTATAATTTATATTGTCATTTTGGGTCGTACAAGTGCGTATTGAATCTGATTGGGTCGTGTCGGTGACATTCGGTTTTTAACGTGATGTAACGCATATATTGAACAAACACAAACGTGATTATTATTAAACACATTTAACATACATCGTGAACATATGGGGTTACATTAAGGTCAGGGGGACGATACGTAAGCATTTCGTACGCGTTGATCTGATCCCTGTATAATGTATGCCAAGCTGCTGCGCGCTCTGTTCTGTTCGCTGTCCAGAGTAGGTTTGGGGGAGGCATTGGATAACAGCCTCCAAGCTCTACATGTATGAAATGTCCATCGTCGACGAACACTACCGCAACCACCAGGTGAGGTTCCTCAGCTTCGTTTGGCCCGCCCAGCAGAGGGAAAATTGTATCGCTCCCACGAATGTCGAAGGTGTGAACAATCACACCGTATCGTTGGGCAATAAGAAACCCCGTCTCAGGCATCGTCATGTAATTTTTGATACCTGCTCGTCCCACCCCCTTGAAATCGATCCGTCTAACCAGCGCATCATAATGTCCTATGTTTTCCGGATCGAAAACCTGCCTCCAAAGCGATTCGTTCATACGTAACTCCTTTATAAGTTGTTTCCGGATCATCAAATATGAATTTTGTTTCACTCCTAACCCAACAGCCACCGATCGAAACCCACAATGACCATCTGGTTTCACGTCCTTTATTCTAACGATGTATGGATGGATCACTTTGGGAATCTGAGATGCGTAGTTGCGGATCGCTATATCCGTCTTAGGACCGAGCTTGATCATCGGGAAATCAGGGTGTAGGTTGAGCGGTTTGGTATTCTTTTGTCTTCTAGAATCTTCGGGTGATATGTATGAGTTGTGACGGGGAAGATCGTCTGAGGCCTCGACCCAAGTTTCTTCTGACGGAATGTACGAGCTTTTTCTAGCGGCTTCAACCTTTCTTTCTTCCTGCGTTTTCAATGTTGGGCGACCAAAAGTTTTCTTCAGAACAGCAGGAGGTCTTTTGTTATTGTTCCCTGGATTGAGGATTTGCTAAAACTTTTCAAAGAAGCTCCTTTTCACTTGAGGGGGTGTTGGATCGATCTGTTGTTTCAATTTTTCAAATTCCGCGTCTACATCGATATCCTCTATGGTTTTCTTTGCAGGCTTGAAGTCAAGCTTCTTCCAGAACACGTCTATGTGTGTGATCCGGAGTTGCTGACCTGTGGATGAAAACAAATTAGGTGGCAAAATCATAACGAGAAAGGTCAAAGATATTAATTACCGTTATTTTCCAACTTTTCCAAACGACAGGCACATGGCAAACCACAGCTGGTAAAAAGTTGGCAACCACAGCTTGCACCGTAGGCTCTCAACCCGTCTTCCTTATGTTTTAGTTCCATACTCAAAAGCTCAATCGCATATATTGAAACCTTTCCGAGAATATATGCAAGCATGGGCTGATTCTTGTGGTGCGTTATCACTTTTCGGAGGCTTGTTTCAAAGCTACTACTAATCTCGGCGTATTGTCTATCAACAACATGATCAACATATAGTACAAGTTTATCCAGTGTGTTGCGATGACTTGGAAAGTGACTTTTTAGTGTTGCATGCATGCCCTCAACCCTGTTGGTCGTAGTTTGGTGAAAGTTGATAGTTTTGTTAATCCAGCAAGATACAAACTTTTCACGGTACGGATCCAACCAGGATTTCTTCAAATAATCAAAAACCTCTAAAATTAAAAAAACGTAAATAGTCAGTTTTTGTTATTATATAAAATTTGAACATAATTATGTAAGAAATACCCACGTTCACGGTCATCTTCTTTCAGCTGTGCTTCAAGGTTTTCCAAGTTATACCTGTATATTTCCTCGGTCGTAGACTCGCACAATGTCCAAAATGTACGTACGAATTCTTTCCACTCCTTGTCAGAGAATTTCTTCTTACTGTTCTGATTAATATTTTGTTGAATATGGAACCGACAAAGATACTTATGCGCTTTTGGAAAAAACTTGTTCACACGCGTTCATTAGCGCAAAAATCCCTGTCTGTTAAAATCACACGCGGTTCCATACATCCTACCAGCATAGAATTGATCCTCTGTAACACCCATAGGTAGTTCTCTGACTTCTCAGCGGAAATTACCGCACAAGCAGCCGTAAACGATTTGTTTGTCGACGTCATGCCTATGACCTGAACAGATGGCAGGTTGTACATGTTCGTTTTGTAGGTGGCGTCAATCATTAGCACATGCGGGAAGGCACACCACATAGTGAATGATTTTTTTGTGAACAAAGAAGACATCTTCAACTTCGTTCGATATCTCATTCGTGCGCATGTAATAAGTGTAATCTTTTTCGAGAAGAATGTTTTCAAGTTTTTGCATCGGAGACTTACCGAAATTTTTTTCGGCGTTGATCTTCTGAACAGCGTTGTGTATATCTTTCAGAATAAGCTTTCTAGCCGGATTGTTTTTTGTCAGCGTTCGCCAGATACTTTGGTTGGGAATATCTTGCTCTGCCAGCTCCTTAACCAGTTTTTTATCCTCCGAAGAAAGCCTTCTCGCATACGCGTGACCCTCTAAGTTTTCAATAGGAGTGTGGTTATGCTTCGCCTTCGTCACCTCGATCCTCCAAACACTACCGGATGATTCCGAAAACCCGATCATCTCGAACGGGCAGCCTATTTTCTTGCTACCCGTTTTCCTCTGTGTAGCTATACTCTTATGCTCCCCACCAAAAGTACATTGAAACCAAATCTTGTAATTCTCTCCTCTTTTATTCGACCTCTTAATCACAATGAGGTAACCATTGTCTTTTGCCGTGTCTTGTACCCAACGCACCAACTCTTTACGTGACGAAAAGGTCTGCGTTGTATCAAACGAAAATGTAACCGGGTAACAGCCTTCCTCGTCAACAGACACATCCTCCGGCTCACCATCGTCACCGAGGTTCGAATAGACTTGATGTTCAAAGCTCTTTTCACAACCGTAACTGTGGTTTGGATAACACTCCTGCTGTACAAAGCTTTGCTCGCCACCGTAACCGAAATTCGAATAACCTTGTAAGCTCTGTTGACAACCGTAACTGTCGTTTGGATAACACGCCTGCTGTACAAAGCTGTACTCGCCACCGTAACCGAAATTCAAATAACCTTGTTGTGCGTAAGGGTCCTCCACAGGGGTATTCAAATCCAGCTTCACCGTGTTATCACGATAACGAATGCCAGATACAACCTCTGCCTCCCTCAAGTTGGACGAGACCGGTTTCTCATACGAGTCAGAAATAGTGGTCCCCTCGTAAGAATCAGGAACAACTGACTCATTAGAATATTGACCGAAAAGATAGTTGCTTAACCACGACATCGTTTTTTCAAGACATGTAACTAATAGAGCAAAGAAAATCGACAAATAACAAAATCACCGAATGCTGAATGTTGTGTCTGAGCAGGTTGTGTCTGAGCAGGTTTTTAAAGTGAAAATTTGGGGTCGAAGCGCCGCGCTTTGGCCATAGCGCGGCACTCAGGGTTCACGAGACACCTGCAACCTCGTATCACCTTTATGTCTCTGCAACTTATGTCAGTCAAACCATCAAATCACCTTTTGTCGACCTAAGCGCCGCGCCATAGCGCGGCGCTTAGGGGTGTGAAAATAATTTTCTGCGTGTGGGAATAGCATGACCCATAATAAATTAAGAATTTGAATCAAGTTCTAAATATGTTATAACCAAAATTAAGTCAACCTGTTAAGATTAAATTGTTCTAAATGAATCCAGAAAAATTTATATTTCTATTTAATTTATTACTCTTGACAAATTACCCTTTTTATTCCAAAATATTATGTTCAATAAACTTAATAGAAATTTATTTTGTTAGTATAAAGTTATGGGAATTAACAAAATAACTAATGCAATTAGTTATATAATTGGATTCTTATAATTTGGTATTATATGTATATATTATAGGAAATTATAAAACTTTATAAGACACCATTTCTTGATAGTATATACAATATAATAATCAAATATCTTCTGTAAAAGGAAAAGCTTTTATATAACAGAAGAAACAAACCTACATGTTTACTCAAGATCTATTTTGATACCCAGCTTAAATTCAAAAGATACCTTAAGAATACATGTACTAGCACCACCTTTTGAAAAACAACAGTGGGTCAATGACAAAGAATCTCAGAATTTTATATAAAACCCTTACCTTATTTTCTAAATGCCTATCCAACCATGCGCACTGGAAACATAGTTAAATTAAGGCAATATAGAGAAAAACTATTACACCAAAGGAAGAAACAACATATGTAGTATATACATTTTTCTTATATTTTGATAAGATATATAGTAAAAGAAAATGTTAAAATATAACATGTATATATGTATATCTTAATATATATATATATATATATATATATATATATATATTTATCAAGGCATAATCCTAATAGCTATGACTATAATTGTGCTACACAAAATGTGCATGTATAATTGCTTAGTTCTGTGATAATTATATCTGAACATATTTGTAATTCAGATGTCAAAGGAAATTGGTGTGTGTCGGTGTGTATATATTTTTATGTATATTTTTAGCCTTTTTTTAACACTTTAGTCAAGTTTTAAATTTATAAAACACGATATTCTACTAACACTAAACACACTTATGGGCAAGTGCACCCATCGTGAGCGTAGTATAGTGTTGGTAAGATACCGAGGTCGTCCAAGGACACAAGAGCTTTTAATACCGGTTTATCCTCAATGTCTAATCAAATCAAAAGTTTAGAAAAAGGATTAAACATGAAAATAAAAACTAAAAATGCTGAAAATAAAAAAAATAAAAATAGATAGACAAGATGAATCACTTGGATCCGACTCGCCTTTAGTGTAACCTTTGATTATTTCCGCACTTTTGCACTTTTTAAGAGATTATCTTAGTTATAGTAGTAGGCCTCTCTTTTGAAGGTGACGTTACCCTCAACCCAGTAGTTTGAGTCAGCAAGGATACAATCCTAAAGGGTTGGATTATTGAAAGATAATTAATTAAGTTATTAATGCGTAATGTGGTAGGCCCCTCTTTTGAAGGTGACGTTACCCTCGGCTAAGTAGTTTGAGTCAGCAGGGATACAATCCTATGTAGCTGGGTTAATATATTAATAGTAGTTTACATAAGAGGAGATCAAGAAATTCGGACCCCCGCCATCCAATACCAGTGGGTATTGAAGGAGGTCCTACTAAGCTTGACCCAGGTCCTTGCAGGATCTGTACACTGAACAAGGCAAGACGCTTACCAAACCATTCCCTTAACCCCCGACCAGGTAGCCAACATATCTCCATATAGACCGTGGAGATATGAATGGTGTAAATCTTTTATTTTATATAGACAGTAAAATAACGCCAAGACACCACAGACAAATGATAAGGAAGTTTCACCTTCAACATAAGAAACTAGTTATTAAAGTCATTAACACATAACCAAATAAAAAGTGCGAAAAGATTAAAAATAAAAAGTATTACACTAAATGCTTGTCTTCACCAAGTGATGTAAGAGACTTAGGCAAACATGGCCTTTGATTGTCAAGAACTCTTACTATCAATCTTGGATCCCGAGACTACTACACACACTCTATGATGGATGATGGTGGTGGATGATGGTGTTGTGGTGGTGGTGGAGTGTGGGTGAAGTGGGAGAGAGGTGGTTTGTTAAGGGATGGTTTGCAAGTGAGCTAAGAACCCCTATTTATAGCCTGCACAGAAGCCCGAACACGGCCCCGTGTCCATTGGGCACGGCCCCGTGTCCATCCATCTTCTCTTTCTTCATTAAATGCAGTTTGTCCGCATTAGTTGACCACGCCCCCATGTCCGCTGGGCACGACCCCGTGTGCAGAAGCGTATCTGTACTATCAAAGATTTGCTTGGATTCTGCGAATCTTTGCGTTGACCACGGCCCCGTGTCCGGTGGACACGCCCCCGTGTTGGGTGATAGAAGCTTCTACAACTTTGTCTTTTCTGCAGACACTTGGGCACGCCCCCGTGCTCATTGAGCATGGGGCGTGTTCAGCGTCCTGTTCTCTTGTTTTTGCTTGGGAAGATGTTGTCGAGGGGTCGGGCATGACACATTTATTCCTTTTCTTGTATTTTTGTTAGATTTGGCTGCATTTTTTGCTTCTTTTGTTCATTTAAGCTCTTTTAATCCCAAAAATACAAAAGGAAGACAAAAGCACACTTTTTCCAACATTAGTACTAAAAAGGTTTAGTTTTATGCCTTATTTGATGTAATTTATATGTTGCATTTTACACACATTAAATACCCCCACACTTGAATCTTTGCTTGTCCTCAAGCAAAACTCCTTATAATGTGGCTTACACTCCCAAATGGAATGGGTAGAAGAGAAGGTTTTGGGCTTGTCTTGAGTGTCGGGATTCCAATATCTTTATTAGGCTTTATTTTTATGTTATTTACAATCCTATTCGTTATGATTTATTTAGAACAATTACATAAGAGAAATTACTTATTTGGGCATAACATGCCTCTTTAAAATTCCACTTATATACAAGTTCACATACCTCACGGGAGATCACTCAACACTCGGCCGAAGATGTATTTTTGTGAAACACTCGGGACCGGCATGGAACTTACTTCTACCATAGGCTTGTCAAGCAATCAATCCTCCTCCTTTTTAACTATACACCTTTGTAAATATCAAGAGGACTTTTGGGGAAGGGTTAGGCTTGGGTTAAAGGTAGGTGGTTGGGTTAGTGGTTAGTAGAAAAGGGCGAAAGGCGTAAAAAGCGTCGGTTTTTGTAAAACATTTTGTTTTTGTGACTTTTTATTCTAATGAAGAAACTATTCAAACAAAGTTCTTTTTAATGAACTTGTTTCTTTATTTCTTGACTTCATTTTTTTTATAAGGAATGTCACAAGAAAACCGAGATTGTTACTAAAATAAAGGGTTTAAAATAAAAAGGGTTTTGGTGGGTAAAGTGTGTTTGTTTTGTGGGTTTAGAAATGAAAATGTTTAGTGTCGCAACCCCCGATCCCTGATTCCCGGGAACTGGCGGCCGCGAGCCAGTTTCGGTGGTATCGTGGTATTTGTCTAATTTAGCAGCGGAAATTTTCATCAGGACCGTAGTTAGGAAATATTTAATTAGAGTAAAATACCACTCTTTTCATAACTTTAAATAAATGGGATAAAACCCAAGTTCATAGTACACACGTTTTCATAGGAATAAATCCTATTTTATTTAATAAAAACATCTATTTTATTTTAGGTAACTTTATTGCCACTTTTCCAAGCCTTCAGTGCTGTCCAGCTGGCTTCTATTTGGCTTTCACATTTTGTTACCTGAAACGCGTTTTAAAAACATTTGTCAGTGGGAAATACTGGTGAGTGAATCCCAGTTTAATCAAGTTTAAATAAAAAGTCACAGTGTACAGTATTGAGGGCGCATCTGCAATTACATTTGTTTCTAAGATATAACAATTAACATCAGTGGTACTGTCATACTCAACTTGTGGAAATGTTACTCCTTGACCAGGTGGTAACAAATTTTGGTACTGTCATCTCAGTTGAACGAGTTCAACTGAGATCCGATGCCATCTATTTATAGGTGCTGATCTCGACTCTCACGCGGCCCGCGTAAGAGTAGCCATAGGGCTACGCAGCCCGCGTTGACTCCAGTCAACTGCGTAGCTTAGCTGGGTCATCAACTAGCTTGTCCGGGTGTTGGGCCACGTGGCCGCACCGGGCTACGCTACAATTCAGGACACTCGCGGCCCGTGTCAACTTAATGTGTGGTTTACGCGGCCCACATGAACTTAATGAAATCAACAAAATCAGCTCTGAACCTTGATACCGCCCGCGTGAAGTTGGGGTGGGATCCTATGCGGCCCACCTCAACTTACCATTTCTTGTTTTTAATTTATTTTAAATACTATAACGTATTTCGGGCTCGGTTTTCACATACGGAGTGTAATTAAAGACATATTGGGACATTCTAAAATATACTAGGGTGTCGGAAAAATAATCGAGGATGTCGGTTTATTAAGGATTGTTACATTCTCCCCACCTTGTTTTAGAGCTCGTCCTCGAGATCTACTGAAACAAGTGTGGATATTTCTTTTTCATTTCAGATTCAAGCTCCCATGTATACTCAGGTCCTCTTTTGGAGTTCCACTTCACTTTGACCAGAACTAATCTCTTATGTTTGAGGTTTTTAACTTTCCTGTCTTCGATCTGTAGAGGTTTTTCTACAAACTTGAGTTGTTCATTTACCTCTATATCCTTAAGAGGTACTATCAGTGATTCATCAGCTAAACACTTTTTGAGATTTGATACATGAAACACGTCATGTATTCCTGCCATTTCCTCTGGCAGTTGTAGCTGATAGGCTACATGTCCTATTCTTCTAATAATCTTAAAAGGTCCAATATACATGGGACCTAGCTTTCCTCGTTTGATGAATCTTACTACTCCTTTCCAAGGAGAGACTTTCAACAATACTTTATCTCCTACTTGAAATTCCAAGGGTTTGCGTCGGTTATCAGCATAACTCTTCTGTCGATCACGTGCTGCTTTCAGTCGTTCCTTGACTTGAATGATTTTGTCAGTTGTTTCTTGCACTACCTCTGGTCCAGATAGTTGCTTTTCCCCAATTTCTGCCCAACAGACTAGGGTTCGGCACTTTCGTCCATAAAGTGCTTCGAATGGTGCAGCATTGATACTTGTGTGATAACTATTATTATAAGAAAATTCTATTAAAGGTAAGTGATCATCCCAGTTACCTCCGAAATCAATTACACAAGCTCTAAGCATGTCTTCCATCGTCTGGATTGTCCTTTCGCTTTGTCCGTCCATTTGAGGATGATAAGCTGTACTTAGTTTTAATTTAGTTCCCATTGCCTTTTGGAAACTTGACAAAAAATGAGAGGTAAATCGGCTATCCCTATTAGAAACAATTGATAACGGTATTCCATGTAAAGAAACGATTTCATTTACATATAATTTAGCTAATTGTTCCATACTAAAAGTTTCCTTCATTGGTAGGAAATGGGCTGACTTGGTTAGCCTATCTACAATCACCCAGATTGTATCATTACCTTTCTTGGTTTTGGGTAATTTAGTAACAAAATCCATTGTTATTAATTCCCACTTCCACACTGGCATTTCTAATTGCTGTAACAAACCTGAGGGTTTTTGGTGTTCAGCTTTAACTTGTGAGCAAGTTAAACATTTAGAAACATAAGTTGCTATGTCCTTTTTCATTCCTATCCACCAAAAATTTTTCTTTAAGTCCTGGTACATTTTATCACTTCCTGGATGCATCGTATACTTAGACTTACGGGCTTCTTCTAATATACGATGGCGTAGGTTTCCTAATTTAGGTATCCACATTCTTTTCTTATGGAATCTCCAAATTCCATCTGTTCCTTGTTCTAATTCCTTAATCATGCCTTTCAATTTTTCAGTATCGTCCTTGATTACTGACTCTTGTGCTTTTCTAGTTTGATCATTTAAATCTACTTTTAGATTTAATTTAAGAGAACGTACTCTTCTTGGCTTTTCATGATATTTTCGGCTTAAAGCAGCTGCCACTACATTTGCTTTTCCTTCATGATACTGGATATCACAATCATAATCACTAAGCAATTCCATCCAACGTCTTTGTCTCATATTCAACTCTTTTTGCCCGAAAACATACCTTAAACTTTTGTGATCAGTAAATATGGTAAACTTACTACCATAAAGGTAATGTCTCCAAATCTTAAGGGCAAAAATTATAGCTCCTAGTTCTAGACCATGGGTTAAATAATTCTCTTCATGATTCTTAAGTTGTCTAGATGCATAGGCTATAACCTTCTGACGTTGCATTAATACACATCCATAACCTAGCTTAGAAGCGTCACAATAGACTACAAAATCTTCAGTTCTTTTTGGTAACGCTAGTATGGGTGTATGGGTTAATTTTTGCTTAAGAATTCTAAATGCTTCTTCTTGTTTTGGTCCCCATTCAAACTTAATGGATTTACAGGTTAACTTAGTTAAAGGAATGGCTATTCTAGAGAAATCTTTAATAAATCTTCTATAATAACCGGCCAATCCTAAGAAACTTCTAACCTCGGTTGGTGACTCAGGGGTTTTCCATTTGGTAATCGCCTCGATCTTTGTTGGATCTACATGAATTCCTTCATGATTTACTAGGTGTCCGAGAAATTGTACTTGTTCTAACCAAAATTCACACTTTGAAAACTTAGCATAAAGCTTTTCCTTTCGTAGTAAACTTAAAAGTGCGTGCAAATGTCTTGCATGATCCTCTTTACTCTTAGAGTAAATTAGAATATCATCTATAAATACAATTATGAATTTATCCAAATATGGCTTACATATTCGGTTCATCATGTCCATAAATGCAGCTGGGGCATTGGTTAAACCAAATGGCATGACAGTAAATTCATAATGACCATACCTTGTTCTGAATGCGGTTTTAGGAATATCCTCTTCCTGTACCTTTAATTGATGATATCCTGACCTTAAATCGATTTTTGAGAAAAATCGAGCTCCTTGCAGTTGATCAAACAGATCATCGATTCTTGGTAATGGGTACCGATTCTTAATCGTAACCTTGTTTAATTCACGGTAGTCAATGCACATACGCATTGATCCGTCCTTCTTTTTAACAAATAAGATTGGCGCTCCCCATGGCGATGAGCTTGGTTGTATGAATCCCTTTTCTAGCAATTCATCTAATTGTTTCTTCAGTTCCTGCATTTCGGCGGGTGCCAAACGGTAAGGTGCTTTGGCAATTGGTGCTGTTCCTGTTAGCAGGTGAATTCTGAATTCAACTTCTTTGTCTGGAGGTAGTCCTGGTAATTCTTCTGGAAAGACATCTGAGAACTGAGACACTACGGGAATGTCTTTTAGTTCTTTTCCTTTAGTGTTAGTGATTATAGAAATCAAATACACTATAGAACCTATTCTTATAGAACTTGCAGTTTTCATCACAGAGATGAATTTTGTGGATCTAAACGGCTTATTTCCTTTAATTGTGATCGTTTTACCTTTAGGTGAAATTACTTGAATTGACTTTTGATCACATAAAATACTGGCTTTATTGGCTATTAACCAATCCATTCCTAAGACAATATCAAATTCTGCCAGGTTCATTGGATAAAGGTTTGCCTTAAATGTTTGGTTTAAAATTTTTATTCTTGCTTCCTGCAAGATTTCAGAAATCCTAATAGTTTCTCCATTAGCTGTCTCTACTAGACATTCTTGTGGTAGTTTAGTTAATGACTGATTTAGAATTTTGCAAAACGAAGTATTGATAAAACTTTGGTTCGCACCAGAGTCAAATAATACTTTAGCAAATACATCATTAACTAAAAACGTACCAGCTATAAAGTCTGGGATCATCTTAGCTTCTTCTGCAGTTAGAACAAATGCTCTAGCATTTTTAGTGTTCTTGTTGTTCGCAGGTGGAGCTAACTTCGGGCAGTTTGGCCTGATATGACCTTTTTCCCCACAATTGAAGCACAATCCATTACTGGATTTCCTCCTGCAATCTTCTTCCTTATGTCCTGGCATCTTGCAAAAATTGCAAAGAGTGGAGCATTTTCCCGAATGCTTTTTCTTGCTGACCTTGCAGTAGGGTGCAGAGGTAGTACCTACGTTCCTACGATTGAAATTCCCAGAACGGAATTCTTGGGTAAACCTTTGGGCTAGGTTTCTCCTCTGATCTTCTTCTCTAGTACGAACTAGTTCATCAGTCAAGCTATTGGCTAGTTCTACGGCTTCTTCTATGGTTTGGGGTCTAGCTGCCTTGACTACATGTCTAATTTCTCCAATTAATCCCCAGATGTAACGGGAGATTAATACCGGTTCGGGTGATGCAAGGGTTGGCACTATCCTAGCATATTCAAAGAATGTAGTAGTGTACCCCTTACTATCCACTCCATTCATCCTAAGATTTAGGAATTTGTTTGCTATTTGCTCTTTTTCATTAGGAGGGCAGAATTTCCTTTCCACCATATTCCTAAATTCTTCCCATTCCATATTATAAACCTTATCACTTCCTCTAGACTGGAGGATAGTGTTCCACCATTCTAAGGCTGAATTCTTGAATAGATTGGAAGCAAACATTATCTTGTCCTCTTCCGCACATTTACTTATTTTCAGAACAGCCTCAGTCTTTTCTATCCAGCGTAGGGCTGCAATAGGTTCTTCATTGCCCGAGAATTCTATTGGTTTGCAGGACCAGAATTCCTTGTAAGAACAACCGTAAGGCACGGTTCTTCTTCTTTTGGGAACGGGCATTTGAAGTACAGGGCCATTGTTCACACTGTGTTCTGGTTCAATTGGTCGCTTACTGCTATGTTTACTTTTATTATTCGCTTCTTGAACCATTTGAATAATAAATGGCATTGCATCTATAATTCCTTGTGCCACTATGTGTTGAACGACACTATTATCCATTTGGTTTCCATGGTTATTGTCGCTTGGATTCTCATTAACCACGTTAATGTTACTCTGGTTATCGTTATTCATATTATCTTGATTTCCTTCGTCGGCCATCTGAATTTTAAACATTTACCCCATATTAATATCACAAAATAATGTTTAATATAGTCAATCACATGGCACGCAATTTAACCAAAAGCGTCGATCATTGCGACTTACTCTATTCATATACTATGCGTCTATTACACACTAGTACTGAAATAAAAATTACAATACCAACTGAAAGAAAATTACACTAATAATAGTAGGCATCCGTACACACATATTTTATTTTTATTTTATGATATTATTATATTATTATTACTACTACCGTTTCTTCCCTTCACACACTCACTGATATGGATTCATCCAGAAATCCATATTGCGTTCGTCATACTTCCAGACGAGACGCTCTCCCACCTGTCACATTCTTTCACTGCTTTCTAAAATTTCCTCACCGAAAGTCCTAAGTTCTTGGACGTTTTCTGCACTCATTGGGAGGTGCAGGTTCTAGGACTGGGTTTGGAATCTGGGGTGCAGGTTCCTGATATGGAGGTGTATGAGTTCGGAGATGGTAAGGATCTTCTAAAATTTCCCTAATGTATTCATCGTGGTAATAGGGATCTAAAGGGTCCATACCTGGGTAGTCTCATAGAGTTGGCATAGGCATGTCTTCGTGCATCTAGTAACGTGGCACATAGTCCCTATTATTGTCCCACCAGGGGTCATAATTTGGGTCTAGAGGGTTTGGTACTGCTACCCTTGGTATTTCCTCCGGATTGAAGGTCATGCATCTCTACTTGGTTTTCAGGGTTTTCTAGCTCCATGGGTTGGTCAGGCAATTGTGGTTGGGGTGCTATTATTTGCTCTAGGTTAGGGTCAGCTGCAGTAGTTGCTAATATGTGGATGTTGGCTATACCCCTATTTATCATATCCTGGGCATAGGCATCGGTTTCTCTCTTGGCTGCTGCTAATACCCTCTGTTCCTGTAACTTTTTCATATGTTTTCTACGCTCATGCGCCCCTCGACTGAACCATCCCCTTTTCTTTTGAGGAAATGGTTCCTTGGATTGAGCCTTAAACACAAAAATTCCTTCTTCCGTGTCAGCAGAGTCCCCAGAGAGGGCAGGCTGAGAAGAGGAGGTGCCTTCGCTCCTAGGCGAACCAGACAATTGACGATACGCGTCAGATGGTCCTTGGTCGCTCATACTGTAAACTAACAGATAGTCAAATAACACATAACAAATAATTACAGTTATGCACGTATTTCCGTAATTTATTTTCTAACATTTTGCAATTTGATGTCAGTAGAACACCTCTGTGGCTGAATCAGTGGCTTAGCTCTTATACCACCTTCTGTCGCAACCCCCGATCCCTGATTCCCGGGAACGGGCGGCCGCGAGCCAGTTTCGGTGGTATCGTGGTATTTGTCTAATTTGGCAGCGGAAATTTTCATCAGGACCATAGTTAGGAAATATTTAATCAGAGTAAAAATACCACTCTTTTCATAACTTTAAATAAATGGGATAAAACCCAAGTTCATAGTACGTTTTCATAGGAATAAATCCTATTTTATTTAATAAAAACATCTATTTTATTTTAGGTAACTTTATTGCCACTTTTCCAAGCCTTCAGTGCTGTCCAGCTGACTTCTATTTGGCTTTCACATTTTGTTACCTGAAACGCGTTTTAAAAACATCTGTCAGTGGGAAATACTGGTGAGTGAATCCCAGTTTAATCAAGTTTAAATAAAAAGTCACAGTGTACAATATTGAGGGCGCATCTGCAATTACATTTGTTTCTAAGATATAACAATTAACATCAGTGGTACTGTTATACTCAACTTGTGGAAATGTTACTCCTTGACCAGGTGGTAACAAATTTTGTATACAAAACCCCAACATACCCACTATAATTGTATTCTTACAAATACTCAATACGGTTATTCGCATGGAAAAGTAATTAAGGTTTTGTAAAAACATTTAACACAAAAAGAGGATTACTCACATTGCTGTTTTAGGGTTTTCAGTAAGGATTTCCTGGGAATAATCTATAATTTACACAAAAGCACGCGTGTTAGTATAATAACTCATTTTAACATTAGCAATACCCTCCCCGAGACGGCATTCCAAACGACTACGTCGGGTAGAACCACGACAGCCGTTACGGAACCCTAGATCAATCGGGCAGCGTATCTAATACGTATCCAGGGGTTATAATACTTACAACGGAGCAGAACTTCGTTATTTAGGGGGATATAATACCCGCGTATAATAAGCCTATATCATAAAGTGAGATTGAGAAATGAAAATTGAACAAGTTCGACTGAGATCCGATGCCATCTATTTATAGGTGCTGATCTCGACTCTCACGCGGCCCGTGTAAGAGTAGCCATAGGGCTACGCGGCACGCGTTGACTCCAGTCAACTGCGTAGCTTAGCTGGGTCATCAACTAGCTTGTCCGGGTGTTGGGCCACGTGGCCGCACCGGGCTACGCCACAATTCAGGACACTCGCTGCCCGCATCAACTTAATGTGTGGTTTACGCGGCCTGCATGAACTTAATGAAATCAACAAAATCAGCTCTGAACATTGATACCGCCCGCGTGAAGTTGGGGTGGGATCCTACGCGGCCCGCCTCAACTTACTATTTCTTGTTTTTAATTTATTTTAAATACTATAACGTATTTCGGGCTCGGTTTTCACATACGGAGTGTAATTAAAGACATATTGGGACATTCTAAAATATACTAGGGTGTCGGAAAAATAATCGAGGATGTCGGTTTATTAAGGATTGTTACATTTCGGCTCAAAGGGGTTAACTAGGGGGATTTTGGGTAGGTGGTAAAAAAAGAAAAGTAATGGTGTTGAAAGAAAAAGGGTTAGTCCTAATGCCTCCATCATTTACTTACTTGGGCTTAAGTTGGTAAGGACCGGGAATGTATCGTCATGGCAAGTTCTAGAGTCGTAAGAAACCAAGCGGCTATTCACACAAGAAACGAAAGATAAGCATTTAGTTTTAAAAGATGTGTATTTATATGCTCAATAAAGGCTCAAAACTCACTTTTTGTGGGAATGGGTTTTTATGTGATCAAGTATATATAATCAAATTTTAACTAGATTTGTTATGTCGTTTCATAATTTTCTTATGCTGGTTCTTTTTATCACGACGCTATCGGTTGTAAATTTATAAAGATAAAACCTTTTTAGAACTTGTTATTCCCAATTTAAACCAAGACAAGTAAAAAAAACGAAAAGTTTTTGAAAAAAATTGGGGTGTTTAGCATTTCCAATAGAGTTTTGTGTAAGACTTGTAATTAGGACTTGCAAAATTCAAGGTTTTAGCATCCTCCCCACACTTAAATTACACATTGAGCACATTGTCCTCAATGTGTCCCAAAAATAAGTTTTTAGGTTGATTGAATGTGTAAAAGGTGTGTTAAAAACAAAATTTTATGTTACTGGGCATCTGGACACGGCCCCGTGTTTGCTGAGCACGACCCCGTGGTCAGAGTGCCAGTAACAAGAACTTACAGAAGGTGGACACGGGGGCGTGTCTGGTGAACACGGCCCCGTGTCTGGCGAAAGTCTGCATAATTTAGACAAACAGCAGGTCTGGGCGATGGGTATGGGGGCGTGTCGGCTGTACACGACCCCGTGTGGACAAACTGCAAAAGTGTAAAACAGGTTTCTGTCTTCGGTTCTGCTGTCCCGACTTTAGTAGCACTAGTATTTAGTGTTGTAAGCCTCTTGTGTACCTGTTCTACTAATAAATACTACACCCAATCATAACAAACATCCTAAATTACCATTGTTCAACCATCCATGCCACAGTTAAAATAAAAGAAATGCAGAGAAGTAAAAAGTGTTCAAGGAAATAAATTGTTCAACACGCGGCACGCAGGCCGGAAATTGTTCATAAGATAAGGGGGGTTAACCTGTGAGACCTCCAACCTTCTGATGCTACCTCCACTCCTCCCGCTTAATCCATGTCCTCGTCTTCATCATCATCACCTCCTCTGTGCCCCGCCATGTACTCCCGGATGTTCCCAATGTCATCCTGTATGTCGGAGATGTTTCTTTCTATTGCTCCGACCCGGGCGTACGTGTTGCTGGCCATGTTGTAGGTGTTCCTGGTGCACATGAGGTTTTCCTGCAATAAATCGTGTAAACTTTGAAAGTTTGGAAAACCGCCTCCTTGAGAGGATGATTGACCTGGATCACCCTGGGCTGGTAGTGGTACTGAGGAGGAGGACGGATGTTGTTTTAGAAGAATCCACCGAATCAAACGTGGTTTAGCATCTTGTTTCTTGAAGAGATATAGAATGGCTGCATGATCTGTATAGACTATTGTTTTAGAAAGAACAAGATAAGAACGAAATTTATCAAAAGTAAATACCACGGCTAGTAATTCCTTTTCTGTTGTTGTATAATTTTCTTGTGCATCGTTAAGTGTTTTACTAGCGTAATAAATTGAGTGAAAATGCTTTTCTTTTCTTTGTCCCTAGACGGCTCCAACTGAAAAGTCACTTGCATCACACATGATTTCGAAAGGTAATTTCCAATCAGGCGCTATCATGATAGGTGCATTGACTAGCATTTCTTTTAGTGTTAGAAATGCTTGATTGCAATCCTTGTCAAAGATGAAAGGGGCATCTTTTTCAAGTAATTTTGTTAGAGGTCTTGAAATTTTTGAAAAGTCTTTGATAAATCGCCTATAAAATCCGGCATGCCCTAAGAAACTTCTGATAGCTCTAACGGAGGATGGGGTGGCAATCGAGAAATAGTGTCTATTTTTGCTCAATCAACCTTCATTCCCTCGCTTGAGATTTTATGACCGAGTACTATTCCTTCCGTTACCATGAAATGGCATTTTTCCCAGTTAAGGGCGAGGTTAGTTTCCTCACATCGGGATAGCATTCGTTCAAGGTTATCGAGGCATTGGTCGTATGAATCTCCAAAGATAGAAAAGTCGTCCATGAAGAGTTCCATAGTCTTTTCTATCATGTCATGGAAGATGGCCACCATGCAACGTTGGAAAGTTGCGGGGGCATTGCATAGACCGAATGGCATGCGTCGATAAGCAAAAGTTCCATAGGGACATGTAAACGTTGTCTTTTCTTGGTCTTCGGGTGCTATCTGTATTTGAAAGTAACCTGAAAAACCATCCAAGAAACAATAAAATTTATGATCGGATAATCTTTCTAACATTTGATCAATGAAAGGTAAAGGGAAGTGATCTTTCCTTGTTGCTTCATTTAATCGACGATAATCTATACACACTCTCCATCCTGTGACGGTTCTCGTTGATATTAATTCATTTTTCTCGTTAGTTATTACCGTCATACCTCCTTTCTTTGGAACTACTTGGACAGGACTTACCCAAGGACTATCGGAGATTGGGTAAATAAGTCCAGCGTCAAGTAATTTGATGACCTCGTTTTTAACCACTTCTTGGACATTTGGATTTACTCTACGTTGTGGTTGTATCACTGATTTGTAGTCATCATTCATTAAAATTTTGTGCGTGCACTGGAAGGACTTATTCCTTTGATATCTACAAGCTTCCATGCGATCGATTTTTGTGTTTTCTCAAAAGTGTAATTAATATTTCTTTTTCTAAGCTAGATAATTTAGATGAAATAATTACAGGTAATTTACCATCTTTGTCTAGAAAAGCATATTCCAAACCTTTCGAAAGTTCTTTGAGCTCAAGAGGTGGGTCTTTTGGAGACTCTTTATTTGGTTGCTCATTTTTATCAAGAACCATAAAAGTTTGTTTTATGGCGACCTCTTCTTCAACAAAGTGGTCAATCTCTTCTCTTATATCGGGTGGTTCATCTTCATCTTCAATTAGGGGGTCATTATTGCCGAATGGATATTTCATTGAACGCTCAAGATCGACACTCTTTTTAAATGCCCCTAATCGAATAGATAGATTGTTGTGTTTTCGGTTTTTCAAAGCTTCGTGGGTTTTTACAAAAGGTCGTCCCAACACTAGAGGAGCGTCATCGAGGATGACAAAGTCGGTTGGGATTACCATTTGATTTGTTTGGACCAAGACATCCTCAACTACCCCTATTGACTTTATTATTTTCCGATTAGATAAAAAAAATGGGTATTTGAAGTGGAGAAAAATCACCAATACTTAATTTTTCGAAAATGTAGTTGGGCATTATGTTAACACAAAGATCTTTATCGATTGTTATATTACTAATAAAGGAGTTTTGAAAAAACATGGAACCGGTGTGATGTTAATTTCAAATGGGTCCTCTTTTATTAGAGTAGTTTGATCATTTGTTAACCTAATGCTTACCGTTTCATCAATTTTAGTGTTAGTGTTTAACTCTTTTAAAAACTTAGCATGAGTGGGTACTAAACAATGGTTTTCAAAAGAACGTGACAAGAGATTAATTTCTTTAAAATTAGACTCTTCTTGAATTTTAACGTTAGCGGACTCACCTTTTTCGTTGTTTAACTCATATGTCGGCTTTTCACTTATTTGTTCTTCCATTTTCACATTTTCAATTATCTCTTCTTTATTACAATTAACTCTTCTCTTGCACGGGACTGCTCTTCCCTTACGCTAGATTCTTTTATGCAACGTTCGATAGTTTTAATGTGTTTTATTATCCTATCGGCTATGTCGGTGATAGAGTAAGGATCAGGATCCTCAAAGCTTGAATCCGGATGTTCGATCCTTGGTTCCTCATAATACTCATATGAAGTAGATGGTTCACACCATTGTCCTTCATTGTAAGTATATGATGGGTAAGGGTCGTAATTTTGTTCTTCATAATACTCATATGAGGTGGGTTGTTCACTCCATGGTTCCCCATAATAAGTATATGAAGGTGGAGGCTCATATCTTGATTCCTCAAAGTACGAGTACGAAGGCTCATACCTTGGTTCATCAAAATATGAGTATGAGGGAGAAGGTTCATACCTTTGGTCTTCATAGGATGTGTATGAAGTTGATGGCTCATACCTGGGCTCCTCATAATAGGTGTATGAAGTGGATGGCTCAAAAAGGTCACAATATTGTACCGAGTGAGGGTTACCACAAATGGTGCAATAGTCTTCCCTATAATCATCCTCCTCATAGGTGTAGTTGTAATCTCCTGAGTATTGATCGATAAGAATCACTCAGCAGACCACAACAGAGTCTCGGGACCAGAAAACAAAAATTAAACGGAAACAGAGGCTGGACACGGCCCCGTGTTCAGTGAGCACGGCCCGTGTTCAGATTCTGTATCTGGGCGTTTTAATAAAAGTTACTGGTTTTGTGCAGCACGGGGGCTTGTTCAGTGAGCACGACCCCGTGTTCAGACTCTGTATCTGGGAGTTTTTTGAAAAAAATGTGCAGCACGACCCCGTGTTCAGTGAGCCCGGCCCGTGTTCAACCTACTGTAAATGCAAAACTAACTAAAATGCAGAAAAATGTGCGCGCGTTTTGAAAAGGTTTTCAAAAACTGATTAAGCCGTCAATTTTAAGCTTTCTTAAAATCCTTGTGTCCCCGGCAATGGCGCCAAAAACTTGGTGTGTGTCGGTGTGTATATATTTTTATGTATATTTTTAGCCCTTTTAACACTTTAGTCAAGTTTTAAATTTATAAAACACGATATTCTACTAACACTAAACACACATATGGGCAAGTGCACCCATCGTGAGCGTAGTATAGTGTTGGTAAGATACCGAGGTCGTCCAAGGACACAAGAGCTTTTAATACCGGTTTATCCTCAACGTCTAATCAAATCAAAAGTTTAGAAAAAGGTTTAAACATGAAAATAAAAACTAAAAATGATGAAAATAAAAAAATAAAAATAGATAGACAAGATGAATCACTTGGATCCGACTCGCCTTTAGTGTAACCTTTGATTATTTCCGCACTTTTGCACTCTTTAAGAGATTATCTTAGTTATAGTAGTAGGCCCCTCTTTTGAAGGTGACGTTACCCTCAACCCAGTAGTTTGAGTCAGCAAGGATACAATCCTAAAGGGTTGGATTATTGAAAGATAATTAATTAAGTTATTAATGCGTAATGAGGTAGGCCTCTCTTTTGAAGGTGACGTTACCCTCGGCTAAGTAGTTTGAGTCAGCAGGGATACAATCCTAAGTAGTCGGGTTAATATTTTAATAGTAGTTTACATATGAGGGGATCAAGAAATTCGAACCCCCGCCATCCAAGACCAGTGGGTATTGAAGGAGGTCCTACTAAGCTTGACCCAGTTCCTTGCAGGATCTATACACTGAACAAGGCAAGACGCTTACCAAACCATTCCCTTAACCCCCGACCAGGTAGCCAACATATCTCCATATAGACCGTGGAGATATGAATGGTGTAAGTCTTTTATTTTATATAGACAGTAAAATAACGCCAAGACACCACGGACAAATGATAAGGAAGTTTCACCTTCAACATAAGAAACTAGTTATTAAAGTCATTAATACATAACCAAATAAAAAGTGCGAAAAGATTAAAAATAAAAAAGTATTACACTAAATGCTTGTCTTCACTAAGTGATGTAAGAGACTTAGGCAAACATGGCCTTTGATTGTCAAGAACTCTTACTATCAATCTTGGATCCCGAGACTACTACACATACTCTATGATGGATGATGGATGATTGTGGTGGATGATGCTGTTGTGGTGGTGGTGGAGTGTGGGTGAAGTGGGAGAGAGGTGGTTTGTCAAGGGATGGTTTGCAAGTGAGACAAGTGTCACACCCCGACCACGTGGAACATACAAAACGTGGCGGAAACATCGGGGAGTGTTGTAACAGAATTAATGCTTCACAACCATGGAAATTAAAGTTTCGTTTTATTCAATATAAGTATTACAATGTCTAAACAAACATGAAAACACAACATAATTAACTAGTCTGCATCTTTTATTGTCACTAAGGCCCATGTCCGCCTAAGTGTATCTTGATCAATCCTATGCTTCATTTCCTGAAACACATGTGAAAATAGGTACATCAGCATAAAAATGCCGGCGAGTACATAGGTTTTGTGAAAATAAGATTCATGACTTCTGTTTAAGAAAATGTTTAGTCATGAACCTTGTAATTTGCTTTGTCTTTGTAAATCATTTGAAAAAAAACAATAAGTTCAGATGATACATATAAATAAGTGAATAATGCATGGTTAAATGAATAGCCATGTAAAAATGAGTTTGTATAAGTTAAGTTGTTTGTAAATCAATGTCTTGTGAAAAATATGTTATTTGCATAAAATGTTCTATGTCTCAAACTGAAATGATTCAAATAACGCTACGACATGTAATACCATACAAACACTTATATATAGGAAGTACCAGCGGCGTATCCACCATGCTTGTATCATATTACACCCGCATCGTTACTTAATCACTTAATCAAACCAAACCAACAATGTAAATTGTCCATGTATAAATGAATTTGTCAAATGTATTGAATAATATGTCAAAATGCATGATCAATGTAAATCATGTAATGTGTAACCTAAATGATATGTATGGCTAGTGAAAACGCATCAACTAAACCATAGGTGAAATGCACAAAAACAAAGTATTGAAGTAAAACTGTGTTTAAATCAACGTTATGTTTTGTGTAAATGCATGATCAATGTCAATCATGTTAAAATGTCTATGTCTAATGTCTATGTCAAAATGTCCTGTATGGCTAGCGAAATGTGTCAACTAAACCATATGCACAAGAACATAGTATTGAAGTAAAACGTAGTTTAAATCAACATTATGTCTTGTGAAAATGCATGATCAAGGTCAATCATGTTAAAATGTCTATATGCATGCTATACTGAATATGTACATTTATGTGGTGTAATGAAATCATGTACTAAGTATGCACGCAATGGACATACATAGCATGAAATGTCAATGTAAAACGATGTACTAAGTATGCACGCAATGGACATACATAGCATAAAATGAAAATGTAAAACAATGTACTATAAGTGTACTATTGAACATAGCATGTATATGATATAAAAACATGGAAGCAGGAAAGTAACAAGTAGGCACATGTGTTCCACCCCAAAACGTTTGGAAAACAGTAAAAGAGGGGTCTATGTACTCACTTGAGAATGCTCAGTAGTCCTTGAGTGACAACCAAACAATGCTAGAGATCACGGAATCAAACGGCACCTAATATAGGTAACTATGTTAATAAACCGGACCTATATCGGAAGACTGGGTAGCATTAGGGTTTGTAAACCAAATGAGTGTAGGAACTCATATGATATGGTTTAACAAAGCCTACATGCTAAATGAAACTTAACCTAAGTCTTATCGACCCATTACGACCCGTTTAGGAAGCTTATGCTACTTTAACGCGTCGTTCGCGTAAAACGCGTTCGGAACGCCTAACCAGCCCTATGACAAGTGTTATATGCCTAAACATGTTACATAATCAGTTATGTGGCAAAAGTTTAGGTTACATATGCTAAATTACCAATTATGCATGAAAAGGGTATTCTGGTAATTTACCTAAGGCATATAAACTTCCTATCATACAACTACTTAAACGATGTGACCATAGGGTATAACCTCGGAAGGTTATTCCCTACCTACTATGGTCACCTAATGTATTTGGTCCGATCCTAATGATTGACCAAATAGGTCGAGTTCGAAGGTATAGGCGATTTATTAGATCGCCTACCCTACGACCCTAGACAACGTGGTAATCAGTGGGCATAGTCCCAAAGGACTATGACCAACGTGATTACACTCACGTTGCGAAGTTCAAACGAACTTCGCATTGACCATTACTGGTCAACGCTGAAAGTCAAACAAAGTTTGACTTTCTGACTCGAAAAGCAGTAAAATAAGGAAAAGAACGAAAGAATACTAACCCAGGGTCCCCGAATGCTAAACTCAATTCGAAAATCTCAGGTATGAAACAAATGTTTCAACTTAGAGTTTCTCAAAGTGAATTTCTAGTGATTTTGAACAAAGGGGGGTGGGGTATATATAGTATTCGGTCCACCGTTGAGATCGTTTCTTGGAAAAGGGGAAACGATCATGGCCGTACACTTGTCCAAATGTTATGGTGGCTAAATCTTGATCTTATCTTGCTGATTAGGCAAGTTTAAAACATGTGGATGGGGTTTAATCAGCTGCAAGTTGCAAAAACAAACATTGAATCTGGTCTGAAGGTGCCATGCGGCCCGCTTTAGATTCATGCAAACACAATGCGGGCCGCTTGGGCCCTCTGATCTGCACATATGTTTCAGAAATGACAGTTTAGGTCCCTGCACGTGTTTTAAGGCCATTTCCGACACTTCTAAGGCCCGTAAAGCCAACTTTAAGGCCCAAAAATGATGCCTAAACATTGTGGACTTGAAACATGTTCAAAAATATGTCGGATGATGGTTCGTTTGGTCGTACGAACGCGATGTTCGCTTAATTACGACGGAATGCGCACAAGCGCGAAAAACGATCCAAATGACGCGACGAATGGATTTTTCTTAAGGCGAACACTAAAATATAATGTAGTCATGCTTTCATAAATTTTTGGATGTCCGGATGTATTCAGAACGTAAGTTATGCGCGAAAATGCAAACTTGTGCACTTTTTGACACTTTTAGTCCCTGAATGACCCAAAAGTTTATTTTAGCACACCGAACACCTCAAAGCCTATTTATAAGCTATGTGAAGGATATTTATGGTATGTTTAACTTAAGGTCATGTTCCGGAAAGTCTGTTACAGTTTAAATTGGCATACTTTCGCAGTTTGTCAAATTTAGTCCCTGTAGACGAATTAACTTGTTTTCGCCATACCAATGCCTTCAAAACTTATTTCTAAGTTATGTAAAGGTTATTTAAGGTATGTTAAGCCAATGTCACTATTCCGGAGTGTTTGTTGCATTAAACTGGTTATATTTACGCATCGGTGCGCGTATAACCTTCCAGAAAGTGATTTAGAGTTTGAAATTGAACAAAAATTGATATGTGCAAATGATACACATATTTTTACAAAGACCAAGTATGAAATACAATATTTCATTGCTACAGTATTTGTGTGATGGCCGTGGAGGCACAGGTGTTACAACAAGCTCCCCTATTTATAGCCTGCACAGAAGCCCGGACACGGCCCCGTGTCCACCCATATTCTCTTTCTTCATTAAATGCAGTTTGTCCGCATTAGTTGACCACGCCCCCGTGTCCGCTGGGCACGACCCCGTGTGCAGAAGCGTATCTGTACTATCAAGATTTGCTTGGATTCTGTGAATCGTTGCGTTGACCACGGCCCCGTGTCCGGTGGACACGCCCCCGTGTTGGGTGGTAGAAGCTTCTACAACTTTGTCTTTTCTGCAGACACTAGGGCACGCCCCCGTGCTCATTGAGCACGGGGCGTGTTCAGCCTCTTGTTCTCTTGTTTTTGCTTGGGAAGATGCTGTCGAGGGGTCGGGCATGCCACGTTTATTCCTTTTCTTGTATTTTTGTTAGATTTGGCTGCATTTTTTGCTTCTTTTGTTCATTTAAGCTCTTTTAATCCTGAAAATAAAAAAGGAAGACAAAAGCACACTTTTTTCCAACATTAGTACTAAAAAGGGTTAGTTTTATGCCTTATTTGATGTAATTTATTTGTTGTATTTTACACACATCAGAAATGGCATGTAATCAAGAAATTCAGGCTAGTAATGAAAACTCTTTGGATAAAAATACTATAGAAAATATAATAGCTCGGGGAATATCGAATGCCATACCTTCTATCATTGAAGCTATTAAAATTTCTGTGCCTATAAACGAAAATCCTACTATACACTGTAAGCATACCCAAAACTTCATACCTAACCCTAGTATCAACGGAAGTCATGCTATTCGTATCAAAACTCTGTCTTCCAAACGAAAGAAAACCACAACCTATAGCTACTCTTATAAGGAATTTCGCTCCGACAAATCGCGTAAGGACAAAGAAATGGAACCAGTAATCACGCAGCCTACCTGCAACAATAACGAGAAACTCGCAAGAAAACGCCATTCTAAGAAGACACTTCGCTGTAACTTCTGCAAGAAGACTGGGCATACAGAGGAAGAATGTAGAAGGAGAAGGAAAAATAATGTATGTTACAAATGCGGAGAACCAGGCCACTTCCGATCCTACTGCCCGAAACTATCTAAGGCACCCGACAACGAGGATAGAAACCTAGATGAAGCTAAGGAAAACGTATAAATATTTACAACACCGGAGACAATAGCAACTTTTAAAATAAGCACCCTTATGTTTTGTCTGTACTAAAATATTTGTTGACTTTTGATTCCGATCAAAACTTCATCAATATAGGTCTTTATTTTCTTTCATAAAGCCAAACACTCATTTGTCTCATATCTTGACAAATTCATATGTTGCACGTGCATTGCTTGTTGTGCATGTGAATTCACTTCAAAAGATCATTTATTCATGCGTTTTAAAAAATATTTCATTATACTCATTCTGATAATCTATATGATTACATAATGTTGACTTTTGATAATCAAGTCAACAGATTTCTTGGAAAACTCCTTTTTCTTTTCAAAAGATACTTACCGGATTTTTATTGTAACCATTTTTTGTCAATACATATATCCATTGTTGGAATACATCCAAACCAAGCTCAATTGTTTAGACATGTTCACAATATACATTCAATTCAAAATCCCATATGATGAATTGAGATCATCATATTCTAGGTAATTTCATCATAGTAAACTTATTTAAGGTCTTCAATTTCAATGAATCATTTGTTAAAACACGACACCTTGCGGTGGCGATTTCTTTGAAACTTGGACTCATTTCATTTTCACAGCTGAGGTACGAATTTATCTATTTATTGATTCATTATCCTAAACCAGTCTTAATACAATTTTGTCTTAAGATAAAGGTACCTAAATTCCAATGTACCTCCAACATTTCTTTCATCTTTGAAATAATCCTACAATATTCATTTCTTCTTTCACTTGGGCATCCTATTTTTTGAATATCCAGATTCACTTCTTTGAAACTTTCAGTCAAATTCAAGAACGATGAATTCGTTCGGTCACCGTAAATCATTGAATTCTTTCAATCATTACAACACCTTGCGGTGCCTGTATAAATTTAGTCTGTGCTATTAGTAAACCCTAATCATATCAATTCGTACGTCATTCGTTTGACTCATCATTCAAGTAGTCTTGATACTATTATGTATGAAGACAATGATACACTTAATTCTATTATCCAGTGTATCCCTGCCATTTAAATAAATGTCACTGGTTTCTGGTTTTTGACAAATCATTTTTCATACTCCCATTTGAGATTATTGATTCAGAGTCTTCCTCAATTGATGATCAAAGTAAATTCTCTTCTGGCATTGAATCCTATTGTTTCTAGAAAAAAATTTCGTTTACATTCGATCTTTATGTCTCAATTAATTTATGAAACTCAGTCACCCTGATAATGGTATCATCTCATCTCATTCAGTTAACATCAATTCCTGAAACTAAGTTTTGAGACCATTAAATTCCAATTATCCTATGATATCTTTATATTCATCTTTTGATTCTATCCCAGACACCTTGATAACTAACTAAAAGACGTGACGTAACCCAAATCTCGAGGACAAGATTTAAAACAAGGTGGGGAGGATGTAACATTCCCAAAAATTTTAAATTTAAAATAAAGTTATTACGCGAATAGATCATGGGTAAGTTGACTATTAGAAATATGAAGTACCTAGACGGGGCTAGGAACCGTTTAATAATTAAGTTATAAAAATACATTATATTTGAACATGCTCCGTTTTTAATGAAACTTGGTTCAAAATGTAGACACAAATATTCTCGTTCTAATGACATATTCATTTTTTTTTATAAAACGTCATAGTTTAGAAGTTATACACGCCAGATAAGTAAAGGAGCCGAATTAATTATAATATATAAATTAATAAAATAGTAATAATAATAATCAAAAACTTCATTTAATATTGGTGTGCTACGTGTATGATTTTTTTCAAAGCAAGCTATGAACTAATAATATTTGTGTACGTGTCCTCCCATTTGAAAAGAATCAGGACATGATGTGTGCCTCCACACTCAACCACTACTATAAAAAGGAAGTAGTATGAGCCTTTCAAGTTGCTCAAATTCTCTTCCTTCTCGTGCCCTCTCTCCCATTTCTTAATTCTATTTATTATTATTATTATTATTATTATTATTATTAAAACTATAATAATAATAATAATAATAATAATAATAATAAAGTCATGCCCCGTTTTAAGTATTGTAACCCCTTATCACTAAGTCAATACCCTGTCCGATTGATTTAGGACCCACCAACGCATGTCAAGGCTCTGCCCGACTAAGTTCGTTGGGGTTCTGTCTCGTGACGTAGGGATAACGTTGAATTGGGTTACTATACTTAATGCGAGTGCATTATACAGTTCAGGAGTTATACCCAAAATATAACAACCCTCCTTAAAATATTTTGGACACCACTAAACGCTCCTAAATACACCCTGTATACGAAAAATAGGCCCGGAATACCTTTATTTTAATAAAAATCAAAGAAAACAAAATTCCATACTCGCTCGCGGGGCGCGACGGAGACAGCAGGAGCTGTCGCGGGCCGTGACAGCTGGCCATCAGGCCGCACCACATCGTGCCATGTGGCGTGACACTCGGCAAAGCTAGTTCGTGACTCAGCAACCCTATACGAGAAACGTAGTCTCTCGCGGGCCGCGAAGACCTGGCCCTCATCTGTCGTGGGGCGCGAGAAACCCCCTGTTTCAGCCTATAAATGGGACGATCGAGCTTCAGTTGAGAATCGTTCAAAAATAAAACTTCTCTCGTAATTTCTAAATTAATAGAAATTCTGCTCGCGTATTATACCCCCTAATTAGCGAAGCTTTGCCTCGTTGTAAGTATCATAACCCCCGGTTACGTATTAGATACGCTGCCCGATTGATCTGGTGCTCTGTAACGACAGTCGAGGCTCTGCCCGACGTAGTCGTTGGAGTTCTGTCTCGGGGAGAGTATAACTAAGGTAAATTGGGTTATTATACTAACGCGTGTGCATTGTTTATTTAACTAGATTATAACCAGGAAGTCACCAAGGAAATACCTAAAATAGCAATGTGAGTAATCTCCTTTTTTGTGAACCTCTTTGCAAACTGTTTTTACAAAACCTCAAATGTTTTACATTATATTAAACAGTGATTGAGTATTTGTATTCCACAATTATCGTCGGTATGTTGGGGTTTTGTATACAATATTTGTTACTACACTGTGAGTTGTAACATGATCACAAGTCAGGTTGACAGTACCGTGGGTGGTAATTAAGGTAGAAAAATAAACAAATGTAATTGCGAGATCTCCCTCAATGCTGAAAAATGTTAAAACCTGTTTTGAGTAAGCTGAGATTCACTCACCAGTATTTCTTGCTGATAAAATGTTTTAAACACGTGTTTCAGGTAACTTAGGGGCTGTTTGGTAGCCTCTGAATGGTCATTAAGAGGCTACCTCTTAATGGAACCATTAAGAATTTTACCAATGAAAAGGTTAAAGAATGTGACATGTGATGATTTACCATTCAGAGGTTATCTCTTAACCATTCAGACTTGAGGTTACCTCTTATTCATTCAGAGGTTTTAAACCATTAAGAGGTAGCATCTGAATGGTCATTAAGAGGCTACCAAACAGCCCCTTAGTGTGAAGCCAATAAAAGCCAGCTGGAGAGCACTGAAGGCTTAGAAAAGTGGCTATAAAAGTTATCCAATTAAAAAGGATAATTATTTTCAATATTTAGGGTTTATCCCTATAAAAATAATTCAAAGGAAAAATCGGGTTTTATCCCAATTAATTATTTTAAACATTTTGGTGTTTAACTCTGATAAAAATATTTTCTAACTACGGTTCTGATGAAAATTTGTGCTGCCAATTTAATAAACACCGATACCATCTGACTGGGTCGCGGCTCCCATTCCCGGGGAGGGGTCGGGAGCTGTGACACTTATTATGTCAGGTTAACGGATGAGATAAATTATTATTATATATATCAATTACTATCGTATGATTGCTCCAGAAGATTTTCCAACTTTTAAGTTTTGAGCACTTAAGTTTTATTCTTTCTCACAACCAGCACATATGTCGGTGAGTTATTTCTTTTTCCCCAATATAAATTGACAAATTGTTGGTGAGAGAAACAGAGTAACCCCAAATTGTCACTAGATTTTAGAGAGAGAAGGAACGGCTACAGCCCACTGTTCCGGTGCGTCAGGGAATCCGTCGAGGCTCCGGTGAGTATTCTGGCGCGTGAGTGGTACAAATCCAAGCATTAGAGCATGGCAAAACGTATGGCGGTGATCGATTGTCCGATCATGTTACGTGAAGACGATAGAGAGAAAGAGAGGGACAGAGGCAGCTAGGCGGTTGTATCGTGGTGCCGATTTGTGGTGGTGTCATGGTTGGCCGGAGTTCACCCAGTAGATTTCGCCACCATGTTTTCCGGGCAGCACGGGTGAGGTGGATGAGCGCTGTGGTGATTTCAAACGATTAATGTGATGGTGGTTGACAGTGTTCCAGTGGTGGCGACTAGATTACGGTGTGGTGTTGGTGGCATTTTTATTGTGGTGGGGTGTGGTAGTGGTGGCTGTAGAGAGAGTGGATTTGGCCAGCATGGTTGGTTTACTACAAAGGACAACAAAACCATGGGTTTGCATTTGGTTTTTACACATGGGAATAGGTGGTTTCTAAATAGTTGGGTGGTCAAAAGTTATACATATCCCTATTTCCTTCTGTAACATACTATTATTAAGTACTGGATGCTTTTTATTTTACATATTAAGCGGTTTAAATTTTATGCTAAAAGTTGTTGTATAATTTACGTTGCAATTTAAACCGAGTTACAACATTATGGTATTCAAAAATTTCAAAATAAATCATGTATTAAGTATTGTGATGATAAATCATGTGTTAAGTATGTGATAAATTATTACTAAACTCAAAACAAATATAATTGCTCTTTTATAATATTTTTATTGCTTTTAAAGATGATTGTAACAACAATTTTCATATTCACATATTTAATATGGACTAAAATACTTATGTCGGCAACTTACTAGTCCCGTAACAAACTAAATAGATACCAACTTACTTCCCATCGCAATTTCTAACAAATATGTGTTGAGGGGGAAATAAAAGAAAACAAACTGATGGTGAAATCCAAAACTTAGAAAGATGACCGGTGCAAAATTGAAAAGACAGAAACATGACTATAGTGCCGACATTTATGAATTAATAGATACTAGTTAATTACCTCGCGCAATGCGGCGGGAATTCGGTCGGTATCAATACGTTATGGTATTGGCTTTCGGCATATCATCCGAAAGAAAAAATCAAGAAAATAAAGTCATGAAATATCTAAAAGAATTAGAACACATATTTAACATCTGTCAAATAAAATAAAAGCGAATGCTAGTACCAATTTCGATGATGCACGTAGGTATCGATGTCTGTATTGGTTTGGTTCATCAATAACATATTTGGATTCGTGTTTCAAATATTCAAAAGTTTAATAGCAGCGAAAATCGTAATTAAAAAACTATTTTCGATGACGTAAAAATAAAGAATGTTTTTCCAACGAAATAAAAATAAAGATTGTTTTTTATATTTATTATTAAAACTTCAGATATGTGGTTATTGATGCACACTTTTATTTTTGTTTTGTAACGGTGTGGTGTGGGTGGCATTTTTATTGTGGTGGGGTGTGGCGACTAGATTACGGTGTGGTGTTGGTGGCATTTTTATTGTGGTGGGGTGTGGTAGTGGTGGCTGTAGAGAGAGTGGATTTGGGCAGCATGGTTGGTTTACAACAAAGGACAACAAAACCATGAGTTTGCATTTGGTTTTTACACATGGGGATAGGTGGTTTCTAAACAGTTGGGTGGTCAAAAGTTACACATATCCCTATTTCCTTCTGTAACATACTATTATTAAGTACCGGATGCTTTTTATTTTACATATTAAGCGGTTTAAAATTTATGCTAAAAGTTGTTGTATAATTTACGTTGCAATTTAAACCGAGTTACAACATTATGGTATTCAAAAATTTCAAAATAAATCATGTATTAAGTATTGTGATGATAAATCATGTGTTAAGTATGTGATAAATTATTACTAAACTCAAAACAAATATAATTGCTCTTTTATAATATTTTTATTGCTTTTAAAGATGATTGTAACAACAATTTTCATATTCACATATTTAATATGGACTAAAATACTTATGTCGGCAACTTACTAGTCCCGTAACAAACTAAATAGATACCAACTTACTTCCCATCGCAATTTCTAACAAATATGTGTTGAGGGGGAAATAAAAGAACACAAACTGATGGTGAAATCCAAAACTTAGAAAGATGACCGGTGCAAAATTGAAAAGACAGAAACATGACTATAGTGCCGACATTTATGAATTAATAGATACTAGTTAATTACCTCGCGCAATGCGGCGGGAATTCGGTCGGTATCAATACGTTATGGTATTGGCTTTCGGCATATCATCCGAAAGAAAAAATCAAGAAAATAAAGTCATGAAATATCTAAAAGAATTAGAACACATATTTAACATCTGTCAAATAAAATAAAAGCGAATGCTAGTACCAATTTCGATGATGCACGTAGGTATCGATGTCTGTATTGGTTTGGTTCATCAATAACATATTTGGATTCGTGTTTCAAATATTCAAAAGTTTAATAGCAGCGAAAATCGTAATTAAAAAACTATTTTCGATGACGTAAAAATAAAGATTGTTTTTCCAACGAAATAAAAATAAAGATTGTTTTTTATATTTATTATTAAAACTTCAGATATGTGGTTATTGATGCACACTTTTATTTTTGTTTTGTAACGGTGTGGTGTGGGTGGCATTTTTATTGTGGTGGGGTGTGGCGACTAGATTACGGTGTGGTGTTGGTGGCATTTTTATTGTGGTGGGGTGTGGTAGTGGTGGCTGTAGAGAGAGTGGATTTGGGCAGCATGGTTGGTTTACAACAAAGGACAACAAAACCATGAGTTTGCATTTGGTTTTTAGGCATGGGAATATGTGGTTTCTAAATAGTTGGGTGGTCAAAAGTTACACATATCCCTATTTCCTTCTGTAACATACTATTATTAAGTACTGGATGTTTTTTATTTTACATATTAAGCGGTTTAAAATTTATGCTAAAAGTTGTTGTATAATTTACGTTGCAATTTAAACCGAGTTACAACATTATGGTATTCAAAAATTTCAAAATAAATCATGTATTAAGTATTGTGATGATAAATCATGTGTTAAGTATGTGATAAATTATTACTAAACTCAAAACAAATATAATTGCTCTTTTATAATATTTTTATTGCTTTTAAAGATGATTGTAACAACAATTTTTATATTCACATATTTAATATGGACTAAAATACTTATGTCGGCAATTTACCAGTCCCGTAAAAAACTAAATAGATACCAACTTACTTCCCATCACAATTTCTAACAAATATGTGTTGAGGGGGAAATAAAAGAAAACAAACTGTAATGGTGAAATCCAAAACTTAGAAAGATGACTGGATCAAAATTGAAAAGACAGAAACATGACTATAGCGCCGACATTTATGAATTAATAGATACTAGTTAATTACCGCGCGCAATGCGGCGGGAATTCGGTCGGTATCAATACGTAATGGTATTGGCTTTCGGCATATCATCCGAAAGAAAAAACCAAGAAAATAAAGTCATAAAATATCTAAAAGAATTAGAACACATATTTAACATCTGTCAAATAAAATAAAAACGAATGCTAGTACCAATTTCGATGATGCACGTAGGTATCGATGTCTGTATTGGTTTGGTTCATCAATAACATATTTGGATTCGTGTTTCAAATATTCAAAAGTTTAATAGCAGCGAAAATCGTAATTAAAAAACTATTTTCGACGACGTAAAAATAAAGATTGTTTTTCCAACGAAATAAAAATAAAGATTGTTTTTTATATTTATTATTGAAACTTCAGAGATATGTGGTTATTGATGCACACTTTTATTTTTGTTTTGTAACGGTTTGAGCTTTTGTGAAACCATAAATAATCAAACGGATATTTGTAATATATACATGCATCAAAAAGATTTCCCTAAATCAAAGTTGCAGCCCATTTTCATCATTTAAAAAGCCCAATGCTATAATAAAAATATTAAGCATCTTTTTATTAGGGAAAAAAGTTTATTGCTTTTGTATGCTCTCTTTGAACTTGCCCTTTCACATCCCATGTCCTCCACTGTCATCTACCACAATCGGTTGTACACCATTCCAAGATAAAATCAAAAACTCTGTTTTTCTCTCTTTTGAAGCTCGTAATCATAAAGGTTATGGTCCACTTTTTAAAATTTTGTTTTTAGTTTTTGTTATGAAGTTTGTAATTAGGATGGGTTTTTGATTTCTTGATCTAAAATGTAGTTTTAGCTTTGTTCCGACGACTTCATTAGGGGAGATGTTGCTTGGCGGTTGTTGCATGTCCTAGATCGGAAACGAAGGAGGCGATTGGATATGGCTCCGGACTTCATCTTTTGTTTTTTTTTGCTCAGAAAGCCGGAGTGAGGAAAAGAAGATAGCGGGGTGGTTGTAGTGGTGGTGCTTCCGGCGTTGATGATCGGTCGTAGGCAGTACACCGTTGTGGGGTGGCTGTGTTGATTGTGGAAACTCAAAAAAGGTTGCACCAAACCGTTCGTCGGGCTTCTCGTTTTGTGACCGTGTCTTGAAGTATATCTGAGAATGGCGCATCAATGGTTGATGGTGTAATTTCTAGAGAGAGATATAGTGACAATGGGCCTTAGCCCTTAGGTGGAAACAATTATTTATGCTCGTAGATCGTGTTGTTGTTGGGGAAAACTAAGTAGTTGTGTCAACTTGTAAAAGGGGAAAACTAAGAGCATCCACAATAAGGAGCTTCAAAAACACCTAAAAATATGCCTAGTCAGCTGCCACATCATAAAGACACTCATTCTTTAAAAACTCTAAAACTCACCCAATAAAAAGACTAAAAAACACTAAAAAATATTACCACATCATCACTACATTTTTATTTTAAATATTCATATCTCTTTCTATATGCATTTAATATATATAAAAAACAAATGGGCCCTACCACTAACTCATTCTTTCTCGTATGTGTGGAAGAATGGATAGCCCAAAAATGAAGTTTATAAAAACCAACCCAATAGTAAATACATAAAAAAACTGATGAGGTGGCATTTTTAAGGGTGAAAAACACCCTATTGGGGATGCTCTAAGGTGGCTAAAACCTAAAAGTCAAGAAGCAACTGGCGCATTCATGCGATGTAAATTGACAATCAATAACACCCATTTGCGCCAGTCTATCTTTTGAATTTTCTGTTTTAACCACAGTAGTTTTTTAGTTTTTGGTTTCTTCTCTGCACAACCATGCTTCTCATTTTATTTTAACTGTTAACCAAACAATGTTTGAATCATTTTGTGATATATATTGCATAAAGTTTACATACTATATTATTACACAAAAATAATACATTCTTAGCATACGAAAATTTAAAAAATATAGAAATAATCATCCAACTAATACGCTTTTACAAAAAGTGTAATAAGTTTACGTTTCTACTTAATATTTTAGGAAATGAGTTAAGTTAGATATAATAAGTTTTCATGCTTTATTTATGTATGTTTTCTACGTTTGGGCGTAAATTTTGTTTGAAAATGAGCCGGGTCAAATAAATACGTGTTCACTCGACGGTAAAAAATCAAGTTATTGTACGTTTTGACTTTTGACGCCGCAACGCGCGACGGGTGAAATTACTAGTTCTTCATTAAATTGCATTATTTAATTCTTTTATGCTTTTCTATTTTCAATCCCTTTGAGACGTCATAATCTTAGACAAACTTTACTAACTTTATGTCGGAAAACCTTTTCCCACTAACAACCATAATTGGAAAACTTTTTCCTTGTCAAGATTGTGGAATGTGGGCTTGGGTTTAGGGCGTGGAAAACCCATCCAAACTTTGCACACCATCTCCTATGGGCTTGGCTTTGGGCGTTGCCCCTCTAGCGTTGGTATTGTGTCTGGTGTGGGGCGTTGGCTGGGTTGAGGTGGCTGGTTAATTAAATGAAATTTTTAATAGGGCTGACCATGCCCAGCTAAAAAAAGTCATGTCACCCCACACCTAAAAAAAGCTACGCCCAGCCAAGCCACACCATGTGGAGCCCACCTCCGCCACATATCAACCCAAGCCCCCCCCCCCCCCAACCCCGCAGTCTAAGGGTGAATGGGGTGGAGCAGGGAAAGTGTGCGGCGTGAGGGTTTGCCGCTCGGTGAATGTGCCTCCGTCCCTGTTTTGCTACTCGATGAAGGTGTTTTGCGGGGACTCCTTGCCACATGCGGGGAAGATGAGGGAGTGGGGTAATGGTGGAGCCAACTATCTTTCAATCAATAAAACACCTTCGTGTTTAAAGGGCCACCTTTTGCTTATTATGTCAGGTCAACGGACGAGTAAACTTGAGTCAAAGACATGCCACTTCAGCTTATCTACCCATTCATCCAGTCTTCTCCCGTGAGTATTTGATACTCTAAGACTCTGTGGGGTGTGGTCGCCTAAAATAAATCATAATCATGTATCAATTATTATTGTATATAACCAATATATATATTGCAACCTTCTTGCCAAAAATATTGGATATATTCTCTCATTTGGGCAGTTGGAGCTGAAATAGAATGATAGAGAAGAAGATATGTGCAGTTGGTCTGATCTTGATGTGGTTCTTGTTAACCATCGCATTAGCCGGTAAGTAGATATATATTCATACATACAAATATACAATTCTTCCTTCGTTAATTTATGAATATGAAACTTGCATCATCTTCCAAATAGATGGTCCTCCAGAGTTTAGAGGAGTAAATCGACCGCCATCACCTCATCCAGCAAGGTATCAAGGTTCACCGACACCACCACGGCCCCCACAACGCCATCCTCGCTATTCAGATCTGAATAAAGGAAGGCCCGCCTGTGGCCACAATTGTGTATCAGGAAGATATAATACTGGTGGAAGGAAGTGTACGCCTTATAACAGATACTGTAGCTAGGGGGTAGCGAGGAATTCGTTTAGCTGCATGGGGTTTGATGGTTGTATCAGTATTCACATATATGTTGTGCAATTCATTGTCTTTGTTTTCACTTACATCTCAACATTTATAAACACGCATGCTTCTCAAATAATATTTAGTTCACTTACATCTCAACATTTATGATTGGTTATATAGGTGTTGATTTTTTCATCCAATTTTAATATCATAGGGGTGTTCTTGCTTGTTTCATCAAGACAACAAGAGCTTCTTTGTCACCAGCAGGGGCGTATCTTAGTGTAGAGTGGGGAGTGCACCCGCCCTTGAATGTTTTGGTTAAAAGTGTAAAATTTCCTATTTTCCGTTTGAAATTTTTAAAATTATATAGGATTGTCCCTTCAATTATTTTGCCTAAATATTTATACAATATATAAATTGGGTCCCATGACGTTCCAGCTCCCTCGGAACTTTTGGTCAAACTTTGTCACTATCTCCGACATGAATTATTGCAACTAAGTCGTTAAACAATTTATCGTCTTCTCTTATTGGATCATAATTAAATATAAAAATTGTGAAAAATAAGAACCACCTGAACGGAAAAGCAAGAATTGGGCAAAGAAAAAGCTACTGACAAAACACATATCAGCTTTTTTACATAATTGTCTTATTGTAGAGATGAACATGAAACTAGCAATTCAAATTACATATAATTATATAAAAATCAAAACAGTCGATTATTAACACCTAAAAGATGGGTTAAGTTATTCTACAAAGACTCCTTTTTGTAAGAAGTGTAAGAAAGATTTATAAAGTGACAAGGATTTGTAAGAAGTGAGAGAACACATAGAGATAGGCCGTGAGTTCAGAGAGTTTGTTGGTTGGTATTGTTGGAGAATCTTGATGGGTCAGGTTTGTTCGCGGGTTATTGGTTCGGCACGTTATCGAGTCACGGGTTCGTGTCACGGTTCAAATGGAAATTAGAAGTTGGTTAAATCAATTAGTTGCATGAAATAAGTTAAAACTCCAATGGTTTTCGTGGGGATCTAGAAGTTGCATGGAGGAGAATATTGTGGGAATATTCTGGTTAATATAACTTGGTCAAGGTTGACCGGTTTTGTTGCAACAGATGTGTGAGTTGGGAATTGTTGGAGTAGCTCTAAAATTCAGCAAGTAGTGGGTTATTTTAGCATGTGTTTTTTTGCTGTTTATTTAATATAAATAGGGAGTAGTTGTAGTAGTTTGTTTGTACTCTCAATTTAATAAAGAAAGTTTGCAAGCATTCCTTGTGTTCATATTGTGTGAGTGTGTAAACTAAGGGGCCTGTAACCAACATTTGGTATCAGAGCCTAGGGCTCGTAGAGAGCGGGTGAAGACTGAAGAAGCTGTTTTGAGAGTCGACCGTCGAAGAAAGAGAAGGGAAAAGGCCGTAGCAGCGATTCATTAGAATCGCAGCAAAAGAAAGTAAGACCGAGAAAGTTAGACCGAGGAAGACCATCATCATCGCCGGAGAAGATGACCGTCACCGGAAATTATTTTCTGGCATGAGACCAAGAAGACCGAAGAGCCACAAAGATTGGCAAGAAGAGACCGAAGCCATAATAGACCGACTGGCTTGAAAGAAAGACCGAAGAAAGAGACCGACATAGGTGACCATAGACCGAAGGTTCACCTAAAGAAGAAAGAAGGACCGTATAAAGACCGCCACCGGAAAGATAAAACCGGTGGGAAAGATCGTTGTCGGAAAGCTTGTTCCGATGGGAAAAGAGACCGCCACTGGAAAGTGAATTCCGGTGGGAGAAATGAAGACCGAAGTAGGTAACCGAGACCGTGGTTTCCTAAGAAAGAAGACCGACAAGGTTGCAAAAGACCGACAGCAACTAGACCGAGACCGAGGTAACTTTGACCGGTGGTTACCACAAAAGACCGTAGACTTAATTTGTGAACCAGAGACCGAGACCGAAGAGGTTCACATAAGTCTGAGACCGTGGGTGTGACAATGACCGGAGGTTCGCCCCAAGATAGGCCGAGAAAGATTGTTGATCGAAAGAAAGCTTTTATTGATAGAAAGCTTAGACCGAATCACCGAAAGAAATACCGAGTCGTAAACCGAAGACCGAAAGTGTTCACGTTAGAAAGACGAAGACTGAACCCGTGTGGTTCGTGTAGCAAGAACCGCCATCAAGATTATGGGGGTGAATGTTGGAAAATCTTGATGGGTCGGGTTTGTTCGCGGGTTATTGGTTAGGCACGTTATCGAGTCACGGGTTCGTGTCACGGTTCAAATGGAAATTAGAAGTTGGTTAAATCAATTAGTTGCATGAAATAAGTTAAAACTCCAATGGTTTTCGTGGGGATCTAGAAGTTGCATGGAGGAGAATATTGTGGGAATATTCTGGTTAATATAACTTGGTCAAGGTTGACCGGTTTTGTTGCAACAGATGTGTGAGTTGGGAATTGTTGGAGTAGCTCTAAAATTCAGCAAGTAGTGGGTTATTTTAGCATGTGTTTTTTTGCTGTTTATTTAATATAAATAGGGAGTAGTTGTAGTAGTTTGTTTGTACTCTCAATTTAATAAAGAAAGTTTGCAAGCATTCCTTGTGTTCATATTGTGTGAGTGTGTAAACTAAGGGGCCTGTAACCAACAGGTATTGAATTGATTGTAAACTTTAGGTTGGATAATCAATAGAAGACGAGTTTGATTATGATTGTATTATTCTCCATCTGAAATACTTGTTTCTGTGTTTGTCTGATCTACTAAGAGGATTCCACACTCTTAGTGGATTGTCAATCTCGTTATCGAACCCGTGTGATAGGGACCTACGATTGGTATCAGTGCAATCGGGGATCTATATTGTGGATTCCAAACTCAGACTGTACCCACTATCCTAAATCGAAGATATTAATCACTTATATAGACAAAAAATGTAGAATCAGAAAAAAAATATAAACCACATCAATTATTCGAATCAATTGCGATAAGAACACACATATCGATAAAAAAATAATAACTTTAAAAAAGGTCTAATGCTTAAATTAGATGTAAGAATGAAATATAGTAGAACATACATGTAACACCCCAAAAATATAAAATTATATATGTATACATATATATAAACATGAGTTGGTCATAACCAAGGGTAAAGTAACTAGGAATAATTGATCTAGTTAGTTATTTGTTTGAAAACAATAAAGGAAACTTGAAATAGTTAACCCTTTTTATAAACTTTGGAACTAGAGGGACTAAAAAGGGGCAAACATGAAAATTGTTTAAATTAAAAGAATTAAAAACCAAAACATACACACTGTGTGTGTTTGGTCGAGCAATATCAGGAGCACAAGGGGGTGCTCTTCAAAACCCTAACTCACCAAAATTTCATCAAAATCAAAGAGAAGAAGGGCTAAAAATCTGTTCCTAAGACAAGGTTGTGATCATTCAAGTTAGGAGATCACAAGGTAAGTTTAATTTTAACATTTGGTAATATCTTGAAATTATGATGAACACTCATAAATTCAAGAGTGAATGTTAAATGTATTAGTGAAATTGACATGAGAACAAGTCTAGGAACAAACCCTAGATGTAAACTTGTTGAATTAGTGCCATGATTTAGTGTTTTGGTTAGCTAATCATGTAAGTGCTAAGTGGGTTTTATGATACTATGATGAACACTTGAAATAGAGTGTTAAAATTATGAAAATTGATGTTATGATATAAGTTCTAGATGTTGATCATGTACACTAGACATAGAGGCTTGATTTTTTGATGCTTAAACTTGGTTAATAGTTAACCATGAATTTGATAATTGATGCGTATAAAATCTCGCCCACAAGGTGCTCGTTAAAATGCCTAAGTGAAATCGTGTGCCTACTAGTTTGTATGTAGGACTTGATTAGATTAGGTATTCGGATGCATGCCTAATAACATGATGAAACGGGTTTCACCTATAGATGAAAATCTGTAGATTTTTCATAATGATAGAATAAATCATCTTTGATAAACGAGAGCTAAGTTAACCTGGTGTTAATAATAGCATGAATTTAGATTAGAAAATAGTTTAAAACTGGTGGCATAATTGTAACACCCTGAAAACGGGTTTGGTAATCAAACCCCGTTAATACTAAAAGACGGGTAAAATACCATGAGTGGTAAAAATCAACCCGGTAAATGTTAGGATTTAAATAAATAAGCCTAATATTAATAAAAGAGAATAAAAGCTTTTGGAAGAAATAAAGTTCGTAAGAGGCCCGAGTTAACGGGACTTAAAATGAAACGGGTTATGACTACCCCGAACTCATAAAGTTAAACTAGGAAAAATTTAACCTAGTTAACAAGACAAAATATTGTTGAAAATAAGTAGGTAGTAGCCTACTTACTAATTAACAAAACTTGAGGGGCCAAAGGTGAGATAACCTAAAAGATTAATTATTAAAAACAAAAACAAAATACACACACACCCAGTGTGTTCGTGAGCGACTAGGAGAGGGGCTCCAAGGAGCCAAAACCCTGACTTGCATAAATTGGCCAAATCAAGAAGGCAAATCGAGATCAAATTGAAAACCAAGCTCAAACTAGTGATCACCTAAGTGAGGGGATCATAAGGTATGTCAAATTTCGTCTTTTGGTTATGTTTTGATTTCTTGATGAACATGTGAAGTCAAAATTGGAACTTGAATGTTAGATATTTGAATGAAACTATGATAAATTCATGGTTAGGAATGAACCCTAATCAATAATTTGATGTATTGATATTCATGCATATAAAATTGAGAATCACCCACTTATGTGTTAAATGGGTTTTGTAGGGAGATTAAGAATACTAGAATCTTGATCATGAAACGAGTGTTATTGATTTTTATGAAATGAATCTAAGTGTTGTTATGCATGCTTGAACTTGAAAATGTTGATTAATCTTAACTAAGTAGTTAGTCATGAACTTCTTTGTTAATAGTATAAAATTATGCCCATAAGGTGTTTGTTAAAATGCCTAAACGAATGTTCATATGTTGAAATCGTGAACGAAATGCATAATCGCCTAATTTGACTAACTAGGGGTGATGTGTGAAAATATGGAATTCTAGCCATAAAGTAGATTTTAACTAATCTCACATATCATAAGATTAAGGGTAATTGACTCTTAAAGGTCAAACTAATCAATGGTGAAGTCGAATGGTAGATTCAACATGGAGTTTTTTACTACGGAAACGATGGCTATGCGAAATACAAACCGCAACCGTTTTTTACTACGGAAACGGTGGCTATGCGAAATACAAACTGCAATCTTTTGTGACTATGGGAAACACAAGTTTTCTTTTTGAGCTTGATGGATGTCCGTTATCTCAGTTGAGGCGGGCATTGTTTAAATCTGAATATAACTAGATGTTACGTGTATCAGCGTTGTTTATCACCCTGTGTGAGCATTGGAAACCCGACAAACAGTCTTGACAACTGTGACAGCTTATCTATCTATGTGTGTCACATCCATCCTGTTATAGCAATCGATATGATTAATTTTACATATTTTTTTCTAATTAGCATTGTTAACTACCAAAAGAATGCATACACAAATACTTCTAGTGGACGAAGCAAAGAGACCGTTGTGTATCTGAATCAGGTTCTCAAACAAACACTACTAAAGATGAGTTGGTGATAAATATCGGAGCTGTTATCTCGGTTGTTCAGTACTTTCATGATAATAAAACAAGCAGGCATTGATTTTGCCAAGATTGAAGGAAAGAATCTGGCCATAAGCGTTGTGGATTCTTAGCGTTATTCGAATGTAAGTGGATCGAGTGATACGCTTATCTATTCTGGTCAAGGTGGGCATGGTTTGGTCGGGAGTAAATCACCACCCAAAGATCAACAACTTGTGATTGTCGGGTTATGCTAGTTATTCGGAATGTTTCGAATCATCACAGAAGACGTGTCGGGTTCTGCTAGTTTATTCGGAATGTTTCGAATCAAAACAGAAGACGGATGCGGTTTGCATATTCAATCTTCATTGCTTCATTAAAATTACAACACACGATAAAATGCTTGGAAAATTGCATCAACTCTCCAGATCTCTGTTCGATCATCTTTCCAACATTAACAACATTGGATCTTCATTCTGTCACTTTGTGTGTTGACAAAGCTGACAAACACATTGGTATTTTCTCAAAATGTGCAAACTTGGAGAATCTCACATTAAAGGAGTTTGCAACAACGAGATCAACGTATACAGGTGCAAGAGAATGGCGAGTTATTTTCAGTTATTTATGTTGATCCATAAATTCCATTGTTTAAATCAGAATCAGGTTCTCAAGACAAGGATCGTTCTAATAGATTAAAGAGAATAAACCAGTTTTTTACCATTTTTTACCCATAGTATACGAGCCGTATAATATTATACGGCCCGTATACAATCATCGTATACATTGTATACGATCGGTAAATTTGTTTTTAACCGAGAGTATACGGCCGTATAAACGGTATACGGCCCGTATACATATGGTAAAAATGGTAAAAACTTCTAGCATTACCTTGTTAGTTTCTCAAACACTACTAAACATCTGCTTCCTGGATCTGAATCAGAGTGTTAACTTTGAGTCAAATCCAAACCCTCACCCTCAAAATCAACCAGAAAATCAATTGTATTTTTTTAGTTGCTTCTCTTGTTAAGTTTCTGAACCAACCGAAATCCACAAATTCCAACAGTTTCTTCGTAGATTCCGTCCGGTTTCCAAACTCTTTCACTCAAAGTTAATATTAACTGTGGTGGATGCAAGCATAAAGTTAGAAAATTACTCAAGAAGATTGAAGGGTACACAACTGAACGGACGATATGTATCAACAACTTTAAGGTTCAGCCAAAATGACATCTAGCATTACTAACGGTTCAAGTAAGTGTCTAAAATGACATCTAGCATTACTAACGGTACAACTTGAAGAATCTCACATTAAAGGAGTTTGAACCAGTTGTCCATCACTTAAGACCTTGAAAGATTTGTTGAAATCGAAGCATTCACGAACCACAATTGACTCAGACTCATGTTCAAGTAAGTGTCTAAAAATCTGAAAATTCAGGTTTACCTTGTTAATTTCTCAAAACAAACTCTCGTTTCTTCATCTTCATTTTCAAGAACAATGATGAACACATGATTTCAGATAATACTTCATTTGTCGAGAAACCATACTGTCAAGAAACCATACTTTGTATCTAAATCAGGTTCTCTGCCTTAGATCGGTCATTCCTTGTGATACATGAACGTTGTATTCTTGTCTTTCAGAAGAGTTTGTATTGAATGGCGAGTTATTTTCAGTTATTTCTGTTGATCCACAAATTCCATTGTTTAAATCAGAATCAGGTTCTCAAGAAAAGGATCGTTCTAATAGATTAAAGAGAATAAACCATTTTTTACCATTTCTTACCCATAGTATACGAGCCGTATATTGTTATACGACCCGTATACAATCATCGTATACAATGTATACGATCGGTAAATTTGTTTTTAACCGAGAGTATACGGCTGTATAAACAGTATACGGCTCGTATACATATGGTAAAAAATGGTAAAAACCTCTTTAATCTATTAGAACGATCCAATAAACGAAGAACAAATGCTATTTACAAAACACAGGTTCATACAGTGCTGTAATAGGTAGTTCGTTGAGGAAACCAAACGTAGACGGAGATGATAGGCCTGGTAACCGGAAGAGAAATCAATTGTATTTTTTTAGTTGCTTCTCTTGTTAAGTTTCTGAACCAACCGAAATGCACAAATTCCAACAGTTTCTTCGTAGATTCCATCCGGTTTCCAAACTCTTTCACTCAAACTTAATATTCACTGTAGTGGATGCAAGCATAAAGTTAGAAAAATACTCAAGAAGATTGAAGGGTACACAACTTAAGCTCAACTTGAACGGACGATATGAGTCAGGCGTTGGAAGGATTGTAGTAGTAGGACATTGGTACCATTGTGAAAATTGCATCAGGAAGCTCAACTTGACTTGACATTGGTACCACTGTCAAGTATGTCGGGTTCTGCTAATATTATCTTGACAGTGGATCGAGTGATACGCTTATCTATTCTGGTCAAGGTGGGCATGGTTTGTTCGGGAGTAAATCACCACCCAAAGATCAACAACTTGTGATTGTCGGGTTATGCTAGTTATTCGGAATGTTTCAAATCATCACAAATTCAAGTCAAGGATCGTTCTAATAGATTAAAGAGAATAAACCCTCGTTTCTTCATCTTCATCTTCATCTTCAAGAACAATGATGAACAGATGATGTTTTTTTTCGCAGAACGTGACAAAATAAGGATGTTCGCATAAACATATATTCGTTTCATAACCTCCTCCTATAAATCAACCACAACTGACAAAGAGCCTGTATTACAAACCATCCTATGTCTTTTACCAACCGAAGAGGCAGCAAGGACAGATAATACTTCATTTGTCGAGAAACCATACTGTCAAGAAACTAACATCTTTTACTCATAAACCCTTAAATCCCAACGCTTCATTTGTAACCGTAAGGATGATGCAAATTTGTACGTAAAGATCTCACCACAAACTCTTCTACATCTTTTAACCAATGGACTCAGACTCATACTACTCACCCTCCCCTGATGTCACACCCCTATTTTCCACGTGTCACCGGTGGGCCCGGTGGTGTGTATCGTGACGTAGTTGGTATCATCATAGACAAACAACACAATATATAAATGCACAGCAGAAGCAAAGATAGATTCATTTCAACTTTATTAAAGTGTAATATTAAATATCACTAATAGTCGAAACGGATCCACAGGCGGATCAAAATAAAATATGATATTGTTCAACAGTTTATTGTCGTCCAAGCTTGCGAGACTTATTGTGGACGCTCTAGAAGACAGCCAGCCTATTACGTGTAGTACCTGCACTTAATCTTTTGGGAAAAATACGTCAGTTTACACTGGTAAATACAATTTAACTGACTCATTTTGAAAATGATTAAAAATTGATTTGAATGCTCAAGGCACAAAAGATTTTATAACTTGGGATAATTATGTAATATAATCTTGTAAAGGATTTACATGTTACTTATGCGTTCAGTAGCCCGGTTCGTTCCGGGTTAAAGATCAATGGACCCTCCACATTAGAGTTATACACTGACAGGTATACGAATACACCCCGTGCTCAGGTCATGGCCATCTCGTAAGATGATGCCGAGGATATCCGGGACATGGTCATTAACCCCCCAAAGGCTTTAAGCAGACATAACACATTCAAAACATAGCATCTCAATAAATTTAACCACTATTCTATTAAAGAATTCAATGCCGGACCAAGCAGTATTTTATATACCGTACCCCAAGCCCGTATAGGGAAAATAAGTTAAAAGTATTTACCTTGGTAAGTATATATATCACAACAAGCAAGTGAAGGTAGCTTTTACCGGTGCTCCTAATCTGGAACGAAGGTTTATAAATAACCTATTAGATTTCTAACGGGTCTTTATTTAAGCTAAAGCTTAGACCGGTTAGCTTTAAGGACGAAACGGTTCAAACGCACGATTAAGCGAAGACCGTATAGAATGTGATTTAGACCCGACAAGTTTGAATACTTGTATAATATGGGTATACTAAATACATTCTAGATTTTGAGACAAAAATGATAATGTTTGACCCGTTTCGGTCAATTTATGCAAACTAGTTACATAAACCGAACCGAACGCGAAAAGAGCGTTACGGGTAACCGTAAGAGTCATATGCAAGTTCCCTGAGATAATATGTTCTAAATATGTTATAATATCAGTAAGTTATTCTCTATTATGCCCAAAACGGATTTAAACACAATTTATGCCTCATAAGGGCATTTTGGTCATTTAAAAGATTATAAAAGAATTAAATTAGAAATCTGAGTTACAGGTCTGGTTTATACAGTAAATATACTTAATTTAACATGTTATAACAGTAGGGTATGACCCATATGTGAAACTTATCATTTAAAACCAAACTATGCACCTTAGGGGTATTTCGGTAATTTCACAAGGGCTAAAAAATGTCAAAACTGGAAACCTGAGTTCAAATATTTATACTTACTGTTATTTTATAAAAATATGCTAAGAACATCAGTAGGTATCAACCTTATATGTTTAATATGGTTATAGTACATACTAGGCGTTAAAAACGCTTAAAAGGCGATTTAGAGCCGTTTCCGGGTTTTTAAAAGAAAGCTGACATTTTTATATTTCCAGAATGCTCAAAATATTTTATTTAACAAATAAAATCAGTAGAAAAAGGTTTTGGGTCAAAAGGATTTGTAAAACTCATTTTATGGCTTAAAAGGGCAAAATCGGTATTTACCGAATTTAGCTTAAAGACCTATGTTATGCTCAGCCAAAAATTTAATAAAAATATTTAAAAATCCAAAAATATTATATAACATCAGTGGGTAAAAATTTTGGTATCAAAAATTGGGTTTAAATAGGTTATATGCTAATTACGCCGTTTAAGTAACATAAAGCTTTCAAATTACGATATTGAGCATAACTCTTAATCTGGACCTCAAACTGATATCAAATTTTTGGTGCAAGTTTATAAATCAATAACAAATGTTTCTACTCTTTCACTTTTTCAAAAATCACGTTTTATAGCAAAAAGGGCATAATAGTCAACTTTTAAGCATTAATCGGAAACATGCATATGAACCGGATAAGTGTCGAACCAAGTTGTAAAATCTCAGAGAATTAAACTTATATAAAAATTGGTCCAAAATAAGCTCTAATGCAGATATCAAACATGCATGTACGGATCAGAACTGATAGTCAAAGAAAAAGTCAATTTATGTGACTTTCGGTTCCGATTCGGGTTTAAACTGAAAATTGTCGAGTTGATCATGATGAAACATGTTCTTACATTAATTACAAAGTTATTTTGATGATCAAATAGGTTGCATGTAACCTACATTGCTAATCATGCTTAATTTTGCAAAAACACATTCTGTTGACTTTTTAAGAAAAGCTTTGACTCGAAAATCAACATGCTTAGAGTGGGAATCTGAAAATACCCATTTGAGGGTTTGTTACCCACATAAATACCAACTTGTAGGTACTTTCAATTTGAGAAATGACTGAGCCATTTTCGTTTAATCACAAAGTCAAACAGAAATTACGATGGATTGACTTTCGGTTGAATAACTAAGCTAGAACGAATTTGAAAGAGTTATGAACACTTACAATGGTCCTAAATAAGCTTAGAGATCACTAGGAGGTTGCCTTGTCGTCCAGAGAGCTTCAGGAATTGATCTTGTGAATTTTGAAAGTGTAAGTATTCAAGTAATACTTCAAGACCCTTATATGCAGATTTGATCTTGTTTAGAGGCTGCCATGTGAGTCTAGGAGTGTTGTAAGAAGCATACAAGTGTCCCTAGCTACATGAAATTCGATTGGTGAGGCCCTGAAGTCGACAACAGCTGTATACAACTCGAACAGAACAGCAAACTAGCAGCTGCAGGTCGTTTTGTCGCTGGGCGCTGGTAGGCGGGCCGCGAGGACGGCCACGCGGGCCGCGTACCTGTCTTCGACCAGATTATCAAGTTTCACACTTGTTGCAATTTGAAGAGTCTTGGGACTTTTATAAACATGGTAAAGTCCTTGAACAACTTTGCGCTTACCCGAAAAGTCACGAAATCAACGTTAGCGTATTTAACCCTTCGTGTACGGTTTTGATCATAACTTTCTCATACGATAACGAAACTCAATGAAATTTTTATCACATATTCTAGTGAGTATATTTTATCATTACAAAGCTTCGGGTTTGCCAAAAGATCACTCAGAGGTATACTTTCAACATGTTGACACTTTTAGCCCCTGTAGTTTGTATTTCCTCACTTTCTTACATCTTCCGCTTCGTATGATCCATGATTTATCCGTTTGAGATTATAAACATCATGTAGGGTTATTTTAGAGCCTGTTTATCCATTGTTGACACTTTGGACCCTTACATTCACATAGTTTCACTGTTTGTCAACTTTAGTCCCTCTAAAGTATGTTTTCACATCTTCAAAGCCCATGACACGTGTCAATACATTATTGGACGTAAATTTTCGAGGTGTTACATCCTCACCCCCTTAAAAGAAATCTCGACCCCGAGATTTACTGAAACAAATGAGGGTATTTTTCTTTCATCGTGGATTCTACCTCCCATGTGTATTCGGGACCTCTACGGGCATCCCATTTGACCTTAACAATTGGTACATGATTCCTTCGAAGCTTCTTTACCTGTCGATCTTCAATCGACAACGGCTTTTCCACAAATTTCAAGCTTTCATCTATATGTACACCCGTATGCGGTATAACCAGTGATTCATCAGCGAAACACTTCTTCAAATTACAGATGTGAAACACATTATGGATAGCACTAAGTTCTTCAGGAAAGTTTAACTTATAAGCAACTGACCCGACACGTTCGATAACCTCGAAAGGTCCTATGTATCTCGGGCTTAGCTTGCCTTTCTTACCAAATCGCATCACCCCCTTCCAGGGTGATACTTTAAGCAACACTTTATCACCTACTTCGAAGTGAAAATCTTTACGCTGTGGATCCGCATAACTTTTCTGCCTATCCCTGGCAGCTTTCAAACGATCGCGAATCTGGACAATCTTGTCCGTTGTCTCAAAAACTATCTCTGGTCCTGATAGTTGGACATCTCCAACTTCTGCCCAACAAATAGGCGATCTACACTTTCTACCGTATAAGGCCTCAAAAGGCGCAGCTTTAATGCTGGTGTGGTAGCTATTGTTGTAGGAGAATTCAATTAGTGGTAGGTTTTTATCCCAATTACCACCCAAATCGATCGCACATGCACGTAGCATGTCTTCCAAAGTTTGAATAGTACGCTCACTCTGACCGTCAGTCTGAGGATGATAAGCCGTACTAAAATTTAAACGTGTGCCAAAGGATTGTTGGAAACTTTTCAAAAATGCGATGTATATCTAGTATCTCTATCAGAGATAATAGACTCAGGTATTCCATGCAAAGCTACAATCTTATCAACGTATAACTGGGCTAACATATCGGAGCTATAAGTCTCCTTGATGGGTAGAAAATGTGCTGACTTCGTCAGTCTATCTACTATGACCCATATAGTATCATTTCCCTTTCTCGTCTTTGGCAACTTGGTGATGAAATCCATTATCACCATCTCCCACTTCCATGTGGGGATTTCAGGTTGTTGTAACAAACCTGACGGCTTTTGATGCTCTGCTTTGACTTGCGCACAAGTCAAACATTTAGCGACATAAGCAGCTACAGACTTTTTCAAACCAATCCACCAGTAGTTGGCCTTTAGATCCTGGTACATCTTATTAGCTCCAGGATGAACGGAATATTTGGAACTATGGGCTTCCTGGAGAATGACATCTCGAAGTCCTCCATACACTGGAACCCATATTCGCCCATTCAATCTAAGCATTCCGTCTTTGTCACAGGATAACTGCTCCTCAGTTACTCCTAACTTTTCTTCAGGATAGTTAGCTTCCAACACAGCTTCCTTCTGTGCAGCTAACACCCTTTCGTTCAAACTATTCTTGATTTCGATGCGCTTGGCATTGATTCTTATTGGCTTCACTCTTTCTTTTCTGCTTAAGGCATCAGCAACTACATTTGCTTTGCCTGGATGGTATTTTATTTCACAATCATAATCATTTAGAGTTTCCATCCATCGTCTTTGTCGCATGTTCAAGTCCTTCTGATTGAACAAATGTTGAAGGCTCTTGTGATCCGAATAGATCACACACTTGGTTCCATATAAGTAATGTCTCCAAAGTTTTAATGCAAATACAACGGCACCCAGCTCCAAGTCGTGGGTGGTGTAGTTCTTTTCGTGTACCTTTAGCTGTCGTGAAGCGTAGGCAATAACCTTGCCTTTCTGCATGAGTACACAGCCCATACCAGTGTGTGATGCATCACAGTACACCACAAATTCTTCTATACCATCGGGCAATGTTAATACCGGTGCATTGCTCAACTTTTTCTTCAGAATGTCGAAGGATTCCTGCTGCTTAGGGCCCCAATCAAACTTAACCTTCTTACGTGTTAACGAGGTTAAGGGCGCGGCAATCCTTGAAAAATTTTCGATGAAACGCCTATAATATCCTGCTAAACCCAGGAAACTGCGAATCTCAGTAGGCGTTTTTGGCTCTTGCCAATTCATAACTGCTTCCACCTTAGCGGGATCCACTTGGATTCCACGGTCGCTTACTACATGTCCAAGGAAATGGACTTCTCGAAGCCAAAATTCGCACTTTGAAAATTTGGCGTAAAGTTTCTCTTGGTGTAGAAGTTTGAGAATACAGCGAAGGTGTTTCTCGTGGTCAGCTTGGCTCTTCGAGTAAATGAGGATGGCGTCAATGAAGACAATGACAAATTTGTCTAAGTAAGGCTTGCAGACGCGATTCATGAGATCCATGAATGCGGCTGGCGCATTAGTGAGCCCGAAAGGCATCACTAGGAACTCGTAATGTCCGTAACGAGTCCTAAACGCTGTCTTGTGTACATCTTCATCCTTGACCTTCAACTGATGATAGCCTGACCTCAAGTCGATCTTTGAAAAGTAGCTTGCTCCTTGTAACTGATCGAACAGATCGTCGATCCTGGGCAAAGGATACCTATTTTTGATAGTAACTTTATTAAGCTCACGGTAATCGATGCACAGACGCATCGATCCATCCTTCTTCTTGACAAATAGGATCGGCGCTCCCCAAGGAGACGAACTAGGTCTAATAAAACCTTTAGCTAACAGATCAGCCAACTGCGTCCTTAATTCCTTCATCTCCGTTGGTGCTAACCTATAAGGTGCTCTCGCTACTGGTGCTGCACCCGGGATGATGTCAATTCGGAATTCCACTTGCCTATCTGGTGGTAAACCAGGTAGTTCTTCGGGAAAAACTTCAGGATATTCCAAAATGATAGGGATGTCTTCAATCTTGGGCTTCTGCTCATCAATGGTAACTTGTGCCATATAAATAACACAACCCTTTCCCAAGCATCTAGATGCCTTGAGCATGGACACTTGCTCAGGCAATCCATGCTGAGTATCCCCCTGAATGGTAAGTGACTTACCAGATGGAGTTTTGACTATCACTTGCTCTCTATTACACACGATTTGGGCTTGGTTATGCGATAACCAATCCATGCCTATAACTACATCAAAGCCGGCGAGTTTAAAGGGAAGTAGGGACAAAGGAAAAGAATGATTCCTAATGGATATAACACATCCATCTAAAACAGTTGAGGCTGTTTCTATTGTTCCATCAGCTAATTCCACCTCATATTTCACACTTAAGGTTCTAACAGGAAGGTTTAATAACTTACAGAACTTATCATCAACAAAAGATTTATCTGCTCCAGAATCAAACAATACCCTAGCGAAAACATCATTTACAAGAAAAGTACCTGTAATAACGTTGTCATCTTGAACAGCTTCCTTAGCGTCCATCTTGAAGACCCTCGCATTGGTCTTCTTTCCATCATCGGCTTTCTTTGCGTACTTTGAGCAATTAGACTTAATGTGCCCTTTCTCGTTGCAACCGTAACATGTTGCATCCTTCAGTCCCTTACACTTCAAAGTTGTATGATCCGTAGATTTGCAGATTCCACAGGGTCTCGTGTGGGACTGAGATTTCGACTCAAAACGACATTTCCCAAAATGGTTTTTCTTACAAGTTTTGCATTTGGGTTTATCCCCCGACTGTTGCCAATCTCTCTTAGATCCCGACCCTTTCCTGTGGTCGTTATTTCCTCGGTGTCTCTTTTCTGATCTTCGTGAGGTATCGTCCTCACGCTTTCTCTTATTCTCTTCTGAGTTCCTGAGTTCTCTCAACCTGACTACGTCCAAGGTGAGAGAGAGAGATAGATCAGCTACTGATCTGAAAGTTGTAGGCCTCGATGCCTTAACACTTGCTTTAATCTCAGGGGCTAAACCCCCAATGAAACGGGCAATCCTTTTCGGCTCTGGGGTTACCAAGTATGGAACCAACCGAGATAGATTATTGAAAGTGGTGAGGTATGCCTGGCAGTCTAGATTCTTCATCACCAAAGATAAGAAGTCGGACTCGATCCTTTCAACTTCATGTTGTGGACACAAATTCTCTTTAATAAGAGCAACAAACTGATCCCATGACATACTGTAGAGTGGGATTTTTCCGGCAGCTTGTATGAGAGATTTCCACCACACCAGAGCGTCTCCTTTGAACGATTGTGATACGTACTTTACTACATCTCTTTCAGCACACCCGCTAATATCTACCACCGTATCCATTTCGTCTAACCAGGTCATGCAGTCGACCGCTCCTTTCTCCCCAGTAAAGTCTCTGGGTTTACATGAGACGAAGTATTTATACGTACAGGACTTACTGTGCGATTCATGTTTCCACTTGATCTCCTTTATCGGGACACTGTTTTGGTTAGAGGAGTGATTATCCTCATCATTCTTCTTGAGCTCATTTATCTTAGGTCCATCTCTCTTAGAGGGCGCCTTGCTATGAGCCTCCGAGTGGACTTTCGGTTTAGAATGTGGCGCAGATCGGGTCCTACTCCGGGTCCCGCTCGATTCACTATACTGTCGATTTAGCGCTTCAATAACTGCATCGTTCACTAATGCTTTCAATTCCGCACACGTTACTAATATTTTAGTATTATCAGGGTTTTCTGCTGGACGACTGTTTAACTCTTCAGACTTAGCCATGTAGTCTTAAATTGCTACATAAAAATAAGGACAAGGTCTATTTAGAAGTCTAAACAGTATTATCGTTCTTGACGATTTATTAACCATGGTAAACAAAAGCCATATTAGTTAATTTAATAATTTCATTCAGGATTTTTACTAATAATCTTTTTAGAACGAAATATAATATTGGCATAATAAGCCTAGTCACGTAGACAAATTTTAAATTACAAATTTAGATCTTATAGGATTAAAATTTGAATAAATAAGACAAATCAATCCTTTTCTTGGCAGGGAGTGTATAAACTACAGCTGCCTTTTATTTTATATGACATTAATTATAACCCGTAGGCATTATGTCACAACCAATTATATATAGAAATATTAAAATTGGATATTTTATTAAAAGGGTGGCGTATGTGATTTTTCGGATCACACTAGCCAAGAATGTTAACATGTTTGCAGATGTTAACAGTGATTTGAATCTTTTTAAACAGGTTCTACCATATTGGCTAGATTTACGACAACATAACAGCTAGGTTTTACCTTTTAAGATCCTTATTATATTATTAAAATGGTACATCAAAATATGAAATGTTATTTTTCATTTATTCATACACTATGTTTATGCACATAATTTAAAAATGAAAATCTTAAATTAACCATTCAAATAAATAAAAATTAAATCAGTACGAGTTGCCCTAAACGGGTCTTTTACATAAACCATATGCCCACGCAGGGGCCACTAACAAAACAAACAAACCCACGCAGGGGTCAAAAAAATAAAAAGATATGCCCACGCAGGGGCAGAACAGAAGAAATACCCTCGCAGGGGTAGAGTACTGAAATAAATAAATGTCCACGCAGGGACATGAGTACCACACTAAAATAACCAACAAACAAAGGATTCAACGATCCTTCTTTTTCTTCCCCTTAATCAGATCCGCTATCTTCTTAAACATCCCATGATTACGCCTCCGTTCATGCTGCAACTCATCCCGCATCTCCTGACGCACCTCTTGTATCTCATGAATGATTTCTTGCATTTGGGGCGGTGACATCGCCGGTGCCTGAGGTGGTTATTGATAAAATGGGGGTTGAGGAGGCTGCGGTTGATAATAAGGAGGTTGAGGAGGCTGCGACTGCTGATACCCATATGATGGGTACCCATAGGTCGACGGTCCCGTAGCCCAGGGACCTCCGTAGGGAGCTTCTTGATGGAGAGTGTTGGAGTTTGCTGCTATCCAGTATGGATCCTCCGTAAAGTTGTAACCCGTGTGAAACTGCTGCTCGAAGGGGTTAAATGCTGCAGCACCGGTGTAAGCGGGGATTGGGTCTCCAAAACCCAATGGTGGCTGTGGCGCGACTGGCGCAATTGCTACTTCAGAGACGGGGTTTGAAGATTCACCCATCTCTGTTTCTTCATGGACCGGTGAGTACCGGCTGCCACTCGAAAGTGGAGGGGTGCTGATACGCACTCCTCCTCGTGCGGATATCCGCAAGGTAGTTCTCCTTCGCCTCGGAGGCGAGGGAGGCTGAAGTGGAGGTGCTGCTGCTGGCGGAGTGACCGCTACAAGTCGGGAATCCTCGGAAGGATTCTGCTGCTGCTGTGGCTGCTGCTGGGGCTGCTGCTATGGCTTGTGTAGGGGAGAGTGGTGAGGCAGGTGCAGGGGAGAGTTATGGTATGACTGGTGCAGAGGGGAGTTATGGTAAGACTGATGAAGAGGAGAGTGATGGGGCTGGTGCAAAGGAGAGTTATGATAACTGGGAGTAAATACCCAGTCGTGCTGCCTGAAGTTCTCCTCAAAGCTATCGAGACCATTGTAAGGCGATCCCATGAACGGTGACCCATCAGAAATCTCGATGGGGTGGTTCGGTGTTCCGGAGGGTGGCATGGCAGGATCAGTATCCTTATCAATGTCCATCGGGTTGCCACTCGAAAAGTGGTCTTCTGGTCCTAGTGGGTTAAAACCCACTGCTGCTGCCTCTAAGTAGTCATCAGGGTTGAACTGACCCTGGAAGGCAGGCGATGGTTGGTGAAAAGGTGAATTGTGTCCTAGGGGAATGTAGGACTGCTGTGAGTGGTGGGGCTCATTTTCCGAATGAGGCCCAAAGGAGTGCGGGATCGATGGAGAGGTGCTTAGTGAGACTGAGCGTCTCGCTGGTTCGGTAAAAGACCTCCAAAGGTCTTGGGCATCAGTGCGGTGAGGATCCGAAGGTGTCCGCCGGTGTGATGGTCCGGCCTCATGGTCGTTTGGAGCTAGATATGCTCCTTGTCCTCGGCCTCTACCTCTCATTCTTGGTGGCATTCTGGTGATCCTGTCAAAAACAACAAGTGATACAACAAAAATATAATTAAGACAAGGTTAGAAAATTTAAACAAAAATTTTGGAAATTTCCTAAGTTCTTTGTCTAGACTCGAGAATTCGAGGATTGTGCAATTGTGTAACTGAGATTAAACACAAAAGACTAGTGTTTAATTCACTCAGAGTTGGCTCTGATACCAACCTGTCACACCCCTATTTTCCACGTGTCACCGGTGGGCCCGGTGGGGAGTATCGTGACGTAGTTGGTATCATCATAGACAAACAACACAATATATAAATGCACAGCGGAAGCAAAGATAGATTCATTTCAACTTTATTAAAGTGTAATATTAAATATCACTAATAGTCGAAACGGATCCACAGGCGGATCAAAATAAAATATGATATTGTTCAACAGTTTATTGTCGTCCAAGCTTGCGAGACTTATTGTGGACGCTCTAGAAGACAGCCAGCCTATTACGTGTAGTACCTGCACTTAATCTTTTGGGAAAAATACGTCAGTTTACACTGGTAAATACAATTTAACTGACTCATTTTGAAAATGATTAAAAATTGATTTGAATGCTCAAGGCACAAAAGATTTTATAACTTGGGATAATTATGTAATATAATCTTGTAAAGGATTTACATGTTATTTATGCGTTCAGTAGCCCAGTTCGTGCCGGGTTAAAGATCAATGGACCCTCCACATTAGAGTTATACACTGACAGGTATACGCCTACACCCCGTGCTCAGGTCGTGGCCATCTCGTAAGATGATGCCGAGGATATCCGGGACATGGTCATTAACCCCCCAAAGGCTTTAAGCAGACATAACACATTCAAAACATAGCATCTCAATAAATTTAACCACTATTCGATTAAAGAATTCAATGCCGGACCAAGCAGTATTTTATATACCGTACCCCAAGCCCGTATAGGGAAAATAAGTTAAAAGTATTTACCTTGGTAAGTATATATATCACAACAAGCAAGTGAACGTAGCTTTTACCGATGCTCCTAATCTGGAACGAAGGTTTATAAATAACCTATTAGATTTCTAACGGGTCTTTATTTAAGCTAAAGCTTAGACCGGTTAGCTTTAAGGACGAAACGATTCAAACGCACGATTAAGCGAAGACCTGATAGAATGTGATTTAGACCCGACAAGTTTGAATACTTGTATAATATGGGTATACTAAATACATTCTGGATTTTGAGACAAAAATGATAATGTTTGACCCGTTTCGGTCAATTTATGCAAACTAGTTACATAAACCGAACCGAACGCGAAAAGAGCGTTACGGTTAACCATAAGAGTCATATGCAAGTTCCCTGAGATAATATGTTCTAAATATGTTATAATATCAGTAAGTTATTCTCTATTATGCCCAAAACGGATTTATACACAATTTATGCCTCATAAGGGCATTTTGGTCATTTAAAAGATTATAAAAGAATTAAATTAGAAATCTGAGTTACAGGTCTGGTTTATACAGTAAATATACTTAATTTAACATGTTATAACAGTAGGGTATGACCCATATGTGAAACTTATCATTTGAAACCAAACTATGCACCTTAGGGGTATTTCGGTAATTTCACAAGGGCTAAAAAATGTCAAAACTGGAAACCTGAGTTCAAAAATTTATACTTACTGTTATTTTATAAAAATATGCTAAGAACATCAGTAGGTATCAACCTTATATGTTTAATATGGTTATAGTACATACTAGGCGTTAAAAACGCTTAAAAGGCGATTTAGAGCCGTTTCCGGGTTTTTAAAAGAAAGCTGACATTTTTATATTTCCAGAATGCTCAAAATATTTTATTTAACAAATAAAATCAGTAGAAAAAGGTTTGGGGTCAAAAGGATTTGTAAAACTCATTTTATGGCTCAAAAGGGCAAAATCGGTATTTACCGAATTTAGCTTAAAGACCTATGTTATGCTCAGCCAAAAATTTAATAAAAATCTTTAAAAATCCCAAAATATTATATAACATCAGTGGGTAAAATGTTTGGTATCAAAAAGTGGGTTTAAATAGGTTATATGCTAATTACGCCGTTTAAGTAACATAAAGCTTTCAAATTACGATATTGAGCATAACTCTTAATCTGGACCTCAAACTGATATCAAATTTTTGGTGCAAGTTTATAAATCAGTAACAAATGTTTCTACTCTTTCACTTTTTCAAAAATCACGTTTTATAGCAAAAAGGGCATAATAGTCAACTTTTAAGCATTAATCGGAAACATGCATATGAACCGGATAAGTGTCGAACCAAGTTGTAAAATCTCAGAGAATTAAACTTATATAAAAATTGGTCCAAAATAAGCTCTAATGCAGATCTCAAACATGCATGTACGGATCAGAACTGATAGTCAAAGAAAAAGTCAATTTATGTGACTTTCGGTTCCGATTCGGGTTTAAACTGAAAATTGTCGAGTTGATCATGATGAAACATGTTCTTACATTAATTACAAAGTTATTTTGATGATCAAACAGGTTGCATGTAACCTACATTGTTAATCATGCTTAATTTTGCAAAAACACATTCTGTTGACTTTTTAAGAAAAGCTTTGACTCGACAATCAACATGCTTAGAGTGGGAATCTGAAAATACCCATTTGAGGGTTTGTTACCCACATAAATACCAACTTGTAGGTACTTTCCATTTGAGAAATGACTGAGCCATTTTCGTTTAATCACAAAGTCAAACAGAAATTACGATGGATTGACTTTCGGTTGAATAACTAAGCTAGAACGAATTTGAAAGAGTTATGAACACTTACAATAGTCCTAAATAAGCTTAGAGATCACTAGGAGGTTGCCTTGTCGTCTAGAGAGCTTCGGGAATTGATCTTGTGAATTTTGAAAGTGTAAGTATTCAAAGTTTACTACTTCAAGACCCTTATATGCAGATTTGATCTTGTTTAGAGGCTGCCATGTGAGTCTAGGAGTGTTGTAAGAAGCATACAAGTGTCCCTAGCTGCATAAAATTCGATTGGTGAGGCCCTGAAGTCGACAACAGCTGTATACAACTCGAACAGAACAGCAAACTGGCAGCTGCAGGTCGTTTTGTCGCTGGGCGCTGGTAGGCGGGCCGCGAGGACGGCCACGCGGGCCGCGTACCTGTCTTCGACCAGATTAACAAGTTTCACACTTGTTGCAATTCAGTCCCTGATCTTTTGATACGTGTTTTGGCGATTTATTTTGCACTCTTGACCCTTAAACCTGACTTTTAAAAGTCTTGGGACTTTTATAAACATGGTAAAGTCCTTGAACAACTTTGCGCTTACCCGAAAAGTCACGAAATCAACGTTAGCGTATTTAACCCTTCGTGTACGGTTTTGATCATAACTTTCTCATACGATAACGAAACTCGATGAAATTTTTATCACATATTCTAGTGAGTATATTTTATCATTACAAAGCTTCGGGTTTGCCAAAAGATCACTCAGAGGTATACTTTCAACATGTTGACACTTTTAGCCCCTGTAGTTTGTATTTACTCACTTTCTTACATCTTCCGCTTCGTATGATCCATGATTTATCCGTTTGAGATTATAAACATCATGTAGGGTTATTTTAGAGCCTATTTATCCATTGTTGACACTTTGGACCCTTACATTCACATAGTTTCACTGTTTGTCAACTTTAGTCCCTCTAAAGTATGTTTTCACATCTTCAAAGCCCATGACACGTGTCAATACATTATTGGACGTAAATTTTCGAGGTGTTACACCTGAGTAAAAGTTTTCCTGATGACTCAAGAAAATCCACAATCCTGTGTATGTGCTTGTGCTGTAGAAACCGGTGATGAATTTGTGTACACAACTGAACGTTAATTGATATTGTTTTAGACAACAACAGATAATGAACAGATTGTTGGTGGATAACGCAAACAAGTTCTCCACAGTTTGTTATTCAGATATCTATTCGGCCATCTTTCCAAACTGCAACACACGATAAGTTTAAACTTTATAGTGTGTGATTTGACCATGAAATGATTGGAGGTGAAGGTTCAGTGCACGAAAAGTTTCTTACGAAATGTACGTGACAAAACAAGTATGTTGGGAATTAAACGCATGTCCGGAATCCCGCGTTGATAGCTTCCGTTTTATTCAGACTCCTTACAACTATCATCAAATGTCTCACCCTTCCTTTTATTCTATAAATATTAAATAAAGAATAACACCATGCCCGTAATTCCGCGTTGATAGCTTCCGTTTTATTCAGACTCCTTACAACTCTCATCAAATGCCTCACCCTTCCTTTTATTCTATAAATATTAAATAAAGAATAACACCATGCCCGTAATTCCGCGTTGATAGCTTCCGTTTTATTACAGTCATACGACACGTTTTCTTGTTCTTCAATCTTTGTTACTTGTTAATGTTTTATTTTTTTCTACTTTTAGAAAGGTTTGAGCACCTCACGACTGTAAAATATCTAGTGTGATTTACACCTTAAATCCCTTAAATACTTGAAAAATCAAATTTTTCGTTCCATACGGGCCGTATAAGAGTATATGGCCCGTATACACGTTCGTATACATTGTATATGACCAGGCAAACTTATTTACACATGATGTATACGGGCCGTATACTGTTATACGGCCCGTATGGAATAAAAACAACTGACAAAGTTTGTGCCAGCAGACTTTGTCAGTTATTTTTATTTCATACGGGCCGTATAACAGTATACGGCCCGGCCCGTATACACCATGTGTAAATAAGTTTTCCCATATGTTAATATTATGACCCTACTTTTATTAAAAAAATCTGGTCGTCCACGAATCGTTTTGGCCGCCAACCCAACCAACCTGGCTGGTTAATTCTGTTTGTCTTTTTCATAACTATAGTTTGCAGTTTGGTTCAAAATTTCCTAAGCCAACAAAATAGAACTGTGAATAAATTATAAAATTCTTAAATATTTAAATACTTTTCAATATTATATGGCTAAATTTAACAAATTAGGTTTATATGTTTATTAATAAATTTCAATATTGGTTTATTAAATATATAAATATTATAAAAATTAAAAATATTTAGATAATTATTTAATTTTTAAAATAATTAAATAATTATTGCATGTAAAGACGAAAACATTGGGATCGATTATGAATTTGCTTTAAATTTGTAAATATACAGTGAAAATCATTGCATGTAGAAGAAAGTATACCACATGAATCACAAATGGTTTACATGCAAAGGAAGACAAACTTTGTAAAATTCAATCAAGATGGAAATTAACAACTAAAATTATATTGGGACGACGATCTCATTGTGGCTAAGAAACATAATTGGTCGTAACCGATGACGGAAGAGCGATTTAAAAGTATTTCAAGATGTAACCGATGAGTGGCAGTTTGTGTGACACTAATTTGATGGCTATCTATAAATCTCTTTAAATATTTAAATTTATTAGCGGTAATTTAGTGAGCATGTCACTTTTTTTATTAGACGATACCGTATCTCTTAATGTGTGTATAAAACGGTAATTAAGGTAAAGGGAATTACATTTCCATGTAATGTTGCTAATTGTTAGAGCAAGTCTTCATGAAATATGTAAATTCACATGAACTTTATACATACATTCAAAAAGAATCAGGAGTAACTACAAGTGCAAAATCATATAGCAATATAGCATTAAAATTTAAAGAAATCAATATAACGAAAAAAAATGTTGATTGTTACAGTCTTCATTCCATTTAAAAACTTGATTTTTAAATCGTGTTCACTTCTTCAAGATCTTACGACGCTAAATCATGAGAAGAGTAGAACAGCAATAATAAATCCGAATCTTTCTCCCTTTTGAAAGAGAGTTCTGCCGTTGTTCTGTGATCAAAGAAAGCAAAAGGTCAGTAAAATCATGTATTTTATGTGCTTTTTTGCATGTAAAGTGACATTTTGATTGTGAAACTTGTAGGAAACTTACCAGATTAAGTATTGGTGATGGTGCTGGTGCAGTATCATCAGAATCTGCAGCCACTGGTGGGGCTGGAGGGCTCTTAGGAACCGGTGCGGGTGCTGGTGCATGATGTTTCTTGTGCCTGTGCCTCCTGTGCCTGTGTCTTCTAGGAGCTGGTGCAGGGGAGGGACTCATGTCAGGTGTTGGGGCCGGTGGAACACTAACCGGTGTTGGAGCTAGTGATGGTGTTGGTGGTGGAGGAGTTGGTGCTGGCGGTGGGGTCGCTGGTGCTGGTGGTGGAGTTGCTGGTGCTGGAGCCACAACAGGTGGTGGGACAACTGGTGGTGGTGTTGGGGCGGGCACTGGTGGTGGTGGTGGTGTTAGGGCTGGCAATGGGGGTCGGGTGGTGGAGTAGATGGAGCGGATACGGGTGGAGCCACTGGCGGTTGTGGTGGTGGGATTTGAGGTGGCGGGACAGATGGGGCAGAAGCTGGAGGAGTTTTAGGGGATGGGGACGATAGAGGGGTAGCGGGTGGTGGTTGTGTTGGCAGAACTGGGGTGGTTGAAGGGGGTGGTACAATGGCAGGCGTAGTTGATGGTGAAGCCGCAGGCGATTGGCCGTTGGAAACCGCTACCAAAAGGCAGATCCAAGCCAGAATAATATTAGTCCACAACATATTTGGTAGATGGATTGTGTTTGGATGAAAGAAATGAGGGTTTATAACACAATGTGACATGTGTAATTTCTGATGAAATGAAGAGGGTTGGTGCTACATGACCTTCATGTGGGTGGTACATCTCTAATTGCTTAATTTGATTATTTGACCCCTAAGATATAACTTGAACTCCAATTTTTGTAGGTAAGGGATGATGTTTATGATTTTGGTAAATATTTCATATCATTATTGGTCATCTTTCTCTATAGACCAAAAGTCACATTTTAAGGATGTTAACCAACTGCCTAAGTATGAGTACACAGCCTTCATATGGAAAAACAATATAGTGATACAATGTTACACATGATATGTAAAGCCACTCGATGTTGGTTATTCAAATGCAATCTACATGTTTTGTAGGTCCCTCGGAGGTTGAGGTTATACCTATTCCTTGTTATGTCTAACACACTAGCAAGTGCGGAATCCAAGCTAGCATGCAAACCGAGATAGAACACGACAATGATAAACACACAAGACTCAACGATTAACACCACTTGTATTAATACGTATGAAAGGTCTGTTACAAGCTCAATGTTTACAAATCTGTTTTGCAAACTCTCTCTAAGTGTGTGTGTTCTGTGTGCTCTCTCCTGTCTCTCTTTCGTGTCACTCTTGAAGTGAACACAACACATGGGTATTTATACCCAACACAGATCGTCTGGTCGAAGGATCAGATAGACTGATCGAAAGATCATCTATCGATCTGAAACAGCTCGAAGGATCCACATATACCTCGAAGGATGATATCCTTCGAGGTCCATCTATCGAAGCATTATCCTTCGAGCTCATCGAAGGATATAAACCATCCTTCGATGACTCATCCTTCGACCCAAACATATCACAAACAATGTGCTAACTGTTTGGTCAAGTCAAACCAGGAGGATGGTTGACTTGGTCAAACTTACATCGAACGCACATAATAATAAACCTAAGACGTAACTCAGACCAACACAAGACATCGTTTTGTATCATTACGAAATACAGACAAAGTACAGACACAAGTGCACCAACAAACTCCCCCTTGGCTGTAGCTTTGTCTCGATTTTCGTGTCTTCAAGTCTTTGACGTCCTTTCAAGTCTTCAATGTCGGAGGATCTTTAAAGTCTTCACGTGTCGTAAGCAGAAAGTGTATCAACAAACTCCCCATTTAGTTTAGGAAGTGTGTTAACAAACTCCCCCTTAGAATGAACTCTCCATTGAGTCATGCTTGTGAATCTTTTGAAACCTTGTGGTGTTGATGAGAGGTCAGCGGCGACTCGATCATTTTATCCTTTGAGTGCCTCCACTTCGTGTCTTCATTCCAAAGCTTGTCATCGAACATGTTCTCCTCGCCTTTAGCATCTGCACATGTAAGAAAGCTAAACGCATAATGAGAACAACCGCTTGGAATATAGTTAACATTTAAACAAAAGACACATATGAGATCAAATCTCAAACAAACACCAACCGACTACAGTTTGAAAGTTTAGAAAATGTACAATCTTAATCCTTTAACTTTCAAAATGTGTTAACTTCGACCATTTATGAAGGTGCAATTGTTTTCCGGCTTATAATCAGGATTTTGGGTAGGATAGACTCGAGTTCCAACATCAGTCAATCAAAAATAAACTAGAAGCAAAATCTTTTTGGATTTTTTAAAGTTTATATTAAAACACACCTAAAATCTTTTTGGAATTTTTCATTTTTCTAAAGTAAAGACGGAAAGCAATAAATAAATATATACAGACATTCTTTTTGCGAGTTTCGAGGGTAAGAGAATCATATCAGTGTACGGTCATGCCAAAACGCTCTTGTTGTTCAGTTAATTAACATTAAGATAAGCATCCTATAACAATTATCGGTATTGTTGTCCACATAAGCTCAACTTATCAGATGTAATCATGGCGAGGGGATACGTTAAGGTAGAATTTATACTTACCGACCGGTGTTCATCCACACACGACACATTCCCGTATCAAGGTATGCACGAGAGTTCATCTTACCGGTGAGTATACCGATTATCATCTGTTTGACCGTATATGATGTGAGATTCTCACTTATTTTGATTTGAAAACAAGCCCTATGTGATATAATCACTTATTGATGAGGAACTTGATTTTCATATGCATGAAGGCACAGGAGCAAGTCCATGAACAGGTCAGTACTTTCGTACAGCAGAGAGACGAACTTGACTCCCGGAAAGAATTTGTGATATTTTATCACTTATTTGTTTGGACATGTGATTGTTGATGACTTATTGAGGTCGTATCCAATATGTACACGTATGTATAGTATCATGGAAGATCTAGACTTGCGTCCCCGTTATTTTTCGGTAAAAGATACAACCATGATACCCAGATGATAAGCTGCATAAAGACCGAATATTTCAGAACCTCGGCAATCTCTCAAACGAAATTTCGGTACTAAGACCATATGCCAATGAATGGTTCCCACCTGGTCTTCAGTCGGTTTAAGTTTATATCACCCTGCACACTTTAAAATGATTGTGAGCCTACTGATACATCTTATATAGAGCTGCTTATCGTTTTTCATTTTAGGTTTAAAGAGGTTTAGACAGACCACTGATGTACTATCATATTCTCCTTTTCTCGCCAGGAAACTCATTTTTGTTTTTCTATTGTTTTTGTGTTTTTGAAATTTTTCGATGTTTTTGGATTTTCAAATTTTGGATTTGGATTTACTCCCCCTAAAATCAACAAACTAAGATAAATTTAAAAACGCAAAGGTATTTACAAAAATGATTTTCCGATGTTGGTTAACTCATGTTTTACCTCAATGCCGTTTACCAAAATTAATTTTAATCTGAAAAGATTTATCGAATTTTGGAAAAATTAGTTGGCATGTCGGTTTGCGGTGCGGACCATGACAGCATTGTCGAGTTTCATATTGAAACAATCACGTGTGAAGAGATATTCGAGATCAATGTGTCTGGTCAAGGAGTGCTGTACGAGATAATAATTCATAAAGCAACTTAAATATCGACAAGTATAGGAGAGATTAGAAATTTAAAACCGTATCCTGCAACTGCATCGTTCATTGCAAGGAATCTGAGTGCTCTCCCAAACTGGATATCCACCCGGTGTGGATTTCAAGGTCGATTTTGCAGCCACTTCACTTTTCTGAGAAATCTCCTTATAGCAACAAGATCAGAAACCTTCGGGTCCGGCTGGTCTTCCACATTGCACCAGCGAAGGTCTTTGTCTTTCTCTTTGAGAAGTAGTGTGCGGTTGTTCAATCCAAGCCAAAGCATCCGCACACCCGGTTGATTTGTTCAACAAACACATTTTCTTCAATCACACCGCAAAGAAACGTACACTGCACGTTTATCTTGTTGAGTTTGAACTTCAGACGTGCTGCAGGTGCGTACATTTTACGTGAATCTATCCCGGGGACCCGATTAAAGCCTTTAACAATCACACTTTTGAAATGATTTTCATTTTGTCTAAGTTATCAATTTCTTTCGACGGACAACTCTGTTTCCCTTTTCCTTTTCTTTTCATCAAAAGCAACAATTTCTTCTGTCGCCTATCTTGTGTAAGAATGCTCCACTATCAACAATCTTACGACTATCGAACCTGGAATATCCTACACACTCACTTAACTTATCAGATTGAGAGGGGGACCCAAGCCTTTGTGGACTTGGGTCGTCCTTGATCATCAAGGAAAGTGATCTCAATCACTTGATGATTAGGAAAAAGAACCTGTGGTGCTCCCCCTGATTGAATTACCTGTTTTTGCTTCCAAGCTGTTTGTCCTTTACCAGTATTTGAATTTATTGTCTTATCATTTACTGGTTTTACAGTTTCAGATTTTGCTTGTACAGGTTTTCCTTCTTTGACCTCTGATTTTAAGGCCTTTTCAATTACCTTTTGATTCTTTTGCTTTAACTTCTTTTCCCTTTCTTTCAAGACACGTGGGTCTTGTTTCGGGGAAACTGACCGTTTTCGGTAATCGATTTCTTGGGGAGCACTCGTTTTTGACTTCAGCTTTTGCACGTGTGGGCAATATCTTACAATATGCCCAACTGTCCCACATTCAAAACATGTTCTCCGCTCTACAAACTTCGGAGAAACATGTTGATGACCAGACGGAGAACCAGACAATGAACTTTGTGATCTAGACGTGCTTGGACCTAAATCACATCCGTTGGTGTGTTGGGTGTAGTTATTCTGATCATTTCGTTTTAAAATTCTAACTTGTTTTACAAAATCAACGTTAGATTTTTCTTGAAATGTTTCAAGTTTGTCTGAACCCGTGGATCCAACAAAGTTCATTTTCGGTTCTCGTTTCTTAACAGGAGCTCTTTTGTTTTACACCTTTTGTTGTTGAACTTTAGGTGCTTGAACATTCTTGTTCTGAGCCTTCTTTCCCTGTACCTTACCCTTTCCGGAGTTGACTTGTTGTTTTCGCTCAACTGGTAGTTTTTGGTTTCCGTATTGTTTTCTAATTTGTTCACACGGAATTGGATCACATTGAGTGACGTTAACTTTTCCACTTTTGTTCCCCAAAAACTTATCAGTGCACCCTTCAAAAATTTGCTCAATTAAATCTTGATTTACATTTTTAATTGGAAAATCTTTGTTAGAGTAGATTTTGTCATCTCCTTTGAGCGTGTACAACAAGTTATTCCCTTCACTGCTAGATACAAGGGACTCCGTTGCTTTTGACGTTTCAGTCTTACTCGGTTTCACTGGTGGATCACACAGAATGTGATTCTCGATTGGAATATCTGTTGTAACCGAGTTAGACTGTTGTTTCGCAGTTTCTTCAGATTCACCATCTGACGAATCAGCATCCTCAACAATGGGAGGACTCTGTTCCTTAACACACGATGAATCTGTCACATTCTCAGATTCTGATTGACCCGAGGATGATGTACCAGTTGTGAACCCGAGGCCTGCTGCAAAGTCATCTAGACCGAGTGGCACAGTAGGTTCAAAACGGGGCATATCCTCGTCATCAGGCAATTTGGAGTAATTGTGATTCATTGGGGGAGGACATGATTTGAATCCAATACATGGTTTATCCCCCTTCTTCTTTCTCTGTTGAACGTCAATGATGTGATCCAATACAAAGCGGGAATTGGAATAACTTTCCAGTTTCTGCTTAATTGTTTCACATTCACATCGAGCTGTTGTCAATTCTACCATTTGCTTTTCAATTGTGTCAATAAGATTATTGTTAGCATGTTGTTTTCGCAAAACAGCCTTTTGTAATTCTGAAACATCATGTCTTAATGACGCAATTGTTGCTTTAAATTCCTTTTCATTTCTGGTTAAAAACAAGTTAGCTTCAGTTGCTTTAGAAAGATCTACAATCAATTCTTGATTGTGTTTGTGTGTGATTTCAAACTGACTTTCCTTTTCAGCATATTTAACATTTAAACTATCACAATTTTCACAACTAACTACAGTGGGTTCATCGACACATACCTGACTTGATGAACTGTCGACATTAGCCATAAAGGCTGAATGGAGAGAAGACGAAGAGTAAGCAGCTTGATCCACCAAATTAGATCGTCTTTCAGTTCCTGCTGCAGCTTCTTCCAAAAGCTCATCAATATCTGCATCGACTGACGCACTTGATGTCTCATCCACATGATCATTGCCCGAAGTGGAGGATTCTTCATCTGAGCTTCCACTATAACCAGAACTGTCTTCATCTTCAGAAGATGCATCACCATTGGTGGAAGATTCTCCACCACTGGCGTGCTTTAAATCCTTTACGACTTCAGCAAAACATGCTGTTCCATTTGGAGCATCATTTCCCAACTGAAGCGACCAATCACAACCTTCATCTATTTGAACCACCAGCGCCTGGTTGGCATTTGATGGCCCTGCTTGGCTTTGGTTGTTGACAGGTATCAACGTACGAACATTGTTCCCGTTCTGGTTCTGCTGGTTGCCTTGGTTTCTGAACGGATTTTGATTTCCATGCTGAGCTGGTCTTGTGCATTCCCTTTTGAAATGACACCGTTCGCCACAGTTAAAGCACTTGACAGCTTGCTTATCGAACCCATACTTGGTGTCTTTCTTGCTTTCCAAGTTGGTTCTCCCCGTCCTTTCCATAAACTCCTTTGCTCTTCGAATTGCACTAGCAAGAGCCCATTTGATATCCATCATTTCAAACTCTTCTTTATCCACTTGCTGATAATCTTCATTGGTTAGATTGATATTCCCAATCTGACCTGCGATCAATCCACAATAAGCACTAACCAAGGTGTTCAACATCTCCATATGCTCCTTGGCTATTTCGACACTGACTTTGGAAAAGTTGGAAGTGTCTAATCTGACTGTGTTCGGATTGGAAGTGGCTTGAAAGTTTGATGAGCTTCCATAAAACCCTTGCTGTTGCGGTTGTTGCTGCTGAGCTATCGGTTGCACATTCTGTTGTAGAGAAGAAGAATCTGGTCTTGAATACATCATCGTGTATGCTGAAGGATCAAACTGATTTGTTGTGGAAGGTCCGGTGTTTGAGATGAAGGCTGTTTGAAGCTTCGCATGTTGAGAGGCTGGTTTTTCTCCACTGATACCTCCTGCAATCCCATAGTACATCTCTGGATTTTGAGGAGTTAGTGTTCTTTTTGCCTTAAGCTTTTCTTCTACATCCTTGTTCTCCAATCTTTGAATTAACTCATAAACGGTGATTGTGTCTAGAACACCATTTTCTTTGAGAATTTCAAGATAACTGCTCCACTTTGCTGGTAAGCTATCAGCGAATCTCTTCACCAATTCTTGTGGAGTGGCAGTGACTTTAAAAGCAAACATCTCGCTCAACAAGTGATGGAACCTTGTAGATAAATCTGCCAAAGTCTCATTCTCCAAACACGTGAATCCTTCAAACTCTTTCTTCAGTAATTCTTGCTTGATCTTTCTAGATTGCGCATTTCCTTCACATCGTAACGTGAGCATATCCCACAAGCTTTTAGTAGTCGTGCAGTAAACAAACTGGTGGTAAATGTCTTTGTGAAGAGCTTGTGTGAGAATCATGAATGCTTTCTTTTCTAACTCAAATTTCTTCTTATCTTCTTCAGACAAAGTGCTGTAAGTTTGTGGATTAGATCCTGCAACTTCCAACTCATTGTCAAAAGCGGTGAAGAAGCACATCCATAGATCTTGACCTTGCCCCTGAACATAAGTTCTCAGCCTTTCTTTCCACCATCCCCAATCATTGATGTGATTTAACTTTGGCGGTTTTGTGCTTGTACCAGTTTCACTGTCGTTCTGCATCATAGATTGAATGCTGCTGCTTTGATTTGTGACTAATGCCCATTGATTTGCAGTTATCATTGCAGCTTGAGGTGGGGCAATAGCCTGCATCCATGCAGTTTTGTTGAAATCTGACGCAGATTGCGTAGCTGATGATTGTGGAGTCGAAGTTATTTGAGTCCACGCGGTTGGATCCCACTGACCGTTTGTTCCCATTTTATAAAAATTAATATATTAAGTGAAAATTGATTTAAAATTTGAAAAACAAGTTTTCCCCTTTTTAAAAATTTAATTTTCACAAACTATGTTAATATCTCGAATGATAACAACCAGCCGAAGGATTCTTGATCGAAAGACCTGAAAAACACAAACTTGTTAAACATAAACAAACTAAGGATCGAAAGATCAAGACTTGTTCGAAGGATCAACAGTGTTCGAAAGATCACTGTTGAGTTTCGAACAATGGTTTCGAAAGACTCTCCAATCGAAGGATCCTTGTCTTTCGAGAAAGAACTGTAGATCGAAAGATGTATGCTTCGAAATGATTCCTTGGTTCGAAGGATGATGATCTATCGAACCTCCACTGATCGAAAGATGATCTTTCGACTTCGAAGGATATCTTTCGAACTGCTCTGACACAGTTGACAAAGAGTGACAGGTTGGTGAAAAAGGTGATGGGTTGGTAAATCTTTCGGCAGAAAGTATGGTTCAGACCATCATTTTCTGCAAAAACAGATTTGAACAAATAAAATATACCCAAAAATGACAAACTTTATCCAGAAACCGGTCACCGGAGAAGCCGGAATATTGGCCGGAAATTACCAAACACCTCAAAAACAAGTTTTTAAGTTACCCAACCCGTCATGCAACACACCCGGTTAGTTTAGAACACGTTTTAACGTAAGGATAAGCGAGAAAAACAGTAAAAACGGCTGCAAAAACCAAGTGAGTTTTGTCCAAAACACTCCAAAGTCTTGTAACAACTCGGTTTTTAACAAGGAAAAGAGCCACGGCTCTGATACCACTTGTAGGTCCCTCGGAGGTTGAGGTTATACCTATTCCTTGTTATGTCTAACACACTAGCAAGTGCGGAATCCAAGCTAGCATGCAAACCGAGATAGAACACGACAATGATAAACACACAAGACTCAACGATTAACACCACTTGTATTAATACGTATGAAAGGTCTGTTACAAGCTCAATGTTTAAAAATCTGTTTTGCAAACTCTCTCTAAGTGTGTGTGTTCTGTGTGCTCTCTCCTGTCTCTCTTTCGTGTCACTCTTGAAGTGAACACAACACATGGGTATTTATACCCAACACAGATCGTCTGGTCGAAGGATCAGATAGACTGATCGAAAGATCATCTATCGATCTGAAACAGCTCGAAGGATCCACATATACCTCGAAGGATGATATCCTTCGAGGTCCATCTATCGAAGCATTATCCTTCGAGCTCATCGAAGGATATAAACCATCCTTCGATGACTCATCCTTCGACCCAAACATATCACAAACAATGTGCTAACTGTTTGGTCAAGTCAAACCAGGAGGATGGTTGACTTGGTCAAACTTACATCGAACGCACATAATAATAAACCTAAGACGTAACTCAGACCAACACAAGACATCGTTTTGTATCATTACGAAATACAGACAAAGTACAGACACAAGTGCACCAACATGTTTAATTGAAGTCGCGGCTTCTCAGGCCAAAAGTCACTACTAGATAGTATACCTTTACGTTGTGTTCCCAAGTTTCATTTAATGGCACGAGAATTATGACACACACTGATTTTATGATGTACAAAAGTGTGTCATAAAATCTAAAGGATTTATGACAGGCGTTATTATATTTATCTTTTCTAAACTCTAAAAAAAATCATGTTTCCCTCCTTATCCCTTCTTAAAATATTTAATCTCCAAATATCTTCTATTCACAAAACCCGAACCGTATCATCACCACTATCAACTCTTCGCCACCGTCACCCACCACATTCCCCACGGTAGAGAGGATCACAAGCCCTAGAACCGTATAGGCGTTCTTAGCGTTAATGAGTTCGTCATAGATTAAAAAGGGGGATTTTTGAATATGATGTGTGTTGTATAAATAAAAAATAGATGAGATGTTGTAGGTCGATTCGGTCTATGATCGTCGTGCCTAAATGGTCAGAAGTCTTAGTTAAGTCACATGGAAGTCTTATAAAGGTTTGATGTTATGTTGAGTTAGATTATTTTTGGTTCGATACCAAGCTTGTTACGTGAAGAATAATAGTTTAGGGGTATTTTACTAATTATTAGTAGTGTAGGGAGTAATAAGGGTTGTTTTCTATTTGTTTGAGGGTCTTGTGTTTTCGCCAACCCATACGCTTCGTGCAAAGTACATGGCTTGATCATTTTAACCGGGCCCCGGATGTCCGGCTTGAGGGCTTTGATATATAAACTCACGGTCTGGGTTTCACTCAACGTCACCTTGTTTAATAACGAATCACCTTGTAGGGCATCACCTTCCAAATGGACAGCAGCACACCTGAGTTTTGAGTCGTCCGGGGTGTCGTCCATTGCGAAGAAGTGCTCGCAACGGTAGACCCAGCCTTCCACATCGTCACCGGAGAACTTGGGAAACTCGATTTTTCCGATCCGAAAGGGTTGAGAACCCCTGGAATCGTGGTCTGGACCGGAGACGGAGAACCTGGCTCTGATACCCTTGATAGGGTTAAACCCTAAAAGAGAAGAACTAGGAGAATATTTGGAGAAGATATGAGAATTTCAAACTTCAAATATGATTTCCTTCCTTCATATTACGTACATAAATAAGTAAATAAGCCAAACAATTACATTAGACTCCCTAAACTACTAATAATTAGTAAATACCCCTAAACTATTATTCTTCACGTAACAATACTTCCCCCTTAAAAGATTCTTGACCTCAAGAATCACAAAATAGAGAAAAAAAATGCAGCATCCATGAGTTCTTTTGGGTCAACTCATTCCAGGGTGGACGCCATTCAGTCCTTCCGATTGCAATCGGAGAAATCCTAGCGATGCGCCATGGTGGGCGCCAATCATTTACGGAACTCGCCTTTGCCTTTAAACAGGCACCAAAAAGATTGTTGTTAACAACGTCAATTATATCATCATCTGGAAGGGTATCAAACTTCCTACCATATTTGACATGAAGACCTTGACGAACAGGAACCGCATCACTGTTCGGAACCAGTAGGCCAGCCTTAACAACATTGTATAGTCTAGTTTTGGGTTCTTCGCAAGCGCCATTAGCAAGGATTATGCAAAGTGTGTCTCTATGCTTTCTTCCTTGATGAAGAACGGTGTCTTCATTGAAGGGCTGGAGCTTTTTCACTGTCTCATGTAGTGCAACAATGGAATTATCATTGTTAATATTTTCATCAACAACAATTATGTCTTCTGTCTTCCGAGTACCCGTCCGCGAATCATCGCTAAACAGCCCTTTATCAGGGCCGCCTCCGCCGCCGCAGAAGCCGCCTCCGCCGCCGCTAAAAGTGCCACCGCTTGAATGCTCCTTGAGTGCTCGTAAGATCTCTTCTTGTTGTTTCATCGACTGTTCTTGTTGTTTCAAGATGGCGGCTAGGGTTTCTTGGAGATTTGAGATTGCCTTGCCATGTTCCTTGAGAGTGCTGTCAATTTCTTGATTGCGAGTGTTAGTCATGGTAATCGAAAGTAATTCCAACCGGAGATCGGAACGACTCTGATACCCTTGATAGGGTTAAAACCTTGGGGAAGAAGAAAACTAAGAGATAGAGAGATATTTGACTCAAATTATGGCTTTATTTCCATTCCATACGTGACCCAAATAAATAAATAAGAAACTTACATAAGACACCCCCCAAACTAAACCAAAATAACATCCTAATCCCTTGACTTAACAATAGTAATAAAACTAAAACTAAAATAAATTATCCAAAAGAACTGCCGGACGACTGAGATCTGTCCCGCACAGCCTTGAGGATTTCCTCCTGCCGTTTCAAAGCCTGCTCCTGCTGTTTCATCAAAGCCGATAACGCCGTCTGGATCTCGTTGATTGCCTTGTCGTGGGACTTCAAGGTGTTATCGATCTCCTGATTACGAGTGTTCGTCATGGTGGTGGCAGAGTTCCGAGAAGGAATCGGATGGAGCTCTGATAGCTTCTTTCCCTCAAACAAATAGAAAACAACCCTTATTACTCCCTACACTACTAATAATTAGTAAAATACCCCTAAACTATTATTCTTCACGTAACAAAGCTAACGTAAATTGTGTTCGAAGTTCAATAATAAAAGAACCGTTTGTTTTAGGTTCATTTCAATTCTTGTAATTGTGTTCGAAGTCCAATAATACAATCGCTTATTTGTTCCTTAATTATCATTTTCTTTGGTGGCGATCAATATAGTTCAATGAACAGCAAATGATAAAAAGTTCAAAAAATTTTAAAACAAGATTTGATCTAAGAACAAAAGATGATGGTGAAGGCATGAAGTATCTTAGATAAGAAGTTTGACTGATGATGATTATGATGTGAAAGAATAACTAATGAAAGGGGGTTTGGTAGTTTTTGTTTTCTACTTTTAACTTTAAAAACACATAATGACATAAAGTTTACAGTTTACTATATTTATATTTCCTTGGTACATAAACACCATAAATTTCCTATATTTGTAAGTTTTTCTCTCATGTTTCCAAATCATTGAAAACTTATTATTATCTTCGGTGCTTGTTGGTTTGGGATTCCTAACGTTTTTGTTTGAGATTGGGATTTGGTCTTTGATTTAATCTCATCATTGACTTCTGTTGATTTCTTTTTTAAACTCCTGGTACTAATTTTAGGCGATTAACATTGCTATTAGCTTCTTTTCTTAGGGAAACTTGATCTGTAGCGCCATTGGCGGATCTTAGTAGAGCCGTGGCAGGGCCACGGCCCTGGCAAGTTTTTCGGCCGTAGTGCTAATTTTCTTCATTTCGATCGAAATTTTGTATATATACTATGTTCGGCCCTGGCAAGTTTTTCGGCCGTAGTGCTAAATTTAGTGCCCGTGTCTTTCGGCCCTGGCAGGTTCAACGGGCAAGATCCGCCACTGGCGCAATTAACACTTTCAACTTTGTAACATTTCTTTAAACTGTTATACTTCTTTTTTGAACCCGATTCATCACTCATTTATCGATCTTTTGGATATGTTGCCTGCATTGCTCGAAAAATTGATTGGCTAGCTTACCAAAGCTACATGGACGAAGGAAACGATCAAGACCATCTCCCACTGAAGGCAGGTTTGTCCAAAAGCAACCTTTTGAGAAATCAAACGCTTGGGTTTTGAAAAAGGTGAACCCTGTCAAAAGGGTTAATCTTGATAAGTTAGTGAGAATTAACGTGTTGTAGTTTGAATGGGGCGATAATTTATGGTAATAGTTTATTTTATTTGTTTTTTGGTATGTTTACCATTAAAAGTAGGATTATTGTAATTTTTGGTTCAGTTTTTCGTTTGATAAATAAAAAAAATGTCGAGAAGAGTTCTCAAAAATCTCATGTGTGTTTAAACTCTGATTTGCCAATAATTGGTATAGCCAAACCTGAAAAGGAGTTGCAATTAAGCCAAACCTGTTAATCGAAGATCATCGAAACCAACCAATTAATTTGTATTTCACCAACAATTTGTTTGGCTGTTGTGTTGTGCACATGAACGAAGACAACCAAAGAAAGGATTTGGAGCTTATGGAAGTCCAGGAGTGAAGCGGTTTTTAGAGGACATCAAGCGTCGATGGCAAAGATCCTTGAAGAGGTCAAGAGTATGACCTTCCTTTGGATTAAGACCCGGGCAAAAGCACAATCGATCACGTGGGAAGACTAGACCAGGTTTGATATTTTTTGAGATCATGAAATAATGTTGGGTCTTCATGGGGTCTGTATCTTTTTGGCTGAGTTTTTGGCTCCTGCATGTGGATTTATTGTCTGGCGTATTCTATTATCTCTTGGTGGATGTAACTTTGGCGCTAGCGCCTCACTAGATATATTTATATATAAACCTTTTGTTGGCCGTTCAAAAAAAAAGGATTTAATTTGTAGGGTAAGGATCAAATGCGAAGTTCGGTTTTGATGAGAAGTCTAAGAAGTCATATGGTATTGACATGTGTCTTTTAAAATATTTGGTGAAGGTGCATTTTTGTCTATTTACTTTTTAGAGTAAACTGCAGTTTTACCCCTGGGATTAGATGTGATTGGCAACCTTACCCCCTAAAACGAAAATCTTGCTGTCTTACCCCTCAACTATTGAAAAACGCTACAATACTACCCCCCCCCCCCCCCCCCGGTGTTAAAATCTGTTTAAAGTCAACATCACTTATAATGGTCAAAGGGTAATATAGTCTTTTCCACTTCTGTTTGATTGCTTCCTCAACACAACACCCTATATTATAAACTTCACTTCGACCTTACCCCCTAAGTATTCCCCCAATCTCCTTTCTTCTCTCCGGCGAACACACCACCGGCGACCACACCAAATTTCTTCAATTTTCACATAAATTTACAGAGAATGCAGAGCTTTACAACAACCTGATCTTTGTTATCTTCTCCCACAAAAGTCCGGTGAAGATCCAAAATTCGATCAAGGCCGGAGCCTGTGAAGGTGGTATGGACCTTTTAGGAGATGGGGGTTTGGAACCTTCAAAAAAGCAAACCGTTAGGCTCGTCGCAGAGATGGGAGGGCCCCTCTACGACCACCCTTCGGCGTGATGATAAGTATTGGTAGAGAGAGAAAAATAAAGAGAGAAAGTAAGGACGAAGGTTCAGAAAATCGTACTTGGCTTTGTACTTGATGGGGTATTTATAATGGTCAACTGAGATGACGTCATTCGTCCAGACGCACTTGTTCGGATGTCCGTCCTCGGTGTCATGGGGCATGGACGTCTTCAAAATGTCCGTCCATAGGTGGACCGGTCCGTTCCTAAGGATAAGGTTCAGATTCGGATATGTATCTTCAAGCCCCCCAGTTTGTTAAGTTCTGTAAAGGACTTAATAAAATGTTTGCATAAAGTTTTCCTAGTCGAATGACGTGGCTATGTTTGTGTGGAGTCGACGTGGCGTAGGAGAGTTAAATGATTTGTCCGTCTGTCACCAGCGGGTGACGGTTAAAAAACCTCACTTTGGGAATCGTGACCGTCGCCCAGATGTGACAGTTGATTTGATAGACCCTTAACCGACTCAAAGTTCTTATATAAACCCCTTTCTACATTTGATTTTTACCTTTTTTAGTCTCCTTAATTCTCTTATCTGTTACCCTCTTTGTTTGTCTATCTTCTTTTTCTACAAAGGTGCGTCCCTTTCCTTGGTTACTATTATGGCTCCCGGTAAAGATGACCTTGCCGAGAGCGTTAGTGTTCTTACCCAACGTCAGTTGGATAAGTTCATTCAGGAGTATAGGATTCCCTTAGATCTTAATATGGTCCTCCCTTCAAAAAATGAGATCATATATCTCTTCCGTCAGGGGAAGTTCCCTTTGTACACCTGCGTGTGCAATTTCGCAAATTATAGGGTTCCTTTCTCGAAATTTTTTATTAGGGTTCTTCGGTATTTCCGGGCTCACCTCTGCCAGGTGAATCCCTTCGGATTAAGCCGCATAAACCACTTCGAGATTTCTTGTAGGGCTCTGGACCAGAGGCCGGATTTGGACGTTTTTAGATACTTTTATGAATCTATAACGGTCGGCGATTGGTATACCTTCGCCCATCGGAAGGAAGTCCCCAGTCCTTCCGGAGATGAAAGGTCCAGCCTAAAGAATTGGAAAGAAAACTTTTTCTGGCTGGACGACCGTTGCCTTCTGGTGGAGATGGTGTGGAGGTTTAAGGACCAAACTATGTCCTTTGATCTGGGCGAGGGCTTTGTTTTCAACAAAGAGTTGGCTCGAGCCCTAATTGATAATAAGTCCCCTATCCGTCCCCTCCCCGAACATCTTCTTTTATGGGGACGGGTTTGTTTTCCTTGGGCCGAGGGGATAGGGATTGGCCGGTTATTCGCACGAAGCGTGAAAGTAAGTTCCCGGCCTCTTACCCTCCCTTCGGCGTCTTTTCTTTTCTTTTTATTTTCTAACTTTATTTTTCTTTTGATACGCAGGAAACGAGATGTCGCTCAGGGACGCACTGAAGGTTCCGAACTTCAATGTTCTGGATTTCGATTTTGATGAACAAGTTGAAGGTGAGATCCCCTTTATGAAACAAGTTTCAGGATCAGCTCATGAGATCTGTCCTGAGCAAGGTGTTTCCGAGCCTCCTCCTACAGATGCGACGTCTACCATGGATAAATCAGTTAAAGATGTTGTGATGTGCACAAAATGCAACATATAAATTACATCAATTGTTGCATAAAACTAGCCCTTTTTTAGTACTAATGTTGGAAAAAGTGTGTTTTTGTCTTCCTTTTGTATTTTCAGGATTAAATGAGCTCAAATTAACAAAAGAAGCAAAAAAGCAGCTAAATCTAACATAAATACAAGAAAAGGAACAAACGTGGCATGCCCGACCTCCACGACAGCATTTTCCTAAGCAAAACAAGAGAACAGAAGGCTGAACACGCCTCGTGCTCAGTGAACAAGGGGGCGTGCCCAAGTGTCAGCATAAAAGACAAAGCTGTAGAAGCTTCTATCGCCCACCACGGGGCCGTGCTCAGCGGACACGGGGCCGTGGTCAACTATAAGATTCGCAGAATCCAGGAAAATCTTGATAGTACAGATACGCTTCTGCACACGGGGTCGTGCCCAGCGGACACGGGGCCGTGCCCGAGCTGCTGTTCAGCCTATAAATAGGGGTGCTTGGCACATTTGCAAACCATCCCTTGGCACACCACCTCTCTCACACTTCACCCACCACCCACCACCATCACACACCATCATCCACCACCATCATCCATTGTCCATCATAGAGTGTGTGAGTCGTCTCGGGATCCAAGATTGATCGTAAGAGTTCTTGACAATCAAAGGCCATGTTTGCCTAAGTCTCTTACATCACTTGGTGAAGACAAGTGTCTAGTGTAATACTTTTTATTTTTAATCTTTTCGCACTTTTTACTTGGTTATGTATTAATGACTTTAATAACTAGTTTCTTATGTTGAAGGTGATTCTTCCTTATCGTTTGTCCGTGGTGTCTTGGCATTATTTTACTGTCTATATAAAATAAAAGATTTTCACCATTCATATCTCCACGGTCTATATGGAGGTATGTTGGATACCTGGTCGGGGTTAATGGAACGGTTTGGTAAGAGTCTTGCTTTGTTCAGATAGATCCTGCAAGGACCTGGGTCAAATTTAGTAGGACCTCCTTCAATACTTACCGGCATTGGATGGCGGGGGTCCAAACTCTTTGATCCCCTCATATGTAAGCTATTATTAATACTTTAACCCGGCTACTTAGGACTGTATCCCTGCTGACTCAGACTACTTAGCCGAGTCACCTTCAAAAGAGGGGCCTACCATAATATGCATTAATAACTTAATTAATTATCTTTCAATAATCCGACCCTTTATGATTGTATCCTTGCTGACTCAAACTACTGGGTTGAGGGTAACGTTACCTTCAAAAGAGGGGCCTACTACAATAACTAAGATAATTTCTTAAAAAGTGCAAAAGTGCGGAAATAATCAAAGGTTACACTAAACACGAGTCGGAGCCAAGTGATTCATCTTGTCTATCTGTTTTTACTTTTATTTTATTTTTCAGCATTTTAGTTAGTTTTTATTTTTCTAGTTTAAAACCTTTTTCTAAACTTTTGATTTGATTAGACATTGAGGATAAACCGGTACTAAAAGCTCTTGTGTCCTTGGACGACCTCGGTATCTTGCCAACACTATACTACGCTCACGATGGGTGCACTTGCCCATATGTGTGTTTGGTGTTAGTAAAATATCGTGTTTTATAAATTTAAAACTTGACTAACGTGTAAAAAGGGCTTAAAATATACTTAAATTTACATAACACACTCACGCACATCAAGTTGCTACGTCATCCGGATCACAAGCTAAAAGGGGGTCTATACTGGATGATGTGGATAGTGATCCGGAAGTACGGAGTTTGGATGAGGATCTGAAGTATCGTCCTTCTGCAGGTTCTCTCAAGAGCAAAGGCATTGCTTCTGATGTTGTGTTGAAAGGTCTAGTCCGTAAGCGAAAGACTGAAGTCCCTCAGATCCGATCATCCGATCCGCTCCCTATGCCAAAGACGAAGAAGGCCAAGAAGAGTTCTTCTCATTCTAGTGGCAATGTTGTAACTGAACTTGACGAACATCTTTCCGGCGGAAAGTCATCTTGGGAAGAGGCTGCCTTGGCTCATTCTGCTCCAACTCCTGCTTTCTCCGGAGGTTATCTTCGGGTAAACGAGACCGAAAATATGGAACCTGAGGATCCGGGGGTTACGAGTAAAGGGGATGGGAAGACTCAGGGTGAAGCGAAGGTGGTAACCTTTTCAGGTACAATTTTGGACTCGTCTTTGGGTCCGGACTGTTTTATTGATGACGAGGAAGATCAAGTGTCTTCTCTTCCTCCATCTTGGTTCGGACCCGAGTTGATGTCCTTTTTTCGATATGCAGATGTGTTTGCGGATGACAAGGAGATTGATCCGGCGACTACCGATGAGAAGTTTGTGCCGGAATGGGACATTCGGAATAAGGACTCGGTTATGAATGATCTTACTGCAGGATGTTTCTATTTAACATTAGTACCCCACTAGATCATGCTCGGAGCAGGAAGATGAAAAATCAGGATATAGGAGCGGCGGTGTTGTTGAATCAGGCTCAGTCCAACGTTTATGTGACAGAACTATATCGCCGATGGGTTGAAGCGGAATCGGTGAAGGAGGATCTGGAGAAGGAAATCTCGCTCTAAAACGCAAACTGCAACGAACTCCTGATACCGAGAAAAAGCTTACCCAACTTTCTCAAGATCTTCAAGCTCATAAGGAGAAGATAAAATCTTTAATAACCCAAAACCAATCTGCCCAAGCTGTGGTCGCATCTGCCTCGGAGGAGCGTGACAGGGCAGCAGCGGAGTTAAAGAGTTTTGCTGAATCCTCAAAGAAGAAGGACGAAGAGCATAAAGAAGTTTTGGCGAAGATGGAGGAATCTGTTTCTAATGCTCGTTCGGCTTATGAGAAGATGCTTGCAGGTTCATCTTTTACTTGTTTATTTTTTCATGTCTTCTTTTAAATTTTTCTAACACTTTGGTCAGAGCGTGATGCCCATAAAACAGGAGAAGCTGATTTGAAGGCCCGGATGGACGAGATGAAGGGGCATCACAAAGCCGAGATTGAGGAGCTTAAGTCGGAAAGTGTTGATTTGGTGAAGAAGGTGGAAGATCTGCAAGCAACCAAGGCATGGCTTCTTTCGGAGGGGGTGCAACTGCTAGCAAAGAATATCCATTAGGGATCGGAGATGACCGTGGCCATTGCCGCAGTGAACAACGCTATGAGTACCATTGGAGTTAACTCCAGTCTTCATCATGGGTATGTACATGCGCTCAAAAAGAAGACTCCTTATGTCGAAGTTCCTCTACTTAACCGGAATGCAAAAGCTGAGCTAAACACGGCCATTGCTTGTTTCGATTCCTTGACCTTTCCGGTGGTGAACGACCTGCCGAAGCTTGTAAACGAGCCGCTTTCAAAAATCAAGGACGTTCTTTTCTTTGCCGGAGGAGCATCGTCGAAATAATGAGGTGGACATACCTGGCTCTTTGGGGTATGCATCTTTGTACACTTCAGTTAGTAAATCTAGGAAGGTAGACATGTCTGGCAGTTTGGGACATGCACCTTATTTAGTTCGTAACCTTGTAATAATTTTTTCGTTTTCACCGTTTGTATATTTGACAATTATCCTTATTTTTGTGAATGGTTGGAATGATTTCCGGATATACTAATCCGGTTACTTTTGATGCCATCATTTTGTCTACATGCGTCCATGCTTTTTATGATTGCATTTTTATTTCTTTTCCTTAGAACGTTGTCTACATGTGTCCATGCTTTTTATGATTGCATTTTTATTTCTTTCCCTTAGAACGTTCTTATTGATATGCGGATCCGTCTTATTTATATACTTAGGATAATTTTAAGTGAAAGCAAAAGTTTGAACGTTTGCCAGTCCATCCCTGCTTTTTGAGGTTCGTATCCCCTGGTTCGGCCGATGATAATTTTATGTTGCAACTTTTAAGTGATAGAAAATTCATGCATTCTATTTAAAATATTACATAGTATACTCTCCGGATAATACAAACTGGTAAAAAAATTTAATAGGTGCGGGCAATACCCTCCGCAATACATGAAAGATGAAAAGATGCGGGTAATACCCTCCGCAATACACGAAAAATAGAAAAGGTGCGGGCCATAGCCTCCGCATTACAAACTTATTTTTAAAAAACTTTCAAGACTTTTCTTCCAAGGAAGCATCTTTTGAGGTGCATCCCTTTCCAGGTACGAGGAACAGGAGTTCCATCCATCTTGATAAGTGTGTATGCACCATTTTTCCCGGAGGTTTTAACTATGTAGGGTCCTTCCCACTTTGGAGCCATCTTTCCTGTACCTTCGGCCAGACTAGCATCGTTCCTCCGCATGACATAATCTCCCTCTTTGAAACGGACCTCTTTGACCTTTGAATTTTAATGTTTTTCCAACTCTTTTTTATACTTTGCTTCTCGGATGGCCGCGAGTTCTCTTCGTTCTTCGGCTAGGTCGAGGTTCAGACGGAGTTGATGATCGTTCTCTTCTTGACTTTGCCGCATGCGCGGGGTAGGGATGCCAACTTCGGCGGGGATGACCGCCTCCGAGCCATAAGTTAAACTGAAGGGAGTTTCCCTTGTGCTTGTCTTTGGCATCGTCCGGTGTGCCCATAGGACGTGCGGAAGTTCATCTGCCCAGGAGACTCCTTCTTTCCCCAGGCGTTTTTTGATGCCTTCCACGATGCTGCGGTTGGCTCTTTCCACCTGTCCGTTAGCCTGGGGATGGGCGACCGAAGCGAAGTTTTGTTCAATGTGCATTTTTTCGCACCAAGTCTTGAATGGCTTTTTAGAGAACTGCTTTCAATTGTCACTTATAATGCACAGCGGCATTCCGTATCTGCACACAATGTTTTCCCATACGAATCATAGCATATGATCCCCGGTGATGGTTCGTAGGGGTTTGGCTTCAATCCACTTAGTGAAGTAATCAATTGCGACCAATAGGAACCTTACTCCTCCGGTGGAGACAGGAAAAGGACCGACGATGTCAATTCCCCACTTTTGGAAGGGCCAGGCCGAAGTTACAGGTACGAGGTCGTTTTTTGCACGATGACTGATCGGGGCATGCCGCTGGTAATCTTCGCATGCTTGTAATTCACTAAGGGGGCTTTGATGCATACCCGACCAAAAATATCCAGCGTTCATCGCTTTGGCTATGACCATCCTCTGTCCGGAGTGTATGCCACAAATTCCCCAATGAATTTCTCTGATAATATAACTGGCCTCTTCCGGCGTTAAACATCTCAAGAGCGGACCCAAGAATGTATTTTGGTAAAGCTTCCCATCATGAACGTGGTACTGAAGCACTTTGACCCTCATCTTCCGTGCCTAGGCTTTATCTTCCGAAAGCGTGCCGTTTTTCAAATAATCTAGGATTGGGGTCATCCATGATTTTTCCTGTATGGCGATCGATATCACGGCTTCCGTCTGGCTGATGGCCGGAGTTCGCAAAGTTTCAACTAGCACCTCCTTGGACAGGTGACAGAATGTGACGGATGCCAATTTACTCAGAGCATCAGCTTTTTTTGTTTTTGTTTCTCGGAATATGAACTATTTTGCACGAATCAAACGTGGACATCAAACTATTGACTTGGTCTAAATACCGAATCATGTTCTTGTAACATTCCTATTTTTATATAAGAATTATAAGTTTGGTAAAATTTATTACCCACTAGTAACTAGTAACTAGTTTATTTTTAATATAAATATTCAACCCAAATAGTTTTAAACACTATTTTATATATAGTTGGTTGAAATATTATTTTAATTAATTGGCCTGTATATGGGTGACCTTTTTAATAAAATAAAAGTATATAAAAACTTATATTATTAGACGGGTAGTCTACGGGTAAGTTGACTATTAAAAATATAAAGATCCTAGACGGGCCTAGGAACCGTATAATAGTTAAATTATAAAAATACATTGTATTTTAAACCTACTCTATTTTTAATGAAACTTGGTTCAAAATGTAAATATAAATATTTTCGTTCTAATAACATATTTATTATTTTATAAAACATCATATTTTAGAAGTTATATACGCCAAATAAGTAAAGCAGTTAAATTAATTATAATATATAAATTTATAAAATAATATAATAATTACGTATGATATATAATAAAATAAGTTTATGAATCATAAAGTAAATACATGAATATTATTTTATAAATAAAATCAATGAAAATCAATATGCATAAGACTCAACATGTGTATAGGCTTATATCTACGTGTAAGAAATTTAGGAAAGTATATGTGGCCAATTGGGAAGGTTTGCGTGAATTTTAAGTCAATCAAATCTATACTATATAATAAAAGAAAACACTTTTGGGACACTTGTCATCATATTAGGGCATCTCTTATAGATAATTATTATTTTAATTTAATCTTTTCTAATTAATTATAGATAACCCTCCTATTAAATATTATTTAGTTTAATATCTTATGGATAATTATTATTTAGTTTAATCATAAACTAACAAATATCGGAACCGGGATCATGATTGAAGATCAACATGGTATTACAGAGAACTGATATCAATTGTTTGAGTTTTCCTCACTCCTTATCCATTAGTTCCAGATTATACCTTCTGATTCAATCTAGATTTTTCGTTAATAATTCAAATTATTCAATATGTTCATCAATATTTATTAAGCCCTACCTTTATTTCGGAACATAAAAGCATTGAGAACGCTTATTATAACTTTAGACATTAAATTGATATCGAAACAGTACAAATGAAAACAAAGCTTTTGAAGTTATTGTAAAGCTATTTTAAAAAAATAGAAGTGTCAAAATTTAAATAATTGTTAAATAGTACATTACAGTAAACCATATAAAATTTAAAAAACATATCTTATGTTCGTTTTTTCAACATTCCGCCGCAACGTGCGGGTGACGTCAACTCGTTAATATTAAACGTTAACACGTTAAGCCGTCTACTTGCCCAGTAGCCGGACTACGTTCTAGAAGGACCGTCTTGCTTTTGACTATTTAACCCATTTTTATATATTATATAGAAGGTTTAGAGAAAATTATGATTCTGGCCCCTGTAGTTATATCACTTTTACCCTTTTAGCTCAAAAAGAATTTTTTAACATCTGAGCCCCCGTCTTCTTTTCTAACCCTTTTGGACCCTAACACTAACCCCATCCATTAAATGTTAGGGGCCAAAAGGGTTAAAAAAAAGACGTTATGAGCAAAAAAAGGTTTAGAAAAAATACGTTGGGGGTTTAGATGTTAAAAATTCTTTAAAGAAAATTACGATTTTGGCCCCTGTAGTTATATCACTTTTAGCCTAAAAAAGAATTTTTTAACATTTGAGCTCCCAGCGTCTTTTTTTCTAACCCTTTCCCATAACACTAACCTTATCCATTAAATGTTAGGGGCCAAAAGGGTTAAAAAAGACGTTATGGGCCAAAAAGGTTAGAAAAAAGACCTTGGGGGTTTAGATGTTAAAAAATTCTTTTTTTGGCTAAAAGGGTAAAAGTGATATAACCAATGGGCCAAAATCGTAATTTTATTATTTGATGTATAAAATTAGATTTATTCAATTCGTACAATACACGAGATTTTTTAAGGATATATATTTTTTATTATTTAGTACAGAAAATTACATTTATGCAAACCGTGTAATACGAATATTTTTAAAGATGTAATTTTTTTATTATTTGGTATATAAAATTACATTTATTCAACCCGTGTAATAAATGAGGTTTTTTAAAGATGTATTATTTTATTATTTGGTAAACAATATTACATTTATTCAACTCCTGTAATACACGTGGTTTTAAAGATATAACTTTTTTTATTCTGTATATAAAATTACATTTATTCAACCTGTACAATATAGTTCTTATAGATATAACTTTTTATTATTTAATATATAAAATTATATTTATTCAACTTGTGCAATAAAAAAGGTTTTTAAAGATATATTGTTTTATTATTTAGTATATAAAATTTATTTATTCAACCCGTGTAATACACGGGGTTATAACCTAGTGTAATATAAATAGAAGGTAGCTTCAATCTTTTAAGTTGCTCAGCCTTATTCTCGGCTACTCTATTTTCATTAGTAATTCCCATTTCACCTCTAAATCCTACAAAGTCATGCCCCGTTTTAAGTGTTTTAACTCCCGATAACCGCTACCCTTTCCGATTGATCTGAGCCTCATAACGTATGTCAGGGCTCTGCCCGACTAAGTTGTTGGGATTCGGTCTCGGGACATCGGGACAAGGTGGAATTAGGGGTATTATACTTAACACGAGTACATTATATATTTTTAAATAGCTCAGAAGTTATACCCAAAATTTATACCAGGAGGCTTTCTATTTGAACCCTAAAGCTACAAAGTGGGTCCATTCTCTTTTCTCACCATTTTATTCCCTTTTTGTCCCAAACCATAACAACTCTCATCAAAACTATTATTTATTATTATATTTTGATCACTAGGAAACCTTAGTTAAGACCCCTAAGTGATTCTGCATAAACTCTAAAATTTTCAGTATAATCAGGATCAGGACCCCTAAAACTCAAGGGGGGGTATTCTCTATTGATGATTATCTAAATAATTTGCTGTCAAAATCGAAATTGAACAATCCGTCGACTCAGCTAGACTCCTAAAACACGTGGCAACCATATGAGATAAGGTGGCCCCTCGCGCCACGCGACGCCCCCAGGGTGACCCCTCGCGTCACGCGAGGGGGTAAAATTTCATGTATAAATAGAGGGGATTGGGACTTGAATTCTGGCACTTGAACGACGATAAAATTCGATTCATACACTGAGATATCGTCCAAATACTACCAAACACACACATACGCCCGAACGCTGCCACAAAACAGGGTATTAACTCGATCGTTGCTACGATTCAATGTCCGATCGATTGAAACTATCCGACCGGATGTTTAAGTGCTATTCTTTGTCATTAGTCGTGATTCCGACAGGATGTTTGGGTACCACCCGAACTCGGGGAGTACTCTGTCATTTGTTGAGAATCCGATGGATGTTTAAGTGATTGCACTTTGTCATTTGTCGTGAGGGTTTTAATCTCGTGAGTTATCGTAATTGCTGTATTAGTTACTTACCTAGTTCGTGTGCACTAGGTTACAAGGCTAATCAATAGGCTAATATCTGCCTGTAGGAATCTACAATCTATTAAGGCTTATCTGTAGACTAAACTTTGGCCGTATGAATCTGCATGCTTATAATGTGAGTCATTCTCTTTTTATCAAATTACTTTCAAAAGCATGTTTATTTTCAAAGGTTATAATTACAGTGATTAAGTTTATGTAATCACCAAGTTACAGCCGGTATGTGGGGTTTTGTATACATTACTTGATAATCTTCACCATTGGGGCAGCCAAGGGGTGATATGACCATAATCACAGACACCATTGGACAACGGGAGGGCCAATGGGTCGAGTGACAAAGTACTGTGGGTAGTTGGTTGATATCAGAAACATTGTAATCTCTCTTAATACTGTAAATTATAACAATGTTTTCTAGTTATACTTTGCAGTGATTAAGTCTTTGCCAATCTCTAAGAAGCAAAGGTAAAAACTCTTAATGCTGTGAATTATGACAAATATGTTTTATCAAAAATGAATGAACTCACCAGTATTTCCTGCTGACAAAACCTTTTTAAAACGCGTTTCAGGTAATTACAGTAGATTGGATTAAGAGATGGATACGACACTGAAAGGCTTCAAGAAGTGGCTTATTTTATTAATTAAATTCAATTAAGAAATATTGTTTTATGTAATCAAATTTACCTTTATTAAAGCTATCATTGTAAAACATGGGTTTATCCAATCTATTTAATAAATAAAATCCGGTGTTTTCTAAACTCTGATATTTTTCCTAACTCACGGTCCTAACGAAATTTCCTCTGCAATATTTTTCAAAATGATCATCGGTACCACTTGGCTGTTCGCGGCTCCCGATTCCGTCCAGGGTGGGTCGGGGGTCGTGACAGTAGGTGGTATCAGAGCCACTGAATTAAGTCTATAGGTGTTGTGATAATAATACCTAAGTTTATATAAAAGAGTTAGGAGATTGCTATTAACTGGTAGCACACATGATAGCATTTAGACTTGAACTTAATAAAAGATGCCTTAGTATAAGCTTCGAGAAAAGTTAAGTACTTGTGTAAATAAAGTATGATGGATTTTGGTATGCCGTAAGAATGAAGATTAGAATATTGCAGGCAATAGCACTTAATTGCTATTAATTCTTGCTTATTGATATTACTTGATCTAAAATAAAGATATGTTATGGAAATACAAATTTCCTTGATTCTGGTTAAAAGCCCTAATAAAAGAGGCACTTTTAAAAACTTGAAAAGATACTATTTATGGGAAATAGAAAATTTTCTCCGGCAAGACTGGGTATGGTGTAGCAGACTCTCCAGCTTGTCTGGATATATTGAGGTTACCTCACCGGCGCGAACCGGATAAGACGAGGTATATAATATGTCAAACAAGTGACAAGATTTCCCTAAATAGTATCATGACCTGATATCTGACTTGTTTTTGGAAATATGAATCTGTTAAATACATAGACCTTATAGAGGGTATGTATATTACAGCAGGTGAAATATATGATTATATATATATGTATATCTATAAGAAATTCCAAAAGTCAATTAGGAAGAAAGCACAAGCATATGTGTCAATAATAAATCTAAATTTCTTTATTAGGAATCTCTTTTCCGATATCAAACATTATTTCGTTTGATCATCTGTCTCGTAACTCATGCGACAAAATAAACGACAGGAATCCTTTAAGTTGGGATACCATCAAAAGTATAAGAATTTCCAAATGCGTTACCATAGACTATTAACGCAAGTAAGAAGCATATAAAGTGGTGCTTGGGCACAAGAAAACACATAAAATTTAAATTATACTTCCACAGACGTCGAAGTATATCACACACGACTTCCAAGTCAAAACCTTTGAAAAAAAAATATATAAATTGGGCACGATGACACCAATGCTAATTCCGTCAGTAAAAGAACTACTAATCAAAAAGAAGCATTTTGCCATCAGTGCACAGTCTAATCAGAGTCATAATTATTATCACTGCAACAGGAATCACATACCTTTGCAACTCCCCTATTTCATTTTATTCGACATTCCCTGGTAATGTCATTTAACAACAGTTATCACACTAAATTCCAGATAAAGTTCTTATATTTCTTTCGTTGAAATTCTGAATTCTGCATATAATAAGTTGACTTTCGCGTTTCTATTTTCTCTAATAGTCATCATACCATGAGGATTTCTTTCATAATAGTAAATATTGATCTATTTCATTTCTTGGTAAATCCACACATTACCCATGCACTGTTTGTTGCGCATGTGATTCGTTTGCTTTATGAAGACCACTGGAGGGCTTCATTCCGATTTGTTATTTATCCAAATTCAAATATCATTCCACTTTTTGCACGGTGAACCGCATTGTTGCAAAACGATGACTCTTTGATATCGAGTCAATGAATTTACCTAATTTACCATATAGTATTAATATTCTTGTTAAACCATTGAGGTGAAGAATTTATATTTTTATAAAATTATGTTGAGGTATACTCTCATTTAAGTTTATGTTTAGTTATTTATTATTCGTAATTAATATTAATTTTATTATTAGTAATAATATATTAATAGTAGTAGTGTTAGTATTATTTTTAGGTACTAGGGTTATTGTCAAGGGTAGGTATTGGGTAACCTAGCCTTAGTTAGGCATGGACTGATCACCTATGCTTAAACAAGGCAGCACTAACCAATATCCAACCATGATAATGACTAGTTAAGATATATAAATTAAGTCATCATACTTATTTAGTAAATTTTAATTATATATAAAAATATTTTACTTTGTACTGTAAGGAGAAGACATATTTTCATAAAACAATACAAGAATTAGAGGGACGAATAAAATTATATAAATAATTGTCTATCACATGTTTTGTGGTAACTATGTACCGTAACGCTCTGGCAAGAAAATGACCATATAAGAATAATATGGTAATCATCAACTACGTTGGGTTAGGGGAACATTGTAATATATAAGAATAGTCCCCATTTTCACTTATTTACAACAATTGTAAATACATTCACAACGTTATATGGTTTCAAAATGAAAATAAGTAATCACATAGAATCGACCCATTAAGTGTTATATATTTACAAAATACTTTACAAATTCTTTTGTACAATAAATATTTTTACACATTTATTTACAACTTTCATTTAACGTTATAAATAATAGTGATTTCTTTTACAAAATAATAATACTAAAATATTTTGTTATAACTTCATTACGGTGTTTTGTAATATATATTAGTAAATATAAGTTATTTTACATAGTAAAGTAAAATACTAAAATAATATTTATTTAAAAGTGGTGACCATTTACATATAGTAAAAATGCGTAACAAATAATATTACATAGTATTTATATTTGATATATAAGATACGGTTCAGACAGGGACACAAATAATATATATTACATTTGCTTTACAAATATAATATAATGGTTGGTCATGCCAAAACAACTTGTTCTTATTATATTTCGATCTCTAGGACATAGTATGAAAAAAAAATATGGTCACTAATAGTGTACTATCACATTGTTTCACAATTAAAACAACTTGGAACTCTAAACAATGATACACTAACTCTATTATCTTTTGGTGTATCTTTGCAATTCACTCATCTCAGCACATTGATTTTCTCATATCATAATTCAATATTTGACAAATCATTTTTCATGCTTTTATTTCATTTGGAACCTGTCAATCCTAAGTCTTCCTCAGTTGCCAATCAAAGTAAGCTTTCTTTTGACAAAAAAATTTATTGATTCTAAAAATCCTTCACATTCATTTTAAAAAAAAAAATTCTATTGATCATATATCTTTTGGCTTGAACCTAGTCACTTTGGAAATTATATCATTTCATCTCATTCGTTTGTGATCGATTTCTTGAATTAATTCAGTTGAACCATTGAATCCTACTTATGGTACAACTCGTATTCACAAAATTTAATATTTTAATTCAGTGTCATCTATCTTAATATTGTTTTTATTGACTAAAATATGACATAAGTTTAAAAGAAATATCGTAACCCAAATCTCGAGGACGAGATTTAAAACAAGGTGGGGAGAATGTAACATTCCTATCTTTATATAAGAATTATAAGTTTGGTAAAATTTATTAACCACTAGTAACTAGTTTATTTTTAATATAAATATTCAACCCAAATAGTTTTAAACACTATTTTATATATAGTTGGTTGAAATAATATTTTAATTAATTGGCCTGTATATGGGTGACCTTTTTAATAAAATAAAAGTATATAAAAACTTATATTATTAGACGGGTAGTCTACGGGTAAGTTGACTATTAAAAATATAAAGTTCCTAGACGGGCCTAGGAACCGTATAATAGTTAAATTATAAAAATACATTGTATTTTGAACCTACTCTATTTTTAATGAAACTTGATTCAAAATGTAAATATAAATATTTTCGTTCTAATAACATATTTATTATTTTATAAAACATCATATTTTAGAAGTTATATACGCCAAATAAGTAAAGCAGTTAAATTAATTATAATATATAAATTTATAAAATAATATAATAATTACGTATGATATATAACAAAATAAGTTTATGAATCATAAAGTAAATACATGAATATTATTTTATAAATAAAATCAATGAAAATCAATATGCATAAGACTCAACATGTGTACAGGCTTATATCTACGTGTAAGAAATTTAGGAAAGTACTAGTTTAAGAACCCGCGAGGTTCGCGGGTGGACTAAAACACAAATGAATAAGTTTAATTTATTGAACTAATCGTTTGAATTAAATGACCGTTCAAGTAATAATAAATTAGTAAACTACAATGAGACAAATAATTTAATCTCTCGAGATACATGATGATGCAAATTTGTGTAATATTGTGTTTATGGAAGATAATGGATAGCGAATTATAAGTCAACGTACTGTTTATTTATGTAGAATTTTAGGTTAATATTTAAGTGTGTGTATGAGTATACATGTTTTGTATTACGTTAACAAAATTCATTAAAAAACAACAAAAAATAAACATTAAATGACTTCAAAAAAATGTTATGGATCATTTTAGAGAACAGTTACATGGAATGAATGATCGAACGATGAATGAGTACATGGAGATCACAAGTCACGAAATACTTCTTTGTAAACTACATTTGTCGTTTTATTAGTAGGTTTGCCGTCATTGTCCAAAATCAGAAGTTTAACTCCTTGTCTGGTTTTAACTCTCGATAAAGCAACATACAGCTGACCGTGGGTGAAAACTGGCTGTTTCAGATACAGACCAACTCTAGACAGTGATTGTCCCTGGCTCTTGTTAATAGTCATTGCGAAACAAACAGCCAACGGAAATTGTCTCCTTTGAAACTCAAAAGGAATTTTTTTATGAGAAGGTATCAAACTAATCCTTGACATAGAAAACTAACCGTTACTGGTGACAAAGATGACACGGGCATATAAACTGTTTATTGTAGGAAACATTTTTCCACCTACCACATTTATAAAGCCAAAAAAATAACCGCCATTAACATATACACATCCAATACTACACCAAAACAATGCTAGTTTTAAAATTAAAATAAAAATCATATCAAAACTACCAGAAGCGAGTAGATATTTAACTGGTAATAAAAAAAATGATAATCAATGTTTGACTTATCACTTAGAAGCGAACCCAGTATGACCCGTTACCCCAACTTACCAGTATTGCCAGATTTAATTTTCATTACCTTAACCAACCCGTATTGCCATAGTTGTTTTCATAGACAAAAAAGAATACAATGAAAACCCAAAGCATATGCATACATCATAAGTTTCTACAAAACTATTTTAGTCACTTATGAGAGTGTTTGGATATTAGTACTCAAACAGACTATTGCTAGTTAAAAAATAGATTGCCCTATTTGTCTGAATCTCATCCCTTAATATCCATCAAACTGAAACCATAATCAGTTACTTTATGCCAAACAACCCCAAATCAAATTATAACATTCACCCCTTAATTTATACAGATTCAAAGCAACATAATCTAATAATCTAGCTTTGACTTCTAGGTATGAATAACAAAATAAACAATAGTCAAAACTAAAGATCATAAAAAGGAGAAAAACTAACACCTTTCTTTACCAAATTGTTCGAAGCCCATCAAACATCCTTAGGATATTCCAAGTTGATGCATTCAACGGTTCTCTAGACACATCAATCGCTGAAGACAACATGTACAGAGATAACAGAGTAAGTGGATAAAAAACAAAGGAGAAAAAACCTTAAGCACTCTACTTACAGGTTATGCATATGAACAATGAATGATAGGCTCTTGCTGATTCAATACGGACTTTCATACGATAAACCGAGTCCCACCATTGTAAATCAAAACCTTACACATCAATACAAAAAAATAATTTATTAAAATAGCATGAAAAGACCTAAAAATGAGAGAAGATCAGTTTAGGTCATGTTGACCATAAAACAATTAATCAATAATATAGAAATCTATTGAAATAATATACTTTTTATAGTCATATTTAAGACACCGAATAAATACTTTAAAAGAGCTAAAAATGAGAGAAGATCAGTTTAGGTCGACCCAACCCATTTTAATCGGTAACAAATTACTAATGTTGACCCGCTACAGTGTTACCAAACTCATTGACCTGCCCGTTTCGCCGCCTTTAGTTATTTGATGTGCAGAATCTAAGAGAACTGGGCAGCATAAAAAACTTACCTTGTATGCACCTTGGTATTCTCCTACCTACACATTATAAAATATTAAGCATCAATTAGAAATAAGAAAAAAAGAGAGCTCCCAACACCCTTTCAAAGATATATTTTTACCTTTTCGCCAACAACATAAACATTAAGGATCTACAGTCAAGAGCAGAGTTCAGTGCATCTCGTATTGTCATCTGTAAATCTCGAAAAGTAAATCAAAAAACCAAATTTCTTAAGATCTATTCGTAAGACACTACACCAAACAAAACGTTTACATAAAAACCATACTGCTTGACGTTAATAAAAGTTTTTTTTTCTTGAATGAGCTTTCAAAGTTGGGTACATTATTTATCTTTAATAAGCTCTCACAATTTCTTAGATTTCAGTCACCAAATCAGATAATAATCATTACATAGATATATACAATACATACATGACTAAAACCTGGTTACTTTAAAGATGAAATCGATGAAAGCACCATGGTAGAAAGCGCCACTTACCTCCATTTCATCCGCATCGCCAGCCACCTTGTAACGGTTCCAGCAAACCTCCATCGTGTGCTAATCGATTTCACTGAACTCTAAAGTTGAAACCCGAGATATAAAGATACACATTCAACATAAAATTGAACAATAACAACCGGTTGGTTTAGGGTAAATTCAATCACTATGATGAATACACAATCGATAACCATTAATAGATAAAAAAAAGGTTTTAAAAACCCTTTGAATTCAACACTGAATGGTTAAATCCAATAACTATGATAAATACACAATAAAAATAATAAAAATACCCTAAGGAGGCAACATACGAAAGTGAACATAGTCATTGCAAAATCAAAAAAATAAAAATTACAAATCTGACACAAGAGTGAATAAGAAGCACTTACTAACCTTGAATCGTGGCGTCCGCTAGAGAAGGAGAGATTAGGGTTTATGATTAGAAAACGGTAGAGGAAAGATTCTTTTGAACAATAACTCTAATTTAAACGCGTGTGTTAATTTCCTGATCAGAAATTTGGGCGGCATTACCTTGAGGGGAATTAGGGTTTGTGAATGGAACGGCTGAAGGAGCAAATGGAAGAATCAAAAAAGGAAACTCCAAATCAATAGCGATTGATTGATGCAGCGCGTGAAGAAAAAAAGAGGAGGCCGCTTCTGTGGCTTTGGCGCTCATTTTTTTTCATTAAGCGGTATTAAGTTGCCAGGTGGCATCAAGTGGTTTAAATTTATGCCAAGTGGCACCAAAATGTATTGTTTTAATATAGATAATAGATACCTGGCCAATTGGGAAGGTTTGCGTGAATTTTAAGTCAATCAAATGTAATATAAATAGAAGGTAGCTTCAATCTTTTAAGTTGCTCAGCCTTATTCTTGGCTACTCTATTTTCATTAGTAATTCCCATTTCACCTCTAAATCCTACAAAGCCATGCCCCATTTTAAGTGTTTTAACTCCCGATAACCGCTACCCTTTCCGATAGATCTGAGCCTCATAACGTAGGTCAGGGCTCTGCCCGACTAAGTTGTTGGGATTCGGTCTCGGGACATCGGGACAAGGTGGAATTAGGGGTATTATACTTAACAAGAGTACATTATATATTTTTAAATAGCTCAGAAGTTATACCCAAAATTTATACCAGGAGGCTTTCTATTTGAACCCTAAAGCTACAAAGTGGGTCCATTCTCTTTTCTCACCATTTTATTCCCTTTTTGTCCCAAACCATAACAACTCTCATCAAAACTATTATTTATTATTATATTTTGATCACTAGGAAACCTTAGTTAAGACCCCTAAGTGATTCTGCATAAACTCTAAAATTTTCAGTATAATCAGGATCAGGACCCCTAAAACTCAGGGGGGTATTCCCTATTGATGATTATCTAAATAATTTGCTGTCAAAATCAAAATTGAACAATCCGTCGACTCAGCTAGACTCCTAAAACACGTGGCAACCATATGAGATAAGGTGGCCCCTCACGCCACGCGACGCCCCCAGGGTGATCCCTCGCGTCACGCGAGGGGGTAAAATTTCATGTATAAATAGAGGGGATTGGGACTTGAATTCTGGCACTTGAACGACGATAAAATTCGATTCATACACTGAGATATCGTACAAATACTACCAAACACACACATACGCCCGAACGCTGCCACAAAACAGGGTATTAACTCGATCGCTGCTACGATTCAATGTCCGATCGATTGAAACTATCCGACCGGATGTTTAAGTGCTATTCTTTGTCATTAGTCGTGATTCCGACAGGATGTTTGGGTACCACCCGAACTCGGGGAGTACTCTGTCATTTGTTGAGAATCCGGTGGATGTTTAAGTGATTGCACTTTGTCATTTGTCGTGAGGGTTTTAATCTCGTGAGTTATCGTAATTGCTGTATTAGTTACTTACCTAGTTCGTGTGCACTAGGTTACAAGGCTAATCAATAGGCTAAGCTCTGCCTGTAGGAATCTACAATCTATTAAGGCTTATCTGTAGACTAAACTTTGGCCGTATGAATCTGCATGCTTATAATGTGAGTCATTCTCTTTTTATCAAATTACTTTCAAAAGCATGTTTATTTTCAAAGGTTATAATTACAGTGATTAAGTTTATGTAATCACCAAGTTACAGCCGGTATGTGGGGTTTTGTATACATTACTTGATAATCTTCACCATTGGGGCAGCCAAGGGGTGATATGACCATAATCACAGACACCATTGGACAACGGGAGGGCCAATGGGTCGAGTGACAAAGTACTGTGGGTAGTTGGTTGATATCAGAAACATTGTAATCTCTCTTAATACTGTAAATTATAACAATGTTTTCTAGTTATACTTTGCAGTGATTAAGTCTTTGCCAATCTCTAAGAAGCAAAGGTAAAAACTCTTAATGCTGTGAATTATGACAAATATGTTTTATCAAAAATGAATGAACTCACCAGTATTTCCTGCTGACAAAACCTTTTTAAAACGCGTTTCAGGTAATTACAGGAGATTGGATTAAGAGATGGATACGGCACTGAAAGGCTTCAAGAAGTGGCTTATTTTATTAATTAAATTCAATTAAGAAATATTGTTTTATGTAATCAAATTTACCTTTATTAAAGCTATCACTGTAAAACATGGGTTTATCCCATCTATTTAATAAATAAAATCCGGTGTTTTCTAAACTCTGATATTTTTCCTAACTCACGGTCCTGACGAAATTTCCGCTGCTATATTTTTCAAAATGATCACCGGTACCACTTGGCTGTTCGCGGCTCCCGATTCCGTCCAGGGTGGGTCGGGGGTCGTGACAGTTCTCCTCTCGTGCCTCATATTCTCCGTTGATTTGATTAGCAACCATTAACGAATCAACATGAGCTAGGATGGAGTTTGCACCGGCTTTGGCTGCCGTTTGAAGTCCGGCTAAGAGTGCTTCATACTCTGCTTCATTGTTTGAAGTCTTGAACTCAAAACGCAGAGCATAAGTGTATTCTTTCCCTTCCGGATCTATTAAGATTAAACCGGCTCCAGACCCCTCCTTACTAGAAGCTCCATCCGTGTACAAATTCCAGACTTTTGGAAGAACGGGTTTCTCTTTGGCGTTCTCTCCAGTGGGAACTTCGGTAAGGAAATCTGCTACCGCTTGGCCTTTTACCAGACCTCGGGTTCGGTAAGTAATGTCGAAAGCACTGAGCTCTATAGCCCACTTTGTAAGTCGTCCGGAGACTTTGGTTTTCTTAGGATTTGCTGGATCTGAAGATTGGTTTGTACCTCTATATTAAAGGCCTGAAAGTACCTTCAGAGTCTTCTTGATGCATGTACCAAAGCAAGTGCCAGCTTCTCGATCATCAGATACCGGGTCTCATAGTCTTTTAAGACGCGACTCACATAGTAGACCAGTATTTGTGCTTGATTTCGATGCACCACGAGTACCGCGCTGATGGCGAAGTGAGAAGCGGAGAAATATACGGTAACAGTTTCTCCTGTTACTGGTGCAGTCAGAGTGGGTAGAGACCCAAGACAAACTTTCAATTCTTGGAAAGCCGAATCAGCTTCCGTCGTCCATTCTATCTGGCCCTTACCAGTACACTTCTTTAAAACATTCATGAAGGGAATGGTGCGGTCGGCGGCTTTGGAGATGAAACGATGCAGTGCTACGAGCTTGCCATTTAAAGATTGAATTTCTTTTATTGTTTTCGGAGGCTGCATGGAAACCACAGCTTGAATTTTGTCTAGATGAGCTTGTATCCCGGACTGGGTTATCCATACTCCTAGAAATTTACCTTCCTCTAGTCCGAAAGAACATTTTTTAGGATTCAACTTGAGATTGATACTCCGGAGCCTGGCAAAGGTTTTGAGTATGTCATCGATCATGTTATCTTCGGATTCGCTCTTAATAACCAGATCATCCACGTAGATTTACAGGTTTCTTCCTCTTTAACCTTTAAACGCTTTATCCATCAACCTCTGATAGGTAGCTCTGGCATTTTTTAATCCGAACGGCATTTTGGTGTAACAAAAGAGACCCTCATTTGTTACGAATGCCGTCTTATCTTCGTCTTCCAGAGCCATTTGTATCTGATGGTACCCTTTATATGCATCTAGAAAGCATTTAAGACGGAAGCTTGCCAAGGAATTGATTTTTAGGTCGATCTCCGGAAGAGGATAGCAACCTTTCGGACACGCATTATTAAGGTCGGAGAAATCAACACACATCCTCCATGTGTTGTCTTTTTTTGGTAACCATTACCGTGTTGGAAACCCAGGTCTGATATCGCACTTCCCTCATAATTCCAGCATTTAACAATTTACGTACATCTTAGGCAATGGCTGTATGATGAGCCGGAGCCATATTCCTCTTCCTCTGAGCGACCGGTTTTACCGCATGCGACACTTTCAACTTGTGCTCAGCCAAAGAGCGAGGGACCCCAACCATGTCGGAAGTTTGCCAAGCAAATACATCAAGGGAACTGGATAATAATTTCCACAGTCGCTTCTTGGTTCGTTTGGGGAGTTGAGCTCCGATAGCAATCTTTTGCTCCGGAAAATGTGGATGGATAGCCCATTCCTCCGTAAGGAGAGCCGGAGGCTTTACACTACTCCCCTCGCTTTGCCGTATTTCCGCGACACACATGGTAGACTTAGAATGCAATGTTGGTACACCAGCTTCGGTGGGAAATTTCAATGATCCATGAATGGTGGAGCTGATACTGCCGAAAGCGCACATCCCTGGTCTCCCCAATATGGCGTTATGAACGGATCTTGCTCCAACCACCAAGTACGTTAAGCTGACAGTTCTAGCTAAACTTCCGGTACCCAACGTAGTTGGTAATGTGATTTGCCTGATCGGTTGAACCACTTCTCCGGAGAAGCTTACTAATGGCATAGATACTTGTATTAACTTCGCCTTGGTCTGCGGAGCCAGCTATTGGAAGCACTGCTGGTACATGATTTCGGAGGCACTTCCGCTGTCAATATAAATTCGTCGGACCTTGTGCCCCGCTATGACTGTTGATACGATGAACGGTCCATCTTTGATTTCACCCGGAGTGATCGGAGGAAAGGCGATCGACTGATGCATCCATGCGGCTAAATGATGATTGGTCCATTTGACGCCTTGGTTATTCACTTTTCTTATCATGCAAATTGCTGACTGGTTGTTCGGATTATCTACCGAACTACCGGAGGATTTGCCTTCCTTCATTTCTTACACCAGATGTGAAAGCTTACCGGATCGGACGGCCTTTCGATCTCCTGTTTTAAGGACCAGCAGTCGTCCGTATTGTGGCCTCGTGCGTGGTGGTAGTCGCAATATTTCTTGGAGTTTTTATCTCCTGGATTTCGAAGCTTTGGAGGTGTGGGAAAATTTTCTCCTTCGGCACTGAGGATTTCACTAGGAGTTTTGGAGGGATCTGACAAATTATAGAACCTTGACCCAGAACTTCTTCCGCGCTGAGATCGATCATTTCTGTTGTAAAGATGCGGTCGTCCCCTACTTCCGGACGGAGTTTTATCGAACACGGAGCCTCCGTTTTTCTTCCAAGAAGACGTTTTCTGATATGCTTTTGGTGCCGGATTACAAGAATTTTTCCCACGAGCGAAGGCTCGGGCTCACTCCATGAGCACTTCCAATGTTTTTGGGAGATTCTCGTGCAGCTTTTCTACCAACTGATTATTCCCGACACCGTGACAAAAGCCGGATATCCTTAGTTGGTCTACCACCCCACTGATCTGCATACTTTCTCGATTGAAATGGTCGATAAAACTATCCAGGGATTCCCCATCCTTCCTCCAGATGTTGTGTACTTCAGTGATTTCTTTGGAATAGTGCCTTTGTTGATTGAAGTTTTGAAGGAACAGACTTCAGAACTCCTCGAAATCATTGATTTCGCCTTCATTTAAAGCATCAAACCACACTCACGCAGCCCCGGTTAGTGTTTGTGCAAACATAAAACACCAGGCTGGCATCGGCCATTGTTCCACTCGTGCGGCTCCATCGAAATTGAACATGTGATCGTCCAGATCGGTGGTGCCATCGTATTTTTTTACTGTGGTTGGCATTTTGAGCTTCGGAGGAAGCTTGGCGTGAGTGATGCGGCACTGAATTTGGACTTAGCCGTCATGGATACCGGATGGTACAGTTTAGTGAGGTTTGGGTCATTGACCCCTTCTATTTGGCAGTCATTTCGTACCGCAATTGCTGGAGATGGTCCGGAGGAGCCCGGCACATAACCTTTATAAGTTTCCGAAGTAACTACTATGGAGAAAATGGGGGAAGTGAAAATTTTAGGACCCATAGTCCTTACCAGAGTTTCGTCATGAAATAGCCTGGTTCGTAAACCGAGGATTTGCTCGTCTCTAACCTGTTGGGCTTTTAGGCGTCATAAGAGACTTGCATTCTTTGAAAGAAATTCCTCATCGAATTCTTATGCCTGTGAAGTTGGCATCAGTATGAATGGTAAAGTTGTTCCTGGTCCTGAGCTCAAAGGAGCTTAAACCATGGAGGCGAAACTTGTTGTAGTTGTAGCTTGCATACTAGCAGCAGTTGATCCCGAATTCATAGAACCCGAGGCCGCCATAGATAAGTTATTTCGTTGCTCAAGAAATTCACAAAGTGACTATGAGCTGTGAAATCGGATGGCGCCAATTGAAGATCCAAAATTCGATCAAGGCCGGAGCCTGTGAAAGTGGTATGGACCTTTTAGGAGATGGGGGATTGGAACCTACAATAAAGCAAACCGTTAGGCTCGTCGCAGAGATGGGAGGGCCCCTCTGTGTCACACCCCGATATTTCCACGTATTACCGGTGGGCCCGGTGGGGAGTATCGTGACGTAGTTGATATCATCATAGTCAAACAACACAATTTAAATGTACAGCGGAAGCAAAAGATAAATATATTACAATCCGATAAAGAGTAATATCAAGTATTACAAATACGGTTGTAAAAGATCCACAGGCGGATTTGGGAAAATACGTCAGTTTACACTGGTAAATACAATTTAACTGACTCATTTTGAAAACGTTTAAGAAAATTGATTTGAATGCACATGACACAAAACTTTTTATAACTTAAGATAATTATTTATATATAAACTTGTAAGAGAATCACATGTTTCTTATACGTTCAGTAGCCCGGATTGACACCGGGTTAAAGATTAATAGACACACCACATGATATAGTCCCGCGGCGAGTTATTCCCGAAACCGGCGGTTATACCTTATTATTTATATATGCACTGTCGGGTGTACGCCTACACCCCGTGCTTAGGTCGTGGCCATTTCTTAAAATGATGCCAAGGATATCCGGGACATGGTCATTAACCCCCCAAAGGCTTTAAGCAAATAAAACAATTTAAACGGGTCATATCAATAAATTAACCTTCATACGATCAAAAATTCAATGCCCGACCAAGCGGTATTTTATATACCGTACCCCAAGCCCGTATAGGGAAAAATAAGTTAAAAGTATTTACCTGAGTTAAATATAAATTCAATCCCAGCCGTATATCAAATCAGCAAGTACAGATAGCTTTTACTGGGCTCCTAAATCTGGAACGAAGGTTTTTAATAACCTATTAGATTCCTAACGGGTCTTTAATTAAGCCTAAACTTAGACCGGTTAGTTTTAAAAAGAAGATACGGTTCAAAACGCATGATTATGCGAAGACCGAATTAGAATGTGGTTTAGACCCGACAAGCTTGTATACTTGTTTAGTATGGGTAAACTAAACACATTCTGGATTTTGAGATAGAAATGATAAGGTTTGACCCGTTTCGGCTAATTTATGCAAACTAGTTACACAAGCCGATCCGAACGCGAAAAGTGCGTAACGGGTAACCACATGAGTCATGAACAGGTTTCCTAAGTTAATATGCCTTTAATATGTTGTGATATCAGTAGGATACCTTCCATTATGCCCAAACGAATTTAAAACCAATTTATGCCCCGTAGGGGTGTTTTTGTCATTTTAAAGGTTATAAGAGAGGTTAAATAATAATCTGAGGTCCTGGTCTGATATAATCCGTAAAATACTCAATTTAATAAGTTGTATCAGTAGGGTATTACACATATGTGAAATTTATTAATTATAACCAAACTATGCACCGAAGGGGCATTTTGGTAATTTCACTTAAGCTTTAAAGGTCAAAATTAGAATTCTGAGTTTAAAACTTTTGCCTACTATTTAATTATGAAAATTTACTTAAAACATCAGTAGGTATCAAACCTTATATGTTAAAAATAGTTTTAACTTATACTATGCGTTAAAAACGCGTAAAAAGGTGATTTTAAGCGATTTTCGGGTTTTATAAGAAAAGCTGATATTTTTATCATTCCAGAAAGCTTAAAATGTTTTATTTATCATATAAAATCAGTAGCAAAAATTTTGGTATCAAAATGTTATGTAAAACTCATTTTATGGCCAAAAGGGCAAAACCGGCAATTACCGAATCAAAGCTAGAACCCTATGTTATGCTCAGCCTAAAAATAAATAAAAATCTTCAAAAATCCCAAAATATTTTATTATATCAGTGGATAAAAATTTTGGTATCAAAAATTGGGTTTAGATAGGCTTTATGCTAATTATGTCGTTTAATTAATAAAAAGCTTTTCATTTACGCTAATCAGCATAACTCCTAATCTAGACCTCAAACTGATGTCAAATTTTAGGGACAAGTTTATAATTCAGTAATAAATGTTTCTATCCTCTCACATTTTCAAAATCTCGTTTTAAGGTCAAAAGGGCATAATAGTCAATATTTAGGCATATAACGGAAACATGCAAATGAATAGGATTACTAAGGATCCAAGTTGTATAACCTCAGAGGGTTATACTAACCTATAACATGGTCCTAAAGGAATCCTAAGGCATATCTAAACTAAGCTAAATCGGGTCAGAACTGAAAGTCACAGCAAAAGTCTACTTTTGCGACTTTCGGTTCCGAACCGATCCTAAACTTGAAATTGTCGGGTTGAACATGCTTATACATGTTCTTATACAAATTACCAAGTTATACAAGTGTTAAAACAGGTTTCATAGCTTCTATATTGCTAATTATGAATTTATTTGCAAAATAGCTTTCTGTTGACTTTTTATTATTAGGTTTGACCCGACATTTGACCAAGTTAGGGTGATAATCAGTAGGTGCCCTCTTAGGGGTTTATTACCTACATAATTACCAACTTATATCTACTTATAATTTGACTAATGACTGGACCATTAGTGATTAAACACTAAGTCAAACCTTAATTACGATAATCTTGACTTTTGGCCCTTAAACTAATCAAAACTGAAATTAGGAGGTTAAGAACACTTACAAATGGTCCTTAGGACTGAAAAGAACTCCAAGGAGGTTCCAAATGCTCAGGATCCTCAGATTTGAGATTGAGAGCAAGAGGAAATGAATGAACAAGAATAATGGCCAACCAAAGGAACCTCTTTATACTTGAAGGGGAGTTCTTAGGATCATTCCAAGTGTTAAGAGAGGTTCTAAGATCACTCCAGGTGTGAAGACAGGTGTCTAATACCATTAACCAGCTCATGGTTTCGAAAAACAAGTGCCTAAGTGGTTTGTGTGGGCTGCAAGGAAGAAGAAGGGCAGCTGTCCAGAATTTCTGTGATCAGACAGGTATACGAACCGTATGGTCCACTGTATTCGGTCCGTAAGGACCAGGTCTGCACAAGTGAACTTTCATTAGTTGACAGGTTTGGCCCCTACACTTGATAAATGTCATTCTGACATATTTAAGGCCCGATAACCCATTTTTAAGGCTCTAAAATGATACCCAAACATAGGGAACATGAAACATGCTCAAAAATATGCCGGATGTCGGTTCGTTTGGTCGTACGGTCGCGTCATTCGGCTAATTACTACGAAACACGAACGGACGCGAAAAACGATCCAAATTACGCGATGAATGAAATTTTATTAACCCAATCACTAAAATAAAATATTTTAGTGCTTACGTAAATTTTTGGATGTCCGGATATATACAGAATGTAAGATATGCGTGAAAATGCAAACTTGTGCACTTTTTGATACTTTTAGTCCCTACATAACTTAAAAGTTTATTTTTGCGCACGAAACACCTCCAAGCCTATTTCTAAGCTAGGTAAGGGATATTTAGGGTATGTTTAACTTACGATCATATTCCAGAAGGTTCGATACCCTATGGATAGGTATACTTTTGCAGTTTGACGCAAATAGTCCTTTAATCCCACAAAGTAGCGCGAAATGTCGTTTAATGATATCCAAGCCTTCCATGGATCATAATGGGCATTACAAACATAAGTTTAATTATTACTATGCTCTCAATCACTTAAATGGTCACCAAAAGGCGTAGATTCAAAAGTTGACGCTTTAGGTCCCTCTAATGCGCATATCATCACTTAATAGCATCGAAGCCTCATCTAATCCATATTAGGCATTCTTGAGAGTATTATCATACATCACGATGTTTCGGTTTGTTAAAAGGTCGTTCAGAGGTAAGAATTAACATGTTGACGCTTTTAACCCTTCATTGCGCAAACCTTCAATTAATTACGCAAACGGCTACATTTGATCAACAAGTGGCTCAATTGTGAATATGAATACCATACGAGGTTATTCAGAAACTTATTTTAGGTATGTTAACACTTCCAGTCCTTTCATAATCAAAGTTTTTTATTTTCAAAAAATTAGTCCCTTAAATTCAACGTTTGACTTTATTAGGGTTTATTACACGTGTCAATACATCATTGGATGTGATTTTACGAGGTGTTACACTCCGCGACCACCCTCCAGCGTGAGGATAAGTATTGGTGGAGAGAGAAAAAATAGAAAGAGAAAGTAAGGACGAAGGTTCAGAAAATCGTACTTGGCTTTGTACTTGATGGGGTATTTATAATGGTCAACTGAGATGACGTCATTCGTCCAGACGCACTTGTTCGGATGTCCGTCCTCGGTGTCATGGGGCATGGACGTCTTCAAAATGTCCGTCCATAGGTGGACCGGTCCGTTCCTAAGGATAAGCTTCGGATTCGGATATGTATCTTCATCCGGTGACCGGAAATCTGGATTCTGACGCCCTTCTTCAGCCTGGCAAGCACCTCCGAGAAACCCCTTTTCTCATTCACATCATTTCCATGCATACCCCTTTTTCTTGTACAACATTTAAACCACAATCCCCTCTAATGTTCATCCATCTCTCACACTGTTCTACCGATGAGAGAGAAAGAGAGTGTTGAGAGAGAGAGAAGCGAGAAGGAAAGAGGTGCCGCACCGGCGATGGCAGCGCCGGCAATCGCGGCCGCACCGGCAATGGCGGCAGTGAATCGAACCGGTATGTCTAATCTTCATCCTCGTTCCAGATTTATAAGCTATCGGGTCGTTCTTCTTTAAAACTCTGATTGTTTTTACGGTTGAGAAGTGACGGTGTTGAACGGCGACAACGGACGAAGGTCTCTGGAGCTCTGATTCATGACTGTAACGGCGGCAATGTGCACCCTCATTCTTTTGATAGCCCCCGGTCAGTATAAACATATATCCGTCTTTGATAAGTGTGCGTTCTTTGTGGTTTCTCAGTGTGTTACTTGACAACTTGGTGTGGTATGAATAAATTGGAGTTCGATTTAGTGCTATATGAGAATGTAGGAGATATGATGGTTTTGGGTATATGTGTAAATGTTAACTATGTTTGCATATGTACATAAGAATTCAAAAGTTGTTTTGAATGTGAAATAAATACACACACTTTACAGGTGTTAGTGGAAGGCAATGCAAGTTCAAGAACTGTAATTAATTGTATTGAATTTTGTTTGTAGGGAAATGACAATGCTTTTTGTGCTGGTGCAGATATAGTCTCTGTGCGCGATATGATCAAAAAAGTTACAAAACAAACATTATTTTTAATATGTGGTTAGTTTCAATTTCATTAAGAGTCGACATCATCTTGTGCAGGCAATATTGAAGGAAGCAAAGAAATATTTAACACCGGGGGGTAATACGTTTTCTTACAATAAAGCATGGGGGTAATAAGAAAGGATAATATAGTCATTTAACACCGGGGGTAATACGTTTTCTTACAACAAAGCATAGGGAGTAATAAGAAAGGGTAATATAGTTATTTAACACCCTAGTTAACAGAACTGTAAAGTTTTTTAACATCGGGGGGGGGGGTAGTATTGTAGCGTTTTTCAATAGTTGAGGGGTAATACAGCAAGATTTTCATTTTAGGGGATAAGGTTGCCAATCGCATCTAACCTCAGGGGGTAAAACTGTAGTTTTCTCTACTTTTTATCTCAAAAGCCCTGCATCTAATTTCAAAAACATGCAACTTACAACTCCAAATCTCGTCTCTATCATATCTCTCCCACGCCCACCTCGCTTTCGCCGGAACCAATAACACAGCACCACCATTGCCTCCATCATAAATAATCCAAAATCCTGCAATGCACAACTCCAAATCTCGTCTCTATCAGATATTTCCCCATGATCGCCGCCATCGTCGGAACCAGTAACTCAACACCACCATCGCCAAAACTAAGATCTACTCTTCCGACCACCGCTTCCGCCACTAACCACCGTAACCGTAAATGGATTATGTTTTACGGAATAAAGGATTGAATCAAAAATGGGAGATTCACTGAATGCAGTTGATGGTTATTTGGATTTGGAAAGAATATGGAATACAAAGGCGTGTTAGCGGGTGCTGTTAGGGTACACGGTATCGTTGCAGTGAACCCTTCAGGGACTTGTTTTCACTGATCGGTGATCGGTTGCCGGCAATTATTCGGTGAGCGGGGATGGGTTAAATCGGTGTATACTCACTGATGATAGTTGATGAAACACGGAAAAAAAATTTGACCGTTGCCCAATTTTTTTTTACCGTTGCACAAATTTTTGAGCGTTGGAAATTTTTTTTATTTAACCCACATTTTTTAATCATATTTAACACACAACTCTTTCTAAATATCTCTATTTCTACACCCACAAACACCATGGATAAACAGAACAAAGGTGAACCGAAGAAAAAAAGGTTCCGCTAGCCGAGGATCGGATTCAAGAAAAAAGGTTTCGCAAACGAGACTAGGTGATTCTAGAGGTCCGAGTGCACCGGTTCAAACCTCCTACATATATTCATTCTCCAATCTCTCAACCTCAATTTTTTTACCCCCAACCTTCACAACCGACTTTTTATAGCACCCAACCTAATTTTCCACCACAAATATTTTCACACCCAAGCTTCATAACCGACTTCGATCCATTTGCATTTAGGAGCCCGCCAATTCAATCACCAATAGAGAATGTAGAACGCCCACTTCCTATCTACGTTGAAGACCAAGATGTAGAGATTGTCCCCGAAACACAACATTTGGATGTAGATAGTGGCGAGGATGAAGAAGAATATAAGGTTAATGAAGATGATATTGGTGAAGCAAGTGAGCCGAAAGAAAAAGGAGTCAAGGCGGAGCATCAAAGTTGGACGAAAAAACAAGAAGAGACCTTAGCCAAGGCATGTGTTCATTGTTCTTTAAACAAGAAAAAAGGCAACCAACAAAAATGGGATAGTTTTTGGAAAAAAAGTTCTCAAGCATTACAACGAAATGGTCGGCGGAAGTACTCGAACAGTTCATCAAGTACGTTCAAAATGGATCCCTATGTTGACTAAGATAAACTACTTCAACGGCCTTTGGCAACAAGCAGTAACATATTTTTTGAACATTTGATAAATACTTTCCATAACATTGTTTTTGTTTTTTTTATTTTTTTTCTTTATATTTGTTATATATGTAGGATCGTATTCGTGTTAGTGGGTGTGGCGACGTCGAGGTCATGAATAGGGCTTTAAAAGATTTTAAATCAAAATATCCGAGTGGTTTTCATCATATTGAGGCATGGGAGGTTGTTAGTAAACATGAAAAATGGGCACGATAGCATTGTTGGGTGAAGATAGTGGAAGTTCGGGCCAAAAAAGAAAGTCGTCCAATTCGAGTAACTACAATACGGGTACACCAAGAACTGAGTTCACTAGCGATATACCCGACATAAACATAGACCCCTCACCAACAAGACCATGAAAGAAAGATAAGAGGCTCGCAACATCACCAACTAATAGCAAAACGGCTTTGACCGAGAAGCTCGCACAATACACTCTGGTGAAAGAAGAAAAAAAAAACACGGGCGATAGAGTTGTCGAATATAAAAAAGAAACGCGAGGAAGACACCATAGCGTTAGTGGCGGAACAACGCGAGGCGGTGAAACAACTTTTGTATGATCAGGATTTGGAGACGTTTACTAAATACTTTTGTATGATCGGGATTTTAGGTTTATTATGGTTTTAATTTTCTAGTTTTAAGTATGTAATGTGTTTTTTTAATTAAAAATACTTTTATTTAGTTTAAAATATGTTTTATTTATTTATGCATAATTTATAATTTCAAGAAATAAAAAATATATAACTTAAACACCCTAATAGTGATTGACCATTGTCAGTTATTAAGTGCAAAATGGGGAGTGGATCGGAGACTTGATAGGGTTTCACCACAAGGCCTGCTGGTTACAGTAAAAGGAGTGGTGAGCGATGGTTGATGAGGTCCAATTGCCGCCGATTCATCACTCCAACTATTTTTCCTAGTTCATGTTTATATAACATCTACTCATCGATCAGATTACTCACACACACTCTTTCTCTCTTTAATCAGCGGTGGTCAGTGGCGAATCTAGGAATTTTTTTCCCTGAGTTCACTTTTTTAGATGTTCCAATTTCATATGACTAAATATAAAAGTTTCCGGGTCGACTTGACGGTTCGGGTCGGGTAAGGTCCATCACATAATATTATAATAAAAATACGGTATAATGAAAAAAATCTTCATTAGAAATTTAAATAAACACGTAATATAAAATACGACGGTCTTTATGAATAAAATACTACCTACAGTTATTCTCTACGAGTTTTCATCGCTATATACAAATTAACATCACTAAACATAAGTTTCAACACAAAAATTAACATCCTTAAATGGCAAAATTCTAAGTTCAACACAAAAAAAGTTAAAATTTAACATAAAAAAATTCTAAGTATCAACACATTAAAACACAACACACTATTTATTAACATCACTGATATTTATTAAATTTATACTTTTGATAGTAAATTATTTACCATGCTTTATAAAATACTAGCGTTTTAATAAAAAAATTATTTATTGAAATATAGTTATCTATATTTTAACCAGATATCAAGCTAAAGTGTTTTTGCTTATTTTTCTATATAAGTGGGATATGGTGACACTATTTTCCTAGCTAAAATCCATTTGACGTGGCCCCTCTGTGTCTGAAAAATAAAACCTTCTGGTTCTTACATGGCACTTGAGCGTCAATATGGGATTTGCAGTTATCAAAAAGATACTATGGAACCTCAAAAAATGACTAAAATGGAGTTTGAACTCGAGATGTGTAGCACAGAAATGGCTTGTTTTACCACTCGAACAGTAGACACATTTTATTATGGGTTCACCCATAATTCTATATTATATTGTTCCCGTTGTTAGTAACCGTCATTTGGGCTAATTATAGCCGTTCAAAGTCATCAACTTTTAATCTCAGCCGTATAAAGTCTCTAAATTCCTTCTAGAAGCAGCAGTTCACGGCAGTTCAGCACTCTCTCACCCATGATCTTGCGGTTTCCTGCAGTTTATCAAGATGCACCAATCAGAAATGCAGGTTGTAATGCGGTTTAAAATGTGTTCCTTATTTTCAGGGAGTTAGTGGGGTAGTGGACACTTAACTGCATATTTTGCTGGCTATATAATACCAGTTCAGGTAGTGTAATCTTCTGTCTTTTTTTCGCTTTTCCTGTATTCATACAGCAAGACATCTGCAGCAATGGATATCTCGGATGACTTCGTAGACATTTATGAAGCCGATGAGCCTGCAATGAAAGTAAGTAGGAATGTAAATTGTTAGTAACCAAAGCATACAGGAAGATTGAAATGTTAAGAATTCTAAGCTTTTTTTGCAGTTGAGTTCCAATGCAACAACCAAAAAGATTGATATTGAAATGTTTAGCCCAGAGAAAGATTCTTCTATGGTACCTTTTTTATAGTGCATATTTATTTTAGCTATCTAAATGTGGATGGTTTCTAATCGTTTGTGAATTGCACCAAATATTTAGTATTCTAATATATGGTAGCAATTGTAATTTTTTCAGCTGGGTTTTAATGCAATGACACCGAAGAAGAATCAAATATGCATCCCAATGAAAGATTCTCCGAAGGTATCGTTTTAAGTCACAGCTAATGTATAAATATTGTTTTGATATTTAGTCTGATTTGTTAAATTCTATGAGTTTATTGTTTCAGACGGACAGTGGAAGTGTAGAGATCATTTCATATGGACAGTATTTTAGTCCATTCAAATTTGAAATGCATAGGGAGGTTATTGAACAGGTGGTGTGTTTTTTTTTTAAATAAAGTTATAATTGCAGAAGTGTATCATGATTGTTTCACACCTATATGTTTTTTTTAAATGTATTATACTAATGTTTTTAGTTCTTGTAGTTTCAGATCATAGAAAAACAAGCTAAAAGAAAGCATGCGCTCCTAACTTGGAAATGGGATGAGGTCATTGATATTACCCAAAGTGAAGATTCGAATGGTCAGAAAGATGATTTTAAGGCAAAACAAGAAGATGATTTGGAGTCTGAGCTAAGTGATACAGCAGACTCTTTGGATGGTCCATTGAAAAAATCGAAGATTCCACGTATAACTAAAAATTGCAACGATCATGTTGGATGGGTTGAAGTTTAAGTTTACCCAGTTTAAGTCCTGTTTTGTCATGGTCATCTTTTATGTTTTGCCTTTCAAGTCAATGTTTGTTAAGGTTTGTTTGTTCAACTATTTTTAGTTTAAATGTAGTTTCCTCTTTTCAATTGATTTTTCTATGTTTTATATGTTAACTATATTACATATTACATAATGTGTTAACAACAAAATCAACCAATCAGTTAGATTAAGTTTTCCTAACACATAATTGGTATACAATTTTAGTAACACACAAAACAATTTAACGCGTAACAACTTATTGTTTTATTTATAATAAACTATAGCATATATGTTGATGATTAATTGTTTATTTAATAATAAATATTACTGTTATGAAAAAAAAAGGAAGGTGTAAGTAGCGGTTTTCACCAATTCGTATGTGTGTTTATAAAGGTTAAATGTTCTTTTATTTTCAAAATAATTGAAAAAAAAGTCCAGATATGCATATAACTAAAACAGTTATATAAGTAGTTACCTATAATACAAAGAAAAACAAACTAGAAAATTAAGTAGCCAATAATATCCTGTTTCATGTTAACAAATTCCGTGTGACATTTTGTTTTTGTAGTGTGTGTGTTCTCAAACAAGAGGCCTATTTAGGTATTTAAAAAATATTTAGTCCTTTATAGGTTTTTTTTTAAATAATAAATTTTCTATTATTTAGAGCGAAAATACAAAATAGCATTTAGTTATATAAATAACAACGGGAAAAGAATAAGATATTTTGAAAAAAAAAACCTATAAAAAAAAGACGGTTATACTGAATTAATGTCGAAGTCAGCCTTCTTACTCACGTTACCATGATCATCGGGCCACTAAGCCATGATCAAGTAACTACCTTAGGTTTTTAGAAATTAATATAATCGTTCGGTTATGTTAAGTTTATTTCTAAGTCAGTACACTTACCCACTTGTCATGATCCTTGCTCACTAACCCATGATTGAATAACTACCTAAGTTTTACTCAATAAATGAACTGTTTTCATTAAAATTCGGACATGTAGCTCAATATAAGATATCACTAATATCACTAAAATTCGTGTATTACTGTATTTCTAGATTCTAATATCCGTAACTAACGAGTTATGAAAAAGTTGAAGGGATGCCTCTACTCAACCTCTGAGTCGAACACTGAGTTGCCTGACCTTGGTCCTGACTTAATAATGTCAGAGATACTGCCAAGACTTCCAGCAAAATGTGTAGGTCGTGCAAAGAAGGTATGTAAAGAATGGTTGTCATGTATATCGTCGAAGGAGTTTGTCATGATGCACTGTAAACATATGTGTAAGGGGTCTAGACAAAAAATTGTTAGTATTGGACAGGAATCATGCTTTATTTGCAGCACGGGTGTTGATTTAGTCGATGAGAAAACCATGATTACCCTACCGTTTCATGTTCTTCCTTCTGATGTGTGGATTTTATCAAGCTTGAATGGGCTCTTATGTGTTTGTTTACGCAATACGTTTGAAATGTTTATTTGGAATCCGTTGATCCGTAGCTACATCAACATATCTGATTCTAAGTCTTATGGTTTTTTTAAAATCTATTTTGATGTTGTTGGCCTATACATCGATTCCTCTAATGATTACAGAGTTTTACATATAAAACGTGGTCGTTTTACAGTTGATGTTATGGCTTATTCAAGGAGGAGCAGTCATTGGAGGAGAATACAGTTTTTACAAAAAAGGCATTACCATACTAATGGTTATGTGTGGTCGGGGGGGTACTTTTTGTGAGGATGGTTTATATTTTACTGTATTCCAGTTTTGGCTTGCTGGTGATATTGCCATAATTCGATTTGATGTGAATACAGAGACGTTTTTAGAAATAGGATTTCCATATGTTGGCAATCGTGAAACATGCCAGGGGAACTTGGTTAAAATGAATAACAAACTTCACATGTTTGTTAGTCATGGGTTTATAGATATGGCTGTGGATCTATGGCGTTATGAAGGTGAGTATTGGACAAAGGTCATGTCGTTTCCAAAGATCAGTTATATTCCAACGCCAGTTTGGTGCTCAATTACACATGTTAGTTCAGAAGAAAAGTGTTTTGTGATGACAGATTGGGGTGAGGTTTATGAAATAGATTTGAACAAGAAGACATGTGACATTTTCATACCAAGCAATTGGAATCATGCTATACGCACAACAATGTATGTGGAAACTATTGTGCCGGCAAGTCTTCAGTAATACATGTTGTTTGCTAATCTTTTTTTTTCTTTTTGCTTTGAAATGTTTGTTGAATTTTGAAAAAAATCCTTCATCGGATGTCATGTACTTTTTTAGTTAATGTTTGCTTTTTATTCTACTATTTATTTATATATTATTTGTTTATAAAGAATTGCTTATATATTATGTTTAGATAAATATAAAATTATATTTTTAATTGTTATTGTATTCCAATGTCAGTTCACATAAAGGTTTTTAATAAATATGTCTTCATTAGTGGAAAAAATAACTTATATCAAATAGTTTAATATTTTTGTTGATACGTTTAAAAAAGTTTAGCTTTGTTTATAAAAAATTCAAATGAAAACTTAGCTGGTATATAAAACTTATAGGTTTAGTAACTGATTATGCAGTTATTTTAAAAATATTATCAGTTTAGCCCACTTTCCCAATATCCCATGATTTATTAACTGTCTGAATTAATATTAACTTCCATGAGAAAAAATTTGGATACTAGCTCTATAAAATGTAGTTCTATAACCTTACAGTGTCGCTTTCTTTCTTCCAATTTTCTTTACCATAAAAATCATCATATTGAGTAGCTTTGGAGAGCCAGTTGGAGAATTAAGGTATGTTTTCCTAATCTCTTTAGTTTATGTTTTTACTACAAATCGGTTTGTATGTGTGTTTGCTTTTTTAGTTTAAACAATGCAATCAAAACCATTTAGGTGTTTGATATGTGTTCTAATACATGTAGACCGATTTCTTATCAAATGTGAACAATCTACCAGTGTCAGATCAAAACTAAGTACACTTAAGTGTTATATCTAAAACACAGTCTATAACATATATGAAAAACAAGAATTGTGCAAATTATACCCTTAAATTCAAACATTTTTTTATTAAAGCAAACACATAGGCATAATAAGAAGTATGAATCAGTGGTTAGATAGACTTACAGTGCCATAATTTTTTATTAAGACCATGAGTTGCAAGATGCAGAATATGTCCGTAAGCTGATTCAAACTCTCAAGGATAAGCCTAGCTTCTGTCTTTCATATGATCCCTCCTGTTAGCACATTAAAACAGACAAAACCTTACTAATTGATTCAATGATGAAGTCATAAACATAAAAAATAAAACTTACAAAGTGTCTGGCAAGTTTTGAATCCAGCTCAGCCCCCATTTGTTAATGTTCTAGAGCTTATCTAGGCCATGTCTTTAACTCGGTGGTAACATATTCAGGACAACGAAAAATCCTAAGCCCATCAATCTACCGAAACACAGATCTGACATGTTTGCATAACTGAAGCCCTAAATTCCGAATAACTCTATGAATAAGCATAATAACATCAATCCACAACCGTTAATCCTAAAATTGCCGTAATACAGATCTGACATGTTTGAATAACTGAAACCCTAAAATCCGAAGGGTATTTATCGAATATGAAGATCCGCATCCATTAACCCTAATCGATCATCAAAGAAGGTGTTAATCGAATATGAAGAACCCTAATCGAACAAAATAGTATGATGTATAATACGGTAGGGTTTAGAGAGGTAAATACCTTGAAATTTTGAATCGATTGAACTGATGATACGTATGACAGAGAAGAATGGAGTGTACACAAGTATAACCATGGTGAATGGCCATGGAAACTGTTGATGTCGATGAATACGGGATGCAGAGAGGAGCGACTTGGACAAGAAAGAGGGCTGGATTCATCGCATATGTGGCTAGGGTTGAGTTAACTGCCGTTATGTAGTATCCGTTTCTTAATTTGGATTATCCGTGTGCTGTATCCAAACTGGCCCGTCTCATGTTTACCTGATCCGGTTTGATAAATTGATACAAATTCATAGTTTAGTTTGTAAATTGTAATAATTGTTTTATTGTTATTAGTTAACATATTTTTGTTGATTTATTTTTTATTTTTAATATTTTTATTAGTCTATCTTTCATTGTGATAATACATGTTTTATTTTTTAGTTATAATATTATATAAATATTCAAGACTTATTATTAGTATTTATCTTATGTTTGAAGCTTACGATGATTTAATTTATTTTTCTTTGTAAATTGTGTTTTTAGATAAAAGCGGTATGTCGTGCCTTCCATTTTTATTAGTTATGTTGGACATAATTGCAAGACTTCCACCAAAAAATGTCGCTCAATGTAAGCTTGTCTGCAAGGAGTGGTTAGCTTTCATTTTAGAACGTAAGTTTGTAAGGGCTCATTGTCATTACATGCGTGCATCGGCTGATCAAAAATTGTTGATGGTTGGTTGGAAGACTATCGAAGTACATTCCTTGAATTATAAGTCCCCGGGATTTATTTTACCAAGAGATGTTACCCGCCCGTTCTATGTTCATCCGTCTAGAATGTTTTTTTTTTGGCAAGTTTGGATGGTATGTTGTGTGTTTGTCTCCAAAACACTTGTGAGTTGGTTGTTTGGAATCCATTGACGACTAAGGTCAAGAAGTTGGCAAATTCTAATTCGCAAGGTTTCTACAAGGTTGATAGTGATGCTCTAGGTTTTTTTGTTGACTCTTCTGATGATTACAACATTTTACATATTAAACGTAGACGAGGTACATTAACCGTTTACAATTATTCGATGAGGCTAAATTCATGGAGTACTGTACGCTTCCTAAAACACCGCCCGTACCACCATTATACCTACATTTGGTCGCCAGCAACTTTGTGTGGTGGTGGTTTATATTTTGTCCTTACCCAATGCCATGGTCGTTCAGATGGATTGACGGTTATTCGTTTTGATGTGAATTCAAATTCGTTTTCTGAATTATGTTTCCCCAATGTATATGACGATGAAGTTAGTGGAAGTTTAGTTAACATAAACGAGGAGCTTCATATGTATGTTTGTATCGGAAACTACGACTATAGACGAGCATTACAATATTTCTTATGATTTTTTCATATGCTAACACCCCTTATTTTTTGTTTTTTATGGGGTTTGCATGTTTATATTTACCATGTAAACCCTTTAAACCTGTTAGTGCTACTGTTGTTGTGTATGCAGTTGGTAGTTCTAGCAGAAATGTGGTACGATATATGCGTATGCCAAATGAAAATGTGCAACCTTCTCCGATCACTTCAATTTCGGATTCATTTGCGGGTATACGTACCACTCAGGAAAATATATCTTCTAATGCAACAACTGAAGTTAGGCGTAGACGGACGGGCCAAATGGGCTGTCCTCGATTACGTGATCGACCTTCTGATCTAACGTGTGAGGCTACAAGTACTCAAAGACGTTGCAATGGTACGCTTGATTGAGTTCTCGTGTTTGTTATGTGTTTTCACACAATAGCACCCATGATTTTATATTATGTGGGTTAAGCCTTTTAATTTGAATAGTTTTATTGTTATCTTTGCTTTTTTTAGTTGATCGTATCAACAGAGGCGTTGTGCATTATACCAGTAGAACAAATGGAGCTGTACAATCTTCATTAGCTTCAACGGTTTAACAAACATCTGGATGTCTACATTCGAATCAGGTGGAAGTACCTTCCCGTGCAAACGTCTTTCAAGACGAAAACAGACATCGTAAACATCATATTTTTTCTTTTGATACTTCGTATATATGAACACCTTATATGACATTGATAGTGTTTGCTTACACTTTACTTACCTTTTTTAGGGCGATGTCCATCGTATTGGGATTGCGGTGATCCAAACCATGTATGTGTTCATTGTGGAGCTATTCTTTGGTATGAGGAACGAACTCTTAAAAGTTTAACTCCTCGTGTTCCAAGTTTTTCGTTATGTTGTAGTGAAGGAAAGGTTTGCTTGCCATTTCTTCGACGTATTCCTCAAACATTGGGTCGTCTTCTTGATTACAATGGGGAATCACGATCTCGAGTGTTTAGAGAAAACATAAAGCTTTTAAATGCGATGTTTGCATTTACCTCAACCGGTGGGAGAATATCTACGGATTTAAATGATGGTCGTGGGCCTTATACACTCCGTTTGAATGGCCACAACCATCATAATATTGGATCATTGTTGCCTATGCATCCTGATGGACGCCCTATATTTGCTCAATTGTATGTTTATGACACAGAAAATGAGATTGATAATCGCTTTTATGCTTTGCGAAATTGTGTGTCACCAACGTCTGATCAAGTCATCCTACGCACATTGGTGAATGACTTGCTGTTGATGCTTGATGCGAACAATGCATTGGTGCAGGCTTTTAGGATGGCACGTGGAAGGTTTAAGGACAACTCAATGCAACGTCTTACGCTTCGCTTGCTTGGTACGCGAAATAGAAGAGAAGGACAATATTCTTTGCCTACTGTTCCTAAAGTGGTTGCATTGATTCCAGGTGACGGAAATCCTACAGACTCACGTGATATTATTATTGAAGAACGTGGTAGTCGTAGTGCAAAGCGTATATCTGAATTACACCCAAGTTTTATGGCGTTGCAGTATCCTTTGTTGTTTCCGTATGGAGAAGATGGATTCCATCTTAATATTCCTCTATGTAATATATCTGCATCAAGTAGGCGGCAAACGGTTTCATTAAGAGAATATTATTCTTATCGTTTACAACTTAGGAGGAATGAAGGTAAGACACTACACAAATCTGGCCGTTTATTTCAGACGTATGTTGTGGACTGTTATTCAGCTATCCTTGAACATGAGATGAATTGGTTTAAACAAAACCAAAACACTATTCGTTCGGATTTGTATAATGGTTTATATGATCGTATCGCTGATGGTGAAACAAGTTGTCAAGCAGTTGGTCGACGTGTTATCCTGCCAGCAACATTTGCCGGTGGGCCAAGATATATGATTCAACAGTATCAGGATGCAATGGCTGTTTGTCGTTGGGCCGGGGCTCCGGACCTTTTTATTACTATGACATGCAATTCAAAATGGCCGAAAATTACCCGACACATTCAAGCAACAACCCCTGGTATAAGTGCATCCGACCGCCCGGACATTGTTGCCCGTGTTTTCAAAATTAAACTTGATGAACTTATCAAAGACATAAGGAAAAGGAATATTTTTGGACACACGAAAGCAGGTTTGTTACTAGCATTTCCATTGTTTAAATATTATACGATTTTTTTTATTCTTTAGCCAGGTGTCATATTTTGTTTTGCTCTTTTTTGTTTAGTTATCTATACAATCGAGTTTCAGAAACGAGGACTTCCACACTCTCATATTCTGCTTTTTTACAACCTGAAGATAAGATTAATACGGTTGACAATATCGATAAATATATATCTGTTGAGCTTCCTTCGGAGGTGGAAGACCCTATAGCTTTCGGTATTGTTCGTACGCAAATGATGCATGGTCCATGTGGTTTGCTCAACCCTTCAAGTCCTTGTATGCATAACGGTGTATGTAGTAAAGGGTACCCAAAGTATTATAGTGAGGAGACATTTATCCGAAATGATGGTTGGCCGTGTTATAAGAGGCCCAATAATTCAAGAGTTGTTAAAGTTGGTTCTCAAGATATTAAGCTTGATAATCGGTATGTTGTTCCTTATAACCGTGAATTGTTGGTGAAATATGGTTGTCACATTAATGTTGAGTGGTGCAACCAAGGGATGTTAGTCAAGTATCTTTTTACTTATATAAAAAAAGGCCCAGATCGTGCAACTGTGGTTTTGGAAGGTGCTCAAAATAGGACAACGTTTGCGTCCTTATTACATAATGAAAATGAAATTGAGGAATATTTAAATTATCGGTATATATCTTCTATTGAGGCATGTTGGAAGATTTTTTAATTTGAAATGAAGTACCGTGATGTTGCTGTTGAGCGATTACCTTTTCACGAGGAAGGGTGTAATAGAGTGTATTTTCATGATAATGATGAGGTTGAGGAAGTTGCCCAACGTGCTACGGCTAGCATGTCAAAATTTACTGAATGGATGCGTGCAAATGAAAGGTTTCCACATGGTCGTTCTTTGACATATGTAGAGTTTCCATCAAAGTTCACTTGGCATGAAAAGGAGAAGGAGTGGTTGCCACGACATAGGACGGTGTGTATTGGCCGCATTTATTATGTGAGCCCATCGATGGGTGAAAAGTATTACCTCCGTATGTTATTAAATGTTCAACATGGGCCATTAAGCTTTAAAGACATTCGTACAGTTGATGGTGTTGAGCATCCAACTTATATGTCTGCTTGCAACGCGTTGGGTTTGTTAGGAGATGATGTTGAGTGGGTAGATTCAATACGTGAAGCTTCTCAATGGCAGTTGGGGAATCAACTTCGTGATTTATTTGTCTGCATTCTATTGTTTTGTACGGTTAGTGATCAACGGAGGTTATTTTTTTATTGTCTACCTTACTTATCAGATGATATTGCTTACAATCGACGCACAATACTACAGAATGATGATGTGGTATTCACAGATGAAGAGATTCTCAATTATACATTGATTGAGATTGAAAGAGTTTTAATTGGTCATGGTAAAAGTTTATTAGATTTTCCTAATTTGCCTCAAATTGATCGTCAATTGATTGATACTATGGAAAATCGGTTGATTATGGCTGAGCGCACCTTCAATATTGAAGAAGAAATGACGCTTTTTCATGATCTATTTCGTTGATTGAATGCTGAACAAAGGGAGGTGTTTGATTATGTATGTGATTGTGTTGATAGACGGACGGGTGGTGTTGTTTTTGTTTTTGGTAGTGGAGGGACGGGAAAACGTATTTATGGAAGACTCTCATTTCCTGTTTTCGTTCACGTGGCCAAATCGTCTTGTCTGTTGCTTCTTCTGGGATTGCCTCTCTTCTACTACCTGGTGGTCGTACAGCGCATTCGCGTTTTAAGATTCCCTTTGAACTTGATAAGGATTCTTGCTGCTCGATTGATGTTGGGACGGATCTTGCTGGGCTGATTAATGATGCTGCGCTTATAATATGGGATGAGGCACCGCTACAACATCGTTATGCATTTGAAGCGGTTGACCGTACTTTTAGAGATATTTTTCGAAATAATATACCTGGTGCAGACCGTCGAGTATTTGGAGGGAAATGTGTCGCTCTTGGAGGAGATTTTTGACAAATTCTTCCTGTAATTCTGCTTGCTCCGCGTAGTGAGATTGTTGCTTCGGTTGTGAATAAGCAAGGTTGAAGAACTCGCTAGTCGCTAGCGGGTCGGTGAGGTAGGGACTAGCGACTACTCGGGATTACTCGTGATTACTCGGGATTAATCGGATCGGGAATTTTATATGTATATTTTTTTATTTTTATAAATATGTATATATATACTCACACGTCCATATCAATATAATTTCACTAATGTAACTAATGTAACTATTTGTAAGAAAAATCATCAAGTCCACTGAAACTTAGTTATCCATTAACATCAATCAATTAATCGGCCAACTGTAAGTCTGTAACAAACTACAATCAATCGGCCAATTGACCCTCCGGCGGAATCATGTATTTTCTGTTAATCGGTCAAATTCAACATATTATATTGACATTATTTTTTATGGTTTGACCCTCAAATATTTGTGATACGATAAATATTTGTGACTTTATTTATGGTTGAAATGAAAAGAATACTACTTTTTTTCCCGTAGATAGCATGAAGATAAACTTTTTGTTAGTTTCTTTTATTGTTAAATGGGCTTTCAGTACCAATAGTATTGAATGATCTTTTTAAACTATAACAATCAAACGGTCAACTGTAAGTATGTAACAATCAATCGGCCAACTGTGTAAGTCTGAAAATTAGTTATCCATTAAACTATTACCTGTTGGGTTTGAGTATGGAAGAACCGAAGGAAGCAAGGTCCGCCGGAGAAGGAAGCAAGGTCCGCCGGAGAAGGAAGCAGGTCCACCGGAGAAGGAAGCAAGGCCGCCGGAGAAGGAGTCGCTGATGTCTCCGATGTCGCCGGTCACTTTTGTAGAGATTTTAGGGCAAGAATCGTTGTTGTCATCCTGATAATAAAGGAATAAAAGTGATTTACTGATTGTGGGCATAAGAAAATGGGCTAATTTTTCATTTTGGGCCACTTTTGCAATCAATTTAAATGGGCCGACTAGCCCGACTTGGGCCGACTAGCAGCGATTATCACCGGCTTTGACCGACTAGCGATTTTTTCACTGATTAGTGAAAAATTACTCAGTAGAGGTCCGACTAGCGACTAGTCGCCGATTAATCGCCGACTAGTCGCGATTTTTGCAACACTGTGAATAAGTCATCGACTATATGGGGTGCATGTAAGGTGTTTTCTTTAACGATTAATATACGGTTGAATAGTTCAAGTGTTAATGACGATGTTGTAATACAGCATCGAGATTTCAATAAGTGGATTTTAGATATGGGGTCTGGTCGTCTTCCTGCAATTTCGCTAGACGGGGAAGATGAGAGAACTTGGATTAATATACCTCGCGATCTATTGATTCCTGTTTCAGATAATCCTATTGAATCAGTTGTTTCAGATACATTTCCTAATATAGAAGAACGATTCACTGATGTTTCTTACCTACAGGAGCGCTGTATTTTATCATCGACTAACAATGAGGTTGATACGATTAATCTACATGTTCTTGATAAGTTGCCAGGTGACAATCATGAGTTATTTAGTGTCGATTCCATTTGTGCAAGTACAAATAATATTGAATAAATGCAGGCTATGTATCCTACGGAGTTTCTTAATACTTTACAGTTTTCTGGCATACCGAATCACATATTAAAGTTGAAGGTTGGGGCACCAATCATATTGCTACGTAACTTGAATCTCAAGAAAGGATTGTGTAATGGGACCCGTTTAGTGGTTACTCAAATAAGTCGGCGTGTTATTGAGGGCGTTATTATTACGGGTACGCATGTTGGAGAAAGAGCTTTTATTTCTAGAATCGATATGACTCCAACTTCTACATGTTGGCCTTTCCACTTTAAGAGAAGACAGTTTCCTGTGAAACTATGTTTTGCTATGACAATTAATAAAAGTCAGGGCCAAACATTTAAACATGTTTGTGGTTACTTGGTAAAGCCAGTTTTTTCACATGGTCAACTTTATGTGATTGCCTCCCGTGTTACATCTCGAGCTGGTCTACGATTTTATGTTGATAATGATGGCAAGTGTTCTAACCAATTAACAAGGAATGTTGTTTATAAGGAAGTTTTTTATAACTTACCTTTGATGTCAAGTGATGCATTGGTCTGAGTGTTTTGTATGTTGTTATTGAGAAGTGGAATTGCTACCATGTACGCTTCTATAAAGGTAGCATATTATGTCTCTCTTATTTGAACACTTGTATTTAATGTTTACTTAGTTTATATACTGGTTTGGTTGACTAAATATGCCATTTGTAATTACGTTGTTTTGCATGTGGTGTTTATGTGTTTGGTTGTTATATATAGATATATATTTCCTTTACGTATATTTTGTTATTAATATAAGTTTTCCATAACATTTTTTGTTTCCATGTTTTAGGTTCACATAATATAGAATGGGACATCGGTATATTTCAGAGTTGATGCCTGGTATTACTGACCAATGGCAAGTCACTGTAATGGTCACACGTTCTTGGACAACATACATTCCTAGCTCAAATCGTATACTGTCATTTGATGTCATCCTTTCAGATGAACGTGTAAGGCATTTTTTTATTAATTAAAAAAACTATAATATATATGTTTTGTAATGTTGCATGTTTTCCTTGCAGGATTGTTCAATTCATGCAAAAATTCCTTTTCATTTGATGCATCTTTTTACTAATCGTTTGGAGGATGGTTGCGTATATAGGCTATATGGTTTTGAGGTTCTTGTATACGACTCATGATATCGTCCGTTGAAACGTGATTGCTATATTAAGTTTATGCGATGTACGTCAATTAGTCCATCAAGAGTTCAACCGAGCTTATTTAGACGTCATGTTTTTTAGCCGATGCCTTTTAACATGCTTGGATCACGCTTGAAGAATGACATATATCTAACAGGTTTAGTTGTTGTTTTTCTCTTTGCGTCTTCATGTCTATATATAACTATATTTTTTATGTAGATGTTGTGGGTGTTCTTCGTGTGTGGGGTTATCTTGATACTGATTTGCGGTCTTCACAATCAAATAATCGGGAAGTACGACGAATTGTTTTATCCGATGGAAGTGTACATTTTTTAGATTGTTTTTGTGGCGCGTTCTATCTTTTTTATTTATTTATTTTTTTGTTTTGCTTATTTTGGAATGGTTGTGTTTTTATTAAATATAGTGGTAATGATCTCAATGCTTCTATATGGGGCCAACTTGCACTTAAGTAAACTGATGAGGACATGAGGCGTCATGCCACTAATACAGTTGTTGTATTAACATCTTGCAAGGTTCGATTGTTTCAAGGTATGTGTAATGTAATAGATGAAATATTTGTATGTATATTTTTAATATATATACTTGATCCATTGGTGTTTCTTTTTTTTTTTTTTTGTTAGGTGCTCCTTGTGTGATGTCAACAGTTGCATCTCAATTATATATTAACTTGTCATCACCAGTTTGTGATGTCTTCAAGACAATGTATATTATTCCTTGTATTAAATCTTATTTATGTTTCAAAGCATAGTATGTTTTAATGCAAGTTATTTTACGTCCTTTGAAGGTTACCGGTACCTGTTTTATTTAAAGCTAACACACCACAAAATGAAGACGTGCACGTTGTTAGTATTGCTGATATTTATCGATCTATTCAGGCAGGAGTTTGTAAGGTATTGGCTTTTAATCTATCTTATATCTTTTGTTTTTGGTGTAGATCAATTATTTTTAATAACGTTTAACTTGCTTTTGCAATGTTTTTAATTGATACCATATATTTTTTGCTTTACAGGGCACATTTTATAACATCTTTGGTACTATAATTGATGTTGATTTGTTTAATGATTGGAAGTATGTTAAATGTTCTAAATGTCGAAAGAAGGTGCGGTTCATGGATGCTACCTATTATTTTGTATCATGTCAACAAAATGTTCACAATCCACAGATAGCGTAAGTCTTTACACATTGTTGTATTTCTATATTGTTTACTTAATTATATTATTTCGACAGTTTCAAGTTGGTTGTCCGCGTGGTTGATAATGATGTTGAGATGACGTGCATTCTTTTTGATGATGTTGTGATTGCACTTATTGGCATTACTGCGGAGGAGTTGCTTTCTAAAAGTTTGTCTGAGGTTTAAACCAAATATTTCGTTAATATCTTATTTTATATGGATGAATGATTTGGTTTATTTGCTAATGTTTGTCTATGTCAATAATAATGTTATTCTGTTTCTGCAGGGTGTTAATGATCCTTTATGGGCTCACACATATTTGGTTGATTCTTTATGTGCTAGGAGTGTTACATTTCGGATCAAGATTGATGAATATAACTTGGCACCTCACTATTCTTATCGCTTTACTGTGTCAAAGTTCATTAAGGATTATATCGAATCGCATGCGAATAACATTAGTTTATCTACGATTAGTACTTGCACGGATGATATAGATCATGTTTTTGAAGACAATGAAGATGAATGTGCAGAGTTTTTTTCAAGAGTCTCAACTGAAGAAATGGATATGGCTGATGAATTGTTATGGGGACCAATCATTTCATCAGTCTCGTCTAATGAAACACCATTGGTATGTTATTCTTTTTAATCTTCACTTATTGCATTGATTCTAATTTGCTTGATTGCATTGCATTTTTTTCTTTGCAGGTACAGTCGTTTGATTATGAAGCGGATAATGGTTCTATCATTAATACAAGAAAGTCGAATACTGGGGATGTTACAACTGCTACCACATCTGTTGTTGAGTGTTCCAATAAGCGTGATCAACAAGTGAGGCCTAAACGAGCAAGACGAAAGCCAAAGAAATATACTGATTAGATAATATGTGTTTTTATGAATCATTATATATGTTTTTTTTGTTGCTTTTTGTGATAAGACTTTTGTTGCTTTCTATGTTACTTATGTGAACCAGTTGCAAACTAATAAACTTGATTTGGTGCCTGAAGGGGTAAGGTCCCAAAAACCTCATAATAAGTGCTTGGGACCATACCACAACCTCATCTTTAAGCTCTCTTTTTACCTTGCGCGGCCGCGCACTGGTCTCACAAAAGAAAGACTTAAGAAACAAGCAACAGCCAACACTTGCGCACCAAAAGGAAATCATAAGTCCTTGCGCTTTCTTCCACAAGCAAAGGATGAAAATCCTAGATTAAACATTTCCGCTCAATATCCAGACTTGGATATTATTTACCCAAACTTGGGATTTATTTATTCAGCTGATTCCACACGATAAGGAGTCACACCAGATTACAGCAGTAATCTTCTAGAAGAGTTCAATCGTGCACCACTATGACGGTTATAACAGCCTGGACACGTGTCAGCTCCTCAGACGCCCCTGAAATCACAACAATAGCATGAAATTGGAGAGTATCCTCCACTTGATCACTTTCCACGTGGCATATCCCCAGCCATAGATCTACCCAGCTATCCGTGTGCATTCACGTCGGATCAAGAAGCTTAAACGGAAGGAAATGTAACCGCTACGGCGTTAGCATCTTCCGTTAACATTTCAATAACAGATTTTCCCTCCCAAAAACTCCCGGCTATAAATATGAGAATAGCTCAGGTATGAAATTCAAGTTACACACACTTCTCAAATACATCTTCTTCTTCATAACCCATACTTATTCTCACACCGGAGTCGGGTCAAGGAGAGAACCCTTTTCTCCCCTTGGCGAGGCTAACGGTGCTTCTTTTTTGCAGAGTTATCAGAGAAGGAGATTAGTCATAGCGAATCAAACGAGAGAGAACAACCATTTTTATGCAGATCCAAACCCCCTAGATATTACGATCCCGGTCGTTTATCTAGTGTTTCTTCAGTGCCCTATTGATTTGGTGGCCAAAGCCCAAGCGTCAAATACCTTGGACTTGGGTTGGCCCTGTTTGTAACATAGCCCAAGACAATTGACATAGATATTTCAGTTATATATTTTAGACATCCCGAACCAAAATTACGATAACATCGTAATGGGATGTGACTGTTAAAGTTCTACATGCAGTTACAAAAGGAAAGTTGTCCATCAAACATAACAAAAACAAAAACATAAACCATTGAATCCAAAAAAGTTGTCCGAATTGATTTCAACAAACTTCGAAGTAGACCTTATCACCTGCCACGCTTTTTTCTCCCACCAGCTCAAACCTCATCACTTTGTCCTTAGTCATCCCCGCTTCGTCCAGGATATGCTGCCAGTCCGCATACATTATGACATGGTTCTCATCATCCACTTTTCTTGGATCTGTCCTTACACGTAGCGGTACCAGAAACTTAACATGGCCAAATGAAAGCATAGCATTACAGTAGCTATTGATTTGGTGATCCCGAACAAAGTTCCTCGGTATCGTCTGTAAAAATAAATTATTGGTTTTGTTATTCAATCTCCAACATTATAATGAAAATAAAGTATATTAATAGTTAGTTTTTAATTACCAGCATGTGTGTTTCTATGGCATGGTGTTCAAATTTTTTCTGGTAGCTGGGGCGGCTGTTGTGGTGGCGGTGCTTGGTGCGGTTGCATTGATGTGTAGTGGCTGCGTGAAGTCCAATGCCATCTTTGTTAAATATCAGGACATTGAAGTTAAAGTGCTCTTGTGGAGTGCTTCCCATCCATTGAAAGAGCAGTTGGTAGTCCTCTTCAATGTCATTTTCAACACAAAAGGTGGTCCAACCTGACCCCATGAAACCGACAGCTATTCCTTTTTCATTTCCGGGAGGGAAAGCATAACACACATCGACCTTGCAAGTTTGCTTAGGGCCGTGTACTTTAGCAAACAAGTTGTCGATTTTTAAGCGCCTCTCGGACAGCAGCCACAGCAAACCATGCGGTAAATCCTATAATTCATACATTTCAGAAATGTGAGATTAGATTTTATTCAAAACAGAGAATATAAACTAGCAGTTTCTCTTTCAGAAATTAAAGACAATAATATATAAAACAAGGTAGCAAAGTTCTACCTGTTGATGGTATGTTTCTGCTTTAGCTGGTACCAAACAGCCATGAATGTAATCTCTTCCTGAGGAATGCTTTCTAATTTCCAAACCGTCAGTGTTCAAAAGAAGTATCTCAAATTTAAGTTCTTTCAATCTTTTGAAACATAGTTTGTCTATATTCATATGTTTTATAGATTGAAAAAACCTCATCCATTCGGGCCCGTGTAGTGTTTTTCTTCTTCGACCCAAGCTTTCGACTGCAACCTTGTATTTCATTCCCGTATAATCAACAAGTTTGATTATTTCACAGTTTTTGGGAAGCTGGTTGCTCAATATTTTTAGGAGTTCCTATATATACAATATTTTTTTTATTTCAAACACAGATGTTAGGATAAAAATCAAATACTTAAAAGAGATGAAATCAGATTCGGGTTAGGATGTATCTTACCAGTCGGTCTTGCAGGTCGTTGCAATCAGCTACTTTGAGTAGTATTGTAAACTCCATATGAATGTTTACAAAAAATAAAAATCACATACTTAAAAGAGTCGAAATCAGGATTGGGTCAGGTTGGTATGGATGAGTTCGGGTAAAGATGATATTAGAAAAAAAATTAAAAAATGAGCATCACACATCAGCCCGAATGAACAAGGTACTTGAACAAAATTCAAATCATGAACTAATGAAAGTGAACCACAACTAATGTTCGAATCATATACATACAAGCCCTCAAAACTGTTTGAAAAGTTTCTGTTTTTTCAGTTTTTTTAATCAATATTTCAAATTTAAAACTGAACTAAAAATAGTAAAACAATAACATCTCTGGTTGCAAGTTTAGAATGAATCAGGTGTGTTTTTGGTCAAAGTGATCGGTTATTTCATTTTCTTATTTTTATTTTATCCATCTAGACTTATGTGTTTGGGCCAACATTGCCGGGATCAGCCCTAAATATATTTTTGGAAAAACTGAAAACTTTAAAACTTTTAAAAACAATCAAAATTCAGTTGAACATATAGGTGATAACTGCCAATCGGTTTTGGTAACTGTCAAGCGGTTATGGGAAGTATGTATTTCTGATTTAAAACAAAAACAATAGAAACCAAACAGTTTTGAGGTAGTACTTGAAATTAAATGAAATCAAGAAAGCAAAGTGAACATAGTAAAACTTAACTGTTAAATATAGAAGAAAAAAAAAATACATGATTAAGCTTGAACTCTGATCGGCAAGAAGAGTGTAGAAGAAGGTGAATAGTATCACCGTAAATGAGATGGAGAGTACATATGTATTTCTTTGATATTTATTAGGGTTTTAAATTAAATTTCTTTATGGGGTATGTGAAACTGATTTGATGTTTAATAAAATATTAATATAATAGATTTTGTTATTTAAGAGTAAATTTATATGGTTTGTTTATAATTATTAAAGTAATAGATAAAGTTTTGTTAAACAAATAATTTTTAATAGATTTATAGGTAAAGTAATTAATAAAGTAATAGTAAATTTATATGGTTTGTTTATAGTTAATAATGTAATTAATAAAGTAATAGATAAAATTTTGTTAAACAAATAGTTTTTAATAGTTTTATAGGTAACATATGTTTACAATATTTATTGTATTATATTTTAAATAATAAAGGTAGAATAAGTAACTAAAAAAACTAAACTTTCTAAATATGTTTATAATTTTGATTATATTCTATTTTAAATAATAAAGGTATATTAACTAATAGAAAAAAACTAATCTTTCTAAACATTAAACAAATAGTAGGTCTGATTATTACAATTAATCCGTAAAGGTAGAATAACTAACAAAAACTTACCAATGATTCGATTAAATAAAGCCCAAATTGACCGTCCGCTTCGGAATCAAATATTCCTTGGGTTTTAAATGAATCCTTTAACTTATTGTTAAGAAAAATTTGTCCTTTATACTGAATAGATCTTATCTCATGGGAGTTAAAACTATTAGATCATCTTGAATGGTCATTGAAAATATGGGAGCATCCCTGGCTTCCTTCTTATGTGTAATGTCAATAAGATTGAAGTCAAAATAAGATGTGTAAGTTATAAGCATATATATATTTTTAACCATTATTAGTATTGGGTGATGAAATATGTAAAAGAGTTTTTGTAATTACCTTACAGATATGAATGCATTCTTCATATGATTCAGCTTATAATTCCAGTTAGTTCCCATCTCCATGCAAATATTAGTGTGATGAATCCATGATACAACAGTTAGCAACTCATAAAGAAAAACAAATATTAAAATATTATGTCCTAAATCTAATGATCAAAACTCCAAAAAAGAATAAAAACTGTATATGCGGCAAGTTGTAAAAGTTTGTAAATTGAACCCATTTTTTGAAATATTATGTTTTATATAAAGTATAGCAACATTTTTTACTTTATGTTTGCAAAAAAAATGTTTTTATACTGAAATAGAACACCTTAATTATATATGTTGTTTCCCTCCAAGTAATTTGAAAGCCAAAAACTTCCTAAACCGTCGTATCTTTAGTTAAATGAATTAGTGGGCATTGATGTAGTGGCCACGTGTCAGGTTTTTGTGGTGTGTACATGTGTTTTGACAGTATAAGAAGATACTTCCTCCTAAAATCTTATATGTCTAAATCAGCAAGGAACAGAATGGTCAAAATCGTTCTGAAAAAAATACATAATTCCAAGGTATTTTATGTAGTGAACACATGTTTTAGTGTATTGTGTGATGGTAACAATTACTTTTTAACTGTTGACTTGTGTTAATTGGAAGATGGAACCGGTGTACAAGGCTGAGTTGTATGGGCCCAAACTAATTTCGCCGATGCAGTTTATGACTGAGAAGAAAATCCAGGTATGAATCTAGCTTTTTTGTATGTATATTTTCTCTTCTAAGTTAACATGCCGCATTGTATTTGAGTATTCATCCAAACATGTATATTGATAAATTACTTGTCTTTAATGCATGTAAGGTGAAACCAACTTACAAGGCTGAAGAAGATGATAAAAAGGTCTATGTATCAGACAATGTAGACAATGTGATGGAGCAGTTAATCACCAAAGAACTAAAGGATCCAAATCTAGACCTAGAGCTAGAGCAGGAATTTAGTGATGAGGTATTTTGTTGGTGTGTTCATACGTGTGGTCATTATCCCTTGGAGAAGAGAACAAGACAGAAGTAATAGAAAGAACAAACAAAAGGTCGTTATCCCTTGGAGAAGAGAACAAGACAGAAGTAATAGATGTGGATAGTTCTGAAGAAGATAATGGGGAAGAGCATGAGCTTAGTGACACAGCGGATTCCATTGCCTCTTTTAAGAGAAAAAATAAGATTCGTAGGGTATCAATTCAAAGACGAAACCGAGTAGTTCGTGTATATCCTAGCTTGTCTTAAGAATGTTTGTGCTAATTATGTTAGTGTGATCACTGAGTTGTTTATGTTTTGAAGTTTGTTATCCTAAAGTACTTATCTAATTTTTGTTTCTTTTTTGTAAAGTGGCTGAATTTAGGGTTGTTACATTATGTATTGTATTTTTTTTCTTTTCTCATGTTTTGTACTTAATTTGATGTGAACTATAACTCTAAAAAAATTGTTTAAGTATTATATGCTTCATTAAGAAAACATGTTCTCTTTTTTAAATACATTTATATTATTATAGAAGAAATATATTTTTACACTTTAAAAGGAATTGCAACATAATAACCTTTCAAATATTTACAAGTAACAAATGTATGACTACTAAAAGTCAAGTACAAACGTTTTTTCAAATAATCAAGTAAAAGGTATGAATTTAAAAGTAAAGAAGTATATATAAATCAAACCAACATTTGATAAATTGAATACATGTGAATATTATTTTAGTTGTGCCAATATAATTACTAACATGTATACTGGTTGGTACATTTAATATTTAGATTTATATAAAAAGTTGGTAGTCTAATATAGTTAAAAACACAAACTTATAAAATTAACATCTATCCTTAACTTTTATAACTTACGGTAATTTTAAAATTATTAGTTATAAAACTTTAATCTCCACTCACCCACTCTACCAGAAATTTCTCACAAATAACTTCCCATAATCCCACATTCCTATTTTTGAGTTAGTAACTTCCGTTTAGAATAGTATAAATAATTTAATCATTATTCCTTTTGTTATTCAGAATGGATAAAAAAATTAAAATCGTGCTACAAAACGGGGCAAAACCCAACAGTGTTTTAAGTTGTCCCCTTTGCAAGAAGGTCTGTCATAGTGTACAACAGTACTATGCGCATATTGCTTCCAAAGGGCATATTAAAAAGGTAAAAACTTTCGGGTTTTGTTGTTTTTGCTAAATAAATATATTTTGGTAGGTTTTTAAATATAATTTTACATTTATCAGAATGCTGGAGTTGTTACCACTCATGGATTCAAATGTGAGCTTTGTGATGTAACTTGCACGAGTGCTGAAAATCTGAGTACTCATGTTAAAGGTAAAAAAGCATTTGAGAATTGTGCGTGCTGCGGAGGACATGGCAAAAAAAAGATGGGGGGGTGGAGATGGAGAAAGAGGAGGCAGTCGAAAAAAATGATGGAGTTATAGGGGAAGAAGAAAATGATGATAGTGAAGAGAACTGTGTGGTTTATAGTGAAGGAGGTGTTGTGAATGGTAAAACATGTTTAGTATGTGCAGCTTATTGTAGGCCTAAGGTTGTATCATGTTGCAACTCATGTTACAATAACTTCTTGACTTCATTTAGAGTTTAGGTTTACCTTAAGTAATTTGTGTTTCAAGTATGTTTATCATTTGATTTTAAGTTATTTATGCTTTTGAATTATTTTTGTTTCGTTGTTATCTTTGAAGTTAATGTTGTTTTTAAACAGTTGGTTATATGCTATAAGTTAAAATCACACTCACAAATTATACCACCAAAAGAAACAAAACAAACACTCAACAAGCTATCACGAGACAGAGGGTCAGATCAGTGGTTCATCACTCAAGGTGCCACCGCAAACCATGCCAAGGAAGCCACCTACATCGGACAATGCAAATAACTAGACAATAAGAACAAACCAAACAACAAACCCGGATAATGCATTACATAGATTCAAACAAATGTCACAGTTAATGCAACAGGGGATGGCCCACCCTGTGTCCCAGCAACCACCGACCCGACTAGTCCGGCAATACAAGTATGCCTAATGCAAGGAAAGGAAAAAAAAGTCAAGAAAGAAATAATAGTACATGATAGCATGTAAGTCCAAGCAAGTCAGTTCTGTAGCGTTCACTTAGGGCTGCAGGATACTAACAGAAGATTAGTAAAAGAGTATACAATGTTAAGCATAATAATAATATGGTTTACTAAAAGTATGGATATACAAATACATTTCTTATATGTGTATATAAACAAGAAGTTTAATTATTATTATTCTTATTGTTATTATTATCATTCAAATATTTTTCTTATGTTAAGTTAACATATAAGTTTTTTTTTCAATCAGTTCTTAATTTATGGTTGATAAGATTTTTAAGAGTTTTTAAAAAATATGTCTTCATTAGTGTAAAATATAACTTCTATCAAATAGTATAAGCTTTTGTCACAAAGTTTAAAAAAGATCAGTTTCGGTTATAAAAAAATTCAAATAAAAAAATAGCTGGAATATAAAACTTATAGGTTTAGTAACCGATTATGCAGTTAATATAAAGAGATTACTAAGTCAGCCCATTTTCCCACTATCCCATGATTTATTAACTGTCTAAATATAGATTAACTTCCCTGAGAAAAATTCGGATATTAGCTCTATATAATGTAGTTCTATGATTTTAATATATCGCCTTCTTTCTTTCAGTTTTGTTTATCTTAAAAAGCATCATATTGAGTACCTTTGCAGAACCAGTTGGAGAAATAAGGTATGGTTTCCTAATCTCTTTAGATTAGCTTTTATTACAAATAGGTTTGTTTGTGTTTTTGTTTTTATATCTTAAACAATGCAATCAAAAGCATTTAGGTATGTTATATGTGTGTTAATACATGTAGACCATTTTTTCATCAAATGTGTAGAATCTAACAGTCTCAGATCATAACTAACTACAGTAAAATGTTATATAGAAAACACATACTATAACAGTTCTGAACAACAAGAATTGTGTAAATTATACCCTTAAATTCAAACAATTTTGTATTAAAACAAACAAATAGGCATAGTAAGGAGTTTGAATTAGTGGTTAGAGACACTTACAGTGCCATAATATATGATTAAGACCATGGGTTGCAAAATGCAGAATAGGTCTGTAAGATGATTCAGTCTCTTAAGGATAAGTCTAGCTTCTGTCCCTCATTTGAACACTCCTGTTAGCCCATTAAGACAGACAAAATCTTTAATAATTGATACAATAATTTAGTGTTAAACATAAAAACAAAACTTACAAAGAGTCTCCCAAGTATTGGATCCAGCACAGCCACCATTTATCTATGTTCTGGAGCTTATCTAGACCACGTCTTTAACTCCGTGGTAACATATTCACTTCAACGAAAAATCATAAGCCCATCAAACTACCGAAACACAGATCTGTCATATTTCAACAATTGAAAACCTAAAATCCGAAAAGTTTTACTCGAACATGAAGAACCCTAATACCATCGTTCCACAACCGTTAACCCTAAGAAATGCGGAAATACAGGTCGAACATGTGTCAATAGCTGAAACCCTAAAATCCGAAAGGTATTAATCGAATGCGAAGAACCCTAACACCATAGATTCATAACCATTAATCGTAAAAATGCCGAAATACAAATCTGCAGTCATTATCCTGCACATGCGTCCATCAATGAAAGTGTTAATCGAATATGAAGAACCCTAATCGAACAAAATAGTATGATGTATAAGACGCTAGGGTTTAGAGGGGTAAAAACCTTGAAAGTTTGAAACGACTGAAGTGATGATACGTATGACGGAGCTGAATAGAGTGTACACAAGTGTAACCATCGTGAATCGCCATGGAAACTGATGATGAGGATGAACTCGGGATGCAGAGAGAAGCTATTTTGGACAAGAAAGAGGGCTAGATTCATCACATTTGTGGCTAGGGTTGAGTTAACTAGCATTATGTAGTATCCATTTCTTAATTCGGATTATTCGTCTAATATCCGTATTTCTATATCCAACCCGGCCCTTTTCCAATTTGTGTTTAGATTAAACCTGGCCTGTTAAGCGAATATGGCCCAAAACCTCAATTCATTATATAATAACCTGGCCCATTTGTATATATATATAGTTTAGAAATTGCATTTTTTTTAACTTTTAAATTTTATTGATATTTATTAATTTTTTTGTTCTTTGATTTTTTATTCTTTTAATTTGTTATTAGAGATTTTTTTAAATCTTTTATGGTATTTGTATTTGTTTTTTATAGAAGATGGATGAAGATTACACTCTAGCTGATTACTACTTATTTTACTTGATAAAGATGTAAGTTCATTTATTTATTTATTTCGTTTTTTAAGTTTACATACATTATATTTAAGTAACATACTTTATAGTATAGAGAAGAAGAGTTGCAGTAATTGTCCCCGCTAATTTGGTTCACTTATTTGATGGCATGGAACTCGTGGGTCATGTTTTTTCGGTTTCTCATTTTCAAATTGAGAATTTCAAGTATAAAGACTATCCAACATACAAAAGCTACGTATTAATCTATGGTCGTATCAAAATAGTTATAAATGAATGCACAAAATTTACTCCGTGTATACGTGAGGTTTCAAAGGGTTTTCCCTTGTATCCACTGGTGCCGTGCTTTAATGTTCTGAAAGACTACAAGGGTTTTCACAAACATATTGTTGGTATACATAAATTCTTTCTTTTTTTTGGGTTTGTTATATATATATATATATATTTATGTGTGTGTGTCTGAAAAGTCTAACATGTTGTTGCCTTTATTGTAGATGTTGTAGGAAAAATCATCAATGGGAAAAGAATAAAGCATATGTTTACTTTTAAGATTAATTTGCAAGATGCTACGTAAGCCACGTTTTTATTATTAATGACCTTAATGTTTTAAGTAACCCGCATATATATACATATATTTTTAATATAATGTGTTTGATTATTTTACAGTGGTCACGTTATAAAGTTGCGTCTAGACACATCGAGGCATATAAATATTGTACGAACATATCGTGCAATATCCAGTAAATCTATCATATACGTCTCTCAACTCAAGTTGGTCTATACGTCGTCAAGTATGTTATAGGCTTAATACGTATTTCTTATATATTTTAATTTTTTAAATGACCTATGAACATAATTTGTAACACATGTCTACTTTTTTCAGTTAATATGTTGAAGGATACGGAGTTTACTAAAATGGTTATTGAACCAGATGTGCATGAGGCACACTTGCTTAGAACTATGCAACATTAAAATTATTGTTCATGTTATTTAATGTTTTGGATTACTTAGAATGTGGTACTTAATATGTTTTGTTTATTCATTTGTTTACCTTTTTTGTTGAAATTTTTAAAATGTTTTCCAGTTTAAGTTACTAATCTTATCTATTACTGTCGTGATGTAGATTTAACTTTATGAACGAATGACATTATATAGGTAATTTTATTCAAAATCCTGTGCTAACAATAATTATACTAATATTACTTCCAGTGAGAAATGAGTACGAACAATCTACAATCATGCAAAAGAAAAATGTTTCTACATGGCCATGGATGACAAAGTACTTCTATTGATGATCTTGGTCTTGACATACTTGTGTATGAGATATTAATAAGGCTTCCTGCAAAGGGTGTGGGTCGGTCAAAGTGTGTATGCAAGGAATGGCTATCTCTTCTATCGACACGTCATTTTGCTATGATGCATTGTCGTCACATATCTACATCCTATAACCAGAAATTTATAGTAATTGGTTCGCGGTTATGTTCTGTATTCCCCCTTTCGTGTGAAGATTCAGGTCCATTATTAAACACCAGAATGTTACTTCCATTTGAAGCCCCTTGGAATAAAGTAAATATTCTAACAAGTTTTGAAGGATTGTTATGTGTTTGTTTTCGTAATACTGGCAAATTGGTTATTTGGAATCCATTAACTCATGCATTTAAAGAGGTGTCCAGCTCAAATAGTCGTGGTTTATATAAACCTAAGTCAGATGCAATTGGGTTGTATGTGGATAAGACGGATGATTACAAGCTTTTACACATAAAGCGTAGGCGTGGTAGAATGTGGGTTCATGTATATTCAAGTATGTTTGACTCGTGGCACAAAATCACTTTTGCAAATAAACTTCGTTGCTGGCGTGGAGAGCCTATTTGGTCTAATGGAACTTTTTGCAAAGGTGTTTTATATTTTTGGTTAACTGTTTTATTGAGAATAAGGGTGTTATGTTGTTTGGCTTTGATGTGGAATCAGAGAGATTTAAGTTGAAAACCTTTCCAAGAATTCCACATGCTGACTATGATGGAAATTTAGTTGTTGTTCATAAAGAGCTTCATATGTTTGTTACTCATGGGCTTCCTAATTGGATGGTTGATTTGTGGAGGATGGAAGGTGAAAGTTGGGTGAAATTATGGGTTTTCCTTCGCATACAGCCTATTATTTTATCATGCTCTATTACACATATTACAAGTACTGGCAGGTTTCTTGTGGTATCAAATGATGGAGTTGCTAATGAAATTGACACGACAAAGAAAGGGGATGATTGTTACTTACCTTTAGTTTGGTTTCATGGGTTACAAGGAGCAATATATACCGAGACTCTTACTTCACCAGATTTTTATTTCCATTAAGTATGCTCTTTTGTTTTGTTCCTTTTAATGTTTCGTTGTTTGTTTAGTGACATTATAAATATGTTTTATTGTTTTGTTTATTATGTTCTATGAGTTTTATGTTATTATGCCGTTAGGGTACCCGGCCTACGGACGGGTCCTCAACTAGTTTATTTATAGGTTCCTACTGTTTTTTCTATATAGATATTCGCTAAAAATTACAAACCGACTGATTCCTAGGAACCCGTTATTTAACATCGATACGCCGCTGGCGGTGGTGGTTGCAGATCTGTGGTTGGTGACACTTTTTGGTGGTTGATGGGGCTACGGTGGTAGTGGATGATGGGTGGTTGCAGGAGATGGTGGATGGTTAATGGTGGTTAGGGGTGTGCACGGTTCGGTTCGGTTCGGTTTTTTTGTAAAATAAAAACCGAAACCGTAATGTCGGTTTTTGGGTTTTAAAAACCGTTCGGTTTCGGTTTTTTTCGGTTTCGGTTTTTCTGTTTTTACGTCGGTTCGGTTTTTCGGTTATTTCGGTTTTTGGAACAAAATTATGTAAGATTCAAAAAATAAAAAGTATAATTTATATTATAACAATCTTTTTATAAGTTTATATTTAAGTTATTATAGTTCACCTCTTTAATTAGTATTGTTTACATAAACCTAACCTTCTAATATATTTTTATGTTTCTTCAAAGTTTTATTAAATTTAATTTTTATATTAAATTTTGTTATATCTTATAGGTAATAATAAATCATTTCAATTATAATGTTTTTATTATAAACATTTTACATTCAAGAATAAAATTAACATTTTCTACTAGCATTGGGTTAAACACTTAAACAATTTAAACTTAAACATAAAAATATATGGATTGTAACTTATCGGTTCGGTTCGGTTTTTTTCGGTTATTGAAAACGTTTATCCGAAAACCGAACCGAAATTTTCGGTTATTAAAAATCCGAAAACCGAACCGTCGGTTTTTGTTTCGGTTCGGTTATTTCGGTTATTCGGTTACGGTTCGGTTATTTCGGTTTTCTTGCTCACCCCTAATGGTGGTTGTTGGTGGCAGGATGGTGATGGATTAGCATTTAATTAACTATTAAAAACTACTTCCCATATTGGAACAACACTCATGTTCACTCTTTCCATGATAATGACATTAAATTGGATATCTGATCAGAAGTAAAAATTAGGACACAACAGGTTTACTTGATGTTGCATTGTTATCAAAATTGCTAAGGTTATCAAACACCAAGGACACAACTTATCACTCTTTTCTTATCATTAAAAACCTTTGCAACAAAGAAGTTCCTTGACTCTTGTTTGAAACATTACTTCCTCTATGTGATTACTTTAGAGAAATTCTAAAAAAAATGTTGTTTTAAATGATGGTAAAGGATCTCTTCTAAGAGATTTGATCAAACTTGTTTATATGAATCATCCAATCCCACTAATATTGCACAAGTTTAATTGATTAACTAAAATCGGGTTTTTTTTTTTGAACAACCAACGACAACATTTTGTATGACGTGTAGAAGAGAGCAATTTTACTAATACATCAAATTGTTTCCATGTTGTGTTCATAAGACTTTAAAACTGAAATCCGGATTTGACTCATTAAATTGATTTTTTGATGTAGATTAAAGATAGTAGGCCCATCTATCTTAGGGGAGGCGGGGTGGGGAAAAACTTTCCCGTGATAAACATGTTCCACGAGTGATGGAAGGCAACAAACCATCGCCACCATGCAACTTTAACGAGTGATGGAAGGATTCCATGATATATTTCACGCGTTATGGGCTATGATGTGATAATTGGATGTGAGGGGGTGTGAGGGTTTATTGTTGGGTGTTGTGAGTGATGACCATTGCCACTAAAAAAAGGTTGTGAGTGATGGAATAATGGTTGATGACATGGCGGAACTTGATTGGATGTTGTGAGTGATGGAATTTTTGCAAGTGATAACCACCCCCTCCCCTCTTATCGTATGTTTCTTTTAACTTTGGCCAAATGATTAATCCGTACTTAGAAACACTTTACCTAAGAATAAGGAACTAAACATATATATCACCAATAAATAACAGCAACATATAAAATACACCAATAGCAGATTACATATTGTACTATCCCATCGTCAAATGCCTAAGCTAAGCCTTAATTAAGTGATGACTGAAACTTCAAAGCATGGGATATATAGAAGACTTACATATGTCTGCAACAAGCCACAAGGAATACAGGGACTTACAATGATATTTTATGAGTGACAGATGACATACAAGAACTAACTTAGAGAATCTACTCGAATAGACAACAACTATAATCGATCGAGAGAGATCACTTGAGTTATGATACCATGTCAAAATTAACACTCCTTAAATATTTATTATAAGAACGTTTTATCAGAGGAAATACAAAACGAATCAAATCTGAACTCTAAACATTCGCATAAACACTAAAAACGACGAGAACAACTGAAGCTATCAAGCCTAGTAATCTAGACAACTTATCTGTAAAAACAAGAAACACTAACACGATGTGAGATCAACAATACATATTGGAATGAAACCCTAGAAGTGCGATCGTATTTTTTTTAGAAAAAATGAAAAGTTGTCCCTATCAATCTTTTTAGGGAAAATAACAAAACTAGCCATTGACCATACCCTCTTTCAAAACTAGCCAACTCAAGTGCTTTTGGAGTGATGTTTCAAGCACCTGAAGCATCTTTAAGAATTGATTTCCGGGATTGTTAAATACTTTGTGAAAGAGCTGATAAGAATTGATTTCCGGCGAGTTTCATGCTTCCTTTAATCTCCGGCGATTGTTAAATACTTTTGAAAACGTCACGTGTCCATTTTTTATTGGGTTTCAGCGACGTCACTCCAAAGACGCTTCCGGTGCTTGAAACGTCACTCGAAAGACGCATGAGATGGCTAGTTTTGAAAGAGGGTATGGTCAATCACTAGTTTTGTTATTTTCCCTTTTAACTCCTATTTATATAGCCAGCCAAGAATTAGAAACAAGCCCATCCAACCCTCTAGAAAGTCCAAAATAACCAACAGCCCCCTTAGCAAATTTCCTTAATCATGTTATCTATTGGACTTGAACCCAATACCTCAAATAGACATTCCCTAAAATATTTCCCTTTGTTAATGGACCACCAACCCCACTGGACTGGCAACTTGTAATACGGTTGGTCATCAGTTCTCCATTATAGTAAATGTCCGTTTCGGTTTTGAAAAAAAAAAAAAAAAAAAACATGAAAGACCAACCTAAATTCCACTTGGCCTACTGTTGACTGTTTGACCTAATAGCCCACCCACGACAAAATCAAATTCGTCAGTCAAATTTTATTTGTTCACTATTAAAAATGTTTGCTTCAAGAATACAACGAATCATTCACGGTTTAATCATGCATATCACGATTGAAGAATTAATTTGCTTCAGGTATACAACCAACATATCATGGTTTCGAATACGATTCACCACATAATGTGAGGCATATACTTCATCGTTGCTAATCCTTATCATATTGTGTTTTTTTTTCCTGCACTATATTTATTTGGTGTTTTTTTTTTTTGCTGATTTTTCATTGAAAGTCACAACCCTTGGGCATTATCCGTCATGTGGCGGTCCAGTCAGCAATGGGGCATTATGGGGCGTTTTTCTAAAATAGGTGTAGTGGGGATGTGGGCATTATGTTAAAATGGGTGTAAAAAATTAAACAAATAAAAAACCATTAAAAAAATGATTGGCTAAAGAAAAAGATGGTTACATGTGATTGGGCCAACAATTACTTCAAAATGGGGCAAGAGCGTTGTTTAAAAAACGCTTTTCAAACTTTTTGAGCAAAAACGCCCCGGGGGCCGGTGGGTGTGGCGTGGTGGGGCGTTGTTTTATAAAAAAACGCCCAAATAATTGATGACTACGGGTGGTCAAAGAGTGTGGTTGGTGCCATATTTAGGGTATGTGGTTGCCCCAAGTTATCAAACTTTGATTTGATGGTAATCAACTAAAAAGCATTATGGATATCGGCATAATATCATCCCATCATGTAAACGCAACGTAACAATGGTGATTCTCATCAGTGTAATGAACGCATCACACATTATGTGCCTATAAAAACCAAGGGCCCATATCAGTTTATATTAAAGTTCTTTTGAAGAAGAAATATTTGGCCAGTTTGATCATACTCATTAGTCATTAGGTCACAGTAGAGTGGAACCCAACTGCAACCTGTATGAGACTGTCATGAAGGAATTTTGTTAAAAATTTTGGTTTGGTGGCTTTTGTGTCTATTTGTGGTAGCTTCAATGTAAAATGTTATATCAAACTTATTACCTATGAAAAGGACATGAAATGGAGATGGAATTGCATAAGAATGTTAAAAAAAATAACAATTTAAACTCATTAAATATAAAGATCCACCACGAAGCAAGAGTCCCCACTAGTAATAATAACGATGCTCTTGTTACTCATAGGAAACGTTTAATACAATACCAGATACAAAAGAATTACCAATAAGATAAAATAATGCTACATACCCTTATAAGATTAATACCAAAGTCTTCAGCGAGTCAAGTATTCTACTATGAGCTTGATTGCAACAATGAACAAACGAATTTGTTGACGGTTGTGACTGAGTTGAACACGAATGCCTTAAAACACATTTTGTGTCTCCTCATGAACACATTTGTCTTCTACAATACAACAGGCAAAACAGTGTGTATAGCTGGAGATGGCTCACGCGCCCGAAGTTACACCGGGTTAAGGTGTTTCGATATAAATTAAAAAAGGATGAAGTTAGTGATGGTGAAAAAATTAGAGATTGATCCTCTCTAAATTCTACGAAACTTGTTGAAAAATGATTACTCTAGATCATCTTGCTTTTGCTCTCTTTTCTTTTCTTTTCTTTTCTTTTCTTGAAAATTTAAGCATAATATTCCTTTTATAATCAAACAAAAACTTCAAATTTGATTTTCTTTACTTAAACACAGTAATAACAAATTTATGAGTCAAATAAAACTTTGAGCAAAGTACACGGATGGTTCTTGTGGTTTACCAAAATTTTGGATTTTGTCCCTAGCTATCCAAAAGTACACAGATGGTCTCTGTGGTTTGCATTTCGTAACGCATTTAGTCCATAGCCAACAAATTTAAAGGTGTCCAAGTTTGGGACTAAACGCGTTACAAAGTGCCAACCACAGGGACCATCCATGTACTTTTGGAAAAATCTGGGGACTAAATGTGTTACAAAGTGCAAACCATAGGGACCATTTATGTACTTTTGGAAAACTAAGGACTAAATTCAAATTTTTGGTAAATCACAGGGACCATCCGTGTACTCTACTCTAAAACTTTTATTTGATTCATAAAATGTAATGTCAATTAAAAAAAAAATATTTAAATACTAGCATGAGACCCGCGCATTGCGACGGGTGGGAACCTGGTTTGTTTTGGTGCACTCCCTACAGCAAACAAAAGAGAGAAACAAAAAATACAGTCGTAATATGTCTAAAACGTGTTGAGTTCAATTTTTTTTTTTTTTTTGTTATTTAAGTTAAACATTATCACAATATTATAAAAATTGTATTTAGTAATAATAAGTTTTAATAAATACATTGTAGTTTTTGTATAATAGACAACTATATTGAAACAGATGGTTAAAGTAGCATTGAACACGTAATCTCAAGATATTTTTGTAAGGTATAAAAACGAGTTAACGCTTCCCGCGCGTTTCTGCGGGAAGTTAACAAATAAATTATAAGTGGTTTTTTTCAAATGCATTTTTTCACTTAACTTTGAGGATTAAAACTTAAAATGTAGCATATCAAAAATAAGACCCATACATCTTCTAGTGAAGTTTCTAACTAATCATTGACTCCGATTTTATAAAAAAGTCAATGATCTCATCATGGATTGTAGAAGAACAATCCCATTTTCTTCTTCTGTGTTGTGTTAAATTCATTGTTTTCTTCATTTCAACAAAGCCAAATGAGTAAGCGTTCTATCTTCGACGGATTTATTATGTATATAACTTACGGCATAGATCTGGATCGTCGTAACGCAATATTACTTTGTACATGCAAGTCTAATAAAAGAAACATAACGATAAACATGGTAACGGCATAGATTTGGATCGTCGAATCGGAATTTGTAACTATATGTTTACGCGTTGTGGAGCTTCGTTACATTGCTACACGCAACATCAAGTTGATACAAATATCAATAAAAATCTGCAATTTCATGAAAAGCCAAATTTATGGTAACAAATAGATCTTGAAATGAAATTTCATAATCCATAAATAACATAACATACTAAGATGAAGACATATTTTGAAAATGAAGAACAAATCTTTGAAACGTTTACAATCATGAATCACCAAGCATATACCAATTTTAAAATCATGAGCAACGGTGAGAATTTAGAGACATTTGTTTCCAAGTTTGCCTTCAAAATTTCAACAATTTGGGTAAAATACTCCCTGCCAATCTTTGGAATTATTTTCTGGGTTATACTATGTCAAACAAATAATGGAATTTGAAAGTTAATAATTGATGCGGATTGAATTGAAACGAATCTTTTGTAATATATATTACTTGCGGTAGTTAATTTCCCCAGAAACATGGATTTGATGACGGGGTGGATAAAAAGAAAAACTACATGGAAGTTGAAGAGAGCACTTAATATGTAAAAGAGAAAGGGATTTATTTGGTTTAAGAAAATGGAAGGTGAAGGGGTAAGGTCCCAAAAACCTCATAAAAAGGATTTGAGACCATACCACAAACCAACCTTTTTAGCCGTTCGACCTTGCGCGGCCGCGCATTGGTCTTGCAAAGAAGAAGAAGTCAGCGATTCATAATCGCGCGCCCAAAGGAAAACATAAATCCTTGCGCCTTCTCTCATTTAACAAAGGATTAAAATCCTTTGTTCAATACCTCCGCCTAAATATCCAGACTTGGATATTATTTTACCCAGACTTGGGATTTATTTGTCTGTGTCCACACAGCAAGGTGTCACACCAGATTACAGCAGTAATCTTCTAGAAAGAAATACAATCGTGTACCACCCAGACGGTTATAACCGTCTGGATACGTGTCATCACCACAAGCAACCCTGGAATCACAACGAAGGCATGCAATTGAAGAGTAATCTCCACTTAATCACTTTCCACGTGGCAATCCCCCAGCCATAGATCAAACCACGATCCGTGTGCATTCACATCGGATCGAGACAACTTAACGAAGGATCAAAGAACTTAACGGGAGAAAAGATAACCGCTACGGCGTTAGCATCTTCCGTCATCTTTTCAATAACAGGTTTTCCCTCCCAAACTCCCGGTTATAAATATGAGAACTGTTCAGGTATAAACTCAGATCACACTCACTTCTCAAATACTTATTTTCTCCATTACCAATACTTATTCTCACGCCGGAGTCGGGTCAAGGAGAGAACCCTCTTCTCCCCTTGACGAGGCTAACGGTGTTCTTTTTTGCAGAACCACCGGAGAAGAAATCCCGTTGCAACTGAATCAACCGAGAGAGAGCTAACCCTTTTATGCGGATTCAAACCCCCTAACTATCTCGGTTCCGACCATTTAGTTAGTGTTTCTTCATTGGCGCCCACCGTTTTCTCAGTTTTTCTAGTTTCTATCTCGTTTCGATTCAGTTCATTCCGTTTTCTGTTTTTTGCACATGGCAGAAAATTCGTCATCTCACCGACAACCTGGTCCTCGACCAAACGTCGGGAACAATTTACCAGTGGAAGGGATCGTAGAAGAGGCCTCGGACGATAATGAGGTTCAATCCAATCGAGCAAATGATCCTGTTACTCCAGGAATGTTACCAGCAAACCCTTCACAATCAATCTTACCACCAGGAGAAACTCCGATATCATGGTATGTCCGGTCCCAAGGGGCATTAAACGCAGTATACACACAATTGTGTGCTCAAACTGCTCCTGTAACCCAATCACGGAGGCCGGGATCTAGAGCTCATGCCTCTCAGCGAGAAGAGTCAACTTATGACGATACAGGCAGTTACCAGAGACAACACCATGGTGAACCACACCCTCGTCGAAGACAATCGGTTCATGATAGGTTGGGTTCCCAACGGGACGCTCACACTGATGAATCCGATCAAACATATCGTTTGAGTGCAAACACCAGCGTATTCAACAGACTGCAGCCAAACTATAACAAATGCAGGCCTCGGGCGATCTATAATCCTGAAGCAGAGCATAACTATGACTTAGTTTATCGCCCTGATGAAGCGGCAGAAAACTCGAAGTTCATACTGGAGATAGCTCTGGCTCCATTGGAGAGGGCCAAATTACCATCTAACGTTGGGAAATTCAATGGGTTAACTGACCCCGATGATCATCTAAGAGTATTCACCAGCGCAGGGTTGGTTGGCGGTTGGACTCTTCCGCTATGGTGTCATTTGTTTGTGCAAACACTAACCGGCCCAGCGCGAATCTGGTTTGATAACCTACCAACAGGACAGATCGAGTCGTGGAAGGATCTGCGGAGAAAGTTTTTAACACACTTCAGCCAACAAAGGCGGTCAAAACGTGATACATCCGACGTCATGAACATCTGGCGCCGCGATGATGAGAATCTGGAAGATTTTATTACCAGATACAATAAAGAAGTGTTAGAAATTGGAGGTGTTAACGAACAGCTAATCCGTGCTCAGTTCAAGTACGCGGTTAGATGTGACGACATGGTCAAGGTATTATCGGGAACAGAGGGCCTTCCCACGAGTTGGGAAAAGATAATGGCGGCGGCCAAGGTTTATGCACAGACCGAGAAAAACCTTACTACAAACAGGCCACCACCACCACACAACAGGCCCGCAGATTTAAGCGCAACTGGTGAAAGAAGGTATAAAAAATCATGGCGCGAGGCATCAGGAAGTCGTTCCTCCGAAGATACCCGCACAACAATCAACAAGCTCTCTGCGCAAAGAGAGAACAAGCACGAAAATAGGGAGAGGCAGTGGACTCCCCTAACAAAAACCCCGGCGGAGGTTCTAAGTACTGAGGACCACCAATTCAAACCTCCGATTCCGATGAAGAGTAAACGTGGTCAAGACCCGACGCAATACTGCGAATATCATAAGGATAACGGGCACACCACGAACAACTGCATATCTCTGCGCACGGAAATAGAGAAGGCCCTCAAAAATGGAGAACTTACGCATTTGCTCCAGAATATGCGCAAGGAGATTAAGCAGATTACCCGGGGAGAAGAAAGCTCAAGCAAACGGGCTAAAACTTAAAGGACTCTATAAGTTTTCCGCAGAAAAGACATGACTTATCAAAAGCGGCGGAACTATCAGGGAGTAAGTTAAGTTCCATTTAATTATCCGAAAAACTTTGTAATGCCTCTGAGCACTATCCATGAATAAAATTACAAAGTTTCTATTATTTTTGTGTTTACAAAGTGCATGCAATTTCTTTTTAGTAAGTGCAAAAACATTATGGTAGTATAACACAAAGCTCCATGCGCGGTCAGTGATCACGTCACAAACGGCCATAAACTCACACATGAGCTTCATACCAACTTTATTCGCCTTACTCAAAGCAAAAGTAATTGTACTCATGCAAAATATTGTAAAGACATTTAACAAAACAAATAGAAACATACTATTTTGGCGTACAAATACGTCCTAAAGAGTTTAGACACAGCAGTGTTTAAAATCCTTGCGCAACAGCGCACCGTCAGAACAAGGATCAACATCCTACATAAAAAAATTGTTCAATACAATTTCATTCTACTCTAAATCTTCACCCTCATCCGGAAAGATTTCTTTGAGTTGCGCCACATGATCATCCGATTGCAGTGCCACATTTATCAACTCCATAACTGGAAGTTGCAAATTATTAAATTCCGTCTTCATGGAAGCAAGCACGGCGGCAGTATTTACGCCAAAGGTAGCAGACTTGCTATCATCCCAGTCCACCTTCAGCGCTATTCACATGTTGGGAACATTCTGCGTAACCTTGTGCGTACCCATCTCGCCGTGCAGCAACCATCAAATTAGCAACAGTTTTATCCAGTTCTTCAGAGTTTAACACAGATTCAGCAACCTATGAAATCAAGCAAAAATAAGCATCAAGAAAAGCGCATACATGAAAAAAAAAAAAAAAAAAAAGAGAAGAAAGAATCTTACACAAGCAATCCCGCGATCTTTCAACCAGGCCATATCATTCTTTAAAGGTTCAAGCTCGCTTTCCGCTGAAACCCGTGCCATTTCTGAATTCTCCAGTTTCTCTTCAACCTCAGTCAAACGGCGGGAGGTTTCAGTATTCTCAGAACGCGCAAGCTCCAGATCCTTCTTCAATTGTTCCTGGTCAGAAACCAAAGCGGTAAGTTCCTCTAATTCTTTATCTCTAACGGCAAGAGTAGCTAAAGCTTGTACCTCCCGTTGCTCACTTCGTTCCCTATGAGAGCGCGCCTCCATCAACATAGCTTCCGTATCAGCTTTTTCTTTCTTCAATCTTTCTACCTCCGCATCTTGATTCTTCAGATTTTCAACCTCAGCCTTGAGGTTATTTATGATATTGCGGAGGTTTGCCTTCTCGGCATTATTTTTCTCACAAATTCTCCTCCAATTTTTGCGCTCCTCAGATAAAAGTGCAGCTTCAGCTTCAGCTTTTCTTTTCCAACCAGAAACTGACCATTCCTCAGTCTTGCGCTCAGCTTCAAACTTAGCTTGCTCAGCCTCTAATTTAGCCTTCAACTGAGCCACATGTTTTTCATCTTTAGCAAACTCCCTTTGTGATGCTACAAAAGATACCCGCTCTTTATGCATGCTATACCACTCACGCACTATACGGTGAGTAGTAGAAACATGAGAAGCAGTTTCTGCAAGATAAGACTGATAGGTCTGTTCATAAGGCTGATTTTCCTGAAATTTAATCTCGCCAGGCGGAAGTATCCCCTGCAACCAATCTTGGCATACACGCCAATCCGAGAAGGTATCTCCTTTCTTCACATTCCAAACAGGAACATGAGGATCAGCAGCATCTTTCTCCGCATACGTCCGGTAATAATACTCTCCCAGGGTTTCTTCTGGACGAATTGGAGATTGCTTCTCAACACCAGCAGATGAACCTGCCCCCTCAGTGGCGGCCTTCTCAGTATGTTCAGGTATAGTTTCAGAAGGTCTAGGGGGAGAAGATTGAATTTTTTCAGCAGTTTCCTTTTCCGGTGTCGGTGGATTATCAACATCATTTACCACACCCGGCTCAACAATCTGTTCAGTCTCTGTATTAGCACCAACAGGCTCCTCAGCCTCAATAGTTTTCTCAACACCTTCCCCAGCTATCTCTGAAGACTCTAACGGGTCTGCAACGGCAGCGCGTGGCGGGGAAGGGGGAAGTTCTTTATCAACCACAGTTGGTACATCTACAGGAACAGGAGAAACAGGAATTTCTGGACAAACAAAAGTCTGTAAAAATCCTATCCGCTCAAAGAAAACAAAGAAAAGCAATACTTACCAGGAATAGATTCTGAAACAAAAGCATCTAGGTTTCCTTTTCTGGTAATTTTCTTCCTCTGCACTTTCTTGGGAGGTTGACCCTCCGCATCAGCATCAGCTTGCTTTCTTTTACCAGCCTTCCTATGAACCAAATGTTCGGGACTGGAATCCAGATCAATAGGCTCATTCGGATTAGAAGGAGGAATGTCAGCAGAATCCTTTGGTTTCGGCTTCGGTTCCCGCATAGTCACTACAGGAATAAGACCCTCCAAAGAGTCAGAAACCACCACATAATCACATCTGGAGACAGAAGTACGGCGCGTACCTTTCTTCTCCCCAACATTTTTCGCTTTCAAAGGTTGAGTCTTAACAGTCTCACTTCTCTTCGGCGCGGAAGTAGACGTAGTTGCGCGTTTTTTCTTTTTAGGGCCTATGCCCAAATTCAACAATTCACCTACAAAAGCGCAAGACGAAAAGTTACTCAAAGCAAAAAAGAAAGGAAAAATAGATGTAAACTCACCAGCACCAGCTGCCGGTTGAACAGACAGATCCGCATCACGCGGAAGAACAAAATTTCTCACAATTCGATGATACCAAAGCTCTTCTTCAGGCTTCTTCTTGATAGTACCCATTGTCCCGCCTTCCCTCTTGAAGGCAACAACATATAGAGAAACAACTACATTTTGAAGAGAGAGCAGCTCAAAAAAAAAAAAAAAAAAAAGAAGAGAGAAAAAGAAGAACAGTGAAAAAGCCCCAAACTTACTATGACCATCCTCGGTGTACACGGGTTTATCATCACGTTCCATCTTCCAGTTCAAACTCATGCCGGCTCCGACTAGGGCTTTCTCCGGCAAAGCAATATTGGGCACATCCTTCAGATCTTGGTACCAGTTCTCATCAACAGGAGTCTGAAGCGTTTCAATCGGAATGTCGTCCTTCCCTCTTAAAATCATCTTCACCGGAATCACTCCAGCCTTGATAAAGAAGAATTTCTGTTTCCAATCATGAAACGATTTTGGGGGTTGATGTAAAATCTTCTTTGCAGAAGCCCTCTGAACGAATGAATAAAATCCTTGGATACAATGCATCTGATAAAAAACCCTAAATCGGGGAACGGTTGGCTCCACATGCATCGTCCGACATACGAATTCGAAATGTCGAACCCTAACCATACCAATAGGGTGAAGTTGGGAGATGTGCAGATTGTAGAATCCAAGAATTTCAAGGAAAAATCTAGTGACAGGCAAGCGAAAGTTACCGTCACAGAAGAAATCCCAAAAAAAGGTAATATACCCGGCCGGAGCATCTGCTGCTGTTTGTCCCTCTCCAGGATACAAGGCACCCCAGTTCTCCGGAAACTTAAGATTCTGAATCAAACCCTCAAAAGACGCCCTGGGCCACTTCAATGGTGGAAGTTCAGTCGACATATCTTCAACAAGATCCTCTTGACGTTCTCCGGTTGACATAAGCAAGGGAATGATGGAAAGTTTGTCTTAAGAACAAGGAATAAGGAAAAGTTTTCAAACAAAACAATGATTACACAGAGGAGGTTACCCAAACGATTATATACCCATCGCAATAAATAGCATCGGTAACCGTCACAGTATTGTTCCGGGTATCACGGTTCCCCAAGCAACAGAAAAAGCAGATGTCAGAACATACACGCGTTTACACGCGCGCGTGTAAGACACGGACCGTAAAAAACAACTGACAACGACAGGTTGTCAAAATCAATATACTGTGCTAAGCTTCAAGTCAAAGATTTTCCATAAAAATCTTTACAAATTCAAATCTTCTCATAGAAGCTTTCTTACCTTTTCGCGCCCAAAAAACATTTCCCTCTCATAAGTCCAGTGCTCCACTTATTTGCATAAGTACAACACTAGACTGGGGGGACTTGAAGGGGTAAGGTCCCAAAAACCTCATAAAAAGGATTTGAGACCATACCAGAAACCAACCTTTTTATCCGTTCGACCTTGCGCGGCCGCGCATTGGTCTTGCAAAGAAGAAGAAGTCAGCGATTCATAATCGCGCGCCCAAAGGAAAACATAAATCCTTGCGCCTTCTCCCATTTAACAAAGGATTAAAATCCTTTGTTCAATACCTCCGCCTAAATATCCAGACTTGGATATTATTTTACCCAGACTTGGGATTTATTTGTCTGTGTCCACACAGCAAGGTGTCATACCAGATTACAGCAGTAATCTTCTAGAAAGAAATACAATCGTGCACCACCCAGACGGTTATAACCGTCTGGACACGTGTCATCACCACAAGCAACCCTGGAATCACAACGAAGGCATGCAATTGAAGAGTAATCTCCACTTAATCACTTTCCACGTGGCAATCCCCCAGCCATAGATCAAACCACGATCCGTGTGCATTCACATCGGATCGAGACAACTTAACGAAGGATCAAAGAACTTAACGGGAGAAAAGATAACCGCTACGGCGTTAGCATCTTCCGTCATCTTTTCAATAACAGGTTTTCCCTCCCAAACTCCCGGTTATAAATATGAGAACTGTTCAGGTATAAACTCAGATCACACTCACTTCTCAAATACTTATTTTCTCCATTACCAATACTTATTCTCACGCCGGAGTCGGGTCAAGGAGAGAACCCTCTTCTCCCCTTGACGAGGCTAACGGTGTTCTTTTTTGCAGAACCACCGGAGAAGAAATCCCGTTGCAACTGAATCAACTGAGAAAGAGCTAACCCTTTTATGCGGATTCAAACCCCCTAACTATCTCGGTTCCGACCATTTAGTTAGTGTTTCTTCAGAAGGGAAAACAATGAGAGAGAAAAGTGCGTATATGAGAATCGAACCGGCGTCCCAGAAGTGTTGAAGAGAAACGACTACCACAATAATAGTTTATATTTTGTGTGAAGTTTTTATTTTTTTTTATTTTGTATATAACAACGCGTTCGTAAAGAGATATTGATATCTGAATGAACCGATGCCTATCTTGAATGAAGAGGTGCCTCTGGTAGAAAAGATGCGATGATATGGTTAAAGCAACGTAAGTGGGTGTTTCTGGAATAAAGAGTTTCCTAGAACAAAGAGTGTTTGAAATATGGATTTGAAATATGGGGAAATTGGGGAAACGAACAGTTGCCTAAATAATAAATAAGGGGGCTTTGGGAAACAAACCTTTATAAAATATTAATATTATACCTTATCATAAATCATAAATATGGAATAAAGATAATGAGCATTACATTAAAAATAATAAAGAAATAAAGTGTACACATAATGGATGGCAGTGAAAACTCAATTGACACTCAAGGGAAATTATATTGACACGTAATGCATTTGTTAATAATTTATGCATGTAGTGGTAGTTAATAAAATGTCAGTTTTGTTTCTTGAAATAGGGGCGGTGAGTTGCAAACCGTCGAATTCTTATTAAGGACGCATCGGTCATTATTGTTGACGCGGAGGTTGAGCGTAGTAGGAACGCAACGGTTGGGCATGGTAAGAAGTTTGGTTGGTAAATGTATAAGGGTTTAATAAACATTGTAAACTTGACAATCAAAATAACGTAAACGTAAACAAAAAGAATTCTTAAAAATCAAGATAAATGTAATAATAATATAATAAAAAATTATATTAATATTATACAACCTTTTTTTCTTGTAAAAAAAGGGTAAAGTTTTATCTATCTATACTTTCTATAAAAGAAGAAATCCCAATGACATAAGAAAAGCTGATGTGTTAGCAGTAGAGGCTGTCCAACAATGCTTTTCTTATGTCATCGATGATGAGGTGGCAGCCATAGAGGGAGCATAGTGACATCAGAATTCAAAGATCTGCCATCAAACCACTGCCCCACTTTCAAATATCAAAGGTCTGACCCACATTCAATTATGAAACCACTGATGTTCATTCAAAATTCAAACCACTGCTGTTTCATTAAAATGGGAGGGTAATTTGAAATTTAAAACTTATAGGGATATGTAATTTGCATTTAATATCGTTAGAGCTTCAATTCTTCTCTCTCTCAAATATAAATTCAAACCCAAATCCAAACCCGATCATAATTTCAAAAACTCATTTCAATCTCTCTTTCTACTCTCTCTCTCAACTCTCTATCTCTAAAACTGTAGATACAGAGAAAAGGATGTAAATCAAGTAATTGTTATTTTTTTGATAATTGTTAATACACTTTGTAATTAGTTCTTCTTTTTCTTCGTGGTTTCTTGAGCTTTGTTACATGTTTTCCAGATTGAAGTTTCTTCAAATCGTCATCTTCTCCAATGCTTCCATCGATTCTTCTCTCTCTAAATCTGGTAACAATCCGTGACCTAATTTCTTTCATGATTCTATGAAATTTGTTTGATATGTTTGTAGCTTTTGATTTTGTCTTTGATTTGTTATTATTTATTCAGATGCTTGCATTGGTGTACCATGTGATTACGAGTAGATTGATTTTGATATGTTTGTAAAAGGAGAAATCCCAATGACATAAGAAAAGTTGGTGATGTCTGTTTATTCATCATGTTTAACATCGATTTGAATATTATACAGAGCAACGGTAGTTTAAAAATAGACATTTTTTTATTTTTTCTTTTTATCACAAACTGAAGGTTTGTATGCTAAATGTTCTTTAAGTAGATCTTGCTGGATTTGTTATTTGGTGTGGAAGTCTTGAGTTCGTTGGCCGAACTTCCGAATGTAATCAAGGTTATAAAATGGATCTCAACTTTATTGATGAAGAGGTAATGTTTGTTTGTGTTTAAAAATAGATTTATAATGGTTTAAAATGAATCATGACAACATGAAATTTGTTTGATATGTTTGTAGCTTTTGATTTTATCTTTGATTTGTTATTGTTTATTCAGATGCTTGCATTGGTGTACTATGTGATTATGAGTAGGTTGATTTTCAGTTGGTATATTGGGATAAAATACTCAACTGGTGGAATGACAGCAAGTCCAAGTTATGCTTCAAGCTGTCTCGGTCTCTTTGGAGGCGGATAGGTGGCTTTGGGAGGTCTGAAAAACAGAATTGATAAATTTAGGGAAAATGGGGTTGAAAGATGATAACCCAACAGTTGAGGATCTCATTCTACAGCTTCGATAAATTCAAGGGTATTCTCAAATAATTCTTCCTAGATTTTTGAAGAACGACAAATGTCCAAAGAAGCATCACAGTGGACATTTGTCGGTCTTCAAAAATCTAGGAAGCCTTATTTGAGAATATCAGTGAATTTATCGGAGCTGTCGAATGAGATCCTCCACTGTTGGGTTATCATCTTTCAAACCCATTTTCCCTAAATTTATTGATTCTGTTTTTCAACAGGGATGTAATGCAATGATTCCTCTCAATTGAATAGACGGACACTTGCTTCCTCTCAAAGGGTTATGGAGTGGTTATAACAGCTGATCATACTAATGACTGTTATAACTAACCACTGCTCCTTATAAAGACTGATGGACTTAAAGACTGATGAGACCTATCCACTGTTGAAGACAAAGCTGTTAAAGACAGGCACTTATGTACCTAAGGTCTGATCAACCACTGCTCAGTCACAGCAGTGGTTCAGTATCTACAGCGGATTCAACATCAGTATTTATATATCAGTTTTTCTTATGTAACAGTGTTTAGTGTATCAGTGTTTAGATTTTGTTACAGCTTCGATGATGGTTGTTAGATTTATGAAAATGTCTAACAATTTCGGATTTGGTATATTCATTCACAGTTTTATGATACTTCAGTGTCTATGATGAAAATTATGTTGCTTCCATGATTGACTGGTCCCCATGTTGATTCGATTAATGGTATGTTATGTATATACAATCTCTCGAGACAAACCCTAGAGTTTATGTATATACAATCTCCCCATGTTGAGTCGATTAATGGTATGTTGATTCGATTAATGGTATGTTATGTAATTGTTACAGTTTGAATATTATTATTATTATATTATCATCTGTTGATCATGGTCTGTTAAAGCACTGTTGTTAAACATTCTCTGTTGAAATGCATCATCTGTTACTCTATAGCAGATGTTCATTATGATGCGGGTGTAAACAGATGTTTGAAATCCTCTGTTGTTTTGTATCATCTGTTAAGGCACAGCAGATGTTAGCAATCTATACTGTGGAATGATCAACAGATGTTATGTTTGGCAGACCTTTGTTTCAACAGCAGATGTCAAAATGTTTAAAGATTGTATCATCTGTTAAGTAACAGCAGATGTTAGCTTTATGACGCTTTTGTATTCATATTCAGCAGCAGAGGTTGTGTTTATCAGCAGAGGTTATTTGCTATAACAGTCTTTGTGTTTATCAGCAGAGGTTGTTTCGAACAACAGACTTTGCTTAAACAGATTTTCTGTTTGACAGAGCTTTTGGTTTGTCAGACTTTATCTAAATAGAGGTTGAGTGCATAAATTTGTTTGTAGTCAGAGGTTAATTTAAGTGAAGTTATGACAATGATCACCCATAAATTTGTTGAAGCCTTTTATGTGTCAATGACTGCCCATAAATTTGTTGAAGTCTTTTAAGAAAAGCCTTTTAAGTAACAGCAGATGTTAGCTTTATGATGCTTTTTTATTCATATTCAGCAGCAGATGTTGTGTTTTTCAGCAGAGGTTATTTGCTATAACAGTCTTTGTGTTTATCAGCAGAGGTTGTTTGGAACAACAGACTTTGCTTGAACAGATTTTCTGTTTGACAGAGCTTTTGGTTTGTCAGACTTTATCTAAATAGAGGTTGAGTGCATAAACTTGTTTGTAGTCAGAGGTTAATTCAAGTGAAGTTATGACAATGATCACCCATAAATTTGCTGAATACCTTTAAGTGTCGATGACTGCCCATAAATTTGTTGAAGCCTTTTAAGAAAAGTCTTTTAAGTGTCGATGACTGTCCATAAATTTGTTGAAGCCTTTTAAGTATCCATGACTGGCCATAAATTTACAGAGTATAATTCAAGTTGTAATGTATCATGAAGAGGCAATTAAAAATATATGGAGAATGTACAACAAAGGTTTAAGTAAATATAAATAACAAGATAAGCATACATCATTATAATTTAAATATTCGTAAGTCGTAAGTTTTCAAAATATAGAAGTTTGATACATCACCATCCCATAATTTATCTCAAATGAGATAATAGCAACAACCACAACTATCTGTAGAATTTCTTTAAGATCAGCTTGGCTTTTTCTTCAGAGTAGACAAATTTGCATCTCATATTTCTGTAGATACCATTGGGCTTCGTGAACTTCTTGGTGAATTGACAAGCCGCGTATCTAAATCCTTTACCATGCTTCTCCCGTCGAAAGTCAATTACAGTGTCAACTCCATTCAGATTTTCAACTGTCATCTTCAATGTTCTATGAATCCTTGATAAAGAAGCTACTTTCACATTCAGACGCTTAAAAATAAATATAACAAAAAAACAGCATAATTGTACTAAACATTTAACATCCAAAGAATGAGGAATAATATATTAACAGAATAAACTTACAAAATGTTTGCTGCAGTACCATACGAATTGTAAGGGATATACATCAGGATCAGCTTCTTAATCTGAGACAGTGGCATCAAAATCTGCGTCGTCGATATCATCGGATGATTCATTCGATACAACATAATCATTATCGGAATCTGTGTAATTGGATTCTTCAACATCCGACTGGTGATGCAGATCCTCGGTAATTGGAGCAACTTCTAAATTGGGTGAGGAAGTATCGTCTATCGGACTGTCATTGGATTTGGGTGCAACAATCTCACATCCATTCAAATCAAAGGCAGTAAGCAGAAAGATGTAATCCACTACGTATCTTAAAACAAGTACAATTCATGTTTGCATACCCATGTAGTGTACAACCTTTTCCCATCCATCGGTTATAAAGTAACAATTCCGAAGAGGATCACGTTGAAGTAGTACATCCAAAGAGTCCCACTAATTCACATAGATCTTAAATGTCTATTTAAGTTTACCAACTCCAATATTGACGTTGACTAACTCCTTGGGTATTAGTTGAACAAAAACATATAAAATTATGAAATCAACAAAGGTAAAGTAAAATTAACAACTATATCACTAATTACTATAGTAACATTTAAGTATTGGATTAAAATACCAAAACTTACCAACACGTCCTTACAAACATCAGTAAAACTATGGGAGAATGAATCCATACATCCAAACTTCCTCTCAAACGATATTGATGTGAACATAGAAATCATTGGGAGTTTTGTTGGATAGTGATGAACTTCTTCAAAAGGTGTCAGCAGATATGTATATGGTGCAGTTTTTTTAAATACCAACAGACATCCTTCTTTCAATGAAAGGTCAGAGATAACTAAGGACCATTCTTCTTTTAGAGCAAAAGTTCCATTGTGTTTAGAGAATCGGTAATCCCATCTCATACCGTTTACACACTCTATAACGCCAACGTTACCAGGAACTTCTTTGAGTAAATGATTGTTTGCAAAGTTTTGTGGTATTATCTGTTGAGTTCAAGTATTTAAGTATTGGCAAGTGTTATATGTGAATTAAGTGTTAACAATAAAACTGTAGAAAACGGTTTTAATGTAATAATCTTACCAAGATTTTGGAATTAAGAGAATCCAAATATTTATAAAAAGACATCTTCCAAGATATGATGTTTCTGGCTAAAAATCAAAGAAAAAATGAGACAATGTATTTTATCAGATACTTCATTATTTATAAAGACCGTGATAACAAATGTGAACCAACAATGTTTAACATATCTATGTCATTCAGATAACGCATTTAATATTTATCGATTTATCTAAAGTATATCAATAAATAAAGATTCCTCTAAAAACTGTAGAATCGAGTACCACTGTCATTAACTTTTTTTTTTTGCAAGTCCATAAATAAAAGATTTGTCATTTAATCATATTCTTTAATATCAAGTAAGAAAAACAATAAAATATTCCTTATCTATTGCTTTCAAGAATCCAAATGTAACACCATATCAAACAAAACTTCAAATCGAAAACATTATAAAAAATAAAAAAGCTTGTAAAATTGAATTGATATATCATCTAAAACATGCAATACATTGAGAACAGTCTTCATAACAGTTGTTAATCACGTGCATATGAAACTAATGTATATACAAATTTTAATAAATATTATTATACCTTGATCGAAGTTGTTGATGATGTCAAAAGTAAGAAGTATTCAAGTGGAGTGATTCAATATTGAAATGGACATCGGTGATTAAAACTTGAAGCACTTTTTATGAGATCAGACAAACAATTTTGTAAAGGGGATTTGGAGAGTCGTTAAAAAGGTAAAGTATGTTTCTATTTGCCTCTATGTAAAAAGGTAAACCGCCATTGTAATAATAAATTACATTTTACCTCCATTGGAATAATAAATTACATTTTACCCCCTAATAATATAGCTTTACTTTTCAAATAATTCAAACCATTTTCGAATAATTCAAACCATTTTCAAAATACTTTGAAAGTCTTTTTTTTTAGTGCTCAACAATCTTCTTCATTCAGATATTTGAAATTATGGATACAGATAATAGAATTTCAAGTAAGTATGAACTGTTCTTTCAACCAAGTCAAAGTCAAGTCTGTGCTGAAGCAAGGAAAAAAAGGAAGCGTGTTCTGCAACAAAAGCGAAACAACAGTGGTTTTCATCGTACATCAATATCCGATTCTGTTAAAAGGATTACATTATTAAACACTCCAAGTGGTATGCCTTATAGGTTTGCAAACAAAATTTTACAAGAAATATATATTTATATGTTATGTTTTGGGAATCCTTACACATGTTTCGTATTTTACAAGTTTCAACAACCAATGTTGAGAGAAGGAATGTGTATCATTTTCCTGCTTATGCTACTCCAAATATTAGCAGTAATTTGTTTCACTCATCTACAGAAGTAAAAGGTATACTTACTGCAGATATTTTTTGGTAATTTCAAAAAAAAAATTCACAATATGTTCAAAGTTCTTTCCTTGAGTGGTCAACAATCTTCTTCATTCAAGTATTTTAAATTATGGATACAGATAACACAATTTCAACTAAGTATGAAGTTGACCTTCAAGCAAGTCAACGTCAAAGTTGTGCTGAAGAAAGAGAAAAAAGGAAGTATGTTCTTCAACAAAAGAGAAACATAACAGGTTGTCATCCTACATCAACATCTGATTCTGTTGAAATGATTCCATTTTCAAATCCTTCAAGTGGTATGTGTTATAGTTTTGCAAACAAAATTTAAAAGAAATATGTATGTATATGTTATGTTTTTGGAATCATTACATATGTTCTGTTTTACAAGTTTCAACCACCAATGTTGAAAGAAGGAATGTGTATCATCTTCCTGCTTATGCTACTCCAAATATTAGTAGTAATTTGTTTTACTCATCTACACAAGTAAAAGGTATACTTACTGCTGATATTTTTTGGTAATTTCAAATAAGAGTTAAATGCTTGGTTGGTCCCTGTGGTTTTCAAAAATTACAGACTTAGTCCTAGTGGTTTACTAATTACACGCGTGGTCCCAAAACTTGTCAAAAATGAACTCGGTTGGTCCCCAGCCCTAACATCAGTTAAATTTCTCAGTTAACTCTGTGTGAAATGACTATATTACCTTTGAACAATTAAAAAAAACATATAAAGAATATAAAGAAGACTCCTCATCTTCATCAGACCAATGATCCCATCTCCTGTTCTTCCATCTCTCTCTAAAACCCACCAGCCACCATCTCCACCTTCAATCCATCACCACCACCACCACCACCACCTCCACATCCACCGTCACCTTCAACCCATCTCCTGTTCTTCCATCTCTCTCCTGTTCTTCCATGATCCTATCTCCTGTTCTTCCATCTCTCTCTAAAACCCACCAGCCACCATCTCCACCTTCAATCCATCACCACCACCACCACCTCCACATCCACCGTCACCTTCAACCCTGGGTTGTCCAGTTTCCTTCATATCTTCGATCACCAACAGATTTCCTTCATATTCTTACAGGGTTGATCCAAGACCAGAATCTCGAAAAACAGATCGAGAAACAGATCGGATGCATGTCCGGTTTCCTTCGATCGCCAACAGATTTTAACCGGAAAGCGTATTTACTCCACTAAACGCCTCCCTTCTTCCACTGTAAGTTCCAACTTCTTCTTTTGTGCTTTGTTAATAATGAAATACATGATAAAGATAAAGAAAAATTAATAAAATATATATAAATCTTACACTTCATATTCTCTCAGGGGCAGATGCATCACCGGAGTCGGTTAAGTCTGTTCACTAGAATGCGATTCAAGAAACCGAGAAGTCGGTGGTGCCAGCAGAGCCGGATGTTACAGTACCGCAAAGTCCAGACCAGTTCCAGCGGTCTCCGAGATCACCACTACCGCTTCCGATATTTGAGCTGAAAGAGGGATCCATGAAGAATTTATGGAAGTTCTGCACGGAGATGCCGAGGTTATCACTTGACATCAGAGCAACGGTTGATTCGAAAGAGGGATTGAAGATATGAAGGAAACCGGACAACCCTGGTCTCGGTGGGTTTTAGAGGGGGAGAGAGAGGGGTGAGGAAGAAGATGATGGTGGGCTATTTTTTTTTTATTTTTTAAGGGTAATATAGTCATTTCACACATAGTTAACTGAGAAATTTAACTGATGTTAGGGCTGGGGACCAACCGAGTTCATTTTTGACAAGTTTTGGGACCACGCGTGTAATTAGTAAACCACTAGGACCAAGTCTGCAATTTTTGAAAACCACATGGACCAACCAAGCATTTAACTCTTTCAAATAATTTTCACAATACTTTCAAAGTTCTTTTCTCGAGTGGTCAACAATCTTTTTCATTCAAGTATTTTAAATTATGGATACAGATAACACAATTTCAAGTAAGTATGAAGTTGACCTTCAAGAAATTTAACGTCAAATGTGTGCTGAAGAAAGAGAAAAAAGAAAGTATGTTCTTCAACAAAAGAGAAACAACAGAGGTTGTCATCCTGCATCAACATCTGATTCTGTTGAAAGGACTCCATTTTCAAATACTTCAAGTGGTATGTGTTATAGTTTTGCAAACAAAATTTAAAAGAAATATGTATGTATATGTTATGTTTTTGTAATCCTTACATATGTTCTATTTTACAAGCTTCAAGCACCAATGTCGAAAAAAAGAATGTGTATCACCTTCCTACTTATGCTATTTCAGATATTAGTAGTAATGTGTGTCACTCATCTACACAAGTAAAAGGTATACTTACTGCAGATATTTTTTTCTAATTTAATTATGAATTGTAGTTTTCTTCGTTTATTTTATATACTTTTTTCCTATAAGATTCATCAAGAAAAATCTCATCAAGGAATGTCCATCACACTCCTTTTGGAAGTACTAAGCAAACATCCAATTTTGTTGAGAGGACTCCATTATCAGATATTACAAGTTGTAAGTTTTAAATTTTTGGAAACAAAATATTTGTTTAATCTTAGGTTTTATGAATTGTTATATATGTCTTATTTTACAAGCTTCAATATAGGTGGAATATCTAAAATTGAATTACAAATGAGTGATGAGATGTTAGCAGATTATGTGGTTAAGAAGATTCATGGAATTTTTAAAGGTATAAGATACGAATGTAAATTCCTGTTAAGTTTTCAATATGTAGATAACTTATGTTGACTTATAAATTTGCTAAGTCTGTAGATTATATTGATCATGGAGAAGCCATCTTTGTGTGTTCTAAATGTGATGCAATGTTATGGGAAGATGAAATGCTTAGGGGAAATTAAAAACGTAAGAAAACATCATATTCTCTTTGTTGTTCAAATGGAGATGATGAGCTACCACGACCGCCTACACCTCCTCCATTACTACGTCATTTATATAAAAGTCATACCTCACAGTCTCGTAATTTCATGGATAATATTCGAGCATATAACATGATGTTTTCCTTCACATCTCTTGGTGGGAAGGTTGATAAAAGCTATCAGAGAGGTAAAGGTCCTTATGTATTTAGACTACAAGGTCAGAATTATCATCAAATGGGTAGTCTCCTTCCGGACGGTGGGGAAGAACACAAATTCTCCCAGCTTTAAATATATGATTCACAAAACGAAGTGGTAAATCGTCAAAAAGCAGTAAGGTAATTTCTTTATGATAATTATGGCATTTATGAATATATATTTTGCTTTTCAGTATATTTACATTCATTATCATTTGAAATGAATGGAAATTTTAACATTTTATATTTCTGGCAGTTCTCAGATAGAATGCAAAACTACAAGAAACAACCAGTTTGATAGTACAACCATAGAGGGTCTTAAAGATATGTTGGATTCTTGTAATCCTCTTGTCCAGTCCTTCATAATGGTAAGAGATTGTTTTCAAGAAAATGAGTTTCAAGATGTAAGCTTGAAGCTTATTGGAACAAGAGATAAGGATGGAAGAGTTCACAATTTGCCAACAGCATCAGAAATTGTTGCGTTAATAACTGGTGATTTTGATGGAGCATTTGATAAACGGGACATTGTTGTTAGAAATAAGTCTGGTGGTCTTCAAAGAATTAGTGAGCTTCATCCCTCTTACCTTGCTTTGCAATATCCACTTATTTTCCCATATGCAGAAGATGGTTATAGAGTTGGTATTAAACATAGAGGGATTGCGATTGATAATGAGGTACTTAGAACCAATCTTACAATTAGAGAATTCTTTTGTTAAAAAATTCAAGATAGACAGAATCAGTTTTCATTGTTAGTTAATACGAAAAAACTATTTCAGCAGTTTTTGGTTGATGGATACACGATGATAGAATCTGCCAGGTTGAATTATATAAGAACACAGCAACCTAAACTTAGAACACAAAGTCTTAAGAACTTGAATGCTACTGTTGAAAGTGGAGAGAATAATGCCTCAAGTTGTGGTAAAACTATTGTAACACCCCGTGTTTTCGAGAAGTCAAAGTCAAAGTCAAGGTTAAAGTCAACGACCGATTTCGTGCGACTTGACTTGTAGTAGATTTCTTTTATGTGTTTATTTTAGTTGTATTATGTGGAGTAAGTGTCAATAATTACAATAATCGATGTATGCTACTCGCAATCTACTCGACTTACGGCTATGAACTATAGGAAGTAACAATGTGATAAAGCTAACTAAACGATAATCAAACTATGCTAATCGCAACTCGAACTACGCATTTTAGTTATTGTTTTACGTGTGTGTGTGCCTTATGTGTTACTTGTGCATGTTCATTTATGTTATGTGTGGTAATCAATCGAATCGCAATCGAACTCAAAACGCAATCGATCTCAATCGAAATCGAACTATGATAATTAGTGGAGAAGAGACAGCGCTAAATATGAATACTTGGGACTAAAAGTAATTTGAATAGGAAACTCCATTGCATTCGCATCACTCTCAATCGAAATCGAATCAGCAAAAATCATCACGTCGAACACACGAACCAAGTGCCATCCGGCCGGATAGCCATCCGACCGGGCTGCCACTTGGTCGTGGTGCCGAGATGACATCCGACCGGATAGTCATCCGGGCGGGGTGCCATCCGACCCACACTTTCCCCTTTTGGAATCCTATAAATACCCATGTCACTCTCAAACTTTCTACTTTTGGAAACTCTCTGACCGACCAGCTCGTGCTCCTCACCTTTTCTTCGATTTCTCTCGATTCCGGTAAGATCTCGACCTAAATCTCGCACTTTCTTGATCTACACGCACTCCTACACCTTTCTATCTTTTGAATCTTAACTTTTAACCATGAAATCACTAGATTTGAGGTGTTCTAGGATGATGTCATCATGAGTTCTTGAAGAACTTCATGTTTTGGCCTCAATCTACCAAGAACAACTTAGATCTAATAGATTTCCACACAAATGCACAAAGATCTTGCATAGATCTAAACATAAACATAGTGAAAAAGGATTGAAAGATGGTTTCTAACTTTCTTTCAACTCTTTTACACTCAATGCACTCAAAACCGGTAGAATCGGGCCTTGTTCTAGTCTCCTGCTCATTCTTAGCGTCGTGCTAGCACAAGATCTGGATTCTACTCACGAGACCACCGATTTCGGGTTAAACAAGAACAACCATCTTGAACCAGTTAACTGGCCAAACTAGGGTGATTCCTGATCGATCAGGTCACTTGGGTCAAGATGGGGTTCAATGTTTTCAAAATGCTACAACGAAAACTTCAAAAGTCAAGCCATCATACACAAACACCTCCTTCTCATAGGATGAAACAATCCACTCGAATAGTCATCCGACCGGATAAGCTGTCCGACCGGATGACCATCCGAACGGATTCTCATCCGCACGAACAAGCCGTCCGATCGGATTACCATCCGACCGAACTGCTGATACTTTGCACCGTTTTTACACGCCACTTATCGTTATGCTATCAAACTATTCAGGCTAACCTTACTCGCTAAGCGCTCCCTTCAATCCATCAACCGCTGTGAGTATACCCGATCCCTTTTTGCTTTATGCACTTTTGGGTGTTACATATGTTACGAATATTCAAAACACAACAAACACACTACTCAATACTATTTGAACGCTAACCGTTAATCCATGTTATACGTGGCTTATGAATGCTTGTTTGTTATGTTTACACATGGAATGTTGTCTACCTGCCTTAGCAACGATAGTACTATAGTTTGGACTAAGCACCTGTTCGTAGGGGTTGTTAAGGACAATTACTTGCATGGATTACGGTGGTAATCATGTATTGCGAACTGCCTCTGGCAGTCAACCCGCAGTCATTGGTTTTGATGGATCTATGTCGATAACTAACGTGCTTCATTTCTCTATGTGTACGTGCTGGTTATGCGTAAACGAAATTCAAACTCTATATGCTATTATCAAACTTGTATGCTCACCTTTACATTATATGTATTGACTTTATTTTAACGTATGTGACAAGTGCTTAGGATGCACATCTGGTAGGAAATCGAAGCTAGAATAAGGCTCTAGAGGCCAACAAATAGTTGTTTGTACAAATTTAATTAAGGGTCTCTAGAAGCAAATAAACAATTGCTCTATTTGAAAATCTGAGTTGTCGGAATAGACTATTTGCCTACATTTTGTCTGTAATAATTTGTTTACCTTTTGAGACATGGTATGGGACATGTTATTTTTTTAAATTGATTGGTAATGATAATTGTTATGGAAACTTCTGGACAATCTGTTTCGCTCAGTGCCATGCCCCGATGTTTCTGCCATCGGTTGGGGTGTGACAGATTGGTATCAGAGCCATAACTATAGGGAATTAGGCAAGACACGACCTAGTCCGGGTCAATGTCTTAGAGACCTAGTCTATAGTTAGGAACCAACATACCAACTTGTACATAGCCGTTAGGGATTACGTATGAATTTACTATTCCTCGCTATACTCACTTATGCTACACTATCACTGCACTCGAATTTTCAACCATGAATGAGCAATTAAGTCGAGATTAGGTGTGAAAACCGCAAACTCTCGACTAAAGTTGCTTAATCGACTTGCATTTTATCTATAAACGAGGAGAATTATGACAAATCAGGAGTGAAATCCGTATTTTGATGAATAATCTCCTCTATTTTATCAAAACAGGGGCGAAGTTGTTAAGCTAGGGGTGAAACTCTAACCTTGACGACCTGTTTCGCTCATTTTACAAAACTCTCACCGAAGTCTCGACGGACTCCAACGACCTGAAGTCATAACATGGCTAACGGGATGTGTGCACAACAAGTCCTTGTGAATAGTTGAATCACTTTGGTTAGTCAAAGTCTACTAGCCGCAGACAATCTATTTCCCGATTTTTATGAGTTTCGATTCTGAGCCCGCAACTGCCGACTCTGATGATTCGTCGATTTTATGTGTGTTTACTTGTTTATGTGTTTAAATTTTGGAGGTTTACTCGATTTTTTCTTTCACTTCGATCGACACGCACGACTCGCGCTGCATTTCTACCTCAAAACGTTAACAAATCGCTGAACTATGGACGACATTATGCTACGTTATACGCTTATACTACCCAACTCGATATATTAAACGCGATCGCTATATTCGAACGCTCGCGAACTGTGAATGATAGGTTTCTGTATTCTGACTGCCTTTTGTGGCTACATGATTAGGTGCTTCTGTGACTCTGTGCTCTACATGCTTATGTGCTTTTGTGCTTATGTGAATTTGTGAATATGTGCAAATGAATTTATGTCATACATGATTATGCGTGTTCCTAAGCTTTAGCCAGTAATAGACGTGTGAGGTGAGATTCGAATATGATGTGTCTGAGACCTATGGCGCTGTCTATTGCAGGCAATGTCAACTGGACCATCATCCCGTCACACACCACTTTCTCGTCAAGAAAAGAGGGACAAACGTCTTGCTGCTATCATCGCTAAACAAGTAGCAAAAGCCGTGAGTGACGTCTACGAGAACGTCAGTAAATCATCTGAGGAGTCGAGAACCGAAGCTCCTAAAGCTACTACCAAAGCTCCCTTCAACTTCAAGCAGTTCAAGTCTTGTGGGCCAAAGGAATTCACTTGAGAGGAAGGCCCTACAGCGTTATTCCAATGGTTTGATTCCATTGAGGTCACTCTGCGACAGAGCGGTTGCCCCAACGACCTCCGCACTCTGAATGCTACCGGCGTCTTCCAGTCCCGCGCATTAGACTGGTGGACGGCTGAGAGAAACAAGCGGGGAAACGATGCAGCCTATGGTTTGTCGTGGGATGAACTCAAGGAGGTCATGCTAGAAGAATTATGCCCTCCTCATGAGCGCCAAAAGTTAGAAGATGAATTCTGGCACATAAAGCAGAAGGAAGGTGAAAATGCTGCCCTCACCGCTCGCTTCAAACAGCTCAGCATCATCTGTCCTGACCAAGTCAAGACCTCAGACATGGCGATCAAGAAGTATATTCGAGCCCTGCCTGACTGTGTTGCAAATTTCGTGCAAGCGGCTAAGACTAAGACGATCGAAGAGACCTACCTACTGGCCGCTGAAATCAACGACAAGCGGGTCAAGGCTGGTGTCTGGGATAAAACTCCAAAGCACCTGCATCAAGCTACCACCGCCGCACCAACTGCTGAAACCACCACCGCATCGAGCAACAAGAGGAAGAACAAGAGAAAGAACAGCTCCAGCAACAAGAGCTGTGCGATCACTGCTGCACCGATACAAGCTGTACCACCCCAACAACGTCAAGTAGCAGCGCCTGTGGCAAATGCACCGCCTGCTAAGCATGCATACACTGGACCACACCCGCTTTGCCCTACCTGTACCTACCACCACCCGACTACCATTGCTTGCCTTTTTTGTGCTCATTGCAATATGTACGGCCATTTCACTACCAACTGCCGTGCTCGACAAGCTCCTGCTCATCAAGCTCTACTCACCACCCCTCAGGGTCAACAAGCTCCTCCGGCACCCGCGGTCAATGCCAGAGCCTGCTTCGCATGTGGCGATCCTAACCATTTCACCAACATGTGCCCAAACAGGGTTGTGAAGCAAGAGCCCCGGCAGCAGCAGCCTCAGCAACAGCAGCAACACCAGCAGCAACAGCAACAAGCAGCACGCGCACGAACTTTCAACATCAACGTGCGTCAAGCCCAAGCCGACAACAACGTGGTCAATGGTACGTTCCTTGTGAATGGTATTTATGCTTCGTGTTTATTTGATACTGGAGCCGATAATTGCTTTGTGTCGTTCGAATTCGAAAAGCTCCTTAGTCGTAAACGCTCCCGACTCTCCTCGACGTTTGATGTTGAAGTCGCAACCGGAAGAACCGTCGCCGTAAATTCTGTACTTCGTGATTGTACCCTTGAGCTCAACAATCATATCTTCCCAATCGACCTTATTCCGATACAACTCGGAAGTTTTGATGTCATAGTAGGCATGGACTTTCTTCGCGAAAACCATGCTGAAGTTGTGTGCTTTGATAAGATGATTCGATTCTCGCTCGCGAATGGTGATCTATTGTGCGTTTACGGTGAAACTAATTCGAAAGGTCTCAAGCTCATGTCGTGTGTCCAAGCTAGCAAGTATCTCCGCAAGGAATACAGAGCTTTCTTGGCTAACATTGTAGTAGCGGAGAATGAAAAGAAAGAGAAGAAGGAAGTGAAAGACGTTCCTGTGGTTCGAGAATTTCCTAATGTTTTTTCCAGAGGATCTTCCCGGGCTACCGCCAAGTCGTGATATCGACTTTCGTATCGACCTCATTCCTGGAGCCAACCCTATTGCCAAAGCTCCTTACCGACTCGCACCGTCCGAAATGCGTGAACTTTCAAACCAACTCCAGGAATTACTTGAGAAAGGATTCATTCACCCGAGCACCTCTCCTTGGGGGGCGCCAGTCCTTTTCGTCAAAAAGAAGGATGGGTCGTTCAGGATGTGCATCGACTATCGGGAATTGAATAAGTTAACTATCAAGAACCGCTATCCCCTACCCCGCATTGACAATTTGTTTGATCAGCTGCAAGGTGCTACGTGTTTTTCGAAGATCGATCTACGCTCAGGCTATCACCAACTACGCATTCAAGAGGAGGATATACCCAAAACAGTGTTTCGCACCCGATACGGCCACTACGAATTCGTTGTTATGCCTTTTGGCTTAACCGACGCACCCGCAGTTTTCATGGATCTGATGAATCGCGTGTGTAAACCATATCTCGACCGTTTCGTCATCGTATTCATCGACGATGTCTTGATCTATTCCAAATCGAAAACCGAACACGCGCAACATCTACGTTTGGTTCTCGAGCTACTCCAGGGGAATCAACTCTATGCCAAGTTCTCCAAGTGTGAATTCTGGTTAGAGGAGGTTCAGTTCCTGGGTCACATTGTCAATAGTCAGGGTATTCATGTCGATCCTGCGAAGATTGAAGCCGTTAAGAGTTGGATTACACCTAAAAACCCATCTGAAGTCTGTTCTTTTCTCGGACTAGCGGGCTATTATCAACGATTTATCGAAGGATTCTCAAAGATCACTGTGCCGCTTAACGCTCTCACGCATAAAGACAAGCCTTTTGTTTGGGGAACTGAACAAGAGTCTGCCTTTCGAACCCTCAAGCACATGCTTTGCAATGCTCCTGTTCTCACATTGCCCGACGGAAACGACGATTTCATTGTCTACTGTGAAGCTTCCAACCTCAGTCTCGGTTGTGTCCTTATGCAGCGGGACAAGGTTATAGCTTACGCATCTCGTCAGCTCAAAATCCATGAGAAGAACTATACAACCCATGATCTCGAGCTAGGCGCAGTTGTTTTTGCGTTAAAGATTTGGCGACACTACCTGTATGGTACCAAGTATACGATCTTCACCAATCATAGGAGCCTACAACATATCTTTAATCAGATGCGTCAACGCCGATGGGTGGAACTTCTCAATGATTACGACTGTGAGATTCGTTATCACCCAGGAAAAGCAAATGTTGTTGCCGATGCACTCAGCAGAATGAGCTATTTGCTTAGCACTCGTAATGTTCAAGCCCAACACGATCTCGAAACCCTTATCCGCGAAGCTCAGGATGCATGTTTTAATGAACGCACTCTGAAGAAGGAAAGAATCTACCACGATGGAGCCCAGCTTGTGAGTAAGTCGAATGGGATATTCCATTTTCTGGACCGAATTTGGATCCCCAAACGGACCGATTTGCGACAGATTCTGATGGACGAAGCCCACAAATCCCGGTATTCTATTCATCCCGGTGCCGACAAAATGTACCAGGACCTTCGCTATAAGTACTGGTGGCCGGGCATGAAAAGGGATATTGCTCTCTATGTTGGAAAATGTCTGACCTGTGCAAGAGTCAAGGCTGAACATCAAAGACCATCTGGCTTACTCGAACAACCACCGATCCCTATGTGGAAGTGGGAGAGTATAGCTATGGATTTCATAACAAAGCTACCGCACACGTCATCAGGTCACGACAGCATTTGGGTTGTGGTTGACCATTTGACTAAATCAGCTCACTTTTTGCCAGTACGGGAAGACTACAAGGTAGAACGATTGGCCCGAATCTACACTGATGAGATCATTTGTAATCATGGGACGCCTCGCGACATCATCTCTGATCGTGATGCTCGGTTTACCTCGTGACTGTGGGAAACGTTTCAAACGGCTCTCGGTACATTGCTTAATCTAAGTACCGCTTTCCACCCTCAAACCGACGGTCAGACTGAAAGAACGATCCGTACTCTTGAAGACATGCTCCGTTCGTGTGTCATAGACTTCGGTGGCAATTGGGATAAATACCTGCCGTTAGTTGAATTCTCGTATAACAACAGCTATCATTCCAGCATTCAAATGGCACCATTCGAGGCTTTATACGGAAGAAGATGCCGATCGCCTATTGTGTGGCACGAGATCGGGCATTCGCAATTAACCGGTCCCGAGCTATTGCAAGAAACGACAGACAAAATTTTCCAAATATGAGACAATCTAACGAAAGCTCGGAATCGATAGAAAAGTTATGCCAATAGACGATGCAAGCCCCTAGAATTTGACGTTGGTAACTATGTACTCCTAAAGGTATCACCTTGGAAGGGTGTGGTCCGATTCGGCAAGAAAGGAAAGCTCGCGCCTAGATATTTTGGAACTTTTAAGATTCTGGAAAGGATCGGAAAAGTCGCCTATAGACTCGAACTACCGGAGGAATTTAGTAACGTCCACCCGACTTTCCACGTGTCAAACCTCCGAAAGTGCCTGGCCGACCACGATTTACATGTTCCACTCGATGACCTTCAGGTGAACGAAACATTACACTTCGTGGAAAAGCCTGTTGAGATCATGGATCGCCAAACCAAGCAACTCAGACGCTCGTGCATTCCTATTGTGAAAGTCCGATGGGAAGGCAAACGAGGCGCTAAGTTCACTTGGGAACTCGAAAGCGACATGAAGGCGAAGTACCCGCAGTTGTTTGTTACGGCTTCAGCCTAATTTCGGGACGAAATTCCCTAAACAAGGGGAGGCTGTAACACCCCGTGTTTTCGAGAAGTCAAAGTCAAAGTCAAGGTTAAAGTCAACGACCGATTTCGCGCGACTTGACTTGTAGTAGATTTCTTTTGTATGTTTATTTTAGTTGTATTATGTGGAGTAAGAGTCAATAATTACAATAATCGACGTATGCTACTCGCAATCTACTCGACTTACGACTGTGAACTATAGGAAGTAACAATGCGATAAAGCTAACTAAACGATAATCAAACTATGCTAATCACAACTCGAACTACGCATTTTAGTTATTGTTATACGTGTGTGTGTGCCTTATGTGTTACTTGTGCATGTTCATTTATGTTATGTGTGGTAATCAATCGAATCGCAATCGAACTCGAAACGCAATCGATCTCAATCGAAATCGAACTATGATAATTAGTGGAGAAGAGACATCGCTAAATATGAATAGTTGGGACTAAAAGTAATTTGAATAGGAAAATCCATCGCATTCGCATCACTCGCAATCGAAATCGAATCAGCAAAAATCGTCGCGTCGAACACACGAACCAAGTGCCATCCGGCCGGATAGCCATCCGACCGGGCTGCCACTTGGTCGTGGTGTCGAGATGACATCCGACCGGATAGTCATCTGGGCGGGGTGCCATCCGACCGACCCACACTTTCCCCTTTTGGAATCCTATAAATACCCATGTCACTCTCAAACTTTCTACTTTTGGAAACTCTTTGACCGACCAGCTCGTGCTCCTCACCTTTTCTTCGATTTCTCTCGATTCCGGTACGATCTCGTCCTAAATCTCGTACTTTCTTGATCTACACACACTCCTACACCTTTATATCTTTTGAATCTTAACTTTTAACCATGAAATCACTAGATTTGAGGTGTTCTAGGATGATGTCATCATGAGTTCTTGAAGAACTTCATGTTTTGGCCTCAATCCACCAAGAACAACTTAGATCTAATAGATTTCCACACAAATGCACAAATATCTTGCATAGATCTAAACATAAACATAGTGAAAAAGGATTGAAAGATGGTTTCTAACTTTCTTTCAACTCTTTTACACTCAATGCACTCAAAACCGGTAGAATCGGGCCTTGTTCTAGTCTCCTGCTCATTCTTAGCGTCGTGCTAGCTCAAGATCTAGATTCTACTCACGAGACCACCGATTTCAGGTTAAACAAGAACAACCGTCTTGAACCAGTTAACTGGCCGAACTAGGGTGATTCCTGATCGATCAGGTCACTTGGGTCAAGATGGGGTTCTGTTGGTTAACACAATGTCAAAACGTCTCGATAAAGCTACAAACAAACAAAAACGACCAAGTGTAAGACGGACGGAGTAACCAGGATGGAGTGTTATCCGACCGGACTACTGTCCAAGCGGATAAGCCACCCGAACGGATTTCCATCCGAACGGATCACACCTTGGGTCCCACACTTAATCAACTTTATCTGAAGTTTGAGTATTGAACGAATTGCCATCCGACCGGATTACTCTTCGGGTCATGAGATACTAGGACTTTAAAGACTTAAACAATTTTCAGCATGTTCATTAACAGGGTTGCCACCTGGTCGGATGGACATCCGACCGAGTGACACTCCGGCTGTGAATTTGTTCCCACTAAGTAACCCTATCACTAGAGTCGCCGTCCGACCGGACTACCGTCCGACCGGATGACCATCCGAATGGATTGTCATCCGCACGACTGACCGTCCGATCGACCGACTTGAAGGATAGAGATACTTCAATGTGTTCAAAATGCTACAACGAAAACTTCAAAAGTCAAGCCATCATACACAAACACCTCCTTCTCATAGGAAGAAACAATCCACTAGAATAGTCATCCGACCGAATAAGCTGTCCGACCGGATGACCATCCGAACGGATTCTCATCCGCACGAACAAGCCGTCTGATCGGATTACCATCCTACCGAACTGCTAATACTTTGCACCGTTTTTACACGCCACTTATCGTTATGCTATCAAACTATTCAGGCTAACCTTACTCACTAAGCGCTCCCTTCAATCCATCAACCGTTGTGAGTATACCCGATCCCTTTTTGCTTTATGCACTTTTGGGTGTTACATACGTTACGAATATTCAAAACACAACAAAAACACTACTCAATACTATTTGAACGCTAACCGTTAATGCATGTTATACGTGGCTTATGAACGCTTGTTTGTTATGTTTACACATGGAATGCTGTCCACCTGCGTTAGCAACGATAGTACTATAGTTTGGACTCAGCACCTATTCGCAGGGGTTGTTAAGGATAATTACTTGCATGGATTACGGTGGTAATCATGTATTGCGAACTGCCTCTAGCAGTCAACCCGCAGTCATTGGTATTGATGGATCTATGTCGATAACTAACGTGCTTCATTTCTCTATGTGTACATGCTGGTTATGCGTAAACAAAATTCAAACTCTATATGCTATTATCAAACTTGTATGCTCACCTTTACATTATATGTATTGACTTTATTTTAACGTATGTGACAGGTGCTTAGGATGCATATCTGGTAGGAAATCGAAGCTAGAATAAGGCTCTAGAGGCCAATAAATAGTTGTCTGTACAAATTTAATTAAGGGTCTCTAGAAGCAGATAAACAATTGCTCTATTTGAAAATCTGAGTTGTCGGAATAGACTATTTGCCTAGATTTTGTCTGTAATAATTTGTTTACCTTTTGAGACATGGTATGGGACATGTTATTTTTTTCAATTGATTGGTAATGATAATTGTTATGGAAACTTCTGGACAATCTGTTTCGCTCAGTGCCATGCCCCGATGTTTCTGCCATCGGTTGGGGTGTGACAACTATACTTTTACCTTCATCATTTACTGGTGGTTCTAGATATATGATGCAAAAGTACTTGGATGTTATGGTAATTTGCAAGTCTGTTGGATATCTCAATTTATTCATAACGGTGACTTGTAAACCAAACTGGCCTGAGATTTACAGGTGTTTGCACGATAAAGCTCTTAATGTTGAAGACAGATCGGATATTATCTCTAGAGAAGTGTAAATTGGATCATCTTATAAAACATTTCAAGAAAGATAAATTCTTTGGTGATATACAAGCAGGTACCCTTTAGTTATATTTTTTACTTTGAACATCTAATTATATTTTTTCTAACAGGTCACTGTTCAAAAAATTCAGTTATGTATACAGTGGAATTTCAGAAGCATGGACTCCCACATGCTCACATATGTTTGTTCTTGGGTGCTGAAAGCAAATTTCCAACTGCATCTGATATTGATCGTGTTATTAGTGCTGAGATACCAGATAAAGAAAGAGATCCTGAATTATATGAGCTTGTCAAGCAATTTATGATTCATGGACCATGTGGTACAGACAACCCACTTTGTCAATGTATGGTTCAGCAAAAATGTTCTAAAAAGTTTCCCAAAAAATATGTAGATGAGACTTGTGTTGATTCTGAAGGATATCTTGTCTATCGTCGTCGTCAAACAAGTAATACAGTAGTAAAGAATGGTGTGACACTTGATAATAGATTTGTAGTTCCTTACAATGCTCTCCTGCTCAGAAAGTATCAGTGCCACGTTAACGTTGAATGGTGCAACCAGTCAGGTTCTATCAAATATTTGATTTGTTTAAATATATTAATAAGGGGCCTGATAGAGTCTCTGCTTCTGTTTTTCAAGCTAATAGCACCAAGAATGATACGGAACAGAATGTAGCTGTAGATGAGATAAAAGCATACCTTGATTGTAGATATATCTCTGCTTGTGAAGCTGCTTGGAGAATATTCATGTATGATATACATTATAGAGCTGTTGAAGTATTACCTTTTCATTGTGAAGATGGTCAGAGTATTGTGTATAACGATCATGATAATTTGTGTGATATTGTTACTGATCCAACTGTGAAAATGACAATGTTTACAGAGTGGGTGAATTGTAATAAAGTCGATGAATTTGCCAGGACATTGAGGTATGTTCAGTTTCCGGGATATTATGTATGGAATGCTAAAAATCGCAAATGGAATCGAAGAAAGCATCCGTATGGATCAATTGGGAGGATACATCATGTCCCACCATCACTTGGTGATTGTTATTACCTAAGGATTTTACTGAATCATATTAAGGGACCAACCTATTTTAAAGATATAAAAACAGTTGATGGGCAGGTTTTTCAAACATTTAAAGATACATGTTTTGCACGGGGACTGTTGGATGATGATAAAGAATATGTTAATGCTGTCAAAGAAGCTAGCACATGGTCAACCGGAGATTTCTTGGGGACTTTTTTTGTAATGTTGTTGCTGTCAAATTCGATATCTCGTCCTGGTGTTTTTTGGTCGGAAACGAAGTCCCTGTTATGTGAAGACATTCTGTATCAGCAACGAAAGATAACTAGTATTGCAGGTAATGTGATTATTTTATTAAAGTTATATACAACTACATTAAAATTATGCAATAGCTCTGTTATTGGGAAAAAACTAATACTTTTTTCAACATTTGTTTTAGATTTGGATCTTCAACAAGAAGAACTTGAAAATATTTGTCTATCTGAAATTGAAAAGTTGCTACTTACCAATGGAAGTATAGTGAGAAATTTTGATGATATGCCAAGTGTTCCGGAGAATTATGTTTCATCGTCGAACAATCGATTGACAATGAAAGAATTATCGTATGACAGACTAGCTCTTCAAAGGGAACATAATGGTTATGTAAAGTGTTTAACTGTCGAACAGGAAAGGATATATAAAATTGTTATGGAAGCGATTGAAAAAGGTGATGGAGGTGTGTTTTTTGTATATGGTTATGGTGGAACTGGAAAGACGTTTCTTTGGAAGACATTCTCAGCTGCATTATGATCAAAAGGTGAAGTTGTATTGAATGTTGCATCTAGTGGAATTGCTTCACTTTTGCTGGATGGTGGTAGAACTGCTCATTCAAGGTTTGAAATTCCAATCAACATTAATGAGAATTCAATATTTTCGATAGAGCCTAATACTGATTTAGGTGATTTAATTAAAAGAGCAACATTGATTATTTGGGATGAAGCACCTATGACTCACAAGCATTGTTTCGAGGCTCTTGATAGAACAATGAGAGACATATCACGTTCCAGTCAACCGAACATGCAATCCAAGACGTTTGGGGGAAAGGTAATTCTATTTGGTGGTGATTTTAGACAAATTTTTCTGGTCATCCCTAAAGGTACCAGAACAATGATAGTCAATGCTTCTTTGAATTCTTCTTATATATGGCGGCACTATCAAGTACTAAAGCTAACTGAGAATATGCGATTAAGAGTTGGTTGTCAGGAAGCAGATTTGAAAGAAATAAAGGAATTTGGAGAATAGATTTTAAAGCTTGGTGATGGTCTGCTTGGTGAAGAAAATGATGGTGAGATTGATATTGAAATACCAGATGATTTACTTATTCATGACCAAGTCAATCCTATTTCTTCTCTCATTTCATTTATATATCCGGACATGAATAAGTTTTTGTGGGATTTAACGTATTTCCAACAAAGAGCGATTCTTGCTCCAACTAATGAAGTAGTGGATTCAATAAATAAAGAGTTGTTAGAGAGTCTGCCTGGTGAAGAAAAGGTTTATTTTAGTTCAGATAGTTTATGCCAATCGGAGGAAGAATCAGAGCTTAATATGGCATTGTTTAATTAGTTTTAGTATTATATTATATTATTTTGTGTTTTGCCAGGTCCTGGTGTAAATGGAGCAAAAACGAGTAATATGGAAATAACCAGCCAGTTGGACAGAGCGACACACCAGGGACCGAATAAAAATTGCAGCTATTTCCCGTGATTGGGCCGGGCCCACTATCTTTATTTTATAAGTTAGAAACAACCCATAAATTACACAACATGTATTTTCAACTACTACAATCACAGGTGTCGACGCCGACACGGCAATAGTTCTAGCCCTTTATTGGGCTAAATAGACGGCAGAAAGATTATAGATACATCAGTCTTGTCGACATCAGAGGACAGACATATACGGCTGGGGAGGCACGAAGACGCAGAAGGAGAGCTAGGACGAATTTTAGAGATTATTTGGCAAGGATCAAGGCTACAGAATCACGGGGATCGAGCAGGGAGCTTGAAGAACAAGGAACAATCAGGTTTTGCTATTCGGGTTCTTTTATTTTCTAGTCTTCTTGTTTTATTCTAATGAATTCTTGTTTTAAACCTTGTTTGATTGTTTTTAAGATTATGTTTCTTGGCTAGACCTCTTTAACTACATAGGCTAATGACAATTGTTTGACAAAGTTTGGATTTTTATTCGTTAATAACGTTGGTTTATGGATTTTCTTGAAAAGTAAAGAACTTTGGAACCTTTAATTTGGTGTGTATGTGTGCTTGATATTGTTTGAATATTAATTTATTTCTTCGTATGATTCTTGGTGACGGTCTTTGTCACATAATAGAGTCATGCTAGGGTTCTAGATTTAGGTGAGTGTCTATATCACATAATAAATCTTTAACTCTTTAAGGTGAAATTACGTAACTAACCTTAGAAGTAATATTCGGTAATCTTATAAAATCAAGTGTTCTACTAATATTGTCGTTGTAAGGCTCGGGGTTATTAATAGGTCTCGGTTTGGTATATAGCTAGGATTAGGTTTTGTAAGAAATCGGTCTTAGTTCCCTAACCATACTCGTGTCTATTAAACCAAGTTAAAATCCATAGTTGCCTTAGACTTTCACGCTGTAAGGTAGATTGTCATATTAGGGCACTTTTCAAGAAGTTAGAGGACTGTAAGGAAATCTAACAACCGGTAGTCGTAACAGGCTTGTAGAGTCTCACAAGTTTCTTCCTGAGAAGGGTCGGGAGGTCTTAGTAGGGATTTCTTAGGGTTTAGCATTAAAAGATCCCGGTTCCATACCACGCTAGTTTCGAATAGAAATCCATTCCTAGTTGAACATGAGTCTAGCCTAGGTAGTCTTCATCGCCACTGAGTTAAGTCTTCGTCCAATTTCGCGTCTAATTAATCTAGTTAATTTAGTTTAATTTTAATTGCAAATTTATGATTTTTAGAAAACCCCCCTCAAATATTAAACAGTTAGAGTCCGTGTCAGTCTAAGTCTAGATAGAAGTTAGTAAACGTAATTAGAGAGTCTCGTGGGTTCGATACTCGGACTTGCTTAGGCTATACTACATTGACCGGTACACTTGCCGATTGTGTGGTCTAGGTTTAGAGAGTCTTAGTTATAAATTTAAAACTTAGAGAGTCTAGTTTAGGGTTTAATTTAGTTAATTTATTTAGACCACTTTTAGCACATCATTCCTCCTGATGTGTTAAACAATCTTCGTTTATCTGGTTTACCTAACCATAAATTAGTACTGAAACTTGGTGCTCCAGTGATGTTACTCAGAAACATTGATCAGGCAAATGGATTGTGTAATGGTACACGTTTACAAGTCACGAAGCTCGGAAAAGTTGTGATTGAAGAAAAAATTATCACAGGGACTAATATAGGTCATCATACTTTGATTTCAAGACTGAAGATGACACCTTCTGATAAAAGAATACCAGTGAAGATTTCTCGAAGACAATTCCCACTTTCACTGTGTTTTGCTATGACAATAAATAAAAGTCAAGGACAATCATTGGAGCGTGTTGGTTTATATCTTCCACGTCCAGTGTTTAGTCATGGCCAGCTCTATGTTGTTGTATCTAGAGTAAAAAGTAGGAAGGGGTTGAAAATTTTGATTTGTGATAAAAAGAAACGAGTCTGTACAACCACTACTAATGTGGTTTACAAAGAAGTTTTACAAAATCTATGATGATACTAAACATCTGTCAACCTGGCAACGTCTGTTGGGTATAATGGAGGAATTGTTGTTAGGAAATGTTTGTTGGAAAGCAATACAACTTTTTGAAAGCATCTGATACTTGCTCTGCATTAAGCCTATCCTGAGAACACATGTTGTTAATAACATTATTCTCTTAACATCTGTTTACTAACCTTTGTAATTTCTGTTGACTGACCTTTTTTAACATGGGTTGACTAACATCTGATAGTTACTATCTATCCAGCTGGCAAGCTCTGTTGGAGATAATGGATGACAGTGCTTAGTAAAGTCTGTTGGAAAGAAACATAAGTTTTTAACAGTTAATAGACAATAGTGGTTTGCTATCAACATAATGGAATTGCTGTTGAATAAACCTATTGATCATTAGTTTATATCAATTTTGTAAGTCTGCACTAATTATTTTTTTACTCTCTGTCAATATGTGTTATGCATGGTTTTCTAAGAAACGACCCGTGTTTGCACACGGGTCTTACCGCTAGTACTATATAAAAAAAAGAAACCATGTAAGGGACACATGGCGTTCTGTGAGGTGGTCTTAATTAAATTTAAAATTTGTAGAAGAGATTTTAATGATAAAGTTAAAGATAACTGATAATAATATATTAATTATTATAATCATATATTAAAGATTAAAATCTAAAAAAAAAATATATTAGCGTTTTAAATATTTATAAAGATAAAGATTTTGTTTAATTGGTAGTTTTAATTGTTTTTATATTTTGATGATAAGGACAAAGATAACTGATAATCACATATTATAATAAAAATATTTATTTTAATCAACTGTTTTGTTAAATGGATTTATTCAATACATGTAGAACATATATATTTCTTATACATGTGGTATATTTTGAATCCTACTTCTATTAAAGGATCTCATTATCCCTTTTTACACCGTAATGAAATAATAATATTAAATCATAATATCCAACTTATTTCTTGTATATTTAATATTTTTATTAAAATATTTCTTTTCTTTTTTCTGCTGATTATCCAACATCAGGTAATATGTAAGTTTCTAACCTAATAATAAATAAATAAAAAAGTAAAATGTTATAAACCATGTAATACACAACTCTCTAACCTAATAAAAAATAAAGAGAGATGTTACAATCAGTAAATAGTACCTCAAAGTTCAATTTGTTAGAAAACACATCTTGCTGACTAAATGTGTTAACGGATTATATTATTCGTGTAAGACATGTGTTTATTCAAATCGTGCAGTACACAAGTTTTTAAAAGATGTAATTATTTTATTACTTAGTATATAAAATTATATTTATTCAACCCGTGTATTATTACTTAGTATATAAAATTATATTTATTCAACCCGTGTAATACACGAGATTCTAACCTAGTTTGTTAGATACAACATTTATTAATATGGAATGTTAAATTTTGGGTTTAAAGATTTGAGTGAGAATTTGAAATTAATAATAAAGTTAAATAATTAGAAATAGATATAATATTTTTTTATAAAGTAAACAAAAAAATATATTAAAACTCAATATTTGTGAAGAAAAATGAGTTGATTAGGATATGTCATAGAAGCTTAAAGATTAAAGTGTAACAAGTTTTATAATAATCAAAATAGCTTTTATAAAATAGTATTACATTATAAATATAAATGTTACATATATTAATAGAGTAAATTTCTGTCTTTGTCCCTGAGATTTGTCAGTTTTAACTAGTTTAATTCAAAAATCTAATTTATAACAAATCCAGCCCTGAAGTTTGTATTTCTTAACGTTTTTCATCACTAAGGGTGCTTTTTCATTTAATTCTTAGGGATGAAAAGCGTTAAGAAATGCAAAGCTTAGGAATGGTTTTGTTATAAATTAGATTTTTAGACTAAACTAGTTAAAATGGACAAACCTCAGGGACAAAAACAGAAATTTACTCTTAACAATATATTATTATTTGTCTTTTATTACACTACACTATTAAATGCTAAAGTTATATTATTAATTAAATGCTAACATATAGAGAGACAAAATTGTAAATGGCATTAATTAAATGCTAATATATAGAGAGATAAAATTGTAAATGGCAAGTTATTTATACATCAATATTACCAAATGCAACAACATTGTTTTAAGTGTTTCAAAATATAATTGAATTGTTGACATCCATTAGGAATAGCCCAAAGTGCAAGATAGCAGTAGTTTATAAGTTTAACCTGATGTGCAAATTTAGACATTAAAAAAAATCACATTATTGACGTAAAGAGATGTATTATATAGTAGCATAGCATATATATATATATATATATATATACTATCGGAATGAATATAAATAAACATGTAAAAAAGAAGATGTGTGATGTCTCCGGATATATTAAAATTTAATTATAATAATTATAATTCTAGATATACAGCCATATGACGGAAAACCGAATTATTATTTTTGTCGATCAACCTAATCAATTTCTCACACAGTGATGCTGATTTAAAAATTTATAACCTTGAAAAAAAAGAGTTAAAAATCTACACACACCTAAAGGTATTTCTTACAATAACATACACATTTTAATGCATAAGGTACAAGTGACAAAACTTATTAAAACATGTGATTATGTTCACACATCCAAAGATCTAGTTGTCTGTTCCTACTTGAAGATATTTTACAGTTACAACAAAGAGGGGATCCATAAATAATATATTAAATTGTTTATTAAATTAATATAATATATATGTGTGTGTGAATCTTTTTATTATCTCCAATTCTTTCAAGCTCAAGGAACAGATCTAATCATGGAGCCAGCCAGCCACCTTTTTTCTCCAATTTTCCTTTAATTTCATATAATGCCCATTAGGTAATAATTTATTCACTTGGGGTCTGTGTAAAGCACCAAACTTTTGTTGTCTCTTTAAGGATTCCTCATCTGGGTGTCTCTGTGTTCTTCAGTTCTTGAAACTTGAATGAGTTCAGTATCTTTTGTTCAGAAAATATCATAAAAAAAAGCTCAGCAACAATGGATACAGGGAGAAAAAAGAAATTGCATTTTAGCAAGATCTACTCATTCCAATGTGGAAAAAGAAGATATGATGATGATGGTTCTCAAATAGGGGGTCCTGGGTTCTCAAGAGTGGTTTACTGCAATGAAACTAGTGGTGTCTCAGAGGTTGCTGCAGGTGGTCAAAGTTATTATGCAGATAATTATGTGAGGTCAACCAAGTATACACTAATGAGTTTCTTCCCCAAATCATTGTTTGAACAGTTTAGAAGAGTTGCAAATTTCTTTTTTCTTGTGACTGCTGTTCTGTCTTTTACAGAGCTTGCTCCTTACTCTGCTGTTAGTTCTATTCTTCCTTTGATTGTTGTCATTGTTGCTTCTATGGTTAAAGAAGGTATTGAAGATTGGCAAAGAAAACAGCAGGTTTGTAATATGTTAGATCCATTTTATAAAGTTTCAATCTTTAGTTCTTGGTTGTATTTCATTAATCTTATAAAGTTTGAATCTTTAGTTCTTGGTTGGATTTTGTTAAAGTTTTGAAGTTTTGGGGATTTGGGTATGAAGTTATAAGTTTGAATTTGCTGTTGCTTATTTAAAATCTTGACATATCTTACAAGTCAATTGTTTGATGCAAGATTCATCAGAAAGATGTATGTTCATACTCATGTTAGATCCATTTTCTAACGTTTAAATCTTTATTTCTTGGTTGGATCCCATAACTTTTTGTAAGTTTTAGAGATTTGTGATTGGAGTTATAAGCAGGGTTATAAGAATCGCTAGGTGCTGGTCGGGCCGGTAGGGTACGGACCAGCGATTAATTGGGATAATCAGATTGGGATTGTATATGAAATCTTCAGTTTTATATGTATACGCACACATTTTTATGTGTAATTATTTTAGCATGACAAGTTATAACCCCTCATCGACTCATTTTTTTTAAGTAGACACGATTAATCACCAAAATTTACAAGGCTTGACCGGAAAATGGCCGGAATATGCCCTGTAATTGGCTAGAATTTGCCCGGTAATTGGCCGGAATTTCTCTGGGCTGCTGTTTACCGTGTAGCGATTAATTGGCCAATTAGAGGAAAATTACCTGGTGAATCTCCAACTAGCGATTAGTCCCGACTTATCGGACACTAGTCAGGATTTTTACAACCTTGGTTATAAGTTTGAATTTGTTGTTACTTACGTAGAATCATGATAGATCTTACAAGTTAGTGCATACTTTGATTCAAGATTCATCATAAAGAACTTGTGTTCTTAAGTTCTTCCCACTTGTTTGTTTAAAATTCATCAGCCTAAAATCTGTTTTTGAATCATATGTTTATCTAGGATCATGAGGTCAACAACCGGAAAGTCAAAGTTCATCGAGGTGGAGGCGTTTTCGAATCTAGAGAATGGAAAAAACTAAAGGTAGGAGATATAGTAAAGGTAGAAAAAGACGAGTTCTTCCCAGCCGATCTTCTGTTACTTTCATCAAGCTACGAGGATGCTATCTGTTACGTCGAAACCATGAATTTAGACGGTGAAACAAATTTAAAGCTAAAACAATCACTAGAATCAACTTCAACAATCAACAACGATTCAAGTTTCAGCAACTTCAAAGCTGCGGTTAAATGCGAAGATCCGAATGCAAGTTTGTACACATTCGTTGGAACAATGGAGTTTCAAGGACAACAATATCCACTTTCTCCTCAACAGCTTCTGTTACGTGATTCGAAGCTTAGAAATACAGATTACATATACGGTGCCGTGATCTTCACGGGCTCTGATACGAAAGTGATTCAAAATTCTACTGAACCACCTTCGAAAAGAAGTAGAATCGAAAGAAGAATGGATACTATCATCTATTTCATGTTCTTCGTCATGTTTCTAACGGCGTCTCTCGGGTCTGTCTATTTCGGGATTGTAACGAAGAACGATTTAGACGGTGATCGACAGAAACGATGGTATTTGGCTCCCGATAGATCAGATATCTTCTTTGACCCGAATCGAGCTCCTATTGCTGCAATCTATCATTTCCTAACGGATTTATTGTTGTATGGCTACTTGATACCGATTTCTTTATATGTTTCAATAGAAGTTGTGAAAGTATTGCAGACGATTTTCATCAACAATGATATTCATATGTATTACGAAGAAGCGGATAAACCGGCTCACGCTCGAACCTCGAATTTGACAGAAGAACTTGGTCAAATCGACACCATTTTATCGGACAAAACCGGGACGTTGACTTGTAACTCGATGGAGTTCATCAAGTGTTCGATTGCGGGGACTGCGTATGGGCGTGGTGTTACGGAAGTTGAAAAAGCTATGGCTAAACGAATGGGGTCTCCGTTGATTGTTAACGGTAGAGATAAATATTTTGATGACGATGATAATGATTCTAGTTCATCTGTTAAAGGGTATAATTTTGAAGATGAGAGAATCACAAATGGCTACTGGATTCATGAACCGCATTCGGATGTGATTCAGAAGTTTTTTCGGTTATTGGCGATATGTCACACGGCTATACCTGATGTGGATGAAGAAACTGGAAAAGTTACGTATGAAGCTGAATCACCCGATGAGGCTGCGTTTGTTATCGCAGCAAGAGAACTTGGGTTCGAGTTTTACAAAAGAACACAAACGACCGTTTCTTTCTTTGAGTTAGATCCGGTTTCCAAGAAACGAGTCGAAAGGTAACAACTTTTTCATGTTTTTCTTGCTTCGGGTAACTTATAGTATCAAATCTGAATCGGGTTTTCACAAAAAGTAATTTTGTTGTTTGTTTGCAGAACGTATGAGCTTTTGAACGTTTTGGAGTTTAACAGTGCGCGAAAAAGAATGTCTGTTATTGTAAAGGACGAGGACGGGAAGCTACTGTTACTATCGAAAGGTGCTGACAGGTAAATAACGAAAATGACATATCAGTCTTTGTTTCTTTAATATTCATATCATTGTTCATATTCTGATGTTTTCTTTTGGATTATATTCAGTGTTATGTTTGCTAGACTTGCGAAAAATGGGAGGAAATTTGAAGAAAGTACGAAAAAACATGTGAACCAGTATGCGGATGCGGGTTTAAGGACCTTGATTCTTGCTTATCGTGAACTCACCGATGAAGAATACGAAGCGTTTAATGAAAAGTTCACAAAAGCCAAGAATTCAGTCAGGGCGGATCGGGATGATTTGATTGATGAAGCAACGGCGGAAATTGAAAAGGATTTGATACTTCTTGGTGCCACTGCTGTTGAGGACAAACTTCAAAAGGGGGTGAGTTTTTTTGCTTCAAGAAATTTGTATTTTGAATCATTTTTGGATTAATGAATAGAATTTAATGCGGTTTCTGTGTTTTTCTCTTTTGGTTTTGCAGGTACCCGAATGCATTGACAAACTTGCTCAAGCAGGAATCAAGATTTGGGTTCTTACCGGTGATAAAATGGAAACCGCCATTAATATTGGGTAAGTTGTGTTTTCTTTCTTGTTTTGGCATTGTGTGACACAAAGCGGAAGCACGAAGATAACAAGATACTCTTTTGAGGAAAATTTGATAGATTTATGAATGCATTAAACTGTTGCAGCATGCCTAGTTTTGGCATGTTTTACCAAAACCTTGGGAATTACAATTTGACAAATAAACGCATGAGTTACCAAGTTCAATGATTCATGTAGGGACAACAATGGGACGGGTATTGGTAATCGTAGTTCCATACCTGGTTGTAAAATTGTGTCCCATACCCGGCCCAATACCCATCGGGTATATGTCAAGAAATTACTGGTCGGGTATCGGGTATACCCGTTAGATTCTTAAAAAGTACTCGCTGGGATTTCGAAATACGTTTGTTTTCTCACCATTCTAAGTTTTATGTTCTTAAAAACTATAACAGCTTAAAGTACGATAAATTAGATTAATACATATCATTATCTTTATAAGTGGATAAAGTATCTAAAATATGTAAAATTCATAATGATATAAATCTCAAAAGATAAGTTACTACTTCATATGATAAACATTATAAACAATACTATCAAATACATATTCCAAAAAAAGTCATTTTTCACATAATGAAAGTATTAAAAGAGCCGTTACGAGACTAGGGTTAATGAAAATTAGAATTAAAATTTAAAAATATTTCAGGTATATGGTTCGGGTAAACAGTTATATGTTTCGGGTAATTGGAGCGAGTATCACCTAATCCCATACCCGTGAAAATTTCTGAAACTAATCCCATACTCGGTCCCATACCCGAATATCCGTCCCAAATTTTGCGGGTTTTGGGTTTGCCCATCGGGTTCGGATTCGGGTTCGATTACAAATTCACAATAAAACGAAATAAATTAAAATTGCTAAATTTGGGGAAAACTGTCAAGACCAAAATGGGGTCCAAAAGTCAGGGAAAACCGCCATAGCTTAGACGTCACATTGTCCAGCCTGTTTAGACGTCTCCGTCCATAGCTCATGGGGCCCGTAACACAAGAGGGATAAAAAGTTATGCCCGTTTTAAGTTGGGCCCTTTTCTAGCCCACTAGCCTTGGTCCGGTTGCTCCAAATAATTTCTAACTTTTCTTACTATATCTAATATCCAAAATTCAAATATTGTGCAGATTCTCATGCAGTTTGCTTAGAGAAGGAATGAAACAGATTACAATAATCTTGGAGTCTCCAGAAATCATAGCAGCAGAAAAGGCGGGGGACGAAAACGTAATTGCCAAGGTGAGTGTGTGCTTGTTTTTGTAATTCTAAATTTCTATCCTTGTTTTGTGCATGCGTTTTTGCTAAAATGACAAGTTTGTCCTTGCAGATTTCAAAAGAAAGTGTTCAGAAGCAGATATTAGCAGGAAAGGCTCAGCTTAGTGCTTCAACTTCCGAGGCGTTTGCACTCATCATTGATGGAAAATCTCTAGCATACGCTTTACGTGACAACATTAAAAACACGTTTCTCGAGCTAGCTGTAGGGTGTGCTTCTGTTATTTGCTGCCGTTCTTCCCCAAAACAGAAAGCACTGGTTAGTTTAGTTTAGTTTAGTTTATCTAATCTGCATAATAATAGTCAGAAATATGTTAACAAAAGTTAACGAAAGTATTCGCCATAGAAGCTTCCGTTGCATCATCAACGTCCTAGTCAGGTGTAACGGAAGCTTCTGGAAAGTATTCTCCATAGAAGCTTCCGTTGCACCACCAACGTCCTAGTCAGATGTGACTGAAGCTTCTAGAAACTGTTCTCCATAGAAGCTTCCGTTATCTCACCAATTGTGATGGGACTGTAACTTCTCAACAAGGGTTCACAGCTAATTTTTTTTACAATCGCTTCAACTACTTTAGCGGCGACAGTCTGGGGTCAGAGTACAAGAAAGTGACCGCACTGGATACCCCAATTAATAAAACGTTTTGTTGGTCGGAGGGTCAACTGAACCCTGGACCTCCTCTCGTTCCGCCTATGTTCACTAATAAGAACTAACTTAACATAAATGAAATGCAGGTTACTAGACTTGTTAAAGAGGGAACCGGAAAGATAACTTTAGCTATTGGTGACGGGGCGAATGATGTAGGAATGCTTCAAGAAGCTGACATTGGTATCGGTATTAGTGGCGTTGAGGGAATGCAGGTACTTATCATTAATCATATAACTTCACTTTAGTTTTTACCTTTTGATGTATGTTATCTAACTGTGTTGTATATGGTAATTAGGCGGTTATGTCGAGTGATATTGCAATTGCTCAGTTTCAGTTTCTTGAACGCTTGCTTTTGGTGCATGGACATTGGTGTTACCGACGGATTTCTTCAATGGTAAGAATCGTACTAGCTTGACTTTGTTTGACCACACGCAATCGCTCGTTAACATGATCAAATTATAACCCTTTATGTATATTTGCAGATATGCTACTTTTTCTACAAGAATATTGTTTTCGGAACCACTATATTCTTATACGAAGCTTATGCATCGTTCTCGGGTCAAGCTGCCTATAACGACTGGTATTTGTCTCTTTACAACGTTTTCTTCACATCACTTCCCGCCATTGCTTTGGGTGTCTTCGACCAAGATGTATCTGCACGATTTTGTCTCAAGGTATGTCCAAAATGCCCTTCTAATCATGTACTAGAAAAGATCATCCAAACACTCTAAAGGGCATGTTAGTAGTTTCACATTCAATAGATAAGAATCTTACCGGTTTAATAATCAGATTAACAGGTTGTCATATCTAACCCGTTCAATAAACGGGTTGTGTCGGGGTTAACCTATTTAATCAAACGGATCGTGTTCGGGTTAACCTGTTTAACCTGTTAAATTAAACAAATCGACATGTCAACCCGTTTATGACATGTGTAACCTGCTTATTAACCACCAACCCAAGTAACACGTTTAGAATTTGATTACTACCCGTCAACCCATTTGACACGTTCAGATAAATGGGTTAAACGGGTCGTGCTCAGGTTAACCCTATTACAAGTACATCCATAAGACACGAATAAATATATAACTGTATTTGGGTCGAACCATTCAACCCGTCAACCCACCAACCCAACATGACACATAAGATGTTAAGGTGGTTTTTTTTTTTTTTTTTTTTTTTTTTTTTTTTTTTTTTTTTTTTTCTTATGACAGTTTCCGTTGCTGTATCAAGAAGGCGTACAAAACACCCTCTTCCGTTGGCGTCGCATATTCGGGTGGATGTTAAACGGGCTAGCGAGTAGCGTAATCATATTTTTCCTGTGCATCAGAGCATTAGACCCAGAATCATACAACAAGAATGGAAAGACCGCCGGACTGGAAGTCGTTGGGGCCACACTCTACACGTGTGTGGTATGGGTCGTGAACTGCCAGATGGCACTCGCGGTCAACTACTTCACTTTAATCCAACACATCTTCATCTGGGGAGGAATCATCCTGTGGTACCTCTTCCTCTTGAGCTACGGTGCGATGCCCGCCACCATTTCAACGACCGCCTACAAGGTGTTTGTCGAAACGCTTGCACCAGCCCCGTCGTACTGGTTCGTGACCCTGTTCGTGAGCATTGCTGCTTTGATCCCGTACTTCTGTTACAATGCAGTTCAGATGAGGTTCTTCCCGGCTTACCATGGCATGATTCAGTGGATCAGACACGAAGGTAATTGCGAAGATCCAGCGTACGTTCAGATGGTGCGCCAGCGGTCTATACGAACTACAACGGTTGGGTACACGGCTAGGTCGATAGCAAGGGACAACACTTTGTATCACTTCAACTTGGAACGACAATCGCCTAAATGATTAGGTTTGCTATGAGCGGGATTTTACTGGGTATGGTTGTTGTACAGCAGGTAGTAAAGATTTTGTCAGTTGTTTTCGGGTCGAATTTTTAATTCTTTAATTATTGATATGTGACGACAAGATGTTCGTCTATGAATTTCTAGAGTTTCAGGCTGTGAATTTTTGTTGTAAATTAGGGAATTTGTTTATAGATTGAAGGGAAGAAAATTATGTTTAATGATCTTAAATTTTTGTTTTTTCTTTGATTTATGATCATAGAAGTTTCACTAAAATCATGTTTGAATTGGTTCAAACTACTCAAAATGTTAACAGAACGTAAATTTTATAGTTTTTTTTTTTAATAAAGTGAATAGAAACTAAATAAAGCGTGATGCAAAGTTGAATTAAGTGAAAACATTGTAACTTTTGATTCGTCTACGTGGCATCGTCATATGCTAGACGCTTTGTGTAGTCATAACCCCCTTTACTCAAACATAACCCCCATAGCATATGTATGTAGTGGATAACCCTCGTAATCCCCCTTCAATTATAGATACATATGTATGTATATATATGTGTGTGAGAGAAACCAAACATAACCCCACTATCACCATCACACGCAACCCATAACCCCCCATATCGCCAAGGGGGCGGTGTTTGGGCGCTATGACGCGTTATGGCGCTGGATCACGCTCGAGTACGTTTGGCCTAAATTCAAATTCGTTCACTTATAGCCCAGATTTTGACCCGCCCTAATTTTGTCATTTTGTTTAATATCGATCTAAAATGTACATTTTGTTTAATATCGATCTAAAATGTACAATGCGTGAATCTTAATTTTAATAAACCAACATGTTTATTTAGTCATTGAACTCGATTTTATCCTATAAATTTTACTTTTCAAGATTTAATGTTTCCTATAAAATTAAGAGTTTAATAGAGATTGATGTTATTTTTGATCATCTTTGTCAAAGGACTGATAGGCCATGATAGTTTGGTGTTGCCTATAAGGAATTTTGAATCATATACTAGTAAAATATCATATGTTATGTGGACGGGGTGTTCAAAACCGGATATCCGAAAATTCGGATATCCGAATTTCGGATATCCGAAATTTTCGGATACCAGATTTCACTATCCGAATCCGTATCCGAAATTTCGGATATCCGGAATTCGGATATCCGAAATTTCGGATACGGATTCGGATAGTTAATCGGATATCCGAAAATCCAACTTTTTATTTAATTTTTATTATTTTTTTCATATTCGGAAACGGATATTTTGGATAGTTTCGGATATCCGAATATAAGTTTTCGGATATTTTCGGATATTTTTCGGATATTTCGGATATTTTTCGGATATTTTCGGATATTTTTCGGATATTTCGGATATTTTCGGATACTTCGGATATTCGGATATCCGAAAAAAATGAAAATTAAATTTTCGGATATTTCGGATATCCGAAATATCCGAAAATTTTGAAAATCACTATCCGAATCCGAATCCGAAAAATTCGGATATCCGAATTTCGGATATCCGATTTTTCGGATATTTCGGATTCGGATATCGGATATTTCGGATCGGATTTTCGGATACGGATAGTTTTGAACACCCCTAGACGGTATCTAGAGTTCATTTATAAATAAAGAGTAGACACATGAAGAAGGACCATACTAGAACGGAGCACCGATATAAACTTCTATGGAATTGTCTCTCAATCAACCTTTGGACTTGAATTGTCAATAACATCCTAAATATACTATGGAAAACAGAATTCTTTAGGTTCGTCACACGAAGAGGGGTGTCTTTTGACTACCGATCAGTGTAATAGAGAAAGTTGCAGTGACTAAAAATGCAAGTGAAAGTAATCATAAATGAATGTATTACCTCAACATGGAGTATTTATATTGGTAAAATTAAGGATTGATGTCTTTGTTTGGGTGGTGGTGGGCCTAGAAAAAGGTATAACCGTTATGATAGTGACATCTTCATTCTTATTGGTAAATGTGTCATCATTCATTTTTTTCATGTCATACTTTTTGTCACATAGGTATAACGGAATTTAGGACCCCACTACACCGAGTTTAAGTGGCAACATATTAGGCTGAACGGTATGGTGACGGAGTGGGGCTGAAGACGGGGCGGGGCGGGATGGGGTGACGGACGTCGCCGAGAAGAAACGGAGGGGGCCCACCGGTTTGCTCCGTCGCAAACGTCTGAATTCGGACGGGGAGGACGGGACGGAGGGGGGCGGCGTGGTGTGACGACGGGGACGTGGCGTCGCCGAGGGAGGACGGGACGGAGGACGCTGCCATACCGTGCAGCCTTAGTTGTTGGTGCCGCGTTCCGAACCTTCTTTTATTTCGTTTCCCTAACACAACAATTTTTAGTAACCTTTTCTTTTATGCTTTTCTTATTCTTCTTCTTCTTCACGTTTTGGAATAGAAATACATGGAAATCAACATTTTGGAATAGTAACACATGCAAATCAATAAAAACTAGTGTTTTTATAATGTTTCTTAAGATCAAAATATTTCCATAACCATCAACAGCCTATCAACATAGAGGGCGTACTATTCATTAAATTAAATATAACTATTATACTACATATTAAAATTTGGACGTTTTGAACAGTAACACTTTGAACAGTACAAGGGGTCTTTCGTAATTTCAGTAGCCTATCACCTTAAAAAGAAGAAAATGCCGTCGTAAGCTTAGAGAGAGAGAGAGAGAGAGAGAGAGCGAGACAGAAGGGGGTCGAGACGGTGGTTCCATTGCGTCTGCTCCGCCATTGCGCCGACGTGTAAACCAAAAAAGCCTTGGTGACTGTCACCGCCACCGCCACCGCCACCGCCACCACTGGCATATCTCCGACAGAAACGACATGAAGATTTAGGGTTCCGCCGTGATAGTGTGTGACGATGGTGTTGTTAGTTGTTACTGAAGGAGTAACTTTAGCCAATCGACTATATGGTGTTTCTGTGCAACCAAAACCGGCGCCGATCAGGTACAAGAACCCACCTCCTGGTTATCTGTAGATCTAGGGTATGGGTATCTCATCTTGGCGGTGGCGGAGTAGTTATCTAGGGTTTCGTCAAGGAGTTTAAGCGATGATTTGCGGGTCTGATTGCTGATGTTAGGGTTCCACAACACGTAGGAATGCAAAACAGGATGTCGGCGAGGAGGTTAGCTGTTGCCGGGTGTTTGTGTTACCGTTGGCAGGTCTTTCAGGTAAGGAATTCAACTCCTATTTTATGCTTTTCTTAGGTTTGCTATAGATATCGTTTATTTGGGTTACATCTTTCATGTTTTGATTAAGGGGTTTTCATGTTTTAATGTCTGATTGGCTTACTAAATTGGGATTCCAACTCAACTATAGTGTGTAATTACTGAACTGTAGTCACGTGCAGTGAAGATGGGTCACGTGTCATCGGTTTCCGGCTTCCCGGAGTTGGGTTTCACGGCTAGCTTCCAGCAAACATCATTAGCAAACTCTTAGTCTTAGCTTTGCAGAACTTGAGCTTCATGTCTAATGGTATTTCTGGCACTTTTAACTATATTTGTTATTATGGTTGCTTAGAAGATAGATTCTTTGATGTAGGGGATAGTTGTGTGGTGGCTTATTTAATTTGATAGAACACTGACCCTCTTGGTTTGTAGTTTGCAACCAAGAATAAAAGATTATTATTTTCTAGACTTATGATCCAATTTTATTAATACTGAAAAACTGAGGTCATATCTTGCTATCATGACTAAAAATATGATAAAAAGTCTATATCTATTCAATGTAAAAGTCAAATTTGTATAAAAAAAAGGAACAAAATCTGTAAAGTAGCTCACAGCCATTCTTGTATTGAAGTAAATCTTTTAAAGTTGCAACTTGCAAGAATTGAAGAGATTATAGCATCAATTGTTTTGTTTTTTTTTTGGTCATTTGCACTGTCTATAATTGATTTTAGATGCTTCTCATGAACTTTCATTCTTTACTTAAGAGTTCATTTACATTTGCTTTATCTAATGAACTATAAATTATTTGTTTCTCAAATGGTTTTTATGGGTCATTCTTACTGGTATGACGAACAATTGGGCTTTTAAAATGTTATGATCTAAGCTGGAAAATAATTATCCACATTCTTTGGGATGCCTACACCATTAATTTTTTCAATTTCTTTTAGACCAAACTACAGTAGCTTCTTTACAGCTATATTGAGAGTCTGGAGAGAGAGAGAGGGGAGAAGAGATGGGAGACAGAGACGGAGAACTCTTCGGCTTCGACACGGTGGACGCGCTGCACATGGCTCTCTAGCGTCGACATGACATACGGGTCCACCGTACATGGTTGTGGGGTTATGTCGGGTAACCGCAACGGCAGTCAATAGTGACGACGGTTACAGTATGACCGTTTTGAGCAATGACGGTGATCACAGTAGTTGCAAGGGGGGGGGGGGGGTGACGAAGATGGCTTCAAGAAGCTCCGGCGAAGGATTCAAGCTTGCATGTTCCATTTTCGAGTGTTGGAAATCAGGCCCTTGATCGAATAAACAAACACCGGATATGAACAAACTTGTTCGACTCTTTGTATTATTTATCAATGAGAGCACACTAATTACAATGACCCTAACCATCTATTTATACTAAACCTATTCTAGTCCTAACCCAACTCAAACTCTATTAATAAAATAAATAAACAAACTAGATAAACTTATCTAATTCGAACTAACAATTATCCCTATAAAGACTCAATAAATAATTCAACACAATTATCTATAACCCGTCTTTATCCTTATCTCTTTAATTCAAGATTAACGTCTTCATTCTCCCCCTTAATCTTGAATTGTTCACACCGCTCATTTATGACACCCGAATCACGTTTCCTCTCGAACCATCTCGACTTCAATCCGACACCCGACCTTCACTCCATCAAGATTATCCAACATTCACCCCCATAATCTTGATTTCGCTTCTTGCTATACTTGCTAATTCGTTCTTGCTTGCTTGTGTTCTTTCATTCTTTTCTTGCTTTAGCTGGAAACGGTTTTCTTTCTAAAACGTGCTTTCTTGCTTGATTCGAAGTTGTTCTTACTTGCTTGCTTCGAATCAACTTTCTTTCTAACTTGCTATTCGAACCATACGGTTCGGTCTTTCTCGTTCTTTACGAACCACACAAGTCCGCTTCTTTCTTTCTTTCGGTTATCGATTATCTTTCTTCTTTCTGATCGACTCCCGTTCTTTCTTTCTTGTGGCTTGCTACTTTCTTACTTTCTTGCAACACCATCGTTCTTTCTTTCTTTCTTACGAGGCCATCTTACTTTCTCCCGAAGCGACGCCGGCCTCTTTTTTTTTTCACTTTCTTGTGGCGCCTCTTCTATCTTTCTTGCTTGCTTAATCCAAATTGAATTTCCTTTCAATATGAACCATAAGGTTCAAACTTGCTAACGTGTTGAAATTTTCTGCTCAATCTTAATTGCTATCACCAAAGCACTTGATTCCCATGTGAATAATTAAATCCCTATGCCTTAAATTTAATATTCACTCCTTAATGCCATCCGGTCCAATTATAACTTCACGGTGATTATTCACAGCCACTATATTGAATAATATATGGAACTAATGTGTATTATCTCCATCCAAGCTTCCATGTTTTATCCACCGATCCATCTAAATATCGGCGACCACTAAACACCTTTTTCCACTCACAATATTTGCGACAATTTTATTTCCCTTTTTTTTCGACTTCAGCCCCTACCGGGTTCGCCACCGTTGCAGCCCCGTGAGGGGTGCTCCCCCTTCTCGAAACGACTCTCAAAACCGCCAACTAGCTCTGATACCAATTGTTGGAAATCAGGCCCTTGATCGAATAAACAAACACCGGATATGAACAAACTTGTTCGACTCTTTGTATTATTTATCAATGAGAGCACACTAATTACAATGACCCTAACCATCTATTTATACTAAACCTATTCTAGTCCTAACCCAACTCAAACTCTATTAATAAAATAAATAAACAAACTAGATAAACTTATCTAATTCGAACTAACAATTATCCCTATAAAGACTCAATAAATAATTCAACACAATTATCTATAACCCGTCTTTATCCTTATCTCTTTAATTCAAGATTAACGTCTTCATCGAGTAGATCCGAGAACGATTTGCTTGCATATGTGCTTTTCTGATTATTAAGGTAAAACACATCTATTTTCAGATTATACGACCCGATCTGGCTGTACTTTAAAAAAAGTCTCGGGGGCTCACTGACCAAAAAGCTACCATCTTCGTTACAATCATCAAAATGTGTTAGATTTTTACTTTGCTTAGAGTTTTAATTCAACTTTGGCTATTTACAGATTATTGATAAGTATGTGAAGTCGAGTTGCTCAAAATAATCTACTTACAGAAAAGTCCGAAATAAAAAATAGGATGGTGAGGAAGTCGGGGATGAAATATGAAAGCAGGTAATTGAAATCCCCAAAGTGAGATGAAATCTCAGCCTGGGTGAAGGCGGTGACGGTGGCGGTGGCAGTAGTGGTGAGCGTGGTGGTGGTTGTCGGTTGCGGCAGCTGCTGCTGATTAAAGTTGCTTAAAACCACCACCGCCTACGGTTGCGGGGCCGGGAACTATGTTAACAGTAGTGTTCAATTGAGATGCCTGCGTTTAGTTTGGACCCTTAGACTATCTATCTTGAGTATCCAAGTTAAAAAAAAAGAAGCAAGAAGATGCAATCTATGGAGCTTTTCCGGTAGTCGCAGGCGACACCTTGCCTTCAAAGAACTAAAAGGTATGGAAACACTAGCCTACTATATGCAGACTATGTTCTAATTAGTTATTTCAATATGTATTCGTAAAGTGAATTTATTTGGAAAAAAATAGTTTTACTTGTAGTCGATATAAATCAGGATTTTTTAAAATCGTTGTAGAAGATTAGTCGTGACTGACATTTCATATTCTGTATTCATATTGAATTAAATTGATATAAAGCTTATTATTTAGTGTAGGTTGTTTGTATATCAATTCGATTCAGGGAACAAGAATTTATATTTAAAGTGGGTTCCATGTATGTCACATGAAATTGTTTGTTCAAGACTTGACAAAAAAATATTGCTTACATATGTATGCATCTAAGTTTTTTTTTAGCGTGTGTTGGTACGCGGTATCATGACGAACTGCTTTCCAAATAATTATTTTTAATCGATGTAAAATAAGTGTTAATATTCTTTTACTTATATTACGACTTTATTTATATATTTTTTTATCTTTCAGTTTATATAAAGAGTGTTGTTACCGTAACAAAACAAATCGATACCAACCAAATTCTTACCGTGTAACAAACGAAATCTTCCGGCGCAACGCGCTGATTTGATACCACTAGTAATCTGAATTTTAGTTTTAACTTGTTTGATCATAAAACTTTATTGGAACTATAGTCTAATTCAATAATACAATATTTGATTGAATCCGTAATGAAACTCAAACAAAATTAATTGCCTCAAATTTCTTTAAATAAAGGAATACAAAATTCTTTCCAAGATGCGAAAGAATTTAATAAAAGAAAATGTTATTTCCTACTCCCTCACCATCGTTGCCTTCGACGCCACCACCTCTACCCTTGTTGCCACCATTCTTGCTTGACATCCACCGTCGACAACCGACATCACAGGTTAAATTACCAAAAAAAATGTAAATATGTCTAAATTATAATTAGTTTCATTATAACCACAGGTTAAGTTACATAAAAAATAAATAAAAAAATGTAAATGTATGTCTAACTTTAAATTAACTGCATTATAAGAGGACCAAATACTTGAGTCAAATGATACTTTCCATCATGATCATGAAATCCAAGTTGTTGGTTTACAAAACATATTCTAAAATCATCCTCTAAACAATTATCATCATCTCCCCTCCAAAAACTCCCAAATGAAAACTCATCCTTTTCACACATTTCTCCCAACACCTTCTCAACTTCCTCCATACAACCATTAGATCCTTCCAACATAGAACCCTCCGCCGCCACCCTACATGGCGACCGCCGTTGCTGCCCACCCATAACCGCCGCGGCACAATGCTCTAGAGCCGCCTTTCTTGTCCTTCTAAACTTCCTTTTCATACATACCTTTATTTTTCTCCAAACTTTGATAGGGAGCTTGAGCAACACGAACACAAGAATTTGTAAAATCAAACATTGGCAACAACACGATAACACGAGACAATCTCCACCGATTATGCCCCATTCGTGTCGATCCATGGCTGGGATGAGAGAGAGAGAATAACAAGGGTAGTTATGTAAATCATGTCTTTGTAATGAAATACTTAGGTGTTTATTGTGTTTGAAAATCTTGAAAATGGAAAGGTGTGAAGCAATGATATAGTTGAAGCCTCAAAGGTATATGAAAATATACGGTGATGGGTAATGACTTGCAACGAACTCCACCTAATGCATGTGGAGTAGTGTACCCCAAGAAACTAAAATGTAATTAGGTGTGAGCTGTCTCAATAATTATGGTTTGCTTTTTTTATTGGTTACATTGTTGTGTTACTTTAGAAACCGTATATATGGTCTGACTTTGAATAGGATATGAAATCAGTTTAGGTTTCTATGAAAGGTATAAATAATTAAATATAAGACATTCACACTAGGGTACTTAGGGTAGCTATATATAAAAAGATATATTTTTTTTTCTTTGATAGCTAAATAAAAAATCTAAAATAAAATTATATCAATATTCAAGGGCGTACTTACATACTCCGTTACAGAGTCACCAGAATAGATTGACTTTTCGCCCATTTATAGATCGATTTCTTTTTCAAGTGACACCAATGTTTTTCTGAATGTGGCTCCATTAGTTGAATAAGCCCACGTTGAAGCGAAAATAAAAGGAGAAAGCTAAAAAATGTGGGTTTACTCAGCGGGTTCGGATTTGTTTTTCATCGCTAGATAGATGGCATTGAGAACGGTGATGATGATTATAAAAGTCAAGTCGCTAAAATTTTCTTTTCAGATTCGGAAGGTTTGATGTCCGTCTTTAATTGAGAGTGAATTTGAAATCTATATTAAAGAAAAGTAAAAGAAATAGGCATCTGCAACTTGTCGTAAAGGATAGGATAAAGAATTCAAAAGAAAAAGTCAAACGCAATTCATTTTGATGCTGAAATACGTTTAAAATCAGTTTGAATTCTGATTACTTTGTTGAAAAAGATTTTTGGGTTTAAAGAATAGATAGGGATTTAAGTTTGGGCCGCAATTCAACATATTAGGTTGTATGTTGAGTTTTGGTATATTTATTTTGTGTTTTTTTATTTAATTTATAACGATAATGTTTTATTTATTAATGCATCATATTTTTATTATGTGATTAACATGATCCGACAATGAAATGGAGCCGTTGGCAACGGCTCTTTCCCTCTTACCTTGATTATAGTATCACACCCATAACACAGAGATCGTAATCGCTCATAAAGGTGCTTCCTTTCTCCCTAAATTTCATTTTTTTTTAACTAATTTTGGGTTTTTTTTCCTTGTGATTTGAAGTTCATTCTCTTGTGTGTGAAAAGGGGTTTTCCACTTTTACTTACCTATGGGTTGTAGGTTATTGCTTTGCTGAATTTGGTTTGATTGGTTTGTTTTGATGATTTTTTATCTGGGTTTGGTTGAATTAGTGTTTAGTTTTAGTGGATTTTTGTTATCTTTTTGAGTTTATTATTTTTTTGCTGTTCAATAAACTAGATTTTGTTTATAAACTAGTTTTTGCCCCGCCCGCGTTGCGGGGCAATAAGGCGAATATTTCTATCTCATAACATGTATGTCTGTACAGAGGGCAAAATCGTTATTATATTTTGAACTGTAGGCGAAATCATAATTTTAAACTGAGAGCAAAATCATAATTTTGAGCTACGGGGAAAAACATAATTTTATTTTGAACTGTGGGCAAAAACATAATTTTGAGCTGAGGGCATAATTGTAATTTTGAGCTAGAGGAAAAAACAACATTTTATTTTAAGCTGGGGGCAAAAACGTAATTTTAAACGGATGGCGAAACCGTAATTTTAAACTGGGAAAAAAATAAAAAAAGAGTTTTTGACCCGAGGGCAAAAGCGTAATTTTGAGGTAAGGGCAAAGGTATAATTTTATTTTGAGTTGAGGGCAAAAACGTAATTTTAAACGAAGGACGAAAGCGTAATTTTAAACTGTGAATAAAATCAAATTAAAAATGGTATGGTCCAATAGGGAAGTGCCACACAACTGTGTGGCGCTATTCCCCCAACTTGTTTTTGTATACGTAGGGTAATTTTGGCATTTTTGTTCTAGGATATTGCATGATCTTGGAAATTATTGCTTTTTAGTGTGTAAACCACCAAGAGAATCTAAAAAACCAAGGAAAAAAAAGCCATCAAATTGGGTTTTACGGTAGTCATGCCATCGAATGTGTGTCTTAAAGTACTGGACGAAGAAAGTGATGTGACACTGCAGGATTAGATGGGTCAAAGTACCTTTGGATAGTGATACCACCCTAAGAGCATTCACATCCAAACCATCAAATTATACGTACATTTCACTAAAAAACAACTCCTATATTAATATATTTCCACTAAAAACAAATATTTTTTCTCTCTCCTTTTCAATTAAATAATATTATCATCACATTTTTCTCTCTCCTTCACTCACAACCACTTTCAATATATATTAAAAAAATTATACTGGGTGAACAGTGTCCCCCCAAATATACAGATGAACAGTAACATTTTCTCTCTCCTCCACTCACAACCACTTTTTATACCCTTTATAATATAAAAACTTCTCCTCACATATTTTGATGGATAGAATGTGAATGCTCTAAGGAGTTTCATACATACAGTGGTGGATCCAGGAATTTTTTCATGGGGGTGCGAAATATTTTTAAAAATTTTAGGCCCCTAGGTATATAAGTAAAAAAATCGGTTCGTATCGGATCGGTTCGGGTCGGGTCGGGTCATGTAAAACAAAAGAAATTGCGCCATAACGTCCCTACTCATGGTTCCTATCACAAACAAATTGATGCATAAGTTCATCGCTCCATAACATAATGTTTCAATTTTAATTTTCAACCGTAGAAATCGTGTGTAATCACCCTAAAAATCATCTAAACAACATAATCATCCTAAAAATCATCTAAACAACCATAAAAACGTCAAAACACATGAAATTTCAAACCTATTTAAGAATTTTGTTACCCTTTGGCGTCGGACGGCGGTGGTTCGCGGCTGCTGATGACGTGCTCTTGTGGTTGCTGTTGTGTTCGATGATCGCTGGTAGGAGACGACCCAAGAGAGGGAGGGCGGGAGGAATTCTAAGGGACTGTTGGGCTTATTTTAATTATTATAGTTTGAACTTAGGTTGGGTTTGGTTAATGGGCTAGTAATTAGTGGGCTAATTATGTTTAATGAAATAGTGGGTTAAGGTATTGGGTATTTGGGTTAAGTTGGGTAGTATAAGTTTATATGATTTATGTAGTTTTTTTAATTAGAGTTTACTAAAAAAAATTAAAATATAAATCGAAAACATTTTTTACCTAAGGTGTGTGGACGAAAAATTCCAAGGGGTGCGGATGAAAAAATTCAAGGGGTGCGGACGAAAAAATCCAAGGGGTGCAGACGGGATTTTCAACAGAAAATAGCACTAATTTTTTTTTTCCCGGGGATGCGCCCGCCCACCTTGGGCTACATGTAACTCCGCCCCTGCATACATATGTACATATTACATAACAAGAGTATATCTAACCCAATACAATGGTATGTACACATGCTAGATCGAGAATTACGTTGCAAAACGCGTCTAATTCATTACCAACTTTGTTTGTCAACTTTACACCTTTCAATGTGACTAAACAAATAAGAATATACTTCTAGGCTATATCCAAATATATTACGCAAGTTAAAAAACATTCAAATTTAATTCACACATACATCTATTAAACAAATAACTAAGTTGTGACACGTGTTACAATATATATGAGAGTAAAATGTCAAAATCGTTCCTGATGTTTGGTCACTTTTATCACTTTAGTCAAAAATGAAACTTTTTGTGACTAAACTCCTAAGGTTTTATTTTTGTTGTCATTTTCATCCAAATCACTAACTCAGATAAAATATACCGTTAACTCCCATGGCCGATTTTGGCAATTCTCAAACTTTAGGGAAAATTATGGCACTTTCCCATTTATTCTTTTGTTTTTAATTTTATAAATTATATTATATATATATATTAAATAAAAATAATTATAAATTAAATATATATACATATACACTCATTTATATATTTACATGCTTATTTTTTAAATTTCCATTTTTACCTTTAAATAAAAAATAATAATACATTAATGATGTTTGGTACGACAGATCGATGAGGGGAGATGATGTACGAGTGTCGATATAGACGGGGTGGTTGTGGCGGCGGCAGTGGTGGTGATGGAGGTAGAGAAGAGAGAAGGATAGATGAGAAAGAGTGTGAATGGTGTGTGTATACAGTGGCGGAGTTTGAACGAAAACTCGGTGGGGGCCGGATTCTCAAAATCCAAATCGTTTGGGGTCGAACTCTTAAAAAATCTAATATTTTAAACTCAAAAAAATATTCATAAATTTTCGGTAAAATTATCACTAAGAGCAAAAATCGGTGAGGGCCGGGGTAGCTTCGCCAATGTGTGTATATATAAAAAATTATAAATGTGTGTATATACGTATATATATTATGGTTAATTAATTATTTTTTATTATAGAGGTAAAAAAGAAAATAAAAAGTGTGTATATACAAATGTGTGTGCGTATTTATATATATCATAGGGATGAGCATGGTATCCGTTCGGTCCCGAAAAAATGAGAAAAATTGGTACCAGTAGGGATGAGCAATTGGTACTGGGTACCGGTACCGAATTTTTTCGGTATCGATACCGGTACCCACTTTTGGCATTTTCGATATCGGTACCGGTTTGGTACGGTACCGGTAAAATACCGAATTTTACCTTCAAATACCGGTCCCGTACCGTACCGTATATTTCGGTACAGGTACCCAGTTTTGACGAAGTTCGATATTGGTATTTTCGGTACCGGTACCACGCTCATCGGTAACGGTACCGAAAATACCCAGTACAGTTTGATACCGGTACTGTACTAGTTCGGTACCCGGTACCAAATGCTCATCCTAACATAGTATATTTATAATTATTTTTTTCCTTTTTATTTAAAGTAAAAAAAAAAATAGATGGGTAAATTACCAAAATCGTCCGGAGGTTTTAGAATTGCCAAAATCGTCCACGAGTTAAAGATACATTTTAACTTAGTTAGCGATTTAGATGGAAATGACAACAAAAATGAAATCTTAGGGGTCCAATTACCAAAAAAAAAAAAAAAATATTTTTGAATTAAAGTGACAAAAGTAATCAAACCTCATAAACAAATTTGACATTTCACTCTAAGGGAAGTGGTGCTCCACTTTCCATCACTCACCACACCCAATCATGTTCCGCCACATGATCGAACTTGGTTCTATCACTAGTGAGGGATTTTAGTGGGGGTGCCCATCGCTTTCCATCACTCACCACAACGGTCCCCTCAACGATAACTTTCAAAGATTTTCACGCGTGGTCACCATGAGTGGCGGTGGTGTTCCACTCGTGGTCACCCAACCACCAATTCCATCACGTACGCCCCCACCCCCTAAATATGAGAGTAAAAGGTGTTGTTTAGCACAAATTATTTAGTTGGCCACATCAAACACTTCTTTTGCTTTCAATGGGCAGACACGAGCTATAAAAATTAACATGTCCCTCCTACAATTCTAGCGTGCGTTATGTCCCAAGGTTGTGTTGGAGTAACATTTGAGAAAATCTGCATTTTCCTTTGTGTGTCATACCTAATAGTCTACGTCGATCCGACTATAATCTCACACGTAAGAAAAACTATACGAGCGACTGTAAAGACGCGTATCTCATGGGTAATTATTTCCTAAGATGACTTTAGAGGTATACACCGACAATTTTGGTGACTTCTCTTGGGAGTATATAAGTGAAAAGATATCTACCAAATTATCAAAAACATAAGTTTTTTTATGCACAAAAAAAGGTCAAAAAGTCGAGGTTTTTTGCTAAACTAAGGACCAGATCATTGGCTCAAAGCTAATATGTTATATAAGAAGGTAGCTTCAAAACTCTAGTATCTTAAATGTGTTGTTGCAACTATAGGATACCAAACTGAATGAAATGTATCTCTTAAAAATCAAATAGAATTGAAGAGATGATGCATTTGGTTGACCAAAAGGGGACAAGTCTCACTAGTTTAGTTTCTTTGCCAATCTAGAATTTCTCCTAGCAATGATCTCAGCTGCCCAACTCTTGCCAATATCTGTTTGAAACTTTCCTGCAGTACAAACATCAACGCAAAGGTTACAAGCAGTCGAGCACTACAATGCCTAAGAAAAACATAGATGCTGCACATGATGAACAAAATCATTTTATGTGAATGATGGTTTGTACGCAGAAAGATTCATCGTACCGGCTGTTGACAGGAAAAACTCATCCAAAACTCTGTCATGCTCTGCAATAACATGGTAACACGAGAATCTCAATAACAAACGATATTGAAAGATTTTGTTTATTTTTTCACTTATATTCATCATAATTAGCACATTGATTACTTACAATTTATTTAAGAGGTACACATTGATTACTTACAATTTATTTAAGAGGTACACAGATGATGCTATGGTTTTGGTCCCAAGTTTTAAAAAATTACCTTACAGATAGGGCTGTAAACGAACTGAACGAACACGAACACGAACGAGGTCATGTTTGTGTTCGTTCGTTAAGGAAATGCAGATGTTCGTGAACTGTTCGCGAACACATGTCGAACAGAAGTTTATGTTCGTGTTCGTTTGTTAAACAAATTTCAGTTGTTCGCAAACAGTTTGTGAACACTGGTCACGAACCACAAACAAAAGTAAACTAAAGCAAACGAAAACACAGACGAACATTAAACTTGAAATTAAAAAAAAAAAAGCACCATTACCCTTAAACATCGACACAAGTAGTCAAATACAATCATTAAATGATAAATCAAGAATTCAAGACACAAGAAGTCTATTACAAGCACCATATAATAAATCAAGTTTAGCTAACTTAAGACGTAATTATCTAAAGTTGCTTAGACATATCCCAAAAAATGTCTTTGGTGTCCAACTTCTTCATATGTTTAAATAAGGGTTTACATATTACTATTTTTACTATTTAGTTAGGTGACGAGAAATCCTTGATATCTAGAGTATGACAGTTATAGTTGAACACATAACTAGTATGCTATGTTGTCAAAAGCCCCCAATCACGCGCAGCCAAGGGTTGCGCCCTAAAAAGCGAGCTTTCAGGCTCTCAGGAGCTGATTTACCTAAACTAGCCCTTAACAAGCCTAAAACATGTCTAAAACCCCTAAAAATGGTATTTTATACCATGTGCCTAGCTTTAAAAAGCCTTCGCTTTTTAAGCACCTTGAGTGTGCCTTGGGCTTTTGACAACATAGCTAGTATGGCTTTAAGAAATGTATTATTTATGGAGGAGTTCCCAAGATCCAATGCTCAGTTCGTGCCATTTATACCACGGACCTACAACTTTATCTACCCATGATCTTGAGAAATCTAAACCTAGAGATATGAAACTTTTATAATTACCCTTGGTTTTAATAAGCAGGAGGTGATTTGAGCACATTTACTACATTTTTAATCCTTGAGCACCCAAAACTTGAATTAATAAAGATATACATATGATTTAATAACTAGAGTTGGCTCAATAGAACATATATACAATAAACAAAAGCTCTTTGTACAAACAACTAAAAAGCTAAAATATAAGCACAACCAAAAAAGCTATTTATAACTAGAAAGCTCAAACATATGTACAACCTAAGAATCTCTATGTACAACCTAAATAAGCTCAAGTAACCAAAAAAAAAAAAAAAAAAAACAGAATGATATATATCAGAAGAACAGGAAAAAGAATTCAGAAAGGTGAATCAAAAAACAATAATAAAAGAAATACACAATTAAATGATACAAGAGAGCATGATTTAGAAAGCTACAAAGTACAATTTCTTTTGCTCTTTTTTCTCATATTACCTAATTACACACTCAAACAATTAGATTTGACATGATAAGTCCCAGATTAAACTTCTTTTGGGGCCAACAAATAAATACCGTGGGTGTGCATATGTACTCTCATGGATGTTTTGTGCTTAATGGGAATGGCATTCTTATAATCTTATCCAACAGAAACTCACACGATATAAGTGGTAAACTGGTAATAACAAGTTCTAGTTGTTTACCTGTTTCATATTCAAGTGCCTGCAATATCATCTCGACCTGTTTAAATTATAATAAAACACTAATTTGTTATATCAAAAACCAATGTTTTGAAAAATCACATCTTTACCAAAAAAATAGACTAAAAAAAGTTTATGCATAAACATACTTTATCAAAATCTTTCACGAGATTAGCCTCAAGGGAAGCATTATCCTCATATTCTCTCCAAAGTTCTTGGATTTCTGCCGCTGTTGGTTACGGAAATCATTAACGGCTCAGATTTGTTGAAGAAAAAAGAAACAAATACAAACTTTAGATAAAGAATAAGTAGAAGTACCCCTCATTCCACCACCAAGAATGTTACACATTTCGTTTAAAGCCGCTTGTTCAAGTTTAGTCTTTTCTACTTTAGGTACACCGTCAGATGGTGTTATATCTCCCACAATCGCTATAAAAGACAGATTATATTTTGAAGACTAATTTAAAAATAAAAAGAGTACAATGCCATTTGAGGTTTGGCCAATTTTGCAACTTTCGCAAAGTTTTGTTTTTCCGCATCAGGACCCAAAATGTTTGAAATCTTGCCAATTTCATCCAGCTCGTTAACTCCATCCATTTTTTTTTCTCTCCGTTAAGTCTGGGGTATTTCCGTCTTTTTTGTTAACTTAAAGGGCAATTCGGTCTTTTTCACTTTATGTACAAGCATTTAGCATAATGTACAAGTATTCAAAATACCCTTACTAATAAAACATAAACACGGAGAAAAAAAGACGAAAATACCCCTGTATTAACGGGAGAAAAATGAATTGAGTTAACGAGCCGGATGAAAATGGCAAGAGTTCAAACCTTTTGGATCCAGATGCGGAAAAACAGACCTTTGGACAAAAGTCGCAAAAGCCAAACCTCAAAGACGAAAATGACATTTTACTCAAAATAAATAAAAAAATTCATAAAAGTAACTAAAAAATGGAGGACGAATATGTACCTTCTGCAATGTCATGCACAAGTGCAATCTTGATACACCTATTTCAAGTAAATGAAGCTTATGGCTCAAAGTTAATGTTTATTTTATAATGGTTTAGGGTTAATAATGCTAGGAAAAGTGTAATTAAATCGAACCTTTCCCTGTTAATACCGGGAAGATCACCAACGATTAAAGCCATTATTGCCATTCGATACATATGGTCAGCAATAGACTCCGGACCCTTAATATCATGATTGACCCATCCCTTCCTCTTTGTTGTCTACATTAGAGGAAAAAATACTAAATCAGCTTCATATAAATCCCAAATTTTGTAAGAATAATACAGAAAGAGAACTTAAATAAAGCAGCATCTTATTATTTCAGAGACCCATGGTTCTTGGATCTGACACTTTGATAGAAATATTTAAAAATATAATTTGAACCATTCAATGTTGGCTTAATTCTAGCTAGGCTTTAATAAGCGTGTTGTGCTTCGATGCAGAATGATCCCAAAAGCTTATGCGCGAGCACGATGCATGCGCATCACGTGTGCGAGGCATTTGTTGTTAAAAAAAATACTAAAAAGTTACTTAGATATATTTTTTAACTTATAGCACTAAAAAATCAGATATTCTCATCATTGCCTCTGGTAAGATTTGTTCAATCAGTGGTGTGTAATTTGATCAAATACTCAAACCCATTGCTCAATCGATTGTCAGATTGTTCAATCAGACTTAAAACCCTCAGACTCATTGCAATCAATGGTCTAATTCGTTCAAATACTAGTTAACTGCATAAGGCTCCACATCAGCTGCATCACATGCGCATCATGTGATGCACGCATCAACTGCGGAAATGCGATCTCACCACCGAATCATGCACTCCTTACGAATGCATTTTAAAACCAAGATTCTAGCATACTTATTATCCATCTATTCATTCTTGTAAATTAATTGAAATACTTCATAGAAAACAGCCAGTTAATTTTCATTATTTCGAAAAAAAGATATTTTTTTTTATGAATGTTAATTATTCAAACCATGGTATTTTCTTACCTTTAACTGTAGAAGCATCTTCATATTCATAAATTTCAAAAAAAAATTCTATATTCAATTCACCCTCAATCACATCCCCCAAATTACAATCACAAACAAACAAATCAGCATAAAACAGATTCATGCAAAGGGTACCTAAAACTCAACACTTAAATCTTAAACAAAAGCAAAAACAAAACCAATTCTTCAATTTACATAACAACACAAATGCAATTACAACAAAACACATACCTTAAGACTATGACACAACGTGAGGAAATCAATGCAAGAAGAACAAGAAGATGTAGTCTCTGTAACATCAGAACTGACAGCAGATCTTTTGGGTTCAAATTCAGGGGTTTGACAACGAACAGATCGCAATTTACGATCATGGGAGTTAAAGGGTAGTTTAAACAAACAAGGACGATGAATGCGTTGTGGGTTTGTGAGATAACGGTAAAGGGTATGCGGAGAAGACGAAGAACAGGGTTTAACTGCCGCCATTGATGAGTAATTGGGTCAAAATCTTGATTGAAAAAGGTGGGGTTTTGTGGAATAGGATGGTGAATATGCCCCTTTTTGTTGTTGTGGAGAATGATGAAGAAACAAAGGGGGAAGATCAAAGATGGAATCGAAAGTTTTGGCTTTTTGTAGTGGGTTTGAGGTCCGTTTTATTTTCTTTCGTTTTTGTGGGCCAAGTTTAGGGTTCTTCGACTATCTCTTGTGAGGGATTTTATTGATAGTTTTATAAGGTAAAAACATGAGAGTTAAATGTGATTTGTTTTGTGTCATTTTACTAGTTTAGTTTAAAAGTTTTATTTTTTCGTTTGTGGATTTAAAAAGGTTTTACCGTTGCCATTTTAGTTTACTGGGTTAACTTCATCCATTATTTATGTTAACAAAAATGGCAATTCGGTCATTTTATATGGCTGAATTGTCCATCTAGTTCACAGAATTACATATAAAATGACTGAATTGCCTTTCTCGTTAACAGAAAAAAATGGATGAAGTTAACCTAGTGGACTAAAATGGCAACGTTGAAACTTTTTGGACCCATAGGAGAAAAAAGAAAATTTTAAATTAAACTGACAAAATGACTCAAACCAAATGGACTAAAATGATATTTAACTCAAAAAAAAAAAAAAAAAAAATTGCATCATACAGATGTTAAGTAGTGGGGGATTTTACATAGATAAAGTTTTTAAGAGTTAATTTTTTTCTATAATGATGTTGATGGAAAAAGTATTTACCTTTCAAAGTTTTTTTTTTATAATGATATTAATGAAAAAGTATTTAACAAAATAGTATTGCTAGAAAAGTATTTACCAAAATGATACTTTTAAGAGAAAATTACAAGTTTTGTCCTTTATCTTAATACCATTTATCAGGCGGTATCCTTTTTAACGAATTCTGATAAGTTTTGCCCTTTACAAGGAATTTTGTTGCACGTTTTGTCCTTTAGGCTTAAACCAGTTAGATTTTCTTGTTAAATCTTGTCACCCAAAGATATTTTAGTCTTTTTACCTATTTATTAGTAATATTATTTAAAAGAATTAAACAAAATAGTTTAGGGTTGACTCTTGAAATAAATGGGCAAAAAGACTAAAATACCATTGGTTGACAAGATTTAACAAGAAAATCTAACTGGGTTAAGCCTAAAGGACAAAACGTGCAACAAAATTTCTTATAAAGAGCAAAACTTGTCAAAATTCGTTAAAAAGGACACTGCCTAATAAATGGTATTAAGATAAAGAACAAAACTTGTAATTTTTCCTACTTTTAAAGATTTTTTATGTCTCATTCCAATCCTCATTGGACAAATCTATTCATTAAATAATTAATGATTTAATTATGGACTATGGTTATTGTGTCATTCACCAAACTTATTTTATTTAAGAATTTTAAAATACCTATTTTTTTTATAAAACCTACTTTAAGGAAAAAAAAACTACCTGTGTTTTAATTTAAACCCTCATAAATAAGTACTATATATAAAAAAACTGAAAAGTTCATTCATATCCATTTACGGTCATTGTTATAATTTTTTTTGACATGTTTTTTTTAAATATAAATCACACAATATTGTATACTTTTTTTCTTGAAAATAACTAGTTTAAGGTATTTTTAACACTTAAAAATGGACCTTATAAATATTTGATATCTTATTGTATTAACTTAATATCTTAAAGAAGCGTATAAAAAAAATTATACGGTTCAGATTTTTTAAGTCGCCCATTCGGTGGATTACTTTTTTTAAATCAAGTTTCCAAGGTCTCAGTTAGACGATTTTTATTTCTTCTATTAGTAAAAGAAGTTAGTAAAACAAGAAAAAATAAAACTAATTATAGTTTAACAGGTAGATAAAGAGGCTTTATTTATTTATTTTTACCAAAACATGTTTAAAACTTGAAATTCTAAATCGCATTTTTAGTATAATATTTTGTAAGAATAACCCACATATATTGTGTTTTAAATCAATATAACTATATCAAATAATTACAAGTTCTATTATCAAAGTGTTGAAAATACCTTGATCTAACATAGTTTGTATTAGATAATATGTGAAAATAGGTTTTTCACAAAATATTTTGGACATCAATAATATTTATATATGTGTTGTATAAATAATTATTTATCGGTTTGTATTCAAACTATGTCCAAATAGAGCTAAGATGAATGAGATATCGAAGCTTGAAGTTGTATGTTTGGAACAAACAAAGATGAGAAAAAATTGATTGAGATTTGTCACCTTGTCCCACATAGGTGGGATGGCAAAACTTAAAGTGGTATGCCAAAACTTAAAGTGGTATATAAGGAGGAGCATTCATTGTAAATTGTTTCATTAAAGGCAAAGACTAGTGGGGCACATATGCGCGCGTGACATGGGTTGTAGGCCCAATGTGGTGCATTTTGAACTTCGCACACCGCCATTGTATTTTTGCCCATGAGCACGTGGTCAGATACATGGCGGGTCCGCTTATGGCGCACCCTTGGGTGGCGTAGGCGGATGCCATGACATGTCGATGCGGCACGAGCTCATTAGATGCATGGCGCACGTCATTGGCTATGACGAAGAATGCAAGTGGCGCACGAGTATGGATGTCGCATGACCAGGTGGCGTCCTGGTATGCGCAGTGGCATCCGTGTGGCGCGCGGCTGTAACAGCCGCTTTTCCGTCTTTATAAAATAACTTACAAAGGTAATTTAAAGACTTCAAAATGATAACTTTAATACATAATTTTACAAAATTTGGGCATGACCCGTCCGTAAAACGAGTATACACCTGTTTTAGTCCACAATCAAGACAATACCATCCTACAAGATACTACTTAAAACCAAAACATCAAATACTAAAAGGTGTGTTTACCAACAAATTGTACAAAAAGTATTTTGACCCAAAACATTAACATAAGCTAGCGGAAGCGCTTGGTAAGACATATTTTGATCACGTGCTCGCTCCAATTCGCCGAGTCGCCTAAATTGAGGATTTACCTACATTTAACAACAACTTTAAAAAAGTTAGTCATAATACTTATTTCACTTATTACACCAACCTTTTATTTTTAATTATTTGCATTCCTTTATATACATTCATTACTCTTACGCATTCGGTCACCCAATTAAATGGGTATGGCATATACTCTCGTAATGAGATTCAAGCATACCTCTTACGACCCGGTATCATCGGGTTAATAGCTTACAACATAAACATTTCGTTCCATCCGTATAACGGATCGAACTTCATACATCCCTTATTGCATTCATGACCACCCGTTCTAAACGGATGGTACCATATTCTTACTCGACCTGGTTCGACTCGAACCAGTCAACTTGCATAACTTAATGTAACCTTCATTAGCATAACCAAATCCGCAAGGGATTTGTTATCTTCTTACTAATCACTATAATCATTGTAACAAGGGTTGTTTTTCATAATATAAACAAATTTAAATAAGGTTTTGTATGCAACGGAACATACCTCGATCCTGTGAGCCTTCCGATTTCTTAGTACTTGAACCTTCTTCCTTCACGCCTATATCAACACATCCATTCGTTCGTTTAGTACCCCAAATTTTGTTCCATTATTATCCAAGTTACACATAATTGTTCTTTCAAGCATTTCATCAAACACTTGGCGGGTTTCGCATTTTCGGGACATTTACTTATCTAACTAAAACATGTTTTTAAGCTAGTTCCTTTAATCATTCAACAACAATCGACCAAGCTTTATCCTATATCAGTTTATCTAGTGTTTATACATCATAGACAAGGTTATTCATCAACAAATCACACATATATGAATACTTGATCATTCTACCCCTAGCAACTTCTTTGTCAATTGGGTCTTGGCTATTAATCATACAAAATTGCTAGTAATCAGACATTGTTCTAATCCTATATCATAATCTTAACTTAATTTCATAAATTTTCATGACATGCAATCAAGATTTGATCAAAACCCATTTCCTGAAATTTATTAAATCATAAAATTGAACTTACTCTTTCAATGAACAAGTTAAGAGCTTGAAATTTCCTAATTGTGCTTTCAATTTCTTTGGATCTCTACTGATTTCTTTGTGGAATTGGTGAAGCTAGGGTTTTCCCCTGGCTCTTGTTCGATCGACCAGACCCCCACACACGTACTGTGTATGGGTTTTCATCTTTTGACTTTTTATTATACTTAGTTTTAGGCAATTGCATCTTTAGTCCCTCTATTTCGATTACTTATTTAATTTAAACACTACTTTTTTATTATTACATTTTAACTTATGCCTAATAAATATTTTTGGGGTGTTACAGCGGCTCCATATGGCATGGTGTGAGATCCTTGAAGTGTGGCACGTGGACTGGCGGACCAGTTCTGTCACGCGCGCAGGTTTGCAGTAGTAGCTAGACGCACTGGTCTGCGTGCTGCGTGCATAGCGCAGGTTCTAGTGCAGTGTGCGTGGCTAGCCTACGAGCGGCCCGCTGGTCGAATAGGCGTGGATCCGACTGTATGGGGTACAGCTCACTTGCGCGCTGGTCACGATCAGTCAACCTAGTCTCTGTTAGTTACGAGATCGTCATGAATTGATATGACAGTTACGTTGACCACTTCAACTCCAATTCAATGCGATTAAAACCTTTTATAGTTTTGTAGTTACAAGATTAATTATCTTGTTTAATATTGTATTAACTACAAGATTAAATGGGTTTTAATTATATGTTGACTACATTGTGTATAAGTAAAGGAAAGATTGAATTGAAGTTTTATACACACATGTAGGTTGTCTTTGTTGGATAAAAATTTAGAGAAATGCATTCTCTAAATTATCGTTTTACACTTCTAAATATTTCCTATTTTATGAACACCATCATACCTGGTGTTATCTCGAGCGCGAGAGTCATCTCTGGCAGTATACATAGTGTTCCGGTTGTTGTACCCTGGGAGACAGAACCGTCTGAGAGGAGAAGCGGAATCTGTTTTAAGGGAAGCGTGTTAAACACGTGCCTCAACCAAAACCGTCAACGATATTTTGCTTGTCTTGTAGCGGAGTTTCGTACAAGAAGGTGCAGTTGAAGTTCTTCCAAAAACATCGACTTGAATCAAGATTGGTACAATTAAATTGTATATTACATTTGTTTATTTAGTTTATGTAACCGGTATTGTACTAGAAGAATTTCTCACAAATAACGAGAGTCTCGTTATTACATATTTTGTAATATATTTTAATAAAAAGTGAACTTAGTTCCTGTGTTATTTAAGAAAATAAAAGTCAATAGAAGTATACAATGATATTTCTAAATAAAATATACAATGATCGATTTCAGTTTTATTACCGAATAACATAAACATAAATATGCGTGTATAACTAAAGTTTTAGAATCACACCTAGGTTTTTTTTTGTCAAATACTGATTTTTAGATTTTTAAAATAGTTTTTTTTTTTGTTTAAATTCAGTCGTATTAAAAAATAGTCTTCTTTAAGATTCTTAAAAAACATGATTAGATGAATAGTTATATAATAAACTGGTTTTATCCAATGAGGCTAGGAGTGAGATCCAAATAAAAATTTTCAAAAATACCATTTTGGTAAATACTTTTCTAACAATATCATTTTGATAAATAGTTTTTCCAGCAACACCATTATGGAAAAAAAAACTCAAGTTTTTCACATTTCTCATCTATAAACCCGGTAAAACACGACTTTTTAACGCCCCCTCACCCTTCAGCCATTGATTTAACAACAAAGCAGCATCCCTCCTCCTTGGCCCACGCTCGCTAGCCAAGCAGAGTAGGGATGGCAAAAAAACCCGAGTCTGATGGGTATATTTGAAATCTGAAGCATCCGGGACGGGTATACCTGATACCCGACATGTATGAGATTGAAAAAAAAATATTTACCGGGTATCGGTCGGGTGTGGTATTAGATGATACTCGACCCGATTACCCGAAACTATAAACTCATTACCTGAACAATATACCCCAAAACAATACCTGAAATCTTTTAACTGTTGTTCTTATGTTATGTTATACATATAAAATTAAACTTTTGATGAATGGTACTTTATAAATATTGATTATTTGTAGTAATAAATTTGATTGTATAATTTGTTTTTTAGTGGAAAAAAAATGTTCAAGAATAATGGTTTACCAATTTTTATTATTTGTTTTTTATTTGTAGTTAAATATTATAAGATAATTTGTTTTATAGTGATAAATAAACTCTATATGAATAGTATTTTATATTTTATTATTATTTGTTTTTTATTTGTAGTAATCAATTTTATTATATAATTTACTAGATTAGAACCTCGTGTATTACACGAGTTTAATAAATGTAATTTTATATACTAAATAAAAAACAATATATTTTTTAAAACCCATTTATTACACGTGTTGAGTAAATATAATTTATATACTAAATAATAAAAAAAACTATATATTTAAGAACCCGTGTATTGTGCGGATTGAATAAATGTAATTTTATATACCAAATAATAAAAAAAAAAGTTATATTAAAAAAAACCCTGTGAATTCATGGGTGGAAGAAATGTAATTTTATTTACTAAATAATAAAAAAGTTATATTTAAAAAAAAACTTCGTGTATTGTATGGGTTGAATAAATTTAATTTTATATAGCAAATAATAAAAAATGTTATATCTTTAAAAACCATGTGTATTACACGGGTTTATCTATTGTTAAAAAAATCTTTCTAAATCAAAATGGATTTTTTTATTATTTTTTTAAATTAGGTTTAGATTTGATAAGATTTATATTAATTTAATTAATATTTAATAATTTAAATTAAATAATAATTATTTACAATTAAGGATGGTCTAGAATAATAACAAGTGTCCCTCCATTGGTTTCATTTATTATATAGTACTAACGGTAAGACCCGTGTGCAAACACGGGTGGTTTCTTAGAAAACCATGCATAACATATATTGATACAAAGTATAGATAGGTATATAGATATTGTACAAAAACGTGTTATCTATTATAGCTAAAAGACAACTACAAACATAGATTATCGGTTAATATATCAGTTACATACAATTATTTCCATTTTCTTATCCAAAAAAGTGCATATCCACCCATTGACAATTTAACTGTTTACCTAAAAAGACAATATAAACTGTCTATAGACATAAGTACATATAAAAGATGTCTAACAAAACTTAATAGAATTTGAATACAACTCAAGGTTCAACAAACATTAACTACAAACATACAATCACCTGCCTCAACAACTTTCAGCAAAACTAAATCAAGGAATCAACAGACTTTAGAAATCAGCAGATCTTTATTCTCTCATCAACCTTTCCCGGATTTGCCCTTTGAATTGGAGCTCAAAATCCAAGGAATCAGTATCATCTTCATACCTATCAAGCCGAAGGTTAAAAATATCTTGGAGGTCAACTGGATTCAGACCAATTGCATTCTCCCTTGATATATTTTCAACACTACCATCAGACTTGATCAAAGTCATTTATGGGTATGTTTGTCAGACTTCCACTTTAGTATTTTTGGGTCTGATGGGTTTCTTGGGAGAAATTTTATTTGAGAGGAGTTTAGCGATTGAGGCCCGCTTGCCAACTTCTGAAGTATTTGAGCAACTTGAGCTTGTAATTGCAACGAAGCATCATCCAATCCATATCGTAACTGATTTCTGATAGACTCTTTTCTGATTTCAGCTTCTCTCTTTTCATCTTCCTCATCCATCAGTTGTTGTCTTTTTCTTTAGTTCAAGGCAGCGATGGATACATCTGTTGATGAGAACAACTTTTTAGATGTAATGGTCTGCCAACGTCTAACAGTGGTTTCATCTTTGTATACTGGCTTTTTAGGAAGGGATGGATATGTCTTTCTTCGCTCTTCTAGCTTATTGTAAGCTCGATCAATATACTGCCTAGATCATTTTCCAATTTGTCTAGCAGTCCCAAACTTAGCTGCTACAAGTTCTGCCCTCATTCTCTTATACTTCAACACTTCAAGCTTTTTTGTATTGTTTCCAGTTGAGAGCAGATTTTTGAATTTGAGGATCTTTATTCATCATTTCAATTCTATTAACTTCCTCATTAAGACCTTCAAGGGGCCAGTCTTTGAAATCAGACCTGTAGGCTTCGTAGGGCTTGGTATCCATGATAATGTTCAAGAAATCATTCCTTAATGTCCTTTGTAGCTCAACATTTAGTGACAGATTTGACATATTCTTACTTAGGTCTCTAGCAAAATCTTCCAACTTATTGACTTTACCAAGCCAATGTTGCATGCGACCTGATAACTTAATGTCTCCTTGCCCTTTACTCTCTTATTTTGCATGATATTCTACTTGCTTGCCCTTTAGCTTCAGATATTCATCAATATTCTTTGGAGTTTCGAATCCATGAAGAGATGGGAATGTTCTTTTGGATGGATCATCCTCTGTGTAAAATTGAGTCATTTCATCTTGAACTGCAAGCAATTCCAGAGGGAAATTTACTGCCAATGGGTTGATTTTTGTTGATGGAGGTGGGACGAATGGTTTGGGTGAAGTTTGAATGAATGGAGTAGCTTATAACGGAATTGGTGCGTGTATATCTTTTTCTTCCTTCTCTTCTTCATGCACCATGAATTTTCTCTTTCTTGTGTAAACAGATTTTGGAGAAGGAGGAGTTTGGGAAGAAAAACGTGCTATGAGTGTAAGGGTTGATTGTGATGGGAATTGAAATTGGGTAGAATCAGTGGATTGACTAACAACTGTTGAAACAACTGGTGTCTCAACCGCTGGTGAGAGTTTTGTTTTAGGTGTATCAGAATCTGGCTTCTTTGGTTCAACAGTGGTTTTAAGTTTCGCATCAGTGGTTGATTTTTCTGGTGGTGATATTGGTTTAAGAAATATGACAATAGGAGATTTGTTGTGTTTATGTGATTTTCTTCTATTTGAGGTTCCAATGTTGAGCACTTCATCATCCTCTTTTGTATGCTTCCTCTTCTGCTTTCATTCAATCTCCTTATTTGTCTGTTTGTTAACGGTATCATCAATTCCCTTTTTCTTACCAATATCGGATTTTCCAGGAGATTTTGCAGAAGTTTGCTTGGCAGGCTTTGGATTTTGTTTTGGCTGATTCCTTGGTGTTGATTTGCCAAAGTTTTTCATGGAATCCTTTTCCCTCTTTTCAGCATCATCTTCATCATCTTTTTCAAACACAGGTGCAAGGGTAGTTCCAGTTAACTTTGCAATGCATTCTTTTATGCCCCTGATGTCAGCCTGTGTGTCTTTGTATCTTGCTTCAACCATAACTCTAATTAGCTTCATGTGGGAATTAAATTGAATCTCAGCCAGTTCCCTTTGAGCTGCAAGAATGGGTTGTACCGAATTCCAAAGCTCTTGGCATAACTGCTGATGAGAAGGTCGACTTTTGAAAGCATCCACCAACTGCTTCAATTGATCTTTCATATCAGCAATAGTTGTTTCCAAGTTAGATATCTTCTCCGTTAAATCCTGGTATTTTAATCCATCACCTAACTTAATAGGATCATCTGAATTCCCACCAGAGGTGGTTGTATCTGCTTTTGAAAGAGGAGGTATCTCCAAATTTTCATTAGCAGATGCCCATTGTTCTTGGTTCTGGGGACTTCCCTCTGCATCAGTGGTTACCTTAGTGATCTCACCTGTGGTTAACTTGAACTCACCAGTGGATACCTTGATAGACACAGCAGTGGTTGCCTTCAAGGGAGTCAGACTGAAGAAACTATTGTCCAAATGTAAATCAGTGGATTTGACATTTGTAGTAGCTGCTCCACTTGAAATACCATCAAGAATTTGTTGAAATTCAAGAGGTGTAGCCTCCTCAACTATTTCTGGGTTAGCTAATTGAACATGTTCAGACACAGCTATTGTTGAAGTTAAACTCTCAGTAAAGTGTTCGTGGGAGGGACTGCTATCAGTCTGAATGTCAATAGCTTGAAGCAGTGTTACAAACTTTGGTGGAATAGAAGATGAAGGGATTGCTGTCGAAAGAGACATTGCCCCGGGAGAAGGGCTTTTAAGTATACTCTCATATGAGGGTATGACATCATATTGTGGTGTCCCTGTGAATACAACATTTTCCTTTTGTGAGGAATCATAAGGAGTTTGGTTTATAGGTTGTGATCTTTCCACATGTTGTGAGGAAGTAGCAACAGTGGTTTGTAGTGACATCTGTGTTGTCACAGGGTTAACCTCTTGGATCTCATCTTCCAAAGGACCCGTTTTGGTGGTTTCAATGGGCTTTTTTGATTTTTTTTGGTCTTTTTGGGTTTTGTTGGTGGGGGTTTCACAGCAGTGGTTGTAGTGCTGTGATCACCAAGAGCAGTGGGCTCAGCAACAGAGGTTTGAGGAGCAGTTGTGGACTCATCTAAAATTTCCTCATTCCCCTCTACTTCAATTTTGGAAACATCTGACTCTTTAGCCATAAGGCGAGTAAAAATTTTAGATGTCAGACTATTCATTTTAATAGCTTTACCTTTTTCAAAAGCTTTTTGAGAAACATGTTTTTGCAGGTAGTAGCGTAATGGTCTAGGAAACATAAGAAAATCAGCAGTTTTCCCCTTTTTAATAGTAGCAAATTTCCCGTTTTTAATGTTTTTTAAATTTGCAACTAAATCAGCAAACAGTGCCTGTGAGTAGTTAAAATCAGTATTTGTCAAAATTGCATACCCCAATGACTGAATTTTCAAAGGTATTTCATTAAAAGAAGTAGTTTTATTTGAGAGACAGATTAAGAGAGTATGGAACATGAATTTCATTGGTGGTGGAAAATTACCTTTAAACATAGTTTCCTTATTCAACTGTCCATCATATCCCCTCTCAATCAAGTCTGTTTGAATCTCATTTTTCGGGAAAGATGTCTTACCTGCCAAGCCGTTTACCTCAAATGTTGTTGATATGGTAGTGGGGGTAATAACAACCGATTCACCTCCGACTTTTGAAGTTATACTTACCGCCACATTGTTTTACTCTTCAATATTCGCATTTGCCCAGAAATCGCGGAGCGTCTCTTGGTAAATGGGTGCGTCGGCGGTAAGAATGGCCTTATATTTTGATGATGTAAGAACATCAATCATTGAATGATAGAGAGTATTGTTCTCGGTTTTCTCAAAAATAGCCAGGTAGTTATGCGGATTTTTCATCATCAGAGCCATGATCGGAATTGAAAGTTACGAGAGGTTGACGAAGAAGTGTTGAAGAAGAAGGTGGAAACCGCTCTGATGAATTTTAAATTTGAGACAAAAGTAAAACCTCTGTTTGGGGATGAAACAGGGGTTTATAAAGTGAAAAAGTGAATGCTGACGTGTCAGAAGTTACAAATATTTGATGGCTAACATCTGTCCAAGTCAGAACCTCTGCTCTGATAATGGATTACAGTTGTTTGAAAACCACTGTTGGCCAACAACAGATGTTAGACAACAATAGTAACTCAGCAGTCCTTAGATTAAAGAGAACCTATGAGAACAGACAATACCCTTCAGCATTGTTTGGAAACCACCGTTGGGCAACAACAGATCTTAGGCAACAATAGTAAGTTAGCAGTCCTTGTTGCAACACAGGTTTGGAAAACAGTTGTTTCCAACAGATTTTTAATATAAACAAATAAAATGATATTAAATATCAGAAGCCATTTAATGCAAAACATTTAAAAAATAAAATTTTATGGAAAAACTATAAAATTAAATATCAAGAAACCGAAATGACAAATTTTAAACCTCTGCCATAAAAAATTAAAAAAAAAAACCTCTTCATTTAAACACCAACAATAATCTACATGGCAAACAGAGGCTTCCACCACTTCATCGGACACAAATGTTGTAAACAGTGGTAAATCAATAGTCGCTAGGATAAACAACACTTATTAAAACACACAATACCTTTCAGCAGTGGATGAATTTTTATCCAAACAGAAGTTGATTCAAAACATCAACAAATACTACGAAAACAATGATAATCAGTTTTAAATTGATTTTATATATTAAGACTTATGATTATGATGTAATAATAACCTCAGAAAAGCATTGTCGAGCAGCCTCTCTGCCTGTCACATCAGCTTTTCTTATGTCACCGTAATTTTTTGAGCAAAACAGAAGTTTGCCCAACAGTTGTTTTCCACAAACTTTTAAGAGTTTTTTCCAATATTTAAAAAATAGGTATTTTTTAAGAATGGAGTTTTCATGTTCTGAAGACATTTTACAAAGATCTGTTGGGCAATAACAGATGTGCAAAACTTCTGTTGTGTTAATGGTTGACAATTCTTTGGAAACTGCTGTTGGGAATAACAGATGCTGGCAACAATAGCAACTTAACAGTCGTTACATAAAACAGAAATTTTGAGAACAGACAATACCTTTAAGCAGTGGATGAATCTTTAGCCAAACAGATGTTTTCAACAGACTTTTAAAGATTTTTGTCAATTTTTTTAAAAATACCTAGTTTTTAAGAATGGACTTTTGATTTTCTGAAGACATTATAATGTTTTAATCATCAAGAGACGATGATTCCAAATAGTTCTTCTCTTTTGGCAAAATTTAATTTTAACAGACCTTTACAATAGCAGTTATCAACTCTAACAACTGTTGATGTCGGACAACCTCTCTACCCGCCACATCAGCTTTTCTTATATCACCACAATTTTTTGAGCAAAACAGAAGTTTGCCCAACAGTTGTTTTCCACAAACTTTTAAGAGTTTTTTTTTCCAATATTTAAAAAATAGGGATTTTTTAAGAATGGAGTTTTCATGTTCTGAAGACATTTTACAAGGATCTGTTGGGCAATAACAGATGTTCAGAACTTCTGTTGTGTTAATGGTTGACAATTCTTTGGAAACTGTTGTAACAGATGTTGGCAACAGTAGCAACTTAACTGTCGTTACATAAAACATAAATTATGAGAACAGACAATACCTTTAAGCAGTGGATGAATCTTTAGCCAAACAGATGTTTTAAAAACAGCTGTTTTCAACAGACTTTTAAAGATTTTTGTCAAATTTTTTAAAAATACCTATTTTTTAAGAATGGACTTTTGATGTTCTGAAGACATTATAATGTTTTAATCATCAACAGACGATGATTCCAAACAGTTCTTCTCTTTTGGCAAAATTTAATTTTAACAGACCTTTACAATAGCAGTTATCAACTCTAACAACTGTTTAATAATCTAAAGACATTGATTTCAAGCAGTAGTCAACAAAATTTAATAATCTAACAGCAAAAACTAAGAAATTTTAGCTTCAACTCCATTGAGTACTGAAATTCTCTATGTATATCTGTGAGCTTCGCCATGAACTCCAAGTCTCTATCTCCGCACTCTATATTACTGACAACACAAAGGTCACGTACGACACTTGAAGGAATCACCATCAGGTTTCTGGACACTTGGTCTCTCGTAAACAGACCAAGATGCAGTCCATCAAAACACCTCTTCAGCTCTTGAAGAGTAGCCCTATCCTCATATACTTGATCCTCAACTTGCTTGATAATGCGATACTTTAAATCATAAGAATCTAAAGAATGGTATGATGACATTTTTAACTTGTATATTTCTTCAAGTCTGATGTAAAAGAAAGATATTATGGTAGTAAAACGTGATGAAAAACAACTAAACTGACAATCATTTTATATAATGAAATAGCTAACAGCCCAAAGGTCAGACTTAATTTCACCGCACCATTAAACTAATTTAGGAGGCAAAAACGTGTACATTTAATGCAAAACAACAGCCATTTAATGCAAAGCCTTTCAAAAATAAGTGTTCATAGGAAAACTAAAAAGTTAAATATCAAGAAACCGAAAGAACAAAAATAAATAAAATAAAAGAGGCTATCATAATTACCATTAACTTCTTCATTTATCATAAAGATGCATTTTAAACACTATAAAAGACTGATGATTAGGTTGATTGAAGAACTAATATATAAAATCGACATCATCAATGATAATAAATACAATAAAACCTCGAACAACATCGGCGCTTCATGAAGTACTCCACTTTCTGCACTTCAGACTTCAAGAATAATGCAGAAGAATTTCCCACTGCTCGCTCGGAAAAAACAAAGCATAAACATATCAACACCTTAAAATAAATATTATCAACATATATCAACAGTTTAAATGAATCCTCAAACCTAAAATAACCCGCAACTGATTGTTTGAATTTTAAACAACTTTGATTAGGCTGAAATATAAAACGAGAATTAGAATTGATCAGTGTAAAATTTAAGATTCAAAATCACAGAAAAAAAAAATACCTTCAACGATGTTGCAACAATGATGTTGGAAAAATTATGTGAAGTATAAAAAGCTGTAATGGCAGATGAACATACTGAATATGCAAATTCTGCATTCTGTAACAATCTATTTATACTTTCTATAAAAAGAGAAAACCAAGTGATATAAGAAAAGCTGAGGTGAAACGTTGATGTGTGAAACAGAGCTTCAATGAAACAACGATGTTGGAACAATGATATTGGAACAATGATATTGGAACAATGATATTGAAAGGATAATGTGTAAACATAGTCAACAAATGTTCGAACAAAGAACTGTAATCGAAGATTAACCAGCTCAATCATGAGAGCTATGCATTTGAGTGAGAGAGATATGATTGCAAATATAAGTGAGAGAGATATATTGAAATTTGAATGTGGAGCCAAATTCATATATGTTATTTATAGGGAGCCAGATTCATATGTAGTTTGAATTTTGAATTTGGAGGCATGATTTTAAATTTTGAACATGGGCTGAGGTTTGAAGCGCTTTTATAAACAACTGACCTTTTGTATGTGGTCAGATGTTTAAACACTGCCTAAGAACCTACGGACAGACCTTTGAAAGTATAGATGTGGGCCAGATCTTTGAAAATTAAAGTGATTTTATATATTAAGGATTATGATGCGATAATGACATAAGAAAAACCTTGTTGGACAGCCTATATGGCTGCCACCTCAGCTTTTCTTATGTCACTCAGATTTCTCCTTTTATAAAAAGTATAGATAGATTTGTTTAAAATTATTTATAGAAAAACAAATATTTATTCTTATCTAATTTTTGATTTAAATTATTAATATTTAATATAAAAGATAAATATGAAAATAAGGTGAGAATGCACCAAATTGTGACACGTGTACAATTTGTTTTTTATTTATTAGTATAGAAAGATGTTTTAGTGATAAGTAATATTTGCTAATATTTAAGTATTGGTTTTTTTTAACTTTTTTTATTTATTATACATAGTAGTTCTATCACAACAAAATGAAAACTAGGTGCAATGAAATCTTATTTTTCAAATGAAGAGGCGGGCTCTATTTATCACATTGCCAAAATTTTACTTTTTATGCGTGTATATATGCATAGGGGAGGGTTCAATTAAAAACCCATAATTAAAGTAAAAACTTGAAAACTCAAAAAGTACAGGGGTATTATCGTCCATACGTTCTAACTGATATATCTCGTTCTTATCACGCCCAAATTACGCAATCCAAATCACTTGTTTTTAGGTGTGTATAATCGAATTCAAATCAACGATTCTGCATATCAATTCCGTATTGGATTCAACTTCCTGTTCCTACATATACGACATTATACTCATCTGAATTCTGTATCGATTACAATGTCTACTGAAGGTATATCATAATGATTCTTCATCGATATAATTTATTAATGATTTATTCATGTTATTCGCTGTTTTTTTTGTTAATATGTACATTGATAATCGTGATTTTGTTGTTGTTATGTTGATTAGGTCATTCCTCTCTGTTAAATTGAAACAACAGGATGAACTCGGATTACAGTTCAAGTGTATCTGTTTATCGAGGAAAAAGACCTATGTATGAAGATGATACTTCACAAACGAAATCGTATGATGTTGCTTCTTTGAGTTCTGCTGGTCATTCATCATCTAATTCTGTTATTCTGCATTCCGATGGTGTTCAATTTGCTGGTGTAGATCACAGAGGTATAATATATGATTAATCTATTACATAAGTGTGTTATATTGTGTTTATGTGTTATATATGATTAATTCTGTATTCGTATGCGTGTTTACAACCACTGTACGATTTCACATACGCAACAACATTTTTACACATGTTCAACTTGAATACATATAGTATCATTACACGTATGTAATACATTATTATGTATTGTACATGTGACATATCATCCACATCATTTAACTATGTGTATGATGCACATGTGTATGTTAAATATGATATTGTATATTGATTGTACACACCTGGTATACATGTATGTGATTTTTTTGTTATTAGTGTGTATAATGATAACGACATGTAATACTACTCATATTATCTTATGCATGTGAATGAAGGTCGTGTATCTCGCAAAATATATATCACTCCAGGCGGAATGAGCTATTGGATACCTGATGTTCCTGTTGAACTAAAACCTATTTTAGGTCGTTACTATGATACTTGGGACGATGTTGTCAATATGTATGACACATATGCTGATGCATCTGGGTTTTCTATTCGAATAGGCGCTACAAAACGAGTTCAAGGCATCGTCACACATAGATATATTGTGTGTAACAGGGCTGGTAAACCAAAGCTGCAAGATTTTGACTCGAGTACTGTTATTGCTGTTTCAAATTATCGTCGAAGCAGGTTCAAAGTGACAAATTGCAAGGCACATATCAAATTAAGTGTGAATCCTGGAGCATCAAACTTTTGTCTATATGGATTCGTCGAAGCACACAACCATTCTCTTGTCGATACAGAGAACATGGAATTCACGAAAAAAAGAAGGAAGCTCGATTTCTTTGATCAACAATTCATTCACAAGCTAAGCCTAAATAAAATTGGGGCAACTGTTGCACAGAGGTTACAATGTTCATTGAAAGGTGGCCACCAGAATGTTCGTGGTACTAAAACAGATTACAAAAATGCTGCTAGTAGGGGTGTTCAAAAAAATCCGGATACGAAACCGAATCCGAAATATCCGAAAATCCGTATCCGAAATATCCGAAATTTCGGATATCCGAAAATTCGGATATCCGAAAATTCGGATATCCGAAAATCGGATTCGGATATGAATTTCAAAAATTTCGGATAATCCGATTATCCGATATCCGAAAACTAATTATTTTTTTATAAATATATATAATATATGAGCATTATATTTTGTTTGAAGTATTGTAAAAGTTAGTAAAAAAGTAGTAAATAATTGTATTCGTGTGAATTTATGATTGTTTTTAGTTTTAAATGTTGGAAATTTATAAAATCGAATATAAGTTTAGTTTTAATCTATACACGAAACAGATTTTTTGACTTTTTTATAAATTCGGATATCCGTTTGGATATCCGAATCCGTATCCGAAATTTCGGATATCCGAAATTTCGGATTCGGATATCAATATTCACTATCCGAAATTTTCGGATATCCGGTTTTCGGATATCCGAAAACCTGATAATCCGATCTTGAACACCCCTAGCTGCTAGGGATATACGACTTTTTATTGGTGAACGAGACGCACAGATGATTGTCGATACAATGAATGCTCGTAAATCGAATTTTCCCAACTTCTTCTTTGAGTTTACGATAGTTGGAAACGAGTTAAGGTCAATGTTTTGGGCCGATGATGTGTCGAAATGTAACTACGAGGTGTTCGGTGACGTTCTAGGTTTTGATGCAACATATCATACAAACCTATAAGTTTTTTTTATTATTTTCAATATGTTATATAACACACGTGTAACACTGATTTAATGTATATACGGTATCTAATGTTTTTTTCACTGTGTAATACAACTTGCATTATCATATGTATATTATGACATGTTTCCTATTTTTTTAACAGGTATAAAATGATATTAATGCCTTTTACGGGTGTGGACCATCGTAAAAAATGTGTGACATTTGGGGCAGGACTTCTATATGACGAAACTATCTTGTCTTACATATGGTTACTTAAAATGTTCCTCAAAGCTCATAAAAAACAACCTTTGTTGACCTTAACCGATCAATACACATCCATGAAACAGGCTGTTGCTGCTGTCTTTGACAAGTCGATACATCGGTTGTGCATGTGGCACATTGTTAAAAAGATACCTGCTAAGGTATAATCACATTCATATGTGAACTGCTATTTTTTTGTTACTGTTTGTATACCATTACACAATACTTCATATTATAATATAAATTTGGGTTTTATATAAGCTAATTATGCTAAACTGTTATTGATAATTTATAGATATCGGGTGACTCATCATCAAATGCTGATCTACGTAAATCGATACACAAATTGGTATGGAATCTGTTTATCACACCGGCATAATTTGAAGAAAGATGGCAGATACTTTTGAACGGCTTAGAGTTGAGTGATAATAACTGGTTGAATGAAATGTTTTCCATTCGTGATCAATGGGTCCCTTGCTATTTTCGAGAGGTACCTATGTGTTGTTTGATGAAAACAACGTCTAGATGCGAGAGCTCGAACGCGCTGTTTAAAGTACATTCTGGTGGAACCAATACTTTGGTGCAGTTCATGATGTGTTTTGATACAGCAATCGATGGTCAGCGTTAGAAGCAGTGCCAAGCAGAGTTTGACAGTAACACGACAACGCCGTTTATGCCTAACAAGATTCCTATAGAGATGCATGCCTTTGATATATACACCCGTACAATATTCCTAGAAGTGCAGAAGGAGATTTACAAAGGATTGACACACTGTTTTATAATTAGATGCGAGGAACTTGATGGTATTAAGTTCTATACTATTGCACATACGAACAAGAGTTGCAAAGTTGTCAATGAAGATAAGGTACCAAGATTCTTTCCATTTTTATGTTTTTCTTTTATGATGAATTCTGATTTATTCTGACTAATTTATAATATTAACTACCAATGTATGTGTAATATGTATTAACATTACCACAATGCATTACACATGTGCATAATAAACGTAAGTATATGTTGCACATGTGTATTCAATCGAACCAAACACTTTTTTAACTGTATGTTGATTTAACATTTTAAATATACATTTTTAATTAATCTGGCCATCGTTATTTTTACGTGTAGGTTGAACTTGATGTGCGTGATAACACGGTTTCTTGTACGTGTGTGTGTTTCACTCGTAACGGCTACTTGTGTAGGCATGTTTTTCGTGTCTTCAGGTTCAACCAGATTGATAAGATTCCTGATAAATATCAGTCCAGCCGGTGGGATAGGGATGTGCTTCCAAACAGGGTTCAAGCTATTTCAAATAGATATGCAACTGACAATGACCCAGAGTCTGTAATAAGGAACGCGATATTTGATTTGATTGGTCAGTGTACTATCCGTTTAAGACGTAAACCTGACAAACTGTCTGCACTATCTACACAAATAAGAGAGATCAGAGATATCATATACGAGGAGTTTCCATCTGAACCGGATTGTAACAATAAGAGTGTGGTTATAAGTGATATCATCGGGCAGCCCGAAAACGTTGAAGTTACTATTCACCCACCACAAGGCATCAGGAATAAAGGGTGTGGCACCAACAGACGGCTAATTGGTCCGGGAGAGAAAGCTGTAGAGAACCACAAAAAGAACCCGCGTTTGTGTCATCGATGTAACAAGTATGTGTATGATCATGATAAACGTAACTGTGCGAAAGTGCAAGCTGCTAAAGAGGCGGCAACAACTGCTGCTAAAGAGGCTGCAGCCGTATCCGGTTCTGGTCATTAAGTTAGCGTTGGTTGTTAATCTGTTGGTCATTATGAAATACGTTTACATACATTTTCTGTTTTTTACGTTTTAGTCATTGTACGTACTTACAATAATAACCGTGTTTTAGACCTCATACCTATGTTGATAATTCTGCTTTATGTCATGTATAGATGCTACATGCATAATGACTTTATATTGCATAAATGCAAAATATACTTTCTGTTTTTGATTTAGTTTTTTATTACACATGTGTACAATAGTTTAATATTACACATGTGCAAAAAGATGTTTTTTAAAACTAAATATGTTTTTTTTTGTATTACATATATGTAGTGATTCGTTCTGTATTCAATATTACATCATATGTATGATATCTGTTTTCCTTTTATATTACAAATGTGTATGATAGTTTATTATTACACATGTGCAAAAAGATTTTTTTTTTTATAACTAAATATGGTTTTTTGTATTACATATACGTAGTGCTTCGTTCTGTATTCAACATTACATCATATGTATGATACCTGTTTTTGATTTAGTTTTATATTACACATGTGAATTATATTTTATTATTACACATGTGCAAAATGATGTTTTTCTATAACTAAATATGGTTATTTGTATTACATATATGTATTGATTCGTATTTGTATTCAATATTACATCATATGTATGATACCTGTTTTCCTTTTATATTACACATGTGTATGATAGTTTATTATTACACATGTGCAAAAAGATTTTTTTTATAACCACATATGGTTTTTTGTATTACATATACGTAGTGCTTCGTTCTGTATTCAACATTACATCATATGTATGATACCTGTTTTCGATTTAGTTTTATATTACACATGTATTCAACGTAGTGCCATGGTTTTTGACCATACATATGTGTGTGATTAAGGTTTGATTTACACATGTGTGATATATATGTTTTATAGCATACGTAAACTACTAATAAACCACATGTACTGTATGAACCATAGACATATCACTACGTATTCTAATGGGTGCAGCCACAGATGCTAAACACCTAAATCATTCAACAGTATACCGTGATCTAAACACCAAAAGTAAGGTCTAACAACTTATTACACACGAACATTAGTGGGTTGTCACCAACAAAATAAAGTGTTAATGACCGTCACTATCATGCGACTTTCTTTTTGTCTGCTACTTTCATCGCATCTTCAATCACCTTTCGTTTGAGCAGATTCGCATCTGAAAGCAGTATCTTCGCAGCATACTTCATTCTGAGATTTTTTATTTGTTCTTGTTATTCCGATTCTTTCTTGTTGAACCCGCAATTAAGTGGCTTGCTACTTCCAACGTAGGCCTCCATGTGCCTCATGGCAAATATTCCACAATCTATGAAGTTTTCCCTTGTTCCCCAGTCAATCACTCTTCGTCTCGGGGCTACATGTGGTATAGATAAGGCCTTTGGGTGTTTCACTTCTTTCAAGTAAGTAGAAAATTTGTGCCTCTGCATTCAATAAATCAATCATTAAACATAAATATAATATACAAACAATACAAACCATATATGATACACGTGTATACACTAACATGCATTACGTATATGCATTATACATTAAATTTTCATGATTGTTGTACACTTACAACTTTATACGGCGTCCCTTTTGATAGAAATTTGGGATTGTCCTTCAGTGAAACCCAACAATTTTCCTTGTGCATATTGTCAATGACTTCAATAGCTGGACAATTCATGTCAAAGCACACCGGGTAAAAATGGTGGTGTTCAAACATAGGGAAAATGATGATGTCATATGACGTGAGATCCATTTTGTCTAGCTGACCGTCTACCACTGTAAGTAAATTGTTTTTAAAAGCTCTCGATCTTGACTCCATCGTTTTTATACCAGTTAGCATCCACAGAATCTGTGTAATAAAATAAAAATAACGTGACACATAGAAACTAACTGAAATCGATTGTGAGCAGTCTATGATTCAACAGAAATAATCTAAACTCAATAGATTTACATCAAAATCATTGATAAATCTCAACAGTTTCTATCCTTTTTAGATTCAGACCTGCAGCACAGTTATGATATAAACAGTCTGCAGTTTTTGTCCGAAATCACAAAATTTTAAGTTCGATTCCGCAACACTTAACTACTACCAGCAACTGAATTATGATTTATCGGGGTTCTAAATTCATAACAGATCTAAATTCCGAGTATAGTTAAATCTGTTTTGGTTTTAATCTGATTTGAATCGTGACGTGTATTTTTTTTAAGAAATTCAATGAAACAGCTTCACCGACACAGATTGAAACAATGACACGTGTTCAAACTCGTTCAAATCAACCAAATTTTAACTGAAAACGATCGAAACAATGATACAATCAATGTAAACAGTTTAGAAATCACAAACACCACACCGAAACGATTCAAAATTCACCGAAAATCAATCGGTTTAGTCCGAAATCAACCGAAATTCGATTCGTTTTTCACCGAAACTCATTCGATTCGAACAATGATTACACGATTACAACTATTAACGCGATAAAAAATGTTGTAGTTCACATGTGTATTATTACCACCCGGTTCACATCTCGTTACTGGAGGAAGTTTCATGAAAAATTGGGGACCCAGTTACATATAAGCACCCGCCTACCATCCACAAACTGATGGTCAGTCGGAACGAACTATCCAAACATTGGTGGATATGCTAAGGGCGTGTGTTATGGATCTTGGGGGAAGCTTGGATAATCATCTACCTTTGGTAGAGTTTTCATATCACAATAGTTATCATAACAGCATAAAAATGGCCCCCTACGAAATGCTCTATGGAAGGAAATGTAGAACCCCAGTTTGTTGGGGAGAAGTGGGACAGCGCGAACTCGCGCCAAAGGATGTAGTAGCCGAAACAAACGAAAAGATTGCTATGGTTAGATCCAGGATAAAGGCAGCGCAAGATAGACAAAAGTCTTATGCGGATCGGCGAAGGCGACCAATAGAGTTTCAAGTGGGAGATTATGTGTTGCTAAAAGTCTCTCATGGAAAGGGATAATTCATTTTCGTAAACGTGGAAAGTTAGGTCCCCGGTACATCGGACCATTCAAGATACTCGCTCGGGTCAGGACGGTAGCGTACCAGTTAGAATTACCACCCGCATTGGATGGAATTCATAACACTTTTCATGTGTCGCAACTACGGAAGTGTCTCGCAGATGAGATGGCATACGTGCCTTTGGATGATATTGAAGTGGATGAGAAGTTAAATTATGTTGAAAAGCCTGTAGCAATAAAAGATTCTAAAGTAAAGCAACTCCGCAACAAAGTCCATTCGACAAGTCTTGGTCCAATGGCAACACCGAAAGGGATCGAATCTTACGTGGGAAGTGGAGGATGACATGCGGGAGCACTACCCAGAGTTATTTGGTATGTATTCTGGTTTCGGGGACGAAACCTTCTTTAAGGGGGGTAGACTTGTAACACCCCAAATTTCGTATGACATATTTTAATGTTTTAATTGCAATGTTTTTGACAAAAGAAATGGTAAACATAGATTTTTACCATTATTAAAGTTTTATAAGTTTTAGTAAATCTATAATTCTTATGCATGCATGAACTTTTACTAAGTTAGTATGTAGAAAAAAAGGTAAAAATGACATGTTATGAAAGGATGAGGGTTAAAATGAAAAACATATAATTAAAACACTTAAAAAATGCCCAGTGCTTCATATGTGTGTGTGTGTGTGTGCGATCGTGAGTTGAAGCCAGGAGAAGCCAACCCCTCAAAACCCTAACATCCTAAAAATCACTCAAATTGAAAGAGAAATCAAAGATTAATCGAATGCATGAGCCAGGAACTTTGATTATCTAAGTATTCTTGACATCAAGTAAGTTTAAATTCATGATTTAGTGATGATTGATGAAACGGGTTGTGTGTAATCTGTGACTAAATGTGTGATTTAACATGAATGCTACATAACATGATCATAGGGAAGTTGTTATATGTGCAATTTTGATTACATTGATAGTTTGGAGCAAAACCCACATGAAATTGGAATGATAAGTAGAATGATTGTTGGAATGTTTAGGTATTGACTTGTTCATAACGGGTCAAATGATGTAAGTATGTTGAAATGTATGGTATGTAGCGATTCATTATAAATGAGTCGGAAAGTGGTATGTTGGATGTTTTCGAATGGAAGTAAACATGTTAGTAAAGTAACATGTCATGTTAACGGGTCGAATAATGATAGGTAATTAAAGGATTCGAATTGTTATGTATTACGACTAACAAATGTTTTGTCGTTATGAATGATAGGTAAATCCCATGTTTAATCGCGGCGCGCTCAGACCGAACACACACACAATGTCAACTTTTATGCGCTTCCGGTTCAAGTTGCTTATTTTGAATGGGTCAAATTACCATTTTGTGTAGTAAATGTTTAACTAGTAACTAGGATAATAGTAGTAGTTTGAAGTTTAAATTTTGTTTTGAATAGTTCGGATTTAATGTTTTGATGAAATGTGTAAGGTTCTAAATCTTAGTATATTTTGTAAGTGTCGTAGAATGTATTTTGATTGATTATGTTAAAAAGCAGGGAATCGTCTTCTTTACGAATGGGTCATGTCAAAATTTTTCTAAAATGGGTATGAAGTTTATGTTATTTATTAAATGTCGAAAAATGGGCGTTTCAATATATATATATATATAGAGTGGGGATCCTGCGGAAAGTGTGTTTTTCCTAGAAAGTCTAGGAAGCGTTCTAGGCCATCCAATGGGTGTGTTTAATGGTTGAGATCATCTTGGTGGCATTTTGGTAATATGTGTTTCTTAAAAATAGGATTATTTAATTAATCAGGGGTAGATATGTCATTTAGCTTGTTTTAAATATGGAAATAACTGTCATTCCATAAATCACCCCACATTTCTTGCGATTCTCTCTCTCTCTCTCTCTCTCTCTCTCTCTCCCTTTCTCTCGTCTCTCTCTATTCCTTCTATCCTTCATGAAGAAACACAACATCAAAGAAAACACATCATGACAAATGTCACCCATCGTAACAGCATGAATGCTAAAACATAGCGTCAAGAAATCCTCTATCATTACCAGCATGAATGCTAAAACACAACAGTATTAAACTGCTGGCTGTTAAAACACAATGTCAAGAAATCCTCCAGCATTACCAGCATGGATGGTAAAACACAGTGTCAAGAAATCCTCCAGCATTATCAACATGAATGCTAAAACACAACTGTATTAATCTGCTTGCTGTTAAAACACAATGTCAAGAAATCCTCCAGCATTACCAGCATGGATGGTAAAACACAGCTTCAAGAAATCCTCCAGCATTACAGCATGAATGCTAAAACACAACTGTATTAATCTGCTTGATGTTAAAACACAATGTCAAGAAATCCTCCAGCATTACCAGCATGAATGCTAAAACACATCGTCAAGAAATCCTCCAGCATTACCAGCATGAATGCTAAAACACAACGGTATTAATCTGCTTGCTGTTAAACACAATGTCAAGAAATCATCCAGCGTTACCAAACATCATTCATATTATGGGATCTATAAAAACATTGACTTTAACCTTGAACTGTTAAAACACAGTATAAAGAACATGCTGATAGATTCCAGATAAAGTTTAATGATCAGCAATGAATCTTGTGAGCAAGAAAACGAAGGAATGATTGATATTTACGTGAGATCAGAATTCGAAAACAAAAAATTCCAAAAATTATGGAGGAAATCGGTTTCATTCGTGTACATGGATAGTTAGTTATTGAAGATAATTTCCTAAAATAAAAATAGATTGTGAAAGTACAAACTTGCCTTTCTAGTTAAAATCTTTCAATGCCACGTGCGGCATTCTGATTACTTCCTAGACTTTCTAGGAAAAATCCACTTTCTACTCAACTTCTCCTCTATATATATATATATATATACATGCATACACGTATTTCATACTTACAAATGTCGATGAGTAGCAAAATAGTCGTCTAGGCGTTCCGGTGCTTTTATATCTTTCCTGATAGTTCAGCGCCACCGCTGCCCAACAGTCTATAGTGTTTCCATACACTTGTTTTCCCGGTATCATGTGTGTCATCAGGTATGCCTTTGATTGTAATCCATATCCCGTTTCGAAAATTTCTTTGCTGTTATACACAACACGTACGTGTATGTGAACATATTCATAATATACGTAAACTATTATATTGAACATGTGTTATAATACTTACAAAAATGACAGCTGTACTCCTGACCCTTCTGCATTCATATTGGCCTCTGCTATTATTGCTTCCATTTGTTTTTGTTCGTCATCTATTATGTACACTCCCTTTGATTTTGTTTTCGGTAACTCTTTCTTTGGTGATTTTTTCTTATCTGCAACACTTTTTTCTTTATCGATCTCCAACATGTACATCCAAACTAGCTGCTCTTCAGCTGTCATCGGTTCGTTGATTTCAACTGGTTCACACATACGAGTTGGCTCGTCCTCGGATTCTTGTGAGCTAATGCCAAGGCTGAAGCTCGGCTTTGTGTTGTCTCTTTTTGTCCTTTTCTGACCAATGCTGTCGACCTTTGCAATAATCTCTCCGATATTTTCTTCAACAAATTGGGTCCAGTCAGTTTGTGCGATTTGTTCCTCGATATCCACTGTATCTATATATACAGATTTGTATTTGTCTATGAAACTTTTTATTTCATGAATATCTGGGAAGGACGAACACGCTTCACACAAAGCTGTTTCAACCAGTTTTTTGTCTCGTGATATATTCTCGAACAAAGCGTCTAGCTTTGCGACATGACCCTGTTAAAAACAAATATAATTAATAACATCAATCTTATAACAACATAACACATACACATGTAATATAACGTCATTTTAATATATCACACTGACCATATTATTCTGAATGAACATGTGAAAAAAATATATAATAATAATAATAACAAAAATAATAATAATAATAGTAGTAAATAAATAAATAAATAAGAATATAATAAAATAAAATACAATAAACACACATGTGTTAATACAACCGAAATGAAAATCACTTTTAACGCGAAACTCGAAAACTAACTAAAAAAGCCTAAAAAACACACCAATTTTTTTTACAATTTTTTTTTATTAAAAATCCATAGTTTTTATATAAAAAAAACGTTTTTCACAAAAAAATGTAGTACACATGTGTAGTACACATCATATATATTACACATGTACATTAACTTCAGTATGTTAAACATGCACGTATGCATATTTGCATATGATGCACATGTGTAATACTGATTATATCCAATATAATATAATAAATATACCATATTCTGAATGCACATGTGTAACACATTGCAAATGCATTATGAATGCGCATGTGCAATACATTTTTATATAAAAAAATTGTAGTACACATGTGTAATAATACACGTGTCGTACACATCATACATATTACACACGTGCATTAACTTCGGTATGTTAAAAATGCACGTATGCATATGTGCATATGATGCACACGTGTAATACTGATTATATCCAATATAATATATTAAATATTCCATATTCTGAATGCACGTGTGTAACACATTGCAAATGCATTATGAATGCGCATGTGCAATACATTTTTATATAAAAAAATTTGTAGCACACATGTGTAATAATACACATGTGTAGTACACATCATATATATTACACACGTGCATTAACTTCGGTAGGTTAATCATGCACGTATGCATATGTGCATATGATGCACATGTGTAATACTGATTATATCCAATATAATATATTAAATATACCATATTCTGAATGCACATGTGTAACACATTGCAAATGCATTAAGAATGCGCATGTGCACTACACTAAAACAACTCTATGTGTTCAACCCATATTAGTAATCATTAAACACATTTATATATCATACTGTCAAATCTTGTGGTTTGACTTTATTTTCCTGTTCATCTTGACTTTCATCCCCATTCAAGTCCAGGTACTGATCCCTCAAACATCCCTAGCCGAAACCTCCATTTTTTATCTCAAGTTTTGTCATGGCCCCCGTCCCGGTGTGACCCGATCCAGGAGCCGCGGGACAGAAACCCGTGGTATTTAATATTTGAGTTGATAGCGGAAGATTTACAGGATCTTTTAAAACTTGAAAATGCCCAATTATTTTATTTCATAAATTGGGATACACCCCGTAATTTACAATAGAGGAATTTCACGAAAGAAATTCCCTGTTTCACAAAACATGTTTATTTATTTAACTGAGCCACCACTTCAAGCTTTATTAATGCTCCGTAGCACTTTTCCTTGATTCATAGTAGGTCGCCTGAAACATGTTTAAAAATATTTTATCAGCGAGGAAATACTGACGAGTCATTCAGGTTAAACAAAATGACACATTAGTTATGAATTACAGCATAAGAGCGATTACAATGGCTTCTATCTTATTTTTATCTGGCGTCGTGTCACACCCTGGTGACGATGGTCATACCACTATTGGGTCCTTTCACCCAAGTAGTGATGATTATCACTGTTAGGTTGATGAACCTAACTGTGAGAAATTAGTAATGTGCACAATACCCCACTAGCCAGTGATTCAAGATAACCACGACTTAATCCCTGTAATTATAACTTTGAAAATAATTGGAGTATTGTAAAACACTTTTAATAAAAAGAGAATGACTCACATTGCAAGTTTAGACGGGCAGAGTTTAGCCTACTGATAAGCCTGATAACCTAATTAAAATGACAATGCATACGAAACTAGGTCAGTAACTTAATACAACATTTACGATAATCTCACGAAATCAAAACCCTCACGACGAATGACAAAGGCATAGCCCAAATACGGGCATCACTTAAACATCCATCGGATCGGTTTCAATCAATCGGACAATATATCGTAGCAGTGATCGAGTTAATACCCTGTATCGTAGCAGCGTCGTGACCCCTAAATGTGTGTTTTCAGCAGAATATGGACGATTTGAAGTTAAAATTTCGAATGCAGATGAAAGCCCCATGCACAGGCTACTTATAGCCTGATTTTGGGTTTTACGCGGCCCACGTAAACCTTAACAGGGGTTTTACACGGCCCGCCTGGGTCCCTGGTCTACGTGTAGGGTTGATGGGCCACGAGTAGGGTCGCCACGTGTGCGACACGTGGCCTGGAACGCTTATCCGGTCAACTTTAAGTTGACGCGGCCCGCGTAAGATGAAGCTTAAGTTTACGCGGCCCGTATGAAGTCAAAATTCTATAATTTGTCTTTTAAGTTGACGCGGCCCGTGTAGAAGTAACCTCATGGTTTACGCGGCCCGCGTGAAGACCAGATTCCATGTTTTCTTGGTTTTTCATGCACATTAAGGTTTCAGGGGTCCGGGTTTTCACTTACGGGTCAGTTATGGACAATTTTGGCAGGTCCTTACATCCTCCCTACCTTATTTAGAATCTCGTCCTCGAGATTTATTGAAATAAGTGAGGATACTTCGCTTCATCTCTGATTCCAGCTCCCAGGTGTATTCGGGTCCTCTTTTCGAATCCCACTTGACTTTGACAAGTACCAATCTTTTGTGTTTGAGAAACTTAATCTTTCTGTCTTCTATCTGAAGTGGTTTTTCTAAGAATTTCAACTTTTCATTTACCTCTATGTCTTGAAGAGGTACTACCAGGGATTCGTCAGATAAACATTTCTTAAGGTTGGATACATGAAATACGACATGTACTCCTGCTAGCTCTTCTGGTAGTTGTAAGCGATAGGCGACTGGTCCTATTCTCTGGATTACTGGGAATGGCCCTACGTATCTTGGACTTAGCTTTCCTTTCTTACCAAACCGAACTACTCCTTTCCAAAGAGAAACTTTCAAGAGTACCCTGTCTCCAACTTGGAATTCTAGCGGCTTGCGTCTATTGTCTGCATAACTCTTCTGGCGATCTCGAGCCTTCTTCAATCTTTCCTTGATTTGAGTGATCTTGTCGGTGGTTTCTTACACGATCTCGGGACCTGATAATTGACTTTCTCCTATTTCTGCCGAGCAAACTGGAGTTCTACACTTTCGTCCATACAGTGCTTCGAACGGGGCAGCTTCAATGCTTGAATGATAACTATTGTTATAGGAAAATTCAATTAAAGGTAAATGGTTGTCCCAGTTTACCCCAAAATCTATAACACACGCCCTGAGCATGTCTTCCAGGGTTTGGATCGTCCTTTCACTTTGTCCGTCTGTTTGGGGATGGTAAGCCGTACTTAAATTTAGTCGTGTCCCCATTGCTTCTTGGAAACTTGTCCAGAAATGTGAAGTGAAATGACTATCCCTATCCGATACAATGGAGAGTGGGACTCCATGTAAGGATACTACCTCGTCTACATACAATTTTGCTAATTTTTCCATGCTAAAGGTTTCATTCATGGGTAGAAAATGAGCTGATTTGGTTAATCGATCCACAATTACCCAAATCGCATCGTTACCTTTTCTGGTTTTGGGTAACTTGGTAACAAAGTCCATGGTTATGAGCTCCCATTTCCATACATGCATTTCTAATTGTTGGAGTAACCCTGAAGGTTTCTGGTGCTCTGCCTTAACTTGTGAACAAGTTAGACATTTAGATACATATCTAGTTATATCCTTCTTCATTCCTATCCACCAGAAGTTATTTCTTAAATCTTGGTACATCTTATTATTACCAGGATGCATGGTATACCTAGATTTATGGGCCTCTTCTAAAATCTTATTTCTTAACTCTCCCTGTTTAGGTACCTAAATCCTTTTCTTGTGGAATCTCCATATTCCATCACTTCCTTGCTCTAATTCCTTTATTCGTCCTTTCATTCCTTCAACATCATCCTTGATAGCTGTTTCTTGAATGTTTTTCAGTTGTTCCATTAAATCTAACTGTAGATTTAATCTAAGAGCACGAACTCGCTTTTGCTTTTCATGATACTTACGACTTAAGGCATCTGCTACTACATTTACCTTTCCTTCGTGATATTGAATATCACAGTCGTAATCACTTAGAATTTCCATCCATCTTCTTTGCCTCATGTTTAATTCTTTTTGCCCAAATATGTATCTTAAACTCTTATGATCTGTATAGACTGTAAACTTACTGCCATACAGATAATGTCTCCAAATATTAAGGGCAAAAATTATGGCTCCTAATTCTAAGTTGTGCGTCGTATAATTTTCTTCGTGCTTTTTCAATTGTCTTGAGGCATACGCAATTACCTTCTTGCGTTGCATCAACACACATCCTAATCCTAGTTTAGAAGCATCACAATAAACTTCAAACTCTTCTGTCCCTTCTGGTAAGGAAAGAATTGGGGCGTTTGTTAACCTTTGCTTTAAAATCTTAAAAGCCTCTTCTTGTCTAGATCCCCAATTCAAACTTTACTGCTTTACAGGTTAGCTTAGTTAATGGTACAATTATTTTGGAAAAATCCTTAATAAACCGTCTATAGTATTCGGCTAACCCTAGAAAACTTCTAACTTCCATAGCTGATTGTGGGACCTTCCATTTGGTGATTGCTTCTATTTTGGAGGGATCTACGTGAATACCTTCGTGATTCACCATGTTTCCTAAAAATTGTACCTCCTGTAGCCAAAATTCACACTTCGAGAATTTGGCATAAAGTTTCTCTTTTCTTAACAAAGTTAAGAGTGCATGCAAGTGTTCATAATGCTCGTCCTGACTTTTGGAATAAATAAGTATATCGTCGATAAAGACAATTACAAATTTATCCAAATATGGTTTACATGTCCTATTCATCATGTCCATAAATGCTGCAGGAGCATTTGTTAATCCAAAGGGCATGACTGTAAACTCGTAATGATCATACCTAGTTCTGAAAGCAGTTTTAGGTATGCCTTCTTCTTGTACTTTCAACTAATGGTATCCGGAGCGTAAATCTATCTTAGAAAAATATCTAGCTCCCTGAAGTTGATCAAAAAGATCATCAATCCTAGGTAATGGGTATCGATTCTTAATTATAACCTTATTCAATTCCCTATAATCGATACACATTCGCATTGACCCATCTTTCTTTTTCACAAACAACACTGGAGCTCCCCACGGGGATGAACTAGGTTGGATGAATCCTTTGCTTAGCAATTTATCTAACTGCTTTTTCAATTCTAACATTTTTGTGGGTGCTAACCGATAAGGTGCCTTGGCTATTGGTGTAGTTCCATGAATTAGATGAATTCTAAATTCAACTTCCCTATCGGGTGGTAATCCAGGTAGTTCTTCTGGGAATACATCCGGGTATTCTGATACTACTGGAATTTCCTTAAGTTCCTACCTTTAGTGTTAATGATTACCGAAATCATATACACTATTCCTTGTTTTCTTGAATAACTGGCCATTTTCATTACTGAAATGAATTTCACTGGCTTACGTGGCTTATCTCCTGTAATCACCACTACTTCTGTAATAGCTAGAAAATTCACGTCCTATAATGAGTTGACACGTGTCATATGTTTAAACGTGTGAAAGAATGCTATGGAAGGATTAAAGTTGACAATCATGGAAGGTATGTGAATATACGAGTCCTAAATGTCAACAGTGAATAAATATATTGTACATTAACCCTACATGATGCTCATACCTTCAAACGAATAAATCATGGATCATACGAAGCTAAATATGAAAGAAAGTGAGAGATTACAAACTACAGGGGTTAAATGTGTCAACATGTTTAAGTTATACCTCTGAGTGACCTTTTGACAAACCCAAAGCTTTGTAACGGTTAATTATGCTCACTAGAATGCACGATATAAATTTCATAAAGTTTCGTTATCGTATGAGAAAATTATGATCAAATTCGTATGCGAGGGGTTAAAAGCGTTAACATCGAAAATTATGACTTTTCGGGTTAACATGAAGTGACCAAGGACTTAGAAAATGGGGTACAAGTCTTGAAGCCCTTGTATGTAAATGTGAAGGGGTCAAATTGCAAGATTTAAGTTGGTTGACCTTTCGGAAGGGCCAAGAGACAAGTATGCAACAAATGGAAAATGAGAAATCTGATTACAAGACTCAGGCGGGCCGCGTAAGAGACCTTAAGGTCTTACGCGGGCCGCGTCAGACCATCAGATGCAGAATACATAGACAGCAACCTGTATTCGCGCTTAATCGACCCAAAACAAATATTTTCACATTGTGGGCGACCCCTAAACAGTTCCTAGAGCACTAGGGACACTTGTGGGTAAGTTATGGTCAGTTGTAGACTTAGATGTCAACAATCTATGGTGATTTAATCACTATATAAAGCTCCTAACTTGCAAACATTCTTCACACCTTCATTCTTGCATTCCTGATCATTTCTGGAGCTCAAGACTTCTCTCAAGTGATCTCTGGTCGTTCATAGGACTCTTGTAAGTTTGCTTAACCTTTCTTAGTTAAGTTTTTGCTTAGTTTTAGCTTAAAAGTCAAACCGTCGTAATTAACGGTTGACTTCAAGATTAATCACTAATGGTCCAGTGATTAGTCAAATTAAAAGTAGTTATAAGTTGGTAATTATGTGGGTAATAAACCCTTAAAAGGGTTCCCCCTGATTCCCACTCTAACTAGGTCAAATGTCGGGTCAAACTTGTTAATAAAAAGTCAACAGGATACTTAATTTCTAATTTTTGCATGATTAGCAATGTAGAACACATACAACCTGTTTGATCATTAATATAACTTGGTAATTAGTGTAAGAACATGTCTAAACATGTTCAACCTGATAATTTTCTGTTTAGACCCGGTTCGGAACCGAAAGTCGCAAAGCTTTGACTTTTGCTTTGACTTCAGTTCTGACCCGTTTTGGTATAATTTAGAAATACCTTAGAGCTCTATTTGGACCAGGTTACATGCTAGTATAACCCTCTGTGATTATACACCATGGTTCATTAGTTAACCAATTAATACGCATGATTCCGTTAATTGCTCATATGTTGACCATTATGCCCTTTTCACCTTAATGTGTGATTTTTGAAAATGTAAAAGAGTAGAAACCTTAGTTATTGATATATAAACTTGCACCCAAAATTTGACATCAGTTTGAGGTGTAGTTTAAGAGTTATGCTCGTTAGCGTAAATTGAAAGCTTTATGTTAATCAAACGACATAATTAGCGTATGGCCTATCTAAGCCTACTTTTTGATATCAAACTTATTACCCACTGATGTAATATATTATTTTGGGATTTTTGAACATTTTTAATTAATTTTAGACTGAGCATAACTTATAGTCGTAGGCTTAATCCGGTAATTGTCGGTTTTGCCCTTACGGGCTATAAAATGAGTTTTACATATCTAATCGACTCCAAACATTTTGCTACTGATTAGATATGATAAATAAATTATTTTAAGCCTTCTGGAATGATAAAAATATCAGCTTTATGTATCGAACCCGGAAATGGCTTCTAATCGCCTTATTAAGCGTTTTTAACGCATAGTATGTACTAAAACTATTTTAAACACACAAGGGTTGATACCTACTGATATTTGAGGTAAATTATAATATTTTAACAGTAAGCAAAAGTTGTTTAACTCAGATTTCAGTTTTGAGCTCTTCGGCTTATGTGAAATTACCAAAATGCCCATACGGTGCATAGTTTGGTTATAATTGATAAATTTCACATATATACTTTACCATACTATTATAACTTGGTAAACTAAGTATTTTGGCTGATTATATCAGACCTGTAACTCAGGTTAATACTTAAACCCTTTTATAACCTTAAAAATGACCAAGCTACCCCTACGGGGCATAGTTTGTGTTTAAATACGTTTCGGGCATCATAAAAGACATTTTACTGATGTCACAACATATTTGAAGCATATTAACTTAGGAAACCTGTATATGGCTCTAATAATTACCCGTTACGCTTCTTACGCGTTCGGTTCGATTTATGTAACTAGTTTATATAAATTAGCCGAAGCGGGTCAAACCTTAACGGTTTTATATCAAAATACAGAATGTGTATGAAATACCCATATTAAGCAAGTATCCGAACTTTTCGGGTATAAATCACATTCTATTCCGGTCTTCGCTTAATCGTGCGTACGAACCGTATCTTTGAAACTAACCGGTCTAAGCTTAAGCTTAAATAAAGACCCGTTAGGATTCTAATAGGTTATTATAAACCTTCGTTCCAGATTAGGAGGACCAGTAAAAGCTACTTGCATTTGCTTATTGTGATTATTATTTTGCTCAGGTAAATACTTTTAACTTATTTTCCCTATACGGGCTTGGGTTACGGTATATAAAATACCGCTTGGTCGGGCATCAAATCTTCCATCGTTTGGTGGTTAATTGAATAACTTGATCAGCCCGTTTAAATCGTCTTGTTTACTTAAAGCCTTTGGGGGGTTAATGATCATGTCCCGGATATCCCTGGCATCATTTTACGAAATGGCCACGACTTAAGCGAGGGGTGTAGGCGTACACCCGTCAGTGCACAAAAGAATAATGTGGTGTGTCTATTGATCTTTAACCCGGACATGATCCTGGCTACTGAACGCATAAGGAAAATGTAATTCATTCACAAGATTATATATTTAAATAATTCTCCCAAGTTATAAAATGTTTATGCCACGTGCATCCAAATCAATTTTTAATCATTTTCCAAAATGAGTCAGTTGATTGTATTTACCAGTGTAAACTGATGTATTTTCCCAAAAAGATTAAATGCAGGTACTAAGCGTAATTGGCTGGGATTTCTCCATAGCATCAATAGAAGTCTCGCAAGCTTAAGATGCCTAAAGTCTGTTGAACTACTGTTTCTATTTTATTTTCGATCCGTCTGTGGATAAACAATCGACAGTTGTGATACACGATATTACAATATATTTTATTCGGTTGAATTATATCTTTCATTTGCATCCGCTGTGCATATTAAATTTTGTGTTGTTTGACTATTATGTTGCCAACCACGTCACGATACTCCCCACCGGGCCCACCAGTGACACGTGGAATCCAGGGTGTGACAGGTTGGTATCAGAGCCAACACTGAGTGAATTAAACACTAGCCTTCTGTGTTTAATCTCAATTACACAATTGCACAATTCTAAACTTTCGAGTCTAGACATATAACATAGGACAAATTCTACTTGTTTTAATTTTGTTCTGTCCTTTATTTTATATATTCTTGTCGTTATCTCATATTGTATTGACAGGATAATTATGCCGCCAACATTCTTTCGCTGAAGAGGACGAGGAAAGGGGCCAATCACCGCCCCCAATGACAACGAGGCAGGACCTTCGCATATGCGAGTTCCTTCTACTACCGAGAGTGACGATCCTCGACAGAACCGGAGGAACCTTTTTGAGCCGGCTAGACGGTCGGTTTCGCACAGTTCGACACCTCCTGTTCATAACTCTTATGGGCCACATTCAGAAAATGAGCCCAACAACCCACAACCTTCCTACATACCTTTACAGCGATCCTTATCGCACCACTCCTATGGAGACCCCACACCTGTTTTCCGGGGCCGGTTTAATCCGGCAAACTATATACAAGAACCAGTGGGTTTTAACCCATTGGGACCGGAGGACCACTTCTCGGGAGACAACGCTATGGATATGGATGAGGACACGGATCCCGTCGAGCCAGCAACCGGAACTCCGAACCATCCTATTGAGATCTCGGATGGTTCATCTTTTCACGGATCACCCTACCATGGTCCGGACAGTTACATGGCGCGATTTAACCAGCACGAGTGGTACTTTACACCCTCGCATCATTCGTCGCCTCACCAGCAGCAGCAACAACAGCAACAGCAGGATCCCTCTGTGGATTCTCGATTCGTGGCAGTCACGCCACCGCCTCCACCACCACCAGTTCAGCCGACACCTCCACAACCGCCGAGGCGTAGGAGAACCGGAGCGCGGATGTCCGCACGAGGAGGAGACTTTCATTTTAGCTCTCCTCGACAATCAAGTGACAGTCATTATCTGCCACATCAAGAAGATCCACAAATGGGTGGACCTTCGAACCCAGTTGCACAGCAACCACCACCGATGGGTTTTGATAACCCGATACCAGCATACACGGGTTCTATGATGTACAACCCGTTTGGGCCGCCGACTCACACCAACTACGGTTACGCTGAAGCCGACCCATACATGGTAGCGTCTAATTATAACGCCATTAACCCTGAAGGACCGTATGGAGCTCCTTGGGGAGCAGGGTACCCAACCCAGGGGTACCAGATACCCGCCAGACCTATCATACGGACGCAATCGCAGCCGCCACGGTTTTCTCCCCCAGAACGGGAGGAAATTCTTCAGAGGCTAGACCAGGTCGAGCGAGACTTTCACCGTGATCGCAGGGAGCGACAGACTTTCTTCCAAGGATTGACAAGCCTAATAAAAAGGGAAGAGCAAGAAGGACCATTGAATCCTTCCACTGTGGTTGTAATTTCCTTGTATCATTTGAGCCCCTGCATGGGCCTGTCTTGCTGTATTAGCCCCTGCGTGGGTATGTATGTTTGTTTGTTTTGACCCCTGCGTGGGTCTATCTTTCTATTAACCCCTATGAGGGTATGATGTTTGTTTAAGTCCCTGCGTGGACTAGTATGTTGTTTGACCCCTGCGTGGGTATGTTGCTTTGTTTAAAAGTCCCGTTTAGGGCGACGTGTAACCTATTTAATAATTAATGGAATGTTATGTTTATAAATTTCATTTTTGCTATTATCTGCAAAAATATATTACATGAAATAAATAAATCAAAATCATTCCTTTTAATAAAAATCTGCCTAATAATTATTTAATAAGAATCTTAAGAGTGAAACTAGCCTGAGTGTCATTGTGAAGACCTGGCCATGATGGTAAGACCTGTTTAAAAGATTCGTATCCCTGTTAACATCTGAAAATATGTTAACACTCCTGGCAGACGTGATTCATTAAAATCACACACGTCATTCTTATTATTGGATTCTTCAAAAGATTCCTAACCCAATTTAATGATCTCTGAATCATGGGTTTAGATCATCAATTGAGATGATCATATTTTGACCATACGTGGTAATATAGCGCCTACGGGCCCTGCTCATTTCCATATGAGCCAAAAGACAGTGGTAGCGATGACTACCTGTCAGATAAAGGTAATGAACTAGGTTCAAACCTTCATGCTTTGATTCTCTGAAATCATAGCTTATAATTTATAAATGTCCTTGTGACTAGGCCTGTTGTGCCAGTATACCTTCATGCTTTGATTCTCTGAAATCATAGCTTATAATTTATAAATGTCCTTGTGACTAGGCCTTTTTGTGCCACTAATAAAACTGTTATTGTTTTATAATTAGGATAAATTATAATAGAAATCCTAAATAAATGTGATTAATAAATTAACCAAATATGGTCTCTGTTCACCATGGTTAATGAATTACCCTACGGGGCAATTCCATAATAAACTCCCAAATAAACTATTGTCCTTGTTTTATGTAACAGTTCAATTAAAATGGCTGACTCATATGAGATTAATAGTCACCCAGTGGAGAATAATGATAACGCCCGAATTAATTTAACGGGTGCTGAACTGAAAGCGTTGGTAGACGACGCAGTTACAAAAGCCTTGGAGCGGCAGTACGAAGAGTATAGTGGGACTCGAAGTAGGACCCTATCTACACCGCATACAAAGCCACCTTCCAAAAAGGAAGAACACAAGAAAGATGATGATAGACTTTCCTCAAACCACCACAGTGCTCCATCTCAACAGCTTGTACTTAATTAAGAACTCCGTAGTAAGGGTTGCTCCTATAAATACTTTGTTTCGTGCAAGCCCAGAGATTTCACTAGGGAAAAGGGAGCCATTGACTGCATGACGTGGTTAGACGAGATGGACACAGTTGTGGATATCAGCGGATGCGCTGAGAGGGATGTGGTCAAGTTTGTGTCGCAATCATTTAAGGGTGAAGCTTTAGCCTGGTGGAGATCACTGATTCAAGCCACTGGGAAAATCCCATTGTACAACATGTCATGGGAACAATTTGTTACCCTTATCAGGGAAAATTACTGCCCCCAGCATGAGGTGGAGAAGATAGAGTCTGATTTTCTATCGTTGGTGATGACAAACCTTGACTGTCAAGCTTACCTCACGAGCTTCAACACAATCTCCCGGTTGGTTCCGTATCTGGTGACCACGGAACCAAAAATAATAGCTCGTTTTATCGGTGGTTTAGCCCCGGAAATTAAGGCAAGCGTGAAGGCCTCTCGGCCAGCTACTTTCAGATATGTAGCTGACATATCTTTGTCCCTCACTCTGGATGCGGTCAGGCAAAGATCGCTGAGGAACAAAGATGCTGAGAAGAGAAAACGTGAAGATGATAATTCACGGAGGTCGAGCAAGAAGCACCGTGGAAACGGTGACAACAAGAGGGGGTCTGAGTCAAGGAAAGATGGGCATCAGTCTGGTGAGAAGCCCAAGTGCAAGATTTGCAAGAAACAGCACTTTGGAAAGTGCAGACTCGAATCGAACTCGCATACTCAGTCAAGAACTTTTGCTTGCGGGATATGCAAGTCCAAGGAACACAAGACCTTGGATTGTAAAAAGCTGAAGGATGCAACTTGCTACAGCTGTAATGAGAAGGGGCACATTAAAACCAACTGCCCTAAATATGCCAAGAAGCCTGAAGAGGCCAAGAATACCAATGCTAGGGTCTTTAGAATGGATGCAAGGGAAACGGTTCTAGACGACAACGTGATTACATGTACTTTCCTTGTAAGTGATGTCTATGCAAGAGTACTTTTTGATTCAGGCGCTGATAAGTCTTTCGTTGATAATAAGTTTTGTGAATTGCTTAAATTACCTGTCAAAACCTTAAGTGTGAATTATGAGGTGGAGTTAGCAGATGGCACCCTAGAAACCGTCTCTACTGTGTTAGATGGATGTGTTATATCCATTAAGAACCACTCTTTTCCTTTGTCCCTACTTCCATTTAAGTTAGCCGGTTTTGACATAGTTTTGGGTATGGACTGGTTATCTCATAACCAGGCCCAAATTGTCTGCAACAAGAAGCAAGTGGTGATAAAGACTCCGTATGGTGAATCACTTACCATTCGGGGAGATACCCAGTATGGACTGCCTGAGCAAGTGACTATGCTCAAGGCTTCCAAGTGTTTAAAGAAGGGTTGTGTCATCTACATGGCACAAGTGATTATTGATGAGCCTAAACCAAAGATTGAAGACATCCCTGTCATTTCTGAATACCCAGAAGTTTTTCCTGAAGAACTACCTGGTTTACCACCAGATAGGCAAGTGGAATTCAGAATTGACATCATCCCTGGAGCAGCACCTGTTGCTAGAGCACCTTATAGGTTGGCGCCAATGAAGATGAAGGAATTAAGAACGCAACTAGATGAATTGCTAGCCAAAGGTTTCATTAAACCTAGTTCGTCTCCTTGGGGAGAACCAGTCCTGTTTGTCAAGAAGAAGGATGGATCGATGCGTCTGTGCATCGATTACCGTGAACTTAATAAGGTCACAATAAAGAATAGGTATCCTTTGCCCAGAATCGACGATTTGTTCGATCAATTGCAAGGGGCAAGTTATTTCTCGAAGATTGACTTGAGGTTAGGCTACCACCAATTGAAGGTTAGAGATGAAGACGTACACAAAACTGCATTTAGGACTCGTTATGGTCATTACAAGTTCCTAGTGATGCCTTTTGGGCTCACTAATGCACCTGTCGCGTTTATGGATCTCATGAATCGCATTTGCAAGCCTTACTTAGATAAATTCGTCATCGTTTTCATCGACGACATTCTTATCTACTCAAAGAACCAAGCTGACCACGAGAAACACCTTCGCTGTATTCTTAAACTCTTACATCATGAGAAGCTCTATGCCAAATTCTCTAAGTGTGAATTCTGGCTTCGAGAGGTCCAATTCCTTGGACACGTGGTTAGTGAGCGTGGTATCCAAGTGGATCCCGCTAAGGTGGAAGCAGTTATGAATTGGCAAGAGCCAAAGACACCTACAGAGATTCGTAGTTTCCTGGGATTGGCAGGATATTACAGGCGTTTCATCAAAAAATTTTCAAGGATTGCTGCACCCCTAACTTCCTTGACTAAGAAGAAAGTAAAGTTCGTTTGGGGCCCCCAGCAGCAAGAGTCCTTTGATATCCTTAAACAAAAGTTGAGCAACGCCCCTGTGTTGACGTTGCCGGATGGAACCGATGAATTTGTGGTTTACTGCGATGCATCGCACACTGGCATGGGGTGTGTGCTTATGCAGAAAGGCAAATTTATTGCCTATGCATCATGACAGTTAAAGGTGCATGAAAAGAATTACACCACCCATGACTTGGAGTTGGGTGCCGTTGTATTTTCACTAAAACTATGGAGGCATTATTTATATGGAATCAAGTTTGTGATCTATTCTGATCACAAGAGCCTCCAGCACCTGTTTAATCAGAAAGATTTGAACATGAGGCAGCGCCGATGGATGGAGACTTTAAATGATTATGATTGTGAAATCAGATATCATCCCGGCAAGGCGAATGTAGTCGCTGATGCCTTGAGCAGGAAGGAAAGGGTGAAACCCATCCGAACCAATGCCAAGAGCATTGAAATAAAGAACAGTTTGAATGAAAGGTTGTTAGCTGCACAGAAGGAAGCTGTGTTGGAAGCTAACTATCCTAATGAAAAGCTAGGGGTAACTGAGGAGCAGTTATCTCTTGGCAAGGATGGAATTCTAAGATCAAATGGACGAATATGGGTTCCAATTTATGGAGGACTCCGAGATGTTATCCTCCAGGAAGCCCATAGCTCCAAATATTCCGTTCATCCTGGAGCTGATAAGATGTACCAGGATCTAAGGGCAAACTATTGGCGGATAGGCTTGAAAAAGTCTGTAGCTGCCTATGTAGCTAAGTGCTTGACTTGTGCACAAGTCAAAGCAGAACATCAAAAGCCGTCAGGCTTGCTACAACAGCCTGAACTTCCCACTTGGAAGTGGGAAATGGTAACTATGGATTTTATCACCAAGTTACCTAAGACAAGGAAAGGAAATGATACCATTTGGGTGATCGTAGACAGACTGACTAAGTCAGCACATTTCCTACCCATTAAGGAGACTTATAGCTCCAACATGTTAGCCCAGTTGTACGTGGATAAGATTGTAGCCTTACATGGCATACCTGTGTCTATTATCTCCGACAGGGATACTAGATACACGTCACATTTTTGGAAAAGCTTCCAACAATCTCTGGGCACGCGCTTAAATTTCAGTATGGCTTACCACCCTCATACTGACGGACAGAGTGAGCGTACCATCCAGACATTGAAGGACATGCTACGTGCATGTGTGATTGATTTAGGTGGTAGTTGGGATAACCACCTACCATTGATCGAGTTCTCCTACAACAATAGCTACCATACCAGTATTAAGGCTGCGCCTTTTGAGGCCTTATACGGTAGAAAGTGTAGAACGCCCGTTTGTTGGGCGGAAGTTGGAGATGTCCAATTATCAGGACCAGAGATAGTCTTTGAAACGACGGACAAGATTGTCCAGATTCGTGACCGTCTCAAAGCTGCCCGAGATAGGCAGAAGAGCTACGCAGATCCAAAGCGTAAATCTTTTCACTTCGAAGTAGGTGACAAAGTGTTGCTTAAAGTATCACCCTGGAAGGGAGTGATGTGATTTGGTAAGAAAGGTAAGCTAAGCCCGAGATACATAGGACCTTTCGAGGTTATCGAACATGTCGGGTCAGTTGCCTATAAGTTAAACTTACCTGAAGAGCTCAGTGGAATTCACAATGTGTTCCACATCTGCAATCTGAAGAAGTGCTTCGCTGATGAATCACTGGTTATACCACATACAGATGTGCATATAGACGAGAGCTTAAAATTTGTGGAAAAACCATTGTCAATTGAAGATCGACAGGTTAAGAAGCTTCGAAGGAAGCATGTGCCTATTGTAAAGGTAAAATGGGATGCCCGTAGAGGTCCCGAATACACGTGGAAGGTTGAGTCCACGATGAAAGAAAAGTACCCTTATTTATTTCAGTAAATCACAAGGTCGAGATTTCTTTTAAGGGGGTGAGGATGTAACACCTCGAAAATTCACGTCCTATAATGAGTTGACACGTGTCATATGTTTGAATGTGTGAAAGAATGTTATGGAAGGATTAAAGTTGACAATCATGGAAAGTATGTGAATATACGAGTCCTAAATGTCAATAGTGAATAAATATATTATACATTAACCCTACATGATGCTCATACCTTCAAACGAATAAATCATGGATCATACGAAGCTAAATATGAAATAAAGTGAGAGATTACAAACTACAGGGGTTAAATGTGTCAACATGTTTAAGTTATACCTCTGAGTGACCTTTTGACAAACCTAAAGCTTTGTAATGGTTAATTATGCTCACTAGAATGCACGATATAAATTTCATAAAATTTCGTTATCGTATGAGAAAATTATGATCAAATTCGTATGCGAGGGGTTAAAAGCGTTAACATCGAAAATTATGACTTTTCGGGTTAACATGAAGTGACCAAGGACTTAGAAAATGGGGTACAAGTCTTGAAGCCCTTGTATGTAAATGTGAAGGGGTCAAATTGCAAGATTTAAGTTGGTTGACCTTTCGGAAGGGCCAAGAGACAAGTATGCAACAAATGGAAAATGAGAAATCTGATTACAAGACTCAGGCGGGCCGCGTAAGAGACCTTAAGGTCTTACGCGGGCCGCGTCAGACTATCAGATGCAGAATACGTAGACAACAGCCTGTATTCGCGCTTAATCGACCCAAAACAGATATTTTCACATTGTGGGCGACCCCTAAACAATTCCTAGAGCACTAGGGACACTTGTGGGTAAGTTATGGCCAGTTGTAGACTTAGATGTCAACAATCTATGGTGATTTAATCACTATATAAAGCTCCTAACTTGCAAACATTCTTCACACCTTCATTCTTGCATTCCTGATCATTTCTGGAGCTCAAGACTTCTCTCAAGTGATCTCTGGTCGTTCATAGGACTCTTGTAAGTTTGCTTAACCTTTCTTAGTTAAGTTTTTGCTTAGTTTTAGCTTAAAAGTCAAACCGTCGTAATTAACGGTTGACTTCAAGATTAATCACTAATGGTCCAGTGATTAGTCGAATTAAAAGTAGTTATAAGTTGGTAATTATGTGGGTAATAAACCCTTAAAAGGGTTCCCCCTGATTCCCACTCTAACTAGGTCAAATGTCGGGTCAAACTTGTTAATAAAAAGTCAACAGGATACTTAATTTCTAATTTTTGCATGATTAGCAATGTAGAACACATACAACCTGTTTGATCATTAATATAACTTGGTAATTAGAGTAAGAACATGTCTAAACATGTTCAACCTGACAATTTTCTGTTTAGACCCGGTTCGGAACCGAAAGTCGCAAAGCTTTGACTTCAGTTCTGACCCGTTTTGGTATGATTTAGAAATACCTTAGAGCTCTATTTGGACCAGGTTACATGCTAGTATAACCCTCTGTGATTATACACCATGGTTTATTAGTTAACCAATTAATACGCATGATTCCGTTAATTGCTCATATGTTGACCATTATGCCCTTTTCACCTTAATGTGTGATTTTTGAAAATGTAAAAGAGTAGAAACCTTAGTTACTGATATATAAACTTGCACCCAAAATTTGACATCAGTTTGAGGTGTAGTTTAAGAGTTATGCTCGTTAGCGTAAATTGAAAGCTTTATGTTAATCAAACGACATAATTAGCGTATGGCCTATCTAAGCCTACTTTTTGATATCAAACTTATTACCCACTGATGTAATATATTATTTTGGGATTTTTGAAGATTTTCAATTAATTTTAGACTGAGCATAACTTATAGTCGTAGGCTTAATCCGGTAATTGTCGGTTTTGCCCTTACGGGCTATAAAATGAGTTTTACATATCTAATCGACTCCAAACCTTTTGCTACTGATTAGATATGATAAATAAATTATTTTAAGCCTTCTGGAATGATAAAAATATCAGCTTTATGTATCGAACCCGGAAATGGCTTCTACTAAAACTATTTTAAACATACAAGGGTTGATACCTACCGATATTTGAGGTAAATTATAATATTTTAACAGTAAGCAAAAGTTGTTTAACTCAGATTTCAGTTTTGAGCTCTTCGGCTTATGTGAAATTACCAAAATGCCCCTACGGTGCATAGTTTGGTTATAATTGATAAATTTCACATATATACTTTACCATACTGTTATAACTTGGTAAACTAAGTATTTTGGCTGATTATATCAGACCTGTAACTCAGGTTAATACTTAAACCCTTTTATAACCTTAAAAATGACCAAACTACCCCTACGGGGCATAGTTTGTGTTTAAATACGTTTCGGGCATAATAAAAGACATTTTACTGATGTCACAATATATTTGAAGCATATTAACTTAGGAAACCTGTATATGGCTCTAATAATTACCCGTTACGCTTCTTACGCGTTCGGTTCGATTTATGTAACTAGTTTATATAAATTAGCCGAAGCGGGTCAAACCTTAACGGTTTTATCTCAAAATCCAGAATGTGTATGAAATAACCATATTAAGAAAGTCTCCAAACTTGTCGGGTCTAAATCACATTCTATTCCGGTCTTCGCTTAATCGTGCGTACGAACCGTATCTTTGAAACTAACCAGTCTAAGCTTAAGCTTAACTAAAGACCCGTTAGGATTCTAATAGGTTATTATAAACCTTCGTTCCAGATTAGGAGGACCAGTAAAAGCTACTTGCATTTGCTTATTGTGATTATTACTTTGCTCAGGTAAATACTTTTAACTTATTTTCCCTATACGGGCTTGGGTTACGGTATATAAAATACCGCTTGGTCGGGCATCAAATCTTCCATCGTTTGGTGGTTAATTGAATAATTTGATCGGCCCGTTTAAATCGTCTTGTTTACTTAAATCCTTTGGGGGGTTAATGACCATGTCCCGGATATCCCTGGTATCATTTTACGAAATGGCCACGACTTAAGCGCGGGGTGTAGGCGTACACCCGTCAGTGCACAAAAGAATAATGTGGTGTGTCTATTGATCTTTAACCCGGACACGATCCGGGCTACTGAACGCATAAGGAACATGTAATTCATTCACAAGATTATATATTTAAATAATTCTCCCAAGTTATAAAATGTTTATGCCACGTGCATCCAAATCAATTTTTAATCATTTTCCAAAATGAGTCAGTTGATTGTATTTACCAGTGTAAACTGACGTATTTTCCCAAAAAGATTAAATGCAGGTACTAAGCGTAATTGGCTGGGATTTCTCCTTAGCATCAATAGAAGTCTCGCAAGCTTAAGATGCCTAAAGTCTGTTGAACTACTGTTTCTATTTTATTTTTGATCCGTCTGTGGATAAACAATCGACAGTTGTGATACACGATATTACAATATATTTTATTCGGTTGAATTATATCTTTCATTTGCTTCCGCTGTGCATATTAAATTTTGTGTTGTTTGACTATTATGTTGCCAACCACGTCACGATACTCCCCACCGGGCCCACCGGTGACACGTGGAATCCGGGGTGTGACAACTTCTCCGGTGGGTGTATGTATTTCTATGGAATTCTTATCACAAAGATTTCGAGCATGGTTGGCTACTAACCAATCCATTCCTAACACAACATCGAATCCGGCTAAATTCATAGGTAACAGGTTTGCAGAAAATTTATGGCCTAAGAGTTCTATCTTTCCTTCTTGCAAAAATTTATCTATGTTAAGAGAATTTCCATCTGCCGTTTCTACCGTAAAAATTTGTTTAAGGTTGGTTAAGGGTAGGTTAAGAGCTTGGCAGAATGATTTATTTATAAAACTTTGGTTTGCACCAGGGTCAAATAATACTTTTGCATAAATGTCGTGAACTAGGAACGTACCAGCTATCACATCAGGGATTAATTCTGCTTCTTGGGTAGTCAGTTGGAAGGCTCTTGCGTTCTTTTTGGTAGTTCCTTTTGCAAGTTTGGCTTTGTTGTCAGCTGGTTTGACCAATTTGGGGCAGTATGGTCTAAAATGTCCAGCTTCTCCACAGTTGAAGCAGATTGTGGATTTTTTCCTTCTGCAGTCTTCTTCTTGATGCCCTGGAATTTTGCAGAAATTGCAATACCATTTGCATCTTCCAAAATGCTTTCTTTTACAAGAACTGCAAAATGGAGCATTGGAAGATTGCCCTGTTCCCTTTTTCTTGAAATTACTACTATTACCCACACGAAATCCTTGGGTAATCTTTTGGGCTACTTCCTTCTTCCGGTTTTCTTCGCGAGTGCGTACCAGTCCGTCGGTTAGGGTATTGGCTAGTTCCACAGCATCGTCAATTGTGCGAGGTCTCGCAGCTTTAACGATATCACGGATTTCACCAATTAAACCCTAAATGTAGCGAGAAATAAGTACCGATTCTGGCAAAGCCAGGGTAGGTACAATTCTAGCATATTCGAAGAACGTCGAAGTATACCCTCGACAGTCTACATCCACCATCCGGTGGTTCAGGAACTTATTTGTCATTTGTTCCTTTTCATATTCGGGACAGAATTTTCTTTCTACTAGACTCTTAAATTCTGCCCAATTCATGGCATAGGCCACATCACTTCCCTTGGCTTGTAGTACCGTATTCCACCATTCTAGCGCCCCTTCTTTAAAAAGATTCGTCGCGTACATGACCTTGTCCTCCTCGGCACATTTACTTATTTTAATTACTGCTTTGGTTTTCTCTAACCAACGCAGTGCAGCAGTCGCCCCTTCGTTGCCTGCAATTTCGATTGGTTTACAGGCAAGAAATTCCTTGTAAGTGCAACCAGGCGTTGCAGCTTTCATTCTCTTAAGAAATGGGGCTTGCACCACATCATCATTATCATTATTGTTAATGTTGCCGCCTCCATTCACACTATTACTGAAATTGTCGCCGTGAGTACGTTTGCTGGGGATAATCGGTTGAGGTTCAACTGGATTTCGAGCAGCAACAAGGATTGCTAGAATAGCATTTGCTATTCCCTGGGCAACAATGTTTTCTATATCTTGCCTATTAAGAAATTGATCTCCATTATTTTGCTCAGATTGATTAACTTCATTAACTGGTTCATTGACGGAATGTTCCATCTGATAATTAACAATAGATAAATTATTGGCACAAAATAATTAACAACCAAACATAGTAAAGTAATCACACATAAGCACGTCTAGTCAAAATTGTCGTCTTTGCAACATCGATATTTTTATATATTAGTAGGCATCCGTACACACCAGTTATCTTACAAAAGTTTTATTTTTAAGTTATTTCACATGATTATATTTTTATTAATATTTATTATTATTAAACACGTAACCACATAACCACATACGATCCTCGTCAGCTGGCATTTTAGAAATGACGTTCCCTCTCGTCATATTTCCATGATATCCTCTCCCCCACTTCCCAGATTCGATTTCCTGCGTCCACCAGCTCCTCGCCATAGTGGCGGAGTTCAGCCAGGTTTTCTGTGCTCATAGGTGGGTTTGGTGCAGGCTCTGGGTCAAACTGGGGAAAAAGGTATTAGGGTTATTCAAAAGATTCTGAAATTGCCAGTCAGTTGTCCACCATTCTTCTAGTTCTCCTGGTAGAGGTCGGGGGTGGATAATAGGATCTGGGATAGCAGGTTCCAGATTAACTGGAAGTTGTGCTTCCGCTGGGTAATTGAAGAGGTTTTCATCGGCAGGTCCGATGAGGTCACTAAGTGCCAGTTTACAATCCAGCTCCTCCCATGATGGCATTTCCTGGGCTTGCCCGGAACTTTCCCCGATTTCTTTTCCTTTTCCTTTATCCTTCGGATCCTCAATCTTTATAGTTTTCTATGTTGCTGGTTTCTTCCTACGCACACGCCTCCAGCCTACAAATCTTCTTCTCTTTTTCGGTTTTGGTTTCTCCTGAGGTTGGGCTTGGAATACCATTCGCTCTTCAGTATCAAACTGGTAGCCCGTAAAGGTATTAGTGGTATCCATATCTGTGGTATGGATAGTAAAGTTTTGAAGTGCTTCTGATAGTTCATTCATGCTATTAGCATACATGAAGAATCACACAAAATTCTAAGTTAAAATTTTGTAAGTTAAATTTTAATAGAAACACAGAATGGCAATCAGAAAATTAAGTATTTCTAAATATTTAATTGGCTTAAATCAGTGGCTCTGATACCACCTTTTTTGTCACGGCCCTCGTCCCGGTGTGACCCGGTCCAGGAGCCGCGGGACAGAAACCCGTGGTATTTAATATTCGAGTTGACAGCGGAAGATTTACAGGATCTTTTAAAACTTGAAAATGCCCAATTATTTTATTTCATAAATTGGGATACACCCCGTAATTTACAATAGAGGAATTTTACGAAGGAAATTCCCTGTTTCACAAAACATGTTTATTTATTTAACTGAGCCACCACTTCAAGCTTTATTAATGCTCCGTAGCACTTTTCCTTGATTCATAGTAGGTCGCCTGAAACATGTTTAAAAATATTTTATCAGCGAGGAAATACTGGCGAGTCATTCAGGTTAAACAAAATGACACATTAGTTATGAATTACAGCATAAGAGCGATTACAATGGCTTCTATCTTATTTTTATCTGGCGCCGTGTCACACCCTGGTGACGATGGTCATACCACTATCGGGTCCTTTCACCCAAGTAGTGATGATTATCACTGTTAGGTTGATGAACCTAACTGTGAGAAATTAGTAATGTGCACAATACCCCACTAGCCAGTGATTCAAGATAACCACGACTTAATCCCTGTAATTATAACTTTGAAAATAATTGGAGTATTGTAAAACACTTTTAATAAAAAGAGAATGGCTCACATTGCAAGTTTAGACGTCTATTTTTTCATGTTTAATAAGTTCGACAGAACGCGCGAGTCCTAAATCAAGATAGTTATTCCTTTCTATGTTTTATATGTCGGTCTAATTTTTCCACGTTAAGAAACTGCAACTTCAATGTTGGTGGTCGTTGGCTATAGTGTGACATTGGTGCTATTTGTCACGGTTTTACACCCCTGCCGCAACGCGGGGAGCTTAATACGATAGGTTATTTATATGGATACAAGTCATGTAACGTAGTAATTATGATACCATTCATTGTATTGAGTTTATTTGGTGAATTACTTATTTGTATAAGATAGTAATACATACTTAACCGACAAAAACATCTTTAACACATTGTAAATATGAATCTGATCACCAGCATGTCAATTTCGTTGGCTGCATCGCAACATGCGCGGATCAATCTTCTTGCTCAATAAAATCTTGATTGAACCTCCTTTGAAATCCGATAACCTTTTATTCTTTCTGTACAATTCAAAATCTTGAATGTAGAAATGATTTTATATTTAATATCGACTTTTTTAACCGTAAGTCCGTAACATTTTAATTTACAGCCTTTTGGATCCTACTTGTAGTTTGTTGGATTCTTTAAAATTTCTCATCCGAAATTTAAGTTTTGAACAGCAAATTGATTAAGTTGGAAAACAAAAAGATGCCTACCTATATATCCTCCTTCTTTTTGTAACAAAAAACTGTTTTACTTAATTCTACAATCCACAATCAAACAAAGCAAGAAAAAAAGATCCAAGAACGCAGGTAGTTTTTGAGAAGGAAGAAAGAATCTGGATCAGTTGCAATCGAAACGAGTAGTTTTTGAAGATGCCTCAACATTGTGATGGTGACTTCCTGGATACATCATTTGGTGGAGCGGATATGTACGGAAGGCAAGGTGAGTAGGAGATTTCAAAACTAGTCTGCGCAGCCTCAGGCGCATGGAGGTTGCGCGGACTCGGTCATCTCCTTCTCGTCTTGCCCTCTTACATATCCGCCCCACTAAATGATCTCTCCAGGGAGCCGTCATCTCAATGTTGTAACATCTTCAACGGATAAGGCCGAATGCCAATGTTACCGAACATTCTCCTCGGTTACCCTCTTAACGTCACCAAACCGTTGTCCTTCTCATATGTCTGTTCGGTGAAAAACAATAGCCAAGCGCATGATACTAGTAACCCGGCCTCTATACTAGATCTAGTCATGTTTCCGACTCTAATTATGTTCTTGCTCCAAATATTTTGTAAGTATTTGAAGTTGTTACTATAGTGGTAGTTTTATGTAATTTAATTCTTCTGTTATGCATCATCGTTCATAAACTATCATGGGTTCATAAGATGTGATGTGCTGGTTCCATCAGATGGTGGTTGTTTATCAGGATCAAAATCTGATGAATCTTATTGGATGCTATGGCCGTGGGCCGTGGTCGTAGTGATGTTAAAATATTACTCCAAATATTTTGTAAGTATTTGAAGTTATTACTGACTTACTGGTAGTTTTTTGTAATTTAATTCTTCTGTTTTTGCATCATTGTTCATAAACCATCATGGGCCCATAAATATGAACAATGACTTTTTGCCTAAATCAGTGGTAAGTCACTCGTATGTTCACAAACCCAAGAAATTTACACAAAAATTGTGTGAGACACATGAACAATATATGTGAAAAGCTAGGGCATTATATTCCAGTTATCCTATCCCAACCTGAATCCGTGCCCGAAACTCAATCGCAAGATGTTGGTGGTTCGTCATCAAAAACGTCAAAAAAAAAAAAAAAGATGCACAAGAAAAAAACAGATGAAGAGAAAGCTTTAGCAGCCGCTCAACGAACACAAATAAAATGGACGGTTCAAGAAGAAGTTACTTTGACAAGATGTTGGATCGACGAATCACAAAATCCGATTCATGGTATTTTTTAATATAACGTATTTAATGTTTACAATATTATTGTTTTAAGTTTTATTATAATTTTTTTTATAATGTTTATAATATTATTTGTGTTTTGGATTAGGGAATTCACGACATAAAAAATATTTTTGGGATTCGATCAAGAAAACATTTCATATGCAAATGCAAAGGGGGGAGGTGTATCGTGAAAATGATAGCCATGGCCGTCTCCGAAACCTCAAAGGCCCTTGAGGGCCCTGTGCGAACTAGAAAAATGGGCCCTTTGTATTTTCAAGTAATTGCGTGTTAACCTTAATAACAAATAATATAAACTAACATAAACAAATGATTAAGTAGCTCAACATAAACAAAAGTTTAACTTAAACACGTATTTTAATATATGTAAAACAATTCCCGTAGCAATATCAAAAAATAAATTTTATAATAATAATACACTCCAATTTATTATACAATAATTATAATAATGCACTCCGATTCATACTGTTAATAAATCTATATTCACGTGCAGTAAACATGGGCTTTAGGGCCCAAATTTGAATAAATGAAACAAAAAATATATGAAGAAAACTTAGAGAGCAGGTCTCGAACCGGAGAGTTCCTTAAAGAAAATAAAAGGAACGCAAAACCAGCCGGGTTACAGAAATATCATTGTTATCATAGGGACTATATATATTTTATATGTAAACATAAAGAAAAAAAATATATCTTTTGGGCCTAAAAGTCTTTGCGCCCTGTTCGGTGGCACACCCTACCCTGCACACCCTATGGGTCGGGCCTGATGATAGCCTCTCGTAGAAGTGGGGGGATATAAATACCCACGTCACCGCGTTCAACGCTTGTTTCCATAAGGCGAAGAACTCGCCAAGAAGCGGTGAAACCGAGGTTGACTTTGTCAAGAATGCCTTGCTAGCATACAGAGAGAACAAGAAGAACGACTTCAAGTACATGCATTGTATATAGGTGCGCTTCTAAATGGGCGACATTCCCTCCTGCTAGCGAGTCAACCTCATCAAAAAGGTAAACACCCTCGTCCCAAGCTCAGTCCGATGCTCGTGATCAAGAGTTTGATCTTAATCTGAATGATTTTGATGATTCTTATTCCCGCCCACTCGGTAGAGACACGTCAAAAAATCGGGCTTCAAAGATCGAGATCGGGTTCGGCCTCGGGTAAAGGGTTGTACTCCGACCAGTTGGAAGATCTTAATACCAAAATTGATACATTTAATTTGCTCAAACAACAAAGGATCAAGATCAGGAAAAATATCCAAGCGTCCTTCGATAAAAAGATATCTCTAAAAGAAAAACGCGAAGATATGAAATTTCTCGCCATGTCCATCGATCACCTTACCGGCCCACAATTGACAATGACGTTAGGAATGAAAGAAGAAATAATGAAAAAATATAACATGGAGTAACTTTTATGTAGTTTTAATTTTATTATTTGAGTTAATTACATCGTTAGTCCCTGTTGTTTGTAGAAAGTAACAACCTTTGGTACTAACAGTTTAACGTAACAATCTAAGGCTTTAACGTTTGATTTTGTAACATCATAGGGCCTTAAGGCTAACTGTCGTTAAAAACTAACTAAGAACTTAATACCCAACTTTGAACTTGGAGAAACCACAGGGACTAACCATGTTATTAAGCACAAATTAACTCTTGTAATATTTAAAACACAATTTTTCTTTTTCTCTTATTATTTAACTAAACTTTTTTAATTATTTAATTAAACATTTTTTTAAATAGTTAAACGTAATTAAAATAATTAATGTAATTAAAGCTACTTTGAAGCCATTTCCGTAATTAGCTTATATGTAAATTAGCAAATTTATACGTAAAGTAACTCTTTTTGATCATTGAAAATCCAAACCGAACCGTCAAAAAATATAACCAAATGAACCGTTATTAACGGTTTGTGTTTCAGTTCCGGTTCAGTTTCACGGTTTGAGCCTTTTAGGCCCAGCCCCTTTATTCAAGTTTTCAAACATATACACACTAAAATAAATACAATAAGCTACAACCAAATATATACATGATGCACAAGGAAAAAAATTAAAAGCTATAGCATATAATTATAACTAAAAAATTGTTGCTGCCAAAGTGCCATTTCACAATAAAAGTGTCCAAAATAAGTTGCTAGTCTCCGGTTCACAAAAAGCAAAAAGCTGTCCAGAACTATATCAAAATAGCTAAACATAGTAGTTCTATCACAACAAAATGAAAACTAGGTGTGATGAAATCTTATTTTTCAAATAAAGAGGCGGGCTCTATTTATCACATTGCCAAAATTTTACTTTTTATGCGTGTATATATGCTTATTTATTTATATATTAAAAAGAGTAAGATATGGCCGGTTCGGTTTTTTACGACCATTTTTTTGTAGCAATTGTGTTTTAAATAAAAATAGAAAAAATAACAATTGTGTTTTAAATATTATAAGAGTTAATTACGAGGTTAGTCCCTGTGGTCTTCCAAATTAACAAGGTTGGGTATTAAGTTCTGAAATGACAAAAATACCCTATGTTTTCAGTTAGTATTTAACAAATGTTAGCCTTAAGGCCCTAGGATGTTACAAAATTAAACGTTAAAACCTCAACATGTTACTTTAAACTATTAGTACCTGAGGTTGTTACTTTCCACAAACCAAATGGACTAACAGTGTATCTAATTCTTATTATTATTTTTGGTAGTTTTTTTTTCTTTGTATTTTTCTTTTTAAATATTCTATGTAATCTTTTGATTTAATTAGGGTGTTATTTTTATTAAATGAAATTTAAATAGTTTAAAAAAAATAATTTCCACATTGCTGGCCACGCCCAGCTAAGGACGTCCCACCACACCCAGAATTTTTGAGTTTTAGCTTGTGGATCTCACCCTTACTACGTGTCGAGCAATGCCCCGACCCAAGCCCCCTCCACACCCCATAATCTTACCACATTTACATAATATAAATTTACAACAAGTTGAGGCATTGGGGTGTTGTACCCCATGTTTTGGGAGTTTTTCAAAAAAAAAGAATGATGTTTCACTTTAAACATAAAACTACTTGATTTTGTAATTTTAACCCAAAAGTTTTTAGTTTTTCCAATTAAACCTCACAACCTTTTTGTAACGCCCAAAAACGTTTTATCTTAAAATCGACGCAGCGGAAATACGAGCCTTAAAATTTTCTTTTTTTATTAGCCATGTAACATACTTGATGTCTAATACTAGAAATAATTAATACTTTGACTAAAAGAATTACATCGTTCATTCTTAATTATCGTGTCCACTTACATATAAAATTCCCAGTTATGTGACTACTCTTCCCGTACAATTCTTGCTCTTGACTCGATCTTCAATCCTCCAATACTTTGTACCGATATTAATCTGCGTAACCTACATTCACCACAAACATGCACATCATTAGAATTTGATAACTACAATTCATAATCTATCATACATAATGAAATAACCACGCCACATTCTTTCCATTCTTGCAAGTCCGTTCGATCATTCTTCCACGTACAATCTAGCATTCCAATTCCTCAAAACTGCACAACGGATTTCAATAGCATACCTGCAATCTCCTTTCATTCTCAAGGTACATAATTAGTAACTTAATACTCAACGTTTTAAAGCTATGTATACATCTATTCAAGCCCCATTCATTCTTGTACCATAAATACTACATCGTGCTTACCTACATCCGTGTGTATACTTATAGTCATCTAATAAATACACCCTTACATACGTACATTTATATAAGCTCATACGTAGCACTTACACAATTCAATAAGGCTTACTGTCAAGTCCTAATTACAACCTCCGAGTAATAAAACATGAGTGAACAACTTACATACGTACTTACTCCTATTTATAATCACTTAAAAGTTTCACATATTGAAATGAAATGGAACCTATACATACTTATCCACATACTCAATTCATTACCCCGAATACTTGCTCACACATCCCATTCTTACTCACACGTCATAATCGCTTTTTAAATATTCTTTCGGGTATGTTTCAGATCTTAAAAATTAGTTTTATACTCACCCGTAACTTACCAAGCCATTTGTGTCACACCCCGATATTTCCACGTATTACCGGTGGGCCCGGTGGGGAGTACCGTGACGTAGTTGATATCATCGTAGTCAAACAACACAATATTTAAATGCACAGCGAAAGCAACAGATAAATATAATACAAACCGATAAAAAGTAATATCAAATATTACAAACGGAATGTAAAGGATCCACAGGCGGATCGAAATTAAAATGAAAATGAAAATGAAACATTGTTCAACAGACTTTAGGCATCTAAGCTTGCGAGACTCTTTATTGATTCTAGGAGTAGCCAGCCTATTCAAATTAGTACCTGCACTTAACCTTTTTGGAAAAATTCGTCAGTTTACACTGGTAAATACAATTTAACTGACTCATTTTGAAAATGTTTAAGAAAATTGATTTGAGTGCAAACGGCACAAAACTTTTTATAACTTGGGATAATTATTTGTATATAATACTTGTAAAAGAATTACATTTCTCTTATACGTTCAGTAGCCCGGTCCGCAAACCGGGTTAAAGATTAATAGACACACCACAGGTATAATGCCCACAAGGCTGATTCCTTTAAGTGGGATACCAGTTTTTACATATGCAGCTGTCAGGTGTACGCCTACACCCCGTGCTTAGGTTGTGGCCATTTCATGAATGATGCCAAGGATATCCGGGACATGGTCATTAACCCCCCAAAGGTTTTAAGCAAACAAAACAATTTAAACGGGTCATATCAAATAAATTAACCTTCATACGATTAAAATTCAATGCCCGACCGAGCGGTATTTGTATATACCATACCCCAAGCCCGTATAGGGAAAATAAGTTAAAAGTATTTACCTGAGCTAAATATAAATTCAATCCCAGCCGTATAACAAATCAGCAAGTACAGATAGCTTTTACTGGGCTCCTAAATCTGGAACGAAGGTTTTTAATAACCTATTAGAATCCTACCGGGTCTTTAATTAGGCTTAGACTTAGACCGGTTAGTTTTCAAAAGAAAACTGTTCAAACGCATGATAAGGCGAAGACCGGTTTAGAATGTGGTTTTGACCCGACAAGCTTGTATGCTTGTTTAATATGGGTAACTTAAACACATTCTGCATTTTGAGATGAAAACGATATGGTTTGACCTATTTCGGTTAATTTATGCAAACTAGTTACACAAGCCGATCCGAACGCGAAGAGTGCGTAACGGGTAACCATGTGAGTTGTGAACAGGTTTCCTAAGTTAATATGCCTTAAACATGTTGTGATATCAGTAGGATACCTTCCATTATGCCCAAAACGAATTTAAACCCAAACTATGCCCCGTAGGGGCATTTTGGTCATTTTAAAGCTTATAAAAGAGATTAAATATAAATCTGAGTTTTAGGTCTGATATAATCAGTAAAAATACTTAATTTAATAAGTTATAACAGTAGGATATTACCTATGTGTGAATTTTATTATTTATAACCAAACTATGCACCGAAGGGGCATTTTGGTAATATCACATAGGGCTTTAAAGGTCAAAACTGGAAATCTGAGTTTAAAACTTTTGCTTACTGTTAAAGTATATAAATTTACTAAAAATATCAGTAGGTATCAAGTCTTATATATTTAAAATAGTTTTTATACATACTATGCGCTTAAAACGCGTAAAAAGGCGATTTGGAGCCATTTTCGGGTTTTCAAGGGAGAGCTGATATTTTTATAATTCCAGAAGGCTCAAAATATTTTATTTATTATTTAAAATCAGTAGCAAAAGGTTTGGGGTCAAAAGGTTTTATAAAACTCATTTTATAGCTCAAAAGGGCAAAACCGGCATTAACCGAATTATACTTAGAACTCTAAGTTATGCTCAGCCTAAAAATAAATAAAAATCTCCAAAAATCCCAAAATATTATTTTATATCAGTAGGTAAAAAGTTTGATATCTAAAATTGGGTTTAGATAGGATATATGCTAATTATGCCGTTTAATTAATAAAAAGCTTTTCTTTTACGCTAATGAGCATAACTCCTAATCTAGACCTCAAACTGATGTCAAATTTTAGGGACACGTTTATAAATCAGTAATAAAGATTATTGTCCTCTCACATTTTCAAAATTCTCGTTTTAGGGTTAAAAGGGCATAATGGTCAACATTTAGACATTTAACGGAAACATGCATGAACTAGGATTTCTTTGGAACCAAGTTGTAAAACCTCGGAGGGTTATACTAACCTATAATATGGTCCTAATGGAATCCTAAGGCATATCTAAACTAAGCTAAATTGGGTCAGAGCTGAAAGTCAAAGCAAAAGTCAACTTTTGCGACTTTCGGTTCCGAAGCGAGCCTATACTTAGAATTGTCGGGTTGAATCATGCTTAGGCATGTTCAACTAATATTTACCAAGTTATTAAAGTGAGAAAACTGATTTTTATGGCTTTTATATTAATAGTTATGTATTTTTATTTAAAACTAACCCGTTTGACTTTTATATGACCCGACAATTTAGCTAAGTAAACGTGGTAATTAGGAGGCGCCCTTTTGAGAGTTAATCACCTACCTAATTACGGTCACGTAGCCATGTTCGTTGCGAACCATGGCTCAACCGTTTAAAAGTCAAAGCGTTTATCGATAACGCTTGACTTTTCGGTTTAAAACGCTAAATAATTAAACTAAGCATGAAGGGATTACTTACAAGAGTCCAAAGGATTGAAAGAGGTTCTCAAATAGGCTCAAGATTCTCCAGAAACCAGAGAGCAAAACAGAAGTGAATGAAGGTGTGAAGGAACAAGTGAACTCACCTTCTTTATATAGTTTTCGAGACCTCACGAGATCGCGACAAGTGTCGGGAGGTCATAACCAGATCATGGCAAGTGTTGGGTGGTTTTATCATACTATGGGCAGCCCCTAGAATCGAGTTTGTGAGTGTTGGAAACCATCTAGAACAAAAGCCAGCAAGAAACAGCCTGTTACCAGCCGTTTCTGCATCAGATCAACCCACGCGGCCCGCGTAGGGAATCCAGGACACTCACGCAGCCCGCCTGCATGTCCACACCAGCAGCAACAGTTTTAAAAATGACAGAAATGGTCCCTATGAGCCTTTAAAGTCATTTTAGGCACGTTTAAGGCCCGTTATCCTCATTTTAAGGCTTCACTATGGTGTTTAAACATAGGGGATATGAAACATGTTCAAAAACATGTCAGATGTCGGTTCGTTTGGCCGTATGGTCACGTTGTTCGTCTAATTACGACGAAACAGGAACGGACATGAAAAACGGTCCAAACTACGCGGCGAATGGAATTTTATCAAGGCGATCACTAAAATAAAATATTTTAGTGCTTACATAAATTTTTGGATGCCCGGGTATATACAGAATGTGAGATATGCGCGAAAATGCAAACTTGTGCACTTTTTGACACTTTTAGTCCCTGTATGGCATAAAAGTTTATTTTTGCGCACCAAACACCTCTAAGCCTATATCTAAGCTATATAAAGAATAAATAGGGTATGTTAAACTCATGGTTATATTCCGGAAGGTCCGATACCCTACGAATGGACATACTTTTGCAGTTTGACGTAATTAGTCCTTTAATTGCGCAAAGTAGCGCGAAATGTCATTTAATGATATCCAAGCCTTCCATGGCCCATAATGGGCATTCCCAAGTATATACTTAAATATTACTACGCTCCCGTTCGCTTCAGGCCCCTCTATTGCGCAAACTTGCGCATCTCATCATTTACTAGCATTTAAGCCTCATCTACTCCATATTAGACATTCTTGAAAGTATTATTGAACATTACCTCATGCGTCCGTGCTCGTATCCACTTTCTTGCCTCTTCTTGACCCGTTAGCCTCTCGACTCGAGTCCGTCTCGACATGGTCCCTATAATTCCATGTTATCGAAATCACATTCTTATTAGCATACTCGGTTGTACATGTTAACAATCATATTATTCGCATATTTCACATTTGACTTCCTTTAGTCACAACTAACAAGCATAAGACATATAATCAAATTCATATCCCTTCAAACTCATGTAATTCATCATGCCATCACAAATAATGCGTATTGGCATAACATGTACCATACGACTTCCTATAATCCTGCCCTTATGAAAACAAATCAAATCATGCTTCTTATGCGTAGTTGACTTTCAAAAGTCAACAGTTCATTATACGAACTCTCGGCTTATCCTCATGTATCCTTGTCATCATAAAAGACCATACAATTGACCTTATATACATTTCATATTCATGTTCTAGAACACACATATGGGCATATGATTTCTTACGCGCACACATATAAGTAGTACATTTCATTCATACTAGCATTTTCATGTATTCCATCTAAATTACATTTCTCATGTTCAATTACCGCTAAATACGCGACAACCACATATTATCCCTTGTCATCCATTAGTTACATTCAATCTCCTCTAATAATCTCACCTAGACATTTCATCGAACGCTTGGCATGCTTACCACTATTTAAGCTTAATGTACAACCAACTCATGCATAATCTTCTAATCTCATACATAATTCATCGAATCCTACTACTAATCAACATGCATCATTTACACATAAACACCAAACATATTGACACCACATTTCTTTCAATTCAACTCACAAGAATTCATCCTATCCATCATAATACATCAACAATCAATAATAATTAAACATGGATGATCATTCAAGTCATCATCCTTACCAAAACAAATGGGTTTCACCTCTAATCATCAAATTAACCTAAACCTTGTGTAATCTATGTTCTATATCATGATACTAATACATACTCATACTCAATTTCATCCCAATTCACGGATTAAAACATAACCCACTTCATACAAGATCACCAATCTTAGTTTTGAGACATACCTTATGATCCCCTTGTGAAGGTGATCATTAAACCATTTTTATTCAAGAATTTGAGCTTCGATTTACCCTTCAATTTGATCATTTAAGGTTGAGCTAGGGTTTGGCTCCTTTGGGGAGCTCCTGATCGATCTAGAACACACACGAATGTGTGTTTATGTGTGTTGTTATTTTCTTTTAATATCTCAACTTTCATTTTAACCCACTTTAGTCCCTCATGTTTGTTAATTAAACATTATTGGCACCATTTTCATCTTTCCATAACTTTTACCATTCCCTCAATGTAACACCCCGAAATTTATGAAACTTTATATTAGAATTATGAAGTACAAAAAAATAGACGAGAATAAGCTAACCCGGAAATAACTAACCTAGTTAGTTAGTGTCTCGACATAATAACACAAATATGGTTATGGGTCTTGTAGTAACACATGAATGAATTAAAAAGCCTGAATTATAAACTATATAAAAATTGAGGGGCTTATGTGTAGAACCTGAAACTTAACTTAATTAAAACAAAATAACACACACCAAACACACACAAAGGTGTGTCTGGTCGATCAACATCAGGGGCGAACAAGAGCTTCCCCACCAAACCCTAACTTGTGCAAAATTGATCAAATTGGAGGTTCAAATCAGTTCCAAATCGATTTTCAAGCACGAAATTGTGTTCTCCTCTAAAAAGGGATCATAAGGTATGTAATTTCCATGGAAAATCTTCATCCGAATTTCTGAGTGAATTCAAGTAAATCTGAACGTCAAGCGGACAAGCTAGTGGTGATACGGGTTTGAAGGGAACGCTTTGAAGGTACGTAACCATGGTTCCGTTATGTTATGTTTGTTATGTATTTTTTTACTAGTAGACTTGAATTTAGAATGGTGTATGAATTCGGATGTCTAGTTGAAGTGACGAAGATCACTTGATGAGTAAATGGGTTGAATGTTAGTTAGAACAAGTTTGGTATGTTGTAAAATGGTGGTTTCCATTAAACAACCAAACGGGTCAAACAATGGTTGAACTGTAGTGTTGAAGTGACTAAAACGTCACTCATTAAAATTGAGTTATAAAAACGTAATCCATGGAGTGGATGTGATACGCTAAGATTGACAAGCCCGGGAATGGGTGATCATGGTTAGAAACCAATGTTGATAAATTATGCAAGTATGTAACTTGACCCATTACGTTAAGTGAATTGTTGTTAAATTATGTATAGTCGTATTGTAGAATAGAAGTTGTGATGATTTTAGTGACCACAATCGTTACTTGAATCAATAAGATTAGAATTGGTAAGAAACCGTTTGGTAGCCATCATAATGGAGGATTTCCACAAGATGAACCAACGGGTCGAATAATGATGTAAATTGTATAGTGACTTTTTGACGTATAACATGTAAATCAAATTCTTGATATGATAGTTGTAATGAGCATGTCCGTAATGAATTTACAGACACAGGAAAAGAATCACCTAAAACTACATGTGGATTCGGGTGAAATCAACAAAATAGTCAAAATAGTAAAGTTGCAGGAGCTACCGTAAGTTACGGTCTCCACCGTAACTTACGGTAGAGAACAAAACAATTACGACAGTTCTATACTGCCTTACGGCAGACCAAAGTGAAACAGTGTCTACCGTAACTTACGGTGGCTACCGTAAGTTACGGTAGAGCCCTGGCCCATATGTTAAATTTTGCATATTCTTGTTAATCGAATCCGTTTTGAGCGTAGTTTCGATTATGTCGATTTTATAAAAACCCTAGTACTAATATTTGGCAAAATTTCCAGTTTCTAGATATTGCAAGGATGCGGATGATGATCAAGCCAATGCTTCAAGAACCGAACACAAAACTTATGGATGCTTCCGCCTTAATCTGATCTAGTTAACCATGTTGTTTTGTAGACACTACTGAATGCTCAATGTTTTGAAATCAGTTATTTTACTATGTTAAATATTATGGTAAAGTGTAACTTAGTTTACTAACTAAGTATTGTTAGTTTTAAATTTTCTTTTTACATCTACCGCATTTTTACGAAATAAAACGACGGGTGTTACACTCAACTAGGTTAAATATCCTAGTTACTTATTTCATGATATGTCCTATAGGAACATACGACAATATAAACATTCTCTACCCCCCCTTAAATGAGGTTTTGTCCCCGAAACCTTTCTCATTTCCATTAGACACTTATTATCCTTTCCTTTGCTCCATCAACACGACCACTAGCCCACCTCAGTGACAGTCTTCTATTTTCAAGAACTCGTCCCGGAGTTCTTATTAGTGTCGCTTTCACTAATAATGCTAGCTTCTAACATACTTCTTAGCTAATGGTCCATTCATCATTCTAATACTCGTATATCATGTGCAATATATCATTTGGTTTTCTTGAAACAATTCCAACATCCCATTAATAACATTCCTTTTTGTTTATTTCAACATTCATCCTATTTTCATCGACCATACGATCTAATTTCGTAATTTATACATACACAACTATGTTTTATTTCGATAGGTACCTCATAATACTAAGTAACTATGCCTTCTCGATTCATGACTATTCATATAGTTGACTTCTTTCTAACAAGTCCATACTTTTCATACTTTATTTTTACATAACATTCTCATTTCCTTGGTCCGTTTGTAGTGGGTCAATATACATACTTCTTCACACTTATTATCGTACTTACATTCGTATGTTCCGTTATAACAGATCTAATACCTTTATCCCACCTCTTAGTTATATTATATACGTATGTCATATAACATTTAGTTCTTGTTTTGTTATCGCATCAAAACTATTATTCCATAGTCATATATACACGCTTAACTCCAAAGTTAACATCATTCTACATTTCCTATAGTTATTTGCACCATACGTACCCTTACGTTACCTTCAACTCACCTTATTCCTTCTACGTTACAATTTCTTCTCAATTCATGCATTACTTAATTTGCCTAAGCAAGCGTACCATGCAGGTTCTTTATACGAGAGTTCAACCAATACCCAAAATTTTTGCTCAAAACTTTTAAGATTTACTTCTTAATGACTTAGTTCCCTTCTTACATCAACTATTAAAAGTCAAACATTCCATATCCTACCATACCTATTCCATTATTCATCTCGTAGGTCGCTTTCAATTTACTAATCCATATCTATCCGGTATGAGTTAAAACATTATACTTACTTTGATTTCATTTCGTGTATCTGCTATCCGTAAACCAGATTGATCCGCTCATTCGCGTGTACTATCCGTACCAGGCCAGCTTTCATTCATCCTTGTACTGAGCTTTTACTCGTGCACATCCGTTCATCAATTCGATTGGTTTCATCACCTTGAGAGTTCTACCATTGACATTTGCAAAATCAGCGGTTAGCATTTTTCATTCAAACATTCATTATACTAGGTGATTACCCACGTATAATTCTTTTACAATTTCCTACGTACATGCTATAACACTTCCACATTTCATTCCTTACATGCAATTCTTTTATTCTGGTTACTTATATTGTCGACCTTTGCAGTTTGACCTTTCAAGGTCAAACCGACATTTCTTACTTATCGTAGATGTAATGAGGTACACATTTGTACTTCTTTCCCTTCATGCTTACTTGCAAGGACATTCATTACATCATTTCGGTATTCTTAACAAAACTCACCCTTCTCATTCATACTTGAATTATTGTCCGGGTTGTGGCCCGTCGTTCATTATGACTCCTAAGAGTCGATTACTAACACATCTAACACATAACTTGTTCAAAACTTCCTTGTTTCGTCTAAAATTTAGGTTTGTGTGCCAATTACGATCATTCTTTTGTTCATTTACTTTACATTTACTTATATGTCTCGTTTGATGCAACCATGGGTAAACTATCGACGCATCCTGAGGTGGGTTAATTTCATCCTTTTTATGTTTTAAATCCATCTCGCGGATTCAAACGTAACATCCATACCCTTCCTTCCTTCTATGTTTGAGTCCGTCTAGCGGTTTCAAACATACCATTCACATCTTCCATTCCTTACATGTGTTGAATCCGTCTCGCGGATTCAAACAGGTCATTCATACTTCATTCCTTTCATGCTTGGAATCCGTATCGCGGATTCTAACACATCATTCATACTTCCGTTCCTGAAAGTCTTACATTTCTTTTTCACCCTCACGTCCACCTACTACCTAATTCTAACGGACATACCTGTAACGATTATCAAGGTCTCACGAACGTCATATGTTTCTTGTGTACTGGCCAGGCACACAATCCACATACTAGTTTCGTGTCTTTGTGTAATCGCCACCTTATGTCTGAAGAATTAAGTTTCGGCACGTGTAACATTTTCAAAACTACATTAGTATTTCATTATTACATTTCATTTAAAGTTTTATTTCACTTGCTAGATTATACCATTACATGCGCCCACATGTTAAATTTAAGTACCTGGGGCCAATTTATCATATTACATGCCTTGATGCCGGTCCTAGACCGCATTCACGGATCATCCATTTCGAGCAATTATGCCTACCATACACATAACATACTGTTAGTTTTCTTCAAATACGTACTTAAGCACATACTTACCTTTACTTTTACCCTTAGATCTTGATCGAGTCTCAGATTGTACGGGTTCCCTGTCACAAGAGCACACAGGTTTGAGTTCAAGTATTTATCTCCTCATAATTGATTTCACTCAAACCATGGCTGTGATACCAACTTGTAACGCCCAAACACGTTTTATCTTAAAATCGACGCAGCGGAAATACGAGCCTTAAAATTTTCTTTCTTTATTAGCCATGTAACAAACATGATGTCTAATACTAGAAATAACTAATACTTTGACTAAAAGAATTACATCGTTCATTCTTAATTATCGTGTCCATTTACATATAAAATTCCCAGTTATGTAACTACTCTTCCCGTACAATTGTTGCTCTTGACTCGATCTTCAATCTTCCATACTTTGTACCGATATTAATCTGCGTAACCTACATTCACCACAAACATGCACATCATTAGAATTTGATAACTACAATTCATAATCTATCATATATAATGAAATACCACGCCGCATTCTTTCCATTCTTGCAAGTCCGTTCGATCATTCTTCCACGTACAATCTAGCATTCCAATTCCTCAAAACTGCACAACGGATTTCAATAGCATACCAGCAATCTCCTTTCATTCTCAAGGTACATGATTAGTAACTTAATACTCAACGTTTTAAAGCTATGTATACATCTATTCAAGCCCCATTCCTTTTTGTACCATAAATACTACATCGTGCTTACGTACATCCGTGTGTATACTTATAGTCATCTAATACATACACCCTTACACACGTACATTTATACAAGCTCATACGTAGCACTTACACAATTCAATAAGGCTTACTGTCAAGTCCTAATTACAACCTCCGAGTAATAAAACATGAGTGAACAACTTACATACGTACTTACTCCTATTTATAATCACTTAAAAGTTTCACATATTGAAATGAAATTGAACCTATACATACTTACCCACATACTCAATTCATTACCCTGAATACTTGCTCACACATCCCTTTCTTACTCACACGTCATAATCGCTTTTTAAATATTCTTTCGGGTATGTTTCAGATCTTAAAAATTAGTTTTATACTCACCCGTAACTTACCAAGCCATTTGGTAGGGATGAGGAACATTATAAAAACTTAACGAGGCTTGGAATAGGTTCACGGGGTCCGAATTCGAAGAAAAACGAAGAATTACATAAACATTACTTTTGCACCAGACCTCCACCGTAAGCTACGGTGGCTACCGTAGCTTACGGTGGCCCCAAAAGTCTTACGGTGCCTTTCTACTGCCATACGGCAGAAAGAAAGACCCAACACCTACCGTAGCTTACGGTGGCTACCGTAAGCTACGGTAATCCCTAGCTCAGCTTTCCAATTTGTTAACAAAATCCTCATAACTTGTTCGTTTAGCGTCCGAATCACTTGAAACTTGCTCCTAAATGTCCGAAAAACAATTCCTTACATATTAGACTAAGAATCCTTACCCCGGGTCCTTAATCATTACGGATTTCATTGCCGTTACCTTACTTATACTTATTTATTCGACCCGTTTAATCCCACCAATTTACCTTCTACTTAGATAACTACCTTCGTCTAACTAGTTCAATACTTATCTTAATATCTTCATTCATTACATACCCATACATAATTTCCCCTCATTCATAAACAAGAAAATTCTATATGTATACTAAGAAGTGAGTCGGAAGTCACTTACCTCATGCGTCCGTGCTCGTATCCACTTTCTTGCCTCTTATTGACCCGTTAGCCTCTCGGCTCGAGTCCGTCTCGACATGGTCCCTATACTTCCATGTTATCGAAATCACATTCTTATTAGCACACTCGGTTGTACATGTTAACGATCATATTATTCACATATTTCACATTTGACTTCCTTTAGTCACAACTAACAAGCATAAGACATATAATCAAATTCATATCCCTTCAAACTCATGTAATTCATCATGCCATCACAAATAACGCGTATTGGCATAACATGTACCATACGACTTCCTATAATCCTGCCCTTATGAAAACAAATCAAATCATGCTTCTTATGCGTAGTTGACTTTCAAAAGTCAACAGTTCATTATATGAACTATCGGCTTATCCTCATGTATCCGTGTCATCATAAAAGACCATACAATTGACCTTATATACATTTCATATTCATGTTCTAGGACACACATATGAGCATATGATTTCTTACGCGCACACATATAAGTAGTACATTTCATTCATACTAGCATTTTCATGTATTCCATCTAAATTAGATTTCTCGTGTTCAATTACCGCTAAATACGCGACAACCACATATTATCCCTTGTCACCCATTAGTTACATTCAATCTCCTCTAATAATCTCACCTAGACATTTCATTGAACGCTTGGCGTGCGTACCACTATTTAAGCTTAATGTACAACCAACTCATGCATAATCTTCTAATCTCATACATAATTCATCGAATCCTACTACTAATCAACATGCATCATTTACACATAAACACCAAACATATTGACACCACATTTCTTTCAATTCAACTCACTAGAATTCATCCTATCCATCATAATACATCAACAATCAAATAATAATTAAACATGGATGATCATTCAAGTCATCATCCTTACCAAAACAAATAGGTTTCACCTCTAATCATCAAATTAACCTAAACCATGTGTAATCTATGTTCTATATCATGATACTAATACATACTCATACTCAATTTCATCCCAATTCACGGATTAAAACATAACCCACTTCATACAAGTTCACCAATCTTAGTTTTGAGACATACCTTATGATCCCCTTGTGAAGGTGATCATTAATCCATGTTTATTCATGAATTTGAGCTTCGATTTACCCTTCAATTTGATCATTTAAGGTTGAGCTAGGGTTTGGCTCCTTTGGGAGCTCCTGATCGATCTAGAACACACACGAATGTGTGTTTGTGTGTGTTATTATTTTCTTTTAATATCTCAACTTTCATTTTAACCCACTTTAGTCTCTCATGTTTGTTAATTAAACATTATTGGCACCATTTTCATCTTTCCATAGCTTTTACCATTCCCTCAACTAGGTTAAATAGCCTAGTTACTTATTTCATGATATGTCCTATAGGAACATACGACAATATAAACATTCGGGTTTTGGGGTGTTACACTTTTTACTTTCAACTTTGATCCCCTATGTTTTTCATATTTTGCAAAACTTTTCATTTGACGTTTAGATCTAAATTACAATGTGTGTGTGTGGTTCAACGATTATGTTTTGTTATACGCTTCGTTCTAAATTTTACGAGTTAACATGGGGCTACGTACGTGTGTGGTTCAGTGTGTTTACGTCGTCTATTTTTTTCTTGTTTAATAAGTTCTTCACAACGCGCGAGTCCTAAATCAAGTTAGTTATTATTTTCTGTGTTTTATATGTCGGTCTAATTTTTCCACGTTAAGACGCCAAAACTTCAATGTTGGTGGTCGTTGGCTCTAGTGTGGCATTGGTGCTATTTGTCACGGTTTTACGCCCCCGCCGTAACGCGGGGAGCTAAATACGATATGTTATTTATATGGATACAAGTCATGTAACGTAGTAATGATGATACCATTAATTGTATTGAGTTTATTATTACTTATTTGTATAAGATAGTATGAATCTTTAACACATTGTAAATATGAATTTGATCACCAGCATGTCAATTTCGTTGGCCGCAGCACAACCCGCGCGGATCAATCTTCTAGTTCAAATGATTTTTCATGTTCAATATAATCATTTTTAATTAAATCTTGATTGAACCTCCTTTGAAATCCGATAACCTTTTATTCTTTTTGTACAATTCAAATTCTTGAATGTAGAAATGATTTTATTTATTTATTTTTTTTAACAATAGAAATGATTTTATATTTAATATCGACTTTTTAACCGTAAGTTCGTAACATTTTAATTTACAGCCATTTGAATCCTACTTGTAGTTTGTTAGATTCTTTAATTTTTCTCATCCGAAATTTAAGTTTTGAACAGCAAATTGATTAAGTTGGAAAACAAAAAGATACCTATATATCCTCCTTCTTTAAGTTCGAAAACCAAAAGATACCTATATATCCTCCTTCTTTTTGTAACAAAAACTGTTTTACTTAATTCTACAATACACAATCAAACAAAGCAAGAAAAAAAGATCCAAGAATGCAGGTAGTTTTTGAGGAGGAAGAAAGGATTTGGATCAGTTGCAATCAAAACGAGTAGTTTTTGAAGATGCCTCAACATTGTGATGGTGACTTCCTGGATACATCATTTGGTGGAGCGGATATGTACGGAAGGCAAGGTGAGTAGGAGATTTCAAAACTAGTCTGCGCAGCCTCAGGCGCATGGAGGTTGCGCGGACTCGGTCATCTCCTTCTCGTCTTGCCCTCTCACATATCCGCCCCACTAAATGATCTCTCCAGGGAGCCGTCATCTCAATGTTGTAACATCTTCAACGGATAAGGCCGAATGCCTATGTTACCTTGTTCGTGAGAACATTCTCCTCGGTTACCCTCTTAACGTCACCAAACCGTTGTCCTTCTCAAATGTCTGTTCGGTGAAAAACAATAGCCAAGCGCATGCATGATACTAGTAACCGACTCTAATTATGTTCTTGCTCCAAATATTTTGTAAGTATTTGAAGTTGTTACTATAGTGGTAGTTTTATGTAATTTAATTCTTTTGTTATGCATCATCGTTCATAAACCATCATGGGTTCATAAGATGTGATGTGTTGGTTCCATCAGATGGTGGTTGTTTATCAGGATCAAAATCTGATGAATCTTATTGGATGCTATGGCCATGGCCCGTGGTCGTAGTGATGTTAAAATATTACAAGAAAATTAACACCCCCGCCACCCACCGATTTTTGCTCGTAGCATTAGTTTTACCAAATATTTCCCAAAGATATTGGATTTTCGGCCCCACCGATTTGGATTTTAAGAGTCCTGCCCCCACTGAATTTTCGTTTAAGCTCCGCCACTTACTGGGGTTTTGGACAAGTCCCAAACATCTATTCTGCTTCCTATTCATGAATTTGCTACAACATTTAGTAGGTGCATAATTGTGCATGGGATATGGTCAATGCCATAATACGTTCAACTATTCAAGACTTCTTTTTGCCAAAATACATTTAACTATTCAAGACTGCATTATCATAAGTCAGACCTGTTTGCATCACAAAATTTCCAAAACCTTCATTGAAGATCACTTTAACGCATTAGTAAATCCCTTTCTAGTTATGTCCCTGCTCTATATGTATTTAAGTTTTGAGTTGTCACGTTTCAAATCATCATTTGTTGCAAACTTTCCAAAACATGAAAAAGAGTAAAAATAGGTTGTCAACGGTTGTACCTTGTAATTGGACATGGATGAAACAGAAATTAAGAGGCTCCGAAAATGGGCGTCTGATGACTTTCTTCCACGGGCAACCATCGTCTTTCAGGCCAACAAACATGTGGTCGGCTTTTAATTATTTGAACCAGTGCCAACCGGGTCTCCGGCACGAAGCACGGGTAAAAAATTTTTGTTCTATTTAATGTTTTGATTGTTAAATAGCAGTATTCAACCCACACGTTGTTGTGGTGACGCGACGGAAATTCCAATATTGGTATTGGTTTATGGTACCGGCAGATGCTATGACAAGTGAAATAAAAAACCCCAAATATAAAGTTAATATAAAGTTGTAACATAACCAAAACGATGTATACACGTGTTAGTTTTGTTGGGGAAAAGAGTAACCACTAAACAGTTTAGATATTCATAACTTTTTCACATGTCTTAGTTTTTTATTTTGCGTTTCAATACATAGAATTAGAACACCTAATAATTGCTTAAATTTTAACTATCATTATTTATATAAAAATTACGTAGAGTTAGAGAAAATCAGTCACATATACTCGTATATGAACATGTGTATGGTTCACTAACCCATATTCACGGGTTTACAATAACATAACATGTTTAACCGTATATTAATTAATTGTATTCTTTAATATGTTAGTACCTCAAAATTACAAATATACAACTAAAGTTACTATATATACCAAAAGCAACTTGTGAATAGTTGCAACTTACGTATATTGTAGGGTGAGTACAGGTATGGTTTTATTTAATATAAAAATTAATTTTTATATTATATATAATATACATTTTTAATTCATTTAATTTTATAACTTTGGCTTATTTGTAGGAACTAGGTTCACTTTTTATTAAAATATATTACAAAATAAATAATAAATAATAACGAGACTCTCGTTATTTGTGGGAAATTCGATTAGCACAATACCGGTTACAAAAACTAAATAAACGAATATAAAATACAACTAAATTGTACCAATCTTGATTCAAAGCCAATGTCTTTGAAAACTTCAACCGCATCTACGAGATCGAAACTCCGCTGCAAGACAAGCAAAATTGTTGACGGTTTTGGTTGAGGCACGTGTTCAACACGCTTCCCTTAAAACAGATTCCGCGCCTCCTCTCAGACGGTCTGTCTCCCAGGGTACAACAACCGGAACAGTATGTGTACTGTCGGAGATGACACTCACGCCCGAGATTCCACCGGGTATAATGGTGTCCTAATTTAGTAGAAAAATGTGAAGTTGTTTAGTTTGAGAGTTCTCCTCTCAATGTGACAGAAACTCGTTTCTAACACTTTTGAGTTATTGAGATTCTCTAGTATATCTCATGCCATATGAACCCAACGTTCATATATATATATATATATATATAGGGGATGGATCATGAGAAAACTAGTTTAAATGAGAAAACAAAAAAACTAACCAAAAAAGCCTAAAAAAAACCTAAAAACATACCAAATTTTTTTTTTTTTTTACAATTTTTTTTATAAAAATCGCTACTTTTTATGTATGGAAAAAAATTTAAAAAAAAAAAAAAAATATTTGTTTTTTGTACTGCACATGTGCACTAATACATAAAGCTTAACCCACCCCCCCACCGACACCCCCCAAAAACCTAAACCCCCCACCCCCATCCCCCAAAAACCTAATTCACCCTCCCACCAAAAGCCTAACCCCCCCCCCCCCCACCCCCAAAAACCTAAACCCCCCACCCCCCACCCTCTCGAAAACCTAAAACTAAACCCTAAACATAAACCCGAAAAAAACCTAAACCCCCCCACCCCCACCCCCCAAAAACCTAAACCCCCCACCCCCCAAAAACCTAAATTCACCCTCCCACCAAAAGCCTAACCCCCCCCCCCCCACCCCCCAAAAACCTAAACCCCCCACCCTCCCGAAAACCTAAAACTAAACCCTAAACATAAACCCGAAAAAAACCTAAACCCCCCACCCCCACCCCCAAAAACCTAAACCCCCCTCCCCCCCATACCCAAAAACCTAATCCTAATCCTAAACCTCCAAAAAAACTAACCCTAAAAGCTAAACTAGACTCAAAAAACTAATTTTAAGCATGTAATGCAATTGTACTACATGTTATATTGCACATGTGCACTACTATAATAATAGTATTGAAAACAAGACGACACCATAAATCTATTTTTATGTCATAAAAAATATGCTCGAATATACTTGAATGAAAGATACAAAAATTTGTGATCTTATGGTGCCATTTTTGTTTTTAAAATGATAACGTATGGAGAAATGGGAAATGTTTGAAAAGTTATATATTTTTTTTTTCAATTTTACCCCTCCTTCATTAAAAGTCCCCCCCTCCTTCATTAAAAGTCTCTCCCCTCCTTTTTAGTGCTTTTTTGGTTAGTTTTTTGGTTTTCTCATTTATATCTAGTTTTCTCATGATCCTCTCCCTATATATATATATACTTACAAAAGATGAAACATATTAACCATTAATATTGTAATTAACAAGATCATCAATCTAGTAATAAACAATATCGATGTGCAATAAAATGGAATTAATGTGGTCAAATGAAACCGTTATATCAATTCATGACATTCTAGTAACTAGTGAAGACCGGGTTGACTGACTTAACTGAGTCGCGCGCCACACGGATGCTACTACACATATCAGGACGCCACCTGGTCATGCGCCATCCATACTCGTGCGCCACGGCGCACCGCACTAGAACTCGCGCGGACACATAGCCTTGCGTAGTCGCGCGCCACATCGACATGTGCCATGCCATGGCATCCGCCTACGCCACCCAAGGGTGCGCTGATGCGTGCGAAGTGTTATATATATTAGGTGTATATTTTAAGCCCTTTTTAACACTTATTTTAGCCAAGTTTTAAATTTATAAAACACGATATTTTACTAACACTAAACACACATATGGGCAAGTGCACCCATCGTTGAGCGTAGTATAGCGTTGGTAAGATACCGAGGTCGTCCAAGGACACAAGAGCTTTTAATACCGGTTTATCCTCAACGTCTAACCAAAACAAAAGTTTAGAAAAAAATGTTTTAAACTAAGAAAAGTAAAACTAACTAAAATGCTGAAAATAAAAATAAAAATAAAAACAGATAGACAAGATGAATCACTTGGTTCCGACTCGTATCTAGTATAACCTTTGATTATTTCCGCACTTTTGCACATAATTAAGAGATTATCTTAGTTATTGTAGTAGGCCCCTCTTTTGAAGGTGACGTTACCCTCACCCCAGTAGTTTGAGTCAGCAGGGATACAATCCTAAAGGGGTGGATTATTGGAAGATAATGAATTAAGTTATTAATGCAGTATTGTGGTAGGCCCCGCTTTTGGCGGTGACGTTACCCTCGGCTAAGTAGTCTGAGTCAGCAGGGATACAGTCCTAAATAGCCGGGTTATAGTATTAATAGTAGTTAACTTATGAGGGGATCAAAGAGTTTGGACCCCCGCCATCCAATACCGTGAAGTATTGAAGGAGGTCCTACTAAATTTGACCCAGGTCCATTGCAGGACCTCTAAACGCTGAACAATGGCAAGACCTTTACCAAACCGTTCCCTTAACCCCCTACCAGGTAGCCAACATACCTCCATATAGACCGTGGAGATATGAATGGTGAAAATCCTTTATTTTATATAGACAGTAAAATAATGCCAAGACACCACGGACAAACGATAAGGAAAGATCACCTTCAACATAAGTAACTAGTTATTAAAGTCATTAATACAAAACCAAATAAAAAGTGCAAAAGATTAGAAATAAAAAGTATTATACTAGACACTTTGTCTTCACCAAGTGATGTAAGAGACTTAGGCAAACATGGCCTTGATTGTCAAGAACTCTTACGATCAATCTTGGATCCCGAGACGACTCACACACTCTACGATGGACAATGGATGATGGTGGTGGATGATGGTGTTGTGATGGTGGTGGGTGGTGGATGAAGTGTGAGAGAGGTGGTGTGCCAAGGGATGAGATGAAATGAATCCAAGCACTCCTATTTATAGGCTGAACAGAGAGCTGGACACGGCCCCGTATCCGCTGGACACGGCCCCGTGCCCGTCTGACACTCTCTCTCCTCATTAATTGTAATTCGCAATTACAATAAATGCGCCTGCTGTACTTTCGACACGCCCCCGTGTCCGCTGAGCACGGCCCGTGGTGGGCAATAGAAGCTTCTATAGATTTGTCTTTTCTGCTGCTTCTTGGGCACGGCCCCGTGCTGGCTGAGCACGGGGCGTGTTCAGCCTTCTGTTTTCTCTATTTTGCTTTGGAAGGTGCCGTTTAGGGTTCGGGCAGTCCACTAATGTTCCTTTTCTTGTATTTATGTTGGATTTAGCTGTCTTTTTGCTTCTTTTGCGTTTTTGAGCTTATTTAATCCTGAAAATACAAAAGGAAGACAAAAACACTCTTTTTCCAATATTAGTACTAAAAAAGGGTTAGTTTTATGCCTCATTTGATGTAATTTATATGTTGCATTTTACACACATCAAATACCCCCACACTTGAACTTTTGCTTGTCCTCAAGCAAAACTCTTTAATATTTGGCTTACACTCCCAAATGGAATAGGTAGAAGAGAAGGTTTTGGGCTTGTCATAGAGTGTCGGGATTTCCAAGATCTTTTTGGGTTTTATTTTTATTTATTTACACTCCTATTCGTAATGATTTATTTAGAACTGTTCATAAAAGAAATTACTTATTTAGGCATAACATGCCTTTTTAAAATTCTATTTATATACAAGTTCACATACCTCGCGGGGAAATCACTCACACTCGGCCGAAAGTGTATTTTTAGTGAATCACTCGAGAGCGGTCATGGAACTTATTCCTACCATAGGCTTGCCAAGAAATCAATCCTCCTCCTTTTTAACTTTTATACCTTTGTAGATATCAAGAGGACTTTGTGGGTTAAGGGTTGGCTAGGGTTAAAGGTAGGTGGTTGGGTTAGTGGTTAGTAGAAAAAGGGCTAAAAGCGTAACAAGTGTCGGTTTTCGTATTTTTACAATTTTTTTATTTTTTTTGATGAAGCTTTTTTTCAAACAAAGTTATTTTTGATTACTTTGTTTGTTTATTTTCTTTTTGCTTCATCATCATCACAATTTTTTTTTTTCACGAAGAACCGGACTTGTTACTAAAATAAAGGGTTAAAATGAAAAAGGGTTTTGGTGGTTGAAAGGGTTTTTGTTTGGGTGATGAAACGAAAAGGTTTAGGCTCAAAGGGGCTAACTAGGGGGATTTTTGGGTAGGTGATAGAAGAAAAGGAAAAATAATGGTGTAGAAATGAAAAATGTTAGTCCTAATGCCTCCATCATTTACTTACTCGGGTTTAAGTTGATAAGGACCGGGAGTGTATTGTCATGGCAAGTTCTAGAGTCGTAAGAACCAAGCGGCTATTCACACAAGAAACGAAAAATGAGCATTTAGTCAAATGATATGTAATTGTGTGCTCAATAAAGGCTCAAAACTCACTTTTGTGGGAATGGGTTTTTATGTGATCAAGTATATATAATCAAATTTTAAATAAGTTTGTCATGCCTTTTCATAATTTTCTTATGTTGGTTCTTTTTATCACTACGCTATCGGTTGTAAATTTGTAAAAATATAACCTTTTTGAGAACTTGAATTTCCCGAGTTAAACCTAGACAAGTAAAAAAAAATGAAATTTTTGAAAAAATTTGGGGTGATTAGCGGTTCCAATAGAGTTTTGTGTAAGGCTTGTATTTAGGACTTGCAAAATTCAAGGTTTTAGCATCCCCCCCACACTTAAATTACACATTGTCCTCAATGTGTCCCAAAAATAAAATTTTAGGTTGATTAGATGTGTAAAATAGTGTTTAAAAAGCAAAAATTTGTGTTACTGGGCACTGAACACGGCCCCGTGTTATCCGGGCACGGCCCCGTGTTCAAGTGCCAGTAACAAAATTGAAATAAGAGAAACAAAAGTCTGGACACGGGGGCGTGTTGGGTGAACATGGCCCGTGTCCAGTTACCTGTACTGGGCGTTTTCTGCAGGTGTTTCGACACGGGGCCGTGTTGGTTGGGCACGGCCCGTGTTGAACCTTCTGAAATGGAGAAAATTGTCGGGTTGCCTCGTTCTTGTGCATGGGATCATTTTTCTCGTTCCCCTTTTCATCCTTTACCACCATGAGTGTGTTTCATTCATTACAAACCATCCAAACATTAAAACCATCATTTCATTTCATCATAGAGAGAACTTACATAATCCTAAATTAAACTAGATAAAACAAAGAAATAACAAACCATGGAGTCCTAGCCTTTACTTTATTTTAATTTAGCAAAATTTCCAAGGAATAATCAATCTTGGTTAAACAAGGCCTTAGTGAACTCCTTCTTCCGAGTGCGGTTCTCCTCAAATGTCGGCGAGCCATTCTTCTATCTCCCTTGGAAGGAGAAAAGAAGGCTCATTGGCATTAGTTTGAGGAGTTTCAACTTCCACCGGGATCTCTTGTTGGTGTTCCATGGGAGGTTCCGCCGGAAAGTCTTCCCACCCGGTAGGGTTGTTAATTCCGAGAGCCAGGTTCCAATCCTGTTGAGGAAGGACTGGTTCCATTTGAGGTGCTACAAGAATATTTAACCTCTGGTGCAAGAGGTTAATTTCTTGGAAGCTGCTTTCAAGTCCCATCGTAAGATCGTTAATACGGTCGATAAGGACCTCCTCTACTGAAGTCATTTCGTCGAGAGCCTCCCTTAATGCTATCACATAGTGCACAAGTGTAGCTTCAATGGAGGGTCTTCTTCCTCTTCGGTTGTTTGACGAATGCACAGAAGATGTATCGCTGTTTTCACTCGACATCCTACGAAAAATAAACTAAAAATAGCTTATTTAATGAAACAGTAACTGGACACGGCCCCGTGCTCACTGAGCACGGCCCCGTGTCCATCTTTCTGCAGAGTTTTGGAACAAGGAAACTTGTATTTTTAAGTTATTTTCTGAATGTTGTGAGCCCTTTTTGGCTACTAATAACTTAAAACAATGTTTCATAACATGTTTTTACCAAGATTCTTTGAACAAAACTCATTTATCCCTACCATAGAGTTGGAGGAATTCCAAACTTTCAATGGTAGCTCTTGGAGAAAGATGAAGAAGAAGGAAATTACTAAAAGAGGAAGGGACAAGATGGGTTGTTGGAACCTTCTTTTAGACTTACCTAGGATAGTTTGAGAGAAGATTCCTGCAAATCTCTGCCCCAAGTTGGTCCAAATGTGCAGAATTCTTGGCTGCATTTATAGAAAATGACAGCAACCTGGACACGGCCCCGTGTTCAGTGGACACGGCCCCGTGTTCAGTGGACACGGCCCCGTGTGCAGGTGGAGTTCTGACACAGTTTGTCCGTATTCTGACGTACTGATCAGAAAGGAATCTTTCGATGGACACGGGGGCGTGTTGGCTGGGCACGGCCCCGTGTCTAGGGACTGTTTTATGAAGTTGTCTAGTTTTTTAAGGAACTTGTTAGTATCGGGTGGCTCCTGACTGGTTGGAACAACCCCAAAGTGCCTAATATACCTTAATTGTCCTAGACTAAGGCGAGAACGCAAGAGGTTGTCGGTGAGGGTAATTCCTATTTTCATTCTAGGTGGACAAGTCCAACCCTTTTCCGGGCTCTTGTTAAAGAAGGTATATGCCGAATCGCTCAGGTCTATGTATGCACCGAACGAAGTCGATGGAGAGTCCTTCACGGCACAATCGACACAGGGACGACTATCGTCCAAGTCTTTGCTAGGAACGAAGGCATTTTCAGGAGCAACGAGGTTGTCGGAATGCGGTTCCAACATTTCTTCATGGGTATCGTCTTGGGGCGGATTAATAAAATCCTTCCCAAGCTCTTCTATCCATTTCAGAATTAGCTCTTCTAGTTGAAATAATTCGCTAAGGAGCATTTCCCGTAGAATATCTGGCTGGGCGCATTCGAGGGAGAAATAGTGCTTATTTTTACTTTCGCCCCTCTTAAGGTTGTGAGAAGATTGTGGGTACATGTAGTGGGGCCTATAATTTAGGAAGTAGCATTTTACTTCTTCATGTTCACCACCACATAATTGACACCACGTACCATAAGAGCGCCGAAAGTAAAAATAATTACTATCACTCATGTTTATGTCAGAAATTACCAACCGTCGGGATCTAACGGTTCTGTTTTCAGTAACTGAAACTTGGGCACGGGGGCGTGTTTAGTGGACATGGCCCCGTGTTCAGCTTACTGTCTGATGTAAAACAGGATTGCCAGTTCCAATGATTGAGCACGGGGGCGTGTTCAGCGGGCACGGCCCGTGCTGAGCTCTGCAGAAGCTGAAAAACTAAGAAAATCCTAAAAAAAATAAAAAGAAAAATAAAAGATGATTAGGCCGTTGATTCCTAACTTTCTTAAAATCCTTGTGTCCCCGGCAGCGGCGCCAAAAACTTGATGCGTGCGAAGTGTTATATATATTAGGTGTATATTTTAAGCCCTTTTTTAACACTTATTTTAGCCAAGTTTTAAATTTATAAAACACGATATTTTACTAACACTAAACACACATATGGGCAAGTGCACCCATCGTTGAGCGTAGTATAGCGTTGGTAAGATACCGAGGTCGTCCAAGGACACAAGAGCTTTTAATACCGGTTTATCCTCAACGTCTAACCAAAACAAAAGTTTAGAAAAAAATGTTTTAAACTAAGAAAAGTAAAACTAACTAAAATGCTGAAAATAAAAATAAAAATAAAAACAGATAGACAAGATGAATCACTTGGTTCCGACTCGTATCTAGTATAACCTTTGATTATTTCCGCACTTTTGCACATAATTAAGAGATTATCTTAGTTATTGTAGTAGGCCCCTCTTTTGAAGGTGACGTTACCCTCACCCCAGTAGTTTGAGTCAGCAGGGATACAATCCTAAAGGGGTGGATTATTGGAAGATAATGAATTAAGTTATTAATGCAGTATTGTGGTAGGCCCCGCTTTTGGCGGTGACGTTACCCTCGGCTAAGTAGTCTGAGTCAGCAGGGATACAGTCCTAAATAGCCGGGTTATAGTATTAATAGTAGTTAACTTATGAGGGGATCAAAGAGTTTGGACCCCCGCCATCCAATACCGTGAAGTATTGAAGGAGGTCCTACTAAATTTGACCCAGGTCCATTGCAGGACCTCTAAACGCTGAACAATGGCAAGACCTTTACCAAACCGTTCCCTTAACCCCCTACCAGGTAGCCAACATACCTCCATATAGACCGTGGAGATATGAATGGTGAAAATCCTTTATTTTATATAGACAGTAAAATAATGCCAAGACACCACGGACAAACGATAAGGAAAGATCACCTTCAACATAAGTAACTAGTTATTAAAGTCATTAATACAAAACCAAATAAAAAGTGCAAAAGATTAGAAATAAAAAGTATTATACTAGACACTTTGTCTTCACCAAGTGATGTAAGAGACTTAGGCAAACATGGCCTTGATTGTCAAGAACTCTTACGATCAATCTTGGATCCCGAGACGACTCACACACTCTACGATGGACAATGGATGATGGTGGTGGATGATGGTGTTGTGATGGTGGTTGGTGGTGGATGAAGTGTGAGAGAGGTGGTGTGCCAAGGGATGAGATGAAATGAATCCAAGCACTCCTATTTATAGGCTGAACAGAGAGCTGGACACGGCCCCGTGTCCGCTGGACACGGCCCCGTGCCCGTCTGACACTCTCTCTCCTCATTAATTGTAATTCGCAATTACAATAAATGCGCCTGCTGTACTTTCGACACGCCCCCGTGTCCGCTGAGCACGGCCCGTGGTGGGCAATAGAAGCTTCTATAGATTTGTCTTTTCTGCTGCTTCTTGGGCACGGCCCCGTGCTGGCTGAGCACGGGGCGTGTTCAGCCTTCTGTTTTCTCTATTTTGCTTTGGAAGGTGCCTTTGAGGGTTCGGGCAGTCCACTAATGTTCCTTTTCTTGTATTTATGTTGGATTTAGCTGTCTTTTTGCTTCTTTTGCGTTTTTGAGCTTATTTAATCCTGAAAATACAAAAGGAAGACAAAAACACTCTTTTTCCAATATTAGTACTAAAAAAGGGTTAGTTTTATGCCTCATTTGATGTAATTTATATGTTGCATTTTACACACATCATGCGCCATAAGCGGACCCGCCATGTATTTGACCACGCGCTCATGGGAAAAAATTCAAAGGCGGTGTGCGAAGTTCAAAGCGTACTACATAGGGCCTAAAGCCCACGTCACGCGCGCATATGTGCAGGTGCTTTTGGGTCCCCACTAGTGTTTGCCTTCAAGGAGTGCTCCTCCTTATATACCACTTTAAGTTTTGTCATTCCACCTATGTGGGACAAGGTGACAAATCTCAATCCATTTTTCTCATCTTTGTTTGTTCCAAACATACAACTTCAAGCTTCGATATCTCATTCATCTTAGCTCTATTTGGACATAGTTTGAACACAAACCCATAAATAATTATTTATACAACACATATATAAATATTATTGATGTCCAAATATTTAGTGAAAAACTCATTTTCACTAAATTTCCAACAATCCCCCACATGAATGGAGATCGATTAAAACATCCAAAATTCCCCGATGAAAACTCGACAGTCGAGTATTGCAGGATAGGTAGGTTTTGCCTTTGAACCTTCCATTGTGAAGCATAATTAGTCTACTTGGGTTTTGTAGACGTGATGTCCTTGAACAACCCCCCATTTGTGTAAACGACAATATACATTCACACAATACTTTCCCTAGCCGGGCCATCCCCTCACTATCGTGTCCTATAATGGTCATGGAGCACTTTCCTGGTTTTGCGGGAGCTCTAGGAATTATGCCCTAATTCCATTCGAAGCGACCACACTTCTCTCCAACATAGGTGATTTCCCTTTAAATCATTAAAAGCATTATGGTTTACTATGATTTACACAAATCATAAAACCACATATTATGCTTAACCTCACAACAATGTCACTGAATATTATAGGAATGGACTAGGACGTATTTAAACACCCTTTTATAGTTTTAGGGGGGATATATGAAATATATAAACTAGCTTATATATAAACATATATATAAGCTACGCCCCCACAGTGACTACCCTTCGGTTCATGATTAAGTTGGCCTATTGAACCTAGATCTTGGGATCTCCAATCAACTAGGTTAGGTTTCCCTCATGTCCCCTTTTCCATGGCTTTAGTCCCATTCCACAGCCTGATCTGTTATCAACCCACTGGTTGTTGGATCCAAAATTATCTTTGACTTCGCTAAGTCACCAACGATAATTTAAATTGCGATCATTTGTTCTAACGTGTTCTTGACTCGCTAGTCACTTTTGCCTTTTAGTCAATTCATAAAACTTATAACTCGTGATCTCAACCTGGATCCAGTTATGTACCTTGTCTTAGAATGACATGAAACTCAATTCATGGCTGGACACGTTTTCACCATGCCTTTGGTGTGTCATGACTGACATCTTACTAGATTTTGAATCTAACCAATTGGCATTCGAGTCCAATCTACTCGATTGACTTCATATAACCATTGTGTACTCCACTTGGTCATGTGTTTGCAATATATGCAAGTCACCCCCACATTTAAGTATAACTGGATAGCATCCAAATGGGGTGATGAAAGGTTCTCCCTTTCATTTCGAGTTTGAGAAAACTTCTCAACTACTATTTCCACATTCAAATGCAAGTCACCCCCACATTTAAGTGTAATTGGATAACATCCAAATGGGGTGATGAAAGGTTCTCCCTTTCATTTCGAGTTTGAGAAAACTTCTCAACTACCATTTCTTCATACCCTAAAGGGTTTGTTACTTAAATGGTTCCTCCCCCCACATTGCTTGCATTTTAATGAAGTTATATTTATAGTTTTTTTTTATCACAAAATTCATTCTGGTGTCATCACATATTTTGAATGTTTAAAGTTAATTTAATCTCCGTCGAGCATATAAATTAACAAGTATTAGTCTAGCATGCTTTAGACCACAATACTCTAGCATGTGAACAGAAGATGCATCATTCTTATTCTTCACAGCCTTAAGAGATAACGCACTATCTCTTTCGAACATTCGTTTCTTAGTTTAGACACAATAATGAAATTTTATTTCACCATTCCAAAAACCATCGGTTTTTAGGAAAGCCTCAAAAACCATAGTTAACTCCATCCATTAGGATCATAACTTGTTTGCCTTTTTATCTCCAAGGCTTCACCATTGACTTCCTAAAGACTTAAACATAAGTCTTAATCCAAGTCACTTTGATGAAAAATCTTTGTATAAAATCACTTGAGTCTTGAGATATAGCCAATTAGATTGACTCTCAACAACAAAGCATTCACGTATGCCTATAGTGATATATACATTTACATTGTTGTTTCATTAATACCATGTATTGGGATACTCTCCCAAATTGAGGACCAAGCCTCCACATAGTTTAAACAACATTGATGGTGGTAGAAGAATCTACAAGTCCATCACTATTGTAAATTTTCGTTAATAAATTTGCTAAATTTATTAAAATTATTTACAATAATAACATATATTTCTTTCATATGTTATATTCTTTGAAAACTTACATGTTCATTCCCATGTTGATGCTCTCAACATTAGATGACATATCTTGTTTTCGTGCATTTCATCTCAAACCATGCACCACGTTTCTCACGAACTCGTTATACATTTGATGTTTGATTTGTGACTTATTACATAAGTCATGATCACAATCCGCTCGTTGTGTTCGTGTAAATTAGTTTTTACACTTTGTATCAAAATGTGTATCCTTTTGACAACTTATTAGTAGTTCAAAATAACGGATACACCAATAATATCTAAACATCAAATCCCAAAGTGTTATTATTTTCAACACTTTAGAACGAAATAAACGCAATTACATCGTTCTGTAATGTTTTGAGGTACTCCCTCAATGGAGCACGTATAACTTGTTTCGTCTTGAAACTCTAAACTTGAATAATCACAAGTTGTCCAAAATATAAAGTTGTTTACAATTAACTACTCGCAAGTAGTTAAGCAACTTATTATGTCTATAACAACATCGAGTTGTTTTTCACAAAATAGTCTTTCCAAGACTATTATATGGTTCAAGACGTTATACTTCTCGTGGAAGTATCGAATCATTTATAATTCGCAAAGACATGTTTTTTTCTTTCAAAACATTTCTCGTTTTTGCAAGTTTTTTAATATTAAACTATATATTTATGTTTTGAATACAAATCAAGACAATAAACCTTATAATAGTTTAATAAATAAAACAATTTCAAACTCGCTCGTTTGAAAATAAAACGAATACACATCGTTTTAATAAATGGTTTATCATATTCAAACCATTTCTAACCGCTGTTAGATAATAACGATTATCAATCGTTAAAATGAGTGGTTTGTATGATAACCAATTCTAATATGCTAATTAGAATTTAAATGTTTAACAAACATTCAAAATATTCGGTTTTATAAAGTAAACCGCTTCTAACGCGCTTGTTAGAAATAAAACGAATACATTTATTTACTTTTGATTTACTTAAATGAACGTTTTCTAACACGCTCGTTAGAAATGAACACATATCTTTTCTAACACTCTCGTTAGAAAATATATAAAACGATTACAAATCATCTTAAATAGTTTATCATAGTTAACTCATTTCTAACCCGCTCGTTAGAAATTAACGATTGCAAATCGTTAAAATAGTTGGTTATAAGATAAACTAATTCTAATACGCCCATTAGAAAATTATACGATTATTTATTGCCATAAGCCGTTTTTGGTTTATACAAAATAAACATTTTCTAACCCGCTTGTTAGAAATAAACAATTGACAAAGTTGTTAAATCGTTTCTAACACGCTCGTTAGAAAATAAACAACTATCAAACTCTTTAAATCGTTTCTAACACGCTCGTTAGAAATAATCGATTACAAAATTTGTTTCGAAGTTTATAAAAAAATATAAACTATTTCTAATACGCTCATTAGAAATAAACAAATAAAAATTGTTTAAACGTATGTGGGAAAAATCCGTTTCTAACTCGCTCGTTAGAAATTTAATAGTTTAGACGAAACCGTTACAAGGTTTATTATCCAAAATAATTGTCTCCAACACGCTCGTCGGTAATTATTTGAAATAATAATATTTTCTAACACGCTCGTTAGAAAATCTAAACGTATATTTTCTAGCACGCTCGTTAGAAAATCTAATCGTATTTTAACAAGTTAGTTTTACACAATCATCGTATCTAACACGCTCATTAGATATAAAGGATGATATTAAAACTTATTATTCTATAAAATTCTAACACGCTCGTTAGAGATATAAAAAGTTTTAATCTTGTTATTCTTTCAACAACGTTTCTAACACGCTCGTTAGAAAATATTAAAACTAGTTATTTTATAAAATAATTACTTTCTAAAATGCTAATTAGAAAATATAAAAATTTAAGACTTTTAAAACCAACATTAATCTCACAATTATGGTTACTAAAAGCTTATTAAAAAAAATTAAATGTTACAAACATTTAATTTGTAAGGGGTTACAAAATAAAATTTTCTAATACGCTCATTAGAAAATTTAGTATTTCAAAAACCTATTGAAATACATATTATTTTGTATATGTTTGGTTTTATCTAAGCACGAACAAAAACCATGAATTCCAAAACTTGAATCAAAAAGTCGTTTTGCAACCCGCTATTCGGATTAAAGATTGTACTCCAATCATAAAATTAATCCGACTCATTGTACTAAATAAATATTTCCCAAAAAATATTTTCAAGATTTTAACAAAAAACCTCATTAAATATTTTAACTTTCGTGAACCTAAATCCTCGTAGAGAAGGGATTTAAGATTGTAGCAACAATCTTCACGAAAGTCTGTTTTAAGATTGTAGGAACTAGCTTCACTTTTTATTAAAGGCCAATTGGATTTTAACACCTTTAACTTTGAAGAGTTGGCCGATAACACCCGCAACTAACACTTTGATCTGTGACACCCCAAACTTTTAATTTCGTTTGTCATTTCACCACTCAGTTAAAAAATCAGTAACTGAGTTAGTTTTCAATCCTAGGTGGCATCCTACGTGTCTTGTTTTTTATGAGGTGTCGTTATGAGGTGGAAATATATAAAAACATGTGTGAAATCTGTGTATGTATATGTATATGTACAGGCAATAAAATCAAACATCATCTTTAAATGAATTTTATCACCGGCGATTATCACACAAAATCAAATCATCATCATCTTCCTCGGTTCTTCATCAGAGGCCCAGATTCGAACATCATCATCATCAAAACCTGAATTAAGAAAAGGCCCCTTATCAATACACAAAATCAAATCATCATCATCTTCCTCTGTTCTTCATCTTCATCACCGGCGATGCCAGATTCGAACGATATCTCTGACGACCTTCAACGCCTCAGCCTCAACTCCTCCTCCACCGCCATGTCGCCGCTGTCGCCGTTAATCATCATCATCTTCAACTGTCAGAACCCATCGGATAAAGTCCATGTCGCCGCTGTCGCCGTTAATCATCACCATCTTCAACTGACAAAGACCGCCGGTGGTTGTGGTCATTTCAGATCGTTTAGATTAGGGCTTTTTAGTGGTAGTTAGGGTTAGATTAGGGCGGTGGTTGTGGTGGTTTTGATGAGGGCGGTAGATCTGAGTTGATTTCAAAAGTGGGTTTTGATGAGGGCGGTGGTGGTGGGTTTTGAAGAGGACCTAAACTCCTGAATCGTAACCATAGACGTCCGGCGAGTGCTCCGGCGATGGCATCGTTTCCAATCATCCCATTAGCCGTAGTCGCCGTCGTGTTTTTACCGTCACTGCAAGGGGAGCCGCCATCCAAGTTGTTTCCGTCTCACCGGAAGACACACATAAGGTCTGAAGAACAATGGTTTCGGAGGCCGCTATTCTCTGTCATGGTTGACCTTGGTGAGTCCATTATCAATTACCTGTTCTGTTTCGTTTTTTATCGAATCATGTTGTGATGATGATGTTTGGTGAATTGGGAGTGGTGATGGTGAGGTGAGGGTGGTGGCAGTTGGGTGAAGATGTTGGTGGTGAGGGTGATTCGAGGGTGGTTGTGGGTGGTAGTCGGAGATGGTGGTGGTTGGTGGATGGGGTGCTTTGGAGATGGTGGTAGTCGGATCAATGGGTGAAGTGTAAACGAACAGAACAACAACAATGCCTACTTTCAACATTTTGCATCTTATAACATGTGTTAGCCACGTCACTCGTGCCATGTAGGATTAATGATGCCACCTAGGATTGAAAACTAACTCAGTTACTGATTTTTTAACTGAGTGGTGAAATGACAAACGAAATTAAAAGTTTGGGGTGTCACAGATCAAAGTGTTAGTTGCGGGTGTTATCGGCCAACTCTTCAAAGTTAAAGGTGTTAAAATCCAATTGACCTTTATTAAAATATATTACAAAATAAATAATAAATAATAACGAGACTCTCGTTATTTGTGGGAAATTCGATTAGCACAATACCGGTTACAAAAACTAAATAAACGAATATAAAATACAACTAAATTGTACCAATCTTGATTCAAAGCCAATGTCTTTGAAAACTTCAACCCCATCTACGAGATCGAAACTCCGCTGCAAGACAAGCAAAATTGTTGACGGTTTTGGTTGAGGCACGTGTTCAACACGCTTCCCTTAAAACAGATTCTGCGCCTCCTCTCAGACGGTCTGTCTCCCAGGGTACAACAACCGGAACAGTATGTGTACTGTCGGAGATGGCACTCACGCCCGAGATTCCACCGGGTATAATGGTGTTCTAATTTAGTAGAAAAATGTGAAGTTGTTTAGTTTGAGAGATCTCCTCTCAATGTGACAGAAACTCGTTTCTAACAATTTTGAGTTATTGAGATTCTCTAGTATATCTCATGCCATATGAACCCAACGTTCATATATATATATATATATATATATATATATATATATATATATACTTACAAAAGATGAAACATATTAACCATTAATATTGTAATTAACAAGATCATCAATCTAGTAATAAACAATATTGATGTGCAATAAAATGGAATTAATGTGGTTAAATGAAACCGTCATATCAATTCATGACATTCTAGTAACTAGTGAAGACCGGGTTGACTGACTTAACTGAGTCCCGCGCCACACGGATGCTACTACGCATATCAGGACGCCACCAGGTCATGCGCCATCCATACTCGTGCGCCACCGCGCACCGCACTAGAACTCGCGCGGACACATAGCCTTGCGTAGTCGCGCGCCACATCGACATGTGCCATGCCATGGCATCCGCCTACGCCACCCAAGGGTGCGCCATAAGCGGACCCGCCATGTATTTGACCACGCGCTCATGGGCAAAAATTCAAAGGCGGTGTGCGAAGTTCAACGCGTACTACATAGGGCCTAAAGCCCACGTCACGCGCGCATATGTGCAGGTGCTTTTGGGTCCCCACTAGTGTTTGCCTTCAAGGAGTGCTCCTTCTTATATACCACTTTAAGTTTTGTCATTCCACCTATGTGGGACAAGGTGACAAATCTCAATCCATTTTTCTCATCTTTGTTTGTTCCAAACATACAACTTCAAGCTTCGATATCTCATTCATCTTAGCTCTATTTGGACAAAGTTTGAACACAAACCCATAAATAATTATTTATACAACACATATATAAATATTATTGATGTCCAAATATTTAGTGTAAAACTCATTTTCACTAAATTTCCAACATTATTAACTTTTTACAAACCTCAATACGTGATTGTGTTTAATATTTCTTGTTCTAGAAATTCTGACATAACTTTTGTTTATAAACGGAGTTGTATTCAAAATAGGTATTTTTTATATCATAAGTTATTTCGAGAGTCGGTACTGTGATGAATGGAACTGATACCGACGCTTGTTTTTGTGGTTTTCAATCGATGTAAAATACAACTTTATTTTGGGTTACATCAGACAACTTTTTGTGTAATGAAACCGTTGTAAACAAACTTTCTGGTTAATGCATTTTTCGGGAGTTGTAATTCGTAAAATGCACTTTTATGCATTTTTGTAAGTATTTGAAGTTGTTACTAACTTATTGGTAGTTTTATGTAATTTAGTTCTTCTCTTCTGCATCATTGTTCATAAACCATCATGGTATGAACAATGACTTTTTGCATAAATCAGTGGTAAGTCACTTGTATGGATGCTTGGGTGATAGACCGGTCACATGTAGTGTGAGTCTGCATGTTCGCAAACCCAAGAAATTTACACAAAAATTGTGTGGGCCACATGAACAATATATGTGAAAAGCTAGAGCATTATTAATAGCTAACGCAAATCAGTAAATGATTTACGAAATTATATCCGAGGTTATCTACACAAATATTGTAATTGATTATGTAATATTTAGTTTTCATGTACTCTTTGTATTGTAGGCATATATATTGTATCTTATTGTTATGAACAAAATCAAGTGATTGAGTTCTCACATGGTATCAAACGGGCGATCCCTCCTCCTTTGTTTTTCTTTTTTTTCTTCTCGGCTCTACCCTACTGCCGTCACTCATCTTCTATAACCACCGCCACTTTGCCACTTTCTTTCTTCTTTCTTTATTTGCTGCAACCCCACCACCACTTTGTCTCTTGTCCCTCGCTACACTTTCTCCCACAATATTCTTTGGATATATTTTCTTTTTGACCACCGAACCCGCTAGCCTCCATTGACCAAATCACACAACAATTATTTTTTGTCTGTGTTAGCAATTATTTTTCCAATCGTACTAGCCACATCAATTTTTTGGTCTGTGTTTTGGTATCTGTCGAAACTATATCTGCCACAACCCTTATAAAAAATTCCATGGCCACATCGACACCCAATACCACCGAAACTCCTCTCCATTCCCTCCTTCACTTAATACCTCTCAAACTAAACTCCACAAACTACCTAGCATGGTCCCAGCAAGTCTCTCTCGTTCTTACTCTTCAGAAGTTGATTGGACATGTTGATGGCACCACTTCCATACCACCCGAAACTGTTCTTGAGGCCGATAAACCTGTCCCAAACCCTACTCGTACCGAATGGTTAACCAAGGATCAATCGGTATGTCTCCTTCTTCAGTCCTCTCTCTTCGAGGAAGCCATGTCCGAAATTATTGGCATCTCTAATGCTCGTCAGATTTGGCTTACTTTGGAAACAGCGTATAGTCATCATTCCACTGACCGTATGCATATCTTACGTGATAATATGCGTATGTGATGTGTTCAAATATTAACATATAAATTTCATCAAATGAGGCATAAAACTAACCTCTTTTTAGTACTAATGTTGGAAAAAGTGTGCTTTTGTCTTCTTTTTTTATTTTCAGGATTAAATGAGCTCAAATTAACAAAAGAAGCAAAAATACATCAAAATCTAACATAAATACAAGAAAAGGAACAAGACATGGCATGCCCGACCCCACTACAGCATCTTCCCAATCAAAACAAGAGATCAGAGGCCTGAACACGCCCCGTGCTCAGCCAGCACGGGGGCGTGCCCAAGTGTCAGCAGAAAAGACAAAGTGGTAGAAGCTTCTATTGCCCACCACGGGGCCGTGCTCAACTATAAGATTCGCACAATCCAGGCAAATCTTCATAGTACAAAGATTCTTCTGCACACGGGGTCGTGCTCAGCGGACACGGGGGCGTGGTCAACTAATAAGACAAAGCTGCATTTAATGAAGAAAGTGAGGATGTGGACACGGGGCCGTGCCCACTGGACACGGGGCCGTGCCCGAGCTTCTGTTCAGCCTATAAATAGAAGTGCTTGGCTCAATCTCAAACCATCCCTTGGCACACCACCTCTCTCACACTTCACCCACCACCCACCACCACCATAACACCATCATCTACCACCATCACCCATTGTCCATCATAGAGTGTGTGAGTCGTCTCGGGATCCAAGATTGATCGTAAGAGTTCTTGACAATCAAGGCCATGTTTGCCTAAGTCTCTTACATCACTTGGTGGAGACAAAGTGTCTAGTGTAATACTTTTATTTCTAATCTTTTGCACTTTTTATTTGGTTTCGTATTAATGACTTTAATAACTAGTTGCTTATGTTGAAGGTGATCTTTCTTTATCGTTTGTCCGTGGTGTCTTGAAATTATTTTACTGTCTATATAAAATAAAAGATTTTCACCATTCATATCTCCACGGTCTATATGGAGGTATGTTGGCTACCTGGACGGGGGTTAAGGGAACGGTTTGGTAAAGATCTTGCCATTGTTCAGCGTTTAGAGGTCCTGCAATGGACCTGGGTCAAATTTAGTGGGACCCCCTTCAATACTTCACGGTATTGGATGGCGGGGGTCCAAACTCTTTGATCCCCTCATAAGTTAACTACTATTAATACTATAACCCGGCTATTTAGGACTGTATCCCTGCTGACTCAGACTACTTAGTCGAGGGTAACGTCACCTCCAAAAGAGGGGCCTACCATAATATTGCATTAATAACTTAATTCATTATCTTCCAATAATCCACCCTTTTAGGATTGTATCCTTGCTAACTCAAACTACTGGGGTGAGGGTAATGTCACCTTCAAAAGAGGGGCCTACTACAATAACTAAGATAATCTCTTAATTATGTGCAAAAGTGCGGAAATAATCAAAGGTTACACTAGATACGAGTCGGAACCAAGTGATTCATCTTGTCTATCTGTTTTTATTTTTATTTTTATTTTCAGTATTTTAGTTAGTTTTTATTTTTCTTAGTTTAAATCATTTTTCTAAACTTTTTATTTTGATTAGACGTTGAGGATAAACCGGTATTAAAAGCTCTTGTGTCCTTGGACGACCTCAGTATCTTATCAACGCTATACTACGCTCACGATGGGTGCACTTGCCCATATGTGTGTTTAGTGTTAGTAAAAATATCGTGTTTTATAAATTTAAAACTTGGCTAAAATAAGTGTTAAAGGGGCTTAAAATATACACCTAATATATATAACACTTCACACGCATCAAGTTTTTGGCGCCGTTGCCGGGTACACAAGGATTTTAAGAAAGTTAGGAATCAACGGCCTAATCGTTTTTCTTATTTTTCATTTTTTTTTAGGATTTTTCTTAAAATTTTCAGCTTCTGCAGAACTCAGCACGGGCCGTGCCCGCTGAACACGCCCCGTGCCCAATCATTGGAACTGGCAATCCTGTTTTAAGTCAGACAGTAAGCTGAACACGGGGCCGTGCCCACTCAACACGCCCCCGTGCCCAAGTTTCAGTTACTGAAAACAGAACCGTAAGATCCCGACGGTTGGTAATTTCTGACACAAACATGAGTGATACTGATACTTTTTACTTTCGGCACTCTTATGGTACTATGTGGTGTCAATTATGTGGTGGTAACCATAAAGAATTAGAATGCCTTTTTCTAAATTATAAACCCCACTATATAGACCCATCATTTCCTAGTATCCTTTAGAGGGGCGAAAGTAAAAATAATCCCTATCGCTCCCTCGAATGCGCCCAACCGGATATTCTAGGAGAAATGCTTCTCGATGAACTTTTTCAACTAGAAGATCTAATTTTTAATTGGTTAGAAGAACTTAGGGGAGACCTCAAAAATCTTCTCCAAGACGATAACCAAGAAGAACGGTTGGAAACGCATTCAAACAACTTCATTGTTTCCAATGATACTTCTAACTCTAGTGAGGACTTGAGCGATAGTAGTCCCTGTGTCGATTGTGCCGTGAAGGACTCCCCATCAACTTCGTTTGATGCATACATTGTTGGGATTGAACCCTACCAGAGGAACAGATGATGTAAAGCCAAAACCGGATCAGGGCAGTGGATCCATAATAAGCAGCTGTTTACATTAGACTTTCCCCTTGGAAGTGATTTGAAGAACATCTGATGACCAAACCACTGTCCTGTACAACTGCCACCTTGCAACTACTGACCACACTAAAGTACTGATGAAGATTAAAGGCTAAAGCTCAATCTACTGACGGAATTCAAGCACTGCTGAAGAGTTAAAGCACTGCCCATTCAAGGTCTGATCACCCTTTGAAGAAAGCACTGATGCTTAGACATCAGTGGTTGACTACATCAGTAGAATAAATATCAGTGTTTATACATCAGTAGTTAGTATGAAATCAGTGTTTGTATGATCAGTAGTTATAGATCAGTGTTTATAGGTTGTTAGTTTGTTAGATGTCGCTTTCATGGTGACGTCAGCTGAGATTCCTCAGTGGTTTGGTTTGCCTATAAATGCAACAGTACCCTGTACTGTTACATTTGATTGACTGAGCGAGTTCTTCTCCTCATGTCTAATCCTTTCATCTTGTGTGCAACCAACCTTGGGGCATCAGGCTGAGGGGGAGCTTAGTATGTGAGCATATCTGTAATCTTTTGCTTTGATTTGTAAATCTTTTGACTCTATGGAAAGCAATTGTTTATCATACTATTCTTCCTTTGATTGTGTTTACAAAGTTTGTTTCCATTTCCGCTGCACTTAAACTGTTCATATCTATTTGACTTGTTCAAAACATACAAACAAACACAATCATGAGAGCCTCCGATCCTAACAATTGGTATCAGAGCTTGGACAGTCAAATTCGATCTAACAATCAATTTGACATAACAGTTCAGCTCAAATTTCATTGATACTAAGGTTGGTCGTATTTGTTGAAAAACAGAGTAACGAGTAATAACGTTCAAAGTTGTTTATTCAAAAACTCTGTAAAACAACCAAGATGTCATAAGACACACAAAATTCACATAACAAGTGATGTCATGCATAAATCACCAATAGTTTCAGATCTGGAAACTTGTCTGGTGATTTTGGTGTGATTATTCTCGTTACAAAATTGATTTCAAATGTTATTATGAAGTTTGTGTTGTTTTCATCATAACTGCAGCTAAGGTGTTCACCTCATGGTTGACAAAAGCCTATGTGCGGATAAAAGCACTAGTGTCTTTGTTAACATAAAAAGAGGGAAATCAAAACTATAGTGATTTGAATCTTATGTATTGAAAAACAGGTTGAGTGTTCTCTAAAAGGACCAAAATCAATTGTGTTAAGAATACATTAAGAAAATCAGCAGTCAAAATATCCAAATCATGAGTAATGTGAAATTTGGCATAAGCATGTGCAAAAATGACCAAATCTCTCAAAACATTGCTGAAAATGATTTTGGATTGAGTATTTTTTTTCCTAGAAAACCTTCCAGTAAAAGTTTCAATACTTTTCTATGGAAAGGGTAAAAAGGGAAAGAAGAAAAATTACAAAAACTCAAAAGTGTGTTTATCTCAAAACTCTTGAAATCAAAAGAAAAGAGTATAAACATAAAACACTTAAGAGTCCAAAATTGGGTGAATAATGGTCATCAAGCAACTATGTGCATTCATTTATTCAGGGAAATTCAGATATCTCATTATCACCATCAAAAGATGTTGGATATGATACTGTGTTATCACAGGACAAAATCATTTCCTTCATCTGAGCAGCAGATGTACAAAACAGCTGGTAAAGCTCACCCACTGATCCACCATCAGTTGCTGATAGAAGTCCATCAAAAATGGATAGAAATTACTTGACTGCTACCTCAACAATTGCTTGATCAAAGTAGCCCTTCACCTCTATTTCCAAGTCCACAACCACTGTTGATAAAAATCTACTAACAGTGGATAAAAATCAACACTGGTTATCACCAATTCCTTTATTCCTCCACTTTCACCTTCAAACAGTTGTTGGATCATTAAAGTCACCAACAGTTGTTAGCTCAGATGACTCACATTTGCAGCCTCACCTTTTAAACCTCAATCCTTTTAAATCACATCCATTTTACCATACACTTGACAACATCAATTGGAAGGGATTCTTATAAAAAGTTTATTCCAAAACCTTTGTCTTCTTCTTGACTTTCTACCATTCCATCAACAAGTCATGTGCCTTATAGCACTGAAAGACAGAAAGTTGGGTAGCTGTCATTTAAGAGGAGCTTCAGCAGTTCAGTGACAACAAGTTTGAAAACTTTGTGCCACAGCCAAAGGATGAGAATCTATTTGGCGAAAAGTGGGTCCTCAAAGAACATTGCATATGCTAGGAGCATGATTGACAAGTTTTATCAAACTCAGAACAAGTACAAACATCAAGGTGTTATTGACTGTGCACATGTAGCAGATATTTCCAACCACAGATTGAAGAATATTATGATGCTGCTGCTGTTGCTGAAAAGTCCAAATATTTGTAACTTCAAAATATGTTATTGAATTTTGGTATAGTTGCTCAAAAGATTGTTTGTATGCAGGGCAATCAAGTAGCTGAAATATATCATCAAAAGTTCAATATCTCATTAATTCACCATCATTCATTATCAGACATCACTTTGTGAGGGATTGCTATAAAAAGGTTTGACTTCATCTTTAACATGTCCATCCTAAAGATCAGGTGGTAGATGTACAAACTTAAAAATTGGATTCATCTACTGTTAAAAACTTGATCCCTATGATTGGAGTGCTAAACATGGATTAAAGCAAGCTTTCTTGTGTTCCATGTGTAAAATGCATAAAAATGTTTTTAGAAAAATCAAAAATAACCTTAAAAATAGTTTAAAATTGAATTTTTCAATAAATCCTCAAAGTCTGTTCAAAGCACTGATGGCATTAAAACTCTGTTAAATAGTAAAATCTATCCACTACCAAAGTGTATCCTCTGTTTGTGCAAAACACTGATTTACAACAGAGGTTACACGTGGACAGATGTTATTCAACAGTTGTGTGCATCAGATGCCATCATCACTTTTTCAAATAAATGGCCTTACACCTGAAACATTTTCAAGGCTATAAAAGTTTCCAAAACAAAAGCAGATGTTTCTGAGCAGACTTTAGCAGCTACCACTGCTCCTCAGGCACCTGCTGTTGAGCCCACTGCTCCTGGTGAACACAGTAGTACAACCACTGCTGTGCAACCCACACCAGAAATTATCAAAAAGCCTAGAAAGGAAATTACCAAAAAGCCCACCAACCTATCCAATAAAGGTAACTCTGGAAGATGAGATCCCAGAGCAACTGCCAGTGATAACACAAAAGTCACTAGAAACCACTGCTGCTCCTTCCTCACAGCAGATGGTAGAAAGGTCTCAACCCATGCCTGAAACTCCTCCTGCTTCTTCTCAAAAAGATCAGGTTGTAAGAAAAGGGACACCACATTATGATGCTCTGGAATCACTTGATTCCATCATCCACAGCCCACTGCCCGGGGCAAATTCACTTTCAACTCCCATCATCACTTCACAAATACCACCATCAATAACGACCTTGTTGCATGCTTTGGATATAACTCAGACATAAATCAGTTCCTCTCAACTACCTATCACTGAGAGTACACTCCAACAAGTGACTGAGTCTGATGCTTATACCTCTGCTATCCCAGCAACAACTGAGGAGGTTACACCCCTTGAGTTACAAGTAACTCTTGGTGGTAATTCAAGTGAAGCAGCTACTACAAGTGCTGAACCCACTGGTTTGCACTTGGACAGTAGTTTCATCAATAAGACTTCCTTGAAGGCAATTTCTTCACTGGGAACTCTTGTGTATCCAGTCTTCACTGGTTCACTAAAAAGCGTTTCTCATTATGAAGAAAGAAGTCCCCAGTACCAAGACAAAGGGGCAACAGTGGATAATTTTTGGGATACACTTCCTCAAATCAACCACTGTTACAACCACTGTTAGTGGGAAATCAGATGACCCCATTAAGTTGGGTGATGGTTTAATGTACCAAGAATTGACGGCAAGAATTGATAAATTGGATGCATCTGTTGCAGAAATCAAACACATGCTGCAACAGTTGTTGAAGACACAAACGGTGCCATCCACTGCTGCACCATCTCCAACAGCTACTTAATCATCTGCTCCTACTCCAGATGAGCTGTGGAATTTATTTCAACCCCTGCACTATCTTCGAAAGAGTTGATGATGCCAAAAAGGGGGAGAAAAATGACTCTGATGAAAATCTCTCAGTAACTTCTGCTGAAACATCTGTCAAAGAAAAGGAAAAGGGAGGTGATGAAACCCTGAAAATTCAAACAGATGATGAAGATACACAAATGAGGATCGTTCAAAGTTAAGTCATTTTAGCTGGTCTCAAAACCACTGCTGATATTAAAAGGGTAAGGGATGAGAGCAGAGCTTTGGTTGAGAAAAAGATAGTTCTGCAAAAAGGAAAAAGAAGAGGTTGGTACTTCAGTAAAGAAGAATCCTGTTAGAAAAACAAGGCAATCAACCATCACAGCTTCTAAAACTAAGCCAGTTACTACTTCAACCACAACTTCTGTTCCCACAAAATCACTTACACCTCCACCATTAACAACATCCATCTCCACAAAGTCAACCACCATCACTTCAACTACATCACCACCACAAACACCACCTGCTATCATCCTCTATTAAAGAAGGAAACAAAAGCAAATGGATGAAGAGACAGCTCAGGATAAAGCAGCAGAAGATTACATTATAAAAATGGTTCTTCAACAAATGCTAGCTGAAAATCCTGAGTCATTAAAGGTTGCAGACTCTGCCCATGCAGTCCTTACCAGGCCACTATCTCCAAACTCATCTGCTAATAAACATCTCCCAAGAAACCCACCAGGCTCAAAAATACAAAAGTGGGAAACTGACAAACAGACCTGCGTATTGACTTTGCTCAGGCCTGGTGGAGTAGTGGAGAAAATATCAAGGGAACAAGCTCTTGGCCTGAGTCATGAAGATTTGCAGGATCTCCTTGATCTTCCACTTAGCAGGGATGATGAAGATACAGATGCCCTAGATTTTGAATTACAATTTAAAGGTCAGATAAGGGAGCTGTTGATGAGGCAATAAAGAATTCCACAAATAATGAAGGGTTTTGGCATCATCTGTTCCAGGGGGAGATTGTTGGGATTGAACCCTACCAGAGGAACAGATGATGTAAAGCCAAAACCGGATCAGGGCAGTGGATCCATAATAAGTAGCTGTTTACATTAGACTTTCCCCTTGGAAGTGATTTGAAGAACATCTGATGACCAAACCACTGTCCTGTACAACTGCCACCTTGCAACTACTGACCACACTAAAGTACTGATGAAGATTAAAGGCTAAAGCTCAATCTACTGACGGAATTCAAGCACTGCTGAAGAGTTAAAGCACTGCCCATTCAAGGTCTGATCACCCTTTGAAGAAAGCACTGATGCTTAGACATCAGTGGTTGACTACATCAGTAGAATAAATATCAGTGTTTATACATCAGTAGTTAGTATGAAATCAGTGTTTGTATGATCAGTAGTTATAGATCAGTGTTTATAGGTTGTTAGTTTGTTAGATGTCGCTTTCATGGTGACGTCAGCTGAGATTCCTCAGTGGTTTGGTTTGCCTATAAATGCAACAGTACCCTGTACTGTTACATTTGATTGACTGAGCGAGTTCTTCTCCTCATGTCTAATCCTTTCATCTTGTGTGCAACCAACCTTGGGGCATCAGGCTGAGGGGGAGCTTAGTATGTGAGCATATCTGTAATCTTTTGCTTTGATTTGTAAATCTTTTGACTCTATGGAAAGCAATTGTTTATCATACTATTCTTCCTTTGATTGTGTTTACAAAGTTTGTTTCCATTTCCGCTGCACTTAAACTGTTCATATCTATTTGACTTGTTCAAAACATACAAACAAACACAATCATGAGAGCACTCAAGGAACAGCCGACGGGAAAGGAGGCCATCGATTGAAGCACTCGACGAGATGACTTCAGTGGAGGAGGTCCTCATTGACCGTATAAACTATCTCTCGGTGGGGTTGGAAAACAGTTTCCGGGAAATAAACCTCTTGCACCAGAGGTTAAACATTCTGGTAACACCTCCTATGGAACCAATCCTCCCTCAAGAGGACTGGAACCTCGCACTTGGAATTCAAAATCCTACCGGTTGGGACGACATTCCGGCAGAACCTCATCTTGAAGAGCTCCAAGAAGTTCCGGTGGAAGTTACACCTCCTCAACCCGATGCTCATGAGCCCGCTTTTCTTCTCCCTAGGGAGATCGAAGAGTGGCTCGCCGATGTATGAGGAGCCCATACTCGTAGGAAGAAGTTGTCGAGCCACTTTTAACCGAGAGATCTATCTTTTCGGAAATTTTGCTAGTAGAATAAATAGTAGGCTAGAAACTTCTTGGATTTCTTGTGTTTCTTTGACCTAACTAGCTAGTATTTTAATTTTTAGGACTATTATGTAATTCTCTCTATGATTAGTGAATGATGGTTTTAGTCAATTTGGTGTTTTGGATGGTGTTGAAATGAATAAAACACACCGGAGATGGCAAAGGATGCAAGGGAAACTTGAACCAGCACTCCATACAGGAAAACAGAACCGTCCTACAAATTTCTTCATTTACAGTAAGCTCGGCACGGGCCGTGTCCACCCAACACGGCCCCGTGCTGCACAGTCTGCAGAAAAAGACACAGTTCAGGTAACTGGACACGGGCCGTGTTCACCCAACACGCCCCCATGTCCAGACTTCTGTTTCTCTTGTTTTAATTTTGTTACTGGCACTTGAACACGGAGCCGTGCCCGGATCACACGGGGCCGTGTTCAGCGCCCAGTAACAGAAAATTTTTGCTTTTTACACCTTTTTACACATTCAATCAACCTAAAAACTTATTTTTGGGACACATTGAGGACAATGTGTAATTTAAGTGTGGGGGGATGCTAAAACCTTGAATCTTGCAAGTCCTAAATACAAGCCTTACACAAAACTCTATTGGAACCGCTAATCACCCCAAATTTTTTCAAAAATTTTCATTTTTTTTACTTGTCTAGGTTTAACTCGGGAAATTCAAGTTCTTAAAAAGGTTATATTTTCACGAATTTACAACCGATAGCGTCGTGATAAAAAGAACCAACATAAGAAAATTATGAAAAGGCATGACAAGCTTAGTTAAAATTTGATTATATATACTTGATCACATAAAAAACCCATTCCCACAAAAGTGAGTTTTGAGCCTTCATTGAGCATACAATTACATATCATTAGAACTAAATGCTCATTTTCGTTTCTTGTGTGAATAGCCGCTTGGTTCTTACGACTCTAGAACTTGCCATGACGATACATTCCCGGTCCTTACCAACTTAAACCCGAGTAAGTAAATGATGGAGGCATTAGGACTAACCCTTTTTTTTATTTCTACACCGTTTTTTTTTTTTTTTACCACCTACCCAAAATCCCCCTAGTTAGCCCCTTTGAGCCTAAACCTTTTCATTTCATAACCCAAACCAAACACCCTTTTTACCCACCAAAACCTTTTTCATTTTTACCCCTTTGTTTTAGTAACAAGTTCGGTTCTTCATATGACTTTAAAAAAAAAAAAAAAAACAATTGTGTTGATGATGAAGCAAAAGAAAATAAACAAACAAGTTCATCAAAAATAACTTTGTTTGAATAAATAAGCTTCATCAAAATAAAAGTTACAAAAATAGAAAGTCATACGAAAACCGACACTTGTTACGCTTTTCGCTTTTTTTTCTACTAACCACTAACCACCAACCCAACCACCTACCTTTAACCCTAGCCTAACCCTTAACCCACAAAGTCCTCTTGATATTTACAAAGGCATATAAGTTAAAAAGGAGGAGGATTGATTGCTTGGCAAGCCTATGGTAGGAGTAAGTTCCATGCCGCTCTCGAGTGATCCACAAAAATACATCTTCGGCCGAGTGTTGAGTGATCCCCGTGAGGTATGTGAACTTGTATATAAATAGAATTTTACTAAGGCATGTTATGCCCTAATAAGTAATTTATCTTATGAAAAGTTTTTAATAAATCATGACGAATAGGATTGTAAATAAATAAAAATAAAACTAAATAAAGAATCTTGGAAAATCCCGACACTCTATGACAAGCCCAAAACCTTCTTCTCTACCCATTCCATTTGGGAGTGTAAATAGCCACATATTAAAGAGTTTTGCTTGAGGACAAACAAAGATTCAAGTGTGGGGGTATTTGATGTGTTCAAATATTAACATATAAATTTCATCAAATGAGGCATAAAACTAACCCTTTTTTAGTACTAATGTTGGAAAAAGTGTGCTTTTGTCTTCCTTTTGTATTTTCAGGATTAAATGAGCTCAAATTAACAAAAGAAGCAAAAATACATCAAAATCTAACATAAATACAAGAAAAGGACCAAGACATGGCATGCCCGACCCCAATACAGCATCTTCCCAAGCAAAACAAGAGATCAGAGGCCTGAACACGCCCCGTGCTCAGCCAGCACGGGGGCGTGCCCAAGAGTCAGTAGAAAAGACAAAGTGGTAGAAGCTTCTATTGCCCACCACGGGGCCGTGCTCAGCGGACACGGGGCCGTGGTCAACTATAAGATTCGCACAATCCAGGAAAATCTTCATAGTACAAAGATTCTTCTGCACACGGGGTCGTGCTCAGCGGACACGGGGGCATGGTCAACTAATAAGACAAAGCTGCATTTAATGAAGAAAGTGAGGATGTGGACACGGGGCCGTGCCCACTGGACACGGGGCCGTGCCCGAGCTTCTGTTCAGCCTATAAATAGAAGTGCTTGGCTCAAGCTCAAACCATCCCTTGGCACACCACCTCTCTCACACTTCACCCACCACCCACCACCACCATAACACCATCATCCACCACCATCATCCATTGTCCATCATAGAGTGTGTGAGTCGTCTCGGGATCCAAGATTGATCGTAAGAGTTCTTGACAATCAAGGCCATGTTTGCTTAAGTCTCTTACATCACTTGGTGAAGACAAAGTGTCTAGTGTAATACTTTTTATTTCTAATCTTTTGCACTTTTTATTTGGTTTCGTATTAATGACTTTAATAACTAGTTGCTTATGTTGAAGGTGATCTTTCTTTATCGTTTGTCCGTGGTGTCTTGAAATTATTTTACTGTCTATATAAAATAAAAGATTTTCACCATTCATATCTCCACGGTCTATATGGAGGTATGTTGGCTACCTGGTCGGGGGTTAAGGGAACGGTTTGGTAAAGGTCTTGCCATTGTTCAGCGTTTAGAGATCCTGCAATGGACCTGGGTCAAATTTAGTAGGACCCCCTTCAATACTTCACGGTATTGGATGGCGGGGGTCCAAACTCTTTGATCCTCTCATAAGTTAACTACTATTAATACTATAACCCGGCTATTTAGGACTGTATCCCTGCTGACTCAGACTACTTAGTCTAGGGTAACGTCACCTCCAAAAGAGGGGCCTACCATAATATTGCATTAATAACTTAATTCATTATCTTCCAATAATCCACCCTTTTAGGATTGTATCCTTACTGACTCAAACTACTGGGGTGAGGGTAATGTCACCTTCAAAAGAGGGGCCTACTACAATAACTAAGTTAATCTCTTAATTATGTGCAAAAGTGCGGAAATAATCAAAGGTTACACTAGATACGAGTCGAAACCAAGTGATTCATCTTGTCTATCTGTTTTTATTTTTATTTTTATTTTCAGCATTTTAGTTAGTTTTTATTTTTCTTAGTTTAAATCATTTTTCTAAACTTTTTATTTTGATTAGACGTTGAGGATAAACCGGTATTAAAAGCTCTTGTGTCCTTGGACGACCTCGGTATCTTACCAACGCTATACTACGCTCACGATGGGTGCACTTGCCCATATGTGTGTTTAGTGTTAGTAAAATATCGTGTTTTATAAATTTAAAACTTGGCTAAAATAAGTGTTAAAGGGGCTTAAAATATACACCTAATATATATAACACTTCACACGCATCAGTATGCTACAAAAAGGTTCTTCCTCTGTTGCTGAGTTTGGCCAAAAATTTAAAACCATATGTGACCAACTTGCAGCTATAGGTCACCCGGTCGATGAAACTGATAAATGTCATTGGTTTTTATGTGGTCTTGGAACCACTTTTCCACAACCCACCATGCCTTAGGCACTTCATCCTTTCGTGAATTGCTTGGGAAAGCAGAAAATCAAGAAACCTTTATGACATCCCTTCACAGTCAGAATTCTCCTCAGGCTGTCTTTGTTGCTCAGCAGTCCCGTTCTGGTAACACATCTCGTTCCTCTTCAGGATCCTCTTATACTAATCGGGGTCGTGGCCGTGGTCGAAATTCTGGCCGCGACCGTGGCAAGCGACCCCCTCATTGTCAATTATGTAGGAAAGATGGTCAATATGCAAATACGTGTCCAAATTTGGCTTCCTTTGCTAACCCAGCCGCTCCTCTTGATGCAAACTTGGCCCAAGCTTTTCAAGCTCAGTGTCATGTGATTGAGGAATACCCATATTGGATCGGTGACACAGGTGCGTCGGCTCATATGACTCCCTCTGTCCAAGATCTTACCAATGCTTATTCCGCAAAACCAAATGATTTAGTTCGGTTTGGAAATGGTCAAACCTTACCCGTAACAAATATCGGCACAACTTCCCTTAACAAAAATATTTCTCTAAAAAATGTTCTTGTTGTTCCACATTTCACTAAATGTCTTCTTTCCATTAGTCGCCTAACCAATGATTCTCCCATTGATGTTCTTTTTCTAACAACTTTTTTCACATCCAGGATCGAAAGACCAAGGAAATCCTGGCAAAAGGGACTTGTGAGAATGGGCAATATGTTCTTCGGGAGGGAAATCATGCGTTTGTTGCTTCCTATTCAAATCATCATCTCAAAGCATCTTTTGAACGTTGGCATGAACGTTTAGGACATGTTTCTTTAAATACTATTTCTAGATTACATAGACATGGTTCCTTATTTGTTACGTCTTTATTGCCAAAACCGAATATTTGTTCTCCTTGTCAATTATCAAAATCACATCGTTTGCCTTTTGGTTTGAATAATAAACGTTCTGAGCATGCTTTGGATTTAATACATTGTGATCTTTGGGGTCCTTCTCCTGTTGCTTCATCATATGGCTGTTGTTATTATGCTATATTTATTGATGATTTTTCTCGCTTTACTTGGTTTTATCCGCTAAAGCAAAAATCTGAATTTTATGATGCCTTGTTAATTTTTGCACCTTTTGTCCAAAATCAATTGTCCAGAAAAATCAAAACCTTTCAGAGTGATGGTGGAACTGAATTCACAAACCACAGAGTTCAGAAGTTTTTCCATGACCATGGCATCCATCATCGACTCTCCTGCCCGCACACGCCTGAACAAAATGGTCGAGCCGAGCGAAAACATAGACATATTACAGAAACAGGTCTTGCGATGCTTTTCAATTCCCATGCCCCAGCCAACTCATGGACCGATGCCTTTGCATCGGCAACCTTCATCGTCAACCGTCTTCCTACGGCCCTACTGGATTTTAAATCCCCCTTTGAACTACTATTCGGCCATACCCCAACCTACTCCACCTTTCGTGTCTTCGGGTGTCGTGTCTTCCCGTATCTACGGGATTATGCCAAACATAAGTTATCACCTAGAAGTGCCGAATGTATTTTTATAGGTTATGATGCTAAATATAAAGGATATCGTTGTCTTGACCCTCGGTCAAATAAGGTTTACATAACCCGCCATGCTCAATTTGACGAAGACACTTATCCTTTTTGTGGCTCTATCAAACCGGTTGATGAAGCTACATTAGTTTTCTCGAACTTTGATGAGACCTTACCCTCCATTCCGCTACCAAATCAGCCGCCCATCGTACATCATTCTCCTTCAGCTATTGTCCAACCCACTGCTACCTCTCAGCCCAATTCTGATCCTTGTCCCATTTGTTCGGCCCACTCCACTTCTACCAGTTCCGTTCCCTCAACTCATACCGCACACCCGCCAATCACTTCCCACAACCCATCTACTCTGGCCCACAATTCACCCACCACTCATCCTTCATCTTCGGCCCAATCCCCTACACCACCGTCCTCTTCCCAAAATCCACCAGAACCCGAACCACCTCAGCCTACACCTGAACCTAGCCCTGCTCCGGGACCTCATGTGTCGCCGATGCCATCACATACTATGAGAACTCGATCCAAAAATGGCATCTTCATACCTAAATATTTTGCTAACTTATGTTTATTTTCAGGTGCTTTACATCATGCGCTTCTTGCAGCTCATGACCCACGTGGTTATAAATCCGCAGCGAAGCACTCTAAATGGGTCCATGCTATGGAGGAAGAGTTGGATGCTTTACACAAAAATAAAACATGGGTTCTAGTTCCTCGACCTTCCAATGCAAACATTGTTGGTTCAAAGTGGATTTTCCGGACAAAATTTAAAGCCGATGGTTCCATTGATCGATATAAGGCTCAGTTGGTAGCGCAAGGGTTCACTCAAGTTCCAGGACTTGATTTTTCTCACACTTTCAGTCCAGTTGTTAAAGCCTCTACTGTGCAGGTTGTTCTTGCTCTTGCCACTATTTATGGTTGGCCATTAAGGCAGTTGGATGTTCGAAATGCCTTTCTGAATGGAAATCTGACCGAGACCGCGTATATGGAACAACCTACTGGGTTTGTGGATTCTCGTTTTCCGAATCATGTGTGTCGCCTACAGAAAGCTCTTTATGGTCTAAAACAAGCACCTTGCACTTGGTTTCAGCGTCTTATCAGCTTCTTGATGTCAAATGGTTTCGTTTGCAACCAACCCGATACATCTCTTTTTGTCTTTAAGAAAGGGGCTGCGATTATCTACCTCCTTGTTTTCGTTGATGACATTATCCTCACCGGTAGTGACTCTTCTCTCATACAAACATTTGTTACTCGTTTGCACAAGGAGTTCTCTGTTAAAGATCTGGGTTCGCTTGGTTATTTTTTGGGGCTCGAAGTTTCTCATTCTGACACAGGGATCTTTATTAGTCAGGCTAAGTATGCTCATGACATACTTGTGCGTGCCGGTCTTCTGGATGCTAAACTTGTTGCAACCCCGCTTGCCACGACGGACACCTTTATCAGCAAAGGTGTTCCCTTTCATGACCCCACTCTTTACCGATCACTCGTCGGGGCCCTTCAATATCTCACTATCACCAGACCTGATCTCTCATATGTAGTAAACCAGGCCAGTCAACATCTACAAGCTCCAAAAATTTCGCATTTTCAGTCGGTTAAGCGGATTCTTCGCTATGTCAAGCGCACGATTACTTTTGGATTGACTTTCTCCAAACCTGCTACTACTACTTTAGTTGGCTATTCTGACGCTGACTGGGCCCGTTGCATAGAAACAAGGCGATCTACTTATGGATACTCCATTTACTTAGGCGGCAATCTTGTGTCTTGGAGTGCAAAGAAACAACCCACAGTCTCCAGATGTAGTTGTGAGTCTGAGTATCGTGCTATGGCAAATACCGCAGCTGAAATCATTTGGCTCACTCATCTTCTTCGTGAGATGCATGTGCTTCCCATGGCTCGTCCTACTTTACTCTGTGACAACAAAAGAACTATTTTCCTCAGCCAAAATCTGGTTTCCCATAAGCGTGCCAAGCACATTGATATTGATTATCATTTCGTTCGAGAACTCGTCTCCTCCGGGCACCTACATACAAAGTTTGTTACATCCAATCTCCAGGTTGCGGACATTTTCACGAAAAGTCTCTCTCGTCCTCTATTTGAAAAATTTCGGGGATTACTTCGTGTTGGTACCCCACCTGTTCGATTGACGGGGGTAATAGCTAACGTAAATCAGTAAATGATTTACGAAATTATGTCCGAGATTATCTACACAAATATTGTAATTGATTATGTAATATTTAGTTTCCATGTACTCTTTGTATTGAAGGCCTCTATATTGTATCTTATTGTTATGAATAAAATCAAGTGATTGAGTTCTCACGGTTATATTCCAGTTAGCCTGTCCTAACTCAAATCCGTACCCGAAACTCACCCGCAAGACGTTGGTAGTTCGTCATTAAAAATGATAAAAAAAGATGCCACAAGAAACAAACGGACGAAGAGAAATCTTTAGCGGCCGCTCAACGAACACAAATAAAATGGGCGGTTCAAGAAGAAGTTACTTTGACAAGATGTTGGATCGACGAATCGCAAAATCCGATTCATGGTATTTTTTAATATAACATATTTAATGTTTACAATATTATTATTTTAAGTTTTATTATAATTTTTGTTTATAATATTATTTGTGTTTTGCAATAGGGAATTCACGACATAAAAAAGATTTTTGGGATTCGTTTAAGAAAACATGTCATACGCAAATGCAAAGGGGGAGGTGTATCGTGAAAATGATAGCCTCTCGTCGAAGTGGGGGGATATAAATGCTCACGTCACCGCGTTCAACGCTTGTTTCCATAAGGCGAAGAACTCGCCAAGAAGCGGGGAAACCGAGGTCCGCTTTGTCAAGAATGCCTTGCTAGTATACAGAGAGAACAAGAAGAACGACTTCAAATACATGCATTGTTGGGATGTATGTAGGTACGCTTTGAAATGGCCAACAATCCCTCCTACTAGCGAGTCAACCTCATCAAAAAGGTCAAGAACACCCTCGTCCCAAGCTCAGTCCGATGCTCGTGATCAAGAGTTTGATTTTAATCTGGATGATTTTGATGATTCTCCTTCCCGCTCACTTGGTAGAGACACATCAAAAAAGCGGCTTCAAAGATCGAGATCGGGTTTGGCCTCAGGTTCGGCCTCGGTTAAAGGGTTGTACTCCGACCAGTTGGAAGATCTTAATACCAAATTTGATACATTTAATTTGCTCGAACAAAAAAAGGTTCGAGATCAGGAAAAATATCCAAGCGTCGTTCGATAAAAAGATATCTCTAAAAGAAAAACGCGAAGATAAGAAATTTCTCGATATGCCCCTCGATCACCTTAGGTCCTTACCGGCCCACAACTGGCAATGACGTTTGAAATGAAAGAAGAAATAATGAAAAAAATATAACATGGAGTAACTTTTATGTAGTATTTAATTTTATTATTTGAGTTTACATCGTTTGTCCCCTGTGGTTTGTAGAAAAGTAACAACATTTGATACTAATAGTTTAAAGTAACAATCTAAGGCTTTAACGTTTGATTTTGTAACATCGTAGGCCCTTAAGGCTAACTGTCGTTAAAAACTAACTAAGAACTTAATACCCAACCTTGAATTTGGAGAAACCACATCGACTAACCATATTATTAAGCACAAAATTAACTCTTGTAATATTTAAAACATAATTTTTCTTTTTCTCTTATTATTTTACTAAACATTTTTAATTATTTAATTAAACATTTTTAAATAGTTAAACGTAATTAACATAATTAACGTAATTAAAGCTACTTTGAAGCCACTTCCGTAGTTAGCTTATATGTAAGTTAGCAAATTTATACGTAAAGTAACTATTTTTGATCATTGAAAACCAAAACCGTATCGTCAAAAAATATAACCAAATGAACCGTTATTAACGGTTTAGGTTTCAGTTCCGGTTCAGTTTCACGGTTTGAGCGTTTTAGGCCCAACCCCTTTATTCAAGTTTTCAAACATATACACACTAAAATAAATACAATAAGCTACAACCAAATATATACATGATGCACAAGGAAAAAAAATTAAAAGCTTCTGCATATAATTATAACTAACACTAAAATAAATACAATAAGCTACAACCAAATATATACATGATGCACAAGGAAAAAAATTAAAAGCTACAGCATATAATTATAACTAAAAAATAGTTGGTGCCAAAGTGCCATTTCACAATAGAAGTATCCAAAATAAGTTGCTAGTGTCCGGTTCACTAAAAGCAAAAAGCTGTCCAAAACAATCTTAAAACAAGTTGTCCAAAACTATATCAAAATAGCTAAACATAGTAGTTCTATCACAACAAAATGAAAACTAGCTGCGATGAAATCTTAATTTTCAAATGAAGAGGTGGACTAACAGTGTATTTAACTCTTATTATTATTATTATTTTTGTAGGTTTTTTTAATTTTATTTGTATTTTTTTAAATATTCTATGTAATCTTTTAATTTAATTAGTGTGTTATTTTTATTAAGTGATATTTTAAATAGTTTAAAAAAAATCAACATTGCTGGACACGCCCAGCTAACGGACGTCCCACCACACCCTTGATTTTTGAGTTTTTAGATTGCAGATCTCACCCCGTCACGTGTCGAGCAATGCCCCGACCCAATGCCCTCCACACCCCATACTCTTACCACATTCATATGATTTTTCATGTTCAATATAATCATTTTTAAACGGTTATCATATATTAATTAAATCTTGACTAATTAATAAAATAATTAAATTGATTGAACCCCATTTAAATCTTGAATGTAGAAAAGATTTTATATTTAATATCGACTTTTTTAACCGCAAGTCCGTAACATTAGAGTTTATAGCCTTTTGGATCCTACTTGTATAATGGTGGCTTGCAGTTTGTTGGATTCTTTAATTTTTCTCATCCGAAATTTAAGTTTTGAACAGCAAATTGATTAAGTTGGAAAACAAAAAGATGCCTACCTATATATCCTCCTTCTTTTTGTAACAAAAACTGTTTTATTTAATTCTACAATTCACAATCAAACAAAGCAAGAAAAAAAGATCCAAGAATGCAGGTAGTTTTTTGAGAAGGAAGAAAGGATTTGGATCAGTTGCAATCAAAACGAGTAGTTTTTGAATATGCCTCAACATTGTGATGGTGGCTTCCTGGATACATCATTTGGTGGAGCGGATATGTACGGAAGGCAAGGTGAGTAGGAGATTTCAAAACTAGTCTACGCAACCTCTGGCGCACCGCCTCAGGTGCATGGAGGTTGCGCGGACTCGGTCATCTCCTTCTCGTCTTGCCCTCTTACATATCCGCCACACTAAATGATCTCTCCAGGGAGCCGTCATCTCAATGTTGTAACATCTTCAATGGACAAGGCCGAATGCCTATGTTACCTTGTTCGTGAGAACATTCTCCTCGGTTACCCTCTTAACGTCACCAAACCGTTGTCCTTCTCATATGTTTGTTCGGTGAAAAACAACAGCCAAGCGAATGATCCTAGTAACCCTCTCGATTCGATCTGGTCAGGTTTCCGACTCTGATTATCGTCTTGCTCCAAATATTTTGCAAGTATTTGACGTTGTTGGGGAATATTCAGACTACCGGATGATCAGAGAAGCGTGTAGTCACTATCAGGTCAAATTATTTAGGTGGTTCACCTTAATAATTCAATCGGACACAACTCTGATTTTCAAAAAAATAGAACCATGGTATGTTTGTGCGAAATTGTCTGAACCAGAAGAAGAAGAATGATCAAGAAAAACTGTCTACGAATTTGGGGTTGGGGATGATCAACTACCATTAGGCAATTATCTCAAAATTAAGACATAACTGCCACAAAAAACTGCCATAATTTGATGTTTTGAAATTATGGTATTTTTCAGAAAATAAAATTTTCTGATGCAACTTCATTAATGCAATTTAATTAACTCAAACAAGTTCGACCCCAGCCAGGGGCTCTAACCCTTGGATCCTGCTCCAAGGGGCGCTGCTCCTGGACCCTGCCAAGGGGCCGTTGCTCCATTGGAACCCCCGTAGAGTACGGGCTCCGCCCGTACACTTTGAATTATAATAACTCACACAGGTGTGCACTCCCGCACCTCCCAACTTGTTTGATGTGTATTATTATTCACTTTAATCACCAAGTCAATCCCGATTACACTAAATATCTAACAATTGTTACCGATAGTTTTATGTTCTGCATCATCGTTTATAAACCATCATGGGCTCATAAGATGTGATCTGTTGGTTCCATCAGATGGTGGTCGTTTATCAAGATCAAAATCTGATGAATCTTATTGGATGCTATGGACGTGGCCCATGGTTGTAGTGATGTTAAAATATTACAAGAAAACCAACACCCCGGTCCCATTGATTTTTGCTCGTAGGCTCGTAGCGTTAGTTTTGCCAAAAGTTTCCCAAAGATATTGGATTTTTTAATAGTCCGGCCCCACCGATTTGGATTTTAAGAGTCCTGCCCCCATTGGGTTTTCGTTTAAGCTCCGCCACTGATTAGGGTTGGACAAGTTCCAAACATCTATTCTACTGGTAAGGCTTCTTAGTTATGAATTTGCTACAACATTTAGGTGCATAATTGTGTGATATTTTAGTTAACTAGCATTAAAAACTTAGTTGAATCAAACATGAGATGAATATTACCCCATACAAATCGTATATGATATAAGAAAAATGTTAGATTATAAGCTTTAATTTCTAGTTTATTAATTATTGAACTTACAACCATTATTGAATCTCACTTTAATGCACTAGTAAATCCCTTTCTTGTTATGTACTTATGATCTATACATCGCACACTTATCATTTATGATACACTTTATCTAACACGTTGAATAAAAAACCCCAAATATAAAGTTAATATAACATAACCAAAACCATATATACACGTGTTAGTTTTGTTGGGGGAAAAGAGTAACCACTAAATAGTTCCGATACTCATAACTTTTTCACATGTCTCAATTTTTAATTTTACGTTTCAATAATATAGAATTAGAACACCTAATAATTGCTTAAATTTTAACTTTCATTATTTATATAAAAATTACGTAGAGTTAGAGAAAATTAGTCACATATACTCGTATATGAACATGTGTACAATTCACTAACACATATTCACGGGTTTACACTAACATAACATGTTTAACCATATAATAATTAATTGTATTCATTAATATGTTAGTACCTCAAAATTACAAATATACATCTAAAATTACTATTATTACTATATACCAAAAGCAACTTGTGAATAGTTGCAACTTACATATATTGTAGGGTGAGTATAGGTGTGGTTTTATTTATCAAAAATAATTTTTACATTATATATAATATACATTTTTAATTCCTTTAATTTTATAACCTTGGCTTGTTAACTTTTTACAAAACTCAATTCGTGATTGTGTTTAATATTTCTTTTTTCTAGAAATTCTGGCATAAATTTTGTTTATAAACGGAGTTGTATTCGAAATAGGGTAATTTTTTAAAACATAAGCTATTTCGAGAGTTGGTACCGTGATGAATGGAATTGGTACCGACGTTCGTTTTTATAGTTTTCAGTCGATGTAAAATACAACTTTATTTTGGGTTACATCATACAACTTTTTGTGTAATGAAACCGTTGTTAATAAACTTTTTGATTAATGCATTTTTTTGGGAGTTGTACTCGAAATAAAGGTACCTTTGTATCGTAAGCTATATCTAATCGGTACCAACCGAAGTCACTCCACGTAACGAGCCATAATGATATCGATCGAATTCACATTGCATCGAGAGGAGAAATCCCACTAGTTACAAATGACCATGATAAGTTAGATTAAGTTGTTAAACTTTACGTGTGTTATATTTTAACTTTTTAAATAAAACTAGTGGGTTACCACCCGCGCTTCGCAACGGGTTCGCAAAGTATTCAAAAGTCTACGCAAAGACAAAAAAAGCCATGTCGCAGCCGTATTCAAAAGTCACAGAAAAGTTATTGGTTCGGTTATTTTTACAGTATCGACACTTGTTATAACCATAAAAGTGGATATCAATATCTGCGACAGGTTCGAAATGTAATTGAAAACCCATTCTACACAGAATCATGCTTCCCTTCATATAGATTATGATACCAACCGTCCTCCTCTTCTATGGGACCCTCGTAATCCTACGTCGTTTTAATACTTATGGGTCATAGTCCAACTCCATATCTTTATAATATTCTTCATCCTTGTCATCGTTGCCTTCTTCTTGCAAAACATCTTCTACTTGCACATTTGTTTATTTGAATCTCATCTACTTGCACAACCTCTTTATGAACCTCTTCTACTTGCACGATTACTTCTATTTACCAGAGTGCTTTTTGAACCTTATCATCTTTAGCACGTTCACAACATAGCTACAAAAAAATACAGGAATGAATAAGTTACAAGAAGAGTAAAATGCACGGATAGTCCCTGTGGTTTTGCAAAATAACACCTATAGTCCCCAACTTTTGGAAATTACACCGGTGCTCCCTGTGGTTTGACAGTTTGTTGCTCGGATAGTCCCTGGAGTGGATGTCCGTTAGTTTTCTCCGTTAAATGGATGTGAAATGACAAAATTACCCTTCATCTTCTCCACTCTATAAAAACAAAACAACCCTACCCCAACCTCACCCACCCCCACCTTCTCTCTGTTCCCCCCCCCCCCCCCCCCACCATAATACTTTTTTGGGTTTGTGGTTTTGATCTGCATAATGGGAAGCAAGCGGTTGAAGTTTGACATTGAGATGGAAAAAATAAGATGGAAATCTTCATCAACTTGAAAGCAACATGGTGATTGGTCTAATTGATCATTTGAACAGAACAAGAGCTTTGTTTCTTCGGTTCAACTGGTGTGAAACAAAAAAGGAGGTTAGCAGATATATCAAAATGATCAGTTCCTATAAATGAACTTTTACTAAAGCATGACTGATTCAGGTATATAATATTTTTTTTTGTATCCATCCCTAATCTCAGGCCTCAGAATGGTTCGTCTATATAAAAGCAATGTTTGTTTTCTCAATTTCATTGGAACCACCATGCATAGTAAATAAAACAATCAAATCAGAGATAGATGATACAAACAAACAAACAAATAGCAGCTTAGCTTACATGTGGGAGGCGGGTTGTGGTTGGTGGTTAATGGTGGGGGAAATAGAGAGAAAGGTAGGGGTGGGTGGGGTTGGGGTGGGGTTATTTTGTTTTTATAAAATGGAGAAGATGAAGGGTAATTTTGTCATTTCACATCCACTTAACGGAGAAAACTAACGGACATCCACTCCAGGGACTATCCGAGTAACAAACTGTCAAACCACAGGGAGCACCGGTGTAATTTCCAAAAGTTGGGGACTATAGGTGTTATTTTGCAAAACCACAGGGACTATCTGTGCATTTTACTCTTACAAGAATGACAATAAGTTACAAGAACAACTACTAAACAATAACAACAATGACAATACTGGAATGATAGGTAAGAAACAGCGACAACAACTAAACAACAATAATGACAATAAGTTACATTAACATTAGATCCATTAGAGGTTTTCAACATTAACATTACAAGCATTAGATCGATTATAAGTCATCAACATACAAATACACTGAAAAATTACATAACTTTTGGTAAATTACATAAACAAGAAACAAAAACCATCTAATCCCTAGACAATCTTCGATTTCAACACTTCCTTAGCTTTCATCTTTGCTAATTGTTCATGCTTCTTGATACTCCTTAACAAAGCATGTATTAAATTGTCACATCTAGAATAGATCGGAATATCAGCAGGTGGGAAAATCAGCTCATCGTAGCCATCCACAACCGCCCTTCTGTAAATTATGCCACACTTATCTCATTTATCGCAACATACTCACCAAAACAGATTAATACAAATTGTTCATCATAATTATCTAATTTAACAACATAAAGCTGCAAAACTTACACAGCACAAGAACCGGCGACCTGGATTTGCGTCAATGTTTGATATGCGATAGTATGTAGCTCTACTACGCTTGCTGCAAATTTTACTGGATGTTTCGTACCTCTGTGGACTCGATGATGATGATGGTTGTGACATTGTGAATGAATAATGTATTAATGTCGGGTCGATGTTCACTTCAATCAATCGAATTGGAGATGAAGATGATGATGATGACCGAACTACTGAACATCGATTTTGGGAAGAAATTAAGGCAGGGAACGTACTAATTGGGTTAGTATTAAAGAACAAGGGCAATAACGTCATTTCACCACATATTTGTCGCTCAACTAGACGATCAACAACCGAAAGATTGTGAAGTGTGGCGCTTTGCAAACGTGAATGGTGTAACTATCCATTGTTTTCTTAAGGGCGTTAATGATTTTGGGGTCAAACCACAAAGTTGTAAACTAACATTTACTCTAATTATAAATCTTTGGAGACACATGACACAATTCTAGGCACCCTTATTTTTTGACTTTCGCCTAAACCGTATACCTATTTAACTTACACGTGGATCCTTACCCGTTTCAAACTTATCTGAGTTCCTTTTCATTAATACATTTAATGCATTCCTTATTTCGTTTTCATCAACCTCACATTTTTTTATTATTTAAACTTTACAGTTTTTATAATAAAATTTTAATTGACGGTTAATTTGTTTATATTTTTCTACATTTTAGAGTTGTAATTCTTATTTTCCTCTTTTACCTTTTGATCACACATATTTAACATTGCAAATATAAAACCAAGTTTTACTAATTTAAGTTGTATAATACACGGGGTTCTAACCTAGTTATATATAAAATATTTCAACAATGAGCGTCGAATTTATTTCTAAAAGTTTAATTAGGAACCATGTTCTTAGAAGAAAAAAAAGTAATATAAATACTATCAATATCTAATCTTAGAAGAAAAAAAGTAATATAACCACTATCAATATCTAAATATTACCACATTTGAATGATTGTTTTATTTTATTCATGTTCAATATAATCGTTTTTGAATTTGAATTGTTATTATTAATAATTTTGAAAAAAAAAATTAGTTTGATCAAATCGGTTTTGAAGTAACCGATTAATCTGGTCAGTATAATCTTTCGAAATCGTTATCAATTCTCTATTTATATTGCGAATAATCTTTATTCTTCCTGCGCAATTCAAAATCTTGAACATGGGAAAGGTTTTATGTTTTACGTCTAACATTTTCACCAAATTTCACCACAAATCATAACTTATTATAGCATATTTGATCCTGCTTACACAACCGTGGCTTGCAATTTGTTGGATACTTAAAATTTTTCTCATTTGAATTTTAAGTTTGAAAACAAAAAGATACTTATATATCCTCTTCGTTTTTTTTTTCTAACAAAAACTGTATTATTTAATTCTACAATTCACAATCAAACAATGAAATAAGGATATTGATGCGGGGTAGCAAGAAAAGATCCAACAATGCAGGTAGTTTTTGAGAAAGAAGAGTAGTTTTTGAAGATGCCTCAACATTGTGATGCAGGCTCGTTGGATACATCATCTGGTGAAGCGGATATGTACGGAAGGCAAGGCGAGTAGGAGAGCACAGAGTCTGTGCAGCCTCTGGCGCCGTATTGGCTTCTTCGGCAGCCATGGGCTCAGGCGCCAGGAGGTTGCGCGGACTCGTTCATCTCCTTCTCGTCTTGCTCTCTTACATATTCGCCCCGCTAAATGATGTCTCCAGTGAGCCGTCATCTCAATGTTGTAACATCTTCAATGGATGAGGCCAAATGCCTATGTTACCTTGTTCGTAAGAACACCCTCTTAGTCTTTCACCATACCGTTTCGAATGATACTAGTAACCCTTTAGACCCGATCTGTTCAGATTTCCGACTCTAATTATGTTCTTGCTCCAAACGTTTTGTAAGTATTTGACGTTGTTACGGGTAGTTTTTATTAGAACATATTATTATTGTTATTAGTGTGTTATTGTCTAACAGTTTTATGTATTTTAATTTTTCTGTTCTGCATCATTGTCCATGTTCACTAACAAGTAACGAAGAAAATTTTAGGGGTGTTCTAACTTTTTTACTGTACATTCATAAAACCTTGGGTTTACAATGCGAGACACCTACAAAAGCAAGGTGACTTCGGTTTTGCCTTCAACAATAGCAATTTCTCCGATCGTGTTCTGCACATTTATATCTCTTCTACCCGATTGACTCTACACAGTCACCACCAGGTATCGCTTATTATTATTATTTTTTTTTTATCTTCAATGGATTTATAATAAAAATGAATATGTGAGAGTTTTTATTAGGCTCGAATCACCCACAAAAGCACAAATTAGAACACTGCTTTTTAAAAAAAAAAAAATGGAAAATCATATGCCACCAAAACCTTAGATTTTTTTTCATGAAAACATGACCTTTCTTTGGTCAATCAATGTTGTCTCCGTAACTAAAAGAATAATCTGGATTTAGATTGTCATGGGTTGTGTATGGGTTGACATGTCTAATCTCTAACTAAAAGAAACCGGTTCATGTATTGACCACCTACCGTTATCGCTTATTTTTTTTTTATTTACATTGATGTTAGTTTAGATACTGGTTCTACTTCATGCGTTTCAAACCAGTGGTTAACTAAACGGGTAGTCACGGTTTAGGTATCAACCACCTACCGTTATCTCATATTTTCTGATATAAACTTAATTTAAGTTTAAATATTGGTTATGTTTTATCTGATTCAAATTGAACTATGGATTGTTGAACAGGAAGAGTTAAAAGCTTTCATATTAGCTCCTAAATTTTAGCTGCAAAAAGTCCATTTTTTCTACAAGGTGATTTCTCTTGAACTCTCGACTTCATGATTTCGTTATATTATTTATGTTCTCATTGTAATTCTACAAGGTGATTTCTCTTGAACTCTCGACTTCATGATTTCGTTATATTATTTATGTTCTCATTGTAATTTTGTGCAGTTCTTTTCAAACGGAATGAGAGAGTCAAAGCAATGCCATGCAACCTTGCGAATCAATGCCTCAGGTTTCTAGTAATTTCTTATTTTGTTTTACATTTGTGTGTACTTTATAGTCTCTTACATCCTGTTTTGGAACAGAGGAAGCTGGTCTCATGGAACTATTGAAGTTTATGTACAACAACAATTTGACGGTTACAAGTGCTCCTGCTGTGCTTGATGTACTACTAATGGTTGCGGACAAATATGATGTTGCGTCATGCATAAGACATTGCAGGCGTTTATTAAGAAATCTAATGATCACGACCCCTGAAATTGTACTCCTTTATCTTGGTTTGCCTTCTAATGTTTTGATGGCGGAAGCACTTCACCCACTAACTATTGCCGCGAAGCAGTTATATGTTGTCCATTACAAAGACTTTACCAAGTAATTAAGCTCCTCCCAACAAATCTTTAGTTATTAGTGAATAATCTAACAATTCTTAATAATGGCAGGTTTGAAGATGAGATTCTTAGGTTGCTACTTGCTGGTGTTGAGGCAATTATAGCTAGTGACGATCTACAGGTGACATCAGAATATGACGTTTACTTGTTTGTCCTCAAATGGGCCCGGTCCCAGTACCCTAATATAGAGAACCGTTGTAAAATCATCATGAATCGACTTGTAAAGTTTATTCGTTACCCTTACATGACATATGATGAGCTTCGGGAATTCCTGTATACCAAAGAGTTTGAGCGTATGTTTGCGGTTTTGGCAACATGTGAAGCAGTTGCTTTCAAAGAAAATGCCCGAGATCCGGATTATATCAAGGAAATTAAATTCCATCAGTTCGTGGAACGGGAAGCCTACAAGTATCGGCCCGTTAAGACACGTGTGCAAGTTCGTTTCCATTGGGCATGGTTTATTCTGAATCGTATAGCTTGGGTGATCTGTTTAACTTGGGTGATCAAGAAATTACCACTTGGAAAGGCAACTATGCTAGACGATTTAATGTAAATGGAGTAGTCTTTTGATAATTTATTGTTATCTTTTTATCTTTAGTTGAATACTTTTAAATTTTATTAAGCACATAATTTCTTATTTTCAAAATTATACTTGTTAGGGGAGGATTTTCTAAATCCTAAGGATCACGGGTCCTCAACTGCTATCAGGAGGATCATGGATCCTCAATTCTGTTTGAATTAAGGATCCTCAGCAGGTGTCGTAGGATCAGGATCCAGGATCACTGTTGTTATCCTACTACTAACAATTGTCTTCCTTGTACAGGAATGAGAGCATGGACCAAGTCTCACCGAAGTTCCTGGAGTATATTCCCTCAATATTCCGCACGTGCTTGACCATTGTGAACGTTATGGAGATCGTGGGGAGAGTGCACAAATTGCGTATAGTTAGTTAGACTAGTTATTTTCTAATTTAAAATGGGGATGACAAGCTTGAAAAAAAACACTTAGCTAATTTTGGCATACACACACACTCGTAACAGCTCTCAGTCAGCTCTCAAGCAACACTTGGCGATTTCATACACATTTTTGCACATTACACACTAGTGATCCTTGTAACAAGCTTGTTATCATCCCGAGTTGTAAACTTACTTTTGTTTAATCATAGTTGGTGATCGGTAGTTTCCATCACCCGAGGTTTTTTGTGCCAGAGATCAACTCTTGATCAAGGGCTTTTTCCTCGTATAAATATTTGTGTCACTTGTTCATTACATTTCTGAGTGATCCTTAGTATTGACCATTGATTCAAGCATCACACCTCACAGCAGAAAGTTTGGTTGCATTATCTTTGCTTGATTTTTGACCAAAACAGTTTGGCGCCCACCGTGGGGCAATTGGTGCTTCGTTCTTGAGAAATCATTGTTCTTGTGATCATTTCGGTTCATTACAACCAAGAAGATGGCTTCCTCAGCAACGAACACATCAAGCTCTATGCCGGAAATGAGTTCTTCACAGGGCGTTCCTCCTTTGCCTCCACCACCTTCTGGATCCCAGAAGAACGCTGAAAATGCTGCGAAGAGACAAACCCCCATTTTTTCAAAACCACCAACTTCTTCTGTTTCTCTAATCCTACTACTGTTAGGGGTGGATTTCTAAATGATCAGTGATCCTCAATCGCTGTTGGGCTTAGTGATCCTTACTTCTGTTTGAATTGGTGATCCTCAGAAGTATTTCAGGATTAGGATCATGGATTATCATAAGGATCCTTGTACTAACGGTTGTCTACTTTGAATTCGAAATTGTTTTGCAGGAGTATCAACTTGGACTTGGTCTTGGCGATATTCCTGGAGCATATTCTATGTTTATTCCGCACGTGCCTGGCCAAAAGTGGACGTTATGGAGTCGTGGAGGACTTGCACCATTTGCGGAATGTTAGTTAGTGTAGATATTTTCCATTTTTAAAGGGGTAGCGAGCTAATTAGAAAACACTTGGCTATTTTTGGCTACACACACACTCTTACAACTGCTCTCACCAGCTCTCGTTAACTCACTTGGCGATTACACACTTTTTTACACAATACACTATAGTGATCCTTGTACTTAGCTCGCTATCATCCGAAGTTGTATTACATTTCTTGTTTAATTTGAGTTGGTGATCGGTAGTTTCCATCACCCGAGGTTTTTTATGCCGGAGATCATTCATTGATCAAGGGCTTTTTCCTCGTATAAATCTTCGTGTCACTTGTTCATTACATTTCATAGTGATCCTTATTGTTGTTCATCAATTCAAGCATCATACCTCACAACAGAAAGTTTGGTTGCATTATCATTGCCTGATTTTTTACCAAAACAGTTTTGTTAGGGGAGGATTTTCTAACAATTAGTGATCCTTACTTGTTATCCTAATTAATGATCCTTACTTCTGTGACAGATAGTGATCCTCAGAAGAGCTTCAGGATCAGGATAATGGATCACCTTAAGGATCCTCAAACTAACGATTGTTTGTTTGTGTTTCGTATTATTTTGCAGGAGTAACAAGCTTGACTTGGTCTTGGCAACGTTACTATGGAATATTCCACGGGTATTTCGCACACGTTTGACTGGAAATGGACGTTGTGGAGAACGTGGGAGCTTGGCACAAAAGTCGGATAGTTTGTTAGCGTAGTTAACTTCTAGTTTTAAAGGGGTGACGAGCTAGTAATTAGAACACTTAGCCATTTTCAGCTACACACACTCTCATACAATCGCACTCTAAAAGCTTTCGGCAAACACTTAACAATTTTCGCTCACTTTTACACATTTCACACTAGTGATCCTTGTACCTAGCTCGTTACTATCCGAAGTTGTAAACATTTACTGATTTATTTAAGCTTGGTGATCGGTAGTTTCCATCACCCGGGGTTTTTTGTGCCGGAGATCAACTCTTGATCAAGGGCTTTTTCCCCGTATAAACCTTGTGTCACTTGTTATTTATTTTTCATAGTGATCCTTATTGCTACAAAGTAATTCAAGCATCATACCCCGTAACAGAGACTTTGGTTGCATTATCCTCATCAGATTTTTTGTCCAAAACAGTTTGGCGCCCACCGTGGGGCAATTGGTGCTTCATTCCTAAGAAGTTTTTCTGTTGGTGATCATTCCGGTTCATTGCATACAAATACATGGCTTCATCATTGAAGAATACCTCTACTGCAATGTCTGCGGTCAATTCATCTCAGGGCATTCCACCTTTGCCTCCACCACCTTCTGGACCTCAGAAAAATGCCGAGAAGAAACCAACTCCCATTTTCTCCAAACCCCCAACTTCTTCTGCTTCTTACACTCCCACTACTACTGACATGTTTACTTTGATTTTGCAGATGAAGGATCATATACATCAACAGGATAAGACCAATGAAAGGATTCTCAAAGAAATCGGAGATCTCAAGAAATAAAAGAAAACGGCAGAGGATCATTCCCCACTGGTGCCCAGATCTTTGAATTTTGAGACTCCGGTGATTACTTCTCAGCCATCAGTGGTTCCAGATGTTCAATATGTGGGTGGACCAAAAGGAGTGCACTACGGAACAACAACAGTGACCCAGGCATCAGGTTCATATTTCCAGCCAGCAGGATCCTATCCTCAGCATATGGGATCCTTCATGAATTCAGGAGGATACTCAGGAGCGCGGCAGATTCAAGGATCTTCCTTTGTTCCAGGATCATTCCAGGTTCAAGGATCCTCCTTTGTTCCAGGATCATCCCAGGTTCAAGGATCCTCCTTTGTTCCAGGATCATCCCAGGTTCAAGGATCCTCCTTTGTTCCAGGATCGTCCCAGTTTCAGGGATCCTTCCAGATGCCAGGATCCTTGAGGAGTTTGCAAACAGGAAGTTCAGATGTCCATCAGGGAGATTTTATTCCAATGCAGACCATTGCTTCTACTGGTCCTTCAATCATTCCAGAGCCCCAACAATATGGATTAACATCCATTCTTCCTAATTTGAATCCAATGGGAGGTAACACTTTTAATAATTCTTATACTACTAACCATGGCCTTATGCAGGATCCAGGTATTAACCATGCCATGGCCAGAGAGTTGCAAAAGTTGAAGGATATGATATCAAGTGTTCCAAGAGTGGTCAAACCTATCCCATAGATTGCAGATGGGAGCCACAAGATATCTCGTTTTGCACCACCAATCTGTGATACTGAGATACCCAAGAGGTTCCATGTGCCAACCATGAAGTTGTATGATGGTTCGACGGATCCTGAAGAACACATAGCACAATACAGGGAGAGGATGGAGATCAATCCAATCCCAGAAAGGTTAAAGGAAGTGTGCCTGTGCAAGGGATTTGGATCCACTCTTACTGGATCAGCTCTCAAATGGCTGCTAAGTCTTCCCCCCTAATCTATTACCTCATTTGCTAATCTAGTTAACCTATTTAATAATCAGTTTTCTTGTAGTAGAAAATTTGAACGATTAACTAGTGATCTATATAGGATAACCCAGGGTCATAATGAATCATTAAGGGATTATATCACCAAATTCAGTAAAGAATCCTTAGACATTCCCAACTTGGATATAGCCACGGCTGTTGAGGCCTTCAAAATGGGATTGCTTAGGGATTCATTGTTCTATGATGATCTTGTTTTGACACCATGCAGGAACCTAGATGAGGTAAGAACCCGGGCACTTAGGTTCATCCGACTAGAGGATGACAAAAGGATCCAGGAGAGGTTAGCAGGATCCTCAAAGCAAGATAAGCAAGGATCCTCATTCAGGAAGAACAAGTTCAGATCCTATAACAGATCTGATAACCAGAACGTGCATGCTGTTGATCAGGAAGAGGATGATGAGGATTATCCTCCAATTTCTGAATATTGTTTTTCTGTTGATAACAATGAACTAATCCTTGCGATGCAGAATCTAGGTGATAAAGCCAAATGGCCCAGAAAAAATGACAGACCAGCTACAACCAAAGATAAATCAAAGTGGTGTGCACACCATGAAGATTTTGGGCATCTTACAGAAGAATGCATTGCACTAAGAAAGGAAATTGGATACTTGTTGAGCAAGGGGCATCTAAAAGAATTGTTGGGTAGAAAAAAGTCAAGGACTCGGGATCCTGAAAGGATCCCTGAGAAAGCTCCGGCCCCTCCAGCAGATGCATAAGTAATAAACTTTATTTCTGGAGGATCAGACATTTGTGGCACATCCTTCTCAGCAGCTAAAAGGCATGCAAAGGAAACTAAAATGGATAATGGAGAAAGACCCGTTCGAACATCAAGTGTCTCCGAAGGAAAAGTCATAACCTTTGATGAGGATGATCGTGTTGATATCCAGGATCCTCATCACGATGGTTTAGTTATTACTCTTTTCATTTCTAACCATTTTGTCCGCAGGATCCTTATAGACGGAGGAAGCTCAGTAAACATTATCCAGCTTGATGTTCTAAAGAAGATGGGTATCCCTGAATCAGATATCATACCAAGATCCTCCGTGCTCGTGGGATTTAGTGGTGAAACTAAGAATACCCTGGGGGACATTAAGCTCCCAATATACATCGAAGGCCTACACTCTTATCAAAAATTTTGTGTTATTGACTGTTTATCTTGTTGTAATGTTATCCTTGGCAGGCCCTGGATACACGATATGAAGGCAGTCCCATCTACTTACCATCAATGTGTGAAGCTCCCTAGTCCTTGGGGAATAGTCAAGATTGATAGTGATCAGCAGGAAGCTAAGAATTGCTATACTTCATCGATGAAACCAGCCTCGAAGTCAAGGGAGCAATAGCAATCAAAGTATCCTCCAAGGGATGTCTTGGAGGCAAGAGAGCAGGATGTGGTAGAAATCCTCATGGATCCTCATGATCCTGAATCCAAAGTCTATATCGGATCAGGGATCCTTGGCAAAATGAAAGAAGACCTCGTATCCTTCCTCAAAAGGAGAAAGACTACCTTTGCATGGAAACACGAAGACATAACAGGTATATCTAAAGATGTAATCACTCACAAACTTGGCATTGATAGGTCCTTCAAACCAATCCATCAAAGGAGAAGAAAGTTTGCACCAGAAAGAAATGCCATTATCCAGGAAGAGGTATGTTAGGGGAGGATTTTCTAACAATTAGTGATCCTTACTTGTTATCCTAATTAATGATCCTTACTTCTGTGACAGATAGTGATCCTCAGAAGAGCTTCAGGATCAGGATCATGGATCACCTCAAGGATCCTCATACTAACGATTGTTTGTTTGTGTTTCGTATTATTCTGCAGGAGTAACAAGCTTGAGTTGGTCTTGGCAACGTTACTATGGAATATTCCACGGGTATTTCGCACACGTTTGACTGGAAATGGACGTTGTGGAGAACGTGGGAGCTTGGCACAAAAGTCGGATAGTTTGTTAGCGTAGTTAACTTCTATTTTTAAAGGGGTGATGAGCTAGTAATTAGAACACTTAGCCATTTTCAGCTACACACACTCTCGTACAATCGCACTCTTGAAGCTTTCGGCAAACACTTAACAGTTTTCTTTCACTTTTATACACTTCACCATAGTGATCCTTGTACCTAGCTCGTTAATATCCGAAGTTGTAAACATTTATTGATTTATTTAAGCTTGGTGATCGGTAGTTTCCATCACCCGGGGTTTTTTGTGCCGGAGATCAACTCTTGATCAAGGGCTTTTTCCCCGTATAAATCCTTGTGTCGTTTGTGCAATTTACATTGAAGTGATCCTTATCATTGTTATACATTTCAAGCATCATTCCCCATAACAGAGAGTTTGGTTGCATTATCCTCATCAGATTTTTTGACCAAAACAGTTTGGCGCCCACCGTGGGGCAATTGGTGCTTCATTCCTAAGAAGTTTTTCTGTTGGTGATCATTCCGGTTCATTGCATACAAATACATGGCTTCATCATTGAAGAATACCTCTACTGCAATGTCTGCGGTCAATTCATCTCAGGGCATTCCACCTTTGCCTCCACCACCTTCTGGACCTCCGAAAAATGCCGAGAAGAAACCAACTCCCATTTTCTCCAAACCTCCAACTTCTTCTGCTTCTTACACTCCCACTACTAGTGACATGTTTACTTTGATTTTGCAGATGAAGGATCATATACATCAACAGGACAAGACCAATGAAAGGATTCTCAAAGAAATCGGAGATCTCAAGAAACAAAAGAAAACGGCAGAGGATCATTCCCCACTGGTGCCCAGATCTTTGAATTTTGATACTCTGGTGATTACTTCTCAGCCATCAGTGGTTCCGGATGTTCAATATGTGGGTGGACCGAAAGGAGTGCACTACAGAACAACAACAGTGACCCAGGCATCAGGTTCATATTTCCAGCCAGCAGGATCCTATCCTCAGTATATGGGATCCTTCATGAATTCAGGAGGATACTCAGGAGCGCCGCAGATTCAAGGATCTTCCTTTGTTCCAGGATCATCCCAGGTTCAAGGATCCTCCTTTGTTCCAGGATCGTCCCAGGTTCAAGGATCGTCCCAGGTTCAAGGATCCTCCTTTGTTCCAGGATCATCCCAGGTTCAAGGATCCTCCTTTGTTCCAGGATCATCCCAGGTTCAAGGATCCTCCTTTGTTCCAGGATCGTACCAGTTTCAGGGATCCTTCCAGTTGCCAGGATCCTTGAGGAGTTTGCAAACAGGAAGTTCAGATGTCCATCAGGGAGATTTTATTCCAATGTAGACCATTGCTTCTACTGGTCCTTCGATCATTCCAGAGCCCCAACAATAGGGATTAACATCCATTCTTGCTAATTTGAATCCAATGGGAGGTAACACTTTTAATAATTCTTATACTACTAACCATGGCCTTATGCAGGATCCTGGTATCAACCACGCCATGGCCAGAGAATTGCAAAAGTTGAAGGATATGATATCAAGTGTTCCAGGAGTGGTCAAACCTATCCCAGAGATTGCAGATGGGAGCCACAGGATATCTCGTTTTGCACCACCAATCTGTGATGCTGAGATACCCAAGAGGTTCCATGTGCCAACCATGAAGCTGTATGACGGTTCGACGGATCCTGAAGAACACATAGCACAATACAGAGAGAGGACGGAGATCAATCCAATCCCAGAAAGGTTGAAGGAAGCATGCCTGTGCAAGGGATTCGGATCCACTCTTACTGGATCAGCTCTCAAATGGCTGCTAAGTCTTCCCCCTACTCTATTACCTCATTTGCTAATCTAGTTAACCTATTTAATAATCAGTTTTCTTGTAGTAGAAAATTTGAACGATTAACTAGTGATCTATATAGGATAACCCAGGGTCATAATGAATCATTAAGGGATTACATTACCAAATTCAGTAAAGAATCCTTAGACATTCCCAACTTGGATATATCCACGGCTGTTGAGGCCTTCAAAATGGGATTGCTTAGGGATTCATTGTTCTATGATGATCTCGTTATGACACCATGCAGGAACCTAGATGAGGTAAGAACCCGGGCACTTAGGTTCATCCGGCTAGAGGATGACAAAAGGATCCAGGAGAGGTTAGCAGGATTCTCAAAGCAAGATAAGCAAGGATCCTCATTCAGGAACAACAAGTTCAGATCCTATAACATATCTGATAACCAGAATGTGCATGCTGTTGATCAGGAAGAGGATGATGAGGATTATCCTCCAATTTCTGAATATTGTTTTTCTGTTGATAACAATGAACTAATCCTTGCGATGCAGAATCTAGGTGATAAAGCCAGATGGCCCAGAAAAAATGACAGACCTGCTGCAACCAAAGATAAATCAAAGTGGTGTGTATACCATGAAGATCTTGGACATCTCACAGAAGAATGCAATGCACTAAGAAAGGAAATTGGATACTTGTTGAGCAAGGGACATCTAAAAGAATTGTTGGGTAGAAAAAAGTCAAGAACTCAGGATCCTGAAAGGATCCCTGAGAAAGCTCTGGCCCCTCCAGCAGATGCACAAGTATTAAACTTTATTTCTGGAGGATCAGACATTTGTGGCACATCCTTCTCAGCAGCTAAAAGGCATGCAAAGGAAACTAAAATGGATAATGGAGAAAGAGCCGTTCGAACATCAAGTGTCTCTGAAGGAAAAGTCATAACGTTTGATGAGGATGACCGTGTTGATATCCTGGATCCTCATCATGATGGTTTAGTTATTACTCTTTTCATTTCTATCCATTTTGTCCGCAGGATCCTTATAGACGGAGGAAGCTCATTGAACATTATCCAGCTTGATGTTCTAAAGAAGATGGGTATCCCAGAATCTGATATCATACCAAGATCCTCCGTACTCGTAGGATTTAGTGGCGAAACTAAGAATACCATGGGGGACATTAAGCTCCCAATATACATCGAAGGCCTACATTCTTATAAAAAATTTTGTGTTATTGACTGTTTATCTTGTTGTAATGTTATCCTTGGCAGGCCATGGATACACGATATGAAGGCAGTCCCATCTACTTACCATCAATGTGTGAAGCTCCCTAGTCCTTGGGGAATAGTTAAGATTGATAGTGATCAGCAGGAGGCTAAGAATTGCTATACTTCATCGATGAAACCATCCTCAAAAACAAGGGAGCAATAGCAATCAAAGTATCCTCCAAGGGATGTCTTGGAGGCAAGAGAGCAGGATGTGGTAGAAATCCTCATGGATCCTCATGATCCTGAATCCAAAATCTATATCGGATCAGGGATCCTTGGCGATATGAAGGAAGACCTCATATCCTTCCTCAAAAGGAGAAAGACTACCTTTGCATGGAAACACGAAGACATGACAGGCATATCTAAAGATGTAATCACTCACAAACTTGGCATTGATAGGTCCTTCAAACCAATCCATCAAAGGAGAAGAAAGTTTGCACCGGAAAGAAATGCCATTATCCAGGAAGAGGTAGAGAAATTGCTCCAGGCAGGTATGATTAGAGAGGTCAAATATCCAAGATGGTTGGCCAATGTGGTTGTTGTTCAAAAGAAAAATGGAAAGTGGAGGGTATGTGTCGATTTCACAGATTTAAATAAGGCATGTCCCAAGGATCCTTTCCCATTACCCCACATTGACTCCATGGTGGATGCAACTGCGGGTCATGAACTGTTAACTTTTATGGATGCTTCATCTGGATTTCAACAAATCCAAATGGAACCATCCGATCAAGAGGATACAGCCTTCATGACTCCAACTGGTATATACTGCTATATTGCTATGCCGTTCGGACTAAGAAATGCAGGTGCAACTTATCAAAGGCTGGTGAATATGATGTTCAAGGATCAGATTGGACAAACTATGGAGGTTTACATAGACGATATGGTGGTAAAGTCAATAAAGGCTGAGGATCACCTAAGAGACTTGGAGGAAGCATTCAATATCCTTGATAAATATAATATGAAACTTAATCCTTCAAAATGTCACTTTGGTGTTAAAGTAGGCAAATTCTTAGGATACATGGTGACCAAGAGAGGCATTGAAGCCAGTCCAGAACAAATCAAAGCAATAGTGAACATCAAATCTCTGGCCAATGCTAAGGATGTTCAAAGGCTAACTGGCATGATAGCAGCTTTGAACAGATTTATATCCAAATCCTCAGAGAAGTGCAAAGAATTCTATGATATCCTAAGGAAGAACAAGAAATTTGAGTGGACTGAGAAGCATGAAAATGCTTTAAGAGCTCTCAAAGATTACCTATCCTCAGCCCCGGCCTTGATGAAACCAGAAAAAGGCGATGTGCTATCCTTGTATCTTGCAGTATCCTCAAAAGCAGTAAGTGTGGTCCTTGTTAAGGATCATGAAGGTACACAACATCCTGTCTATTATGTAAGTAAAAGTTTACTTGATGCCGAATCCAGGTATTCACACCTTGAAAAGCTTATTCTTGCATTAATTATGGCATCTACTAAGTTGAGACATTATTTTGAAACTCATATTATTGTTGTTAAAACTAATTTTCCAATTAAGAATGTCCTCAGGAAACCAGAGATGTCAGGAAGGATGGCTAAGTGGGCAGTGAAGCTTAGTGCCTATGATATAAGATATGAGCCTAGGACAGCCATCAAATCCCAAGCATTAGCTGACTTTGTGGCTGATTTCAGTAGTGATTTACAAAAAGAAGCTGAGTTAGAAGTCCAGCAGCTAGAGGAGACCAAGGATCCTTGGATACTCTATACTGATGGATCCTCAAATGTTAAAGGCACAGGGCTTGGAATACTACTAAAATCGTCACAGGGGGACATAATACCCCACTCTATAGCTTGTGAGTTCCAAACCACTAACAATGAGGCTGAATATGAAGCCTTAATTGCTGGTTTGCAAATTGCTAAGCATATGGGGATCAGGTATCTTGAGGTACATGTAGATTCATTGTTAATTACAAACCACTTTAATGGATCCTATGCTGTTAAAGGTGAAAAGCTAACCAAATATTTAGAGATAGTTAAAGAATTGGCACTCTCCTTTGTTTCCTTTAGTTTGACACAGGTACCAAGGGAAGAAAATACAGAAACTGATGCACTGGCTAACTTAGGATCATCTTTGAAGATCCCGAAGGATATCAAGATCCCTATTATCCATATCCTGACCCCGACTATCGAGGATCATGTGGCTATGGAGATAGGAAATAATTCTGCAATTATCCCTAGGGGGATACTCAATCCCATTCAGGATCAGGATCATGGATTTCACCAATCATGAGATACTTACAACATGGAGAGATTCCTACAGGAGAAAACCCTAGGGCTTTCAAAATTAAGGTATCTCAATTCACAATTTTAAATAATATGTTGTATAGACGATCTCTTGCAGGACCATACTTAAGATGCATTGAGGATCCTGAAATCCAAGAAGTTTTAAAAGACTTCCATTAAGGAGATTGTGGAAACCACACTGGGGGCAGGACATTATTCTCAAGGATCCTGAGGACAGGATACTACTGGCCAACCATGAAGAGAGATGCTGTGGAGTATGCTAAGAGATGTGATCCTAGTCAGAGACACAGCAATATCCTTCATCAACCAGCTGAATTTTTGCATCCGATATCCTCCTCTTGGCCATTTATGAGATGGGGTATGGATATAGTTGGTAAGCTCCCTAAGGCACCTGGTGGAAAAGTATTCATGCTTGCTATGACTGATTACTTCTCCAAGTGGATAGAGGCTGAAGCTTTTGCCCAAGTCAGAGAAAAGGAAGTTATATCCTTCATTAAAAGAAATATTATAACTAGATTTGGAATTCCTTCTGAAATTATATGTGATAATGGTTCCCAATTCATTGGGGGCAGAACCACTAACTTTTGTGACAGCTGGGGGATTAGGATGATAACATCAACACCAGTCCACCCACAAGCTAATGGTCAAGCAGAATCATCCAACAAGATCATCATCAACAATTTGAAGAAGAAGCTTGGATCCAAGAAAGGGAAATGGGCAGAAGAACTACCTTATGTGCTTTGGGCTGATAGGACAACCCCTAAGAATGCTACTGGTCAAACGCCATTCTCTTTGGTATTTGGGGCAGAATCAGTGATCCCAACAGAAATGGTGGTTCCAACTGCTAGAACAAGTACCCGTGATCCTGAGGAAAATGATGAGAAATTGGCTCAAGACCTGGATACTATTGAAGAAATCAGGGACCTGGCTAGGATAAGGATGGCCAGTTATCAACAAAGAATGGCTGGTGCTTACAACAAAAATGTCAGGATCAGGAAGTTTCAAGTTGGAGATATGGTATTAAGGAAAGCATTTCAGAATACCACCAATCCTGCTGATGGAAAATTGGCTCCAAAATGGGAAGGCCCTTATTTGATTGAAGCTGAAGCAGGAAAGGGGGCATATAGATTGCTAACCATGGAAGGTGATTTGCTACCAAGAGCTTGGAATGCTGTCCACTTGAAGAAATATTTCATGTGAGCAGGATCCTCATCGCACAGATGATCCTTACATTGGAGTTATCCTTGAAGGATCCTTAAAGTATCGGTGATCCTTACTTTGGTAATATCCTAATCTTGAACTATTTCATTTCTTTATTTTTTCATATAAGGATAAGGATCATGTGTTCTTTATCCATCTCTCACGTGATTTTAAGTTTTGAAAGTTAAGGTATCCTTAGAAAAATATTGGTTATCTGCAGAAGCAATCCGTTCCTTGGGTTTAACCCCAGTTATTTGGGCTTGACCCCAGTTCCGCCTGTAGCGCATGATGATCCTGGTATAGTTCAAGGCAGTGGGACCAGTACTCGCTTTAGGGGCTGATAATTCCATTGTACTGGCTATACCTAGGATCCTACGTATAATGGTAGACGTACCATACATCCATTCCTAAGGTTTCTAACGTTTTCGCGTTAGCTAAGGTTTTGACATTTTCATGTCACTAAGTTTGGATAGTCGCCAGTTAGGGCCATACTCCAGTTTACATACGATCCTTGGGCTTGTCCCCAGTTATCCTTGGGTTTGTCCCCAGTTATCCTTGGGCTTGTCCCCAGTTGCTAACTCTTATCTTATATTGGCTTAGTCCCAAGTTATGCTCTATTTCAGGTCCTTGAAGATAAACAATTAGGGATCCTTGATCCTTACTTCTCTCTAAGGTTTATCTTATAGTTATCCTTATTATGGATAGGATCCTAACTTGGATCCTCAGGTATGATCCTTAACTATTTTTAATTCTATTCATTGTTTATTTGAATAACCCTTAAAATTTGACAACTAAACTTGTGATCCTTAAAATATATTACTTTTTGGGATTCTTTAACTATAGGATATTTGATCATGGATTATGTCCTAAATATTTTCAATCTGACTTGTTCAAAATCGTTTATTCAATAAGTGTACATCAAAACAATTGAGAATTAAAGAGACAAAAAGGATAACAATACAAGATAAGCGACAAAAGATTAAGGTTTTATTTATTAACAAAAGATTAACCCTTAAAAGGTTATCAAAATTACCTACCCCGAGCATCTACCAGCAATACGTGGCCCATCCGCTGGGGTAGGTAAAGGGTGTCCATGATAATAGGTTCAAAGTAGTGCAGGAATATAAGGCGGCAGGATCACAATGGCTTCATCCCCCAAACAGAGGATCCCTCCACCATTTGCAATCCTGCCTATTGTACAAAGGATCATACATGATCCTTAATCCTAAAAACTATTGTTCAGTACAGAGCATCAACTTGTTCAACAAAACAACCATCAAACTAAAAAAAAAAATGGGCTCCGGCTATGTCTAGAAGTTTCCATCATCGCCCAATCATGCAGCCTAAACCTTCCCTGCATCACCACCTCCGGCTCCACTTACTTCACCACCTTCAACCTTGCCTCCAGCCTCGATTGCCAAAACCTCCTCAGCCTCTTCATCATCTTCAAGATCAGCCAACCTTGCTTTCCAGTCCTCAACATCCCAGCTGCGTCTGTCGAAGTTAGGATCTTGAGCTTCCTGGGCCATCTTTAGTTTTGTCTGATACATTGTGATGGCAGCAGAGACCTTTGCACCTTCTATGAGATCATGCTTTTCATAGTCAAGGTCGATCAGAAGTTTAGCCGTCTTAGTCTTGGCATCCTGGAGCTCCTTCTGAAGATCAGCAATTTTGAGGTCCTTTAGCAATGCAACCTGCTGGAGGTCGGAAATCTTCCTATCCTGATCCTCAACGTGGCCAACATAATCCTCAATCTCAGGGAATTTCTGCAAAGGGGATAAAAGATAAGGTCAGGACCAGGTGATCCTCAAATCAGCAGGATATATCAGCAGGATATGTCAGCAGGATATATCAGCAGGATATGTCAGAAGGATATACGAGCAGAGACAGTGATCCTTACATCGTTGAAGTACTCGAGGAATTGGTGGCGGATCAGAGGCAGACCCTGCAGATCCTCAGCTTCAGAGGCCTTTCTTTTCTTGATTCCCTTTCCTTTGAGGGGTGCCTTGGGGACTGAAGCTGTCGGGCTGGTAGGAGCCTTTCTTTTGGAGGATCTGACGGTGGTGAGATCGGTGACATTGAACTTTGAAGCAGACTTGGTGGATTTTCCAGCACCTACACAACCAAAACAAGATAAGTATCTTTAATTCACTTATATTTCACTATTTATTTAAATTTTTAAACAAAGATACTTACTTGACATCATGACAGAGCCTGAGGATACCTCCTGAGAATCCTGGGTGGTTGTCTTGAAAGATCTTGTTTCAGGATCAAGTTTCTTGAAAGCGATGAGTCTCTCTTTGGCAGCAGGAGACAGTCTGAGGTGTGAAACGGTGATAGCTGCATAACAAGAAAGCAAAAGTATATAAGTGATCCTTATATCAAAAGGAAGTTCTCTGATGATCCTTCTCAGGATCCTCCACCCTACCATGGGTAGCCCATGTCTTGGGTAGATCCTTTCCGTCATCAATAGAATCTCTCTTGACGAAAAAGAAACGCCGCTTCCAGTTAACATCATTTTTGGTGGCTTTGAAGATCGGGTGTTCCTCACCAGGTTTACGTTTGAACAAATAACGATGAGAACCAAAGGTAGTAAGATCATACAGCTCTCCCAGCTCTGACATTCCTAGGTCCATCCCTTCCTGCTCGAAGATCCTTTCAAGGGTATACAAAACCCTCCATATCATCGGCATGGCTTGGATATAAGAGATGCCAGTTAGGGAAAAGAAAGATTGGGTGAAGGCTGGAAAAGGATATGTATAGCCTATGGTAAATGGAGTGACAGGAAAAGCAACCCAGTTGTCGGAAATATGATCACTCAGGGCATTGGGATCAAAAGGTCTAAACTCGGTGTTCGCCGGGAAGCAGTGGCGGATCCTATCAATCTGTGCACGTTGAAACAGCAGCGTTCTTTTATGGAATCTTCGATGATCCCCTGGCTTTTCGGTGGGCTGTTTTTCGGGTGATCCTTAGCTGGGGAGTTCCGGAGCAACATCTTTGATAGAATGATGGGAAGAGACGGAATACAGAGCAAAAGAAGGAAGAAGATGAAGAGAGAATACCTGTTTATCTTCGGATGCAGTTATAAAGGGAGTATTTCTAAAATTTAAATGCAAACGATCATATCTCTATCTCCTATTTATAATCATGATTGTGCAGGGTTGTCACTTCTGTGACGTCATAGTGCAACGGATAGTTCTACAACAACGGCTATATTTACGATAGTTAGTTGCAGATAAGATCAAGAAAATATAATTCGCTCATTTTACATATCACTCCTTATATTTTGGGGGCAATTGTTCGGGGAGGATTTTCTAACAATTAGTGATCCTTGTTATCCTAATTAATGATCCTTACTTCTGTGACAGATAGTGATCCTCAGAAGAGCTTCAGGATCAGGATCATGGATCACCTCAAGGATCCTCATACTAACGATTGTTTGTTTGTGTTTCGTATTATTCTGCAGGAGTAACAAGCTTGACTTGGTCTTGGCAACGTTACTATGGAATATTCCACGGGTATTTCGCACACGTTTGACTAGAAATGGATATTGTGGAGAACGTGGGAGCTTGGCACAAAAGTCGGATAGTTTGTTAGCGTAGTTAACTTCTATTTTTATGACCAGTACGACTTTGGTCCGTTACACGCAATTGATCAAATGGCCATGTTTGCGGATGCGAGTTTAAAGCAACCTCGAGGGGTTGTAAAGGATGTGGTAATTCAGCTCGGCGAGTTCTACTACTCGGTCGATTTTATGGTGGTTGATTATGCACCTGCACCGACCTACGCACAACCGAAGGTAATTTTGGGTCGCCCGTTTCTGTATACAGCAAATGCACAAATCGACTGCAGGAATGGGATGGTAATTTTAAGTTACAAGAATCGTAAGCTGTATTTCAATGTATTTTTAAAATCTATTGCTTATGATCTTCTGAATGATGTGAGTCCTACAGGTGCTACTAATGAGATTGGTTCGAGTGGAGGTAATTTTTGCAGGTCTGAGTTAACGAATGATGGAAGGCAGGTGAACCAAACAGCTGTGAGAGGAAGAGCAATTGCAGGAAAACCACCCGATGGTGGGAGTGAGTGGGGCAACAAGGCTGAGGTTGAACTCAACTGGCGTGGAGCTGCGAACCTTCCACAAGATTGGACGATGATGTATGGAGAGAAATGGGGAGGCAAGCGTTCAGATGAACCTCCCTGAGTACATCAGGTCTTGAGAAGTCCGGCTGAAGACGAAAACTTAGCGCTACCGGGAGGCAACCCGGATGTTCGGTACATATTTCTTTTGTTTTTTTTTTTTTTTGTTTTTTTTTCGTGTTTTTCCATTGTTTGATGGTTTGAAAAGGTTTTGTGAGTTACCCACGGTTTCAAGCAAGTGTGGGGACATTGAAGATACCCAGGTATGTTGCTAATCTCAGTTGTGTGTCGAGGACGAGACGATTTTCTTACGGGGGGTGGAGCGGGCATGTGAATGCGAAACCGAATCATTCGGATGGGTCTTTGAAACAAACAAAATCCTTAAAAACCATTCATTCATAAAAAAAAAGATATATAAATAACACATATATAGATATTTTAATAATAATAATAATAATATTAATGAGGTTCATGAACTTCAAACCGTGAACCCCAATTCAAGGTCCCTGTGGTGCACAGCAACATTACACCGTGACCTACGGTGTGGAACCGTGGGCCACGGTACGGTGGAAAGAAGCACAGCAGGTTTACATCGTGACCCCCAGCATACATCGTGACCCCCAATTCAACATCTCTGTGCGCACAGCAGGTTTACACCGTGACCCACGGTTTGGAACCGTGGGCCACGGAACGGCGGAATTCAGCGGGTTTGGGGAGCCGGGTCGGGTAAAACTTGAAACCCAAAATACAAATAAATCCATTCGCGGGACCCGAGCCATCTTGAAACACCAAATATAAGTTTAATTCAGATCTAAACCTCTAATATACCACAAAATCACGTGATATTCATCTTCTTCTTCACAAGTTCTTCAAGAACTCCATAGCCTTCAACCTTCATAACTTGCTCCGTTCTCCATCAAATCGAGTGATTCAAGGCTCTAACTTGAGTATTTTGTCGAGAGGAACATATCTACAACCTCGGTTTCCTCTGAAAACATCCAGAATTTCACGAAGCATGTCGAACACGAAGAACCCTAATTTCCAAATTTGGGGGTTTCTCTTCTAACGTGAACATAAAGTTTTATAAGTGTTTTTACAAGCTTCCTAAGACAGAAAGGTATGATTTTCGCCCCTGCATTATTTGTAATCGATGAAGTCAAGGTTTGGTGAGTTGTTTTGCTTGTGAATCTTGCATGATTAGTCATATTATGTTTGATTAAGAGTGTTAGGAGTCATACATTGCTGAACATTGTTCTTGAATTGCTGAACTAAAAAGGGCAGGGGTATACACATGTTTTTAGATGAACATATGACCATTGATGATGATGTAAAACTTGTTTAAAAGCCGTTAATGATAAAAATCTGAAATTCTTTATGAAGGTAGTGAATCGGACCTCATAGGTGATGATTTCATGAATTAATAAGTATGGTCATGATGTAGAACAAGTGTGGGGATGTTAAGGGGACATACACTTGTTCTTGATTGCGTTTTAAGCCGAAGAAAACTGATTAAGTGTTGTGTTGTTTGGCTAATTGTGTGCAGATGGGTCGAAAAAGAGATGCAGGAAAACAGAAAGTGGTGGAGCCTGCTGCACCGGCTGGAGAGAGGAAAAGGGGAGGCACTGGAATCGAAATTAGGGATGCTGAGATGGAGGAAGCGCAAGCATTGGTCATAGAACTGCAATACGGCTTGGCCGATATATCGTATGAAGTTCAATGGAAAGAGGGGCCACTTAGCAAGATGCCCGCCGCTTATCAACCGGAGTTATATTATGAAAAAAATGGGTGCGGAGCTGATGATTAAGGCTAATTTGGGCGGTTTTTATGGTGGGCCACCGGGTCCATCATATCAGTGAGCACTCTCTGACATGTTCAGGTCCATGTGCTCTTTCCTTTCTGAACAATTAACTGTCTTTTTATTTTTTGTTTCATGTTTTGTACTTGGTGGTGTTTAAACTCTGTGTGTCGTTTTATGGGATGTGTTTGGTTTGGTTGTTTGTGATGAGTTAGCCGCTCTTGTAGGATAGTTGGTTTGTTTTCCCGGGCTATATTTTAAAAGCACCATACATTGGGGACAATGTATCCCAAGTGTGGGGATGGGGGAGCCCGGGAAGGGATTCGTGGATAAAGCTTTGAAGCGATTGAAAGTGGTTGAAATTGAAAAAAATTGAAAAAATTGCAAATTTTGAAAATTTTAAAATTTTTCATCGCCTTAAACAAGCTAATTGGATACGAAAACCTAAAGCTTCAATCACTAATAGGCTTCTTACCGGTAGTAGACTAGATTAGTCCCTTGTCATGGCTTTCCCTTTAAGTTTCATGAGAGTAGGTTTGGCAAGTGTTATTATAGAGAATGAATAAAAAGAGATGTCTATCTAGGGGTAACATGTTTTTAATTGCATATGCTACATGTCGTCAACCTTTTTACCTTTTCTTGGTGAGATCTTGAGCCTGTAGATGGATAGGATACATTATATGATGAATTCGTTTGTTGAGTGCAGGCTACGTGTTATTCTGTGTTAGAACTTGTGTGATTCGATGCATGCTGAGACTGTGGGTTTGACATGTGCACATAGATGATAAAGGCATTAGGATTTCCCTGTTGCACCTTTTTGTGTTTGTGTTTCGTTCGTGTTATTCACCAATTTCCCTTAGTAGCCCTGTTGAGCCTAACTACCTTTCATTTGTTCGCCCGTTATCTACTGTGAAAAACCGACCGTGATAATATTGATATGAAAAAAAAAAAGAAAAAGAAAAAAATAGAAAAATATGTGAAGGAAAATGAAAAAGAAATAAAAGAACAAAAACAGAAGTGTATGAATATCGTATGTGTTCTTGGGTAGAAACCAACCCAAAAGTATAAGTTGTGTTTGAATAAAGTATCACGGTTTGGTTATTGTTTGTGAGCCAATTAGAAAAAGAAAAAGAACCCAAAAATAATTTCCTACCTTTACCCTAAGCCCAAAACCCGAAAGTCCTTTTGATATGTGCCATGTTAGATGATACAGTGGAGGTGTGATTGTCATACAAGCTTATGATTGCAGGATTTCATGTATGCTTATTGAGTGTTTATATACTAGCACATTACACGCTAGTCCAGATATTAACCCGAGAAGAGAGTACATTGTGAGGGGTGTGTAGCATGTGTTAATTATAAACATGTTAGTTTTAGATAGACAAGTCTTAAGTTTTTGAAATTACATCAGTTACTTGTCAGACTGTCAATCTCGATTGTGTTAGTCTATGGGATTGGTATGACTTGGGACTGAACAGGTTGAACCGGTTAGGGAGTTTAGAGGTGTTGTTGCTATGGTGACTAGTTCTAGTTGGTTTGCTTGGGGACAAGCAAAGGTAAGTGTGGGAATGTGATGGAGAGGGTGAAACCCGAGCTTTAGAGTGGTTAATTATCATGTTTTATGTGTATTTGATGTGTTTATTTGCTTGGAATGAAGTAACTATGAGATTTTGGTGATTTGTAGGTAAAACACGTAAATCGGTGCATTTATGATGGTTAAAGATGAAGTTGTGAGCTTTGGATGGGATATTTCAGCTCGAGGATGAATATTGAAGTTTGCTCGGGTGATATGAAGGCTCACGAGTGAAAGGAGTATGAAAGAACAAAGTACAGGGACCATTCAGTACTTAATTGGAAGTTACTTTGTGTCTAAATGTGCAAGAGATGAGATTCTACAAAGTATAGGGGACCATTCGGTACTTAATTGAAAGTTGATTATAGTTGAAATATTGAAGAAATAAGAGATATTGAAGTTTGAGGGGTCTCCGGGTCATTAAATGAAAGATATATGATGGTTATATGAGAGAGAAGTGGAAACTTGAAGTCTAGGGACCAAAAGTGACTATGTGGAAAGTTTTATGTAGGTATTCATGGGGAGATGTTGATTTGCGTTTTCACCCACGGTACAGGAACCGTGGGTCACATTATGGGGTTGCAAGGATAAAAAGAACAACAGGGAGTTTGTACTATGGCCCACAGATCAGACCTTCACCCACAGTGGAGGTAATTGTGCCAGCTCTGATGTAAACTGTGACCCACGGTTCTGAACCGTGGGTGAAGCTGGGCAATAAGGGGGGGGCGAATTTGGTGATTTTTATGGGCTTTTATAAGATAAAAACCCTAGTTTCTCATTATCTATCATTCACAATCGATCCTAGGCTTCAAGATACTCAAGATTCAAGGTTTCTTCCATCCAATTCCATCAAGATTCTAAATTCCATCACCGAATCAACCATGATTTCTTCATCAATTCAAGCTTTTGAAGATTCTTCGTGCGAGATGAGCGGCTAAACTTTTTGTGGTTTCCTCCGGATGGAGGGTTTGTGTAATTAGGTACTTTTATGTGTTTCTAATCATTGTAACTTGGTGATCTAAGCATCCGATGCTTTTCACCATGGATTTAATTGACTGATTGTAACTGATTACATTTATTTAAACCTTGATTTCTAAGCATTCAGTTCCCGAGAGTTCTAGTAATTGGGATATATTTGACATGGGATTAGGGTTTGTAATTGTAATTGATAATCATTCGATAACCTCCCGTTATGTATTGATCGGAGTACTTAGTCGTTGGTTATCACAATTGGTTAATTAGGTTAAACATTTATGTCTATGTGAATGTTTTGATTAAACACATAACTGAACTTGTTTGCAAACCTGAAATCTGGAGGAACCATCTTTTCTCCCATTGAATTAAATCACATTTTTTACTCGTTAATTTAGCTCTTTCACATAATCAAACAAACCGATTTCTCAATTTAGTAACCGTTAATCAATACTTAGCATAAAAACGCTTTCCACAGTCCTCCCTTGGTTCGATACCCTGCTTATTCTATACTAATAGTTTAAATAGGTTTTTGCATGTCCATAACGACAGACATCAAAATGGCGCCGTTGCCGGGGAGGCGTGCGCAAAGTGCTTAGTGTTAAGTTCTAGTTTTAGTTAAATATAAAAAATCCAAAAATAGTGTCTTTTTAGTTTGTTCTGTTTTGTTCGGATTTACGCGAGGTTTTCTTGTTTTTGTTTGTGCAGGTGATCTAGTAAGTGTATGCATCACACTCGGAATTCCGGGAAGTCATCACCATTAGTGTTCGACCCAGAGATCGAGAGAACAGTAAAGCATACAAAACGAGTATTACATCGTGAGAACAAGATTCTACAATCACCTATACCAACATCTAAAGCAATGGAGAACTTAGCAACACCGGAGAAACAACCCGCAACTTCACAACCGCAACAATTCTCGCCAACACCTACCCAACCTTCACCAAACACTGCTATACCACCACCACAGTCTACACAACCTACCTCTACATCTCCAGTACCATCATTCTCAACCTTTTTCCCAAGCTTTGATAACAATCAACCAACTTCCACCCAAGCAACCCAGACGGTCAATTTACAACATTCGTCTCCTTATGTCAGAATCATTCCCGATGATGCTGCAGCACCGATTCAAACTCAAGCACGTAATGCAACATCAATTCCGCCAGCCGCCCGACCAGTTATTTCACAGCAAAGTCAACCAATGCCAAATCTTTATAGATCGACCATTTATGATCAAGGAAATAACTCGGGAGATTTTGATGATGGCTATGAGGAATATGATAACTACATGGGTCAAAACGAGAGACAAGTGGTTAACACGGGTAGCTATGAGAGGCAAACAGTCGGATTGGGTGCGGCCGAGAGAGTCAATCAAGGGAACATAGGGTATCAACAATATGTGCAACCAACGCCAATACAACAGATACCACAACAATATCATCAACCTGAACCACTCAATCAGCAGCCTGCTCCAAGAAGGCCGGTGGTGGATATTCCATTACCAACGCCGGTACCTCAGATGCAGGGTCAGGCAAGACCGCTGCCACGAAACTTACACCGACCAGTGATTTTACCGGAAGGAATTCCACGTCGAAATAATCAAGGTCCAGTTCGAGGTATAGAGAGCCACTTCAGGCCTGCTATAGTTAACAACCCATCGCCGGTTGTGATTCCGCAATTACAAGGAGGGCGTTCATTCGAAGTACGAACACAGTCAATATCCAGTCTGCCTAAGTTTCATGGTCACGCACATGAAGAACCATATCTACATATTGCTGCATATGATGCACGTTGCAACACAATCAGCAGCCAAGGGTTCTCAGTTGATGATGTGAAATTGGTACTTTTCCAATTCACACTCGAAGACAAAGCACAGCAATGGTTTCATTCGCTACCGTCAGCTTCGATCTTCACATGGGGCGAAATGCAGCAGCAATTTTTAGATGAGTTTTATACTCATTTGCGTACTAACAATGCAAGGAAGGATATTCGAGGGTTTCGACAACAGCCCGGGGAGTTATTTCATGAAGCGTTCAATCGTTTCAAAATGATGCTCAAGAACTGTCCACATCATGAGATATATTTGTGGGAGCTTATTAATACATTCCACGAAGGCCTAACAGATGAAGATGCCAGGGATGTAAATTCAATATCCAATGGTACTTTTGGAATGAATTACGAAGAAGATGATTGGGAATATTTGGAAAGAACTGCAAGGGCGTCAAAACGCAAAGCTCAATCCTCTAGAAGTGCACGACATTCGACAGTGAGAGCAGTAGAGAATCCACCGGAGGTAAATGGTCAGTTTCCATTGTGTGGACATTGTGGAGATCTAGGGCATATAGCGGATCAATGCCCAGGCATAATTGGTGAAAATGAAGATGTGAACTATGTGCAAGGTGGGGGTGGTGGAAGAAATTTCAACATGCAATCCAACACATATCACCCGGGCCTTAGAAATCATCCGAATTTTAGCTATGGGAATGCGAATAATCAGCAAAATCCGGGATTTCAAGGCAACAATCAGTCTGGTGGTCAAAGAAATTTCAATCAGAACAGATTTCAGGGCAACTTTCAAGGTGGCTACCAAAATGATCAAAGAGGACAAGCTGGGTCGTCTAACACTTCGGGGGGCAACGATATGATGGAGATGTTGAAATCAATTCAGCTCGACTTACAGAGTCAAAGACTTGAATTGAAAAATCTTGCTCAGAAGGAGGAGATGCGAGAGAAAGCCGTTCAATCATTAACCACACAAATGGCCCAACTTGCAACCGATGTGAAGGAGTTGAAACAGCAAAACGGGAAGCTTCCCAGTGACACTCAACCGAATCCCAAGCACGGGAAGAATATACCAGTCAGCGGGGTAAGTTTCGTTCCTAAAAACAATTTGAATGATAAATTTTTAACTTCTTCTGTTTCCCATGTGATTGCAGGTTTAAGTGGCACAAATGAGGATGGAGATGGGTGTGACTCAGGAGAGCCGGTCGTCCCGATTCGAGTTGGAAAGTTCAAAATCCACAAGGCGTTGTTGGATTATGGAGCTGGGATGAGTGTTCTTCCCGGTAGCCTTTATGACCAGTACGACTTTGGTCCGTTACACGCAATTGATCAAATGGCCATGTTTGCGGATGCGAGTTTAAAGCAACCTCGAGGGGTTGTAAAGGATGTGGTAATTCAGCTCGGCGAGTTCTACTACTCGGTCGATTTTATGGTGGTTGATTATGCACCTGCACCGACCTACGCACAACCGAAGGTAATTTTGGGTCGCCCGTTTCTGTATACAGCAAATGCACAAATCGACTGCAGGAATGGGATGGTAATTTTAAGTTACAAGAATCGTAAGCTGTATTTCAATGTATTTTTAAAATCTATTGCTTATGATCTTCTGAATGATGTGAGTCCTACAGGTGCTACTAATGAGATTGGTTCGAGTGGAGGTAATTTTTGCAGGTCTGAGTTAACGAATGATGGAAGGCAGGTGAACCAGACAGCTGTGAGAGGAAGAGCAATTGCAGGAAAACCACCCGATGGTGGGAGTGAGTGGGGCAACAAGGCTGAGGTTGAACTCAACTGGCGTGGAGCTGCGAACCTTCCACAAGATTGGACGATGATGTATGGAGAGAAATGGGGAGGCAAGCGTTCAGATGAACCTCCCTGAGTACATCAGGTCTTGAGAAGTCCGGCTGAAGACGAAAACTTAGCGCTACCGGGAGGCAACCCGGATGTTCGGTACATATTTCTTTTGTTTTTTTTTTTTTTTGTTTTTTTTTCGTGTTTTTCCATTGTTTGATGGTTTGAAAAGGTTTTGTGAGTTACCCACGGTTTCAAGCAAGTGTGGGGACATTGAAGATACCCAGGTATGTTGCTAATCTCAGTTGTGTGTCGAGGACGAGACGATTTTCTTACGGGGGGTGGAGCGGGCATGTGAATGCGAAACCGAATCATTCGGATGGGTCTTTGAAACAAACAAAATCCTTAAAAACCATTCATTCATAAAAAAAAAGATATATAAATAACACATATATAGATATTTTAATAATAATAATAATAATATTAATGAGGTTCATGAACTTCAAACCGTGAACCCCAATTCAAGGTCCCTGTGGTGCACAGCAACATTACACCGTGACCTACGGTGTGGAACCGTGGGCCACGGTACGGTGGAAAGAAGCACAGCAGGTTTACATCGTGACCCCCAGCATACATCGTGACCCCCAATTCAACATCTCTGTGCGCACAGCAGGTTTACACCGTGACCCACGGTTTGGAACCGTGGGCCACGGAACGGCGGAATTCAGCGGGTTTGGGGAGCCGGGTCGGGTAAAACTTGAAACCCAAAATACAAATAAATCCATTCGCGGGACCCGAGCCATCTTGAAACACCAAATATAAGTTTAATTCAGATCTAAACCTCTAATATACCACAAAATCACGTGATATTCATCTTCTTCTTCACAAGTTCTTCAAGAACTCCATAGCCTTCAACCTTCATAACTTGCTCCGTTCTCCATCAAATCGAGTGATTCAAGGCTCTAACTTGAGTATTTTGTCGAGAGGAACATATCTACAACCTCGGTTTCCTCTGAAAACATCCAGAATTTCACGAAGCATGTCGAACACGAAGAACCCTAATTTCCAAATTTGGGGGTTTCTCTTCTAACGTGAACATAAAGTTTTATAAGTGTTTTTACAAGCTTCCTAAGACAGAAAGGTATGATTTTCGTCCCTGCATTATTTGTAATCGATGAAGTCAAGGTTTGGTGAGTTGTTTTGCTTGTGAATCTTGCATGATTAGTCATATTATGTTTGATTAAGAGTGTTAGGAGTCATACATTGCTGAACATTGTTCTTGAATTGCTGAACTAAAAAGGGCAGGGGTATACACATGTTTTTAGATGAACATATGACCATTGATGATGATGTAAAACTTGTTTAAAAGCCGTTAATGATAAAAATCTGAAATTCTTTATGAAGGTAGTGAATCGGACCTCATAGGTGATGATTTCATGAATTAATAAGTATGGTCATGATGTAGAACAAGTGTGGGGATGTTAAGGGGACATACACTTGTTCTTGATTGCGTTTTAAGCCGAAGAAAACTGATTAAGTGTTGTGTTATTTGGCTAATTGTGTGCAGATGGGTCGAAAAAGAGATGCAGGAAAACAGAAAGTGGTGGAGCCTGCTGCACCGGCTGGAGAGAGGAAAAGGGGAGGCACTGGAATCGAAATTAGGGATGCTGAGATGGAGGAAGCGCAAGCATTGGTCATAGAACTGCAATACGGCTTGGCCGATATATCGTATGAAGTTCAATGGAAAGAGGGGCCACTTAGCAAGATGCCCGCCGCTTATCAACCGGAGTTATATTATGAAAAAAATGGGTGCGGAGCTGATGATTAAGGCTAATTTGGGCGGTTTTTATGGTGGGCCACCGGGTCCATCATATCAGTGAGCACTCTCTGACATGTTCAGGTCCATGTGCTCTTTCCTTTCTGAACAATTAACTGTCTTTTTATTTTTTGTTTCATGTTTTGTACTTGGTGGTGTTTAAACTCTGTGTGTCGTTTTATGGGATGTGTTTGGTTTGGTTGTTTGTGATGAGTTAGCCGCTCTTGTAGGATAGTTGGTTTGTTTTCCCGGGCTATATTTTAAAAGCACCATACATTGGGGACAATGTATCCCAAGTGTGGGGATGGGGGAGCCCGGGAAGGGATTCGTGGATAAAGCTTTGAAGCGATTGAAAGTGGTTGAAATTGAAAAAAATTGAAAAAATTGCAAATTTTGAAAATTTTAAAATTTTTCATCGCCTTAAACAAGCTAATTGGATACGAAAACCTAAAGCTTCAATCACTAATAGGCTTCTTACCGGTAGTAGACTAGATTAGTCCCTTGTCATGGTTTTCCCTTTAAGTTTCATGAGAGTAGGTTTGGCAAGTGTTATTATAGAGAATGAATAAAAAGAGATGTCTATCTAGGGGTAACATGTTTTTAATTGCATATGCTACATGTCGTCAACCTTTTTTACCTTTTCTTGGTGAGATCTTGAGCCTGTAGATGGATAGGATACATTATATGATGAATTCGTTTGTTGAGTGCAGGCTACGTGTTATTCTGTGTTAGAACTTGTGTGATTCGATGCATGCTGAGACTGTGGGTTTGACATGTGCACATAGATGATAAAGGCATTAGGATTTCCCTGTTGCACCTTTTTGTGTTTGTGTTTCGTTCGTGTTATTCACCAATTTCCCTTAGTAGCCCTGTTGAGCCTAACTACCTTTCATTTGTTCGCCCGTTATCTACTGTGAAAAACCGACCGTGATAATATTGATATGAAAAAAAAAAAGAAAAAGAAAAAAATAGAAAAATATGTGAAGGAAAATGAAAAAGAAATAAAAGAACAAAAACAGAAGTGTATGAATATCGTATGTGTTCTTGGGTAGAAACCAACCCAAAAGTATAAGTTGTGTTTGAATAAAGTATCACGGTTTGGTTATTGTTTGTGAGCCAATTAGAAAAAGAAAAAGAACCCAAAAATAATTTCCTACCTTTACCCTAAGCCCAAAACCCGAAAGTCCTTTTGATATGTGCCATGTTAGATGATACAGTGGAGGTGTGATTGTCATACAAGCTTATGATTGCAGGATTTCATGTATGCTTATTGAGTGTTTATATACTAGCACATTACACGCTAGTCCAGATATTAACCCGAGAAGAGAGTACATTGTGAGGGGTGTGTAGCATGTGTTAATTATAAACATGTTAGTTTTAGATAGACAAGTCTTAAGTTTTTGAAATTACATCAGTTACTTGTCAGACTGTCAATCTCGATTGTGTTAGTCTATGGGATTGGTATGACTTGGGACTGAACAGGTTGAACCGGTTAGGGAGTTTAGAGGTGTTGTTGCTATGGTGACTAGTTCTAGTTGGTTTGCTTGGGGACAAGCAAAGGTAAGTGTGGGAATGTGATGGAGAGGGTGAAACCCGAGCTTTAGAGTGGTTAATTATCATGTTTTATGTGTATTTGATGTGTTTATTTGCTTGGAATGAAGTAACTATGAGATTTTGGTGATTTGTAGGTAAAACACGTAAATCGGTGCATTTATGATGGTTAAAGATGAAGTTGTGAGCTTTGGATGGGATATTTCAGCTCGAGGATGAATATTGAAGTTTGCTCGGGTGATATGAAGGCTCACGAGTGAAAGGAGTATGAAAGAACAAAGTACAGGGACCATTCGGTACTTAATTGGAAGTTACTTTGTGTCTAAATGTGCAAGAGATGAGATTCTACAAAGTATAGGGGACCATTCGGTACTTAATTGAAAGTTGATTATAGTTGAAATATTGAAGAAATAAGAGATATTGAAGTTTGAGGGGTCTCCGGGTCATTAAATGAAAGATATATGATGGTTATATGAGAGAGAAGTGGAAACTTGAAGTCTAGGGACCAAAAGTGACTATGTGGAAAGTTTTATGTAGGTATTCATGGGGAGATGTTGATTTGCGTTTTCACCCACGGTACAGGAACCGTGGGTCACATTATGGGGTTGCAAGGATAAAAAGAACAACAGGGAGTTTGTACTATGGCCCACAGATCAGACCTTCACCCACAGTGGAGGTAATTGTGCCAGCTCTGATGTAAACTGTGACCCACGGTTCTGAACCGTGGGTGAAGCTGGGCAATAAGGGGGGCGCGAATTTGGTGATTTTTATGGGCTTTTATAAGATAAAAACCCTAGTTTCTCATTATCTATCATTCACAATCGATCCTAGGCTTCAAGATACTCAAGATTCAAGGTTTCTTCCATCCAATTCCATCAAGATTCTAAATTCCATCACCGAATCAACCATGATTTCTTCATCAATTCAAGCTTTTGAAGATTCTTCGTGCGAGATGAGCGGCTAAACTTTTTGTGGTTTCCTCCGGATGGAGGGTTTGTGTAATTAGGTACTTTTATGTGTTTCTAATCATTGTAACTTGGTGATCTAAGCATCCGATGCTTTTCACCATGGATTTAATTGACTGATTGTAACTGATTACATTTATTTAAACCTTGATTTCTAAGCATTCAGTTCCCGAGAGTTCTAGTAATTGGGATATATTTGACATGGGATTAGGGTTTGTAATTGTAATTGATAATCATTCGATAACCTCCCGTTATGTATTGATCGGAGTACTTAGTCGTTGGTTATCACAATTGGTTAATTAGGTTAAACATTTATGTCTATGTGAATGTTTTGATTAAACACATAACTGAACTTGTTTGCAAACCTGAAATCTGGAGGAACCATCTTTTCTCCCATTGAATTAAATCACATTTTTTACTCGTTAATTTAGCTCTTTCACATAATCAAACAAACCGATTTCTCAATTTAGTAACCGTTAATCAATACTTAGCATAAAAACGCTTTCCACAGTCCTCCCTTGGTTCGATACCCTGCTTATTCTATACTAATAGTTTAAATAGGTTTTTGCATGTCCATAACGACAGACATCAGTACACAACATCCTGTCTATTATGTAAGTAAAAGTTTACTTGATGCCGAATCCAGGTATTCACACCTTGAAAAGCTTATTCTTGCATTAATTATGGCATCTACTAAGTTGAGACATTATTTTGAAACTCATGTTATTGTTGTTAAAACTAATTTTCCAATTAAGAATGTCCTCAGGAAACCAGAGATGTCAGGAAGGATGGCTAAGTGGGCAGTGAAGCTTAGTGCCTATGATATAAGATATGAACCTAGGACAGCCATCAAATCCCAAGCATTAGCTGACTTTGTGGCTGATTTCAGTAGTGATTTACAAAAAGAAGCTGAGTTAGAAGTCCAGCAGATAGAGGAGACCAAGGATCCTTGGATACTCTATACTGATGGATCCTCAAATGTCAAAGGCACAGGTCTTGGAATACTACTAAAATCGCCACAGGGGGGCATAATACCCCACTCTATAGCTTGTGAGTTCCAAACCACTAACAATGAGGCTGAATATGAAGCCTTAATTGCTGGTTTGCAAATTGCTAAGCATATGGGGATCAGGTATCTTGAGGTACATGTAGATTCATTGTTAATTACAAACCACTTTAATGGATCCTATGCTGTTAAAGGTGAAAAGCTAACCAAATATTTAGAGATAGTCAAAGAATTGGCACTCTCCTTTGTTTCCTTTAGTTTGACACAGGTACCAAGGGAAGAAAATACAGAAGCTGATGCATTGGCTAACTTAGGATCATCTTTGAAGATCCCGGAGGATATCAAGATCCCTATTATCCATATCCTGACCCCGGCTATCGAGGATCATGTGGCTATGGAGATAGGAAAGAATTCTGCAATTATCCCTAGTGAGGATACTCAATCCCATTCAGAATCAGGATCATGGATCTCACCAATTATGAGATACTTACAACATGGAGAGATTCCTACAGGAGAAAACCCTAGGGCTTTCAAAATTAAGGTATCTCAATTCATAATTTTAAATAATATGTTGTATAGACGATCTCTTGCAGGACCATACTTAAGATGCATTGAGGATCGTGAAATCCAAGAAGTTTTAAAAGACTTCCATGAAGGAGATTGTGGAAACCACACTGGGAGCAGGGCATTATTCTCAAGGATCCTGAGGACAGGATACTACTGGCCAACCATGAAGAGAGATGCTGTGGAGTATGCTAAGAGATGTGATCCTTGTCAGAGACACAGCAATATCCTTCATCAACCAGCTGAATTTTTGCATCCGATATCCTCCTCTTGGCCATTTATGAGATGGGGTATGGATATAGTTAGTAAGCTCCCTAAGGCACCTGGTGGAAAAGTATTCATGCTTGCTATGACTGATTACTTCTCCAAGTGGATAGAGGCTGAAGCTTTTGCCCAAGTCAGAGAAAAGGAAGTTATATCCTTCATTAAAAGAAATATTATAACTAGATTCGGTATTCCTTCTGAAATTATATGTGATAATGGTTCCCAATTCATTGGGGGCAGAACCACTAACTTTTGTGACAGCTGGGGGATTAAGATGATAACATCAACACCAGTCCACCCACAAGCTAATGGTCAAGCAGAATCATCCAACAAGATCATCATCAACAATTTGAAGAAGAAGCTTGGATCCAAGAAAGGGAAATGGGCAGAAGAACTACCTTATGTGCTTTGGGCTGATAGGACAACCCCCAAGAATGCTACTGGTCAAACGCCATTCTCTTTGGTATTTGGGGCAGAATCAGTGATCCCAACAGAAATGGTGGTTCCAACTGCTAGAACAAGTACCCGTGATCCTGAGGAAAATGATGAGAACTTGGCTCAAGACCTGGATACTATTGAAGAAATCAGGGATCTGGCTAGGATAAGGATGGCCAGTTATCAGCAAAGAATGGCTGGTGCTTACAACAAAAATGTCAGGATCAGGAAGTTTCAAGTTGGAGATATGGTATTAAGGAAAGCATTTCAGAATACCACCAATCCTGCTGATGGAAAATTGGCTCCAAAATGGGAAGGCCCTTATTTGATTGAAGCTGAAGCAGGAAAGGGGGCATATAGATTGCTAACCATGGAAGGCGATTTGCTACCAAGAGCTTGGAATTTTATCCACTTGAAGAAATATTTCATGTGAGCAGGATCCTCATGGCACAGACGATCCTTACATTTGGGGTATCCTTGAAGGATCCTTAAAGTATCGGTGATCCTTACTTTGGTAATATCCTAATCTTGAACTATTTCATTTCTTTATTTTCTCATATAAGGATAAGGATCATGTGTCCTTTATCCATCTCTCACGTGATTTTAAGTTTTGAAAGTTCATGTATCCTTAGCGAAATATTGGTTATCTGCAGAAGCAATCCGTTCCTTGGGTTTAACCCCAGTTATTTGGGCTTGACCCCTGTTCCGCCTGTAGCGCATGATGATCCTGGTATAGTTCAAGGCAGTGGGACCAGTACTCGCTTTAGGGGCTGATAATTCCATTGTACTGGCTATACCTAGGATCCTACGTATAATGGTAGACGTACCATACATCCGTTCCTAAGGTTTCTAACGTTTTCACGTTAGCTAAGGTTTTGGCATTTTCATGTCACTAAGTTTGGATAGTCGCCAGTTAGGGCCATACTCCAGTTTACATACGATCCTTGGGCTTGTCCCCAGTTATCCTTGGGCTTGTCCCCAGTTGTCCTTGGGCTTGTCCCCAGTTGCTAACTCTTATCTTATATTGGCTTAGTCCCAAGTTATGCTCTATTTCAGGTCCTTGAAGATAAGCAACTAGGGATCCTTGATCCTTACTTCTCTCTAAGGTTTATTTTATAGTTATCCTGATTATGGTTAGGATCCTAACTTGGATCCTCAGGTATGATCCTTAACTATTTTTAATTCTATTCATCGTTTATTTGAATAACCCTTAAAATTTGACAACTAAACTTGTGATCCTTAAAATATATTACTTTTTGGGATTCTTTAACTATAGGATATTTGATCATGGATCATGTCCTAAATATTTTTAATCTGATTTATTCAAAATTGCTTATTCAATAAGTGTACATCAAAACAATTGAGAATTAAAGAGACAAAAAGGATAACAATATAATATAAGCGACAAAAGATTAAGGTTTTATTTATTAACAAAAGATTAACCCTTAAAAGGTTGTCAAAATTACCTACCCCGAGCATCTACCAGCAAAACGTGGCCCGTCCGCTGGGGTAGGTAAAGGGTGTCCATGATAATAGGTTCAAAGTAGTGCAGGAATATAAAGGCGGCAGGATCACAATGGCTTCATCCCCCAAACAGAGGATCCCTCCACCATTTGCAATCCTGCCTATTGTCCAAAGGATCATACATGATCCTTAATCCTAAAAACTATTGTTTAGTACAAACCATCAAATTGTTCAACAAAACAACCATCAAACTAAAAAATTGGGCTCCGGCTATGTCTAGAAATTTCCATCATCGCCCAATCATGCAACCTAAACCTTCTCTGCATTACCACCTCCGGCTCCACTTGCTTCACCACCTTCACCCTTGCCTCCAGCCTCGATCGCCAAAACCTCCTCAGCCTCTTCATCATCTTCAAGATCAGCCAACCTTGCTTTCCAGTCCTCAACATCCCAGCTGCTTCTGTCGAAGTTAGGATCTTGAGCTTCCTGGGCCATCTTTAGTTTTGTCTGATACATTGTGATGGCAGCAGAGAGCTTTGCACCTTCTATGAGATCATGCTTTTCATAGTCAAGGTGGATCAGAATTTTAGCCGTCTTAGTCTTGGCATCTTGGAGTTCCTTCTGAAGATCAGCAATTTTGAGGTCCTTTAGCAATGCAACCTGTTGAAGGTCGGCAATCTTCCTATCTTGATCCTCAACGTGGCCAACATAGTCCTCAATCTCAGCGAATTTCTGCAAAAGGGATAAAAGATAAGGTCAGGACCAAGTGATCCTGAAATCAGCAGGATATGTCAGCAGGATATACGAGCAGAGACAGTGATCCTTACATCGTTGAAGTACTCGAGGAATTGGTGGCGAATCAGAGGCAGACCCTGCAGATCCTCAGCCTCGGAGGCCTTTCTCTTCTTGATTCCCTTTCCTTTGAGGGGTGCCTTGGGAACTGAAGCTGTCGGGCTGGTAGGAGCCTTTCTTTTGGAGGATCTGACGGTGGTGAGATCGGTGACATTGAACTTTGAAGCAGACTTGGTAGATTTTTCAGCACCTACACAACCAAAACAAGATAAGTATCTTTACTTCACTTACATTTCACTATTTATTTAAATTTTTAAACAAAGATACTTACTTGACATCGTGACAGATCTTGAGGATACCTCCTGAGAATCCTGGGTGGTTGTCTTGAAAGTTCTTGTTTCAGGATCAAGTCTTTTGAAAGTGTCGAGTCTCTCTTTGGCAGCAGGAGATAGTCTGAGGTGTGAAACGGTGATAGCTGCATAACAAGAAAGCAAAAGTATATAAGTGATCCTTATATCAAAAGAAAGTTCTCTGGTGATCCTTCTCAGGATCCTCCATCCTACCATGGGTAGCCCGTTTCCTGGGTAAATCCTTCCCGTCAGAGATAGAATCTCTCTTGACGAAAAAGAAACGCCGCTTCCAGTTAGCATCATTCTTGGTAGCTTTGAAGATCGGGTGTTCCTCACCAGGTTTACGTTTGAACAAATAATGATGGGAACCAAAGGTAGTAAGATCATACAGCTCTCCCAGCTTTGACATTCCTAGGTCTATCCCTTCCTGCTCGATGATCCTTTCCAGGGTATACAAAACCCTCCATATCATCGGCATGGCTTGGATATAAGAGATGCCGGTTAGGGAAAAGAAAGATTGGGTGAAGGCTGGAAAAGGATATGTATAGCCTATGGTGAACGGAGTGACAGGAAAAGCAACCCAGTTGTCGGAAATATGATCACTCAGGGCATTGGGATCAAAAGATTTAAACACGGTGTTCGCCGAGAAACAATGGCGGATCCTATCAATCTGGGGATCGGTGAAACAGCAGCGTTCTTTTATTGAATCTTCGATGATCCCCTGGCTCTTCAGTGGGCTGTTTTTCGGGTGATCCTTAGCTGGGGAGTTCCGGAGCAACATCTTTGATAGAATGAGGGAAGGAGACGGAAAACAGAGCAAAAGAAGGAAGAAGATGAAGAGAGAATACCTGTTTATCTTCGGATGCAGTTATAAAGGGAGTATCTCTGAAATTTAAATGCAAATGTTCCTATCTATATCTCCTATTTACAATCATGATTGTGCAGGGTTGTCACTTCTGTGACGTCATAGTTGCAACGGATAGTTCTACATCAACGGCTATATTTACGATAGTTAGTTGCGGATAAGATCAAGAAAATATAATTCGTTCATTTTACACATCACTCCTTATATTTTGGGGGCAATTGTTAGGGGAGGATTTTCTAACAATTAGTGATCCTTACTTGTTATCCTAATTAATGATCCTTACTTCTGTGACAGATAGTGATCCTCAGAAGAGCTTCAGGATCAGGATCATGGATCACCTTAAGGATCCTCAAACTAACGATTGTTTGTTTGTGTTTCGTATTATTTTGCAGGAGTAACAAGCTTGACTTGGTCTTGGCAACGTTACTATGGAATATTCCACGGGTATTTCGCACACGTTTGACTGGAAATGGACGTTGTGGAGAACGTGGGAGCTTGGCACAAAAGTCGGATAGTTTGTTAGCGTAGTTAACTTCTATTTTTAAAGGGGTGACGAGCTAGTAATTAGAACACTTAGCCATTTTCAGCTACACACACTCTCATACAATCGCACTCTAAAAGCTTTCGGCAAACACTTAACAATTTTCGCTCACTTTTACACATTTCACACTAGTGATCCTTGTACCTAGCTCGTTACTATCCGAAGTTGTAAACATTTACTGATTTATTTAAGCTTGGTGATCGGTAGTTTCCATCACCCGGGGTTTTTTGTGCCGGAGATCAACTCTTGATCAAGGGCTTTTTCCCCGTATAAACCTTGTGTCACTTGTTATTTATTTTTCATAGTGATCCTTATTGCTACAAAGTAATTCAAGCATCATACCCTGTAACAGAGAGTTTGGTTGCATTATCCTCATCAGATTTTTTGACCAAAACAAGTTTGGCGCCCACCGTGGGGCGATTGGTGCTTCATTCCTGAGAAGATTCGTATATTCGTGATCATTTCGGTTCATAACAACCAGGCAGATGGCTTCTTCAGCAAAGAACACTTCAAACTTGATGCCATCATTCAGTTCTTCACAAGGCGTTCCTCCTTTGCCTCCACCACCTTCTGGATCCCAGAAGAATGCTGAGAATGCTGCGAAGAAACCAACCCCCATTTTCCAAAAACCACCAACTTCTTCTGTTTCAACTAATCCTACTACTAATGATCTTTACACTCTGATTTTGCAGATGAGGAATCATGCACAAGAGCAGGACAAAACCAACGAAAGGATCCTCCGGGAGATCGATGAGATCAAGAAACAGAAGAAATCAGTGGAGGATCACTCCCCTCTGATGCCAAGATCGCTGAACTTCGACACTCCAGTCATAACTTCCCAACACTTAGCAGTTCCGGACATGCAATACTTGGGTGAATTACCAGAAAGGCGTTATGGAACAGGAACTATGAGTCAGGCATTTGGCTCTCACTTCCTGCCTCAAGGATTCTCTTCTCAACCGTCAGGATCCTCTTCTCAGCATCAGGGATACTTCACGTCAGGAGGATATTTGGGAATGCATGCAGTTCAAAGATCCCCCCAGGTCCAAGGATCATCCCAGGTCCAAGGATCCTCCCAGGTCCAAGGATCCTCCCAGGTCCAGGGATCCTCCCTGGTCCAAGGATCCTCCCTTGTCCCAGGATCCTCTCTGGTTCCAGGATCCTTTCAGGTTCAAGGATCATCTCAACTTCAAGGATCCAATGTCCTTCAGGATCAGGGATTCTTGAGAAGTATGCAGCCTCAGAGCTCGGACGTTCATCAAGGAGACTTCATACCAATGCAGACCATTGCTCCCTCTGGTCCTTCAATCATGACAGAGTCTCGTCAATATGGATTCACATCCGCAATTCCAAACACGAATCCTGTGGGAGGTAACATTTTTAATAATTCATATAACACTAACCATGGCTTAATGCAGGATACATGTATTAATCAGGCTATGGCTAGAGAGCTACAGAAGCTTAAGGATATGATATCCAATGTACCGGGAGTGGTTAAACCCATTCCTGAAATTGCAGATGGTAGCCATAGGATATCTCGTTTTGCACCACCCTTATGTGATGCTGAGATACCTAAAAGATTCCAGATACCATCTATGAAGCTGTATGATGGTTCGACGGATCCAGAGGAGCATGTAGCTCAATACAGGGAGAGGATGGAGATCAATCCAATTCCTGAAAGGTTAAAAGAAGCATGCCTATGCAAGGGATTTGGATCCACACTCACATGATCTGCTCTTAAATGGCTGCTAAGTCTTCCCCCTTACTCTATTACTTCATTTGCTAACCTAGTTAATTTGTTTAATAGCCAATTCTCTTGTAGTAGGAAATTTGAACGATTAACTAGTGATCTATACAGGGTAACACAAGGTCAAAATGAATCACTTAGAGATTACATCACTAAGTTTAGTAAAGAATCCTCGGATATTCCTAACTTGGATATTGCTACGGCTGTAGAAACCTTTAAAATGGGATTACTTAGGGATTCATTATTCTATGATGATCTTGTCATGACACCTTGCAGGAATCTTGATGAAGTAAGAACCAGGGCCCTTAGGTTCATCCGCCTAGAGGATGACAAAAGGATCCAGGATAGATTAGCAGGATCCTCAAAACAGCAGAAACAAGGATCCTACTTCAGGAACAACAAATCCAAGTTCTACAATAAGTCTGACAATCAGAACGTGCATTCAGTGGAACAAGAAGAGGATTATCCTCCTATTTCTGAATATTGTTTTTCTGTTGATAACAACGAACTAATCCTTGCAATGCAGAATCTAGGTGAGAAAGCTAGGTGGCCAAGGAAAAGTGATAAACCAGCTGCTACAAAGGATAAGTCCAAATGGTGTGCATATCATGAGGATTTTGGGCATCTCACCGAAGAGTGTATTGCACTAAGAAAGGTAATTGGTTACTTGTGAAGCAAGTCCAGAACAAATTAAGGCTATTGTGAATATCAAATCTCCTGCCAATGCTAAGGATGTGCAAAGATTGACGGGCAGGATCGCAGCCTTAAACAGATTCATATCCAAATCCTCAGAAAAGTGTAAGGAATTCTATGATATCCTGAGGAAGAACAAGAAATTTGAATGGACTGAGAAGCATGAAGGTGCCCTTAAAGCTCTTAAAGATTACCTATCCTCAGCCCCAGCCTTGATGAAACCAGAAAAAGGGGATGTATTATCCTTGGACCTAGCAGTATCCTCAAAAGCAGTAAGTGCGGTCCTTGTTAAGGATCACCAAGGTACACAACATCATGTTTATTATGTAAGTACGAGCTTACTTGATGTTGAATCCAGGTATTCACATTTAGAAAAACTTATCCTTGCGTTAATTATGGCATCCACTAAATTGAGACATTATTTTGAAACTCATGCCATTATTGTTAAGACTAATTTTCCAATTAAGAATGTTCTCAGGAAACCTGAAATGTCAGGAAGGATGACTAAGTGGGCAGTGAAGTTAAGTGCATATGATATAAGATATGAACCAAGGACTGCCATCAAATCCCAAGCCTTAGCTGACTTTGTGGCAGATTTTAGTAGTGATTTGCAAAAAGAGGCTGAATTAGAAGTCCAACAGCTTGAAGAAACCAAGGATCCTTGGGTACTGTTCACTGATGGATCCTTCAATGTAAACGGAACAGGGCTTGGAATACTACTAAAATCGCCACAGGGGGACATAACACCCCACTCCATAGCTTGTGAATTTCAAACTACCAACAATGAGGCTGAGTATGAAGCCTTGATAGCTGGTTTGCAAATTGCAAAGCATATGAGGATCAGGTATCTTGAGGTACATGTAGATTCTTTACTGATCACTAATCACTTTAATGGATCCTATGCTGTTAAAGGTGAAAAGCTAATCAAATATTTGGAGATAGTCAAAGAATTGGCACTCTCTTTTGTATCCTTTAGTTTGACACAGGTACCAAGGGAAGAGAATGCAGAGGCAGATGCATTAGCCAATTTAGGTTCATCCTTGAAGATCCCGAAGGATATCAAGATCCCTATTATCCATATCCTGACCCCGGCTATCGAGGATCATATAGCTATGGAGATAGGAGAGGATTCTGCAATCATCCCTAGTGATGATACTCAATCTCATTCAGGATCATGGATCCTTCCAATCATGAGATACATACAACATGGAGAGATTCCTACAGGAGAAAACCCTAGGGCTTTCAAAATGAAGGTATCTCAATTTACAATATTGAATAATATGTTGTATAAACGATCTCTTGCAGGACCATATTTAAGATGCATTGGGGATCCTGAAATCCAAGAGGTCCTAAAGGATTTCCATGAAGGAGATTGTGGAAACCACACTGGGGCAGGGCATTATTCTCAAGGATCCTGAGGACAGGATACTATTGGCCCACTATGAAGAAAGATGCTGTGGAGTATGCCAAGAAGTGTGATCCTTGTCAGAGGCATAGTAACATCCTTCATCAACCAGCAGAGCTCTTGCATCCTATATCCTCTTCCTGGCCATTCATGAGATGGGGAATGGATATAGTTGGAAAGCTTCCTAAGGCACCTGGTGGAAAAGTATTCATGCTTGCTATGACTGATTACTTCTCTAAGTGGATAGAGGCTGAAGCCTTTGCTCAAGTCAGAGAAAAGGAAGTTATATCCTTTATTAAAAGAAACATTATTACTAGATTTGGTATCCCGTCTGAGATTGTTTGTGATAATGGATCCCAATTTATTGGGAATAGAACCACTAACTTTTGTGTTGGGGAATTAAGATGATAACATCAACACCAGTCCACCCACAAGCTAATGGTCAGGCAGAATCATCCAACAAGATCATCATCAACAATTTGAAGAAGAAGCTTGGATCCAAGAAAGGAAAATGGGCAGAAGAACTACCTTATGTGCTTTGGGCTGATAGGACAACTCCCAAGAATGCTACAGGCCAAACTCCATTTTCTTTAGTATTTGGGGCAGAATCAGTGATCCCTACAGAGATGGTGGTTCTAACTGCAAGAACAAGCATTCGTGATCCTGAAGAAAATGCTGAAAACTTGGTTCAAGACCTGGATACTATAGAAGAAATCAGGGACTTGGCAAGGATAAGGATGGCCAGTTATCAACAAAGGATGGCTGGAGCTTACAACAAAAATGTCAGGATCAGGAAATTCCAAGTTGGTGATATGGTATTAAGGAAAGCATTTCAGAATACTACCAATCCTGCAGATGGAAAATTGGCCCCAAAATGGGAAGGCCCCTATTTGATCGAAGCTGAAGCAGGAAAGGGGGCATATCGATTGCTAACAATGGAAGGTGATTTGCTACCAAGGGCTTGGAATGCTGTCCATTTGAAGAAATACTTCATGTGATAAGGTTCCATGATCCTCACTTGACAAAGTATCCTTGAAGGATCCTTACAGACAGATGATCCTCTTTCTGGTAACATTCTAATCTCAAACTATTTCATTCTTTTATTCTCTTACATAAGGATAAGGATCTTGCATCCTTTATCCTCCTTTCACTTGATTTTGAGTTTTGAAGGTTCAGGTATCCTTAACTAAGGATTGAGTATCCATAGAAGTATCCAGTTATTTGGGCTTGACCCCAGTTATTTGGGCTAGTCCCCAGTTTGGGCTTGTCCCCATTTTCGCCAGTTGCGCACGATGATCCTGGTATAGTTCATGGCAATGGGACCAGTACTCGCTTTAGGGGCTAACAATTTCATTGTACTGGCTATATTCAAGATCCTACGTATAATGGTAGACGTACCATACATCTGTTCCTAAGGTTTCTAACATTTTCACGTTAGCTAAGGTTTTGGCATTTTCATGTCACTAAGTTTGGATACTCGCCAGTGAGGGCCATACTCCAGTTTACATACGATCCTTTGGGCTTGTCCCCAGTTATCCTTTGGACTTGCCCCCAGTATATTGGGCTTGTCCCCAGAATTGTTGGGTTTGTCCCCAGTTACTAACTTTTATCTTATTGGCTTAGTCCCAAGTTGTATCCTATTTCAGGTTCCTGAAGATAAACGACCAAGGATCCTTCATCCTTACCTTTTACTAAGGTTTGTCTTTTGGATTATCCTATTTACAACTGTTAAAGGTTAGGATCCTAACTTGGATTCTCAGGTATGATCCTTAACTATTTTGATTCTATTCATTATTTATTTGAGTAACCCTTATCTTTTGACAACTGAACTTGTGATCCTTAAACTATATAACTTTTCAAAACTAATCGGCTATGGAATATGTGATCCTTGATCATATCCTAAACTTTTTGGGGATATTTCTTAAATTTTTTCTCTACTTGATAAGTTTAAACGAAATAAACATCACGATAGTTGGAAAGTAAAATGATAACAAGGATATCAACACAGGATAAGCCAGAAAGTTAAAGTTATTTTATTCACAAAAGATTAAACCCCTTAAGGTTGTCAAAATTACCTACCCCGAGCATCTACCAGCAATACGTGGCCCGTCCGCTGGGGTAGGTAAAGGGTGTCCATTGTCTAAGGGTCTTGGTAGTGCAGGAATCAAAAGACGGCAGGATCACAATGGCTTCATCCCCCAAACAGAGGATCCCTCCACCATTTGTAATCCTACCTATTGTTCAAAGGATCCATGATCCTTAGCCCTAATTACTATTGTTTGAGTACAACCCATCATTGTTCAACAAGAAAACATCATAACCAAAACAAACTACCAAACTTAAAAAATGGGCTCCGACTACGTCTAGAAATGTCCTTCATCGCCCATTCATGCAGCTTACACCTTCGCTGCATCATCATCCCCTCCAGCTCCAGTATCCTTCGCCTGATCCTTGCCACTACCACTAGCCTCGATTGTCAGAACCTCGTCATCCTCATCCTCATCCTCCAACTCAGCCAGCCTGGCCTTCCAGCCTTCTATGTCCCAGCTGCTCCTATCAAAGGCGGGATCCTAAGCTTCTTGAGCCATCTGTAGCTTGGTCTTGTACATGGCAATGGCAGCGGAGACCTTAGCATCCTCCGTGATCTCGCTCTTCTCATAATCAAAATTGATCAGAATTGTAGCTGTTTGAGCTTTGGCATCGTTGAGATCCTTTTCAAGGGAAGCGATCTTGAGGTCTTTGAGCATTGCTACTTTTTGGAGGTCAGAGTGTTTCTCCTCTAGCTCTTCAACATTCCCAACATAGTCCTCGATCTCCGCAAATTTCTACAAAGAAGACAATGCAAAGATTAGGATCAAGTGATCCTCAAATAGGCAGGATAATCAAGTTAAGTCAGTGATCCTTACATCATTAAAGTACTCGAGGAATTGATGACGGCTCAGAGGTAAGCCTTGAAGGTTGTCAGCTTCAGAGGTCTTTCTTTTCTTTCCACCTCTTCCCCTTGAAGTGGTAGCCTTGGGGATTACAACGGAGGGGCTAGCAGCAGACTTTTTCTTGGAGGATCTGACATTGTCAAGATCAGTGATGTTGAACTTGGAGGCAGATTTTGAGGATTTCCCAGCGCCTACACATTCAAAACAGATAAGTATCCTTATCCTATTTCTATTCAACTATTTATTTAAATATTTGACTATACAAAATACAGGATACTTACTTGACATAGTGACAGAACCTGAGGATACTTCTTGTGAATCCTGGGTGTTTGTTTTGAATGACCTTGTTGCAGGATCAAGTCTTCTGAAAGCAGCGAGCCTTTCCTTGGTGGCAGGTGATGGTATAAGGTGCGAAACAGAGATAGTTGTACAACAGAAACAAAAGGGTGTTAGGGATCCTTATACAAAAACAAGATTATCTGGTGATCCTTCTCAGGATCCTATATCCTACCATGGGTGCTCCACTTCCTTGGCAGATTCTTTCCATCCGGGATAGAATCCCTTCTGACAAAGAAGAATCACCGTTTCCAGTTTGTATCATTCTTAGAATCCCTTCACTGGGTTTACGCTTGAATAGATATCGGTGGGATCCAAATGTGGTGAGATCATACATCTCCGCCAACTCCGACATTCCTAGGGCAATTCCTTCCTGCTCAATGATCCTCTCAAGGGTATATAAGACCCTCCAGATCATTGGCATAGCTTGAATATAGGAGATGCTGGTGAGGGAGAAGAAAGACTGGGTGAATTCAGGGAAAGGATATGAGTATCCTATTGTGAAAGGAGTGACCGGGAAAGCTACCCAAGTTTCAGAAACGTAATCACTTAGAACGGTAGGATCAAACGGTTTGAAATAGGTGTTCGCCGGAAAGCAATGCCGGATTCTGTCTATCTGCGGGTCAGTGAAGCAGCACCTTTCATTCGCTGAATCTTTGATGATCCCCTGGCTCTTGAGAGGACTGTCCTTCTTATGATCCTTCGCCGGTGAGGATCTTAGCATCATCTTGATTGTGAAGAAGGTGAAGAAAGAAGGGGCAGAGAAAGAAAACGTAAAGGAAGAAGAGGAAGAGATATACCTGTTGGATCTTCGGATATGAATTTAAAGGGAGTTTCTCTTGAATTTAAATGCAGATTGATCCCTATCTCTAACTCCTATTTATAATGATGATTTTGCAGGATAGTCACCTCAGTGACGTCATGTTCGTGACGGCTAGTCCGATTACAACGGCTAGTTATCCGTTGGTTGATTGCGGATAAGAACAAAATACAACTCGTTTATTTACATAATTACTCCTTATATTTTGGGGGCAATTGTTAGGGGTGGATTTCTAAATGATCAGTGATCCTCAATCGCTGTTGGGCTTAGTGATCCTTACTTCTGTTTGAATTGGTGATCCTCAGAAGTATTTCAGGATCAGGATCATGGATTATCATAAGGATCCTTGTACTAACGGTTGTCTACTTTGAATTCGAAATTGTTTTGCAGGAGTATCAACTTGGACTTGGTCTTGGCGATATTCCTGGAGCATATTCTATGTTTATTCCGCACGTGCCTGGCCAAAAGTGGACGTTATGGAGTCGTGGAGGACTTGCACCATTTGCGGAATGTTAGTTAGTGTAGATATTTTCCATTTTTAAAGGGGTAGCGAGCTAATTAGAAAACACTTGGCTATTTTTGGCTACACACACACTCTTACAATTGCTCTCACCAGCTCTCGTTAACTCACTTGGCGATTACACACTTTTTTACACAATACACTATAGTGATCCTTGTACTTAGCTCGCTATCATCTGAAGTTGTATTACATTTCTTGTTTAATTTGAGTTGGTGATCGGTAGTTTCCATCACCCGAGGTTTTTTATGCCGGAGATCATTCATTGATCAAGGGATTTTTCCTCGTATAAATCTTCGTGTCACTTGTTCATTACATTTCATAGTGATCCTTATTGTTGTTCATCAATTCAAGCATCATACCTCACAACAGAAAGTTTGGTTGCATTATCATTGCCTGATTTTTGACCAAAACAACTACTAATGATCTTTTTACTCTGATTTTGCAGATGAGAGATCGCATGCAAGAGCAGGACAAAACCAATGAAATGATCCTCCAGGAGATTGGTGATATCAAGAAACAGAAGAAATCAGTGGAGGATCACTCTCCTCTGATACCAAGGTCATTGAATTTTGACACTCCAGTTGTAACTACCCTACAATCGGCAGTTCCGGGCATCCAGTATCAAAGTGGTCCATCAGAAAGGCGTTATGGAACAGCAACTATGAGTCAAGCATTTGGCTCTCACTTCCAGCCTCAAGGATCCTATTTTCAGCCATCGGGATCCTCTTTTCAGCGTCAGGGATCCTTCGTCAGCTCAGGAGGATATTTGGGAATGCACAAAGTCCAAGGATCCTCCCAAGTCCAAGGATCCTCTATGGTTCCAGGATCCTCTCAGGTTCAAGGATCCTCTCAGCCCCAAGGATCCTTTCAGGTTCAAGGATCCTCTCAGTTTCAAGGATCCAACATCTTTCAGGATCAAGGATTCTTAAGAAGTATGCAGCCTCCAAGCTCGGATGTTCATCAAGGAGACTTCATACCAATGCAGACCATTGCTTCCTCTGGTCCTTCAATCATACCGGAACCCCGTCAATATGGATTCACATCGGCAATTCCAAACTTGAATCCCATGGGAGGTAACACTTTTAATAATTCATATAACACTAACCATGGCTCTATGCAGGATACAGGTATCAATCAGGCTATGGCTAGGGAGTTACAGAAGCTTAAGGATATGATATCCAGCGTACCAGGAGTGGTTAAACTCATTCCTGAAATTGCAGATGGTAGCCATAGGATATCTCGCTTTGCACCACCTATTTGTGATGCTGAGATACCCAAGAGGTTCCAAATACCAACTATGAAGCTATATGATGGTTCAACGGATCCAGAGGAACATGTAGCTCAATACAGGGAGAGGATGGAGATCAATCCAATTCCTGAGAGGTTAAAAGAAGCATGTCTATGCAAGGGTTTTGGATCCACACTCACAGGATCTGCTCTTAAATGGCTGCTAAGTCTTCCCCCTTACTCTATTACTTCATTTGCTAATCTAGTTAATTTGTTTAATAGTCAATTCTCTTGTAGTAGAAAATTTGAACGATTAACTAGTGATCTATATAGGGTAACACAAGGTCAAAATGAATCACTTAGAGATTACATCACTAAGTTTGGTAAAGAATCCTTAGATATCCCTAACCTGGATATAGCTACGGCTGTAGAAGCCTTTAAAATGGGTTTGCTTAGGGATTCATTGTTCTATGATGATCTTGTTATGACCCCATGCAGGAATCTTGATGAAGTAAGAACCAGGGCCCTTAGGTTCATCCGTCTAGAGGATGACAAAAGGATCCAGGAGAGATTGACAGGATCCTCAAAACAGGAAAAGCAAGGATCCTACTTTAAGAATAACAAGTTCAAGTCCTACAACAAGTCTGACAACCAGAATGTGCATGCAGTAGAGCAAGAAGAGGATGATGAGGATTATCCTCCAATTTCTGAATACTGTTTTTCTATTGATAACAATGAGCTAATTCTTGCAATGCAGAATCTAGGTGAGAAAGCTAGGTGGCCAAGAAAAAGTGATAATCCAGCTGCTACAAAAGACAAATCCAAGTGGTGTGCATATCATGAGGATTTCGGACATCTCACTGAAGAGTGTATTGCACTTAGAAAAGAAATTGGTTACTTGTTAAGCAAGGGGCACTTGAAGGAGCTTTTGGGACGAAAGAAGTCAAGGATCCAGGATCCTGAAAGGATCCAGGATCCTGAAAGGATCCCGGAAAAGGCTCTTGCTCCTCCAGCAGATGCACAAGTTATAAACTTCATATCCGGTGGATCAGACATTTGTGGTACTTCCTTTTCAGCAGCCAAAAGACATGCCAAGGAAACCAAGATGGATAATGGAGACAGACCCATCCGGACCTCCACTGTCACCAAGGATAAGATCATAACTTTTGATGAGGATGATTGTGTTGATGTTCAGGATCCTCATCATGATGGTCTTGTTATTACTCTATTTATTTCTAACCATTTTGTTCGCAGGATCCTGATAGATGGAGGAAGCTCAATAAACATCATCCAGCTTGATGTCCTCAAGAAGATGAACATCCCTGAATCAGACAATGTCCCAAGATCCTCAGTACTTGTGGGATTTAGTGGGGAAACCAAAAATACATTGGGGGACATCAAACTACCCATCTATATTGAAGGACTCCATTCTTATCAAAAATTTTGTGTTATAGATTGCTTATCTTGTTGTAATGTTATCCTTGGCAGGCAATGGATACATGACATGAAGGCAGTCCCATCTACCTATCATCAATGTGTAACGCTTCCTAGTCCGTGGGGGGTGGTGAAAATTGAGAGTGATCAACAAGAAGCTAAAAATTGTTACACATCATCAATGAAGCCAGCCTCAAGACCAAGGGAGCAATAACAACTAAAGTATCCTCCAAGAGATGTCTTGGAGGCAAGAGAACAGGATGTGAAAGAAATCCTTATGGATCCTCATGATCCTGAATCCATCGTCTTCATAGGATCAGGGATCCTCAGCAACATTGAACAACATCTAGTATCCTTCCTTAAGAGGAGGAAAACTACCTTTGCCTGGAAGCATGAGGATATGACAGGTATATCTAAGGATATAATTACTCATAAGCTTGGCATTGACAGGTCATTCAAGCCTATACATCAGAAGAGGAGGAAGTTTGCACCTGAAAGGAATGTTATTATCCAGGAAGAGGTAGATAAACTACTTCGGGCAGGTATGATAAGAGAGGTTAAGTATCCAAGGTGGTTAGCCAATGTGGTTGTTGTTCAAAAGAAAAATGGAAAGTGGAGGGTATGTGTCGATTTTACTGATTTAAACAAGGCATGTCCCAAGGATCCTTTCCCATTACCCCACATTGACTCCATGGTGGATGCTACCGCGGGTCATGAGTTGTTGACTTTTATGGATGCTTCATCTGGATTTCAACAAATTCAGATGGAACCATCTGATCAAGAGGATACAGCCTTTATGACCCCAACTGGTATATATTGTTATATTGCTATGTCATTTGGACTAAGGAATGCAGGTGCTACTTATCAAAGGCTAGTCAATATGATGTTCAAGGAACAAATTGGACACACTATGGAGGTTTATATAGATGACATGGTGGTTAAGTCCAAGAAAGCTGAGGATCACCTTAGAGACTTGGAGGAAGCATTCAATATCCTTGATAAATTTAATATGAAACTAAATCCTTCCAAGTGTCACTTTGGTGTTAAAGCAGGTAAATTCCTAGGCTATATGGTGACAAAAAGAGGCATTGAAGCAAGTCCAGAGCAAATCAAGGCTATTGTGAATATCAAATCTCCTGCCAATGCTAAGGATGTGTAAAGATTGACAGGCAGGATTGCAGCCTTGAACAGGTTCATATCCAAATCCTCAGAAAAATGCAAGGAATTCTATGACATTTTGAGGAAGAACAAGAAATTTGAATGGACTGAAAAGCACGAAAATGCTCTCAAAGCTCTTAAGGATTACCTATCCTCAGCCCCTGCCTTGATGAAACCAGAGAAAGGGGATATATTATCCTTGTATTTAGCGGTATCCTCTAAAGCAGTAAGTGCGGTCCTTGTTAAGGATCACGAAGGTACACAACATCCTGTCTATTATGTAAGTAAGAGTTTGCTTGATGCTGAATCCAGGTATTCACATTTAGAAAAACTTATCCTTGCATTAATTATGGCACCTACTAAATTAAGACATTATTTTGAAACTCATGCCATTATTGTTAAAACTAATTTCCCAATTAAGAATGTTCTCAGGAAACCTGAAATGTCAAGAAGGATGGCTAAGTGGGCAGTGAAGCTTAGTGCATATGATATAAGATATGAACCAAGGACTGCCATCAAATCCCAAGCCTTAGCTGACTTTGTGGTAGATTTTAGTAGTGACTTGCAAAAGGAAGCTGAGTTAGAAGTCCAACAGCTAGAAGATACTAAGGATCCTTGGATACTCTTCATTCATGGTGCTTCTAATGTCAAAGGAACAGGGCTTGGAATACTACTAAAATCGCCACAGGGGGACATAATACCCCACTCCATAGCTTGTGAATTTCAAACTACCAACAATGAGGCTGAGTATGAAGCCTTGGTAGCTGGTTTGCAAATTGCTAAGCATATGAGGATCAGGTATCTTGAGGTACATGTAGATTCGTTGTTAATTACTAATCACTTTAATGGATCCTATGCTGTTAAAGGTGAAAAGCTAATCAAATATTTAGAGATAGTCAAAGAATTGGCACTCTCTTTTGTTTCCTTTAGTTTGACGCAGGTACCAAGGGAAGAGAATGCAGAGGCTGATGCATTAGCCAATCTAGGATCATCCTTGAAGATCCCATAGGATATCAAGATCCCTATTATCCACATCCTGACCCCTGCTATCAAGGATCATGTAGCTGTGGAGATAGGAGAAGATTCTGCAATCATCCCTAGTGATGATACTCAATCTCATTCAGGATCATGGATCCTTCCAATCATGAGATACATACAACATGGATAGATTCCTACAGGAGAAAACCCTAGGGCTTTCAAAATCAAGGTATCTCAATTTACAATATTGAATAATATGTTGTATAAACGATCTCTTGCAGGACCATATCTAAGATGCATTGAGGATCCTGAAATCCAAGAAGTCCTAAAGGATTTCCATGAAGGAGATTGTGGAAACCACACTGGGGGCAGGGCATTATTCTCAAGGATCCTGAGGACAGGATACTATTGGCCTACTATGAAGAAGGATGCTGTGGAATATGCCAAGAAGTGTGATCCTTGTCAGAGACATAGTAATATCCTTCACCAACCAGCACACTTTTGCATCCTATATCCTCTTCTTGGCCATTTATGAGATGGGGAATGGATATAGTTGGTAAGCTTCCTAAGGCACCTGGTGGAAAAGTATTCATGCTTGCTATGACTGATTACTTCTCCAAGTGGATAGAGGCTGAAGACTTTGCTCAAGTCAGAGAAAAGGAAGTGATATCCTTTATTAAGAGAAACATTATTACTCTATTTGGTATCCCTTCTGAAATTGTTTGTGACAATGGATCCCAATTTATTGGGAATAGAACTACTAACTTTTGTGACAGCTGGGGGATTAAGATGATAACATCAACACCAGTCCACCCATAAGCTAATGGCCAGGCAGAATCATCCAACAAGATCATCATCGACAATTTGAAGAAGAAGCTTGGATCCAAGAAAGGGAAATGGCCAGAAGAACTACCTTATGTACTTTGGGCTGATAGGACAACTCCCAAGAATGCTACTGGACAAACTCCATTCTCTTTGGTATTTGGAGCAGAATCAGTGATCCCTACGGAGATGGTGGTTCCTACTGCAAGAACAAGCATTCGTGATCCTGAAGAAAATACTGAAAACTTGGTTCAAGACTTGGATACTATAGAAGAACTCAGGGATTTGGCAAGGATAAGGATGGCCAGTTATCAACAAAGGATGGCTGGAGCCTACAACAAGAATGTCAGGATCAGGAAATTCCAAGTTGGTGATATGGTGTTAAGGAAAGCATTTCAGAATACCACCAATCCTGCTGATGGGAAGTTAGCACCAAAGTGGGAAGGCCCCTATTTGATTGAAGCCGAAGCAGGAAAGGGGGCATATCGATTGCTAACAATGGAAGGTGATTTGCTACCAAGAGCTTGGAATGTTGTCCACTTGAAGAAATACTTCATGTAATGAGGATCCATGATCCTTAGCTAACAAGTATCCTTGAAGGATCCTTACAAGACAGAAGATCCTCATTTTGGTAATGATCTGATCTTAAACTATTTCACTTTTTAATTATCCTATATATAAGGATAAGGATCCTGGATCCTTTATCCTCCTTTCACTTGAATCTGAGTTTTGCAGAAGGTTTAGGTATCCTTAACAAAGGATTGAGTATCCACGGAAGTATCCAGTTATTTGGGCTTGACCCTAGTTATTTAGGCTTGACCACAGTTATTTGGGCTTGACCCCAGTTATTTGGGCTTGACCCCAGTTATTTGGGCTAGTCCCCAGTTTTGGGCTTGTCCCCAGTATCGCCAGCAGCGCACGATGATCCTGGTACAGTTCATGGAAATGGGACCAGTACTCGCTTTAGGGGCTAACAATTTCATTGTACTGGCTGTATCCGGGATCCTAAGTATAATGGTAGACGTACCATACATCCGTTCCTAAGGTTTCTAACGTTTTCACGTTAGCTAAGGTTTTGGCATTTTCATGTCACTAAGTTTGGATAGTCGCCAGTGAAGGCCATACTCCAGTTTACACAAGATCCTTTGGGCTTGTCCCCAGAATTGTTGGGCATGTCCCCAGTTACTAACTCTTCTCTTATATTTGGCTTAGTCCCAAGTTATGTTCTGTTTCAGGGTTTTGATGTTAAACAGCCAAGGATCCTTGATCCTCACATTTTACTAAGGTTTGTCTTTCGGTTATCTTGATTATGAATGTTAAAGGGTTAGGATCCTAACTTGGATTCTCAGGTATGATCCTTAATCATTTATATTTTATTCATTATTCATATAAGTGACCCTTATCCTTTGACAACGAAATTAATGATCCTTAAGTTGCATAACTTTTCTGAATTTATGGGATATTTGATCCTTGATCGTATCCTAAAATTTTTAAACATGATTTATTAAACTTGATAAATTCAAACAAAGTGGATAACTATAATAAGAAAATAAAGAATGCACAAGGATAACAAAGCGGGAAATAGCCAAAAAGTTGAAGTTATTTTTATTCACAAAAGTTAACCCTTCGAAGGTTGTCAAATTTACCTACCCCAAGCATCTACCAGCAATACGTGGCCCGTCCGCTGGGGTAGGTAAAAGGTGTCCATTGTTCATAGGTCTTTGAAGTGCAGGAAATAAAAGATGGCAGGATAACAAGTGGCTTCATCCCCCAAACAGAGGATCCCTCCACCACCTATTATCCTACCTATTGTCTTAGGATCCATAATCCATAACCCTAGAAACTATTGTTCAAAATACAACCCAACATTGTTTAAAACATCATAACCAAAAAACTACAAAATCCTAAAAAATGGGCTCCGGCCACGTCTAGAAATATCCATCATCGCCCATTTCAGCAGCTCACACCTTGGCTGCATCACCACCAGCATCATCACCAGCCTGATCCTTCCCGCTGCCACTCGCTTCGATTGCCAAGACCTCGGTAGCCTCTTCTTCATCCTCCAGCTCTACCAGCTTTGCCTTCCAACCCTCCTTGTCCCAAGTGGTCCGATCGAAGTCAGGATCCTCAGCCTCCTGAGCCATTTGAAGCTTGATCTTATACATGGTAATGGCGGCAGATATTTTAGCATCCTCCAACAGCTCAGCTTTCTCGTGATCAGCATCAATCTGGGCCATGACCACCTGCTTCTTCGCCAGATTGAGATCCTTCTCAAGGGAGGAGATGGTTTGATCCTTAGCCAGGAAGAACTTTTAGAACTCCTGATGCTTTTGCTCCGCCTCCTCAACATAAGCGTCAAACAGCATTTCGACCTCAACAAATTTCTGCAAAAAATCAAGGTAAAGTTCAGGATCACGTGATCCTCAAGTGGGCAGAATAATCAAGCAGAGTCAGTGATCCTTACATCAGCAAAGTACTCTTGGAACTGGTGGCGGATAAGAGGCAAGCCTTCAAGATTTTCAGTCTCAGAGGCCTTCCTTTTCTTTCCCCCCTTGGAGGTGGTAGGCCTTGGAACCATAGCACTTGGGCTAGCAGCCGTCTTCTTCTTCCCAGACCTGGGACCAACAGTAGTGAGATCGGTGACACTGAAACGGGAAGCAGACCTTGAGGATTTTCCAGCACCTATCCATCCAAAACAAAAGATAAGTATTCTTGTTATATTCACGTTTTAACATTTAATTATATACAAACATGGATACTTACTCGACATTGTGACAGAGCCTGAGGATACTTCTTGAGAATCCTTGGTACTTGCTTGGAATGATCTTATAGCAGGATCAAGACTCCGAAAAGCGTCAAGCCTTTCCTTCGTTGCAGGTGATGTAATGATGTGTGAAACAGAAATAGCTGCAAATTAGAAACAAAGGGGTTAGTGATCCTCAGCGGAGACAAGGTATCCTATGATCCTTCTATAAGGATCCTCTATCCTACCATGAGTGGCCCATGTTCTGGGGAGATCCTTCCCATTTGGGATAGAATCCCTCCTGACGAAGAAAAAACGTTTCTTCCACTTGTTATCGTTCTTGGTGGTTTTCAAGATTGGATGTGGTTCATCGGGTTTATGTTTGAATAGAAAGCGATGTGAACCATGGCTCACAAGGTTGTATAGTTCAGACAACTCCGACATTCCCAACTCGATGTCCTCCTGCTCAATGATCCTCTCAAGGGTAAACAGAACCCTCCACATCATTGGCATAGCCTGGATGTAGGATATGCCGGTAAGGGAGAAGAAGGATTGGGTAAAATCAGGAAAAGGGTAGGAGTATCCTATTGAGAATGGGGTGACTGGAAATGCAACCTAAGTTTCGGAGATGAAATCACCTCGGACGGTGGGATCAAAGGGTTTGAAAACAGTGCTCGCCGGGAAGCAATGACGGATCCTGTCGATCTCAGGATCAGTAAAGCAGCAACGTTCCTTCGGAGAATCTTCGATGATCCCTTGGCTTTTTAAAGGACTGTCTTTTCGATGATCCTTAGCAGGGGATGATCTTAGCTTCATTGTGATTCGGAAATTTTGAAGAAAAAAGAAACAGAGTAAGAAAGAGAAGAGGAAGAGGAAAGAGAAGTACCTGCTTGATCTTCAAATGTGGATTTAAAGGGAGTTTCGCTCGAATTTAAATGCACATTGACCCTTATCTCTAACTTCAATTTATAATCATGATTCTGCAGGGATGTCGCTTCAATTACGTGTGATCGTAACGGCTAGTCAGATTATAACGGCTATATATCCGTTGGTTTGTTACGGATAAGATCAAGAAAATATAACTCGACAATTTACACTTTACTCCTTATATTTTGGGGGCAATTGTTAGGGAAGGATTTTCTAAATCCTAAGGATCATGGGTCCTCAACTGCTATCAGGATCATGGATCCTCAATTCTGTTTGAATTAAGGATCCTCAGCAGGTGTCGCAGGATCAGGATCCAGGATCACTGTTGTTATCCTACTACTAACAATTGTCTTCCTTGTATGTAAACTTGTTTTGCAGGAATGAGAGCATGGACCAAGTCTCACCGAAGTTCCTGGAGTATATTCCTTCAATATTCCGCACGTGCTTGACCATTGTGAACGTTATGGAGATCGTGGGGAGAGTGCACAAATTGCAAATACTTAGTTAGTCTAGTTATTTTCTAATTTAAAATGGGGATGACAAGCTTGAAAAAACACTTAGCTAATTTTGGCATACACACACACTCGTAACAGCTCTCAGTCAGCTCTCAAGCAACACTTGGCGATTTCATACACATTTTTGCACATTACACACTAGTGATCCTTGTAACAAGCTTGTTATCATCCCGAGTTGTAAACTTATTTTTGTTTAATCATAGTTGGTGATCGGTAGTTTCCATCACCCGAGGTTTTTTGTGCCGGAGATCAACTCTTGATCAAGGGCTTTTTCCTCGTATAAATCTTTGTGTCACTTGTTCATTACATTTCTGAGTGATAGGTATTGTCCATTGATTCAAGCATCACACCTCACAACAGAAAGTTTGGTTGCATTATCTTTGCTTGATTTTTTAACCAAAAAAATACTTAACAAATAAGGTATTACGTTAAAAATTTTACTTACATCAGGCCTTTGATCGAACACCCAAAGCACAAGATTGAACGTACTGTTCAACTCTTTTATTAATTTATCATTGAGAGCACACCAATACAATAACCCTAATCCTGTAGTTGTAACAACCAGTATTTTTGTCTAAAACGCAATGCACAAAAAACACAAAGAAATTTCTTATTTCTAAAACGCAATGGCTAGAAAACACTTAAAAATGTCTGTTTTCTAAAACGCAATGCCCTAAAAACACAAATGAAAGTGTACTTTCTAAAACGCAATGGACTGAAAACACATAAATGTGTTTTACCTAAAACGCGATGCACCAAAAACATAAAGAAATGTCTTATTTCTAAAACGCAATGGCCAGAAAACACTTAAAAATGTCTTTTTTCTAAAACGTAATGGACTAAAAACACATAAAAATGTGTTTTACCTAAAACGCAATGGACTAAAAACATTTCAAAAATGTATATTTCTAAAACGCAATGGCTAGAAAACACATAAAAATGTCTTATTTCTAAAACGCAATGGCCTAAAAACACAAAAGAAAGTGTTCTCTCTAAAATGCAATGGACTGAAAACACATAAAAATGTGTTTTACTAAAACGCAATGACTAAAAACACTTCAAAAATGTGTTTTTCTAAAACGCAATTGCCAGAAAGTGTTTCTCTCTGTCTATGAAAATGAGGCAATTTTCAGAAAATTAAATCTTCTGACCCGATTGACTCTACACAATCAACACCAGGTATTGCTTATTATTATTATTATTATTATTATTATTATTATTTTATCTTCAATGGATTTATAATAAAATTTAATATGTGAGAGTTTTTATTAGGCTCGAATCACCCACAAAAGCACAAATTAGAACACTGCTTTTTAAAACAAAAAAATTGGAAAATCATATGCCACCAAAACTTTAGATTTTTTTTCACGAAAACATGACCTTTTTTTGGTCAATCAACGTTGTCTCCGTAACTAAAAGAATAATCTGTATTTAGATTGTCATGGGTTGTGTATGGGTTGACATGTTTAATCTCTAACTAAAAGAAACCGGTTCATGTATTTGACCACCTACCGTTATCGCTTATTTTTTTTTTATTTACATTGATGTTAGTTTAGATACTGGTTCTACTTCATGCGTTTCAAACCAGTGGTTAACTAAATGGGTAGTGTTAGCTAAACCAAATGGTTTAGGTATCGACCACCTACCGTTATCTATTATTTTCTGATTTAAAGTTAATAATTACATGTTAAGTGCATTCTAAGTTGTTTTATTCTAACAAACTATAAAATTATTTTAGAATTAATTACATGGCTAGTATCTAGGGTTTACTTATATTGTCACTTTAATACCTATTTTCAAAAAATTACACAATTGGTACCAATTTTTACAAATGGTTTCACTATTAGTACTAGTACCTGTGATTATAGAATATATTACATGATTAGTACTTGTGATGCACTTCAAATGATATTGTAAAAGTTGGTACTAATTATTTAATTTTAAATAAATTGATGTGAAAATCGTAGAATAAGCAAACCAAATGTAGTAACCATGTAATTAATTCATTATTATACTATCATAGTTTTTCAAGTGATATAATTAATACTAGTTGGTAGATAATCTTTTTGAGAGTTGAATCATAAAGAATATTGAAAAAGGGGAGAATAAAAGGAAGACAGTGGAAGGTGATGTTGTTAGAACGTTGTGTATGGGGATCGGCAGAGGGCCGTCCCCCCTTTAGCCTCGTCGCACACCGCCCCTAAGGGGCTCGGCTCGGCACTTCCGTCTGGATTCCGATGGTGGAGACGGGGCAAGCTGGTGGGGCCCCCATCTGACTTCTCTCTCCTCCTTTATATATTAATATATTATTAATGGTGGGGTAGTCTTGACTAGTCCCCACACCCTTGGTACTCCCCAAAGAGACTATCCTCCTCCCGTGATTACGTGGCGGGTAGTCTCCAAAGAGACTATCCTCCCCATACCCAACAGCCTTATTCACCGTCACCGTCACCGACCCAGTTAGGTTATGGTCATCTTTCTACGATGTAAAGCATATGCTCATGTGTCTTCCTGCACTTGGTCAATTATTTTATTCCTTCTTTTTAAGGATATAAACTCTTTTTTTATTCCAACAATTGAAAAACCTAACAATAAAGTTTAGTTAAGAAAAACAATTAATGCTTAAACTATTAACTAAAGTCATCTCTTTTTTTTATGGCTAGTTGCAGGGCTGATTCAATGTTTTTGGAGTCCCTAAGTAAACTACAAATATGAGGCCCTTTTGAATTGGTATAAAGAAAACATCAGTTTGTTTCAAAGTATACATTTGGGATATATGGCAAACAATGATTGAGTTGGAATTAAAGGTGCGACGTTACAGTTAGCGACTTAGCGAGAATGACGATGTCAGCCTAAATTAAATATGAATTGCATATTGTTTGGAGTTGAAATTGGGTCCCTTTTATTTTAAAATCGGTTCTTTAGTTGGGCCTTGCAATAAATATTGTTTTTGTTTTGTTAATCTGAGCCTAATATAGTAATACAAATATGCTATATAAAGATATTTAAACAAATTGAGGCCCTATTTTTTGGAGGCCCTAGGCCATTGCCTAGATTTGAAAACCTCTAGGTCCGGCCCTGGCTAGTTGATTGTTGACCAACTTGTTGGGCTTTTGCATCAACTTCAGTTGTACACGAGAAACCCGGGTTCAAAACTTGGAGACCCTCCATTTTGGGCTAGGTACATCCTTGCCCTCAATCCACCCGTGGATAGAATACCACTAAGAATGGATATCATAGGCATTTAATTCTTACCACGACCCGCTCTAGAAGGAAACCACGCAACCATAACTAGTGTAAAACCCGCACGCAACTAAAGTTATCAGTTCCCAAAAAGAATAAAAAACCAAAGCCATCTTTTACAGGGTAGTTCTAAATTTGAGAGTTAATAATTGGATAATGAAAAATGACCATTTAATAAGCAAATTTATTTTTTAGGGTTATTGGATTTTAATAATCCTAAGTTTCACCAGTTGGCCGATAATAATCTCAACTTTAAAAATTTCCTCCAATAATCCCAACTTGTAAAGTTTGGCCGCCATTGATCCTTTTCTAACATAGGTGCACTTAAATCAATTAAAGAGTCTCTATGTGTAATTGAATCTATTGAGGAGACCAAATTCTTATATGTTTGAAAAGGATCAATGGCGGCCAAACTTTTACAAGTTGGAATTATTGAAGGGAATTTTTAAAGTTGAGATTATTATCGGCCAACTGTTGAAACTTGGGATTATTAGAATCCAATAACCCTACTTTTTAAATGAAAAACAACATACGGTGTATAATCTCACTTATAGTCAAACTATTAGTAGAGTTCTGAGAATGATGAGATGTAGATGAGTCTTACCTCTATCATAAGGGATAGAGAAACTATACAAACATAAAACTCAAACACAACGTGTATAGCTACTCAAAATATGTACATGGTAGAAAAACATAGAGTAGTGAAAACTGACTTCGTAAATAAACGAGTAAAATACTCGAATCAAATAATTATATGTTTTTACACCCACGATGAAAAAATAAAACAAAAATGCAAAAAAAAAAATGGAGAAAATCATTGAGTTCGAAGTCTAGGATGCAAAAAGAGGTGCACAAAACCGATCAGGGTTGGAATTAGTTCGGGTTCTAGTCAATGAGTCAATATCCAGGTATTGGTGGAATCGAGTTGGGTACGGAACCGGTTTTTGAGAGGGAAGTGGTCGGTTCGGTTCTGTTCCGAGTGTTTTTGGGTTTTGACTGGTTTGGGTCGGGTGTAACTGGGTTGGAATCGGTTTTTGAGAGGGAAGTGATCAGTTCGGTTCTGTTCCGAGTGTTTATGGGTTTTGACTGGTTTGGGTCAGGTGTAACTGGGTTGGAACTGGTTTCAAATCAGAGAGTTACAAACTTATGTATAACCCACGGGTATGGTTGGTGTGGAACCGGTTCCTAACAATATCCAGTTTCGTGATCACTTTGTTTTGCACCTCTAGATGCAAATGATAGAAATCGGGCCTACGGGTTATAACAAGCTACATATGATGTTTGTGACATGATTTGGCACATCAAAATGTTTTCATCTGTTGGTTTGGACGATATAATTTTAAACAAAACAATATTTGTGCTCTTTTAAATTATGCTAATTTCAAGCTAATTTGTTTATGTTAAGTTGCTAGATGTATGAATTCACAACTTTTAGTTTAATCCCATTCAAATCTTTTTGAAATAACAACATAAGAAATGGTTATATCATTCTTGCTCATATGTTTGACATCCTTAAGTACTGTTTCTTAAGGTATCAGTTTTGTGACTTTTGTCAAATAGAAATAAAATCGTGAATGGCTAATTATATATAACAGATTTTTTAAATTTCATTGATTACGTTACTAAAACTCTTTAGTTTTTCTACGTTTGACCCAATTAATTAGTTTTTTTTAACGGCAAATTTTTTAGTTTTGTTGCCTGTGTGCAATGTTGTAGAAGGCGCTAGGCGCTAGTCGGGCGGTGAGGTACAGCCTAGGGATTAATCGGGATTAATAGGGATTAATCGGAATGGGATTTTTATATGTATTTTTTCAAAATTATATATATATACCCAATAATATAAAAATAATACTTCAAAATTCACATAAATACTTCAAGTTTCAGATAGTATGGTTCGATTTTGACTGATTTTGACCAATTCTGACCGCCTAGGACCGCCTAGGGCCGCCTAGGACCGATTTTATCCGATTTTGACCGATTAATATAGGCCGATTAATCCGATTTTTGACTGCCTAGGACCGATTTTCACCGATTACGACCGCCTACGACCGACTTTGACCGATTACCGATTAATTGGACCGACTAGGTTAAAATTAGTCAGTAGACTACCGACTAGCACCTAGGCGGCGATTAATCGGCCGCCTAGGCCGATTTCTACAACCATGCCTGTGTGACTTGAACTCAAGAATTTCCCATTCCAAGGTGTTTAAAGACATTCTCTTTGCCAATAGACCACCACCCAATTGGTACCCAATTAATTAGTTGATGACAAAACTTTGAGGAAGCTTAATCTATTTAAATTATAAGGGTAGACGGTATCATATCGGTGAGTGTGATCGGGGACCATGTTTATCGCTTGGTGAATGATCGCCGGCCTCTTTTCGGTGAGTGGGGACTGCTTTCTTCGGTGTATACTCACCGATGCGGGAAGAGGAGGGAAGGAGGAGAAGGGGGGGGGGGGGGGTTAGTGGTGGGTTCTGACCCCTTTCAACCAATCACAATTTTTTTTTAAATTTTTTACCACTCTCCATGTGTTTGAATCATTGTCAGTGATTGAGTGTAAAATTGGGAGTTGAATAGGGACTTGACATGACATGATATTATTGGCTAGACGGTAACTCAAACACCCTAAAGTGATTGAATGATACCCTCCACCCTAAGAGAAGAACAAAAATGCAATATCATATAACTTTAAGAATTTTGGAGTTACAACTTTTAAAACATATGCTAAAATCCTTAAAAACACATTGTTAACTTTTAGAGCAACTTTTTTCGTGATTTTTAAGCAATCATAATCTTTTTAATACGTTAATTTTTTCTTTAAATTACACTGAAAAAACAAGCAAGTTATTCTTTTTAATTTGAGTATAATATTGTTATAGTTTATTTTAAGTTAAAAACATTAACATGTTACGTGATTAACAGTTTATTATGTATTAGTTGTCGTATTACGTGAGCACCTTTGTAGTCATCGTACTAGTGTAAAAGTATATTGTTTTTTTTTTTGGGTGGGAATTAAGCTTTAAAAATTATATTGGGGTTGGAGAAGGGGGCGTTTATGGTATGTATGTGTATAAGTAGCTAAATAAACAATTACTTAATGCTTTTCTCTTTTCATTACCAAGCTCAAAAACATAAAGAAACATTAATTAATAATATAAAACGAATGCACATTTTTTTTGAAGGGTGACTTTCTATGTACAGGACCTATAGGTCACCGGGTTCTTGTCAAAGACAATCCCCCGTCAGTCCGTGTTGCGGACGCGATGTTCTATCGGGCCCCGGCCGCGTACGGGAACTGACCTTCGCCCGGAAACCATACTGCCCCCACACGGGTAAAGCCGCTAGGGTAACCGCTGGGTGAAAACCGGGTTGCCCTCCGGATCGAACCATGCCTCGGTAGGAGCGATCCATCATAGGGAAGTCCCCCCAAGTGCCACAGCCGGGAATCGAACCGGCGACCTCACAAGGAGGAAGCCGGCCCAACCCAACCACATGGGACCAACTGGGCTGGGAAGGGGATTAAAAAAGCATGCCCGCCTTATCCATCTAACATCTCACCCATCAATAGTTTAGTGAAAAAGTCTTTTATATAATTAAGTATATATACCATATATTATGTAAACACTTATAAAATATATTATGTTTTACATGCAATGCATTATTGTCAATTTATACTATACATACTAGAAGAGTTAAATCGGTTCTGACATTGAAACACATAATTACTTATGAAATTTACATCTTTATACACACACAATAAAGTTTAACTTGTCAATTTATACTATACATGCCACACGCACAAAAAGTTTAATATATTGACCACTTAGTGGAAGAAACATAAAGATGTTACATAAGTGTTATAAATAAATTATAGGCATAAATGTTTATATGGTTCATACTGTTCACAATTCATAATTTAGTTCTCGTAGAACATAAATTATTATGTGCAAATATAACGGTTATTATATATCGTCTTTCTCTTCTAGAATAAAAAAATGAGCAAATAAGTTTGAATATTTTGTTTATATATATGTATATAGTTTGTAGTTAGAGTTAGGGGCTATTTGACAACTTCTGAATGGTTAACTGCTGAACAAGTAAGAGGTCTGAATCATTAAGTGTTAAACCAGTAAGAGGTCTGAACTATTAAGAGCCAGTATAATGCTTAACCGTTCAGAGGCAAATGTCTGACCAATTCAGATTAGAGGTCTTAACCATTCAGTCTCTGTATAATTCTTAACCATTTGCTCGCGAAACAAACAGTCTGAACCATTAAGTGCTGAACCAGTAAGAGGTTTGAACCATTAAGAGCCTCATTAAGAGGTAAACAAACAGCCCCTTACTAAACTTTCACGCTCGAATTATTCAAGTCAATTTTCTTTCGAGCTGACAACCATACTTGTTAGATTGAGTATGATTTTGTCACTTAGAGTTTTAGAGCTTTTTAATTGAGTATATATACATACACACATACACTATGATTATATTATATTATATTATATTTGATAAATTTATCATCAAAAAGTAGCACAATTATTTGGCTAGTTATTTTAAAGGGTCCAATAATATAGTTCAAGAACTCAACCATAAATAACTGTCACTAGTATTAGTATATACACACCAAACACAAGTACACAAGTTGTCAAGAAACTTGTTGTATCTTCTTATGAAACCAAGCACTTATGTGTGTTTCTTCTTGTGCTCTTTTGTCCTGTTACAGTAATACCTTCTGTTTATGGACGAAAATTCCATAGGACTTGCAAGAAGCATCACAACAGTCGATATTCAGAGTCTTGTAAATCCACAACCATTTTTAACATCTTATCCTTTGGAGCTACAGAAAGCTCTTTATGGTCTAAAACAAGCACCTCGCGCTAGGTTTCAGCGTCTCATCAGTTTCTTGATTTCAAATGGTTTCGTTTGCAGCCAAGCCGATACATCTCTTTTTGTCTTTAAGAAAGGGGCTGCGATTATCTACCTCCTTGTTTTCGTTGATGACATTATCCTCACCGGTAGTGACTCTTCTCTCATACAAACATTTGTTACTCGTTTGCACAAGGAGTTCTCTGTTAAAGATCTGGGTCCGCTTGGTTATTTTTTGGGGCTCGAAGTTTCTCATTCTGACACAGGGATCTTTATTAGTCAGGCTAAGTATGCTCATGACATACTTGCGCGTGCCGGTCTTCTGGATGCTAAACTTGTTGCAACCCCGCTTGCCATGACGGACACCTTTATCAGCAAAGGTGTTCCCTTTCATGACCCCACTCTTTACCGGTCACTCGTCGGGGCCATTCAATATCTCACTATCACCAGACCTGATCTCTCATATGTAGTAAACCAGGCCAGTCAACATCTACAAGCTCCAACAATTTCGCATTTTCAGTCGGTTAAGCGGATTCCTCGCTATGTCAAGGGCACGATTACTTTTGGATTGACTTTCTCCAAACCTGCTACTACTAAATTAGTTGGCTATTCTCACGCTGACTGGCCCGTTGCATAGAAACAAGGCGATCTACTTATGGATACTCCATTTACTTAGGCGGCAATCTTGTGTCTTGGAGTGCAAAGAAACAACCCACAGTCTCCAGATCTAGTTGTGAGTCTGAGTATCGTGCTATGGAAAATACCACAGCTGAAATCATTTGGCTCACTCATCTTCTTCGTGAGCTGCATGCGCTTCCCATGGCTCGTCCTACTTTACTCTGTGACAACAAAAGAACTATTTTCCTTAGCCAAAATCTGGTTTTCCATAAGCGTGCCAAGCACATTGATATTGATTATCATTTCGTTCGAGAACTCGTCTCCTCCGGGCACCTACATACAAAGTTTGTTCCATCCAATCTCCAGGTTGCGGACATTTTCACGAAAAGTCTCTCTCGTCCTCTATTTGAAAATTTTCGGGGATTACTTCGTGTTGGTACCCCACTTGTTCGATTGACGGGGGTAATAGCTAACGTAAATCAGTAAATGATTTACAAAATTATGTCCGAGATTATCTACACAAATATTGTAATTGATTATGTAATATTTAGTTTCCATGTACTCTTTGTATTGTAGGCCTATATATTGTATCTTATTGTTATGAATAAAATCAAGTGATTGAGTTCTCACAATTATATTCCAGTTAGCCTGTCCTAACTCAAATCCGTACCCGAAACTCACCCACAAGACGTTGGTAGTTCATCATTAAAAATGATAAAAAAAGATGCCACAAGAAAAAAACGGACGAAGAGAAATCTTTAGCGGCCGCTCAACGAACACAAATAAAATGGGCGGTTCAAGAAGAAGTTACTTTGACAAGATGTTGGATCGACGAATCGCAAAATCCGATTTATGGTATTTTTTTAATATAACATATTTAATGTTTACAATATTATTATTTTAAGTTTTATTATAATTTTTGTTTATAATATTATTTGTGTTTTGCAATAGGGAATTCACGACATAAAAAAGATTTTTGGGATTTGTTTAAGAAAACATGTCATACGCAAATGCAAAGGGGGAGGTGTATCGTGAAAATGATAGCCTCTTGTCGAAGTGGGGGGATATAAATGCTCACGTCACCGCGTTCAACGCTTGTTTCCATAAGGCGAAGAACTCGCCAAGAAGCGGTGAAACCGAGGTCCGCTTTGTCAAGAATGCCTTGCTAGCATACAGAGAGAACAAGAAGAACGACTTCAAATACATGCATTGTTGGGATGTATGTAGGTACGCTTTGAAATGGCCGACAATCCCTCCTACTAGCGAGTCAACCTCATCAAAAAGGTCAAGAACACCCTCGTCCCAAGCTCAGTCCGATGCTCGTGATCAAGAGTTTGATTTTAATCTGGATGATTTTGATGATTCTCCTTCCTGCTCACTTGGTAGAGACACATCAAAAAAGCGGCTTCAAAGATCGAGATCGGGTTTGGCCTCAGGTTCGGCCTCGGTTAAAGGGTTGTACTCCGACCAGTTGGAAGATCTTAATACCAAATTTGATACATTTAATTTGCTCGAACAAAAAAGGTTCGAGATCAGGAAAAATATCCAAGCGACGTTCGATAAAAAGATATCTCTAAAAGAAAAACGCGAAGATAAGAAATTTCTCGCTATGCCCCTCGATCACCTTAGGTCCTTACCGGCCCACAACTGGCAATGACGTTTGAAATGAAAGAAGAAATAATGAAAAAAAAATATAACATGGAGTAACTTTTATGTAGTATTTAATTTTATTATTTGAGTTTACATCGTTTGTCCCCTGTGGTTTGTAGAAAAGTAACAACCTTTGATACTAATAGTTTAAAGTAACAATCTAAGGCTTTAACGTTTGATTTTGTAACATCGTAGGCCCTTAAGGCTAACTGTCGTTAAAAACTAACTAAGAACTTAATACCCAACCTTGAATTTGGAGAAACCACATCGACTAACCATATTATTAAGCACAAAATTAACTCTTGTAATATTTAAAACATAATTTTTCTTTTTCTCTTATTATTTTACTAAACATTTTTATTTATTTAATTAAACATTTTTAAGTAGTTAAACGTAATTAACTTAATTAAAGCTACTTTGAAGCCACTTCCGTAGTTAGCTTATATGTAAATTAGCAAATTTATACGTAAAGTAACTATTTTTGATCATTGAAAACCAAAACCGTATCGTCAAAAAATATAACCAAATGAACCGTTATTAACGGTTTAGGTTTCAGTTCCGGTTCAGTTTCACGGTTTGAGCGTTTTAGGCCCAACCCCTTTATTCAAGTTTTCAAACATATACACACTAAAATAAATACAATAAGCTACAACCAAATATATACATGATGCACAAGGAAAAAAAATAAAAGCTACAGCATATAATTAATATATGATAGTGGGCAAAGTGAATGAACAGTAAAAACAATTACGTGGCTTATTATTGTGCACGTGTTTTACCCTCCTTTCTTCCCATCTTATCAAAAAAAGATATACAGGCACAGAGAGAAAAGGGAGAAAGACAGAGGCGGAAGACAATAGAGAGAGAGCCGGAGCCGGCGAATCTCCGGCAACCGACCCCACGCGTGCTCGCCTCACACCCAGAGAGACGAAGTCGTCGAGTCTAGGTTTCCCGGCTAGGGTTCCGATCAACTTCTCGCAATATCCTGTTAGCCTTTTTCTCTTTTCTCTTGCATGTTGGCTATTTGGTTAGATCGGTTGTCCATGAACCTTAATCTGACGAGTCATGCTGATCTGATGAGTAGGTTACCTCCGGTGAGGTTCCGGCGAAGATTTCGGTACCGCTCGGATTGGGTTAGTCTGTGTTGTTCGCTATCACACTTCACCATCAGACTCGGTCTTGTCCGGTGAGTTTATTTTGTTTGCTCTTTGTTTTCATGTGGTGCTTTGTTTTGGTTTTTGGTTGAAGCAAGAAATTGAATTGTGATCTGGTGTGAAAGTTTTTTTGATAAATCGTATTGAGTTAAAAAGAAATTGAATTGTGACCTTGTGGGTTTAACTTTTTGGATAAATAATATTGGGTTAATGACATTTGAACCCTAGAAACATATATCATAATTTGAGTTTGAATCTTAGAAACACGGTTTGATTTAAACTTTTCAAGACTTATGTATGTGTTAATAGCACATAAATTGAGTTTGGTTTAATTCAGTATATATTTTTGAGCTATCAAGATTTAAATTGATGTTGCTTAATGTAGTGTATTAATTCTGATGTTCAACTATTAGAGATTTTGAATTTGAATTGAGCTCCAATTTTTTTCAAACCTGTGTTTTAGTTTCATGTAGATAGCACACTCCACCATCAAACTACCATTCAATAATGAAGTTTTACTTCATTATATATGGCGGCGATCGTGATGAAGCTGGCAACAGGTGACGATGATAGATGCCGATCTCCGGCAAGCAGTGGCTTTTGTCGGGTGGTAATACATGTAGTGCACTGCGACAATACCTTAATCACCTGCTCCACGGGTTTTCGTCGATTGCACGAACGATTTTCGCTGGTAGGTTGGTTTTGTTATTACTGGGCTTAGTTAATATCTAATTCTTCGTGTGTGTTTTGGTGTTATAGGGGTATTATTATGATATTCAATTTTCATTTTTGATGTTGATTTAAATAATGGAGCTTTGCTTGTGACTGCCCTTGGTTTCCATAAACCATTCATGTTTAGCCACACCATGGAAATTGCAGGTCTTCCAATTTGGAGGGACTTTTTAATTTTCCATTCTTTTTAACAAATAGTGCAAATTCAATATGTTCATGATGATTAACAACCATAATATATGTATATTTAGGTCTACCCTGCAACTTCAGTTTTATCTATTGTTAAAATGAGTTATTAAGTAGGTGATATCTCAAACAACATTTTTTTAATCGAATTCACAAACTTAAATGTTAACTTAATGAACAACCTTTACCAAAAAGATAGTAAATAGAAAAAGTTTCTTTGGTTTTACTTAATGTTAATCGTCAACAACATGTTTGAACTCTTTCAGGAGGAGTTGGATTCTCTTCCACCGAAAGCCCGATGGTGATGAGTAGTTCGAGCATCAAAACTTTGAAGAATCTTCGCTGCCTTAAGGTCCAATTCATTGTCTTCAATTCAATTGGTAAATGAGGTTTTTGTTGTTATCTAATTTTGTTATTTTTCTTTTTTTATTTCAGTTCTTCCTTTCTGAACTTTAATTGAACGTTTACAGATGGAAATTTTGTATGCAGAGGTAATGGACATCCATTGGTTTTCTAAATAATTTTATTAAAACAAGCTTTCAAAGTTTAAACCCCATTGTATTAACTGAGAAGGGCTAGGTGTGATCTTGACTCTTTCAACCCCATGGTATTAATTTCTTGGAGTCGCAAGTGTGCACGACTTCTCAAAGGTGTAAATAAAGTACCACACTACCACCCCAATTGAAATTCTTCAACCGAATATTATGTAACGAAAAGTGGCAAATTGAATTTTTAAATGGCATACCCATTCATTATGTTTGAGCATTTTGATGTAAAGCATGTCAACCCTCCGCAAGTAGATTATAAAAAAACTATGCTTCTACTTATGTATACTTGAATGTGACTTCAGATAAAAAAAAAGTGGTCAAGGAGCTAGCAGCTGATTTCGTAAAATGGAAACAACTACGGTGGGTGGCGGTGGCTACAAAATCAAGTTGAGGATTTTTTGGGTGGCACATTATCAAGATCATCATAGCTCATGCGCAAAACACCACCGATCCAGCAGTGGAATTTTAGGAGTTGAGCAGTTGGTTTCAACAATGGTTCACTGTAATGATCTTGATCAACGGTAATAACAATTCTTTTCGTCAATTTGAACAGCAAATGGAGTCTAAGCTGTGGTCTGTGGATTATAAATGTCTATGATATTGTGACCTAGCAAGTTTTATGTGATGATGCTTATTTGATTATGATTCATTGGAGTCGAAATTGAAGATTTTATCTAGAACATCAGAGACAGGACAAACCCGTTGATGAACCTGGATCTTGATGCATATTTTTAAAGTTATGTTAACTAGTAATTAGAGCCGCGCGCATTGCGGCGCGGGCACATCGCAAACATAGAACGGATAACATGACGTATTGTGTGTTCGTTAGCTTTTATCAAGGAAAGTGCTGACCCTTTGTACTCTTCTTTGAGCCTCACCTAATGATCCTCCACCACAACTGCAATGTTTGAACAATCAGTTATTATCACATTTCAAAATAAGAAAGTAGCATGTATTGTACACATAATTTATTCAGGATGACTCCATTATGTTCCAATCTCAAGGACAGATCTTTTTTGTCAATCTGAAAAGCACAAACATTAGCCAATGGAATGGAAATCTTGTAAGTTACTACATAAACAATATCGTCCTTCTATTATTCTCACTGATTAATAGACCCAAACACCCCCTTGGTGTATACATTAATGCATTGGTATCTAGTAAGAGATAAAAGAAATTGTCATCACAATGTACCTCTTTCATAGTGTTGGGAAAGGAAAAAAAAGAGGTCGGACGCATTTTAATAATCCGTTTGATAAAAGCCAAATGATAAAGTTCATAATGTCAAATATAGTAAACAAAAGTTAGTTCTTCAGATTTTGAACATAATACGAATGTCACTTATTGTATTGATGCATGTCGACTTCTAATTTTAGATAACAAAAGTTGGATATTCCATCATTTACTACAACTTGATAACTTATAAAATATATCAAATATTTTGGTAACTCAAGCATCAAGTTCGGATAGGTAATATACACATTAGTTATGATCCTAATATAAAAAATAAAACTAACAATCCAACCTCAAAACTAACACGGCTAAATTTCATTAAAATTGAAATCACAAAGTACAACTATTTTAACTTTCAAAAGTTGTTTACTCACAAAGGTGCTTCCCTAATGTTGGTGAAGGGTATTGGCATAGCTTTATAATATCCTCATCATGTTATTCCCTACCCTGGTTATTTATTCTAGATTACCATCTACAAATGTGAAAATATATGCTAACTTCCATGAAAACTAATACAAAAAAGCCCAGAGTACATGTTTGATGTCAAACCTAGGCATTACAAAAGCAAAAGTTATGTAAATTTTTAAGTTGTTAGCAAAAAGTGGTTTCTCAAAAACGTAAGATCCAAAACATATATTAAGTTTGACCAATATACCACTTACCTGCATGCTCACATACCAAATTGCCTGTGGAAAATTTATCAAACACAAAGTCAAACTGCAATTTGTTTGAACATCTGATCTAGGATTAATGTATGGTTGGGTTTACCATTCTGGTCAAGACCCGATTGTTGTTTTCAATTGCTTAGACAAAGGAGTTTAAGAGGAAAAAAGGGCGCTCGAGTTCTCTTGTCGGAATGTAATAAACAAATAAAAGCAAAAATTACCTTTCCGTCCGATGTAATGCCTATGTGCGGTGTTTTCTTCTTCCACTCCGTCTGGAGACAACTCACAAGTTCAATTTCGTACATGCAGACAACCAAATAGGCTCTTTCAAGTTAATCTAAAACAATTAGAAGCTTCTTTAGTATATATATTCTACTTTCTAGTCCAATTCACTCACAAATTGACACCAAACTAATCATCACAATCACAAACCCTAAAATCACAAACAATATAACGCAACAAATCAACAAATTGAACCTGTAGCCTATAGGACCAGAACTGAAACCCTTGCTATCATTATTAGTATACCCGCCACCACCTCCGCCGTTCTCAAACTTAGGGCGTGTATCCTCGGCGTTGTTAAACAGGCAAGCAGTAATATCTTGCGGATTCTGTTTCGCGAGCTCGATCTCATCTACAGGCGGAGGTATGGTGTTCTACGGTGGAGCGGAATCAAGAGACCATGGGTGGATGATTGGGGCAGAGAATCCAGTTTGCCGACGGGTGGATGACGACCACTGGCTCAATAAACGAAGCATAACTGCTCTATCTTCTATGCTTCACTATCTTCATCATCTTCAACACCCACAATAAGAATCAACAGAGAAAAAATAAGGGACAAATAAATTGTTAAACATGTAGGGCCAATCTGGAAAAAGAATGAGGGACAGATAATGCAAATAGAATGCCTACTGAAACCTGCAATTTCGTCGATGATTGGTGGCTACAGTGTACAAATCGGTGAGACACTATCATTCATCAGGGTTTTTAGAGAGATGAAAGATCTGATTTTGTTTTTACTGAGGACATGTGTATATAAGCTCAATTTTTTTTTGAAAAACACGCAAAGCCTAATGTACAACTGATGATGCATAAAAAAGTTGAAAAGTTATATAGGTTTTAATTTAATGCTCTTGCCAGACAACACTAATGGTTTTTGTGTATATATTTTGTTAATGATGTTAATTGTTACCCATGGTTTTAGTGTATATGTATATAGCTCGACCTTACATGGAGTTCTCCGCCGCAACGCGGGGGTGAGAACAATCTAGTTATAACTAAAAAATAGTTGGTGCCAAATTGCCATTTCACAATAGAAGTATCCAAAATAAGTTGCTAGTGTCCGGTTCACTAAAAGCAAAAAGCTGTCCAAAACAATCTTAAAACAAGTGGTCCAAAACTATATCAAAATAGCTAAACATAGTAGTTCTATCACAACAAAATGAAAACTAGCTGCGATGAAATCCTAATTTTCAAATGAAGAGGTGGGCTCTATTTATCATATTGCCAAAATTTTAATTTTCGAGATTGTTACTTTCCACAAACTGTTGGTTCAGTTCTGTTTATACATGAGGGAAAACATGAAAATACATACCTGTCACAGCAGATAGTGCAGTGGAGAATCCCGTTATGGAGTTCGACATGCTTGTCATCGTGATCTGGTTCCTCCTTAGGGTGCTGACTGATGATGGGGACTTAGTAAACCGAAAATGGATATCGGCTAGGAGAGGAGGTCGAATTTGATGTTAGGCTTATAGGGTGTTTCTAATGTGTAACTGTCTAACTCCTTAACCTCCACATAATTCTCCTTATATAAGCACCCAGGAGGAAACCTAATTAGTTAATAAGGGTAATATGGTCTATCAACAATTACCAACTAATTATTTAATAGGTTATTATATATTTTGATCTATATTATGTAAATGATTATAATGGCTATAGATTAAATATTAATACATAATATATTTAATCTTACATTCTCCCACTTAGCCGAGTAATCATTTACTATGAGTATTAGATAAGCCTGATCAGGAGTTAACACTCATTTTAGCTTTAAACAAGTACTATAGCAGAGAAATACAGCCGTTGAATCATTATGCGACTCAGGACCCCCATTAATCATACTATAGCCTTAATTTAAAACCTAATTGTCATGATAAAAATACGCGTAAGCCCTTTGTTTGATTTGTAACTTTATTTGTCTATATGCCATTATACCGGTTGAACATATTCTAAGAGACATACAAAATCAAACTGAGGAAATTTCATTAACATAAAACATAAGCTAGTACAATATGCTCAAATAAGGTCTTTACAAAATCCCATATTACGAACATGTTCTTCATAAACCTTAGGAGGGAGACCTTTAGTCATCGGATCCGCAAGCATATCCTTAGTACTAATATACTCAATACAAAGATTATTTTCCTCAACTCGTTCACGTACGAACAGATATTTTGTATCGAGATATAAACCAGCCCCAGTTGAACTGTTACTGTTCGAGAAACTAACGGCAGCTGAATTATCACAATAAAGCTTCAATGGTCTAGAAATGGAATTAACAATTTTGAGTCCAGTGATCAGATTTCTAATCAACATTCCATGACAGGTTGCGTTATAAACAGCAATGTACTCTGCCATCATTGTGGAAGTTGTGGTCAACTGTTGTTTATGACTCTTCCATGAGATAGGGCCGCCTGCTAACATAAAGATATAGCCCGAAGTGGATTTCTTGTCATCTTTGCACTTTGCAAAGTCAGAATCAGAATAGCCCACCACTTCTAAATGATCACTTCTTCTATAAGTCAGTTTATAGTCTTTCGTCCCTTGCAGATATCGAAGTACCTTCTTAGCTGCTTTCCAGTGATCTAGGCCAGGATTAGTCTGATAACGGCCTAACATTCCAGCAATATAAGCGATATCTGGGCGAGTACAGACTTGAGCATACATCAAGCTCCCTACTACTGACGCGTAAGGTATCTGGCTCATTTGCTCCTTCTCAACCTCTGTTGTCGGACACTGGAATGAACCGAAAACATATCCCTTAACTACTGGAGCGACGGAGGGTTTGCACTGTTGCATGTTATAACATGTAAGGACACGATCTATGTAAGCCCTTTGGGACAATCCTAAGATCCCTTTGTGTCTATCTCGGTGAATTTCGATGCCAATGACGTAAGAAGCCTCTCCGAGATCCTTCATGTCGAAGTTATGCGAAAGTAACCGCTTCGACTCATGCAACATGTCTAGACTATTACTTGCCAATAGAATATCATCTACGTAAAGGACAAGTATAGTAAAGTTGCTCCCACTCATCTTGAGGTAGGTGCATTGATCCACTTGATTCTTCATAAAACCTTGCTTCTTCATGACTTCATCAAACTTGAGGTACCATTGACGTGATGCTTGTTTTAACCCGTAAATGGATTTCTTCAACTTACAGACTAGATGCTCCTCACCTTCAGGTTTAAATCCTTCAGGTTGTTTCATGTAAACATCTTCGTCCAAATCTCCGTTAAGGAAAGCGGTTTTAACGTCCATCTGATGCAGCTCTAAATCGAAATGAGCTACTAGGGTCATGACGATCCTTAATGAATCTTTACGAGAGACAGGTGAAAACGTCTCTTGATAATCAATTCCCTCTTTCTGAGTGTAGCCCTTTGCAACCAATCTCACTTTGTAGCGTTCAACGTTACCATTCGGATCCAGTTTTGTTTTGAATACCCATTTACATCCTACGGGTTTGGCTCCGTTGGGTAATTCTACCAAATCCCAAAAGTCATTTTTCTTCATGGATTCAAACTCATCAATCATCGCTTTATTCCATTCAGAAGACTGATCACTGCTAATGGCTTCATTGTAAGAGATAGGATCATTGAGCTTTCCGGGATCCATTTCAGTCAGGTAGGTAACATAATCATCCCAATTAGTAGGCCTTCTTTTCCTAGATGACCTCCTGAGTGGATTATCGGGTTCAGCGTTGTCTTGGTTTTGAGCGTTTGATGTGCCTTCGTCATGAGGTATAATGGGTTCTGATTATAGAGGTAAATTTGGAGTTGGTGCAGTAGCTTCAGGTACAGTAGTTGCATTGGGTACAAGAGGAGTAATCAGAGTAATGGTAAGCGACGAGTCTCCCCCCCCCCCCCCCGCGTCTTGTACTTCTTGCAATTCTTCGTAAGGGTTGGTACTGCTCCCACTGACCTTGAAATCCTCCAGGAACGCGGGACGCTTGGTTTCAACAATACGGGTGACATGGGAAGGACAATAGAAACGATAACCCTTAGAATTATCAGGATACCCAATAAAGAAACAGGTAACTGTTTTAGGGTCAAGTTTCCTTAGGAAAGGATTGTAAAGTTTTGCTTCAGCAATGCAGCCCCATACTTTCATATATTTAAGACTCGGTTTCCTTCCTGTCCAAAGTTCATAAGGAGTTTTAGGGACAGACTTAGAAGGAACTCTATTGAGTATATGAACAACTGCTTTTAACGCTTCAGTCCAGATGAATAATGGTAAATTAGTGTTGGCTAACATACTGCGCACCATGTTCATAAGGGTACGGTTTCTTCTTTTAGCGACACCGTTCTGCTGAGGTGTACCAGGCATGGTGTATTGGTTCACAATCCCCTGGCCCTTACAAAACTCATAAAATGGACCAGGAGCTTGACCCACATCAGTATGTCTTCCATAATATTCACCGCCTCTATCTGATCTCACAACTTTAATCTGACGATCTAATTGCTTTTCAACTTCAGCCTTATAATCTTTAAAAGTTGTTAGAGATTCAGATTTCTCCTTAATAAGATACAAGTACATGTAACGAGAATAATCATCAATAAAAGTGATAAATGAAGTATGTCCTGTTATGCCAGCGATTTGGTAGGGACCACTAATGTCAGTGTGAATGAGTTCTAATAAATTAGAGCTCCTAGTGGCACCTTTCTTATTCGCTAATGTCATTTTACCTTTAAGACATTTGACACATGTTCCAAAATCAGAGAAATCGAGAGGAGGTAAGACTTCATCCTTTACAAGACGATTTAATCGTTCTTTTGAGATGTGGCCTAAACGCTGATGCCACAACATGGATGAAGTTTCTAAGTCTCGTTTCTCTTCCATCTTTGTGAGTGATTCATTAATGTTATATGACAACAAAGATTTGGAAAAGTTATCTTCTAGTTCTAATCTATAGAGACCACCATCCAGAATACCAGTACCATAAAGAACAGAATCATAAAGGATAGAGAGTTTGCGATGACCATGGGAAACAATAAAACCGTCCATGTCTAACTTTGGTCCTGATACAAGGTTCCGAGTTACCTCAGGAACATATAAGGTATCATAAAGTTTAATACATAAACCAATTTTCATAACTAATTGTAATGTTCCAATGGCCTTCACTTCTAATTCTCGATCATCCCCAACCTTAAGCGTTCTTTGGTTTCTTTCCAGCTTCCGGATTGAAAGGAATCCCTGAGTTGAATTGGTAACATGAACCATAGAACCAGAATCAAACCACCAAGAATTAGCAGGAACACTTAAATTATAGGACTCAAGTATCATAAAATAATCGTTACCTTTCTTAGCCAGCCACTCCTTAAAGTCAGGGCACTCCTTCTGCATGTGTCCTGTCTTTTTACAGAACTTGCAGCGGATACTGCCTAAGGAGTTCTTAGAGCTGGAAGGTGCACTTGTATTAGGATTAGGATTAGGCCTTTGGACTTTTGAAGCATCCTTCCTCTGATAATTGTTCTTCCTCTTCTTAGAGTTGGAGGTAGTGAAGTTTGCAACATCAGTATGGCGATCCATCCTCATACGCTCTTCCTCCTGTACGCACATGGCGACCAGCTCACTCATCGTCCATTTGTCCTTCTGAGTGTTGTAATAGATCTTGAATGCTTCAAAGGACGAAGGAAGCGAAGTAATGATGAAATGAACAAGGAAACCATCACTGATTTCCATTTCCAGCCCCTTCAGCTTATTGGCCATGTCATTCATCATCATGATGTGCTCACGAATGCCGCTCCTCCCATCATACTTAGTTGTCACCAGCTTGAGAATAAGAGTACTAGCGTGTGCTTTAGACGTCCCCTTGAACTGAGCCTCCACATGTTCCAAGTAGGTTTTAGCATCTTCAGAATCAGGAATAGCTCCCCTGATTGCATTGCTTATGGACTGCTTCATAAACATGAGAGACATGCGGTTACACCTAGTCCACTTGTCATGAGTTAACTGCTCAGCAGAAGTACTAGTAGTGGTAAGATCCGCTGGCTTATTCTCTCTGAGAGCATAATCAAAGTCCAGCAGCCCAAGAGTAAGCATGAGAGCATCCTTCCATGTAGCAAAGTTATCACCACTCAAAGGTGGAATCCCGCGGTTGGGTGCTGATAGTGGAAATAAGATGAGCAAGTTATGATACTAAGGAAGAAGTCCTAATGTGATCTAAGGGCACGTTAAACTAAGGCAGGCATAAATAATGACCATTTTACATTATGAAGCTATGATATTGTCTATTACTAACATCAAAATAATAGACTTAGTTAAAAAATTCTACTTAAACGAAGACAAAACAGCTTTGGCCAGAAGTGTAATCATTTAAGCATTTGTGCAAAGTGGTTGTAACAAATCAGCTTTGGCCAGAAATTGAAACAATCACTTTAGTTATGCACTTGTTGAGTATGCCATCTATGAATGCATTAAATCAGCTTTGGCCAGAAATTAAGACATTCATGCTTATGATGCACACACAACATAGCTTTCATAATACTTGAACGATAAGTAGATGTATCAAGTCAGCTTTGGCCAGAAATGATACATCAAAAGCTCATTCAAGTTAAGCTATTCTGGTTTTGCAAAACATTATCTGATTCTGATTAATTAACTAAAAAAATTTTAGTTCACATTAAACAGCTTAAAATAATGAGGTTTCGAGTCACAGCCTTGTTGTCTCGAGTCGAGACCTTTGTCTCGAGTTGACACGTTATGGTCTCGAGTTGACACGTTATGGTCTCGAGTTGACACGTTATCGTCTCGAGTCGAGATCTAATGGTCTCGAGTCGAGACCTCTGTCTCGAGTTGACACGTTATGGTCTCGAGTTGACACGTTATGGTCTCGAGTCGAGACCTCTGTCTGAGTTGAAAAGATTTAATGGCCTGATGATTTCGAGTTGAGACCTTGTTGTCTCGAGTCGAGACTAATGGTCTCGAGTCGTAATCTGATGGTCTCGAAACTTCCTGTCAACAGCTGTGAATGTGGAAACATAACTGAAATTCGAAATCTAAGGGATTATGTGATAATATTTCCTATTTCAGTGCTGATCTAATTTTACCAAATATTTCGAAAATCATAATCTGTTTATCTAATAACAGTTTTCGAAAATTTTTAGAGGACAAAATCAGATCAAAATAGGAAAAAACACTTAATAATCCGAATCATATTCCAAAACATAATAGAATTTTCGAATTTTCCTAAGAACATGATGAACCCTAAAAAAATTTTACCAAGTTGATTTCGAACGAACATATAATTGATCTTTTACGAAAACAGTGGTCTCGAGTCGTCCTTTATGACTCGAAAATTGGCTGCTTGTTTAATAAGTTATCAAAATTCCGTTTTCCAAATTTCTATCCCAGAATTGATGGATACGAAAACAGAACTGACTAATCAACATATGCTCTGATACCACATGTTGGTTCAGTTCTGTTTATACATGAGGGAAAACATGATAGTGCAGTGGAGAATCCAGTTATGGAGTTCGACATGCTTGTCATCGTGATCTGGTTCCTCCTTAGGGTGCTGACTGATGATGGGGACTTAGTAAACCGAAAAGGGATATCGGCTAGGAGAGGAGGTCGAATTTGATGTTAGGCTTATGGGGTGTTTCTAATGTGTAACTGTCTAACTCCTTAACCTCCACATAATTCTCCTTATATAAGCACCCAAGAGGAAACTTGATTAGTTAATAAGGGTAATATGGTCCATCAACAATTACCAACTAATTATTTAATAGGTTATTATATATTTTGATCTATATTATGTAAATGATTATAATGGCTATAGATTAAATATTAATACATAATATATTTAATCTTACACAAACCACATGGACTAACAGTGTATTTAACTCTTATTATTATTTTTTTTGTAGTTTTTTTAATTGTATTTGTATTTTTTTAAATATTCTATGTAATCTTTTAATTTAATTAGTGTGTTATTTTTATTAAGTGATATTTTAAATAGTTTAAAAAAGAAATCAACATTGCTGGACACGCCCAGCTAACGGACGTCCCACCACACCCTTGATTTTTGAGTTTTTAGATTGCGGATCCCGCCCTCGTCACGTGTCGAGCAATGCCCCGTCCCAAGGCCCTCCACACCCCATACTCTTACCACATTCATATGATTTTTCATGTTCAATATAATCATTTTTAAACGGTTATCATATATTAATTAAATCTTGACTAATTAATAAAATAATTAAAGTGATTGAACCCCATTTAAATCTTGAATGTAGAAAAGATCTTATATTTAATATCGACTTTTTTAACCGCAAGTCCGTAACATTAGAGTTTATAGCCTTTTGGATCCTACTTGTAGAATGGTGGCTTGCAGTTTGTTGGATTCTTTAATTTTTCTCATCCGAAATTTAAGTTTTGAACAGCAAATTGATTAAGTTGGAAAACAAAAAGATACCTCCTATATATCCTCCTTCTTTTTGTAACAAAAACTGTTTTATTTAATTCTACAATTCACAATCAAACAAAGCAAGAAAAAAAGATCCAAGAATGCAAGTAGTTTTTGAGGAGGAAGAAAGGATTTAGATCAGTTGCAATCAAAACGAGTAGTTTTTGAATATGCCTCAACATTGTGATGGTGGCTTCCTGGATACATCATTTGGTGGAGCGGATATGTACGGAAGGCAAGGTGAGTAGGAGATTTCAAAACTAGTCTGCGCAGCCTCTGGCGCACCGCCTCAGGCGCATGGAGGTTGCGCGGACTCGGTCATCTCCTTCTCGTCTTGCCCTCTCACATATCCGCCCCACTAAATGATCTCTCCAGGGAGCCGTCATCTCAATGTTGTAACATCTTCAATGGATAAGGCCGAATGCCTATGTTACCTTGTTCGTGAGAACATTCTCCTCGGTTACCCTCTTAACGTCACCGAACCTTTGTCCTCGTATGTCTGTTCAGTGAAAAACAATAGCCAAGCGAATGATACTAGTAACCCGGCCTCTCTACTAGATCTAGTCACGTTTCCGACTCTAATTATGTTCTTGCTCCAAATATTTTACAAGTATTTGAAGTTGTTACTTATTGGTAGTTTTATGTAATTTAATTCTTCTGTTATGCATCATCGTTCATAAACCATCATGGGTTCATAAGATGTGATGTGTTGGTTGATCCATCAGATGGTGGTTGTTTATCAGGATCAAAATCTGATGAATCTTATTGGATGCTATGGCCATGGCCCGTGGTCGTAGTGATATTAAAATATTACAAGAAAATTAACACCCCCCGGCCCCATCGATTTTTGCTCGTAGCGTTAGTTTTACCAAAAATTTCCAAAAGATATTGGATTTTTAATAGTCCGACCCCCATCGATTAAAATATTAAGAGTCCCGCCCCCACTGAGTTTTCGCTGCTTGGGGTTAGACAAGTCCCAAACATCTATTCTGCTGTAAGGCTTCTTATTCGTGAATTTGCTACAAATTTAGCTGCATAATTGTGTGATATATCAGTTAACTAGCATTAAAAACTTAGTTGAATCAAACAAGACATCAGTATTACCTCATACAAATCGTATATTTATATAATATTAAAGACAAAGGTCGGTGGAGGACCTTTGTCTTTAATTTAAACTTCCATTGTTGGGTCGATCAAATATGGGTTGGGCCGGTTACATCGAAAAAGTGGATTGTGGTTGGCAAGTTTTCAAATTTGTTTATTTCTTTCTTTTAAAATCTCATTTACTGATTTGTATATTATTTTAGAATTTGTATTTTATTTATTTCAAACTTTCATAGATTGTTCAAAATCAAATTCACACCAAAAGATAACATTGTCTTCATATTTTGTTTTTATTTACTTGTAATATAACAAATATGTTTGATTACAGCAGTCATTGTTTTGGAGATTACTAAATTTCCACTCTCATATAATCTCACTTGCAAACCTTATGGGGATATGGTCAATGCCATAATACGTTTAACTATTCAAGACTTCTTTATGCCATAATACATTTAACTATTCAAGACTGCATTATCATAAGTCAGACATGTTTGCATCACAAAATTTCCAAAACCTTCATTGAAGATCACTTTAACGCATTAGTAAATCCCTTTCTAGTTATGTCCCTGCTCTATATGTATTTAAGCTTGAGTGGTCACGTTTCAAATCATCATTTGTACCTTTACATTGCAGACTTATCATTTATCATACACTTTATCGAATGAGTTGAAAGTTGCAAACTTTCCGAAACATGAACAAGAGTAAAAATAGGTTGTCAATAGTTGTACCCTGTAAATGGACATGGAAGAAACAGAAATTGAGAGGCTCCGAAAATGGGCGTCTGATGACTTTCTTCCACGGGCAACCATCGTCTTTCCGGCCGACAAACATGTGGTCGCCTTTTAATTAATTGAACCAGTGCCAACCGGGCCTCCGGCACAAAGCACGGGTAAAAAAATCTTGTTCTATTATGTTTTGATTGTTAAATAGCAGTGTTCAACCCACACGTTGTTGTGGGGACGCGATGGAAATTCCATTGATATTGGTTTATGGTACGGCACATGCTATGACAAGTGAAATAAAAAACCCCAAATATAAAGTTAATATAAAGTTGTAACATAACCAAAACGATGTATACACATGTTAATTTCATTGGGGAAAAGAGTAACCACTAAACAGTTCCGAAATTCATAACTTTTTCACATGTCTCAGTTTTTTATTTTACGTTTCAATACATAGAATTAGAAGACCTAATAATTGCTTAAATTTTAACTATCATTATTTATATAAAAATTACGTAGAGTTAGAGAAAATCAGTCACATATACTCGTATATGAACATGTGTATGGTTCACTAACCCATATTCACGGGTTTACAATAACATAACATGTTTAACCGTATATTAATTAATTGTATTCTTTAATATGTTAGTACCTCAAAATTACAAATATACAACTAAAGTTACTATATATACCAAAAGCAACTTGTGAATAGTTGCAACTTACGTATATTGTAGGGTGAGTATAGGTGTGGTTTTATTACTATATATTAACTAGTGTTATTAAATCTGGGCGTTGCGCGGTGGGTGGGTATCAGTTCGTTTAATTACGGTACTGACACTCGTTATAGCAACCAATAGAGAAAAAAAATCATGATATGACCAAAAATATACCAACACGGCAGGAATTTGATCGGTATCGGTTTGCTTTGTTACGTCACATACACTCGTTACAGCAACCCATAGATAAAAAAAATCTTGATATGATCAAAAAATACTAGTACGTGAATTACATCGATAAAAAACAAACGCAAGTTACATAAGATATATAAAAGAACCACATATAGGTATGGCAATGGGTCAGGTTTGGGACAGGTTTAGATAATCCCAAACCCAAACCCGGTTAGATAAGCTTGTCCCAAACCCGTCCCAAAACCCGTCGGGTTTCTAGCGGGTAAATACGCATCGGGTATCGGGTATCCTCGCAGGTTTCGGGTAAACCCGTTAATTTAAAAAGATTACTCGTTGGGTATACTCATCTCAAAACCCATTGGGTATCTATCGGGTAACTACTAACCGGTTACATTTTGTATTGTCATTATAAAAATATATATCAAATAACTACAATGTACACGGAAAAGAATACCTATATGTGTAAAAAATGGATGTATCATATATATACATATTTAATAATATAAAAGGAATTATATCGGGTATACAATCGGGTAAACGGGTACACTTTATCGGGTAATTGGGTCGGGTAAACGGGTATATCACTCAATCCCAAACCCGCGAAAAAAATAAAAACTATTACCAAACCCGTCCCAAACCCGATTAACCGACCCCAAACCCATCCCAAATGTGACGGGTTTTGGGTTTACCCAGCGGGCTCAGGTTTGATTGCCATCCCTAACCACATAACACATGTAAAAAACCACTAAATAACAAATAAAAATAAAAATAAAAATAAAAATAAAACAATAAAATAAATGTACTGTTCATTCAGTTTATCTATTATTAGTATACAATTAAGCAACTGAAATGAACGGTTAATTTAATATATTATAATCATATATTAATATATTAATAATAACTATTATTTTCTTTGCTTTCTAAATTGGATACGTTTGGTGTCAACTAATACTGGTATCGAAAATACCGGTATGGTCCGGTTCATTATCGGTACATGAAGGTAAAAATCGGCACCAGCCTGATACAGAAAACGCTAAAAGTCGCTACCGGATTGAGTTTGAAAATCTTTTAGTTCGGGAAATCCGGTACTGCTAGACGGTACCATTTGCTCATCCCTGATCAGAGCTCGGTGGCAACCGTTACCGAAAAGACCGGTTACGGTACCGGTATATGAAGGTAAAAATCGGTAGCGAACCGGTACTAGGAACGCCAAAAGTCGGTACCGAATTGGTTCTTAGGATCCTTCTGTTCGGGAAATTTGGTACCGGTACCCAGTATTATTTTCTCATCTCTGACCACGGGTTTCATGCCAACAACATCATTAACATACAACTTTTTTGGTTGATTTTCATTCGATTATTTTTTTTATTGTTTTTTACATTTTTTTTAATTCTTGTTAGTGGTTTCGTGTGCAACGCGCTCGTAGTGATTTTAAAACACATGTAAACACAGAATAAATAACAAAAAAAGTTCGCCGCAACGCGGCTAGGGTGATAAACCTAATTTAATATCAAAATTAATTTTTATATTATATAATATACATTTTTAATTCATTTAATTTTATAACTTTGGCTTATTAACTTTTTACAAACCTCAATACGTGATTGTGTTTAATATTTCTTGTTCTAGAAATTCTGACATAAATTTTGTTTATAAACGGAGTTGTATTCAAAATAGGTATTTTTTATATCATAAACTATTTCGAGAGTCGGTACTGTGATGAATGGAACTGATACCGACGCTCGTTTTTGTGATTTTCAATCGATGTAAAATACAACTTTATTTTGGGTTACATCAGACAACTTTTTGTGTAATGAAACCGTTGTAAGCAAACTTTCTGGTTAATGCATTTTTCGGGAGTTGTAATTCGTAAAATGCACTTTTATGCATTTTGTAAGTATTTGAAGTTGTTACTGACTTATTGGTAGTTTTATGTAATTTAGTTCTTCTCTTCTGCATCATTGTTCATAAACCATCATGGTATGAACAATGACTTTTTGCATAAATCAGTGCAAGGCCGTCTTTGAGGGGGTGCGGGGTGAGCGACTGCACTGGGCCCAAACCCTTCGAGGGCCCAAATATTTTTAATTTTGTATAGAAGTTACGTTGTATAAGCTAAACAAGCTCTTGTCAGGGTGGTTATTGCCTTGTTTAGACAACAAGGAGATAATGGTTCTAATCCTAGCATCTTCAAATTCTCTATTAATGCCGAATTTTGTCAACTACATCTATTCCTTTAATTAATAAATTACTAACTACGCTTAGCTAAAAATAACTATTTAAATTACTTTCACATAAATTTTAGTGATTAAATAATTGATGAGTTTATAATACATGAAAATTTGCGAATAGGGCCCAAAATTTTTATCTCGCACAGGGCCAAATTTTTTTTTTGTTATTTTCGGAGACGGCCCTGAATCAGTGGTAAGTCACTCGTATGGATGCTTGGGTGATAGACGGGTCACATGTAGTGTGAGTCTGCATGTTCGCAAACCCAAGAAATTTACACAAAAATTGTGTGGGCCACATGAACAATATATGTGAAAAGCTAGAGCATTATTAATAGCTAACGTAAATCAGTAAACGATTTACGAAATTATGTCCGAGATTATCTACACAAATATTGTAATTGATTATGTAATATTTAGTTTCCATGTACTCTTTGTATTGTAGGCCTATATATTGTATCTTATTATTACGAATAAAATCAAGTGATTGAGTTCTCACATAGTATCAGCTAAACGGGCGATCCCTCCTCCTTTGTTTTTCTTTTTCTCTTCTCGGCTCTACCCTACTGCCGTCACTCATCTTCTATAACCACAGCCACTTTGTCACTTTGTTTCTTCTTTCGTTATTTGCTGCCAACCCCACCACCACTTTGTCTCTTGTCCCTCGCTACACTTTCTCCCACAATATTCTTTGGATATATTTTCTTTTTTACCACCGAACCCGCTAGCCTCCATTGACCAAATCACACAACAATTATTTTTTGTCTGTGTTAGCAATGTTTTTTCCAATCGTACTTGCCACATCATTTTTTTGGTCTGTGTTTTGGTATCTGTCGAAACTATATCTGCCACAACCCTTATAAAAAATTCCATGGCCACATCGACACCCAATACCACCGAAACTCCTCTCCATTCCCTCCTGCACTTCATACCTCTCAAACTAAACTCCACAAACTACCTAGCATGGTCCCAGCAAGTCTCTCTCGTTCTTACTCTTCAGAAGTTGATTGGACATGTTGATGGCACCACTTCCATACCACCTAAAACTGTTCTTGAGGCCGATAAACCTGTCCCAAACCCTGCTCGTACCGAATGGTTAACCAAGGATCAATCGGTATGTCTCCTTCTTCAGTCCTCTCTCTCCGAGGAAGCCATGTCTGAAATTATTGGCATCTCTAATGCTCGTCAGATTTGGCTTGCTTTGGAAACAGCGTATAGTCATCGTTCCACTGACCGTATGCATATCTTACCTGATAATATGCGTATGCTACAAAAAGGTTCTTCCTCTGTTGCTGAGTTTGGCCGAAAATTTAAAACCATATGTGACCAACTTGCTGCTATAGGTTCTTCCTCTGTTGCTGAGTTTGGCCGAAAATTTATCGATGAAACTGATAAATGTCATTGGTTTTTATGTGGTCTTGGAACCACTTTTGAACACTTTTCCACAACCCACCATTCCTTAGGCACTTCATCCTTTCGTGAATTGCTTGGGAAAGCAGAAAATCAAGAAACCTTTATGACATCCCTTCACAGTTAGAATTCTCCTCAGGCTGCCTTTGTTGCTCAGCAGTCCCGTTCTGGTAACACATCTCGTTCCTCTTCAGGATCCTCTTATACTAATCGGGGTCGTGGACGTGGTCGAAATTCTGGCCGCAGCCGTGGCAAGCGACCCCCTCATTGTCAATTATGCAGGAAAGATGGTCAATATGCAAATACGTGTCCAAATTTGGCTTCCTTTGCTAACCAAGCCGCTCCTCTTGATGCAAACTTGGCCCAAGCTTTTCAAGCTCAGTGTCATGTGACTGAGGAATACCCAGATTGGACCGGTGACACAGGTGCGTCGGCTCATATGTCTCCCTTTGTCCAAGATCTTACCAATGCTTATTCCGCAAAACCAAATGATTTAGTTCGGTTTGGAAATGGTCAAACCTTACCCGTAACCAATATCGGCACAACTTCCCTTAACAAAAATATTTCTCTAAAAAATGTTCTTGTTGTTCCACATTTCACTAAACGTCTTCTTTCCATTAGTCGCTTAACCAATGATTCTCCCGTTGATGTTCTTTTTCTAACAACTTTTTTCAAATTCATGATCGAAAGACCAAGGAAATCCTGGCAAAAGGGACTTGTGAGAATGGGCTATATGTTCTTCGGGAGGGAAATCATGCGTTTGTTGCTTCCTATTCAAATCATCATCTCAAAGCATCTTTTGAACGTTGGCATGAACGTTTAGGACATGTTTCTTTTAATACTATTTCTAGATTACATAGACATGGTTCCTTATTTGTTACGTCTTTATTGCCAAAACCGAATATTTGTTCTCCTTGTCAATTATCAAAAGCACATCGTATGCCTTTTGGTTTGAATAATAAACGTTCTGAGCATGCTTTGGATTTAATACATTGTGATCTTTGGGGTCCTTCTCCTGTTGCTTCATCATATGGCTATCGTTATTATGCTATATTTATTGATGATTTTTTCGCTTTACTTGGTTTTATCCGCTAAAGCAAAAAAATGAATTTTATGATGCCTTGTTAATTTTTGCACCTTTTGTCCAAAATCAATTGTCCAGAAAAATCAAAACCTTTCAGAGTGATGGTGGAACTGAATTCACAAACCACAGAGTTCAGAAGTTTTTCCATGATCATGGCATCCATCATCGACTCTCCTGCCCGCACACGCCTGAACAAAATGGTCGAGCCGAGCGAAAACATAGACACATTACAGAAACAGGTCTTGCGATGCTTTTCAATTCCCATGCCCCCGCCAACTTATGGACCGATGCCTTTGCATCGGCAACCTTCATCATCAACCGTCTTCCTACGACCCTACTGGATTTTATATCCCCCTTTGAACTACTATTCGGCCATACCCCAACCTACTCCACCTTTCGTGTCTTCGGGTGTCGTGTCTTCCCGTATCTACGGGATTATGCCAAACATAAGTTATCACCTAGAAGAGTCGAATGTATTTTTATAGGTTATGATGCTAAATATAAAGGATATCGTTGTCTTGACCCTCGGTCAAATAAGGTTTACATAACCCGCCATGCTCAATTTGACGAAGACACTTATCCTTTTAGTGGCTCTATCAAACCGGTTGATGAAGCTACATTAGTTTTCTCGAACTTTGATGAGACCTTACCCTCCATTCCATTACCAAATCAGCCGCCCATCATACATCATTCTCCTTCAGCTCTAGTCCAACCCACTACTACCTCTCAGCCCAATTCTGATCCTTGTCCCATTTGTTCGGCCCACTCCACTTCTACCAGTTCCATTCCCTCAACTCATACCGCACACCTGCCAATCACTTCCCACAACCCATCTACTTCGGCCCACAATTCACCCACCACTCATCCTTCATCTTCGGCCCAATCCCCTACACCACCGTCCTCTTCCCAAAATCCACCAGAACCCGAACCACCTCATCCTACACCTACACCTGAACCTAGCCCTGCTCCGGGACCTCCTGTGCCGCCGATGCCATCACATACTATGAGAACTCGATCCAAAATTGGCATCTTCAAACCTAAATATTTTGCTAACTTATGTTTATTTTCAGGTGCTTTACATCATGTGCTTCTTGCAGCTCATGACCCACGTGGTTATAAATCCGCAGCGAAGCACTCTAATTGGGTCCGTGCTATGGAGTAAGAGCTGGATGCTTTACACAAAAATAAAACTTGGGTTCTAGTTCCTCGACCTTCCAATGCAAACATTGTTGGTTCAAAGTGGATTTTCCGGACAAAATTTAAAGCCGATGGTTCCATTGATCGATATAAGGCTCGGTTGGTAACGCAAGGGTTCACTCAAGTTCCAGGACTTGATTTTTCTCACACTTTCAGTCCAGTTGTTAAAGCCTCTACTGTGCAGGTTGTTCTTGCTCTTGCCACTATTTATGGTTGGCCATTAAGGCAGTTGGATGTTCGAAATGCCTTTCTGAATGGAAATCTGACCGAGACCGTGTATATGGAACAACCTACTGGGATTGTGGATTCTCGTTTTCCGAATCATGTGTGTCGCCTACAGAAAGCTCTTTATGGTCTAAAACAAGCACCTCGCGCTTGGTTTCAGCGTCTCATCAGCTTCTTGATTTCAAATGGTTTCGTTTGCAGCCAAGCCGATACATCTCTTTTTGTCTTTAAGAAAGGGGCTGCGATTATCTACCTCCTTGTTTTCGTTGATAACATTATCCTCACCGGTAGTGACTCTTCTCTCATACAAACATTTGTTACTCATTTGCACAAGGAGTTCTCTATTAAAGATCTGGGTCCGCTTGGTTATTTTTTGGGGCTCGAAGTTTCTCATTCTGACACAGGGATCTTTATTAGTCAGGCTAAGTATGCTCATGACATACTTGCGCGTGCCGGTCTTCTGGATGCTAAACTTGTTGCAATCCCGCTTGCCATGACGGACACCTTTATCAGCAAAGGTGTTCCCTTTCATGACCCCACTCTTTACCGGTCACTCGTCGGGGCCATTCAATATCTCACTATCACCAGACCTGATCTCTCATATGTAGTAAACCAGGCCAGTCAACATCTACAAGCTCCAACAATTTCGCATTTTCAGTCGGTTAAGCGGATTCCTCGCTATGTCAAGGGCACGATTACTTTTGGATTGACTTTCTCCAAACCTGCTACTACTACTTTAGTTGGCTATTCTGACGCTGACTGGGCCCGTTGCATAGAAACAAGGCGATCTACTTATGGATACTCCATTTACTTAGGCGGCAATCTTGTGTCTTGGAGTGCAAAGAAACAACCCACAGTCTCCAGATCTAGTTGTGAGTCTGAGTATCGTGCTATGGCAAATACCGCAGCTGAAATCATTTGGCTCACTCATCTTTTTCGTGAGTTGCATGCGCTTCCCATGGCTCGTCCTACTTTACTCTGTGACAACAAAAGAACTATTTTCCTCAGCCAAAATCTGGTTTCCCATAAGCGTGCTAAGCACATTGATATTGATTATCATTTCGTTCGAGAACTCGTCTCCTCTGGGCACCTACATATAAAGTTTGTTCCATCCAATCTCCAGGTTGCGGACATTTTCACGAAAAGTCTCTCTCGTCCTCTATTTGAAAATTTTTGGGGATTACTTCGTGTTGGTACCCCACCTGTTCGATTGACGGGGATGATAGCTAACGTAAATCAGTAAATGATTTACGAAATTATGTCCGAGATTATCTACACAAATATTGTAATTGATTATGTAATATTTAGTTTCCATGTACTCTTTGTATTGTAGGCCTATATATTGTATCTTATTGTTATGAATAAAATCAAGTGATTGAGTTCTCACAATTATATTCCAGTTAGCCTGTCCTAACTCAAATTCGTACCCGAAACTCACCCGCAAGACATTGGTAGTTCGTCATTAAAAACGACAAAAAAAAGATGCCACAAGAAAAAAACGGACGAAGAGAAATCTTTAGCGGCCGCTCAACGAACACAAATAAAATGGGCGGTTCAAGAAGAAGTTACTTTGACAAGATGTTGGATCGACGAATCGCAAAATTCGATTCATGGTATTTTTTAATATAACATATTTAATGTTTACAATATTATTTTAAGTTTTATTATATTTTTTGTTTATAATATTATTTGTGTTTTGCAATAGGGAATTCACGACATAAAAAAGATTTTTGGGATTCGTTTAAGAAAACATGTCATACGCAAATGCAAAGGGGGAGGTGTATCGTGAAAATGATAGCCTCTCGTCGAAGTGGGGGGATATAAATGCTCACGTCGTCGCGTTCAACGCTTGTTTCCATAAGGCGAAGAACTCGCCAAGAAGCGGTGAAACCGAGGTCCGCTTTGTCAAGAATGCCTTGCTAGCATACAGAGAGAACAAGAAGAACGACTTCAAATACATGCATTGTTGGGATGTATGTAGGTACGCTTTGAAATGGCCGACAATCCCTCCTACTAGCGAGTCAACCTCATCAAAAAGGTCAAGAACACCCTCGTCCCAAGCTCAGTCCGATGCTCGTGATCAAGAGTTTGATTTTAATCTAGATGATTTTGATGATTCTCCTTCCCGCTCACTTGGTAGAGACACATCAAAAAAGCGGCTTCAAAGATCGAGATCGGGTTTGGCCTCAGGTTTGGCCTCAGTTAAAGGGTTGTACTCCGACCAGTTGGAAGATCTTAATACCAAATTTGATACATTTAATTTGCTCGAACAAAAAAAGGTTCGAGATCAGGAAAAATATCCAAGCGTCGTTCGATAAAAAGATCTCTAAAAGAAAAACGCGAAGATAAGAAATTTCTCGCTATGCCCCTCGATCACCTTAGGTCCTTACCGGCCCACAACTGGCAATGACGTTTGAAATGAAAGAAGAAATAATGAAAAAAATATAACATTGAGTAACTTTTATGTAGTATTTAATTTTATTATTTGAGTTTACATCGTTTGTCCCCTGTGGTTTGTAGAAAAGTAACAACATTTGATACTAATAGTTTAAAGTAACAATCTAAGGCTTTAACGTTTGATTTTGTAACATCGTAGGCCCTTAAGGCTAACTGTCGTTAAAAACTAACTAAGAACTTAATACCCAACCTTGAATTTGGAGAAACCATATCGACTAACCATATTATTAAGCACAAAATTAACTCTTGTAATATTTAAAACATAATTTTTCTTTTTCTCTTATTATTTTACTAAACATTTTTAATTATTTAATTAAACATTTTTAAATAGTTAAACGTAATTAACATAATTAACGTAATTAAAGCTACTTTGAAGCCACTTCCGTAGTTAGCTTATATGTAAATTAGCAAATTTATACGTAAAGTAACTATTTTTGATCATTGAAAACCAAAACCGTATTGTCAAAAAATATAACCAAATGAACCGTTATTAACGGTTTAGGTTTCAGTTCCGGTTCAGTTTCACGGTTTGAGCGTTTTAGGCCCAACCCCTTTATTCAAGTTTTCAAACATATGCACACTAAAATAAATACAATAAGCTACAACCAAATATATACATGATGCACAAGGAAAAAAAAATAAAAGCTACAGCATATAATTTTCATATTATAAATTACCAACATCTTGGTGCTATGTGGACTTGTACTCAAAGCATAGGGAGTTTTTCAAAAAAATTTGACTTTTTACTTCTAGCCAATAGGTTTTCATTTTTTGCATTTAATGTTGTTAGTAATTAATGATATTTTAACATTATTTGTCAAATCAAACTATTGAAAACTAAATTAAACGAGTTAATTACTTTTTCAGTCCTTGAGGTTTGCCAAAAATAACGGTTTCAGTCTATTAGTTTAAAAATTTCCATTTCAGTCCATTAGTTTCATTTTCATAACCATTTCAGTCCACTAACTTAACTCCATCCATTTATTTTGTTAACTTTGGGGTGAAATTACCAAATTACCCCTGCTAACTTAACAAATTGTAATAAAAACCATAAAAATTCAAAAAAATTCCAAAAAATTCAAAAAAATTCCAAAAAATCTAAAAATCAAAAAAAAATTTAAAAATTCAAAAAATCAAAAAATTGCAAAGAAATTCAAAAAAAATAAAAATAATAAAAAAATAATAAAAAATCTAAAAATAAAAAAAATCCAAAAAATTCAAAAAAATCTAAAAAATTCCAAAAAATCTAAAAATCAAATTTTTTTTTTAAAACTCATAAAAATTCTAAAAATCCAAAATGTTTCGAACCCGAACCGTTTCGACCCGTACCGTTTCGACGCGAACCGTTTCGACCCGTACCGTTTGGAGCAGAACCGTTTCGACGCAAACCGTTTCGACCCGTACCGTTTCGATGCGAACCGTTTCGACGCGAACCGTTTCGACCCGTTCCGTTTCGAGCCGAACCGTTTCGAGCCGAACCGTTTCGACGCGAACCGTTTCGACCCGTACCGTTTCGACGCGAACCGTTTCGACGCGAACCGTTTCGACGCGAACCGTTTCGACGCGAACCGTTTCGACGCGAACCGTTTCGACGCGAACCGTTTCGACGCGAACCGTTTCGACGCGAATCGTTTCGACCCGTTCCGTTTCGAGCTGAACCGTTTCGACCCGTACCGGTTCGAAACCGTACGGGTCGAAACGGTTCGCGTCGAAACCGTACGGTCGTACGGGTCGAAACGGTTCGCGTCGAAACGGTACGGGTCGAAACGGTTCGCGTCGAAACGGTTCGGCTCGAAACGGTTCAGCTCGAAACGGAACGGGTCGAAACGGTTCGCGTCGAAACGGTTCGCATCGAAACGGTACGGGTCGAAACGGTTTGCGTCGAAACGGTTCGGCTCCAAACGGTACGGGTCGAAACGGTTCGCGTCGAAACGGTACGGGTCGAAACGGTTCGGGTTCGAAACATTTTGGATTTTTTAGAATTTTTATGATTTTAAAAAAAAAAAATTGATTTTTAGATTTTTTTGAATTTTTTGGAATTTTTTTGATTTTTTTGAATTTTTTGGAATTTTTTTTTATTTTTAGATTTTTTAGAATTTTTTTATTATTTTTTTTATTTTTATATTTTTTTTCAATTTCTTTGAATTTTTTTGATTTTTTGAATTTTTTTAAATTTTTTTGATTTTTAGATTTTTTGGAATTTTTTAAATTTTTTGGAATTTTTTTGAATTTTTATGATTTTTATTACAATTTGTTAAGTTAGCAGGGGTAATTTGGTAATTTCACCCCAAAGTTAACAAAATAAATGGATGGAGTTAAGTTAGTGGACTGAAATGGTTATGAAAATGAAACTAATGGACTGAAATGACAATTTTTAAACTAATGGACTGAAACCGTTATTTTTTGCAAACCTCATGGACTGAAAAAGTAATTAACTCAAATTAAACCAAACAGAACTCTTACTTACTAACGGTTTGATTTTACAAATACGCTTATTGGGCTTTTATAACAAAAACATATAAAATACAATTAAATTAAATAAGTTGTATAACAAAAGGATTAGATAGAAAGTTGTATTTCTTACCAGATGTTAGGGGTGACTTGACCTCGTTATAACTAAAAAATAGTTGGTGCCAAAGTGCCATTTCACAATAGAAGTATCCAAAATAAGTTGCTAGTGTCCGGTTCACTAAAAGCAAAAAGCTGTCCAAAACAATCTTAAAACAAGTTGTCCAAAGAGTAAAATGCACGGATAGTCCCTGTGGTTTGGTAAAATTTCACCCTTAGTCCCCAACTTTTGGAAATTACACCCTTGCTCCCTGTGGTTTGACAGTTTATTACGCGGATAGTCCCTGGAGTGGATGGGGGTTAGTTTTCTCAGTTAAGTTGGTGTGAAATGACTATAATACCCTTAATATAAAATAAAATAAACAAATCAAGTATTAAATATATAAAACATATATGTATATACACACACTTACTTTTAGATATGAAACTCATCCTTATCATGTTTATTTTCAGATCTGAAACAATTGACTCATTTATGAATTCTTTTCAAATCTGATCTTGTTCGAAATCAATAGAAAATTTCAAAACTTTACCGATTCAAATCGAAACTTGTCAAAACAAACTGAATATCAATGAAACGTGTCTAACATTCACAAACAATACATTGAAACAATGGAAACTCGATCAAATCAGTCTGAAACAGATCAAAATGTTCAAAACTCTATTCGAAACAAACTGAAAATCTACCAAAACTGATCTGATCTCACCGAAAAAACAATCAATTCAGTACGTAATCGATCGAAAGTTGTCCGATTCGCAACACGATTACACGCAGAGCCACTCACCATAGCCTGTTAATCGACTGAATTTACCTTTTATGTTAACATTAGCACCCATCATCACCTTCGTGTTCACCAATACTGGAAACCCTATGAACAAATCAGATCCATCCATCGCTGCTGCAGATAGATCCGACCACTGCTACAGTTACCATCGTCTCTAACCATCTTCTAGGGCCTTTTATGCGTCTCTCTCTCTCTCTCTCTCTCTCTGAGTGATCTGTCTCTCTCTCTCCTGATTGATTTGTCTCCCTCTCTTGTCGTTTCTTTCTTTAAATGTGGTTGACAGTGAGTTCTGAAATGGAGGAGGGAATTAAGGTGGTAGAGATGTTGATGGTGGTGGAGTGGCAGGTGGTGACGGCTGGTGTAAGTGGTGGCGGCAGATGGTGGTGACTGGTGAGTGAGTGTTTGTGTGTGCGTGAGATGAGAGATACAAGGGTTTAAAGGGTTAATGTTTTAATTTAATCCTAAGGGTATTTTAGTCATTTCACACCAACTTAACTGAGAAAACTAACCCACATCCACTCTAGGGACTATCCGCGTAACAAACTGTCAAACCACAGGGAGCAAGGGTGTAATTTCCAAAAGTTGGGGACTAAGGGTGAAATTTTACCAAACCACAGGCACTATCCGTGCATTTTACTCTTGTCCAAAACTATATCAAAATAGCTAAACAAAATTAATTTTCAAATGAAGAGGTGGGCTCTATTTATCACATTGCCAAATTTTTAAATTTTATGCGTGTATATATGCATATTTATTTATTTGTTAAAAAGAGTAAGATGCGTGTATATATGCATATATATTTATTTATATACTAGGTTATAACTCCGTATAATAAAACAATATATCTTTAAAAACCTCATTTATTGTACGGATTGAATAAACATAATTTTATATATTAAATAATAAAAAGTTATATCTATAAGAATCATATTGTACGGATTGAATAAATGTAATTTTATATACCAAATAAAAAAGTTATATCTTTAAAACCACGTGTATTACACGGGTTGAATAAATGTAATACTGTTTACCAAATAATAAAATAATACATCTTTAAAAAACCTCATTTATTACACAAGTTGAATAAATATAATTTTATATACAAAACAATAAAAAAATTCATATTTAAAAATATACGCATTACACGGTTTGAATAAATGTAATTTTCTGTACTAAATAATTAAAAATATATATCCTTAAAAACCCCTGTCTATTTTACGAATTGAATAAATCTAATTTTATATATCAAATAATAAAAAGTTATATCTTAAAAAACCTCATGTGTTACATGGGTCGAGTAAATGTAATTTTGTATAGTGAAAATAAAAATATTTAATATATTGGATAAGGATCAAATATAAAGGCTCCTAATTGTAAGAATGGTACAAAGGTTTCTAAAAAAAAACCCACTATACAAAAAAATAAATAAACACTCACCACCACCCAAAAACCTAAACCCCCACCCTCATCCACCCCCTTCCCCCATCACCCACCAAAAAAAAATGCCGAAGGAGGGGTTGGGTTGGTTTTTGGGTGGTGGTGGTTGTTTAGGGTTTTTTTTTTTAGGTTTTTAGGGGTTTGAGGGGGAGGGGTTAGGTTTTCTTAAGGTTTTTTATTTTATTTATTTTATTTTTATAGGGGGGTAGGTTTTTTTAGGTTGTTGGGGGTGGGGGGTTAGGTTTTTTGGTGATGTATAGTTTTTTTTTTTTTTTTTTTTTTTTGGGGTGGGGGGTAGGTTTTTGGGTGGGGGTGGGTGTTTAGGTTTTGAGTGGTGATGTATGGGTTTAGTTTTTAGTTTATTGGACACTTGTCACTCTATAAATTTTTCGTACACTTCTTACAATTAGGAGCCTTTGTAGAATAGCTTAATCCTTAATATATTAATACAAAGTTTGGTTTTCATGATAAAAATAGATTATTCTGTTGTTGCAAAATTTGTTAACGAAGTCTCAATAAATTTAACCTTTTATTTAAAACTCTGTAAATGTATAAATGATAAATAATATTAGTTAGTTTTATTTTAAGTTTCGTCAAATTTATTTGATGCCAAACTAAACAAAACGTTCAAATATAATTAATTCAAATAAATAATATTATAAATGAGAAGGAGATTAAACTAAATAATAATTATCTGTAAGATATTAAACTAATAATATTTAGTAGGAGGATTATCTATGATATATATTATTAAATTAAATAATATTTAGTAGGAGGATTATCTATAATTAATTAGAAGAAATTAAACTAAAATAATAATTATCTATAAGAGATAGCCTAATATGATGACAAGTGTCCCTAAAGTGGTTTCTTTTATTATATAGTATAGATATAGATTAAAAAGAGTAAGATATGACCCGGTTCGGATTTTTACGACCATTTTTGTGTAACAATTGTCAATTGTGTTTTAAATAAAAATATAAAAAAATAAGAATTGTGTTTTAAATATTATAAGAGTTAATTGCGAGGTTAGTCCATGTTGTAGGTCCCTCGGAGGTTGAGGTTAAACCTTATCCTTGTTATGTTTAACACTCTAGCAAGTGCGGAATCCAAGCTAGAATGCAAACCGATAGTTTAGATGAAAGCACAAGTTACAAAGAGAAAGAGTAGACACGCAATATATCAAAGTTTTCTCTTGTATTTCAGTGGACACGGTTACAGCCCTTGACCAAACTGAAATGCTCTCTACAAGACTTGGTTCACTCACATGCACTATCCAAAGAACTTTCAAGACTTACTGTGAACTGAACCATGTATGGGATATATATACCCATAACAGATAACATGCTCGAAGGATAATGTAATCTGGTCGAAGGATCATCTATCGACCAGAAAACTATCGAAGGATCCATACATACCTCGAAGGATGATATATCCTTCGAGGTCCATATGTATCCATCGAAGGTTGTCTTTCGAGGTCATCGAAGGATACAAACCATCCTTCGATGACATCCTTCGAGGCATACAATCTTACATACATAGTGTTGACTGTTTGGCCAAGTCAACCAGGAGGATGGTTGACTTGGTCAAACTCACATTCAAACACATATACAACACAACAAAAGACGTAAACACGACAGACAAAAGACATCGTTTTATACATTACAAAATACAGACAAAGTACAGACACAAGTGCACCAACACATGTGGTCTTCCAAATTAACAAGTTTGAGTACTAAGTTTTGAAATGACGAAAATACTCTAAGTTTTCAGTTAATATTTAACAACTGTTGGCCTTAGGACCCTAGGATATTACAAAATTAAATGCTAAAACCTCAACATGTTACTTTAAACTATTCGAGATTGTTACTTTCCACAAAACACATGGACTAACAGTGTATTTAACTATTATTATTATTTTTTTTTTTGTAGGTTTTTTTAATTTTATTTGTATTTTTTTAAATATTCTATGTAATCTTTTAATTTAATTAGTGTGTTATTTTTATTAAGTGATACTTTAAATAGTTTTAAAAAAAATCAACATTGCTGGACACGCCCAGCTAACGGACGTCCCACCACACCCTTGATTTTTGAGTTTTTAGATTGCGGATCCCACCCTCGTCACATGTCGAGCAATGCCCCGACCCAAGGCCCTCCACACCCCATACTCTTACCATATTCATATGATTTTTCATGTTCAATATAATCATTTTTAAACGGTTATCATATATTAATTAAATCTTGACTAATTAATAAAATAATTAAATTCATTGAACCCCATTTAAATCTTGAATGTAGAAAAGATTTTATATTTAATATCGACTTTTTTAACCGCAAGTCCGTAACATTAGAGTTTATAGCCTTTTGGATCCTACTTGTAGAATGGTGGCTTGGAGTTTGTTGGATTCTTTAATTTTTCTCATCCGAAATTTAAGTTTTGAACAGCAAATTGATTAAGTTGGAAAACAAAAAGATACCTCCTATATTTTTTTTTTTTTTTTAAATTGACTTTCATTAAACAAACACCACCTATATATCCTCCTTTTTGTAACAAAAACTGTTTTATTTAATTCTACAATTCACAATCAAACAAAGCAAGAAAAAAAATCCAAGAATGCAGGTAGTTTTTGAGAAGGAAGAAAGGATTTGGATCAGTTGCAATCAAAACGAGTAGTTTTTGAATATGCCTCAACATTGTGATGGTGGCTTCCTGGATACATCATTAATTTGGTGGAGCGGATATGTACGGAAGGCAAGGTGAGTAGGAGATTTCAAAACTAGTCTACGCAGCCTCTGGCGCACCGCCTCAGGTGCATGGAGGTTGCGCGGACTCGGTCATCTCCTTCTCGTCTTGCCCTCTTACATATCCGCCCCACTAAATGATCTCTCCAGGGAGCCGTCATCTCAATGTTGTAACATCTTCAATGGACAAGGCCGAATGCCTATGTTACCTTGTTCGTGAGAACATTCTCCTCGGTTACCCTCTTAACGTCACCAAACCGTTGTCCTTCTCATATGTTTGTTCGGTGAAAAACAATAGCCAAGCGAATGATCCTAGTAACCCTCTCGATTCGATCTGGTCAGGTTTCCGACTCTGATTATCGTCTTGCTCCAAATATTTTGCAAGTATTTGACGTTGTTGGGGAATATTCAGACTACCGGATGATCAGAGAAGCGTGTAGTCACTCTCAGGTCAAATTATTTCGGTGGTTCACCCGAATAATTCTATCGGACACAACTCTAATTTTCAAAAAATAGAACCATGGTATGTTTGTGCGAAATTGTCTGAACCAGAAGAAGAAGAAGAAGAATGATCAAGAAAAACTGTCTACGAATTTGGGGTTGGGGATGATCAACTACCATTAGGCAATTATCTTAAAATTAAGACATAACTGCCACAAAAAACTGCCATAATTTGATGTTTTGAAATTATGGTATTTTTTATTTTCTGATGCAATTTAATTAACTCAAACAAGTTCGACCCCAGCCAAGGGCTCTAACCCTTGGATCCTGCTCCCAGGGGCGCTGCTCCTGGACCCCGCCAAGGGGCCGTTGCTCCATTGGAACCCCCCTAGAGTACGGGCTCCGCCCGTACACTTTGAATTATAATAACTCAAACAGGTGTGCACTCCCGCACTTCCAAACTTGCTTGATGTGTATTATTATTCACTTTAATCACCAAGTCAATCCCGATTACACTAAATATCCAACAATTGTTACCGGTAGTTTTATGTAATTTAATTCTTCTGTTCTGCATCATCGTTTATAAACCATCATGGGCTCATAAGACGTGATGTGTTGGTTCCATCAGATGGTGGTCGTTTAGACTGTGGGGTATGGTGGGGCTTGGGTTGGGCGTGGGTTGGGGCAATTGCTGACACGTGGATGTTGAATTCTCATGACCCAAACCCAAGTTTTAATGGGGTATGGTGGGGCTTGGGTTGGGCGTGGCTGGGCCGGCGTGGCCTAGCCACATCACCATTTTTTTAATATAAATTTAAATTAATTAACTACATAAAAAAACATATTTTTTTTAAATACATAAACAAACATAATAATTATTAAAATAAAAAACAATCATTCTTCGTCGTCTTCGTCGTCTTCGTCGGTTTCGAACCCAGGAATCGTTGAAACATGTTCCACCAAATCAGATCGAAGGTTGTGATGTATATCCCTTGACTTGATCCAAAATTCATTACCCGCTTTATCTTGGTCTGTTACGTTACCTGGTTGGGAATCATCGTCATCATAGTAGGTAACGACCGCTCTACCTTCATCCTCCAAAATCATGTTGTGAAGAATGATACATGTGTACATCACGTTTCCAATCTGATCCTTGTCCAATAGTCGACAAGGCATTTGTAATATTCGCCACCTTTTCTTCAAAACACCGAATGCTCGCTCGACGTCTTTACGTGCAGCCATATGTACCCTGTTAAACTTTAATCTCTTTGGATCTGTCGTACCGTGTTTTGTGAATGATTTTACAAAAACCCCCCACTCTCGGTAAATCCCATCAACTAGGTAGTACCCATACACGTACTCAACCCCGTTTACAAAGAAAGTTCCTTTGTGTTGGTGCATCCGTCTGTCGTCTACGTCTTCAGTCGTGTCTCAGTACGTTGCGAAGATGTTCAAGCATGATGCAATCATGACATCATCCAAGTGATGTCATAATTACATCATCACACTAGAAACAAAAGGGTTTAGATTGTTAAAGTTGGATTTCAGTCAACATGTATTATTTCTGTTTTCGTCCGTAGTGTTTTGATGAGGTTCGCTCATATGTCATAGAATTAGGTCCGCTCATGTGTCATCTAGATTGAGGTCCGCTTATATGTCATGCAATACTATGTCACCTATAAATAGGTCATATGAGCGAACCATACACATAGTTAGAGGTGTTGTCTTCCGGTGAGCCACGAAGTGCTGCCGAAGTGTCGACAGGTTGTAAACGTCTTCTAGATCAATAATATCGACAGTTTTATGTGTATACGTGCTGAATTACATCGAAACACTTGTTTCCGCCTCTTGTTTTGATGAAAAACTCTTGTTTTGATGAAAAACAGTTGTTTTGATCCTAAATTTCAAACTTGCTTGTTCTGTGGGTTTACACAAACTTGGATATATAGGTAACCCCTGAAATCTTGTTTGAAAGGTCCCTTATTCTGAGATACTAGGTCTTTATGCTCAGTGATATCTGGGGTATTATCCCGGGACTTCTGCTGAAAGAAATTTCTGACCTAGTCCCCGGATAATGCTTTCTGCAAATGCTTGAAACATAGCATCGCCCTCAGCAAGCTGATGAAACAATAAAATTGATAGTCGCTGCTGTTGTAATGCAAAAGATCCTCTAAAGGGGACTCACCAAAAGTCGAAGCCGTCATCTCTCTGCGTATCGAAAGATCGACCTGAGCTCTCACGGCCCTCGCACTATAATTTATTCCCCTGACAGATATCATCTGTGGTATACTCACCTGTAAGACTGAATATTGGGATCTGGATACGGGAGTATATTCAAGTAGTGGGACACACGAATAAGTTCAAGAGCTTAAAACATTAATCTTGTATCTCGGATCAATTGAACTTTGTGTGAAAATTTAAGTGGACAAACATACTGACAATCTAAGTGAACTGTTTAGAACTTAAAATGAAATAAAGCTTAACGGTGTTGGTGATTTGTCTCATAAACTGATATGATCCTCTTGCACGAAATCACAAAAATATTGTATGTAAATATTTCTTTACTGCATTTCATTTCTGTTATATAAAATCCAAAAAGATTTTAGTGTGTTTTAGCATAAATTTTGTAAAATACAAAAAGATTTTCGACAACTGATATTGAAAAGCTGATTTTCAAAATTCCAAGTGCTAAACATGATGAACAAATGGTTTGGGAGAGTGTGTTGTTTTGAAAATGAATATGATATTTCTGCAAGCGGTTCATCAGAGTCTATAAATGTTAGATCATTTTTGTGATATTTTCGAGTGATGTCTAATTGTGTTCAAGTTATCATTAGAAAATTTATTTTTGGGTAGAGCATGTGCAGGTATAGCCAGGTTTAAAGTTTAAACATGAAGATAGAGTGTCAGGTTCCGATACCTGATATAGAGATTGAAAGAGAAGATAGAGATTGAAGATACTTACAATGTCAGACACTTAAAAGAGTTAGAGAGGACTGATAAAGACTAAAGATGCAAAGACTCGACACTGAAGACTCCGTCAACATCCGAGGGGGAGTTTGTTGGTGCATCCGTCTGTCGTCTACGTCTTCAGTCGTGTCTCAGTACGTTGCGAAGGTGTTCAAGCATGATGCAATCATGACATCATCCAAGTGATGTCATAATTACATCATCACACTAGAAACAAAAGGGTTTAGATTGTTAAAGTTGGATTTCAGTCAACATGTATTATTTCTGTTTTCGTCCGTAGTGTTTTGATGAGGTTCGCTCATATGTCATAGAATTAGGTCCGCTCATGTGTCATCTAGATTGAGGCCCGCTTATATGTCATGCAATACTATGTCACCTATAAATAGGTCATATGAGCGAACCATACACATAGTTAGAGGTGTTGTCTTCCGGTGAGCCACGAAGTGCTGCCGAAGTGTCGACAGGTTGTAAACGTCTTCTAGATCAATAATATCTACAGTTTTATGTGTATACGTGCTGAATTACATCGAAACACTTGTTTCCGCCTCTTGTTTTGATGAAAAACTCTTCTACACGACTCGTTTAGGTCAGAATTCGATCCTACACTTTGGGTCCTATACCATTTACTCGATCATTGAAAAGGGGCGAGTGGTTTATGATGGTAATATCATTATGTGAACCTGGCATACCGAAGAACGCATGCCATATCCAAAGATCTTGGGACGCAACCGCTTCAAGCATGATGGCTGGACTCCCGTGAAATCCACTCGTGTGAGCGCCTTGCCATTGGGTAGGATAAAGTTCCCAAGCCCATTTCATACAATCTAAACTAGCTAGCATCCCGGGTAGCCCATGATAATCTGCGTGATGTTCCAATAATTGTTGCATGTCACTGAACGAGGGCTTTCTCAAATATCTTTTCCTATAGAGTTCTAGAATACACGAACAAAAGTTGTGAAGACTTTCTCTAGCTACACGTGCAGACATTTTTAAATAGTCATCCATAATGTCCGAACTATTGCCGTACGCTAACTGCCTAAGTGCGGCCGTGACCTTTTGCCACGTAGTAAATCCTAATTGCCCGGTTACATCGGGTTTTTGTTGAAAATAAACATACTTCGCCTCAAGATCTCTAGATATCCTTAAAAATAAGTTTCTACTCATACGAAAACGACGCCTAAACATTTTTTCATCATACTTAGGTTCAGCTGAGAAGTAATCGCTTACCAACAAATCGTTAGCAGTGACCCGTTCACGAGCGATGTACCTTCTTCTGCGTTTAGGTTGTTGACTCTCTTCCGCCTCCTCTTCGTTTTCAACGATAGCTTTTACTACCGTCGCGATCGTTTGTAGAAATATTTCCGTCCCATCGTCAGATGATGATGACGATTCCGTATAACTTGAAGAACTCATGGCGAGATTGTGTTTTATGTGTTTGATTTTGTGTGAGAAAAATGATAAATATTGTAAAGTATTTATAAAGGAATTTTTTTTTTTAAATAGCCCAACGGCTAGTTTGGTTTGGCCATTCACAACCCGCCATGTCAGCTTGGCCAGACCGCCCCACGCCCGGCTTGAAACCCATGCCCCAAGGGCCACGCCGAAACCCATGCCCACCCGGGGTGGTGGCTTGGGCGTTTTCCCCCTACCCACGCCCAAACTCCCGCCCCATACCCCGCAGTCTTATCAGGATCAAAATCTGATGAATCTTATTGGATGCTATGGACGTGGCCCATGGTTGTAGTGATGTTAAAATATTACAAGAAAACCAACACCCCCGGTCCCACTGATTTTTGCTCGTAGCGTTAGTTTTACCAAAAGTTTCCCAAAGATATTGGATTTTTTATAGTCCGGCCCCACCGATTTGGATTTTAAGAGTCCTGCCCCCATTGGGTTTTCGTTTAAGCTCCGCCACTGATTAGGGTTGGACAAGTCCCAAACATCTATTCTACTAGTAAGGCTTCTTAGTTATGAATTTGCTACAACATTTAGGTGCATAATTGTGTGATATTTTAGTTAACTAGCATTAAAAACTTAGTTGAATCAAACATGAGATGAATATTACCCCATACAAATCGTATATGATATAAGAAAAATGTTAGATTATAAGCTTTAATTTCTAGTTTATTAATTATTGAACTTACAACCATTATTGAATCTCACTTTAATGCACTAGTAAATCCCTTTCTTGTTATGTACTTATGATCTATACATCGCACACTTATCATTTATCATACACTTTATCTAACACGTTGAATAAAAAACCCCAAATATAAAGTTAATATAACATAACCAAAACCATATATACACATGTTAGTTTTGTTGGGGGAAAAGAGTAACCACTAAATAGTTCCGATACTCATAACTTTTTCACATGTCTCAATTTTTAATTTTACGTTTCAATAATATAGAATTAGAACACCTAATAATTGCTTAAATTTTAACTTTCATTATTTATATAAAAATTACGTAGAGTTAGAGAAAATCAGTCACATATACTCGTATATGAACATGTGTACAGTTCACTAACACATATTCACGGGTTTACACTAACATAACATGTTTAACCATATAATAATTAATTGTATTCTTTAATATGTTAGTACCTCAAAATTACAAATATACATCTAAAATTACTATTAGGCCATGGGTATGGGGCTTGGGTTGGGGGAAAACGCCCAAGCCACCATCCCGGGTGAGCTTGGGTTGGGGCGTGGCCCTTGGGGCTTGGGTTTCAAGCCGGGCGTGGGGCGGGGGAAGCGAGCTGACATGGCGGGCTGTGTATGGCCAAAAGAAAAGAGCCGTTGGGCTAGCCGTTGGCCAACGGCTATAGTAAAAAAAAAAAAAAATTCTTCCATTTTTTCACTATAAAACTCACATTTTTCTTCCATTTTTTACCACATTCAACCACATCTTCTATACATGTTCAATTCTCCTTCTACAAAACGAAAAAATGCATCCTTACAACCGTCCTTTTGATGCGAGCAACCCGTATGGATTCCAAGAAAATAATCCTAGCCCACCACCCACTCGTCCAATAGCTCGTCCATTTTTCATACACTCTCCTATGCCCGACTTTGCGGGTTATGCATCGCATATCGGGAATCGTGTGTTTACTAACTTCCCAAACACCGACGATTCGATACCTACCCCGTTTTCACAATCGCCCATCGACCTTTCACCAACCTCCATCGACCTATCACAAAACGAATCCGTTCCCGAAACTCAACCACCCAATGATGGTCCTTCCGCATCGAAACCCATCAAAATGAGAAGTCATAAGAAAAAAACCGAGGAGGATAAAGTAGTTGAAACCGCCAAACGAAAACAACAAAAATGGGTCGTTGCTGAAGAAGTTGCATTGGCGAGGGCTTGGTGTGAACAATCTCAACATTCAACTTTAGGTATTCTTAACCTTTGTTTTTATTAATGGTTATTTTTTATATAAGTTTGTAATATATTAATTTTTTTTAATAGAAAATTCGCAACATCGAACCGCCCTTTGGGCATCGGTTAGTAGACTATTCCATGAAGAAATGGGTAGGGAGACATATCGTGAAAACGATAGCTTATCCTCAAAGTGGAGCGAGATTAGCACCCAACTTACAAAATTTAGTGGTTTTTTAAATAAAGCAAAGCAAAACCCTAAAAGTGGTGAAACCGAAGCCGACATTTTGACAAATGCAGTGGTCACATTCAAATCAAATGTGAAGACCGACTTCCGTTTCCAGCGGGTCAGCCCAGCTCAGCCCACCAAACCCACTCCCCAAACCCCCGCCCCACCATATCGTGTTGAATGTGGGTTTACCCCATCTCTGCCACCCCATTCCAGGTGTCAACCAATGTCCAACCCACGCCCCAACCTAAGCCCCACCATACCCACGGTCTTATTACTATATACCACAAGCAACTTGTGAATAGTTGCAACTTACATATATTGTAGGGTGAGTATAGGTGTGGTTTTATTTATCAAAAATAATTTTTACATTATATATAATATACATTTTTAATTCCTTTAATTTTATAACCTTGGCTTGTTAACTTTTTACAAAACTCAATTCGTGATTGTGTTTAATATTTCTTTTTTCTAGAAATTCTGGCATAAATTTTGTTTATAAACGGAGTTGTATTCGAAATAGGGTAATTTTTTAAAACATAAGCTATTTCGAGAGTTGGTACTGTGATGAATGGAATTGGTACCGACGTTCGTTTTTGTAGTTTTCAGTCGATGTAAAATACAACTTTATTTTGGGTTACATCAGACAACTTTTTGTGTAATGAAACCGTTGTTAATAAACTTTTTGATTAATGCATTTTTTTGGGAGTTGTACTCAAAATAAAGGTACCTTTGTATCGTACGCTATATCTAATCGGTACCAACCGAAGTCACTCCACGTAACGAACCATAATGATATCGATCGAATTCACATTGCATCGAGAGGAGAAATCCCACTAGTTACAAATGACTATGATAAGTTAGATTAAGTTGTTAAACTTTACGTGTGTTATATTTTAACTTTTTAAATAAACCTAGTGGATTACCACCCGCGCTTCGCAGCGGGTTCGCAAAGTATTCAAAAGTCTACGCAAAGACAAAAAAAGCCATGTCGCAGCAGTATTTAGAAGTCACAGAAAAGTTATTGGTTCGGTTATTTTTACGGTATCGACACTTGTTATAACCATAAAAGCGGATATCAATATCTGCGACAGGTTCGAAATGTAATTGAAAACCCATTCTACACAGAATCATGCTTCCCTTCATATAGATTATGATACCAACCGTCCTCCTCTTCTATGGGACCCTCGTAATCCTACGTCGTTTTAATACTTCTGGGTCATAATCCAACTACATATCTTTATAATATTCTTCATCCTTGTCATCGTTTCCTTCTTCTTGCAAAACATCTTCTACTTGCACATTTGTTTATTTGAATCTCATCTACTTGCACAACCTCTTTATGAACCTCTTCTACTTGCACAATTACTTCTATTTGCAAGAGTGCTTTTTGAACCTTATCATCTTCAGCACGTTCACAACATAGCTACAAAAAAATACAGGAATGAATAAGTTACAAGAATGACAATAAGTTACAAGAACAACTACTAAACAATAACAACAATGACAATACTGGAATGATAGGTAAGAAACAGCGACAACTAAACAACAACAACAATGACAATAAGTTACATTAACATTAGATCCGTTAGAGGTTTTCAACATTAACATTACAAGCATTAGATCGATTAAAAGTCATCAACATACAAATACACTGAAAAATTACATAACTTTTGGTAAATTACATAAACAAGAAACAAAAACCATCTAATCCCTAGCACAATCTTCGATTTCAACACTTCCTTAGCTTTCATCTTTGCTAATTGTTCATGCTTCTTGATACTCCTTAACAAAGCATGTATTAAATTGTCACATCTAGAATAGATCGGAATATCAGCAGGTGGGAATATCAGCTCATCGTAGCCATCCACAACCGCCCTTCTGTAAATTATGCCACACTTATCTCATTTATCGCAACATACTCACCAAAATAGATTAATACAAATTGTTCATCATAATTATCTAATTTAACAACATAAAGCTGCAAAACTTACACAGCACAAGAACCGGCGACCTGGATTTGCGTCAATGTTTGATATGCGATAGTATGTAGCTCTACTACGCTTGCTGCAAATTTTACTGGATGTTTCGTACCTCTGTGGACTCGATGATGATGATGGTTGTGATATTGTGAATGAATAATGTATTAATGTCGGGTCGATGTTCACTTCAATCAATCGAATTGGAGATGAAGATGATGATGATGATCGAACTACTGAACATCGATTTGGGGAAGAAATTAAGGCAGGGAACGTACTAATTGGGTTAGTATTAAAGAACAAGGACAATAACGTCATTTCACCACATATTTGTCGCTCAACTAGACGATCAACAACCGAAAGATTGTGAAGTGTGGCGCTTTGCAAATGTGAATGGTGTAACTATCCATTGTTTTCTTAAGGGCGTTAATGATTTTGGGGTCAAACCACAAAGTTGTAAACTAACATTTACTCTAATTATAAATCTTTGGAGACACATGACACAATTCTAGGCACCCTTATTTTTTGACTTTCGCCTAAACCGTATACCTATTTAACTTACACGTGGATCCTTACCCGTTTCAAACTTATCCGAGTTCCTTTTCATTAATACATTTAATGCATTCCTTATTTCATTTTCATCAACCTCACATGTTTTTTATTATTTAAACTTTACCATTTTTATAATAAATTTTAATTGACGGTTATTTTGTTTATATTAATTTTAAAGTTGTAATTCTCATTTTCCTCTTCTACCTTTTGATCACACATATTTAACATTGCAAATATAAAACAAAATTTTACTAATTTAAGTTTTCTAATACATGACTTTCTAACCTAGTTATATATAAAATATTTCAACAATGAGCGTCTAATTTATTTTCTAAAAGTTTAATTAGGAACCATGTTCTTAGAAGAAAAAAAGGTAATATAACCACTATCAATATCTAAATATTACCACATTTAAATGATTATTTTATTCATGTTCAGTATAATCGTTTTTGAATTGTTATTGTTAATAACTTTTGAAAAAAAAAAATATTAATTTGATCAAATCTGTTCTGAAATAACCGATTAATATGGTCAGTATAATCTTTTAAATCGTTATCACTTCTCTATTTATATTTATGATCATAATCGAACAAACTTTATTCTTCAATTCAGAATCTTGACAATGAAATAAGGATATTGATGTGGGGTAGCAAGAAAAGATCCAACAATGCAGGCAGTTTTTGAGAAAGAAGAAAGGATTTGGATCAGTTTTAATCAACAGGAGTAGTTTTTGAAGATGTCTCAGCATTGTGATGCAGGCTCGTTGGATACATTATCTGGTGAAGCGGATATGTGCGGAAGGCAAGGTGAGTAGGAGAGTACAGAGTCTGCGCAACCTCTGGCGCCGTATTGGCTTCTTAGGCAGCCATGGGCTCAGGCGCTAGGAGGTTGCGCAGACTCGTTCATCTCCTTCTCGCCTTGCTCTCTTACATATCCGCCTCACTAAATGATGTCTCCAGTGAGCCGTCATCTCAATGTTGTAACATCTTCAATGGATGAGGCCGAATGCCTATGTTACCTTGTTTGTAAGAACACCCTCTTAGTCTTTCACCATACCGTTTCGAATGATACTGGTAACCCTTTCGACCCGATCTGTTCAGATTTCCGATTCTAATTATGTTCTTGCTCCAAACTTTTTGCAAGTATTTGACGTTTTTTATGTATTTTAATTCTTCTGTTCTGCATCATTGTTCATGAACCATCATGGGCTCATAAATGTGAACAATGATTTTGCCTAAATCTGTGGATGATCCACTCATATGGTAGTTTTGCAATTTAGTGGTGATGTGAGTCTGCATGTTCACAAACCCAACACAAGACCAATAGACATCGCATTGAACGTGACCCGTTTAATATGAAAATACAATATTTCATCTTTTATTTTAGAAATTGATTCTATAAACTTAGAACAAAAAAATACATGTCTATAAAATAATCATGTTTTAACATAATGTCTATGTCTTCGAACTTTTAAATTTGGCATAAAATACTGAACCATATTAAGGTATGACATCAAACACATTAAAAAAGACTATTAACAAATAGTTGGTTTTAATGGGTGAATCCAAACTCGTTTAGCTACGTGTTATAGCGGGTCATCAGTAACCTATTTATTCTAACCTCAAACCCACAAATTTCTTCATATTTTCAAGATGTTGGGAAAAGAAATATATAGAATGTTTGTTTTAATCAATAACGTGCTTGAAGTCCATGGTCCTATATGGTCATTTGTTAGTAAAGTTAAAACAGTGTTACATCAATAACATGCGGTAGAATCATTTTTTTTTCTTAAACGGCCAACAAAATCAATCCCAAGCATTCATGGGGCACCCACTGGACCAAACGGAGTACTCCGTGAGTAACCCGAGTCCCCTACCAATTCCGGGGAAAACCCGGTAACCCACCCGCCCGTATACACAATGATAAAATTACCGGTAAAACTCGGTTGACTCAAGGATCAAACCTAAGTTTCTCTGGGTCTCTTATCATTGTCCACCAGTGTCTCACTATGCACCAAATGGGAGTTGAACCTGCATCTCCCAGTTTTCCACCCCTTGATCTAGAGATCATAGAATCATTATTAGACCGTGCGTAGTCGTCAAATAATGAGGCGTTTTTTTTTTTGCCCAAAGACGCCCAAACACGCCTCGACCTCGGCCCCCTTGGGCGTTTTTGTTCGATTTTTTTTAATGGAGTTGTATAAACAAAGCCAGGGCCCCATTTTGAAGATATTGTTGGCCCAATCACATGTAACCATCTTTTTCATTGTCCAATCATTCTTTTTCATGGTTTTTTTTTATTTTTTTAATTCTTTACACCCCTTTTAACATAATGCCCATATCCCACTACACTCATTTGTGAAAAACGCTCATTTGCTGACTAGGATAACACGTGGCAGAAAACGCCCATGGGTAAGACATTATTCACCCTTACCACTACGCATAATCTTAGTTGGTTATGAAATATAGTAAGCTAGTGGTGCCATGTATCACAATACAATTATGTTAACAACTTATCAAATTTATGAGATGTACCAAATTTTATATTTCTTGATTATTAATTTCTCAAATTCCAAAATTCATGAAATCCGAGATAACAATTAATTAAACGTCAAGACCTAGATAAGAATCTTGACACTATCCCCTTGTCTAGGTGTGTGATACGTCACGAATAATCGACTCCAATATCACCCTTCCATTGGCTTGTGTTATGTCATCGACATGGGATTAATGTCATATCATCACACTTGGCACATACCATGTTATCACTAGACATCGTGACATTATCTTGTATGATGGGATGCTTGCGACATCGTTTCTCCTTTTGAGCATCTTCTCCCATATCGAACAATCTCTCCTTCAACCCTTTTGTTTTAATAGTTAAGATGGTGGTGACACTATTAAAAATAATAAAAGGTTAAAATCGCCTGAAAGGGCAAAAACATAAAGCCTCTAGTTTTAACCTTCTTGTTGATTAAATCTAGTTGTGATAATTATTTTTCAATTTGAATGTAGTATTGCGTAATTATAGACATATGTTACATACTTATAATGCATACTTATACAGATGCATATACCACTCGCCTAAAGCACTTAAGCACATGTGTCACGCTTGATGACTTCATATAGCAAAAACACTTAGGTGCTGTTTGTTTTTTCTTCTTGAAAACCTCTTCTGCTGCAGGCCACATCTGCAGGCATCTGCAGGAGAAGAGGTGGACCAAATGTCTTCAGTCTGCAAGGAGAAGAGGGTTTGTTTTTTTTTATATATAAAACCTCTTCTTCTAGGTTAACACACACCACAATCTGCTCTCTCTACTCTCTCTCTACTCTCTCTCTACCACTTCACCACCGCCACCACTTCACCACCGCCATCATCACAACCACCGTCACCACCTCCGCCTTCACACCTCCACCGCCTTCACACCTCCACCGCCATCATCACACCTCCACCGTCGCTGAACATGAGGTCGATTTAGGGTTTCGTTTGGGGTTTCGTTTGCCATCGATTAGGGTTTCGTTTCCGATCGATTTAGGGTTTCGTTTGGGGTTTCGATGAGGTCGATTTGGGGTGTTTTGGTGGTGGCGGAGCAGGAGCAGAGGTGGGGTGTTTTGTCGCTGAACTTTGATCGATTTGGGGTGTTTTGGTGGTGGCGGAGCAGGAGCAGAGGTGGTGGTGGCGGAGCAGGGGTGGTGGTGGGTGGCGGAGCAGGGGTGGAGGTGGAGGTGGTGCCAAGAAGAGGTAAAGCTCTTCTTGGAGAAGCTTTGTTTTATGACTTCCTCATGAAGAGGCTGGGGAGAGGCAGGAAGCACTTCTCAAAAAAAAAAAAAACACTCTTTTGAGGCTCCACCTCTTCCCGCGTCTGCACGGTGCAGACAGAAGAGGCAGGAAGCTCTTTTTGAAAGAAAACAAACACCACCTTAGGAATAACATATCTAGTGCTTTTGAAATAAACTACCCTTATATTATACGTGTAAGATGTATCCATAAGCTATCATTCTATCTTCTATTATATATACCGAGAGGGGGGAGGCCGGCTATTGAAAAGATTTAGCAACTTGAGCCTTTTAAACGGTATCTTTTTTTCTAAATCCATATTAGAAAAAGTGGAATTCATTTGATTTACCTTTCATGCATTCATGCATGATCACTTAAAATATGTAAATTATTAATATGAAACTCCAGTCAGTCGTCTTTGTCTAGAAAGACTGAAAGATAGTTGAAATTATCTAGATTATCTAATTAATGCATTGTTTATTGCCCATGGCTTTATAGCCTAGTGACATCTTGGTGGTGGGATAAGGCTTTGAGACCAATAGGTCCTGGGTTCGATTCCCACAAGGGGGTTTTCCCATATTTATTGGGTTTCCTCCTGAATTGGTGTGGCATTATGCCTAGTGGAGATGGATATGATCGGGTGGTTCCTCTGGTGGCACGATGATACTCCACTGGTCCGTCAGTGATCCAAATTTGCCGTTCAAAAACAAAAAAATGCATTGTTTATTACTTTTTTTTTGAAGGGTGACTTTCAATATGTACATGGACCATTGGTCACCGGGTCCCCGTCAAGGACGGTTACCCGTCAGCCCAGCTTTCGCAGACGCGATGTTCGATCGGGCCCCGGCTGCCGCTCTGACTGACCTTCGCCCGGAAACCATACTGCCCCCACACGAGAGACTCGCTGGGGTAACAGCTGGATGAAAACCGGGTTGCCCTCAGGACCGCACCATGCCTCGGTAGGAACGATCCATCATTGGGACCATTGTTTATTACTTTAGACATTGAAAATCCATACAATTTAAGAATATGGAAAGCTACCCATACATGTTTTAATTTTTTTTTTTAATTTACTTTAAGATAACAAAAAAAGTGGGAAACCGCATAAACGGTTAAAATAACATCAAATTTGTGGGGGTAAGTAGTGGTGATGAATAATTGTCATTGGTAAGCATTGAACGGACATATATAGAACAAGTGGAATGTATGATATGCTTAAGTACACTAGGAGAAGATGAAGAAGATATTAGAGAACTGAGATGTGGTCATTTGTTTCATGAAGCTTGTGTGGATCTATGGTTAAGGTTCAGGAACACAACTTGTCCATTATGTCGTGATTGTTTGGTGTTGCCTAGAGTTGTTTCAGACAATATTTGATGGTCTTTGATTTTTGTTCTACCGGTAATGCAAGAAACGATGGAGCGTGGTGGCTTCGATAGATTTTAACTTAATAACTATCGTAGTAATCCTGGAGACATAAATATAAGTTTGTGACAATATATTATGCAAAAAGGATACATAAAACATAATAACTTTTGACTGAAGCCGTGATAAGACCACCCGTAGTGGGGGGTTTTGGGCGTTTTTTCCCCTAAAAAACGCCCCACAACGCCCTTCTTCCGCCCCTGGGGGTGTTTTTTTCAAAAAAAAAATGCTTTTGGCGTACTTTTTCCACGCCTTGCTTCATTGGTTTTGGCAAATCACCCTGATCTTCTTTAGGTTTGTCCAATAAGATTTTTTGATGGTTTTTTTTTATTTAATTTTATTACAACCCTTTTAACATAATGCCCCACAATGCCCACATCCCTACTACACACATTTTAGAAAAACGTCCCATAATGTCTTATTACGGACTGGACTATCACATGGCGTAAAACTCAGAGTGAAGAGTGAAGGCATTATTTGTGTATTTGTAAAATGCAAAGTGTTATGGACCATTTGGTGTAACTTTAAATGCTCATTCAGAAACATATAACTTTTGCAAACCATGTGGTCCATTGGTGATTGGTACACTTTTCCCTAAATATTTTCTTGTTCAACCCTCAAGCTACAACCTACAACCTACAGGTGAGTCTATTAGACTAACCGCTATCCATGTGGCCCAAGGACTTCATGGGCCTATGTTGATGGACCATCACAGAAAAATAAAGAAATAAGTGGTTAGACTAATCACTAATCACTATAGACTAAAGTGTATACATAAACTTTGTTTGGATGTCATCTTTTCTCTACAAGGTTTTACAGCCTGTACTTTAATTTGTTACACCTCAAAAGAACATGAAGGTTTTGAATTTATTAAAAGGCCCGCCCAATCAACACTTTAACTTGTTTCCTTCAAATTCACACCATCTTTCAACCTTCCATTCAACTTTTTGAATGATGTTACACATTCTAGATGCAATTGAAAGCATATTCCTCGTAAAGGTTGTACGCGATCATTGATATTAAGAGCTAATGACGAAGGTGGCATTCTTCAAGGACACCCGACGATGATCTTTTCCTGACTTGTAAGGATGAACGTGACAATATATTTACAAATGACACCCAATTAATAACGTGACGATAAATATACGAATAAATGCATTATAATGGTTTGCGTAACAAATCTAAAGACAAAAGTATATAACATTACATTGTACCTAAGGACAAGTATATAAACATTACATTGTAGAGTCTTATAGGGATTAAGAACATTATCATAGTCATTAGCAATTTGGTCACATCAAATGATGAAACTAATACTACTAACGACTTCCATAACCTCAATGGCTTAATCTAATAACAAAAACAACCATTCTTACATATTACATGTAGTGTATTGACTTTCTCAAGAGTCAAACTTCAAGATTCTAAAATGTGATTAAAATCATTCTTCCCAGAATGATGATTAAAAATCCATTTCCAAGCCTTCATATGGCTATTCTTCACCTTCTTAATCCCTCTCTCATTAACCATAATCCGACACGACGATGACCCTACACCGCCACTTTCAAGTGAATCAAACTTCTTCAAAACAGTGTGCTCTGTTTTCGACCTATTCGATAAATCAATTTTCAAATCAATAAACTCATCATCATCATCAATATGATTAAAATCCGCTTCTTTTACCCGAAATCCGCTTTTAAAATCCACCAATCCACCTTTGAATCCACTCTTCCTCAACTCAAATTCATTAAAATCAGAATTTTTTGCACTCGAACACGCGATACTACCAACCTCATGATGAAAACTACTAAGCGACCGAGATCTCGAAACATCCATCACATTATCCTCACTTTTCTGATCCAACCCTCCTCTATTTCTCTCACTAAAACCTTCTTTATCTCTCTTTTTCTTGAAAAGCTTCCCAATTCTCCAAAACCCATTGCTTTTCTTCACCTCAACAACACAACTATTGCTTCTTTTAAGCAAAGCAACATCCTCTGTTTCACTCTGTTTCAATTTCATATGCGAAAACAAAGTTTTCGCCTCATCGGCAGTACCAACCTTCTCATTCTCAATCAAAAAAGACATTCTTCCAACACTCCCAACACTTCCAACATCCACTGTACATGATGAATTCCTGTATGAATCCAAATCAGAGCAGGAACAAGAACAGAGCCTCTGTTCTCCACATTCGACACAAACGAGCTTGATTAGCTTTTCGTTTAGACAATATGCACAGATTCCAACTGATGATGAGTTTGATGGGTGTTTTCTACATGGAAGATCTGATGATGAGTGAAAATAGTTGGAATTTGAGATGAAATTAGTGTGTTCTTGCTCTGTTTTCACTGATTTGCCTTTATCCTTCATGGGTTTGAATATGAAGCTCTGTTTTCAGAATTTGATTTACTGAAATGTATAGAATTTGAAGAAAAATTTGGTGAATTTTGGATGTTTAAATCAAATGGATGTTAAAGGGTTAACTCTCTTATAGAGAGAAAGAGGGAAGGGCTCATTGCAATGATTTTGTTATGGTTTTTTTTTATAAACTAGAAAAGTGTTTTGCTTTAATAAATATCTATATTAAAAATTAAAAAGGTTTAATTAATTAGTCATTAAAATTATATTATGTGATCTAATTTGAAAGATTATGTAGTTTCTTTATTGTCAAAGATGTAGTGGTGGAGTGGTTGGAGAAAGACTTGGCGTTTCTTGTGATTCAGGTTCGACTCTCTCTGCCATTATTTTCTGCGGCATCTAGGTGAAGGGTGAATACGGGTGGCGTTGGTTTGTCTTGGATGGAAGGCGATGTTTTACCGAATATTTCACTGTCGTGCCTTCATGCGGGTGGATGTCGGGTTTCCGTGCATCTGGGAGAGCCAAGAGACTGGCGGCGGTCGAGTAATCGACCTTGGCCACATCACTCGGTGTCACGGTGGTTATCACATTGTTCCTTGCCATTAAAAAAATGTAGTTTCTTTATTCGATATGGAATTCTTAATGTTTTAGTGAGATTTAGTGATAGTAACTTTGTTCTATTTGTTTAGTTTTTATCATTAAGTATTATATTAGCCCCTTACCTTTTTTAAATATATATCTTTGAACCAATATTTTAAAAATCGATTTTTAAGCCGTAGCGGGTTAGGCTAAAAAATGATTCAACCGGGTTGACTAATTAACCCCATAAAACCATAAAATACAATTTTTACTCAAAAATAATCCAAAATCACATCACTTCATAATAAAAAATATTCCTAAAGTTAATTCATAATAAAAAAAAATTCACAATTGATACCTTTTTGGGCGCTAAGTTTTACTAAGAAGGTAAATCGTCACCTTTTTGGGCTCATAAAAGATTAAAAGTCCAAATTTTAACATCTGACCGGCACCGGTATGTCGGTTTAAACCGGTATAACCAAATTTACCGGCGGTACAACTTCGTTACCGTTCCCTCAGTTTACCGGTATGATTCGTACCGGCCAAGCTTCCGACATCTGGTTTAACCGGTTCAACCGGCCAGTATAAAACGGTTTTTAAAACATTGGTTTGAACAAAAAGAGTTACATTTACAGGATTTAAATTATTTACCTTTACAATAGAAATGACTAATGAGATACCTTATTATCACTCCATTTACTTTAGGAAACTATTGCCCTTTACAATAGAAATGACTAATGAGACACACCTTATTATCACCCAATGTACTTTAGGAATATATTATATGTGTACTTTAGGAATATATTACACTCTCAATTAGGGTACTTTTGGTTTGCAAGAATTCCATGGCATTTAAGTGAATTGCAATCTGAAATTCATTGTCTTAATATGTTTAGTTCATAGAATTTGTAAGAACCGTAATATCAATACCAATCCTCATGTGTTTGGTCGACAAAGAAATTAGACATGAATTCATTCAAATTCCTTTAAATAAAAGAATTCAAAATTCCTTTGACTAAAGGAATTCAAAATCTTCCTATATTTGAAAACATTAAAGTAAATTCATTGGAATCTTCGAATGTTTCGACCCGTAGCGTTTCAACCCGAACAGTTTCTACTCGTATCGTTTCCACCCGAACCAGGATGGTGGATATCAGGGTGATGGATTCCAATTCATTTGACAACGAAACACATCAAAAACGGAATTGAGATTTCAATTCCAAATCAAATTCCTTCAAATTCTAATTTTCATACAAATTTCAATTTCAAAACATTACACGAACCAAACGCAATTTTAGATGTTATATTATATGACATCGATTTAAACATTTTTACTAAGTTGATTTGGATGGTTTATTTATATTTTATGTTTTACTTGTCTAAAAGGATCTGTTCATGAAAGTTACAAAGGGCAAACCAAACAATAATATTCCTCTACCTAATAAATATAAAGTTTTATTCTGAAATCATGATTCTTTTAGTTGGACCAACAAGGCAACAAGAAGTTTTCTTTGCCCTTGGTTTATCTTTTTATTGTTGAAGTCTTTTCATTAAGGCTCATGTCATTTATCACTTTTTTTCTATATTATATATAGAGGTCTATTATTGTATAAAATGCCTTAATATACGTTACATATGCGATTCAATATCAACATGCGAAATTTGGTTTATAACATACGACTTTCAATTTTTTTACATGCGATTTCCTTTTTTATGTACATGCGAATTTTTTGTTTTTTTTTAACATGCGATTTCCCCTTTTTATGTACATGCAATTTCCAGTTTTTTTGAAACATGCGATTTTCATTTTTTGTAACATAACGTGCGATTTTGCCATCGCATACACAGCGTACGTTAAGGCATATTATACGATACACTTTCTCTCTCTCCCTATATATATATATGTAAAAAAAGTTAAAAGTGTGAGAAATATTATGGAGATGACATGTGTCCTAAATCTAAATTAATTCAAAAGGATAAACAAGTAATTTTATCATTAATTCAATTAATTAAAACTTCCCATAACCGCCACCTTAATTATAGGAACTGGATTTTTTTAAAAGATCTCTATAAACACCATTCAGCAAGTATATAACAACATTCAGTAAGTATATAACACCATTCAGCAAGTATATAACACCATTCAGCAAGTATATAACACAATTCAGCAAGTATATAACATCATTCAGCAATTATATAACACCATTCAACAAGTATATAACACCATTCAGCAAGTATATAACACCATTCATGGACTAAACATCTGATCAAAACATATTTTTTTCTTTATATAAGTATAGCAATATGGTTCTCATATTAAAGATAAAAAAACGCTCGTTATTATGGTGTAATCCAGCAAGTATATAACACCATTCAGCAAGTATATAACACCATTCAGTAAGTATATAACACCATTCAGCAAGTATATTAACACCATTCAGCAAGTATATAACATCATTCAGTAAGTATATAACACCATTCAGCAAGTATATAACACCATTCATAGACTAAACATCTGATCGAAACATATTTTTTTCTCTATATAAGTATAGCAATATGGTACTCATATTAAAGATAAAAAACGCTCGTTATTATGGTGTAATTCAGCAAGTATATAACACCATTCAGCAAGTATATAACACCATTCGTGGACTAAACATCTGATCGAAACATATTTTTTTTCTCTATATAAGTATAGCAATATGGTACTCATGTTAAAGATAAAAAACGCTCGTTATTATGGTGTAATTTTTTTAAGAAAAAAGTTACGTATAAAAAGTTATTGACGTTTAAAAAAGACAGGGGAAGTTACATATGCATTAATGTTAGTTTCTTAATTTAAAAATGTTAAATTTACCTATATACCCTTAATCTAGAAAATTAATATGTTTAATAGTAAACATTATTTACAATTTTGCCATTATGATCTCAACCATTAGATCAAAGATCTAATGGTGTAGATTCTTTCTTACCTTTCTCACAAAAAAACTTTTTTTTACAGGAACCTCTACCTGTATATATATACTAGGTTATAATCCCGTGTATTACACGGGTTGAATAAATAAATTTTATATACTAAATAATAAAATAATATATCTTTAAAAACTTTCATTATTGCACGGGTTGAATAGATATAATTTTATTTATTAAATAATAAAAAGTTTTATCTATAAGAACAATATTGTACCGGTTGAATAAATGTAATTTTATATACCGAATAAAAAAGTTATATCTTTAAAACCACGTGTATTACACGAGTTGAATAAATGTAATATTGTTTAACAAATACTAAAATAATACATCTTTAAAAAACCTCATTTATTACACGGGTTGAATAAATGTAATTTTATATACCAAATAATAAAAAAAATTACATCTTTAAAAATATGCGTATTACACGGTTTGAATAAATGTAACTTTCTGTATTAAATAATAAAAAAATATATATCTTTAAAAAACTCCGTGTATTGTACGAATTGAATAAATCTAATTTTATACATCAAATAATAAAAAGTTATATCTTAAAAAAACCTCATGTATTACATGGGTCGAGTAAATGTATTTTTGTATAGTGAAAATAAAAATATTTAATATATTAACACAAAGTTTGGTTTTCATGATAAAATAAATTATTCTGTTGTTGCAAAATTTGTTAACGAAGTCTCAATAAATTTAACCCTTTATTTAAAACTCCGTAAATATATAAATGATAAATAATATTAGTTAATTTTATGTTAAGTTTCGTAAACCCTGTTCGATACCAAACTAAACAAAATGTTCAAATATATAGTTAAGATCAAATTAGATAATTAAGTTTGAATTTGAAGTAAATAGATAAATATAAAAGTAATAATTAATTCAAATAAATAATAGAGTAAATTACGATTTTGACCCCCGTCGTTATATCACTTTTACCCTTTTAGCCCTAAAAGGATTTTTTATCATTTAAGCCCCCCAATGTCTTTTTTTTCTAACAATTTTTGCCCCTAACGTCTTTTTTTCTAACCTTTTTGGCCCTTAACATTTAATGGATGGGGTTAGTGTTAGGGACCAAAAGGATTAGAAAAGAAGACGTTGGGAACTCAGATGTTAAAAATAACATTTAATGGATGGGGTTAGTGGGTACACCACGATCCAATACGTGGGTCGTGGCTACCCTAACGATTTAGGTAACTATGATACATACATACATACATACATATATTTAAGTGTGTGTATATGGAGTAGTTATCCCAATGGCTTTTGTTTAAAAAAAAAAAGAAATTGATTTTCTATCATCGTATTCATTTTTGTTTAGAAAAGCCATGATTTAATTATAAAAATAGTATTTTTCTTACTTGTGTTTTAAATTATAACAACATGGTTATATCGTTCGATCATATTTAGTTTTAAACTATTGAATTTATAATTTACTCTAACTAATATTATAAATGAGTAGAAGATTAAACTAAATAATAATTATCCATAAGATATTAAAATAAATAATATTTAGTAGAAGGGTTATCTATACTTAATTAGAAAATATTAAATTAAAATAATAATTATCTATAAGAGATGCACTAATATGATGACGAGTGTCCCCAAAGTGGTTTCGTTTATTATATAGTATAGATATTAACAAAAACTACAAAATAAAAAAATATTTTAAAACTATTTTACCATTAAGAATATATCTTTAATATGCGCACTTTTTTATGATGAGATCTTTTAACATTCTTCAGTAATTAACTAATTACAAACAGCTATAAATAATAAGTTTGTTTTCAACTATATGATATAAATTATCAACTAATGTATTAGCAATTTATAAATTTTGTGCATATTTTTTTTAATCGCAAAAATGTAAAATTTCAATTGATACCTTTATATATATTAGGGGTGTGCAATGTCGGTTAACCGTGGATTTGATTAACCGATGGTCGGTTAACCGATGGTCAGTTAACCGAGGGTTCGGTTAATTGAAAAGTATTAACCATAACCATAACCGATTGTCGGTTAACCGATGGTCAGTTAACCGAGGGTTCGGTTAATTGAAAAGTATTAACCATAACCATAACCGATTGTCAGTTAACCGTTGTTTGGTTAACCAGGGGTTATGGATCAGGTTTCGATTAATTTCAGTTAATTATCCAACGTATATAAAACTTGTAAAATATAAACTCATGAATATATAACATGCAAAATTATATAGATACCACATGGATATTGGTAACAAACCCTATGTACATGATAAAACGAACACTAATGGACCCTCAATTGAACTAAAAGGTTAAAAATTGTAGTGGGCCGTGAACTTATAAATAATATTACATTAAGTGAGTTTGGTGTGTGTGTGGGTATATTTATGTGTGTGTGTGTGTTTGGCTAATTGGTTCCGTTCGGTTATTTTCAGTTTTAGATATATGATTAACCGAAACCAGAAGTTCGGTTATTCAAAAAAACAATAGCTGAACCATCGGTTGTTGCTTCGATTCGGTTTTATGTTCACACCTAATATATATGATGGAATAACTTTATGAACACAGTTTTAACAAATGAATTATGTAGGGGAAGGATCCACTAAAAAGTGGATTTTGCCTAAGTAGCCTAAGAAGGAATCTTAACCATTCATTTTTCAAATCAATGGTTAAGATGAAATGGTAGGAGAAAGGAGGAATGCAAGGGTATCTTGGGAAAATCATATTTATGGACTTTCTCTCTCCACATGCAAGTCACATGCATATTCCACCCTCATTTTTTAAACGTTCATAACTTTTTTATACGACATTATTTTTTCATAAAAATTTCACCGTAAAATCGAGCGTCTTTTTATCTTTAATTTGAGTACCATATTGCTATATAAAATATGAAGACTAAAAAAACCCACCAAAATGTGTTGTATTTCTATGTTGTATAACATTTTTTTGTGCTGGATTTTTATACTATATTTTTGTGCTAAATCTTTTGTGCTGTATTTTTTTGTCTTAATTTTTTTTTCTCATTTTTTTGTGCTAGATTTTTTTGTACTACATTTTTTTGCTGACTTTTTTCGTGCTATATTTTTTTGTACTATATTTTTTGTGCTATATTTTTTTTGTACTACATTTTTTGTGCTAGATTTTTTGTACTAGAATTTTTGTGTTTGATTTTTTTGTACTAGATTTTTTTGTTGTATTCCTAAAAAAACAAAACAAAAGTGGTGCCACATGTCATTTTCACTCCTATTTATAAGGACCAAAATACCCTTCCTTCCTACTAATTAGGTGTGCCACATGTCATCACCACAATCCTTCTTAGGCTACTTAGGCAAAATCAACTTTTTAGTGGATCCTTCCCCGAATTATGTAATACTCAATTGGCCAACTTAGCCTCGATTTTTCATTTCTGATTTTTGATGTTACTCAATTTTTTATACTTTCAATGACAAAGTGTTACGCCAGCCAAATTATACCAAAACCATACTGTAAGTCCCAAACCTGAATCTACGATGCAATTGATTGTTTATAACCAAGATCTAGATCCAAAACATCAATTGGTTTGATGTTTGGACCAAAATCAATAAGAATATGAAGAACATGATGAAGAACGATGATCAACACACTTCTTTGATCTTTAACACCCCCCCCCCCCAATTGATTTTCATAAAATGCTAACAATACACCCTCAAATCTTTATTGTTTGTGTTAACTAAAACCCTAATTCACTCTTTCTGTTTATATTCTAATGACATTAGACTAATTGCATTTATGTCCCATATTAAACTAAATACCAATAAGACCCTATACTTAACATCTCACCCAAAACTCTCACCTAAATTGAAAACTATTAGAAAAAAATGATAAATATATTTTGTATAAACAAAATATATTTATTTAGTCTATACAATGTTCTCTATCTATCTTAATCTACACTCGTCAATCCTTCTCCCGATCTCCTCATCTTGAGTAGCGCATCCGCTTCGTCATGCTCGACTTTGGCTTGGTGATACATGAACAATCATCGGGGCGGTGACACTATGTCGGTGTCACTGGGTGACACTCGATCAGTGTTCCCACAACACTTGTATCTTCGTTGTGTATCGTCGATTACCGTTCTTTCTCAGATATGGTCTTCGATCGTAGATGCACCTGTGACACTAAGATGTCACCGGGATGTGTGACACTCAGATGTCACCATGATGAGCACTGGCGACATTGTCATCCTGACAGTTGCCGACGGCACAGGCAATATGTGGCAACACTCAGCGTGTCGCTAGTGATTGTTGACTAAACAATTAGGTCTTAATCTACAGACTTCCAATCTTGATACTTTGAGCCCCTGCCCCTGCATTTTCAAATTGTGGTATATAATGGTCTCATAAGTTTCAATAAATACATTATCAACAATTTAATAATTTTTTGAACGACATCATTTCCTACATATACAAAAACCAAATGGGGGAATAGTGCCAGGCAAGCTGCCTGGGACTCCCTCATTGGACCAACACGTTTATTGTTTTATATCCATTTTAAAATTATGTTTTTGCCCCCTGCTCAAAATAAAATTATGCTTTTTGTCCCTATCTCAAAATTACGATCTTGCCCTCAATTCAAAATTACGACGTTGCCTGGCACTCTCCCATTGGACCAACCAGTTTATTTTATATCCATTCTAAAATCACGTTTTTGTCCCTCTTTAAAGTTACGGTTTTGCCCCCAGCTCAAAATAAAATTACGCTTTTGTCTCCAGCTCAAAATTATGATTTTTCCCTCCATTCAGAATAAAATTGTGGTTTTGCCCTCAGCTCAGAATTATCTTTTCGCCCCCAGTTCAAAATAAAATTTTGTTTTTGCCCCCACTTAAAAATTACGATTTTGCCCTCTGTTCAAAAATGTGATTTTTCCCCGTTTAAAAATTGTGATTTCGCACTCAATTCAAAATTACATTTTTTCCCAGTTCAAAATAAAATTATGTTTTTGCCCCTAACTCAAAATTACGATTTTGCCCTCGGTTCAAAATAAAATTGTGTTTTTGCCTCAAACTTAAAATTATGATTGTGCCCTTAGTTCAAATTTATATTACGCTGTTACCCCAAGTTAAAATTATGAATTTGCCCCTGTGAAAATTTACAATTTTACCCTAGGTTCAAATTTACAGTACTGCCATTACTTTAGCTTTTGCCAAATTACGATTTTACCCTAGTCAAAAAATACAACTTTCTCTCAGTTAAAAATTACAATATTGCCATTGTTTTAGTTTTTTTTTATCAAAACTATAAAAGTGTTTTGTTTTAATTGGTTGACTCGATTTAATTGGTTTTCGTGTCAATTAGCTGACTAACACTCGCTAATTATTCGGTCATCGCCTCGCAACACGGGTGGGGCATCAACTAGTTCTATACAAACAACAAGAAAGAAACTAGCAAAAAGCTAAAGCCCAACATATAAAAACAAGGCAAAATTACAATGAAAAATCAAAGATTAAAGAAGCACCATTCCAGTGACTTGTGATTTGACAGATAGCTACTATTTTTAATATCTTCAATTAGTATATACAAATCTAACTTACACATGTTAGTTCAATCTTTATATAAAAAAGAGTAAACTATAATTTTACCCCCTGAGGTTAGGGGTCATTGGCACCCTTACCCCTCCTAACGAAATAATTGCAATTTTACCCCCCCACTGTTTGCTGTTATGTCGCAACCTTACCCCCTAAGCTCAATTTTGTTGACTGATCTGTTGACTTGGTGGTGAAATGACTATTATACACTTTTATTTTACCCACTGTGTTTTGTTTACTCTGTAATATTACCCCCTGCCACCAATGCCACCGCCATTCACCACCACAACCACCACTGCCACCTCCAGCCACCACCCTCAACCACCACTGCCACCGCCATTCACCACCACAACCACCACTGCCATCTTCTTCCTCCCCCTCTCTCTCTCTAAAAAAGCCCACCACCCGCCTTCATCTTCAACAATCACCACCGTCATCTCGACACCCCAGCCTCCAATCATACACATACATGCAACCAAACCATTCATAATCACCACCTGCAACTTCTCCGTAACAACACCTACTTTGAACCATACACTAAATTTGCACACCCATTGACCATTTAAACCATTCAACACAGAATCTATTCAACATAAATTAAAATCTGAGCTCCCATAAAATTGGGGATAATACAAAGCCCACTTCAAGTAGAAATGGCTCAAGTGAACTGATGTAAGAAACAGAGCAACAAAACTAACTAGAAAATATATACATATAATGAAAAACTCATCTCTCTGTAATCAATTAAGGGGATTTCTAAGCTCAACTGATGAGGTTGTTGTAACCATGTGAACTGATGTAAGAAACAGAGCAATAATAATAATAAGAAACAGAGCAACAATAACCACCACCATGGCTTCCTCTCTCTCCTCCACCTTCTCCACCCCGCTTCTCTCTCATCCCCACCCATTCATCTACCATGCTCATCTCAATCAATAGCAACCGTTAATCCGACCAATCTGAATCTCAGTAAGTCACAATCGATAAAAACAATACAAAACTCATCAAAAAACACCATCTTCACCACATCAATTAAATCATATGAGTTGAATCAAAATCTGTATACCCTTTTTCAAACATATATATTGAGGTTACACAACCCTTTACTAAAAACCAAATTCAGGAACAACAAAAAACCAGAGTTGAGATCTGAGTGTCTGTGTGAGAATTGGGTGGGTGGTGGGTTTTCGGTTTGTTGGTGGTGGGGTACGGCGGCGATAGGTGGTGCGTGTGTTCGTTTCTCCCTCAAACACTGCAGATCCTCAGAATCACAGTCATTTCTCCCTCAAACACCACCAGCCACCACCATTTGCCACCAGGCACCACCATTTCTCCCTCAAACACCACCTTCATTCTTCACAGATTTGTTGGCCAGAGAGAGAGAGAGAGAGTGGAGATGTAGATGGTGCCGATTTGGTGGTTATTCCGACGCCCGGTGGCGGTGGAGATGTAGACGGTGGTAGCCAAATCTGTGGTGGTGCTCTCTGCGGTGGGGGGTGAAGAAGAAGGTGGTGAAAAGGGTTTCAGGGATATTGAAGAAGAGAGATGGTACCTGGCAAGAACTATGTATTATATATATATATATATAATAACAATAATAATAAAAATAATAATATAATAATAAATATAGGGTAAGATTACCAAAATACCCTCAACTATTACGGTCAAACTACCATTGACTGAGGCCGGGGGGTAAGGTTGCGACATAACAGCAAACAGTGGGGGGTAAAATTGCAATTATTTCTTTAGGGGGGGGGGGGTAAGGGTGCCAATGACCCCTAACCTCAGGGGGTAAAATTGCAGTTTACTCTATAAAAAATAAAACAAAAAAAGAAAGCATTAAAAGGTGGACAACGCCAAACCAATTGAAAAAACCTCTAAGCGATGGACGTGTAAGGAGGAGAAGGGTTTGGCTCTTGCTTGGGTGGACATCTTAAAGGATCCGGCTACCGGTATTATTTATTATTTCATATTTATATTGTGTTTTTAATATATTACGTTTTGAATATATTACATTTTGAATATATTACATTTTTTATATAATACGTTTTTAATATATTACATATCTCTTGTAAATGTTTCACGACGAATCATCAAAAAAGAACCGACTTTTGGAGTCGTGTTCGTAAAACCATTCCCGAGATCATGAGATGTGATACTTACTGCAATCTGGATTCCATTTTCGATAAATGGAGAGAAATGTGGAAAAAGGTAACCGCCTTTAACGCCATCTTCCACAACCTCGCTAACCAATGCGATGGTCGAGCGAGTGGTGCGAATGATGTAGACTTGCTTACTGGAGCTGCCCTGAGGGTGTGCGGGGAGGACCACCGGCCAGGGCCCTATGATTCCGAGGGCACATTGAAAAAAAATCATACGTATATATACAGAGAGAGAAGTTAGAGTGAAGGAGAACCGACTAAAAGGAAGAAGAACCAAGGAATTGTGAAGATTAAAAATTTAAAAGATACCTGCTCTTTTGTCGGCCGGTGACTTACAGGTGAAGAACCGGTGACTTAGAGGGTGAAGAACCAGGGTGAAGAAGAAGACAGAGAGAGAAAAAATGATAATTGAATTATTTAATTAGTCAATTTTTTGATAGGAGGGGGCTTTTTGAAAATATTCGTACAAACCACTCTCAAAACCAATTATTTATTAGTTTCTTTTCTTTTTGTTTAAAAGAATATGAAGCACCCTTCGGAAGTTTCATATTTCAACTTTTTAAGGGTTGTTTTTTTATTATTTAAAAAAAATCTGATATGTATATTTGATTCAGATTAAGGAAAAATTCTTACGAGTTATGAGAACTTAGAGAACTCGGTCTTTCCGTTCGAGTTTTGCTCTCATTTTTTTTCACACTCCTAAATTATAATGTTAAAAAGACAACTGTAAAAAAGTGGTTTTTCGACCCCTTACAACTGTTGAAAAAAGCTGAATAACATCAACATTACATCGCTTTTTTAAGGCATAAGGGCACATTTTTTTCAGTCTCGAACAGGGCACCTGAATTCTCAGGGCCGGCCCTGCTTGCTTATTGAGGGACATAAAAGACAAAGGTCGTGGTTTACAATGGAGAAAGCGTGGTAAATTTTTAGTAAAAGCACCCATCAGCATCTTGTCCCGCTTATGGACGTGCGGGAGGTACGGTCCAAACAGTCAAAGAGCATATCATCCACCAACGTAGGTTCAGATGCGCGGTCCCATTATAATTTAAATGATTCGGACGATGCTTTGTGTATTCCAGATGATCCGGTTATGTAAGTCGCCCAATTGGGAGAAATCGTGCAAAAGCAAAAACAGAGAAGTGTGGGTTCATCTTCAAGTCAAGTGGATCTCAAAGCCAAAATGGATAAACTCGATGAGAGTATCAAATAATTGTTAGTGCTCAAACAACAAAAACCTGATGTCATTGATCTGATCTTATGGTGCTTGGGATGAAAGCTGAATATATTTCGGAGTTGGACAAACAAATAATCGAAAATAAAAAACATAAAGATTCATAAACAATTTCTACGAATTAGTTGTTTTATATTAAAGTACTAGCTTATAAATCCGTGTATTACACGGGTTGAGTGACGAAAAAATGTAAATCATAAACTTGTATATAATCTTTATTGATGAAATGACTTATTAGATAAAATAGTAAAAGAAAAAAAAAACAATTATATTTTCTGCTATTCAAAATAATTTTCTACGTTTTCACTTTTCTCTTAAGATACTACAATCCTATATGACTGAAAAGTAGTAACACTAAAAAAATAAAAAAACAATGATCATAAAATTGTAAGTATGTTTAAAAATAATTATAAGTTATGAGGTTATGGTAAATGAATTGTAATTAAATTCTACTATGTATATTAATGATATAATAAATACTTTGATGCAAATACTATTTTTTGATATGGGCCATAAGATGAGATACGAATATGATCATAGTATTAAAAAATATTACATATTAAAAAATCATACTACAAATAAAACATACGTTTAACAAAATAGAATTAAAGTTTTTTAAACTATATTTTGAGTGTCTACAACAAACTCTTTGTTTATGATGTGTATAAAATGCAACATATAAATTTCATCAATTGTGGCATAAAACTAACCCTTTTTTAGTACTAATGTTGGAAAAAGTGTGCTTTTGTCTTCCTTTTGTATTTTCAGGATTAAATGAGCTCAAATTAACAAAAGAAGCAAAAAGACATCAAAATCTAACATAAATACAAGAAAAGGAACAAACGTGACATGCCCGACCCCACGACAGCATCTTCCTAAGCAAAACAAGAAGACAGAAGACTGAACACGCCCCGTGCTCAGCCAGCACGGGGGCGTGCCCAAGTGTCAGCAGAAAAGACAGTGGTAGAAGCTTCTATTGCCCACCACGGGGCCGTGCTCAGCGGACACGGGGCCGTGGTCAACTATAAGATTCGCACAATCCAGGCAAATCTTCATAGTACAAAGATTCTTCTGCACACGGGGTCGTGCTCAGCGGACACGGGGGCGTGGTCAACTAATAAGACAAGCTGCATTAAATGAAGAAAGAGAAGGATGTGGACACGGGGCCGTGCCCGAGCTTCTGTTCAGCCTATAAATAGGAGTGCTTGGCTCAAGCTCAAACCATCCCTTGGCACACCACCTCTCTCACACTTCACCCACCACCCACCACCACCATAACACCATCATCCATTTTCCATCATAGAGTGTGTGAGTCGTCTCGGGATCCAAGATTGATCGTAAGAGTTCTTGACAATCAAGGCCATGTTTGCCTAAGTCTCTTACATCACTTGGTGAAGACAAGTGTCTAGTGTAATACTTTTTTATTTCTAATCTTTTCGCACTTTTTATTTGGTTTTGTATTAATGACTTTAATAACTAGTTTCTTATGTTGAGGGTGATTCTTCCTTATCGTTTGTCCGTGGTGTCTTGACATTATTTTACTGTCTATATAAAATAAAAGATTTTCACCATTCATATCTCCACGGTCTATATGGAGGTATGTTGGCTACCTGGTCGGGGGTTAAGGGAACGGTTTGGTAAGAGTCTTGCCATTGTTCAGCGTTTAGAGGTCCTGCAATGGACCTGGGTCAAATTTAGTAGGACCTCCTTCAATACTTAACGGTATTGGATGGCGGGGGTCCCAACTCTTTGATCCCCTCATAAGTTAACTACTATTAATACTATAACCCGGCTATTTAGGATTGTATCCCTGCTGACTCAGACTACTTAGTCGAGGGTAACGTCACCTCAAAAAGAGGGGCCTACCATAATTTGCATTAATAACTTAATTAATTATCTTTCAATAATCCGACCCTTTAGGATTGTATCCTTGCTGACTCAAACTACTGGGTTGAGGGTAACGTCACCTTCAAAAGAGGGGCCTACTACAATAACTAAGATAATCTCTTAAATAAGTGCAAAAGTGCGGAAATAATCAAAGGTTACACTATACACGAGTCGGAACCAAGTGATTCATCTTGTCTATCTGTTTTTCTTTTATTTTTATTTTCAGCATTTTAGTTAGTTTTTATTTTTCTAGTTTAAAACCTTTTTCTAACTTTTTGATTTGATTAGACGTTGAGGATAAACCGGTACTAAAAGCTCTTGTGTCCTTAGACGACCTCGGTATCTTACCAACACTATACTACGCTCACGATGGGTGCACTTGCCCATATGTGTGTGTAGTGTTAGTAAATATCGTGTTTTATAAATTTAAAACTTGGCTAAAAAAGTGTTAAAGGGCTTAAAATATACACCTAATATATATAACACTTCACAAGCATCAAGTTTTTGGCGCCGTTGCCGGGGACACAAGGATTTTAAGAAAGCTTAAAATCGACGGCCTAATCAGTTTTTAAAAACCTTTTTAAAACGCGCGCACATTTTTCTGCATTTTAGTTTAGTTTTGCATTTACAGTAACCTGCACACGGGGCCGTGTTCATTGAACACGGGGCCGTGCTGCACATTTTTCATAAAAACACCCAATAACAGTAGCTCGAACACGGGCCGTGCTCACTGAACACGCCCCGTGCTCAACTAGATCAGTAAGTTTAATTAAAACGCCCAGATACAGATTCTGTACACGGGGCCGTGTCCACTGAACACGGGGCCGTGTCCAGCCTCTGTTTCCGTTTTTATTTTTGTTTTCTGATCTCGAGACTTGGTTGTGGTCTGCTTAGTGATTCTTATGGATCAATACTCAGGAGGTTACAACTACACCTATGAGGAGGATGATTATAGGAGTAATTATTGCACTAATTGTAGTAATCCGCACTCGGTTCAATATTGTCACTCCTATCAACCATCCACTTCATACACCTACTATGAGGAACCCATGTACAAACCATCAACTTCATACACATCCTATGAAGACCAAAGGTATGAACCTCCTCCCTCATACTCATATTTTGATGAACCAAGGTATGAACCTCCATACTCATACTTTGAGGAACCAAGATATGAGCCACCACCTTCGTATGCTTATTATGAGGAACCATGGCGTGAACAACCCACCTCATATGAGTATTATGAAGAACAAAATTACAACCCTTATCCATCATATGCTTACAATGAAGAACAATGGTATGAACCATCTACTTCATATTGGTATTATGAGGAACAAAGGATCGAACAACCGGATTCAAGCTTTGAAAATCCCGATTCTTTTTCTATAACCGAAGTGACCGATAGGATATTAGAACACCTTAGAGTTATCGATCGCTATATAAAAGAATCTCGCGCAAGGGAAGAAGAGTCCCGCGCAAGAGAAGAATTAAAAAAGGAATAGATAACTGAAAGTGTAAAAATGGAAGAACAAATAAGTGAAAAACCGACACATGAGTTAAACAACGAAGAATGTGAGTCCGACAACGTTAAAATACAAGAAGAGTCTAATTTTGAAGAAATTAATCTCTTGTCACCTTCTTTCGAAAATCATTGTTTAGTACCCACTCATGCTAAGTTTTTAAAAGAGTTAAACACTAACACTAAAATTGACGAAACGGTAAGTGTTAAGTTAACTAATGATCATACCTCGTTAATAAAAGAAGACCCATTTGAAATTAACATTACACCGGTTCCATGTTTCTTTCAAATTCGTTTATTAGTAATGTCACAATTGATAAAGATCTTTGTGTTAACATAATGCCTAACTACATTTTCGAAAAATTAAGTATTAGTGATTTTTCTCCACTTCAAATACCCATTTTTCTATCCAATCGGAAAGTAATAAAATCAATCGGTGTAGTTGAGGATGTATTGGTTCAAACAAATCAAATGGTAATCCCGACCGACTTTGTCATCCTCGATGACGCTCCTCTAGTGTTGGGACGACCATTTGTAAAGACTCACGAAGCTTTGAAAAACCGAAAGTTCAACAATCTACCTCTTCAATTAGGGGCATTTAAAAGAAGTGTCGATCTTGAGCGGTCAATGAAATATCCATTCGGCAATAATGACCCCCTAATTGAAGATGAAGATGAACCACCCGATACAAGTGAAGAGATTGACCACTTTGTTGAAGAAGAGGTCGCCATAGAACAAACTTTTAAAGTTCTTGATCAAAATGAGCAACCAAATAAGGAGTCTCCTAAAGACCCACCAATTGAGCTCAAAGAACTACCAAAAGGTTTGGAATATGCTTTTCTAGATAAAGATGGTAATTTACCTGTAATTATTTCGTCTAAATTAGATAGCTTAGAAAAAGAAAAATTGATTAGTCTTTTGAAAAAACACAAAAATGCAATCGCTTGGAAACTTGTAGACATAAAAGGAATTAGCCCTTCCATGTGTACGTACAAAATTTTAATGAATGATGACTACAAATCGGTAATACAACCACAACGAAGAGTAAATCCAAATGTTCAATAAAGTGGTTAAAAACGAAGTCATCAAATTGCTTGATGTCGGACTTATCTATCCTATCTCTGATAGCCCTTGGGTAAGTCCCATCCAAGTAGTTCCAAAGAAAGGAGGTATGACGGTAATAACTAACGAAAAAAATGAATTAATACCCACGAGAACCGTCACAGGATGGAGAGTATGTATAGATTATAAACGATTAAATGAAGCAACAAGAAAAGTTCACTTTCCTTTACCCTTCATTGATCAAATGTTAGAAAGATTATCCGGTCATAAATTTTATTGTTTCTTAGATGGTTTTTCAGGTTACTTTCAAATCCCGATAGCACCCGAAGACCAAGAAAAGACAACTTTCACATGTCCCTATGGAACTTTCGCTTATCGACGCATGCCGTTTGGTCTATGTAATGCCCCGCAACATTCCAACGTTGCATGGTAGCCATTTTTCACGACATGATAGAAAAGACAATGGAAGTCTTCATGGACGACTTTTCTATCTTTGGGGATTCATATGACCAATGCCTCGATAACCTTGAACGAATGCTATCCCGATGTGAGGAAACCAACCTCGCCCTTAATTGGGAAAAATGCCATTTCATGGTAACGGAGGGAATAGTACTCGGTCACAAGATCTCAAGCGAAGGAATGGAGGTGGATCGAGCCAAAATAGATACCATTTCTAGATTTCCACCTCCATCCTCCGTAAGAGCTATCAAAAGTTTCCTAGGGCATGCCAGATTTTATAGGCGGTTTATCAAAGACTTTTCTAAAATCTCAAGGCCTCTAACAAAATTACTTGAAAAAGATGCCCCTTTCATCTTTGACAAGGATTACAATCAAGCATTTCTAACCCTAAAGGAAATGTTAGTCAATGCACCTATCATGATAGCCCCTGATTGGAAATTTCCTTTCGAAATCATGTGTGATGCTAGTGACTTTGCAATCGGAGCTGTCTTGGGACAAAGAAAAGAAAAGCATTTCCACCCAATTTATTATGCTAGTAAAACACTTAATGATGCACAAGAAAATTACACAACAACTGAAAAAGAATTACTAGCTGTGGTATTTGCTTTTGATAAATTTCGTTCTTATCTTGTTCTTTCTAAAACTATAGTCTATACAGATCATGCAGCCATTCGATATCTCTTCAAAAAGCAGGACGCAAAACCACGTTTGATTCGGTGGATTCTACTCCTCCAAGAATTTGACATTGAAATCAAAGATAAAAGAGGAGCAGAAAATACCGCAGCAGATCATCTTTCGCGCTTGGAAGACCCAGCTTTGGAGGCAGCCAGGGACGAGCAAATCAATGAAAAATTCCCGACTGAGTCCCTGGAAATGGTGGAATATAAGGGAGAATCATGGTACGCCGACTATGCTAACTACCTAGCTAGCGGTATAGTCGCAAAAGGTTGGCCACATCATCAAAGAAAATAATTCTTTGCCAATGTGAAACACTATTTTTGGGAAGATCCATATCTTTTCAAAATGTGTGCCGACCAACTCGTCCGACGATGCGTACATGGTAGCGAAGCACGAAGAATTCTCCGCCATTGTCATGAAGGTCCATACGGAGGGCATCATGGTGCCGCTAGTACCGCACGAAAGGTATTTGATTCAGGATTTTATTGGCCAACCATTTACAAAGACGCCCAAAGTCTTGTCAAAACATGTGATGCTTGCCGAAGAACAGGTAATATTTCTTCCAAAAACGAAATGCCACAAAATGGCATTCTTGTTTGTGAAATTTTTGATGTGTGGGGACTCGACTTTATGGGACCTTTCCCACCGTCGAAAGGAAACAAATATATACTTGTGGCAGTAGACTACTTGTCTAAATGGGCCGAGGCCGAGGCGCTTCCAACGAATGATGGAAGAGTCGTGGTAAGATTTCTGAAAAAACTATTCTCTCGTTTTGGCACACCTAAAGCATTAATAAGTGATAGAGGTACCCATTTTTGCAACCATCAACTTGAAATTTTTTTAACAAGATATGGGGTCTATCACCGGGTCTCAACAGCATATCACCCTCAAACAAACGGACAAGCCGAAGTGACTAATAGAGGTTTAAAACGAATACTCGAAAAAACCGTAGGGTTAAATAAAAAGGAATGGGCAGATAAATTAGATGCTGCTTTATGGGCTTTTCGAACTGCTTATAAAACAACAATAGGTACAACCCCATATAAGCTAGTCTATGGAAAAAGTTGTCACTTACCAGTAGAAATTGCACACAAAGCCTATTGGGCAATGAAAAATGTAAACTTAGATTTAGAATTTGCTGGTAAAAATCGATTTTGTCAATTAAATGAATTAGACGAACTTAGAAATTATGCATACTCAAACTCCGAAATTTATAAGGAAAGAATGAAAAATTTGCATGACAAACATATTAAACCTAATGAATTTCGAGTAGGAGATCTAGTTCTTTTGATTCACGACTTCGATTGTTCCCTGGTAAATTAAAGTCTAGGTGGTCAGGACCTTTTTCCATCACCCATATTTTCCCACACGGTGCAGTAGAAATTAAATCTCGAAATGGACCTCCATTCAAAGTCAATGGCCAACGGCTGAAACTCTATCAAGGATTCATTGAGGATGAAGAGGAGGAGATCTCGCTTCAAACGATCGAAGAATGAAAACATCAACATCATACCTGGTAAGTTACGAACGATTGGGACGACATCTAAAGCGGTAAGTTTTCTAACCAAAGTTTATGGGAAATAAGGGCACTCACACGAGCACAAAAAAAAATTCAAAACTTTGCTCGGCACGGGGCCGTGTTCGCACTGCAGACGGGATATATCCCCTTTTTCATAACAGTTACAACATTCCACACGCCCCGTTTCCCCGAAAAAGCTCTGGTTCCAGGCGATTTTCCACAGATTTTCGACGTCTCCTTTTGTTCTAACAACATCAAGGTATGATTCTTACATCATTAGCAGTTAGATTAGTTACTTGCATGTAGTTAAAACACCAAAAATTTGGGGAAAAATCTAGGGTTCTTGAAGTTCATCTGGATCGAACCTCAAATTTTTGTTTAGATCTGTTTGCATTTAGTTAGATTAGTGTTATGGGAAGTAGATCCACTTGTATTGTTCATAGACTCGCCCGATTTCTCAAAAAACCCCAAACTCTTGTATTTTAACCGAAAAAGATAAAATTGATAGGGTAAACGGGTTATTTTGGGGAAAACGACGCTTGGGGTTTCAATTTCGGGGAAAACCGCACCTATTGGACCAAAAATTTTCAAGTTTTCGAAACCGGGTCGAAAAATGGAATTTTTGAGTAACAGACGCCTGGACACGGGGTCGTGTCCAGCCCACTGTTGACAGTTCTACCCGAAAATGCTAATGTTTCGTGCTAACTTTTGGTGTATTCTTTCAGATGGCAAGGAAGTTCACAAGATTTAACGCAAATGAGCTCGATGAGAGGGCTAGATACGAAGTACTTAAGACAAAGGCCGGAGGAATACCCAAGGCAAGCATGCACGGATTTGTTATCATTGGTGAACCAACTCGACCGCTTCAACAACCTTGTCACAGGACCACTAAGAGTCGCTTTAACAACTCGACTCTGTTCCGTCCATGAATGCACTTTGGAATTCTATAGCACCTTCACGTTCAACTCAAGGTGCGACCCATTCGACAATGATGGGGTGGCATTCCGATGCGGCGGAACTAAGTATTCGATCTATATGGCACAATTTGGATCAATTGTCGGGTTGTATGCGGAAGAAGATGCAGGTAACGAGGAAAATACTGGAGGGATGTGAGAGATAGGTGAAAACGATCGCCAAGCCACGTGGGCTTAGATTGGTGAAAGGTATTACAATCCGAGCAGCACTAAGAGTACGAAGTTGAGGGATCCGCTCTACAGATACATCCATAGGCTCCTCGTCTACTCTCTTAGTCAAAGACACGATAGCGGTGGCGTCGTTGGGTTAAGAGATTTGGTTATCCTCCACTGCATCCACAACCGCAGGCCACTCGATGTTCCGTTCCTCATGCTCCGAAACATGCATCATAACCACCTTGCTAGTGCACCGACCCCTATCTTCTTTTGGGGATGGGTGTACCATCTCTTCAGGCACTTCACCCGCATACCTAGGTCATTTGACAGGAGCCCATGGTCGGGTAGGGTAGATATACACATCTGCCGCTCAATGAACCTAATCTATGAGGCTGAAGACGGGACGGTAAGCTTTCAAAGGATGCAAGGTCATGCATGGAACCCGCAAGAAGCACTTGTCCTCCACGCTCCACCACATCATCAGTATCAATACCAGCCCCATGGTGATCCGGGCCAATCCTCCTCCTCAGGAGGCAGTTTTCCTAACTTTCAAAGTTTACATGATTTGTTGCAGGAAAACCTCATGTGCACCAGGAACACCTACAATATGGCAAGCAACACGTACAACCGGGTTGGGGCGATCGAGAGAAACATATCCGATATCCAAGATGATATTGGAAATATCCGGGAGCACATGGCTGGCCATGGTGGGGATGCTGATGATGAAGATGAGGACATGGATTAGGCGGGAGGAGCGGAGGAAGAAGCGGTTGGTTGGTGATTCCCCAGGTTAACCTTTTCCATCTTGAACAATTTGAGGCCTGCGTGCCAAGTGTTGAACAATTTACTTTCCCTAACTTATTTTATTTTCTGCATTTATTTTTCTTTTAACTTTGACATGGATGTTGAACTTGGTAAAATTAGGATGTTTTGCTATGGTGTGGTATGGTGTTTATTGATTAAGCAGGTACATACGAGGCTTAGAGGACTAAGCATTAGTACTACTAAAGCCGGGACAGGAAAACCGAAGAACGAAACCTGTTTTTCAACCTTGCAGATTGTCCGCACGGGGACGTGTCCAGCCGACACGCCCCCATGCCCACTCCCCTGAACTTGCTATTTGTTTTAATTCTGCAGACCTTGACAGACACGGGGACGTGTCCACCTAACACGCCCCCGTGTCCACCTTCTGTAAGTTTTTGTTACTGGCACCTGAACACGGGGTCGTGCCCACCAGGCACGGGGCCATGTCCAGTGCCCAGTAACACAAAATTTTTGCTTTTTACACCTTTTTACACATTCAATCAACCTAAAAACTTATTTTTGGGACACATTGGGGACAATGTGTAATTTAAGTGTGGGGGGGACGCTAAAACCTTGAATCTTGCAAGTCCTAAATACAAGCCTTACACAAAACTCTATTGGAACCGCTAATCACCCCAATTTTTTTCAAAAATTTTCATTTTTTTTTACTTGTCTAGGTTTAACTTGGGAATTTCAAGTTCTAAAAAGGTTATATTTTTACGAATTTACAACCGATAGCGTCGTGATAAAAAGAACCAACATAAGAAAATTATGAAAAGGCATGGCAAACTTAGTTAAAATTTGATTATATACTTGATCACATAAAAACCCATTCCCACAAAAGTGAGTTTTGAGCCTTTATTGAGCATACAAATACATATCATTAAACTAAATGCTCATTTTTCGTTTCTTGTGTGAATAGCCGCTTGGTTCTTACGACTCTAGAACTTGCCATGACGATACATTCCCGGTCCTTACCAACTTAAACCCGAGTAAGTAAATGATGGAGGCATTAGGACTAACCCTTTTTATTTCTACACCATTATTTTTCTTTTTTTTTACCACCTACCCAAAATCCCCATAGTTAGCCCCTTTGAGCCTAAACCTTTTCATTTCATAACCCAAACCAAACACCCTTTTACCCACCAAAACCTTTTTCATTTTTAACCCTTTGTTTTAGTAACTAGCTCGGTTTTTCGTATGGCTTTTCAAATAAAAAAAAATTATGATGAAGCAAAAGAAAATAAACAAACAAGTTCATCAAAAATAACTTTGTTTGAATAAAAGTTTCATCAAAATAAAAGTTACAAAAAATAAAAAGTCTTACGAAAACCGACGCTTGTTACGCTTTTCGCCCCTTTTCTACTAACCACTAACCCAACCACCTACCTTTAGCCCAATCCTAACCCTTCACCCAAAAGTCCTCTTGATATTTACAAAGATATATAAGTTAAAAAGGAGGAGGATTGATTGCTTGGCAAACATATGGTAGGAGTAAGTTCCATGCCGCTCTCGAGTGATCCACAAAAATACATCTTCGGCCGAGTGTTGAGTGATCCCCCGTGAGGTATGTGAACTTGTATATAAAGAAAATTTTAAAGAAGCATGTTATGCCCTAATAAGTAATTTATCTTATGAAAAGTTTTAAATAAATCATGACGAATAGGATTGTAAATAAATAAAAATAAAACTAAATAAAGAATCTTGGAAATCCCGACACTCTATGACAAGCCCAAAAACCTTCTTCTCTACCCATTCCATTTGGGAGTGTAAAGCCACATTATAAAGAGTTTTGCTTGAGGACAAACAAAGATTCAAGTGTGGGGGTATTTGATGTGTACAAAATGCAACATATAAATTTCATCAATTGTGGCATAAAACTAACCCTTTTTTAGTACTAATGTTGGAAAAAGTGTGCTTTTGTCTTCCTTTTGTATTTTCAGGATTAAATGAGCTCAAATTAACAAAAGAAGCAAAAAGACATCAAAATCTAACATAAATACAAGAAAAGGAACAAACGTGACATGCCCGACCCCACGACAGCATCTTCCCAAGCAAAGCAAAACAAGAAGACAGAAGACTGAACACGCCCCGTGCTCAGCCAGCACGGGGGCGTGCCCAAGTGTAAACAGAAAAGACAAAGTGGTAAAAGCTTCTATTGCTCACCACGGGGCCGTGCTCAGCGGACACTGGGTCGTGGTCAACTATAAGATTCGCACAATCCAGGAAAATCTTCATAGTACAAAGATTCTTCTGCACACGGGGTCGTGCTCAGCGGACACGGGGGCGTGGTCAACTAATAAGACAAGCTGCATTAAATGAAGAAAGAGAAGGATGTGGACACGGGGCCGTGCCCGAGCTTCTGTTCAGCCTATAAATAGGAGTGCTTGGCACAAGCTCAAACCATCCCTTGGCACACCACCTCTCTCACACTTCACCCACCACCCACCACCACCATAACACCATCATCCACCACCACCATCATAGAGTGTGTGAGTCGTCTCGGGATCCAAGATTGATCGTAAGAGTTCTTGACAATCAAGGCCATGTTTGCCTAAGTCTCTTACATCACTTGGTGAAGACAAGTGTCTAGTGTAATACTTTTTATTTCTAATCTTTTCGCACTTTTTATTTGGTTTTGTATTAATGACTTTAATAACTAGTTTCTTATGTTGAAGGTGATTCTTCCTTATCGTTTGTCCGTGGTGTCTTGACATTATTTTACTGTCTATATAAAATAAAAGATTTTCACCATTCATATCTCCACGGTCTATATGGAGATATGATGGCTACCTGGTCGGGGGTTAAGGGAACGGTTTGGTAAGAGTCTTGCCATTGTTCAGCGTTTAGAGGTCCTGCAATGGACTTGGGTCAAATTTAGTAGGAACTCCTTCAATACTTAACGGTATTGGATGGCGGGGGTCCCAACTCTTTCATCCCCTCATAAGTAAACTACTATTAATACTATAACCCGGCTATTTAGAACTGTATCCCTGCTGACTCAGACTACTTAGTCGAGGGTAACGTCACCTCCAAAAGAGGGGCCTACCATAATTTGCATTAATAACTTAATTAATTATCTTTCAATAATCCGACCCTTTAGGATTGTATCATTGCTGACTCAAACTACTGGGTTGAGGGTAACGTCACCTTCAAAAGAGGGGCCTACTACAATAACTAAGATAATCTCTTAAATAAGTGCAAAAGTGCGGAAATAATCAAAGGTTATACTATACACGAGTCGGAACCAAGTGATTCATCTTGTCTATCTGTTTTTCTTTTATTTTTATTTTCAGCATTTTAGTTAGTTTTTATTTTTCTAGTTTAAAACCTTTTTCTAACTTTTTGATTTGATTAGACGTTGAGGATAAACCGGTACTAAAAGCTCTTGTGTCCTTGGACGACCTCGGTATCTTACCAATACTATACTACGCTCACGATGGGTGCACTTGCCCATATGTGTGTTTAGTGTTAGTAAATATCGTGTTTTATAAATTTAAAACTTGGCTAAAAAAGTGTTAAAGGGCTTAAAATATACACCTAATATATATAACACTTCACACGCATCAATTTAGCATGTGGATAAGTTGCTTAATATGATTGAAATTAAGTTTAATGTTTAAAACTTAATGTTATTAATAAGTTTGACCAATTTTTAGATGGAAACATTTTGATAGGGCAAGGATCTACTAAAAAGTAGGTTTTGCCTAAGTAGTAATTGTGATGATGACATGTGACACTCTTTATAAGTAAGAATGAATGATATTTTGGTACTATAATATTTTGGTCCTTATATGTAGGAGTGTGAAGATGACATATAGCACCTCTTTTGTTTTCTAAAAAAATACAACAAAAATCCAGCACCAAAAATTTAGACAAAAATTTTAAGACAAAAAATCCAACACAAAAAATTTAGCACACAAATGTAGTACGAAAATCCAACACAAATTTTTTTTATACAAAATAGAAATACAACACATTTTTGTGGATTTTATTAGTTGTTATATTTTATATAGCAATATGATACTCAAATTAAAAATAAAAAGATGCTCGGTTTATGGTGAATTTTTTATAAAAAATAATGTCGTATAAAAAAGTTATGAACATTTAAAAAATAAGGTAGGCTAAACATATCATCTCTCTTAGACTGTGGGGTATGGTGAGGCGGGGGTTGGGCGTGGGTTGGGGCCTTTGGTGACACGTGGCTGGGGTGGCAGACATGGGGCGACTCACATTAAACAGGGTATGGTGGGGCGGGGGTTTGGGGCGTGGGTTTGGTGGGCTTCGCTGGGCTGACCGGTGGGCTGTTTGTTAACAACAAATTTATTTTTTTTAATATTTTTAATTAAAGAAAATTACATAAAAACCAATTCCTACTGTTTATATTTGTTTTTTATCTCTTCTCTCATCTCCAACACTATTTGTAACTCGTCACCCTGTAGGTGATCAATCGGCTGGGATAACAATTTCAAATCATCACGTCTTTGTCTCAGGGCATCTCTAGCGGCATATCTAGCTTCTTTGCTCTTTCGTTGTTCGGCACTTTGTTGTTGGAAGACGTTGAATGTATCTAACTTGGTTGAAATGTCATCCAACTGGTCGCTGTATATTCCCCTACGCAAGCCCGAACTCCCAGCTGAAGGCGATGCCGTATCAGATCTTGATTTTTGAGCACGCCTTTTTTAGGCATCTCTTCCATACTCAGGCCGGTTTGGGCTTGGCGAATCATCTAAAAGGTCCTCAAACTCTTCATCTCGTGCATCAGATTGGGTTTGGGACGAGGCCCTTGACCTTTTGGAAGACGTGTTACTTTCGCTACCACTGGGGATATTCGACCACTTTGGATGGAACTTACAAATCTCCCAACAATGCATGAAACGAAAGTCGGTCCCCACATTTGTCTTGAATTGAACCAATGCATTCATCACAATGTCGGCTTCAGTTTCACCACTTTTTGGGTTTTGTTTTGCTTTATTTAAAAAACCATTATATTTTGTAAGTTGGCCGCTTATCTCGGTCCACTTCGAGGATAAGATATCGTTTTAACGATAAACCTCTCTTCCCAATTCTTTGTGGAATACTCTACTAACCCCTTGCCACAAATGGGTTCGATGTTGAGAATTTCCTATTTTTATAAAAATAAAATTTAATATATTACAAAGTTGTATAAAAAAAACCATTAATATAATCAAAGTTTAAGAATACCTAAAGTTGAATGTTGAGATTGTTGAAACCAACCCCTCGCCAATGCAAGTTCTTCAGGAACGGTCCATTTTACTTGTTTTCGCTTAGCGGTTTCAAGTGCTTTATCCTCCTCGGTTTTTTTCTTATGGCTTCTCTTTTTGATGGGTTTCGATGCGGAAGGACCATCGTTGGGTGGTTGAGTTTCGGGGACGGTTTCATTTTGTGAAAGGTCGATGGAGTTTGGTGAAAGGTTGATGGGCGTTTGTGTAAACGGGGTAGGTATCGCATCATCGGTGTGTAGGAAGTTAGTAAACAAACAATTCCCAAGATACGATGCATAACTCGCTTCTTGGGGCATAGAAGAGTGTATCAAAAATGGACGAGGCAATGGACGAATGGGTGGTGGGCTAGGATTATTTTCTTTGAATGCATACGGGTTGGTCGGGTCAAAAGGACGGTTATGAGGATGCATTTTTTCGTTTTGTAGAAGGAGAATTGAAGATGATTATAGAAGATGTGGGTGAATGTGGTAAAAAATGGAAGAAAAATGTGAGTTTTATAGTGGAAAAATAAAAAAAAAAATTTAAGATAGCCGTTGGCCAACAGCTAGCCCAACGGTTACTTTGGTTTATCCAGTGAGAGCCCGCCATGTCAGCTTGGCCAGACCGCCCCACGCCCGGCTTGAATCCCAAGCCCCGAGGGCCACGCCCAAACCCAAGCCCACCCGGGGTGGTGGCTTGGGCGTTTTCCCCCAACCCACGCCCAAACCCCCGCCCCATACCCCACGGTCTTACTTGCCATACCCCTCCCATAAAAAAAAAATCACTTTATAAAGTGTCATATTCAACCCTTGATATTTCCATAGGTTTTTATAGAAACAGATTTGAAAAGATCAAATAGGAAGTTTATTTTGGCTAGGAAGTATAGGAAGCAATCTTAGCCGTTCATCATCTTTTTTTAAATTTTTGGACGCGTGGGCTTTTTCGTCTTTTTACATTATCATATCTTCGTTCTAATTCGATTATAGATTCTGTTACCTCTTTTCTTAGTTCATCACTCTCATAACATAATTGAAGATTCTATAACCCTAAATCGCCATTGATCGCAAATTCACCTCTTTTCAAACATTAATCTTGTATCGTTCGTCAATTCGATAACTTCAATGTCTTCTTCAGACTCTGCTGGTATGTTTAGCTTCAATTTTGAGTAAATTTTTGTTATTTTTTCCGAATTTCATTGTTTTACGTTTTATAATTCGTGTTTCTGTAATTAATATTTGATTTTTCATAAGTTTAATTGTTATTGTTGTATAATTTAACATAATTTTTTTGTTTTGTTTCTTCATCATATATTGCGTTTTAGTGAAGAGTTGCGTTTTATGATATTAATTAAATTATATGTATACAAACTTTTAGTTTAAGATTTATGTAATATAAAGCTATAACTGTTATTGTTTTACAATTTTTGTTTGTTCATCATTTGATGCGTTTTACTGAGTGTATTGCGTTTTATGCTTTTATCCATAATAGTTCATATACAAACCTTAAAGGTCTTTATTTCTAAATTATTATTATTAACATATTTTGAGATTTAGCACTAAACACATTACTATATAGGTTGTATTGCGTTTTATGATTATTTGTTAAGTGTTTCAGATCACATGATGCATTTTACTGAACGTATTGCTTTTTATGCTTTTATCCATATTAGTTCATATATAAACTTTAAAGGTTTGTATTTTTAAATTTTTATTAACATATTTTTAGGTTTATCACTAAAAACATTATTATGTAAGACGTATTGCGTTTTATAGTTTTTTTAATTGTTTCAGATAACATTTCCAAGTGGGAGGAACGTGTATGCATAAACAGTGGAAGAAAGTTTTTCAAACCTAAAGTCAGTGGATCCATTACACCTGCTGTTGGAATGTTTTTTAAGTCATTTGATGAGGCTTTTGCGTTTTATCAGAGATATGCACTTGCTGCAGGTTTTTTTGCAAGAAAAAATACCTCTTGGAAAAATGGTGGTGGTTTAGTGAAAATAAGATATATTGTCTGTTCAAAAGAAGGATTTCATGTTAGCAAAGAAATAGATTCTGGTTCAGTTGAGAATAGTAAAAAGATTGTTAGACGTAATAGAGGTTCAAAAAGAGTTGGATGCAATGCTCATGTGAAATTAATATTAGAGAACAATAATATGTTTAAAATCTACTACTTTGAAGAAGAACATAATCATATCTTTGTTGAAGATGAAGATATTCATTTCTTGCCGGCTGCCTGAAGTATCGATTATGTGAAAGAAAGTTTTATATCTGGATTGTCTGCAATCAATATTGGACCTGTTAAACCATTCAATATTATGAAAACAATGTATGGTGGTTTTGGTGAAGTTGGTGCTAGTAAAGTTGATTGTAAGAATTATAGAAGGTATTTGAATCTTTACATCGGAGAGTATGATGCAGAAATGGTAGTTAGGCGTCTAATTAGGAAGAAAGAATGTTGTCCTGGTTTCACATGTGATTATGTTATTGGTGAAGATAGAAGATTGAAAGGGCTTTTCTGGGCTGATGAGCAATCAAAAACAAATTATACAGTGTTTGGTGACATATTTGGTTTTGATGCTACTTATAAATCAAACAAGTAAGTTTTTTTCATTTATTGCGTTATATATTCTATTGCGTTATATATCCTGTTCTAATTTTTCTAATGCTTTTTTAAGTTGTTTTTTATGCAGGTATGATTTGGTTTTTGTACCATTTACTGGTATTGATAATCATTTTAGGAATGTCACATTTGGTGGTGCATTACTTGTTTCGGAGACTGCAGATTCTTATAGATGGCTTTTAAGGTGCTTTGTTAATGCTTTTGGAAGTGAGCCTAAAGTTGTTGTTACTAATCAAGATGCTGCAATGAAGAGAGCTACTAAGGATGTACTTTCAAGAAGTATGCATAGGTTATGTATGTGGCATATATGGGAGAAATTGAAGACAAAGGTATTAACTGCATTTTATGATATAACAAATTGCAATTTTAAATTGTTTTATTATTGCGTTTTATGTATTATACAATAAGATCCCCAAACATTTTTATCAATAGAATTACAAAACAATTGCGTTTTACCATCAATGAATTATGTTTATCATTTTCAATATATTGGGTTTTAAATTATTGCGTTTTATGTTTAATAATTTTATTACTTTTTATTCAGGTCGGTCCTGTTTTGTCAGCAAACACTGATTTTAATACAAGAATGACTCATGTTGTTTGGAATGATACTATTATTCCAGAAGATTTTGAAACTGAGTAGCATTCAATAATGTCTACTTTTGGATTGGAAAATCATGAGTGGTTAAAAGATATGTACAATCTTCGATTTGATTGGATTCCTGCTTTTTACCATGGAGAGGATTTGGCTGGTCTTATGCGTACTACGTCAAGATGTGAAAGCGAGAATTACTTCTTTGGTCAGATTTGTAATCCAAGATGTATACTTGTTGAATTTTTCACTCATTTGAGACTGCAATGGATATTCAAAGGCATGAGCATAGGAGGAATGATCATGATACAAGGTATATTGAGTGTAAGCCCTGGAGTGACTTTGTATTGGAGAAACAAGCATCAGATAAATATACCAAAACAATTTTTAAGGATATTCAGATTGAAATTGATGCTGCCATTACAAAGTGTATGTCAAAGTCTCTTGATATTGTGGGTGATGTTCAATATTTTGAAATAAAGGATTTCAGACAGCCATGCACATCTTTTTTCAAGGTATTTTTTAAATTTATATTGTTTTAAATATCTATTGCGTTTTATTTTTCCATCTATTATTGCGTTTTATCATTATATGATCATATAGTTATATCTGTATTATATTTATTATTCATTGCGTTTTATATTTCATTTCACTAATTTTATATAGCTTTTTAATCTTATTTACAGGTGCAATACAGCAAACAAGAAGATGGTTTAAGTATAAGTTGTTCTTGCAAACGGTTTGAACAATTTGGTATATTGTGCCGCCATATATTTTACGTATTACGGTATGATGATATAACTGAGTTTCCTAGAAGATATGTTCATAGAAGATGGATGAGAGATGTTGTTTCTGTTGGATTAAATCATTCCAATATTCGGTTTGATGAAATTGGTAGGAATAGTGAAATTGATAAAGTTTATAGAGAAATCGTTGTTGCAAATGAGTATGTGGTTAATAGGTTGGTTGGCGATTTAGATGAGCTGTGTCGTTACAGGGATCATATTAAAAGTTATATTGATAAAGCGGATGAGGTTATGGTTGCTGCGCCGCCTCCTAGTCGCAAAGAAAGATTTGCTGATATTGGAGGGAACATAGAAAAATCAGATTCTATGATTCGTGTCCCGATCAAAATAAGGACCAAAGGATGCGGTGTACAAAAAAGGATCAAGTCTAATCGTGAGATTGTAATTCATAAATCATCAAAGATCCAGAAATCGTGCCGTGTATGTGGTGAAAAAGGACATAACAGTCGCACATGTAAAGATAAGGTTTCTTCTAATGCTATAGGTTCTAGCAATGCAATGTAATTATGTATACAAATTCTGTAAAAATCAGATATCAATAAGTAAAAAAAATATTTTGTCATTGCGTTTTATGATGTATATGTTTCATCTCTTTTTGTTACTGCGTTTTGTGATATCCTTCATAAATATCAGTTTGTTTTGGTTAATTGTGTTTTATGATAACAACAATATATTGTTATTGCGTTTTATACATAGAACAATATACTTTAAATTGTCTTTTTTGATTATTGCGTTTTATTGTAACACAGATCATAGATCAAATTAAACAAGAAATGATGACAACCCTAATCTTCCATCAGGGATTTCCAAATCACTTATCAGCTTTTTTTGGTTAATTGCGTTTTATGATAACAATATATTGTTATTTCGTTTTATACATAGAACAATATACTTTAAATGGTATTTTTTGATTATTACGTTTTATTATCACACAGATCATACATAAAATTAAACAAGAAATGCAAGTGGATATAATAAACATTGCGTTATATAGATAATGATAGTTTTAAACAAAGATGATGTTTTCAAACCACAAAATTAAATAAAAATTACTAGCATGATCAGCTTCATGGATCAAAGTTTGTTTCTTCATCGGATGAAAACCCTAAGCTTCCATCAGGGATTTCCTCATCACTTTCAGATTCAACCCAAAGTTCAACCTGTGAGACTACTGCGTTTTGAAGCTTCTCTGCAAATTTGCTAGCAGAGTTGTTGATGATTGGTATTTCAGATAACTGCTTCAAAAAATTTAGATCCTCACTGGTAGATATGTCCTTTGGGTCATACATCTCCACATCACCATCGTCCCAAGTCACTGAAACTTTGAAAGTTTCCTCAATGAACTCCCAAGATGTAACCTGGGCATCTTCAGTTGCAGTTTGATTCGGATTACCAAATCTTTTGTGTAGAATTCTGAACAGTGCGGCTGTTTGATCTGTGTAACAAGAAGGTGGTATACCTATTTCGTTCATCCTTTTCAAAACATTTTCATTGCAGTTTTGAAGAACAGAAGCAACTGAATGGTATTTTATTTTTTTTCCATCAAGGAATTGAAGAACGAAATTGCCTCTTTTAACCCACCAAACTGATAGTTGTTGATTAGCCATTTTAGGGTTTGTGTGTGTTGGGTATTTGGTGTATTTTGGTGTATGATGAGAGCAATGTGAGAATAGTTTAGGGTTTCTATTCTTATATAATCGATTGGTAGAGGAATTTGAATCAACTGTCTTAATAATAAAAATGATTATTTTTTATTTTTTTCTTTGAATTGATTGTTCAATCATACAATATTTTATATCAGGAATCCAAAAGGCTTTTTAAGGCTTTTGGTCTAATCAATTTCTTGTTATTAAGCTATCAGTTTATTTTTTTTTGTTTTCATACTATTCATAATTTGTTTTTTGTGTTATAAAATTGAAAAAAAAATTCATTGCGTTATAAATATATTGCGTTATATGTTTGGAAATGAATAATTAGAAAAAACATTGCGTTTTATAATAAGTAGCATTTCAAAACATTGTAATAATTTAAATATACAATGTTGAGTTATAGCATACTATTAAAATGTTGCGTTTTATAAATTTTATAAATTTTTTTCAAAATAATGTTTAAATAATTTTAAAGGATACATATTGCGTTTTAAAATAACAAACAAATAAGTGCATTTTAAATATATCATCAAAATATTGCTTTATATGAAAATTATCCCAAAAGAAAAAACATTGCGTTTTATAATAAGTAGCATTTCTAAATCAAAGTAACTAGCAAGATCAAGAAAATAATGAGTTATATAAAAACCATGCTAAATGAAAAAACATTGCGTTTTATAATAAGTAGCATTTCAAAATCAAAGTAAACCAGCAAGAGCAAGCCTGTCTTTAATCCTATCTAAACTAGTGTCATAAGATTGTTTTTTAAGTTTCGCACTGAGGTCTCGAAACTTCTTTGAGTCCTCAATAACATAATCTTTTTGTTCGTTGATTTCGTGCAATAATATCTTCGCGATGAACTTTCTTCTTAAATCTTCAAGTTGTGCGGTCTGCTTGTTGACTGGTTTTTTGTTTTTACCCTTCTTGATAATTGCAGGTTCTTCATATTCCACGTTAAACCCACAATCCCATTTTTCGACCGGTTCTCCATGATAACATTCCATATGACGCATAGTTAATGCCATTATATCATCTACTTTTCCATGATAACATTCCATATGACGCATAGTGAATAATATACCACAGTCAATGCCATTATATTGTGTCCTCCATTTCATCTGCATTCTAACAGGGGTTATTCCCTTTATATCATCTGCTTTTTCATGTCCAACAGATTTAAGGTAAGTTGCCAAAGCATTCCTCTACAGAAAAAAAAACAAAACAAAAAGATTAGGTGGTTTATATGTGTGTTTTAAAAGCATAAGTAACAATACTTACTGTATTTTCTGGCACATTCCCATATTTAGCTTCATTTGTTTCTTCTTTCACACTGTTGTCAATGATGAATATTTGTTTCTCTTCAAGATTGAAGGATATCACAAAGAAATGCTGTATATAGAGAATCGGGACAATGATAATTTTAAAATCCTTTATGCTTTTTAGCTTTGCACCTTGAAGAATTTTTTCTATGTTCATTGTGAATGCTTCTATCATCTTTTCTTTATTTTCAGTTTCTTCCTTTTCACTCGATGGTAAAGCCTGCATAAAATTAAACAAATTAACATATTATTGCGTTTTATGAAGGTAATTAAACATACAGCTGCGTTTTATAAAACTTCATTCAAACAAAGTAAGCATTGCGTTTTATTAAAGAAATAAAACTGCAATTGCGTTTTATAAAACTTCATTCAATCAAACTTCAAAATACTTAATTATACGAATACAGAAAAATTGCGTTTTATATATCATACCAGCATTCGAATAGTACAGAAAAATCTTGGAGTTTTGTTGTCTTTTGATCTTCTTTTTTCTTCTTCATTCAAAATATATGACCAACAATTGATTACTTCTCCGGTGATTTCCAATCCTGGCGTCGTTGTTTCAGCAGCATATCTATATAGAAATACATGATCTTTGTTTTAGTGTATATAAATGAATTTTTACATCATTTCTCCTTTTGCATGGAAAGCATATCCCGATATGTTGTTTTCGTGTGCCGTTCTTGCTTCCTTCATTGCTACTTGTCTTAGATAGTATGGTGAACAAAATACTTCTGGAACATTTTTCTCTCGATTTGGTCGTACCATCCTTGTGATTATTTCTTCTGTTTTGCTTATATCACTTGTTGGTTGTTCTTGATGAACTGATTTTGCAGGTGTTTTATACGGATCTTCTTGTGGGTTGAGGAATGTTGTCTTTTGAAGTAGATCACTGATTTCCTTTTCAGTATCCTGTTCTTCAATTCTATCAAACATTGTTTGTATTCCTGTAATTTGAACATCTTGTTCGATTGTTTTATTTTCAGATTCCGCTTGAATTTCGGTTTGTGCAGCTTGGCGAGTAGCATCAATTTCAACTTCATTTTCATCAACATTTGAAGACAACTGAGAAATTTTCAAATCAAAGGATGGTACCTCATCATCATGAATTTTCTTTTGATTTGATTTTTTTTCTTCTTCATCTGTCTTTTTATTATCTCCAACATTAATGATGGAGTTTCTTCGCTAAATGATGATTGTACCATTGAAGGTTTTTCAATGTGTGTTTGCAGAACAGATGCTGGTTCATTCTCACTGATTTTTTCTGGATTGGAGGACTGAACTACAGGTGTGCTATCCTCATTGCGTTTTGTATCATCATCATTGCGTTTTACAATCAATGGTGTTGAAATGATTTGATTTTCTGTGTCTTCATTTTGGCTCAAATTTAAAAATCTTGATGGTGTTTCCATCATAGTTGAATCAATATTAACTTTCATGTGCTTTTTTGCTTGATGGTTGAATTTTTCAATCATTGACATCCATTCGTTTACTTTGTTATGAAGAGCTTCACTGTTTGGATATTCTTCGACAATCTCATCAATGCGTGATTGGATGTTTTCGAAAATTTCTTCAAACCCTTTAAAATGATCATCCAAAGCAGTCACAAGATATTCTTCATGTGATTTTTTATCTTCAATGTCCTTCATATTTTCATCGCCACTTTTTGTTGAATGAATGTCAGAAAGACCTTCACTTTGATTTTGTGATGGCATGAAATTACGCAGTCGGCTTTGACTGTCTACCCACATTTTATCTTTATTTCCTATTGATGGTTTAATGAAGAATTGCCCCCATGATCCTCCACTTTCAGTATGTGTTTTCTCAGTTTCATTGGTTATAATTGGGCTGTTTTGAACATTCTCTTGATTCTCTTGATCAATCCAGTCTGTTGCAGCTTTAAGTAAGGTGATTGGTTGTTCTTCAGCATCGTCTTCATCTTTTTCTTCAGATTCATCTTCAAAAATTTCTTCGTTTTCATTCTCGGATTCAGTTGGATAAACATAAAATTCATCCTTTTCATCTTTCTTTTTTTGTTTATTCTTTCTGACTTTTTTCTCTTTATCCATTACAAGACATCTCCCCTCATTTTGCGCAGCAATTTCCAATTCATCTTCAAATTCTTGTAATGTTGTAGAGTCAATTTTATCAAGAGAGAACTCTTCAGTGTTTTCAGCATCGTCAAATCCTTGTTTTTTGTAAGCATATAGTATCTGTATGAATCATTGCGTTTTAGAAAAATAATCAATTCAAATTTTGTTGCGTTTTAAAATATAAATCATTGTAAACAACTTACAAAACTAATGTTTTGTAACTTTAAATATATTACGTTTTACAAAAACATTGCGTCTTACACAAGCAAAGAATAGTTTTAAACAAACAAAGAATATAAACAAACAAAAATGAAAGATCATTGCGTTTTAAAATATACATTGCGTATTATAAAGTATAGTTTTAAACAAATAAAGAATATAAACAAGCTGCCTAAGCAAGCATTCAGCAAATATGTAGCAATAATGAAAGATCAGATTTCATACCGCGAACAATGCAATAGGTCCATTGAAGAGCTTCTCATTTCCAGGCCATTGTCTTCTTGTACGCCTTAAAACGGTCAGAATATATTCATACCAATTAAAATCCGGGGTTTTTTTTGTCACTTTTCATTGATGGCAAGAATCTTTGATTAACATTACTACTTTGCATTGCCTCCGCCATGATCGTAAAAAATATAACCAAGAAATTTAGTTTGAACAATCTTCCAAGCTCATTTCTTGATTTTAAATAACTAATCAAGTTGTGCGCATACATTCTCTTCAAAATATCTTTGCTGAATTGACCGCGCCAGAATTAATTATAAGATCAGTGTCTTTTGGTCTCAGTTTTTCCACAATCTCTGTTTTTCCATTTGGTATTTGAAATACCTTTTGGATAAATTCAGCTGTGATCTTAATCTTTTCATCTCCAGTATTTATCTCATCATTTTCAGCATCAAAGTTTTTTACCAGCCAATATCCGAATTTGCGTGGAACTGAATGCAGCTTGAATTTTAGTATGCTCTCAAACCCTATTTCTCTAACAACATTCCTTTGCTCTTTTGACAAACCTTCAATATAATCTTTTAGATTATTGACTGCACATCTTATGTTGATTTTTTTCCGTCGTAATCATAATATGGTTGTTGTTCTGGTTGTTCTTTTGTTTTATCTTTCCTCTGTGATCTCTTTGGTTTTGATTCTGCCTTTTCCTTCTTTTGATTTTTTGTCGGGTTAACTCTTGGTTGTGGATCAACAAAATCATCATCTGATACATTGAATTGTGTTAAAAACATATATTTTTTTCATGAAATTTGTTAAATGCGTTTTATGTTACCTGAATTTACTTGTTGTTGTTTGGAAGTATGCAGAACAATAGCTCGACTAGATTTTTCATCCTTTGAATCAGAAACTGTATCTTCTGATGATTCTATCACCACTTTCTTTCTTCTCCTTTTTTGTTTTTCCTCTTGTTTTTTAACTTTAAATAGAATAATGAAACAATGTCAATTAACAAATTTATGATAAAACGCATTAGCTAACACTATAAAGATAAAAAGCAGTGATTCACAGGTTTAAGATAAAACGCAATACTTTACATCATAGGGGGAGGTTCATTTGAGAAGAAAATTAAATTAAGAACAAAAAGAATAAAGGGTACAATTGTAAAACATTAAATAGTTTTTCTCTTATCTCATTTATTATTATTTTGACTAATTAATTAGTCATAAAGAGTATCATCCTACACACTAAAAATTTTGCCTAGACACATCAAAATTTATCCTACACATTTTTGAAAATTTATCCTACACATACTGAAATTTATCCTACACAACTCGTAATTCATCCTACACACCTCATAATTTATCCTACACTTTAAATTAATTTTTATCTTCTTTGAAAAAATATATATATTTTTTAAAATAAGTTACAAATTTAATTTAGTTAGCTATTAAAAAGGGAGACTAACAATTAATGATCTATCTAATTTTACCAATATACCCTTACACCCATATTAAATACAACAATTAAATAAAGTAAAATGAAGCATTATTATTGGTTGAAGTTTGTTCTTTTTTATTCTTACAAAAAATTTATTCTCATTTGAACCATCCACTTACATCATATTATTTAACACACCAAATTAACTTTACATAATCTCATTTTGTTTTTTATGATATATTAATATAAAACGCATTAGTTAACAATGTCAATTAACAAATTTCTGATAAAACGCATTAGCTAATACTATAAAGATAAAAAGCAGTAATTCACAGGTTTAAGATAAAACGCAATACTTTACATCATATTATTTAACACACCAAATTAACATTACATAATCTCATTTTGTTTTTTTATGATATATTAATATAAAACGCATTAGTCAACAATGTCAATTAACAAATTTATGATAAAACGCATTAGCTAAAACTATAAAGATAAAAAAGCAGTAATTCACAGGTTTAAGATAAAACGCAATACTTTACATCATATTATTTAACACACCAAATTAACATTACATAATCTCATTTTGTTTTTTTATGATATATTAATATAAAACGCAATAGTTAACAACACATGTATCTCAGCAAATTCAAAGATAAAACGCAATGTTCTAAAATTCGATTACAATTATCATAATAGTAATCTCTTTGTTTCTGCAAATTTATTAAGGTAAAACACATTAATTCACAATATATAAATCCCATAAGAAGCATTAGCATCTTAGATCATAGTTTTAACATAAAACGCAATGTAGTCTCTAGTAACAAAAATGTTAAGATAGGGGTAGATATAACTCATTAACTATTTTTCGGAACGGATATGATATATTAGGTCAATTGTACTTCATAAAACGTAACTTGAATTCAGTTAAAGAGCAAAAATAGATAAATATACCATTGTCTGAAATATCTTTGCGTTTTCTAGTTCTTTGTTGTTTCATTGTTAATTTTCGGCTAATATTTTCTTGTTCATCTATGTTCTCTTCAGCTGATGATGTTTTTCGCTTCTTTGATGATTTAGGGTTTTCAGAGACGGATTTCTTTTGAGTAACTCGAATGTAAACCTTCAAATTATCTCTCGACGACGCCATGAACTTCAATGGAGTATGATTTTCTCAAATTTATGTATGTGTTTGATCGTTCAATGGAAGTGTAAAACGTAATGCACTTTTTTTCGAAGCGTTTCTGTGTATATTCAACGGCGGTTATTTTGAAATTTGACGATAATACCCCTGAAACCCCGGAGAGCGTGTTAAATGACAGTTTTTAATTTGATTTTGATTTAGACCGTAGATTGTGCAATTGGACGGTTATGATTGCTTCCTATCCTTCCTAGCGAAATAAACTTCCTATTGTATCTCCACCCTTACTTCTATCTACAATTGTATATATCTTCAACATATACTTTTGAAATTTGAAAATTTTAAATAATCCATGGTACGTCTCACTTTTATACTTTTATGAATAGATATATTAATTAATATTATACCATATTATATTATATATTATATTATATTTTATGTATAAAGAAAAATAATATTATCCTATACTAATAAATAAAAAATATTAAAAAGTGAAGAGGCATCAGAAAGCGACATGTGTATAAAAAGATTTTCATTTATTAGTATAGGAAGATTTTAGTTTTAGGTATTTTAATTTTAATGTATTTGTATTTTAGGAATTTTAGTATTTTTATATTGTATAAAAATAAGATTTAAATAAATGGGTAACGATTAAAAAAATGATCAGGTGAGGTGAAAACTAGTGAAACCATAACAAGGGATAGTGAAAAAAACTGAGTGAAAGTGGTGTGGTGATGTGTGAGATGACAGTTACTTTATGATGGAATGACAAAAAATGAAACCATAACACATGGTCTTAGTGACAATACGAAGGTAACTTGTTTTGTTGCGAATTCTAATTATGTAAACATAATTTACGAGGGTCGTTTGATATTTAGGGCTAGGTGTTTTGTTGCAAATTCGGATTTTGTGATTGGTGCGTATAAAAGGGGTGATCGGGGAAGTTTCGGGGTCGTCGGAAAATTGATTTAAAGATCTTGTAGCTTGACCCGACCACTTCGGTCGATTTGGAGTATCGGGCCACTTCACTCAATTTGGAGTATCAATCGTTGGAGAATTGTACTAGTGCAATTAACCAATTAACCTCTCGTTGAGTTTCGGCCAATGAGGTGGTGGAGTGGTAAGGGAGAGTCTTGGTGTTCTAATGGACCCAAGTCCGATTCCTGCTATTCCCATTATTTTATGTGATACCTGGTGATGATGGGGGCTAGGCGAATAGGTGGAGATCGCTAGTTCGATCCTTGAACTGGGCGGATTTTACCTCACCGCACTATCGTGCTTTCGGGTGAGTGTTCAAGGGGCTTCGGCCCTATGTGAGGGTTTTCCCCGGTTCGGATGCGAATGTATCCTGATGTGGTGAATTTCTCCAGTAGCCCATTTGAAGGATTCGTTGGCCGTTCAAAAAAACCTCTCGTTGAGTTTCGGAATCGCTGGAATGCATGCGGGAAAATCATGAGTCATAATGTAGGCTTTGGGGTGGGGAGGGGGGAATATTTGTTTTTTTTTTTTTTTTTTTTCTATAACAAAAATAGTCGGGCATCCATTAACCATAATTATCTAACAAACATCCATCAGGGACGAAAAGCATGATGACTTTAAACGGTAGAACGATATCCATTATTTGTGGTGCCTAGGGACGTAAGACCAAATTTCGACAAACCAACCAACAATGCCTGTAACTTACTCTAAAAATAAGTTTTAAATTTATATATTATTATACAAGATTATTACTTTGTTGATTTTACATGTAAGATTTATCAATGTCATCTATCTTCCATTATTTTAATTGTATGAAGCTAGTGTGGTGGTAACGTGTCTTTCTTCTATCTAAGAGGTAGAGGGTTCAAATCTTACAATGTGCAAATATATGAGTATGTTAGTTTGATGATATTTTGTTAATTTCTTAAATGTATTATGGTCATTGAACTATTAATGTCTTTAAATGCATTCTTCAAGTTGTATGAATGTGTTCTTCAGTCATGTTTCTTAACTCCTCATCGTACCACCAATATAAGGACTAATATTTGTTTAGAGGTTGACATGTAATTCATAAATAGATATTGTTTTAACTACAATAGTCTTTCATTAATTCATTGTGTTAAGTATATAGATAGTTACATTAAACCAGGGGCGAAGTATAGAAGGGGCGGGGAGGGGCGCCCGACCCCCCGCCCCCGAACTTTTCGCTCAGTAGTGTTATATGTGTATTTTTCGTATAGAAATTTTTTGGTATATACGTGTTCGAACCCCCGGTTCTATAGAAATTTTTTGGTATATACGTTTTCGACCCCTCCCGTCATTCGGGTCAAGCTTCGCCACTGCATTAAACACTTACTTGAACATTGTAAAGCATGACCTTCAAGAAAATTGTATATCTACCATGCCATGCCCTTGATACCCAGGTGTGACTGTGACAAACTAGTGGGTATGCGTTTGGCCTCGTGTGCTAGAAACGTAAGAGGATCTTAGTGTAACGATTTATCTTCAAGTAAAATCTTTAAATGGTAAGACCCAGGTAGTCATTATGCGGTCATGTAAACGTTTAGTACAACATGAAGGAATTGTGTTACATGCATCGTGACTATATTGTTTGTAGCTTTGACTGTCTTTTCTTGAAGGAATAATGAATTTTAATAATTCAAACTATAACACTTCTAACTTTAAAAATAACCAGTGATTGTCCCACATTTTCACATGTTGTAAACTAATGGAATTTTACTAATAGAACCTTAATTTTTTTTTGTCTCCTTATCACTTTTGGTTTAGTAAAAGTCAATTGGTTTACAATATATGAAAAGGTAGGACCACCACTTGTTATTTTTTAAATTAGGACTGTTGTTGGCCAACAACTAATATAAGATTATTAAAATCCATTATTCTTTTCTTAAAACTAATACTTTAACTATGAAAATTCACTTGTAACATATGAAATGAATAGTGTGATACATGTAAAGTTACAAAAAAGTATTTGGATTGAGCTAATACCAGAGTAAGGGAAATATAAACTTAGGGGTTGTCTGTGTAGCTTTTAATGAGCCTTTTAATGTTTTAGATCTTTAATGGTTAAACAGTTAATGGTTCAGACTGTTTGTTTCGCGAGCAGATGTCTGAATGATTCAGACATTTGCCAACCATTATACTGAGTCTGAATGGTTAAGACCTTTTATCTGAATTGGTCAGACATTTTCTTCTGAACGGTTAAGTATTATACTGGCTCTTAATGGTTCAAACCCCTTACTGATTCAACACTTAATGATTCAGATCTCTTACTCCTGCATTACTTACCCATTCAAAAGTGTTTTTTTTCTACATTTTCTTTTTATTCTTGTCAGCAGTTCCGTTCGCAACGTGCTCGTAATGATTTCAAAACAAATACTAAATAACAAAAGAAATTCGCCGCAACGCGACGAACTTCTTTAAACCTAGTTTTCATATAATTATTATATATATCAATTCACATCGTCCATTTGCGCCAGTGTCCTTTGCCTTTTTTGGGTTTTGACCACAATAGTTTCTCACATTATGCTTTCTCTGCACAACCATGGCTTATCATTTTAACTTTCTGGCAAACTGTACTTTACGCCGTCATCCCACCAAAGCTCCATTATGTCGTCTCCCAAGCTCTCTTTAATAGCTTCTCCTCATACTATTAGGAAACAACAGAGATCGAGGGTCTAAATTCTTTCGTAATCACCTCCACCACTTCCAACCGGCTATCACTCACTAGCAGTCTAGACTTTTCCGTCATCATCTTTACTACAACGATGTACTTGAGTGTGTGTAGAAAGATAGAGAGAGTGAAAGTAGGGTGCGCTAGAAGAACCGAGTTGTTGAAACGTCGGCGAAAGTTGTCACGACGCCTGACCCCACCCTGAACGGAATCGGGAGCCGCGAACCAGTTCAGTGGTACCGGTGGTTATTTTAAAAACATTGCAGCGGAAATGTTCACCAGGACCGTGAGTTAGGAAAAATATCAGAGTTTAGAAAACATCGGATTTTATTTATTAAATAGATGGGATAAACCCATGTTTTGAAAGGTAGATTTAATATAGGATAAATCCGAATACATAAAACAACTTTTCTTAATTTAATTTAATTGATAAAATGAGCCACTTCTATAAGCCTTGTTGGTGCCGCGTCTAACTCTTATTCCGATCTACTGTAATTACCTGAAACGCGTTTTTAAAACATTTGGTCAGCAGGAAATACTGGTGAGTTCATTCAGTTTGTACAAAAACGACACATAGTTATAAATTACAGCATAAGAGCGATTACAATGGCTTCTATCATATTTTTATCTGGCGTCGTGTCACCTCCTGGTGACGATGGTCATACCACTATTGGGTCCTTTCACCCAAGTAGTGATGATTATCACTGTTATGTCAATGAATCTAACCGTGGGAAAATTAGTAATGCGCACAATACCCCACTAGCCAGTGATTCAAGATAACCACGACTTAATCCCTGTAATTATAACCTTTGAAAATAATTTGGAGTATTGTAAAACATAGTTAATAAAAAGAGAATGACTCACATTATAAGCATGCAGTATTGATTTAACAAGCTTCTTGATTCTACTCCTTCTGATAATTAAGCATATACTTTATGGTTTTGAACCTTCTGATGATTAAGCATCCATTTTGATTGTAAGAGTATGGTGTAGAGTTTCGGGTAGTTAAACATTTAGTTTAACAGAGTGGAATACGTATTAGTGTAAAACCACATCAAACCTAACGATGGTCACAAGATCCGAACCTTAACAAACTCACAAAGTATAGTACTTTGGCATCCGTTTAACGAACTCACAAAGTATAGTACTTTGGCATCCGTTAGTTGGTTCCTGAATCGATCGGACAGAACATTGCTTTGGTGATTATTGGTTAGAACACCAACGTATAGAGAGAAGAATAGAAGGAATGAGCAAAGGAAAATGAATCCTAAGCTTCCTATTTATAGCCAGGGGATAAGTCTTACCCCTATATAGAATTTCCCTAAGTGTTATCTTCCTTAGTTGAACATTCCCTAGATAAAACATTCCCTAGATAAAACATTCACTAGATAAGACTTTCCTTAGATAAAACCTTCCTTAGATAACACCTACCCCATAAATATCTATTTTTCATGTATATCTATTTAGGTGTTTAATAAATCTTACTTAGCTGATTAATTAATCTTACTTAGCTTAATTAATCTTGCTTAGCTTAATTAATCTTGTTTAACTGATTAATTAATCATACTTAATTAATCATACTTAACTTAATTAATCATACTTAACTTAATTAATCTTACTTAGCTGATTAAGTTTAAGTTATCTATTAAGGTTTCTTAACCGCTAAGTTATCTTAACTACTAAGTTTACTTAACCACTAAGTTTTCCTTAACTATTAAGTTTAGGAAAAATTACATTTTTCGTCCTTTATGTTTGTATTGAATTACAATGGATGACCTTTAACTTCAATAATTACAGACACAATCCTTTATTTGGAAAACCCATTACACCTTTCGTCCTTTAACACTAACCAGGTTAAAATTTTCAGTTAAGTCTAATCATGCGCAAGCACATGAGGGTAGATTGGTAATTTTACTTATTTATTCAAAATATATTTAATTAATAAAACAAAAAGAATTTTAAGTAATAAAATATATACCCACACACTCTCTCTCTCAACTCTCTCTCTCTCTCAACTCTCTCTCTCTCTCTCTCTCTCTGACTTCAACCAAACCCCAACATCACCACCTGTGATCGTCACCACCGGCCACCAAAAAAACCCACCGTCATGTTTAATAAAAAAGACTCCACCATCGATAGAATCATGAATAGCCATCTTTAATCAAAAACCAAATGGAATTAGTAATTTTGCCTCAGTTAAGTGTAGAACTGTAGACCGTGAAAGCAATTATCCAAATCATATGAAGACAATCCAACTAAACCATGAGATCTATGTTTAAAAAATGCCATAAATCAAACTTCATTGGTAGAAACAAATTATTAAAAAATAAATAAAAAAGATTTCAAAACATGTAACCCCAATAAATAACTCTGTGAATGAACAATCAATTCACATGTGACCCACTACAAAGTTTTGACTAATTGTATCACTTCTGAAGCATTACACAGTTACATATCTCAACATCAAATAGAAATGAAGATTGGGCGGATTTCAAAGGAGAACAATTAGGTCTTTTGAGGGTGACGTCGGATGCAAATTTGACTTCATAAGTCCTCCAGCAATTGCAGATGTATTCGAATCTTTCGCTCATCTGCAGCGACGATGGTGTTGGTGGTACATCGATAGCGGTAGTATAGGGACTGCAGCAGCGACAGTTGTGGTAGGGGAAGGTGGTTGTGGTGACAGGTGGTTAGCTTAGTGGACGGTGGTGGTGGGGCTGCAGGACTGATTTGGTGGTGGCGGTTGTTGGGATAAGGTGGCGGTGGGTCTTGGATACTAGAACTTTGGAACCCTAATTTGGGAAGGTGGGTGAAAGAGGGATTTATAATGTGGGAGTAATTAGCGGTAAAAGGACATAAATGCCCTCACATGCTAAGCACATGGTCAGAGTTAACTTAAATTTCTAACCTGGTTTGTGGTAAAGGACGAAATATGCAACGGGTTTTCCAAATAAAGGATTGTGACTGTAATTATTGAAGTTAAAGGTCATCCATTGCAACCCGCTACAAACATAAAGGACGAAAAGTGTAATTTACCCTTAAGTTTACTTAATCGCTAAGTATTCTAGCTTAGTAGCTCCCTGATTACAAGTTCTAATTTCTAGCTACAACGGAACTCGTATTAGTGTATTAACTCAATTCAACTTTAACGATAATCACGAGATCAAAACCCTCACAACGAATGACAAAATGCAATACTTAAACATCCATCGAATTCATGACGAATGACAAAGTATAACCCTAATTTGGGCAGCACTTAAACATCCATCGGATAGTTTCAATCGATCGGATAAAGTATCGTACCAGTGATTAGAGTTATTACCCTAATAACGGGCAGAGTTTTCGGGATTTAGAAGGTATAATCCCGAGCTACTATTTACTATAATAAAAGCTGAAGGAAAGAAAAGAATTGAGCAGTTTAAAACGTAGCAGTGATCGAGTTAATACCCTGTATCGTAGCAGCGTTTCCCTAAGAAAAATCACGATTTGAGCAGTATAACTTCGTTTTTGAAAGAAATTTTCGACACAGAAGCAAAGTCCCATGTCCAGGCTATTTATAGCTGAAAAATGGGTTTTACGCGGCCCGCGTAACCCACACTTAAACTTTACGCGGCCCGCGAGGGGCCCTAGTCTACGTGTAGGCTTGATGGGTCATGAGTAGGATTGACACGCATGCAACACGTGGCCCTGAAAGCTTATCCGGTCAAACTTAAGTTGACGCAGCCCGCGTAGGGTCTCCTTATGCTTTACGCGGCCCGCGTGAAAACCAAAAAACCTCGTTTTCTTGGTTTTTCATGCACGTTAGGGTTTCAGAGTCCGGGTTTTCACTTACGGGTCGTTTTGGGACATTTTTGAAGGTCCTTACAGAAGCGGCCTCAGCCGTGGTAGTGTCAAAGGTTGGTTGGGAACAAGGGCGCAACTTCTTGGTGTTTAGAGCCTGAAATGTTTGGAGCCGAGCCAGTGATGTCGTAACCCCTGCCCCCTATCTATCCCGGGAACGGGCGGCCGCGAACTCAGTATCGGTGGTATTGGTATTTATTAATTTGGCAGCGAAATTTACATCAGGATCGTAGTTAGGAAATATTTTATCAGAGTAAAACAGGACATTTTATATGAATAAACACATTGGGATGAAACCCAAGTTTTCATTACAAACTGATTTATAGGGATAAATCCCATTTTATTAAAATAAAACGCCTTCTTTATTTAGGTAACTTTTATAGCCACTTTTCCAAACCTTCAGTGCTGTCCAGCTGGCTTCTAATTGGCTTTCACATTGTGTTACCTGAAACGCGTTTTAAAAACATTTGTCAATGGGAAATAGTGGTGAATGAATCCTAGTTTAATCAAGAAATGTTAATTTAATTTAAACAGTATTGAGAGCGATTACAATGTTTATATCCACCCAATTACTCATTCAGTACTGTCAATCCTGACTGGTCAGTACTGTCAATCCTGACTGGTGGGTCATATTACACATTTGCTAACTCTTTGTCCAATTGCAATGTGTTCCACACTTTGTATACAAAACCTCAACATACCGTCAATAATTGAAGAATTACAAAGACTCAACCACTGCTAAATTGCATTGTAAAATATTTAAGGTTTTGTAAAAATTGTTTACAAAAAGGAGATTACTCACATTGTTGTCTTATGTTTTCTGTTAGGATTTCCTGAGAATTATCTGTAATTTACACAAATGCACACGTGTTAGTATAATAACCCATTTTAACATTAGTAATACCCTCCCCGAGACGGCATTCCAACGACTACGTCGGGCAGAACCACGACAGCCATTACGGAACCCTAGATCAATCGGGCAGAGTATCTAATACGTATCCTGGGTTATGATACTTACAACGGAGCAGAACTTCGTTATTTAGGAGGGTATAATACCCGCATATTATGTCTATTACTTTAGAATTCGATTAGAAAGAAAAGAAATGAGCGAGTAGACTGAAGATCCGATGCCTGCTACTTATAGTGCTTGTTTTCGACTTTGACGCGGCCTGCGTAAACATAGACCACGGGCTACGCGGCCCGCGTAGTAGACTGGGTAGGGTTTAGCTTGTCCGGGTCATTGTATAAGGTTGCCGGGTGTTGGGCCACGTGGCGGCCTGGGGTCATGCCAGCCATCACCTTCTCGCGGCCCGCGTAAGCTTAAGGGGTGGCTTACGCGGCCCGCCTAAACCCCAATTTTCATGTTTTTAATTTATTTTAAATGGCATAACGTATTTTGGGCTCGGTTTTCACATATGGGGGGTATTTTAGGGCATATTGTGATTATTTAATATATTTTAAGGTGTCAAAAAATATTTCGAGGGTGTTGGTTTAGTTTAGAGTTGTTATATCCTCCCCACCTTGTTTTAGAGCTTGTCCTTGAGGTCTACTGGAACAAGTGTGGATATTTCCTTTGCATTTCTTATTCAAGCTTCCATGTGTATTCAGGTCCTCTTTTGGAGTCCCACTTCACTTTGACCAGAACTAATCTATTGTGCTTGAGGTTCTTGACTTTCCTGTCTTCAATCTATAGAGACATTTCTACAAACTTGAGTTGTTCATTTACCTCTATATCCTTTAGAGTTACCATCAGTGATTCATCAGTTAAGCATTTCTTGAGATTAGATACATGAAACACATCATGTATTCCTGTCATTTCTTCTGGCAATTGTAGCTGATAGGCTACAGGTCCTATTCTTCTAATAATCTCAAAAGGTCCAATATACCTGGGATTTAGCTTCCCTCGTTTAATAAATCTTACTACTCCTTTCCAAGGAGAGACTTTTAACAATACTTTATCTCCTATTTGAAATTCCAATGGTTTGCATCGGTTATCAGCATAGCTTTTCTGTCGATCACGTGCTGCTTTCAGTCGTTCCTTGACTTGAATAATCTTGTCAGTTGTTTCTTGCACTATCTCAGGTCCAGATAGTTGCTTTTCCCCAATTTCTGCCCAACAGACTGGGGTTCGGCACTTTCGTCCATAAAGCGCTTCGAATGGTGCAGCATTGATACTTGTGTGATAACTGTTATTATAAGAAAATTCTATTAAAGGTAAGCGATCGTCCCAATTACCTTCGAAATCAATTACACAAGCTCTAAGCATGTCTTCCATCGTCTGAATTATCCTTTCGCTTTGTCTGTCTGTTTGAGGATGGTAAGTTGTGCTCAGATTTAACTTGGTTCCCATTGCCTTTTGGAAACTTGACCAAAAATGAGAGGTAAAACGGATATCCCTATCAGAAACAATTGATAAAGGAATTCCATGTAATGAAACTATTTCATTTACATATAACTTAGCTAATTGTTCCATATTGAAAGTTTCCTTCATTGGTAGGAAATGAGCTGACTTGGTTAGCCTATCTACAATCACCCAGATTGTATCATTACCTTTCCTTCTTTTGGGTAATTTGGTAACAAAATCCATTGTTATCAATTCCCATTTCCACACTGGCATTTCTAGTTGCTGCAACAAACCTGAGGGTTTCTGGTGTTCAGCTTTAACTTGTGAACAGGTTAAACATTTAGAAACATAGGCTGCTATGTCCTTTTTCATTCCTATCCACCAAAAATTCTTTCTTAAATCCTGGTACATTTTATCGCTTCCTGGATGCATTGTATATTTGGATTTATGGGCTTCTTCTAATATACAATGACGCAGGTTCCCTAATTTAGGTATCCACATTCTCTTTTTATAGAATCTCCAAATTCCATCTGTTCCTTGTTCTAAATCCTTAACCATTCCTTTTAATTTTTCAGTATCATCCTTGATGACTGATTCTTGTGCTTTTCTAATTTGTTCATTTAAATCTACTTGTAGATTTAATTTAAGAGAACGTACCCTTTTTGGCTTTTCATGATATTTTCGGCTTAAAGCATTAGCAACTACATTTTCTTTTCCTGCATGACACTGGATATCACAATTATAATCACTTAGTATCTCCATCCAGCGTCTTTGTCTCATATTCAATTCCTTTTCCCGAAAACATACCTTAAACTTTTATGATCAGTGAATATGATAAACTTACTACCATAAAGGTAATGTCTCCAGATCTTTAGCAAAAATTATAGCTCCTAACTCTAGATCATGGGTTGAATAATTTTCTTCATGATTCTTAAGTTGCCTAGATGCATAAGCTATAACCTTTTGGCGTTGCATTAATACGCAACCATAACCTAGTTTGGAAGCGTCACAATAGACTACAGTCTTCAGTTCCTTCTGGTAACGCTAGTATGGGTGTATTAGTTAATCTTTGTTTAAGAATTCTAAATGCTTCTTCTTGTTTTGGTCCCCATTCAAACTTAATGGATTTACAGGTTAGCTTGGTTAAGGGAATGGCTATTCTAGAAAAATCTCGAATAAATCTCCTATAATATCCGGCCAATCCTAAGAAACTTCTAACCTCGGTTGGTGACTTAGGGGTCTTCCATTTGGTAATCGCCTCGATTTTTGTGGGATCCACATGAATTCCATCATGATTGACTAAATCTCCAAGAAACTGTACCTGCTCTAACCAAAATTCGCACTTTGAAAACTTAGCATAAAGTTTTTCCTTTCTTAATAGACTTAGAAGGGCGTGCAAATGCTTTGCATGATCTTCCTTACTTTTAGAATAAATGAGAATATCATTTATAAAAACAATTATGAATTTATCCAAATATGGCTTACATATTCGGTTCATCATGTCCATAAATGCGGCTGGGGAATTGGTTAAACCAAATGGCATGCCAGTAAATTCATAATGGTCATACCTTGTTCTAAATGCGGTTTTAGAAATGTCCTCTTCCTGTACCTTTAATTGATGATATCCTGACCTTAAATCGATTTTTGAGAAAAATCGAGCCCCTTGAAGTTGATCAAACAGATCATCGATTCTTGGTAATGGGTACCGATTCTTAATTGTGACTTTGTTTAATTCACGGTAGTCAATGCACATACGCATTGATCCGTCCTTTTTAACAAATAAAATTGGTGCTCCCCATGGAGATGAGCTTGGCTGTATGAATCCTTTTTCCAGCAATTCGTCTAATTGTTTCTTCAGTTCCAGCATTTCTGAGGGTGCCAAACGGTAAGGTGCTTTGGCAATTGGTGTTGTTCCTGGTAATAGGTGAATTCTGAATTCAACTTCCCTGTCTGGTGGTAATCCTGGTAATTCTTCTGGAAATACATCTGAAAACTGAGACACTACTGGAATGTCTTTTAGTTCTTTTCCTTTAGTGTTAGTGATTATAGAAATCAAATACACTATAGACCCTTTTCTTATATAGCTTGCAGTTTTCATCACAGAGATGAATTTCGTGGATCTAGATGGTTTATCTCCTTTAATTGTGATCTTTTCACCTTTTGGTGAATTTACTTGGATTGACTTTTGATCACATAAAATACTGGCTTTATTGGCTATTAACCAATCCATTCCTAAAACGACATCAAATCCTGCCAGATTCATTGGGTAAAGGTTTGCAATAAACTTTTGATTTAAAAACTCTATTCTTGCTCGATGCAAGATTTCAAAAATCCTAACCATTTCTCCATTTGCTGTCTCTACTAGACATTCTTGTGGTAGTTTAGTTAATGACTGATTTAGAAGTTTGCAAAATGAAGTATTAAAAAAACTTTGGTTCGCACCAGAGTCAAATAATACTTTAGCAAAAACATCATTAACTAAAAACGTACCAGCTATCACGTCTGGAATCATCTTGGCTTCATCTGTAGTCAGAACGAATGCTCTAGCATTTTTAGTGTTCTTGTTATTTGTAGCTGGAGCTAATTTTGGACAGTTTGGCTTAATATGACCTTGTTCTCCGCAGTTGTAGCATATCCTGTTGTTGGCTTTCCTCCTGCAGTCTTCTTCCTTGTGTCCTGATATTTTGCAGAAATTGCAATATATGGAGCATCTTCCAGAATGCTTCATTTTGCAGTACTTGCAATAAGTTGTAGATGTAGGACCTACATTTTTTCCACGGTTGGAATTTCTAGATCGGAATTCCTGGGTAAGTCTTTGAGCTAGATTTCTTTTCTGATCTTCTTCTCTATTACGGATTAATTCATATGTCAAGGTGTTTGCTAGTTCTACAGCTTCTTCTATGGTTTGAGGTCTAGATGCCTTGACTACATGCCTAATCTCCCCGATTAATCCCCAGATGTAACGGGAGATTAATACTGGTTCAGGTGATGCAAGGGTATGTACTATTCTGGCATATTCAAAGAATGTGGTAGTATAACCCTTACTATCTACCTCGGTCATCCTAAGGTTCAGAAACTTATTCGCTATCTGTTCTTTTTCATTGAGATGGCAGAATTTCCTTTCTACCATATCCTTAAATTCCTCCCATTCCATGTTGTATTTCCTATCACTTCCTCTTGACTGGAGGATAGTGTTCCACCATTCTAAGGCTGAGTTTTTTAACAAATTAGAAGCAAACATTATCTTGTCTTCTTCAGCACACTTGCTTATTTTTAAAATAGCCTCAGTCTTTTCTATCCATTGCAGAGTTGCAATGGGTCCTTCATTGCCCGAGAATTCTATCGGTTTGCAGGACCAGAATTCTTTATAAGAACAACCATAAGGCATGGTTCTTCTTCTTTTGGGAATGGGCATTTGAAGTACAGGTCCATTGTTTACGCTGTGTTCTGGTGCAGTTGGTCGCTTACTGTTATGCTTACTTTTATTATCTGCTTCCTTAACAGTTTGAAGAATATATGGCATTGCATCTATGATTCCTTGTTCCACTATGTGTTGGATGACACTATTATCCACTTGGTTTCCATGGTTATTGTTGTTCAGATTCTCATTATTCAGATTATCGTTATTCGGGTGATTATCACTTTGGTTTTCCTGGTTCAATTCGTTGTCCATCTGAATTTTAAACATTTACCACGCATTAATATCACAACATAATATTTAATATAGCCAGTCACATGACACGCACTTTGGTCAAAAACGTCGATCATTGCAACTTTACTCTATTCATATAATATGCATCTACTACAAACCAACACTAGGAATCAAAATTACAATATCAACTGAAATAAAAATTACACTAATAGTAATAGGCATCCGTATTTTTTTTCATACACATACACACATATTTTATTATTATTTTATTATTATCACTACTACTACTACCGTCTCCACCATCACATTCATGGATATGGATTCATCCAGAAATCCATATTGCGCTCGTCGTACTTCCAGACGAGTCGCTCTCCCACCTGTCGCATTCGTTCACTACTCTCTAAAATTTCCTCACCAAATGTCCTAAGTTCTTGTACATTGTCTGCACTCATTGGGGGTGCAGGTTCTAGGACTGGGTTCGGAAATTGATGTGCGGGTTCCTGATACGGAGGTGTAGGGGCCTGGTATGGGTAAGGATTTTCTAAGATCTCCCTAATGTATACATCATTGTAGTAATAGGGATCTAGAGGATCTAACCCTGGGTAGGCTCCTAAGTTCGGCATGGGCATGTCTTCGTGTATCGGGTAACGTTGCACATAGTTCCTATTGTCGTCCCACCATGGGTCGTAATTTGGGTCTAAGGGGTTTGGTGCAGGTACCCTACGTATCTCTTCCGGGTCTAAATCATGCATTTCTACTTGAATTTTAGGGTTTTCTATCTCCATCGGTTGGTCAGGAATTGGTGGTTGTGGTTGGGGTGCTATCATTTGTTCCAGGTTATGGTCAACTGCAGTGGTTGCTAGGATGTGGATGTTGGCTATACCCCTATTAATCATTTCCTGGGCATAGGCATCAGTTTCTCTTTTGGCTGCTGCTAGTGCTCTCTGGTCTTGTAACTTTTTCATACGCTTCCTACGCTCATGTGCCCCTCGACTGAACCATCCTCTCTTTTTCTGAGGGAATGGCTCTTCGGACTGAGCCTTAAATACGAATATTCCTTCTTCCGTATCAGCAGAGTACCCTGAGAGGGCAGGCTGAGAAGAGGCACCTTCGCTTCTAGGCGAACCAGATAATTGACGGTACGCGTCAGATGGTCCTTGGTCGCTCATATTGTAAACTAACAAATAGTCAAATAACACATAACAAGAAATACAATTATGCACGTATTCCCGTAATTTATTTCCTAACAATTTGAATTTTGGTGTCAGCGGAACACTTCTGTGGCTTAATCAGTGGCTTAGCTCTGATACCACCTTCTGTCGCAACCCCCGCCCCCTATCTGTCCCGGGAACGGGCGGCCGCGAACTCAGTATCGGTGGTATCGGTATTTATTAATTTGGCAGCGGAATTTACATTAGGATCGTAGTTAGGAAATATTTTATCAGAGTAAAACACCATATTTTATATAAATAAACATATTGGGATGAAACCGAGGTTTTCATTACAAACTGATTTATAGGGATAAATCCCATTTTATTAAAATAAAATGCCTTCTTTATTTAGGTAACTTTTATAGCCACTTTTCGAAGCCTTCAGTGCTGTCCAGCTGGCTTCTAATTGGCTTTCACATTGTGTTACCTGAAACGCGTTTTAAAAACATTTGTCAGTGGGAAATACTGGTGAGTGAATCCCAGTTTAATCAAGAAATGTTAATTTAATTTAAACAGTATTGAGAGCGATTACAATGTTTATATCTACCCAATTACTCATTCAGTACTGTCAATCCTGACTTGTGGGTCATATTACACATTGGCTAACACTTTGTCCAATGGCAACGTGTTCCACATTTTGTATACAAAACCCCAACATACCGGCAGTAATTGTAGAATTACAAAGACTCAATCACTGCTAAATTGCATTGTAAAATATTTAAGGTTTTGTAAAAACTGTTTACAAAAAGGAGATTACTTACATTGTTGTCTTATGTTTTCTGTAAGCATTTCCTGAGAATTATCTATAATTTATACAAATGCACACTTGTTAGTTTAATAACCCATTTTAACATTAGTAATACCCTCCCCGAGACGGCATTCCAACGACTACGTCGGGCAGAACCACGACAGCCGTTACGGAACCCTAGATCAATCGGGCAGAGTATCTAATACGTATCCAGGGGTTATGATACTTACAACGGAGCAGAACTTTGTTATTTAGGAAGGTATAATACCCGTATATTATGTCTATTACTTCAGAATTCGATTAGAAAGAAAAGAAATGAGCGAGTAAACTGAAGATCCGATTCCTGCTACTTATAGTGTTTGTTTTCGACTTTGACGCAGCCCGCGTAAACATAGACCACGGGCTACGCGGCCCGCGTAGTAGCCCGGGTAGGGTTTAGCTTGTCTAGGTCATTGTATAGGGTTGTCGGGTGTTGGGCCACGTGGCGGCCTGGGGTCGTGCCAGCCATCACCTTCTCGCGGCCCGCGTAAGCTTAAGGGGTGGCTTACGCGGACCGCCTAAACCCCAATTTTCATGTTTTTAATTTATTTTAAATGGCATAACGTATTTTGGGCTCGGTTTTCACGTATGGGGGGTATTTTAGGGCATATTGGGATTATTTAATATATTTTAAGGTGTCGAAAAATATTTCGAGGGTGTTGGTTTAGTTTAGAGTTGTTATAAGTGAGGCACTATTCCGGCTACCGCAACAACCAACTAAAGTGCCATGGACCTGTTAGGGTTCCGGGCTTCCGGCAAGGTAAAAACAGACGACATCAGTTTCTTCCTTGGATGCACATAGTTGATGGGGGATCGATAAGCAGATCCAACGCCGAAACAACATTATCATCGACTTATGGCTTCTACCGCATCGACAATGAATGAGGGTTTTGTTGGTGGTATTATGGAGGCTTTAGGTGAAAGTTTGACCGGCTTAAACTGGTGAACAATGGTACACGTAGGTTAAACCAGTGAACAACAGTTGGTACATGTGCCGATGTCGTATTTTAGTGACAATTCAGACTATACACATTCACAAAAAATGAATTTCGAACCTTTGTCATCCATGCTAATCCTTATATCCTTATTCATATTTCCCTAATAATTAATTTGAAACTATTTTCGTTTGCGTGACGATAGTTAAACTTTATTTTAGGATTTTAAATGAGTAATAAATCCATAAAAAAGTTGAGTAATAAAAAGTAAAAAAGGGTTAAAGACAAAACCAGACTGTGAATGGTAGAGTTGTCTAATCTTAGATTTACTTTTTTTTTCCAAATACCTCATGTAACCCAAAACATCCTTATTGTTATCGATAACATCATAAATGTTACCACGGTATTTGCCAATGTTTTAAAAACCGGTTATTAAGTCATACCGGGTTGAGCTCTAAAATGGTTCAACCGGTTGAACCAGGTTGTATCAGGCGGTCGAACCGGGTTACTAGTTAACCCTATAAATTCTATAAAATACAAATTCATCTAAAAAACAATTCAATCACAACTAGGATTTATGTAACTAATCGTAGTTTTATCTAAAAACAACTATTTTTATTGTAAACTATTAAGTTTTTTAAAAATATTTTTATTAGTTATAAACAATATTGCATTTTACGATGTGAGTAACAATTTCAACAACGATGAAATATTGGAATAGAAGACACTAGGTTAATTACCGGAAATACGAAATATCAATACCTTAATATCGTATTTTATTAAAATTAATAAATCAAATCTTAAGATAATGCAAACCGGTTCAATGGATTGAACTGGTAGAACAGGATTTACCGCCGGTACATAAGACATACCGTATTCGGGTTTTACCGGCCTTTATCGTACCGTACTCGTGTCCGATATCCGGTTTAACCGGTATAACTGGCCGGTTCATACCGGTATTTAAAACATTGGTATTTGCTTTTATAATTTTTGATCAATTTAATATACGACTTTATTTTTTAAGTTACATTAGACGACTTTCATGAAGTAAAACCGTCGTAAATAAAAAAAATGTATCGTAAATAGCATTGAGTACCAATAATGAAACGAATCAACTTGTATTCAAAATATTTTATTTATTTTACGTTGTAAAATATACCGGATGTGGGTACCATACCAATAACAAAACAAGGGAACCAAAACCGCCCAAACATTGGTATTGTTATCAAAACCAACGTTTGTATTTACATCTTTGGTTTTTTATCTGCATTTTATTATTTATTTTTATTAATTGTATAATAATAATATAATATTTATAGTCTTAACTCTTGAATATATAAGTTATTTATGATATAACAAGGATTAAGATTATGAATTTACATTTATACTTAAATAAATTATTATCAAATCTAATTCCATTTCAGAAAAGGTTTTCTTTTGATCCAAAAGTATTATAGCTATAGCCTATAGGTTTTTCTTTCGATTGCTATAACAAGTTCTAATACTTTCGATTGCTATAACAAGTTCTAATACTGTAAAGAAGCGAATACGAATCGAATATTCGCCGCGAAGCGCGAAGTAATTTTGCTAGTTTTGTTACAAAATAAATAGTAGCCACCAACAGTTGTCGATTGGCATGTCTTTATTTGGTGTTTTATTTGGTATTCTTTATGAAATGAACTTTTAAAATTTAAACAACTAGAATTGCGACCCGGGGATTCGTTAGTTATAACTAAGTTGATATAGTACCCGAACGTTATGTTAAACCTGTCAAACGGGAAAAAAAATAGACGATGTAAAAACGTTCACCCACACACGCACATTGCGTCGTGTTAACTCGCAAAATTTAGAACGAAACGTAAAAACGTTAAACCAAAGAGGCACGTTGCGATATGTTAACTCACAAAATTTAGAACCAAGTATAAAGCAAAAAATTTGCGGAAAATGAAAACTATAAAGGACCAAAGTTGAAAGTAAAAAAAGTTGCGAGGATAGATTGCAAAAGATAAAAACTTTTGGGTTAAAAGTAAAAAAACAGATAGTTTTGGGTTAAAAGTAATTTATGAAATACTTTTGGGTGAAATGCAAAAAAAAAAACAACTTTTTTTGCAAAACCCCCAAAGCCAAGGTTACAACAACTATATGCATAACCATTTTTTCTTTGAGAAACCCCCAAAGCACACCCCGCATTGCGGCGGGGCGTAAAACGGTGTCCAATAGTACTAATGCCACACAACCGTCATCGACCACCAACACTGACTCGACCTAGGATCTATGTGTTGCGATGAACCTGTCAAACTGGAAAAATAGAGGTAAAAACGTTGAACCACACATGCACGTTGCGCCGTGTTAACTTGAAAAATTTGAGAAAAAACATAAAAAAGTTGAACTACAGTCGTACGTTGCATCGTATTAACTCGAAAACTTTAGAACTATACGTAAAACGAAAATTTGCGAAAGATGAAAAGTATAAGTGACAAAAGTTGTGAAGTTAAATTGTAAATAATGAAAAGTTTTGGGTTAAAGTTAAATTGCAAATAATCAAAGACCACGCGCATTGCGACGAACGTGTCAAACAGGGAAAAATAGACTCGTTGTGACAATCCTGTCAAACGGGAAAAAATAGACGAAAAAATTGTTGAAACTCACACGCACGTTGTGGCGTGTTCACACGCAAAATTAGAACAAAATGTAAAACAAAAAATTTGCAAAAGATGAAAAATACGGGGATCAAAGTTGAAATAAAAATATGTTGAGGTTAAATTGCAAAAGATAGAAAAAATGTGTGTTAAAAGTAAAAAAAATTAAAACCAAAGATATTAAAATGAAAAAAATGAAACATTTGGATTAAAAGTGAAAACTCAAAATATTTTTTTGGAAAACTCCCTAACCTTATAATACAACTCACTATGGTAATGCATGTAACTTGTACCCGATAAAAAGTATCATCTTATTCAAATTTTGGTGTGGATTTATTAAGGTGGTCCATAACTAAAACTAATAAATAAATCAATCATAAAATCTTTTAGGATACGATCAATAGATCACTTAATAATTGTTCATGTGGTGGTCATGATTGTTAAGAGAGAAGCTTTAAAAGTATTCATTTGGTTGGTGTTGCGACTAACCTTTAGGTCCAAAAGCATGTTACATCAATGATAAAAAAAATTATTATCTAATTATTCCTATAAACGTTAATTTATTTTATTGCAAGCAATCTTTTCACTTGCATACAAATCAACTACACATATTGTAATGAGTAGTGCATCTAATTTGTACCGTACCATTACAGCATCAATCTATTACGTAAGTTTTGGTAGTTAAATCATAAGTAATAATTATGTTTTTAGTTTAATGAGGTAAGTTACTTTAAATTTTTAATAACAAACTTAGTTATCATAATTAGTGAATAACATACATAAGTTATTAACATTTTAAAATTTTAGCACTTCACCAATTTGCTCAAACTGTGTCCTTGGTCACCCTCCAATACTAAATAAGTTTGTGTTATCAATTTTACCTCTACTTTTATTGGTTCACCCTTATGAGTATGACCCACTTAAATGTTTAAAAGTTAAGTTAATATCATAGAAACCTATCTTTACTTCTATCTCAATATTGTGCATTTATATATTTATTATATAAAAAGTTTGATTGGTCGTGTAACACTAAATCCAACTTTTTTCTATAGGTTCAGGATCAATGTTTTTCTATATTTTTTTTTCTATGGGTGTAGTGGGACGATTTTGAATATTTTTGGACCACGATTAAAAAGGAGAGGGAGGTAGCGACAATGATGGAATCAAATATGGTGATATTGGAAAATGAATAGTGATCTTAGATGAGGGCAAACAAACTTCTAACCTTTGTTAGTTGTGATGTAGCATGCCACATTTCGGTATAATTAATATATTTGGACTACTTTGTAAACTAGACTAAATTGTCGAAAATTACTGATATTCAGTTAAAAACGTAAATAGTGAGTATGGTGGCAAAAAAGTCCTAACGACTTGGACTTGCGGGACTAAATATGAGTGTTTAGAACATACATAAATCCTAGGATTGTGAAAATGAAGGCACGTATTTACTCTAAACACACACTCAAACATTGTCTTCTTTGTGTAGGAAACAAGATCAAGGGAGAAGAAGAGAATTGTAGCCCTAAACTCAAGTTACTAAATGATGTCTGGACTGGAATGTGTCGGAATTTAAATATCATGATTTCATAGCTTAAAGCAAGTTTTACTATGTGAGTTCTTGGTGCATTTGACTATAAGTTGACTCAATTTGGAAGTTTGAGTAAAGAAACAGTTTTAATCAAAACTGATTGATTAGAATTGACTTTTAAGAAATCTAAAGACAAAGATGAGAGAACATACCAATTTCCAACAAATTAACATGTGAAGAAGCAGACTAGTGATAGTTGAAAGCTCTAACTAAGTTTTCGACATTTCTTCACTTGCATTTAACGGCTTTAATTACAATCGTGACAAGGCTCGTCATGACCATGAAACAGATAACACATAGATGACTTTGTCACTAGTGATCACGACTACGTCTTGGTCATGATGCCTTCATGGCATTGTCACAATTGTGATGCAGACCATGAGTAAAACATGATTCGTTTCCAAAACATAATTGATTCATGTGTTATTTTTAGTTAGTTTAGTCATTCAATTAAAGTCTATTAGTTATGGTTTGAACTCAAAACATAAACTACGTTAGGGACCATTTTGTTACTTGCAATATCTTAGCATGTCTATTAAGCATGAATTAAACACTTTATGAATATAATATTCGAACCACACTCTTTAAGGTTGTTAAAAATATATATTTAATATCAATCAGTTTTATATTTTATAGATGTTTTATATACATTAGATATCTAATGTTGTTTTTTTTTTTTTTTTTGGCTGAAACATGAGGTATGGATGGAGTTGTATTGTGGCTTGGGTTTATTGGACTATCACTGCTGGACTTGTTGATGAGCTTGAGGAGCTGGGCTGAAGCCGGCCGGGTTGTTATAACAACCCGGATATATTGGAGCATCCGGGTGTATAAGAAAAGAGGCTTCGGGGCTGTTTGGCTAAGCTTTTCAAAATGACTTATTTGCTTATTTGCTTTTCTGAAAAGCAAATAAGTCAATAAGCTGTTTTGAAAAGCTTTAAAATGGAGCTTTTCAAAATAACTTATTTGCTTATTTGCTTTTCAGAAAGCAAATAAGCAAAGACACAATTACCCCTTCCTCCTAAAACTCATGTATGTACATGTATTGGCTTATAGTTGCTTCCTAGACATATTTATATGAGTTTTAGGCGTTTAAGATAATAGCCTCATTATCCTTATATTAACTTTCAAACGTTTTGAACAGTCACTTCCCATTATTTAAAAAAAATATCCTTATATTAATTAACTTTCAAACATTTTGAACAGTAACTTTCCATTATTTAAAAAAAATAATAAGAAACTTGTATACTCAAGTAAAAAAAACTATATAACAATATTAGTTTCACAGTTTTTATTCACATTTTAGTTTAGACAGTGGGGTATGGTGGAGCGGGGGTTTGGGGCATGGGTTGACACGTGGACTTCGAGGGGCAGTACTGCTCAGTTGCATGTTGGGTCTGTATGGCGGGGCGTGGCTAGCCAGCGTGGGTTTGGCTTGGCCAAACGGTTGTTTTTTAAATTTAAATCCTAGCCACCTATAGCCTAGCCAACCCAGCCATTTTGAAAAGCATTTTGAAAAGCAACTATCAGGGGACTCGGGGCGGTCCCGTGATACATGGTCATCACTCGTTGAAGTGCAACGGAACACCGCCGCCGGTTCATGTATCACGCGTTATATATGTAACGCGTTACACCCACAACGCGTTGAACTTTGAATTTTGGAACGTTGGAACATGACCGTTTGGGATGATATTTGATCCTTTTTTTATATAAATCCAACCTATTTCAATACAAAAAATCAATAAACTCTCCAACTATTCTCACACTCAATACAAAAAATTAAAAAACTCTCCAACTCAATCTAAATAATTTTACAAGAAATATGGAAGGTTCAAGCAAGAGAGGTGGGGGTTCGAAAAAAAGAGGTTCGGGTACGAAGAAAAATCCCGTAAGACCCAAGGTTCGAGCGAATCTTGGCGAGCCGACGCGCTTTAGGTTGCAAGACGAACCCGACCAAGTCCCACCCTTTCAAACCCAACAATATCCACCCTTTCAATCGCAAACGTACCATAACCAACCGTTCGTTCCACCGTTTCAACCTCACCAATTTCAATTGCAAACGTATCAAACCCAACCCCACACACTCGACCCACTACTAGAAGACAACACAATTCTCCATCATTTTGCAACCGCGTATCGTGAACCACAACAAAGTCTTGACGACGATGATGATGATTACGATCAAGAACAACCGTTCGAAGACGAGGAAGATGAAGAAGAAGAAAATGATGCCGTTCACGAAATCGTCCAAACCGGCCGACAACTTGTGTGAAAAGCACAACCATCTCGACGAACCTTTTAAGCCAATTGTCATTCAACAAAAGCGTGAGATTTGCGCAAAGTGGGGTTGGGAGATGCCACTTTAGTTTATTTTTTTTCTAATTTTAGTTGTTTTTTTATTTTCCTATGTAATTTATTTTTTAAGTTTAATGAAATTTTTAATTTTAGTGTTTTATTGTTAATTTCTAATTTTAAAATGAAATTTAAAAAAAATTGGGAGTGATAGAATTCATCACTAGTGATACCACCCCGCCAACATTTCTATCACTAGTGATAGAAATTTGGTTGATGACATGGCATGATCTAATTGGACAATAGGAGTGATAGTTTCTATCACTAGGGAACCACCCCTCCTCCCTTAGTTAGATATACTGATGCATTAGGGAGGGATGCTCACGTAATCAGATCAAATTGCAACACTGAAGTTAGAGAGGCCTTGTGGCTTGTAGAATAATAGATCACACTATTAAAATTGAGTTAGACACAATTTAATAATATACAGGCGGCACACCGTTGTAATCAACAACATTTTTTTAAAATATCGTTTGTTATATTACTAAAGTTAACGAGAGTAAAACTGTGGATCTTATAATTTAAAAAAAATAAAAACAAAATATATTTAAGATATCTAAGACACAATTTGATAGTACTTTATTAAGAGCATTCACATTTTATTCATCATCTTCATCTTTATAATTACATTAAAAATCGTTATCTTTCTCTCTTATTTTCAATTAAATTATATTTTTTTTCCTTTATCATTACATTTTTTTCTCTCGTCTACTCACAACCACTTTCTAAAATATTAAAAAAACTTATAGGGGTGAACAATATTTTTTCTTTTTTTTCATATTTACAGATAAACAGTAACATTTTTTTTATCTTCTCCACTCACAACCCCCCATAACCACTATCTATAATATAAAGGAGTCTGTCACATAATTTGTTGGACAAGATGTGAATGCTCTAATGGCAAATGATGGCCAGACCAACTAATCAGAGGTGGGAAGGTTTACCCTCTTTGGGGTTTCTGCCCGGTCCCGAGTTTGAATCCGGGTCGTTGGATAACTCCTTGCACGCGGTTGCCTCTCAACGGATCAAACGAGGCTTGTGTGTTGTTTCGTGCCGTTGTTTTAGCTGTCCCAAAAAAGTACTTTACTAATGAAAAAAATTGATATTGATATTAATTAACCATTTCTTTTTTATGAATCTGATGTTCTAATTCTGGTATATATTGATACACCATTACTTAAAGTGAAAAGGACTAAAGCCAACGGGCATCGTATCTTTTTCCAATCTCATTTTGTCCTTTTAATCCTGCTCATCCACCAAAAAATACAGGGGACCAACTAAAAAACCTTTCTAAAAAAATATATAAATGAATAATATCATATTAAATGTATGTACGTCACATTTTATATGATGTTTCTATTTCATGTCGTTGAGAGGGTTGTTAATAAAGTGTAAAAGGGGTCTAATCTTGAACAACAAACTTACTCTTATACATGCACCTTGCATGATTTAAATCCTTTATCTTTTCGATATCCTTTATCTTTTCGATATATAGAAAGGAGACATCTTACTACCAACACAAGTTCCCTTGAGGATAGGTGTCTAGCCGTAAGGTGATTTTCACTTAAAAGTGTCAAGTGTGAGGTGTGTAACCGTATATATAAACTTTACCACAAACATCATAATATATTCGGGGGCGTTAAACATAAAGAACGTTTTATATTTTGTGTTTGTTACACGGTGTTTAGTGTCTGGTTCGATTAGTTTTGACGAAAATTTTCAACCAAACCGCTTACTGCGGTCTTTAAAAAAAAACAATTGAACTTGCTGGTTTTCACAGTTACGATCTGATGGTTTTGGATACTCTTTTCCCAAATATACATAATTTTGTATTAAGTTTTTTTTTTTTTTTAAGGATTGTTAAGAAATATAATACACATACAAAACTATATATTTCTAACACAAAAAAAAATGTTAAACGCTTGGTTTCGAGTTCCAAGCTTCAAACTGTAAACCATCAAACCATTAAGCCAATCGACTTGCTTCGGTTTCAATGGTTTGGTTGTATTAGAGGTTTATGAACACCCCTAGTTTCTTGTTCATGTGATCATTCTCATGGTCATGTTGGACGTGAGATAACCCAGGAATTTTTCCATGGGGTGCGGAACATTTTCAAAAATTTTAGGCCCCTAGGTATATAAGTAAAAAAATCGGTTCGTGTCGGGTCAGGTAAAACAAACGAACATCACACTAAATTTATATAATCATCAAAAACATGTCAAAACCTTGTTACAAACATAATTAAAACGTCGACGCCCTACGGGTTTTCATTTTTTGAAATCTATCCAAAACATCATCTAAAACTAATTTCTTAAGCAATTCTTTCTCTATATAATATAAGTTAATCGCTCCATAATATAATGTTTCAATTTTAATTTTAATTTTAATTTTCAACTATTCAAGCCCTAGAAATCATAACGTAAGTTGTAATCACCCTAAAAATATATAAACAACATTATCACCCTAAAAATCATCTAAACAACCATAAACAACGTTAAAACACACAAAATTTCAAACCTATTTAACAACTTTATTACTCTTTTTTTCTCCCATAATATCAACCAAAATCATCAAAATAACAAAGAAACTTACCCGTGTTCAGATTCCGGTTAGATTTGGTGTCAAACAACGGTGGTATGGTGGCTGATTACGGTGGTCGTCGGCTGCTGGACTGTTGTCGCTGGGTGATGTTGTTCGTTGGCAGTGCAGGGACGCAAGAGAGAGAGAGAGAGCGGGAGAGAATTTCTAAAGGTTTTGGGCTTTAATTATTTTATTATAGTTTGAAATATTGTTGGGTTTGGTTAATGGGCTAAGACTTAGTGAGCTAGCTAGTTAGGAATTATAAGTGGGTAAATGTATGGGTATTTGGGTTTAGTTAGCTAGGTATTAAAAGTTATATAATTTAGGTAGTATTTTTTTTAAATAAATGTTTACTAAAAATAAATTAAAATATAAATTGATAACACTTTTTACCTAAGGGGTGCGGATGAAAAATTTCAAGGGTGCGGTCGAAAAATTCCAAGGGGTGCGGACGAAAAATTTCAAGGGATGCGGACGAGATTTTCGACGAAACTTAGCACTAATTTTTTTCCCCGGGGGTGCGCCCGCCCACCTTGGGCTAGGCTTTGGTCCACCCCTGGAGATAAGATAGTTGGTCATGTAGGGTGGTTTATACAAATAACGAATGGATGTTGGTCGACGTTTCCTTAGACTATCTCTATTTGTGACCTTTATTTAGGTTAGTTGCCACTTGGCAAAATAATATTGGTTGTATTAAAATTAAAAAAAGAAATTGAAACCCACAACTGGGTTGTTAGAGCAACCTAGATCATGACCCAAAACCATGCTCAACTTCATCCACTTGTCCAAACTTGATTGGTACATCATTTTTTATTAATTAGTATTTCTCTCATCAATTGAATTACTCAAGTAACTTTTTATAATTAAACTTATAAGAAAAACTAAATACACAGTATTTCTTAGAATAATTTTCTGAACATCCCGATACAAGTTTTATTAAAAACAGATTTTGTTTAAAAAACACATTTTTAATATAAAATAAATATATATTTAATAAAAGTAGGTTTGGGTTGGGTTGTTAATGGGAATGAAAGGTTGAGTTGTGTAGATTCAAGAAAGAGAAATTAGTTTTTGAGTTAATCGCCCGGATGGTCCCTGTGGTTTTATGTTTTTTCACGTTTAGTCCCAACCTTTTGAAAATAGCAGGTATGCTTCCTATGGTTTGTCATTTTGTTACTCAGATAGTCCCCTGAGTAAATATCAGGGGACTATCCGAGTAACAAAATGACAAATCATAGGGAGCATACCTGTTATTTCCAAACTAACTGACATCTACTCAGGGACTATCCGAGTAACAAAATAACAAACCATAGGGAGCATACCTGCTATTTTCAAAAGGTGGGGACTAAACGTGAAAAAACGTTAAACCACAGGGACCATCCGGACAATTAAATCTTAGTTTTTTTATTAAAGGTTGTGTTGAGTTGGGTTGGGTTGTGAATGAAGATAGTCTTAAAGATGTGAGTGTAACATTGTACGCAAATCTCTTATCGGTCATGAACATGAGAGATTTTGAGTTAAGAATCTCACCTCTTAGGTGACAAATTGGATGTTGAGAAGAACTTCAAAGTTAAACATGTTTGGGTGATAGCAAATCCAAGTATGGGAAATCTCCATTCAGGTTCCCAAAATCAAACCTCTAAATTCCTTGAGGGTAAAACATATAATATTATTTGGTATGAGAGGATTGATTTTACAAACCAAGCTTGCTTAATTGGGAAGTTATTCTTCCATCCATTATTATTGCACCCAAGACATGTTGGTATTGTGACATTGTGGCAAGTTTAAAATCGATCGCGGGGTAAAAGAGATGTTGGGTTTATAAGATATTTCTTGCGTCAAATGTCATCAACACTTGTTTAGTGCATTAGCTGTAGATGAGGGGATAACTTCACGTTTAAGTGTGCTTGGTTGAAAGCTATCCCATGATGGTTAACTTTATGGGAAGTCTCCACTTAGGCAAATAAAAACAACTTTGTTGACTCCTTACGGGGTGAAATGACAAATATTTGTTGATATAAGTATCAGATGTGTTAATGTTAACTAGAAGAAGTGAACATTTCAGTGAAAACATTACAAAAAATGGTGGTTTCACGGCTATAAATTTATATTTCACTACAAAATGAAAGGAGCATCACCAACGATCGGATCTTCTTTGATCCGTGTCACCCAAGATATGAAATTGCTAAGAATAGAAAACACAAATGTGACATGCGTCACTTAAAATACAATCCACAACGGTGGTATAATGGAGTCTAAAGATGGCAGTGTAACTCATCTGAGCTCTCATCAACAAGTTTAACGGCCCGTAATCTTGATATGTGAAATTACTGTTTAGTTAAAAGGAAGTGATGAATGTTATTGGCATGGCCCATAGAAATATCAGGGTTTAGGCTCAGCGGCAGCCGGCGGCTATGATGGTGTGCGGGGAGGACCTCCGCACAAGGCCCGTGATTCGAGGGCACACGATTTTAAAAAAAAAAGTCGATATATATATATATATATATATGTTATTTTGTTTTAAATAGTAAACATATACCAATTCCAATATAGGCCCATTTACAAATCATTTTTTATGGTTTAGAATTTAGCCCACTTGGCATTAGGTTTATTGAACCTAATACTAATTTGATTTTTTCTAATAACAATAAAACATTACGGAATGACACATTTTTCGAGCTCGAACGGGGTACGTAAATTCTCAGAGACGCCTCTGGCTAAACATAAAGAAGGGGATAATAAGAAGTTAAGTCCAAAAAATGGAATGATAGACCATTAATCAAAAGGCTAAACACGGGGTACATTTTGCAACGTGTGGGGCGAACCTTTCTGGGCTATAGATTTTGGTATGTCATTCATGTGGTATAACAAGTGTTGGGCCATTCAAAAGTCCAACAATAGTGGTAGATGTAGGAACCCTAGAATCGCCATTTTTATAGGGTCCAAGTGATATATAATTGTGTGAGGGAGTAGCGAGTGTGTTGGGAAAGCATGAGGGCGGGTTCGGTTGGTTCGGGTTCATAATTTTTTTGGATGTTGAAAATGGATTTGAGATTGGTTATATTGAAAATGGAATGAGATTGGTTATATTGGTTAAAGATGAAAATGGGGTTTAAATAGTTTTTTTAATATTTTTTTGAAATATGACCGTTTACAACGGTCAATTAATCAAACGTTCAAAAAAATTGTGATCAGGATGGACGGGAGAAATTTCCCGATTGACCCGATCATGGGAGGGGGGGGGGGGGGGGGTTTCCCGTTGGGGTCCCCCTCCACGTCGTCATCCTGATTACCTTTCCCGAACCACAATACAAAATTGATTTGTTTGATTAATAAACTAACTTCTTTCTTACAACCTTTTTTTTTAGTTTGGCATTTCTGGTATATATTGATGCACCATGTATTAGGTCGTCCGGAGTGGAGTCGGCAAACTCCTTCGGGATCGGTGACCAATGCTAACGTATTTACCGCACATGTTTTACCGATTTTGGGGGGAGAAATCGACGAGGGAATACCGAATCGGGGAGAGGGAGGGAAGGGGAGGGGAGAGAGTGGGGGTGTGTGGTGGGGTACATACCATCTCAACCAATCACACATTTTTCCTTTTTCTTTTAAATAGTTTACCAATTGGTAACACCACCGCCAACATAAGTTTACCACTCAAAGTTTGCCAATTCGGTGATGGGTTGCCGATGCGGGGAGAGGGAGGGTAGGAGAGAGGGGGTGTGTGGGGTGGGGTCCATGTCATCTCAACCAATCACACATTTTCTTTTTTTTTAAATAGTTTACCAATTCATGAAGTGTCTAACCATTGCCAACACTTTTGAGCATAGTTTACCACTTTGACATGACACGCTCTCATTGATTGATTTTGAAGTTTACCATTTTCAAATATCTAACCAATTCCAACACCCTTAACTCAATCCACATCCACATGCATGTTTGAAAAAGACTGAAGCCGATGTCATCATATCTTTTTCCATAATTATAAGGCAGTCCTTAATGGGCCACATGTATGATGTATCACCATTTTCAATCTCATTTTTGACCCTTTTAAAATCTTATTCTAATAATTTTGTTTATTCATTCATTTGATTTTCAGAATGTTAATATAAGAATATCAAATTAGACGTCACATTTTATACAATGTCTCTCTGCTATGTCGACTATAGCGTTGCTTTTAAAGTGTCTTTAAAGTTTTTCTATTAACAAATGTTAAACTATACGTTACAATATTTTTCTATTTCATGTCGTCTATATGCCCGCCTTTGAAACTTGAAAGTGTGTGAGGTGTGTCCATGTGTCCGTATATATAAACTGTACCACAAATAAGTGTAGTGGTGCTAAGTGTAGGAACCGTTCGCGTAACTAAATAAAATAAACAAATTTTATTATATGATTACAATATAGATATAAAGAAAGCTGGAAAACAATATTACTTTTACAACTGAAAAATCAAAATACAAGAAATGGAGAAGAAACAGATTGACTAAGGCACGTATTCAACACGTTTCCCTTAAAACAAATTTCGAGTCTCCCATGAGCACTCGTTTTGTTTCCCAGGGTACAACAGCCGGAGCAGAAGTACTGCCGGAGCTAGCACAGGAACTTGAAGTCTACCTTGAAAGCTGCAAGAAAATGATCAGAAGATAGCAGAGAATTGTTTGCATATGCTGTGTGTTACTGGTGTCTTTCTGCAGTGTCGCAACCCCCGCCCCCTATTTGTCCCGAGAACGGGCGGCCGCGAGATTCAGTATCGGTGGTATCGGTGTTTATCAATTTGGCAACGGAAATTACATCAGGACCGTAGTTAGGAAATATTTTATCAGAGTAAAACACCACATTTTATATAAGTAAATATATTGGGATAAAACCCAAGTTTTCATTACAAACTGATTTATATGAGTAAATCCCATTTTATTGAAATAAAACATCTTCTTTATTTAGATAACTTTTATAGCCACTTTTTTCAAGCCTTCACTGCTGTCCAGCTGGCTTCTAGTTGGCTTTCACATTTTGCTACCTGAAACGCTTTTAAAAATATTTTGTCAGTGGGAAATACCGGTGAGTGAATCTCAGTTTAATCAAGAAGAGTTTTATCTTTTAACAGTATTGAGTGCGATTACAATGTTTACATCTACACAATTACTCATTCAGTACTGTCAATCCTGACTGGTGGGTCATATTACCCATTGGCTAACTCTTTGTCCAATGGTAACGTGTTCCACATTTTGTATATAAAACCCTAACATACCGGCAGTAATTGAAGAATTACAAAGACTCAATCACTGCTTAATCACATTGTAAAATATTTAAGGTTTTGTAAAAACAGTTTACAAAAAGGAGATTACTCACATTGTTATCTTAGGTTTCCTTTAAGGGTTTCCTTGTGATTATCTATTAATTACACAAATGCACACGCGTTAGTATAATAACCCAATATTAATAATACCCTCCCCGAGACGGCATTCCAACGACTACGTCGGCAGAACCTCGACAGCCGTTACGAAACCCTGGATCAATCGGGCAGCGTATTTAATACGTAACTGGGGTTATAATACTTACAACGAGGCAGAACTTCGTTAATTAGAGGGTATTATGCCCGGAAATTATGTTTACTCTTCAGAAATTTGAGAGAGAGAAAAGAAATGAGTGACGGACAATGACTGCCGAAGCTCCCAATTTATAGGAGCAGATTTGAGGTTCCTCGCGGCCCGCGTAGCCCGAAGGTCAATCCTTCGCGGCCCGCGACGTAGAGGTAGTAGGGCCTAGATTGGCCTGGTCACCACTATAGGCTCGACACTTGTACACCACGTGGCACCACCGGGTGTAACCTGACCCTCCATCTGTCGCGGCCAGCGTAAGCCGAAGGCTTAGCCTTCGCGGCCCGCGTACAACCTTATTTTCTTGTTTTTAATTAATTTTAATAAAAATAAAGGTATTCTGGGCCCGTTTTCATATATGGGGTGTATTTTAGGACATATTGGGGCACTTTTAAATATTTTTAGGGTGTCGAAATTTTTTTAGGAGGGTTATTATATCCTCCCCACCTTGTTTTAGAACTCGTGCTCGAGGTCTACTGGAATAAGTGTGGATATTTTCTTTACATTTCTGATTCAAGCTCCCATATGTATTCTGGTCCTCTTTTGGAATCCCATTTTATTTTGACTAGAACTAATCTCTTGTGCTTGAGGTTCTTAACTTTCATGTCTTCAATTTGTAGAGGTCTTTCTACAAATTTTATCTGCTCATTTACCTCTATATCCTTAAGAGGTACTACTAGTGATTCATCATCTAAGCATTTCTTGAGATTAGATACATGAAATACGTCATCTATTCCTGCCATTTCCTCTGGTTGTTGTAGCTGATAGGCTACAGGTCCTATTCTTCTAAGAATCTCAAAAGGTCCAACATACCTGGGGCTTAACTTTCCCATTTTGATGAATCTGACTACTCCTTTCCAAGGAGAGACTTTTAATAATACCTTGTCTCCTACCTGAAATTCCAATGGCTTTCGTCTGTTATCAGAATAACTCTATTGTCGATCACATGCTGCTTTCAGTCATTCCTTGCCTTGAATGATTTTGTCTGTTGTTTCTTGCACTATTTCTGGTCCAGATAGTTGCTTTTCTCCAATTTCTGCCAAACAGACTGGGGTTCGGCACTTTCGCCCATAGAGTGTTTCGAATGGTGCAGCATTGATACTTCTGTGATAACTATTATTGTAAGAAAATTCTATTAAATGGTAGATGATCGTCCCAATTACCTCCGAAATCAATTACACAAGCTCTAAGCATGTCTTTCATTGTCTAAATTGTCCTTTCCCTTTGTCCGTCCGTTTGAGGATGATAAGCGGTGCTTAGATTCAACTTGGTTCCCATTGCTTTTTGGAAACTTGTCCAAAAATGAGAGGTAAAACGACTATCTCTATCAGAAACAATTGATAAATGAATTCCATGTAATGAAACTATTATCAGCTACCACATTAGCCTTTCCTGCATGATACTGGATATTACAATCATAATCACTAAGAATCTCCATCCAGCGTCTTTGTCTCATATTCAATTCCTTTTGTCCGAAAACATACCTTAAACTCTTATGATTTGTGAAAATAGTAAACTTACCACCGTAAAGGTAATGTCTCCAAATTTTCAGGGCAAAAATTATAGCTCCTAATTCTAAATCATGGGTTGAATAATTCTCTTCATGATTCTTAAGTTGTCTAGATGCGTAGGATATAACCTTTTGTCGTTGCATTAACACACATCCATAACCTAACTTAGAAGTGTCACAATAGACTACAAAGTCTTCAGTTCCTTCTGGTAACGCTAGTATGGTTGCTTTGGTTAATCTTTTCTTAAGGACTCTAAAGGCTTGTTCCTGTTTTGATCCTCATTCAAACTTAACAGATTTACAGGTTAGCTTAGTTAAGGGAATGGCTATTCTAGGAAAATCTCGAATAAATCTTCTATAATAACCGGCCAATCCTAAGAAACTTCTAACCTCGGTTGGTGATTCAGGGGTTTTCCATTTGGTAATTGCCTCAATCTTTGTGGGATCCACATGAATTCCTTCATGATTGACTAAATGTCCAAGAAATTGTACCTGTTCTAACCAGAATTCACACTTTGAAAACTTATCATAAAGCTTTTCTTTTCTTAATAAACTTAAAAGTGCGTGCAAATGCTCTGTATGTTCCTCTTTACTCTTAGAATAAATGAGAATATCATCTATAAAAACAATTATGAATTTATCCAAATATGGCATACATATTCGGTTCATCATGTCCATAAATACGGCTGGGGCATTGGTTAAACCAAATGGCATGACAGTAAATTCATAATGGCCATACCTTATTCTAAATGCGGTCTTAGGAATGTCCTCTTCCTGTACCTTTAATTGATGATATCCTAACCGTAAATCGATTTTATAGAAAAATCGAGCTCCTTGCAATTGATCGAACAGATCATCGATTCTTGGTATTGGATACCGATTTTTAATCGTGACATTGTTCAATTCACGGTAATCAATGCACATACGCATTAATCCATATTTCTTTTTAACGAACAAAATCGGTGCTCCCCATTGTGATGAACTTGGTTGTATGAATCCTTTTTCCAATAATTCATCTAGCTGTTTCTTTAACTCTTGCATTTCTGCAGGTGCCAAACGATAAGGTGCTTTGGCGATTGGTGTTGTCCCTGGTAGCAGTTGGATTCTGAATTCAACTTCCCTGTCTGGAGGTAGTCCTGGTAATTCTTCTGGAAATACATCTGAAAACTGAGACACTACTGGAATATCTCTTAATTCTTTTCCTTTAGTGTTAGTGATTATGGAAATCAAATACACTAATGATCCTTTTCTTATATAACTAGCTGTTTTCATCACAGAGATGAATTTCGTGGATCTAGATGTCTTATCTCCTTTAATTGTGATCTTTTCACCCTTTGGTGAATTTACTTGGATCGACTTTTGATCACATAAAATACTGGCTTTATTGGCTATTAACCAATCCATTCCTAATACTACATCAAATCCTGCCAGATTCATTGGGTAAAGGTTTGCAATAAACTTTTGATTTAAGAATTCTATTCTTGCTCCCTGCAAGATTTCAGAAATCCTAACGGGTTCCCCATTCGCTGTTTCTACTAGACATTCTTATGGGAGTTTAGTTAATGGTTGATTGAGAAGTTTTCAAAATGAAGTATTAATAAAACTTTGGTTCGCACCAGAGTCAAATAATACTTTAGCAAAAACATCATTAACTAAAAACGTACCGGCTATCACGTCCGGAATCATCTTGGCTTCATCTGTAGTCAGAACAAATGCTCTAGCATTTTTAGTGTTCTTGTTGTTCGTAGTTGGAGCTAGTTTCGGACAGTTTGGCTTGATGTGGCCTTGTTCTCCACAGTTGTAGCATATCCTGTTGTTAGGTTTCTTCCTGCAGTCTTCTTCCTTGTGTCCAGATATTTTGCAGAAGTTGCAATATATAGAGCATCTTCCAAAATGCTTCCTTTTGCAATACTTGCAATAAGGTGCACAGGTAGAACCTACATTTTTCCCACGGTTGGAATTTCCAAAGCGAAATTCTTGGGTAAGCCTTTGAGCTAGGTTCTTCCTTTGATCCTCTTCTCGTGTACGTACTAACTCATCTGTCAAGGTATTTGCTAGTTCTACAGCTTCTTCTATAGTTTGTGGTCTAGCGGCCTTGACTACATGCCTTATCTCACTTATTAATCCCCAGATGTAACGGGAGATTAATACTTGTTCTAGTGATGCAAGGGTTGGCACTATTCTAGCAAATTCAAAGAATAATGTAGTGTATCCCTTACTATCCACTCCAGTCATCCTAAGGTTTATGAATTTATTTGCTATCTGTTCTTTTTCATTGGGAGGGCAGAATTTACTTTCCACCATATTCTTAAATTCCTCCCATTCCATATTGTAAACCTTATCACTTCCTCTAGACTGGAGGACAGTGTTCCACCATTCTAAGGCTTAATTCTTAAACAGATTAGAAACAAACATTATCTTATCTTCTTCCGTACACTTGCTTATTTTTAAGACTGCCCCAGTCTTTTCTATCCAGCGTAGAGCTGCAACAGCCCCTTCATTGCCCAAGAATTCCATTGGTTTACAGGACCAGAATTCTTTATAAGAACAACCATAAGATATGGTTCTTCTTCTTTTGGGAATGGGCACTTGAAGTAAGGGTCCATTGTTTACGCTGTGTTCAGGTTCAGTGGGTCGTTTACTGCTATGATTACTTTTATTATCCGCTTCCCTAACTGTTTTGATAATATATGGCATCGCATCTATTATCCCTTGTGCCACTATGGGTTGAATGGCACTGTTATCCACTGGGTTTCCATTTTTATCGTTGTTTGGATTATCATTATTCGGGTTATTGTCATTCTGGTTTTCCTGGTTCACTTCGTTGTCCATCTGAATTTTAAACATTTACCACGTATTAATATCACAAGATAATAAATATTTAACACAACCAATCATATGACACGCATATTGATCAAAAACGTCGAACATTGCGACTTACACTTTCTTATATATACTATGCATCTAATACAAACCGATACTGAAATTTAAAATTATCATATTAGTAGGCATCCGTAACTATTATCTAGATTTTTTTTGAGTTAAATGCCATTTTAGTCCCTATGGTTTTAGTCTTTTTGCCAGTTTAGTCCAAAGGTTTCATTTTTAACCTGTGGATCCAAAAAGGTTTCACCAATGCTATTTTAGTCCACTGGGTTAACTTCATCCATTTTTTCTGTTAACCAGAAGGGCAATTTGGTCATTTTATATGTAATTCTGTTAACTAGAAAGGCAATTCGACCATACAAAATGACCGAATCGCCCTTCTCGTTAACAGAAATAATGGATGAAGTTAACCCAGTGGACTAAAATGGCAACAGTGAAACCTTTTTGGACCCACATGTTAAAAATGAAACCTTTGGACTAAACTGGCAAAATGACCCAAACCACAGGGACTAAAATGGCATTTAACTCTTTTTTTTTCAAACATACACACATATTATATATTATTATTATTATTACTACCACCACCATCACCTTCATTGATATGGGTTCATCCAGAACTCCATATTGCGCTCGTCATACTTCCAGACGAGTCGCTCTCCGACCTGCCTCATTCTCTCGCTACTTTCTAAAATCTCTTTTCCGAATGTTCGGAGTTCTTACACATTTTCTGCACTCATTGGGGGTGCAGGTGCTGGGACTGGGTTTGGGAATATGGATTCTCTAAAATTTCCCTGATGTATTGATCACTATCATAAAAGGGATCTAGAGGGTCCAAACCTGGGTAGGCTGCTAGATTCGGCATGGATTCGTCTTCTGGTATTGGGTAGCGTTGCTGGTAATCCCTATGTTCGTCTAACCACGGGTCGTAGTCTGGGTCTAAGGGATTGGGTGCTGGTATCCTAGGTATTTCTTCTGGGTTGAAATCATGCATTTGGATTTGATTTTCAGGATTGTTTTCTATTTCCATTGGCTGGGCGGGGAATAGTGGTAATGGTTGGGGTGCTATCAGTTGCTCCAAGTTAAGGTCGGCAGCTGTGGTTGCTAGGATATGAAAGTTTGCTAAACTCCTATTGAGCATATCTTGGGTGTGGGCATCTGTTTCTCTTGTAGCGGCTGCTAGGGCTCGCTGCTGGTGTAACTTTTTTTCATTTTTTTCCTACATTCATGTGCTCCCCTACTGAACCATCCTCTCTTTTTAGGAGGGAATGGCTCTTCAGACTGAGCCTTAAACACAAATATCCCATATTCATTATCAGCAGAATACCCTGAGAGAGCAAGCTGTGAAGAGGTGCCTTCGCTCCTAGGTGAGCTGGACAACTGACGGTAGGCGTCAGAAGGTCCTTGGTCGCTCATACTGTAAACTAACAAATAGTCAAATAACACACAACAATAAAATGCAGATATGCACGTAGTTTCGTAGAAAATTTCCTAACATTTTGAATAATATCTAGGTGTCAGCAGAACACTTCTGTGGCTGAATCAGTGGCTTAGCTCTGATACCACCTTCTGTCGCAACCCCCACCCCCTATCTGTCCCAGGAACGGGCGGCCGCGAGATTCAGTATCGGTGGTATCGGTGTTTATCAATTTGCCAGCGGAAATTACACCAGGACCGTAGTTAGGAAATATTTTATCAGAGTAAAACACCACATTTTATATAAGTAAATATATTGGGATAAAACCCAAGTTTTCATTACAAACTGATTTATAGGAGTAAATCCCATTTTATTGAAATAAAACATCTTCTTTATTTAGGTAACTTTTATAGCCACTTTTCCAAGCCTTTAGTGCTGTCCAGCTGGCTTCTAGTTGGCTTTCACATTTTGTTACCTGAAACGCGTTTAAAAACATTTTGTCAGTGGGAAATACTGATGAGTGAATCCCAGTTTAATCAAGAAGAGTTTTATCTTTTAACAGTATTGAGAGCGATTACAATGTTTACATCTACACAATTACTCATTCAGTACTATCAATCCTGACGGGTGGGTCATACTACCCATTGGCTAACTCTTTGTCCAATGTTAACATGTTCCACATTTTGTATACAAAAACCCAACATACCGGCAGTAATTGAAGAATTACAAAGACTCAATCACAGGTTAATCACATTGTAAAATATTTAAGGTTTTGTAAAAACAGTTTACAAAAAGGAGATTACTCACATTGTTGTCTTAGGTTTCCTTTAAGGGTTTCCTGGTGATTATCTATTAATTACACAAATGTACACGCGTTAGTATAATAACCCAATATTAATAATACCCTCCCCGAGACGGCATTCCAACGACAGCGTCGGGCAGAACCTCGACAACCGTTACGGAACCCTGGATCAACCGGGCAGCGTATTTAATACGTAACCGGGGTTATGATACTTACAAACGAGGCAGAACTTCATTAATTAGGGGGTATTATGCCCGGAAATTATGTTTACTCTTCAGAAATTAGAGAGAGAGAATAGAAATGAGCGACGGACAATGACTGTCGAAGCTCCCAATTTACAGGAATAGATTTGAGGTTCCTCGCGGCCCGCGTAGCCCAAAGGAAAATCCTTCGCGGCCCACGACGTAGAGGTAGTAGGGCCTAGCTTGGCCTGGTCACCACTATAGGCTCGACACTTGTACACCACGTGGCACCACCGGGTGCAACCTGACCCTCCATCTGTCGCGGCCCGCGTAAGTCGAAGGCTTAGCCTTCGCGGCCCGCGTATGATTCTATTTTCTTGTTTTTATTTAATTATAATAAAAATAAAGGTATTCAGGGCCCGTTTTCATATATGGGGTGTATTTTAGGACATATTGGGGCACTTTTAAATATTTTTAGGGTGTCGAAAATTTTTTTAGGAGGGTTGTTATATGCAGTTACCATGATGTTGTCTTTATACAGCCCCTGATTCGAAACAGTCAAAAGGAATTAAAGGAGAGGATTAAATTGCATTAAACGTCTTCAATGCAATTTAATACGTAATTTAGTTCTTAGTCAAAACCGTTAACTCGTCAGTTTCGAATGCTGGACTGAAACTGCTCTGTCATTAAATGCTTAAAGCTTCTGCGCGCGAACGCGCAAGACACACTGGTGCGTGCGCACCCTTTAAGTTCATGCGCGCGTGAGCCATTTTGGCTCACTTTCATGCGCTACTCATGCGTGCGTGCGCCACGTCACATGTGAGCCTATATGAGCACGCCACACAGTCACGCCGTATTGGCTCACTTTGGTGCTCCGCGCACGTCACATCAGTGCCCAAGCACCATGCGCGCAACCGTGCGCCTACCTGCCACGTGTACTTGTGTGCGAGTGCGCTTGACTGCCACATCATGCGCCTGCGTGCCACGTCACCAACCACTTGGTCCTTGCAGCCCTTGTGCTCCACCACGCGCACGTGGTAAAAAATACAAAGGCGGCTCTCGGCGATGCGAAGTGCAAAGTGCGCCATCAAAAATACAAAGGCGGCGCGCGTGTGCGAGTGCGAGTTAGGGGAGCACCCTTCACGAGTACCCTTAGTGTGTGCTTCCATGAAACATTAACGATGGAGAGTTCCCACTTAAATACCATTTAAGTTTCATCTCTCCTCCTATGTGGGACAAGGTGTCACTTACCCTTTTATTTCAGCATTCAATGTTTCAAACACCAAACTGTGAACATCGATATCTCATTCATCTTAGCTCTGTTTTGGACGTAGTTTAGTTCGGTGCGAAGCTCTTCCAACATAGAACACAAACCCACAAATAAATATATAAAGAAACCTCTGTTTCTTATATTTATTTCTAGTCCAAAATAGGAAGAAAAAAAACATTTTCCTATATTTGTGAAAAATGGTATTTTCACCAAATTTCCAACACTAAGAAGACCTCCAAGTCCCTACAATAGTGTCTTAAGCTTTGGAAGTATGCCACATAAAGCAAGCAGACTAATATCTTGTGTCTATGTTGTTCACGAGTCACATCCTTCATGCTGACGAGACTGGATAATGCAGACATGTAGGGTGGGTTACACAAATAATGAGATGACATGTTGAATGGATATTGATTTAACGTCTCCTCAAAGTCGTGGGTGTATCATATTGAATGCCACCAATGTATTTTGGTCACAATAGATGCAAATGAGAGGGAAAACTCCATAGTTAAGATTGTTTTAGGACAAACCAAAGGATAGAGATGACCTTGGTAAATAAATATAAATCCCTAAGTTACTTGAAGGCAAAATAAACAATATTTGTTGGTATGAGGGGTGGATGTTACAAATACAAAATGTTCAAACCAATTGATCTTGTTAAACCCTGAATGTACAAAAATCAAATGTCAATATAGACACGAAAACACAAGAAAGTAGTGACATAAACCCTAATCACAAACACTCATACACAGCTTGAACTGACAACTTCCAGATGAAAGTACGAGCCATAACCTTGAAAACACTAAGCTGACAAAGAGTAAGTCATTGAAGAAGATGCTATGATGCCCTATTTTAATGCTTGCAACCAGAGGTGCACAAATTGGGTTTTTATTAATACCTGGTTCCTGGAATAGAACTAGTTTCGGGTACGATCAGGTATTGAGAGAAACCAAATAGGGTTCAGGTACGGGTTGAGGAGAAAAACCATACCCTATGTAACCGGGTAGGGAATTGTTATGGGTGAACATTTTGCTTAATATTCCGGACAAAAGCTTATCATCGAGGATAATCGATAGGTTTGATATCCTGAACTTATTAATTATGTTTAACTGATTTGTTTCTTGCACATGTTATTTAATATGGAAGAGAGGAATAAGTAAGAGCACGTCAGGTAGGAAACTTGCGTATATGGTTGAAGAATGACTGTTGATCACCATTGAAGATGTCACTAACATTCATAAAGAAATATTAAAAGCATCCCAAGGATTTCAGGATATTTCGTTAGGATTTTTTCATTATATGAAGCGACTGACTGATCGATTAGAATGTGACGCCCTCTTTGCACACTTTTACTCTCATTAACTCTCTTGCAGCTCACTCGCAATCACACCAACACTCACACTAGCGATCATTGTACCATTAATCAGTTTATATCTCAAGTTGCATTTCTTTTACTTGTTTTTATAATGCTGACTATGGTAGATGACTTTTATAGTCATCTCTCGAGGTTTTGTGCCAGCGATCTCAATTGATCAAGGGTTTTCGTTGTAAAATCGAGTATCCTTATTGTTTTGTTATTTTTTTACATTCCAATATCCCGAGCAATATTCTGATATCCTAAGCAACATTTCAACATCTTAGACTATATTTGGATATCTATACTTAGCATCTCCATTCGTATATTTTACTACAAATATTTTCAACAACATATTTCAAAATCAAAGACTAGCGCACCACCTCACAACTAAATTTGATCACTCAATTGCTTAGGTATTTTTTTTTACCAAAACAAGCATGATCGGGTTCGGGTATAACCGGGTATAGGTTCGGGTATTAATACCCGATTTTAAAAAAATAAGTTTTCGTAATTATTTTAAACAAAAATAAGTTCGTTTAAAAAATTAAATTTGGTTTGTAATTTGTAATAATAATTAAAATAAATTACAATAACATAAATTCACTCAAGTGCAAATTATTTGCTTTATAATATGCATTTTTAAAGGACCTTAAATATAAAAAATTTAAAGTTTGCATACAAATATACTTTAAATTTTCGGGTATTCTATCGGGTATTAAAAAACCGATATCGGGTATAGGGTATAATCGGCTTCGGGTATAGGGTATGACCAGTTCCTGGTATAAATCGGGTACGATTTCTGGTGCAAGTATTGATCTCAAAATGTATACCATATCATTACCCTACAGGTAGGTCGGATTCTGTTACGAGTATAAAATACCTGGGTAAAAAACTGGTTCCGGGTCTTTTCTCAATGTTGGTTCTGAGTACGAGATTTTTGTACACCTTTACTTGAAACGACAATTTAGAAGCCCGTATAAATTCTTTAGCAGCCCGAAAAAAGTCAAATATTCAATCTCCAAAGATAACAAAATAAACCAATACTAAAAAAGCAAATAATAAAATACATATTTGCTATTGAATTTACAATTTATCTATACTTTCTATAAAAGGAGAAATCCCAATGACATAAGAAAAGTTGATGTGTCAGCAGGAGAGGCTATCCAACAATGTTTTTCTTATGTCATTATTACATCATAAAGCCTAATATATAAATCACTTTAAAATACATTTAATTTAATTTCAAAGCACTGCCTTGTGTATTCAAATGTTAAAGGTCTGGCCCACATTCCAAAGGGCAAACCACTGCCCATCTACAAGAAAGTAACAGATGGTTCCTTTGGCAAACGTATACGTTAGCAGATGTTTTGAAATTGCGGGTAATATGAAATTCAAAATGCATGGGAATATGTAATTTTCAATTAATGCATGTCACTCACTCACTTCCTTCAATCATGTTCTTATGATTTATATTCTCATTTCACTCTTCATATTTACATTCTCGTGTTCTCTTCTTTTGTATTTTCAAACCATATTTCTAATGTATCTCTCCCTCAAATCCCTTCTTCTCAATACTCGACATTTGTTCATAAAGGATAAGAGAAAACGGAAGCTCTCTCTGACCCACTTTCAGAACAAATTTGGGGATATGTGGTTTGCCTTGATGATGGTAATGTGATATATATGACTATGTTAGTTTTTGTTTTTGATTTTTACTAAATTTTTTTTATCTGAGTTATGACTAAATGATGATTGTGAATGATCTGAGCAGATGATGATGATGATTGTTCTATGGTTGTTTCTAGCATCATTGTTCCAACATCGTTTAAAGTATGTTTTTTTTACTACTCTAATTTTGAAATTTTGAATTTCTAATTTTGAAGTGATATACTCTAATTCTCGCTTTATATTTCAGTCTAATCACATTTGTTTGAAATTCATACAGTCTGCTGCGGGTTATTATAGGTTTGTGCTAAAAATTAGATAAAGTTAAATTAAACAGAAAGAAATATTATTAAATGTACATTTAAAATGACTTTGGGCAGATGATGATGATGTAGAACCCACACTAGTTCCTACTAAACGCAAGAAAGGATCTGCTACTGCTGTAAGATAAGATTTTATCTTACTAGAGTAATGGTCTTTCCTGCCTTTTTTGTATTAAAAGAAGCATAAAGTTTGGTTTAAAGCAGCTCTTTATGAAGCAAGTTAAGGATTAAGTATATGAGGATAGGGCTACTCTTCAACAGCTGAAGAAGTGTTTTCATGTACTGCATCTTGGTCTGTTCACGAGAGACCAGGTTTCCAGAAACCTGATGTTGATGCATTCAGTACTTCCGTGGAGTTCATGGCGATTTTCGAAGATATACATTGAGAAGTTCTGTACTCGATGGAGTTTAAGCTAAAAGCACTAAATTTTTGCTGTTAGATTCGTAAATTTCTTGGTGTTGTTGTTAGATTTTAAAGTTTTGTTGTTCAGTACTCGATGTAATTGTTGATCTTTTAATCTTCATAATGTTTGTGGAGCATTTTATTTTTCTAATTTTAAGCTGAATAAGTATTATTATGTAATTTTTAATATCATCTGATTATTGCAGATCGGTACTTTTGACGTAGAAGTGAAATTGTCTCTGAGTTTAATTCGATCATGTTGATGTTGTATCAATTTCTGTTAGTGTATAGATCTGTTAAAGTTAAAGTTTTCCAAAAGAGAACATCTGATGTAAATCATCATCTGCTGATCTAACGGCTGTTTGACTTGCTACTGTTGCCAACATCTGTTGTTGCCTAATAGAGCTTTTCGAAGAATTTCCTCCTCTCAATTGTAAATACTGATGCATCTCCTACTTTAACTCTCTGTCAAGGGTAAAGTCTGCCCAAAGAGAACATTTGTTTAGTGGTGATCTTCTGCTAATCTAGCGGCTGTTTGACTTGCTTTTGTTGGCAATATCTGTTGTTGGCTAATAGATGTTCGCAATATCTTTGTATTGCTAGTCTTTAAATGAATAGATTTTTTATCTAAGATGTTTTATCTGAGTTAAAATACATTTAATTTCAAACTACTGCTCTATATTTAAATGTCAAAGGTCTGGCCCACATTCAAGAGGGCAAACTACTGCCCATCGCCTATAAAGTATAACTTAGCAGACATTTCCTTTGGCAAACATATACCTTAGTAGTGGTTTTGAAATTGCCAGTAATTTCAAATTCAAAATGCCTGGGGATATGTACTTTGCAATTAATGCACGTCACTCACTCAGTTCTGTCTTATGGTAAAGGCGTCTTATGGTAAATGAAGAGGTTAATTGTAATTATAATAACGTGTTTAATTTTATATTTTTCCCATGGAAATGCATTAAAAGCCTAACGAGTGTCGCATCATATTCTTTCGTCTGACGATGTATTTAGTCATAACCGCCTTCATTGGGTATATAAAATACATTGGGCAGAGGTTTTGATCATTACCATTTTCATCCATCTACTCAATCATCTTCAAAAGTTTTTTTTTATCAATATCATTACAATTTCTTTTACTTTCAAAGACGCATTGGTTCACTGCAAAATGGAAAACATTGGGTTTCAAGTTATTGTTGACGAAATTTTCACAAGGCTCTCTGCAGAAGATATTGGTCGTTTCAAATGTATTTCCAAGAATTTTTATAGGGAATTGTCAAGTCATGGATTTCAGATGATGCATGCTTTCCGAAGTGGAGATTCACTACAAAAGAAACTACTCTCCTTTAAAGAGACATCAATTGTCGTTGACGACGTAGTTATTGGTAATTTGGATGTTGTTAGAAGCAAAACCTTAAGTTTTCCTAACAATGTCCACCCTAGCTTCTTACGTATTCTATCGTAATTTAATGGTTTGTTGTTAGTTTGCAATGAAGGGATTTGCTGTGAGCTGATTCTTTGGAATCCAACTACCGGGCGCTATAAAGTTTTGTCTAATGACTACTTCAATTACAATCATGATCGAAACTCTGATACTGGTGGAATTTATTTTGATCAATTCAATGATCTGAAATTGCTGAACATTAGATGTTACCGTAATGTAGCTGCTGCTCATGTTTACTCACGACGTCATGAGTCATAGAAAACAATAAATTTCAGTAGCGTAAACAATTATGGTTCAAATGGTTATGAATGGTCTTGTAACACCTCATAAAATCACGTCCAATGATGTATTGACACGTGTAGTAAACCCTAATGAAGTCAAACATTGAAATTTAGGGACTAATTTTTCGAAAAATCAAAAACTTTGATTATGAAAGGACTGGAAGTGTTAGCATACCTAAAATAAGTTTCTAAATAACCTCTTACGACGTTTATATTCACAAATGTGCCACTTGATGATTAAGTGTAGCCGTTTGCGTAATTAATTGAAAGTTTGCACGATGAAGGGTTAAAAGCGTCAACATGTTAATTCTTACCTCTGAGTGACCTTTTAACAAACCAGGAGCTTCATAATATTTAATTATAACTCTGGGAAATGCCAATTAATGGTCGTCTAAGGTTTTTATGCCTATAAGTAAAGTTACGCGCAACTTTGCAAGTTAGAGGGACTAAAAGTGTCAATATGTTTAATTATACCTCTGAATGACCTTTTAGAGAACCCGAAGCATCGTAATGCTTAATAATACTTTCAAGGATGCCTAATATGGATTAGATGAGGCTTCAATGCTAATAAATGATGAAATGCGCAAGTTTGCGCAATAGAGGGGCCTAAAGCGTCAACTTTTGAATCTACGCCATTCGGTGACCATTTAAGCAAACGGGAGCATAGTAATAGTTAAATATATGCTTGGGAATGATTATTATGGGCCATGGAAGGCTTAGATATCATTAAACGGCATTTCTCGCTATTTTGCAAAATTAAGGGACTAATTGCGTCAAACTGCAAAAGGAGGTCGAATCGTATGGTAACGGACCTTCCGGAATATGTCCATAAGTTAAACATACCCTATTTATCCTTTATATAGCTTAGATATAGGTTTAGAGGTGTTTGGTACACAAAAATAAACTTTTATGTCATGCAGGGACTAAAAGTGTCAAAAAGTGCACAAGTTTGCACTTTTGCGCATATCTCGCATTCTGAATATCCCCGGACACCCAAAAATTTATGTAAGCACTAAAATATTTTATTTTAGTGTGTGGCATGATAAAATTCCACTCGTCGCGTAATTTGGACCGTTTTTAGCGTTCGTCCGTGTTTCGTCGTAATTCGACGCACTACGTGACCGTACGACCAAAGGAACCGACATCCGACATGATTTTTGAACATGTTTCATGTTCCCTATGTTTAAAAATCATATTGGGGCCTTAAAATGAGGTTAACGGGCCTTGAACGTGCCTAAAGTGACCATAAAAGCTCACAGGGGCCATTTCTGCCATATATGAAAGTGCTGTTTGCTGCTAAACAGCTGTAAACAGCCTGTTCCAGCAGTTTCTATCAATTGTAAATGTTTTTTTTGGAAACTAGGGGCTGCCTATTGTTTATAAAACCATGGGTAATATGTGTAGGGTTCAGATTCAATCACAGTTCACGAGGAACGATCCTAACGGTCCTCAAAAACCTATAAATACCCTTCCCCACTTCCTTCATAACCCACACTTGATCTTGAATTCTCTAAGTTGGGGACTTTGCTCCTCATACCTAAGAAATTAGGATCAACCCTCCTTTCTTGGACCCTTTTGTAAGTCCCCTTCCGTGCCTAGTTTAAATTTTAGCGTTTTAAACAGAAAAGTCAAGCGTTATCGATAAACGCTTTGACTTTTAAACGGTTAAGCTATTGTTTGTAACGAACATGGCTACGTGACCGTAATTAGGTAGGTAATTAACCCTCAAAAGGGCGCCTCCTAATTACCACGTTTACTTAGTTTAATTGTCGGGTCAAATGAAAGTCAAACGGGTTAGTTTTAAATAAAATGCATAACTATTAAATTAAAAGTCATAAAATCAGTTTTGCCACATTAATAACTTGGTAAATATTAGTTGAACATGTCTAAGTATGTTCATCCCGACAATTCTAAGTATAGACCCGGTTCAGAACCGAAAGTCGCAAAAGTTGACTTTTGCTTTGACTTTCAGTTCTGACCCGATTTAGCTTAGTTTAGATATGCCTTAGGATTCCATTAGGACCATATTATAAGTTAGTATAACCCTCCAAGGTTATACAACTTGGTTCCATAGAAATCCTAGTTCATGCGTGTTTCCGTTATATGCCTAAATGTTGACCGTTATGCCCTTTGGACCTTAAAACGATATTTTTGAAAATGTGAGAGGATAGAAACCTTCACTACTAAATTATAAACTTGTCCCTAAAAATTGACATCATTTTGAGGTCTAGATTAGGAGTTATGCTCGTTAGCGTAAATGAAAATCTTTTTACTAATTAAACGACATAATTAGCGTATAGCCTATCTAAACCCAATTTTTAATACCAAACTTTTTACCCACTGATATAAAATAATATTTTGAGATTTTTGAATATTTTTATTTATTTTTAGGCTGAGCATAACTTAGGGTTGTAGCATTAATTCGGTAATTGTCGGTTTTGCCCTTTTGGGCTATAAAATGAGTTTTATAAATCCTTTTGACCCCAAACCTTTTTCTACTGATCTAATATGTTAAATAAAATATTTTGAGCCTTCTGGAATATTAAAAATATCAGCTTTCTATACAAAACCCGGAAATGGCTCCAAATCGCCTTTTTAAGCGTTTTTAACGCATAGTATGTATCAAAACTAGTTTAAAGATATAAGGGTTGATGCCTACTAATTTTCTCAGTAAATTTTTATATTTTAACAGTAAGCAAAAGTTTTAAACTCAGATTTCCAGTTTTGGCCTTTTTAGGCTTATGTGAAATTATCAAAATGCCCCTACGGTGCATAGTATGATTATAATTAATAAATTTTACGTATAAGTGATAACCTACTGTTATAACTTATTAAAATGAGTATATTTACTGATTTAATCAGACCTATAACTCAGATTACTATTTAAACTCTTTTATAAACTTTAAAAGGACCAAAATGCCCTTGCGAGACATAGTTTGAGTTTAAAATCATCCTGGGCATAACGGAAGCTATCTTACTGATATCACAACATATATAAGGCATATTAACTTAGGAAACCTGTATATGACTCTTATGGTCACCCGTTACGCATTTTCGCGTTCGGTACGGTTTATGTAACTAGTTTGCATAAATTGACCAAAACGGGTCAAACCTTATCATTTTCACTTCAAAATCCAGAATGTGTTTAAGTTTACCCATATTATACAAGTCCCCAAACTTGTCGGGTCTAAATCACATTCCAATCCGGTATGCGCTTAATCTTGCGTTTTGAACCGTAAACCTTTCCTTAAAACTAACCGGTCTAAGTTTCAACTTACATAAGACCCGTTAGGAATCTAATAGGTTATTAAAAACCTTCATTCCAGATTAAGAGCCCAGTAGAGGTACTTGTGCTTGTTGATTAGGATATACGGCTGAGTATAAATTGCATTTTAAGCTCAGGTAAATACTCTTAACTTATTTTCCATATACGGGCTTGGGATACGGTATTATAAAGATACCGCTTGGTCGGGTATTGAATTTTTAATCGTATTGTGATTAAATTATTGAGGTAACCCGCTTTAATCTGTCTTGTTTGAAATAAAGGCCTTTAGGGGTTAATGACCATGTCCCGGATATCCTTGGCATCATTGTATTATAAAATGGCCACGTCTTATGCACGGGGTGTAGGCGTACACCTGACAGTTGCATAAGGGAAACGGTATCTCACTCTCTTGTGGGCCTACACTTGTGGCGTGTCTGTTAATTTTGACTCGGTTTCTACATCGGGCCTTAAATGTATAACGAACATGTAAATCTGTATACAGGATTATTTTTATATAATTGTCCCAAGTTATAAAAGTTTTGTGCCATGTGCATTCAAATCAATTTTCTAAAACATTTTCAAAATGAGTCAGTTAAGTTGTATTTACCAATGAAAACTGACGTATTTTCCCAAAAGTTTAAGTGACAGGTACTATATGTAATTGGCTGAGAGCTCAGGGCGTTAATAGGGAATCTCGCAAGTTCTAGATGCCTAAAGTCTGTTGAACAATGTTATCTTTCTGTTTAAGATCCGCCTGTGGATCCAACTTACATTCCGTTGTAATAATTGATATTACTTTTGAATCGGATTGTAATGTATTTATCTTTTGCTTCCATTGTGCATTTAAATTGTGTTGTTTGACTATGATGATATCAACTACGTCACTATACCCCCACCGGGCCCACCGGTGACACGTGGAAAATAGGGGTGTGACAGGTTGGTATGAGAGCCAACACTGAGTGAATTAAACACTAGCCATTTGTGTTTAATCTCAGTTACACAGTTGCACATTCTTGAGTCTAGACAAAGAACTTAGGACTACTCCTGATTCGTTTTTGTCATTCATTCGTTCTTTTGTTATTTTCTTATTAGCCCCTGCATGGGCGAGTCAGTGCAGCTAGAAGTCCCGTTTAGGGCAACCATATACCTGTTTAAATTTTAAATGGAATGGTTAGATTTAAAATAACGTTCCTATTATAAGATCTATCATTATTATAAGATGGCAAAATCTAAAAAGGACAAGACCTAGCCATGTGTCATCTTAAGACAGGGCCAAGATGGTAGTTCCACAATTAGATACAAATCCTTATTAACATCCCCATTTAGGGTTGTTCTGCTCTTATTACTAAAAAGAATCTTAAAGTTAAAACCTAGCCTACCTGTCATTTCAGGCACGGCCAAGATGGTAAAACCTATTCAAAAAGATTCAAATTCTTGTTAACATCTGAAAGCATGTTAACATTTTCGACAAACTGTGATCTGATAAAATCACATAAGTCATCTTTAAATTGGGATATTTCAATTTCCCTTATTTATATAACCATCCCTTAAGGATGAAGTGCCTACGGGCTATAATTAACGCCCTGTGGGGCAAAAGACAGTTGTAGTCTTTGACTCTCTGTCAAGAAAAAGGTAATGAAATATGTTCAAACCAAAATGCCTCGATTCTCCGAAATCATGGCTTATAAATTTAAAAACTGTCTTTATGACTAGGCCTTTTGCGCCACTTTAATATCCTTAATGTTTTATAACTAGGATAAACTATAATGAAAATACTAATTAAATATAACTAACAAATTAACCAATATGGTTTATATTACCATGGTTGATGAATCGTCAAAAATGATGATTCCATAATAACCTCTAAATAAATCATTGTCAGTATTTATGTAGCAATCAAGCTACATGACTGGACCAGACGAGGTCAACAGCCACCCGAGGGAGAACAATGACACTACCAGAGTTAACATAACTGGTGAGGAACTGCAGGCATTAATAGATAATGCTGTTACTCGAGCTCTTGACAGACAGTATAATGAGTCAAGTGGTACACACTCTAAGACTCTATCTGTGGCTCGTAGTAACCCCCCTTCTAAATCACATGATTCAAAGGAAAGTCTGCTGAGCTAACTACTGATTTGCTCAGATATGAAGAAGAAGGCTGGATGAAGGTGTTTGTTTTCAATAATCCTCGTGTAGTTGATTATGTAGATAGGCGCCAAAGGACTAATATAATTGAAGACAACAAGTGGCTGATAACAAGCATCTGGGGGGATATGGTTGAAGTTGATCTGAGCAACGAACTTCTGAAATACCTCCAACATGTTGACAACTACAATGGTCTGAAAGGAGCTTTACTTATCGAGACTACTGTTTCACCCATTGATTAGGAATTAGTATGCTGTATTTTATTGAATGTTGTTTGCTGTTTTGACACTTGTAGTTTTTATATAACTAGTGCTATCAAAACCCGCGCGTTGCGCCGGGTTACCCCGGGTTTTTCTTTTGCAATTACTATTAAAAACGTCTTGCTCAAGTCGAGTAAACAAACTATCATGTGCATGGTTTTTTTTGTTAAACGCTTTGACTTTGATTGGACAATTGGGTTGTCATAGCTGCAAGGTTTCGCCACACCAAAACAAAGGCTTATGCCAAATTCAACGTAGCCGTAATGGGAGTTCGATAACCACGTCTTCTAATAACATAGCCGTTTAAAAAAACACAGCAATGCATGTATCGAATGCTCAAAAGGTGTCAAATGTAATTGCTCAAACGAAAGCACAACTACCATTACACTATACTTAATAACCCACCAAAGATCTGTGATGTAAACACAAAAGCATAAAAAGCAACTGGTAACACCGGACAACCTTCAATGTTTCTAGCTAAAGCTTGAATAAAACGCATGGATGATTAAGTAATTAATAAACATAAAAGTGAGAAATATAAGAAATACAATACGTTTCAACTTTGTGAGATATGCGATTTAAAACAGTGAGAATCGAACCATTTTTTACGGTTCGGTAAGGCACCATTATTTTACCAATTTTTTATGTCAAATAACGTACACCAAACATTTTCAGTACCAGTACCCACTTTTGGGGATTTTTGGGACCGGTATTTTCGGTACCGAGCTCATTCCTATAGGTGATGGCTGATTATGCAGATGATATAACATTATTATCTGAGTTCAAATAGTAGTAGATTAAGCTTGTTGCATCCTAATAACTAAAACCCAAGTCGTGTTCTTAGACGTGTTCATGCTTTTAAGCTTAAAATGTGTAGTAATGCAATGATAATAGTGTTATTTTTTGTATATGGGTAAACATGTGAGGTGTATCAGTCTACCTGTCAGTTGACCAGTGTGTAGCATGTTTTGACATCTCTAAATGCGGGAATCCAGCTGCGTAGAACTTGTATATTCTATTGGTGGTATAGCTCCTTCCAGCCTAAGAGTTTATATTTCTTTGTCATCCATCCTCTGTCACCTATTTGCAACAGACATTCGACACTGTTAATTGTGCGCAACAGAGGAAAACCTTAAATGTGAAAACATTAACATCATTTTATGTATGATTCTATTTACCATCTATCAAAAAGACATATGTAAGTGTTCAAGAGGGATTAAAACTTTTCAGCCGTTAATCTCATTTAGCAAGTCAGTGTATACAATATTATGTGTTGTATTGTTGCAAGCAACATTGTTTTCTTTTGTTAATATTCTGTGCAAATTCGGGGGCATGGCTCTAGAGACCATGGCCAAAGATGGGTTCGTGTAAGTAAATTACTATTTCTTTAAAGATTGGCCTTGACTTTTCTTATTGTCATTGTATAAACAAAAACAACTAGCTCCCTCTCCTTGCACACCATTCGTGAGAGGAGGAAACTAGCCATGTAGGCATGTGATGGGTGGTTTAACTGTTCATTTCCGTTCGCTATTTAACATACACGGTTCCTACAATAGCATATAAATTCTGCAAACAAAAGGGAGATAATAAATTCAACAAACCTACATTGATAATTTGTCATTTTGGGTCTAACTGCAGATTAACCTCAATAAGCAAGCATCAAAACTTCAACATATCATATAACAAAGCCTATAGAATATACAATTATGACAACAATCTTAATGGGAAAATCTAAATTAGGTTTTTGTAGAAAAATCTAAATGAAGATCTTAACTTGGATAGCCTTTCGTGGCTTAAAAAGAACACCAAAGGTCTTGATGTCCACTGAAAATTGAATGTTTATTGGCCGAAGGAAATGAGTTTTGGGTGGAAGTTTAAGCTCTGAAACACTGAATCAAAGAATCTAAGTTAGATTATAATATGCATATTTGCTTAAACTCTTAAACATAGTAGTTGCAGATAACAATTACTCAGCCGAATTTAAGGGTTTCCCTAAAATTGAAACATGCAAGTTTCTTCAACATATTGTATTTTCGGTCTCCTCTAAAATTGAAGAGCCCATAAAATCAGATCATCAACAGCCAGTTACAGAACCGGAAAACCATCCTCAGATGATGGAAACTAAAATGGAGTAATGCTAAATCAAAGCACCTAACCTCGGGGTTTGTTCCCTGGAATCTTCGTTGGAACCTCACCGGAGGTTACCTACTCATCAGATCAACATGAGTGGTCGGATCTAACCAAATAGCGAACATGTAAGGGAAAAGGGCTTACCGAAAAGATGCCGGAACTTGATCGGAACCCTAGCCATTTAAACGTCGTCACTGTCAGAGCCATGGCAGCCGCCGAGCTAACATCCCCCGTCGCCCTCAACTCCTGTACCGTCACACACGTTGATCGCTCTCTCTGTCTGACGCCGCGCTCTCTCTCTCTGATGCCAGCTCCCTCTCTTTGTAACTGTTCTCTCGTTCTGTTGTATGCCCAATGTTTTCCTAAGTTGATCAGGTATTAAAAATTACCAAGATGCCCTCCGGCACTGTTCATTACCTTTTCCTATTATCATATAGTAATTAGTTGTGTTCAAATTATTAACCATGTTTGTTATTTAAATTAAGTAAATGAATATTTATGTTTGAGAGTGTAAAAGCTTGTAATATTGGCAAATGACTGTTTAAATGATCAAAGCTCTGTTATTGGGAACGGATGTTTGAAAATAAAACAGTGGTTGATACATCTGTTGACTTGGGTCAACAGATGGATGAACTTTGTATGTTGTTTCGCCCATTGATTAGGAATTAGTATACTGTATTCTATTGATTGTTGTTTGTTGTTTTGAACTTTGTTTATTATATAGTTACCTCTGTTTAACACTTGTGGTTTTTATATAATTAGTTGTGTTAAAATTATTAACCATCTTTGTTATTTAAATTAAGTAAATAAATATTTAGGTTTGAGAGTGTAAAAGCTTGTAATATTGGCAAAGGTCTGTTTAAATGATCAAAGCTCTGTTATTGGGAACAGATGTTTGAAAATAAAACAGTGGTTGATACATCTGTTGACTTTGGTCAACAAATGGATGAAAACAGATGTTTGGAACTACTGTTGAGATAAAGCAGAGTGTTGTGGAGAAAAACTGTGGTTGAAACCGTTGTTTGGTTACCACTGTGGTTTAAAACCACTGTTGGGTTTAAATAGTGTTTTATGGAGGTTGAAGAGGATTGAAACGTCTGTTGGGTTAAAATATTATTTTTTTGGAGAAGGAACATGCTTGAAAATAAAACAGTAGTTGATACATCTCTTGACTTTTGTCAACAGATGTTTGAAACCACAGTTGGGTTAAATGTATTTGTTGTGGAGAAAACTATGGTTAAAACTGATGTTGGGTTAAAACGGTGGTTTAAAACCACTGTTGGGTTAAAATAATGTTTTGTGGAGGTTGAAGGAAAAGCAAAAAGCAAATTTCTAGGCAATTGCTTAGTGTCTTGGCAAAGCAAAAAGGAAGCAGTTGTTTCAACATCTACTACTAAGGCAGAGTATATTGTTGTTGCAAGCTGTACAGCCCAACTGCCATGGCTTCAAAATCAACTGCTGGATTTTGGTATCACTGCCCTTAAAGACACCACTCATGTTGGATAGTCAGGCAGCAGAAAATATCATCAAAAATCCAGTTTCACATTCAACCACCAAGCACATTGATATCAGACATCACTATGAGAGGGATTGCTATGAAAAAGGTTTGATTTCTCTGCACCATGTTCCAACTAAAGATCAGCTGGTAGATGTGCTAACAAAGGCTTTAGACACATCTACCTTTGAAAGCTTGATCTCTAGGATTGGCATGCTGAACATGGAATAACAGGCAAAATCATGTTCGTCTATAAATAAAAGCATTAATATGTTTTCAGAAAATCAAAAATTTATCCTTAAAAATAGCTAAAAATGAAAATTTTCATTAAATCCTTAAAAGTCTGCCATAACCACTGTTTGTTTCAAACATCTGTTCTGCTTAATATTATCCACTGCTGAAAGTCAACCTCTGTTCTCTCATTTTCTTTGTTAATCAATGTTGTTAAACCTCAGTGTTTTAATCCACTAATAGGCTATCCACTGATAGTTTTAGTCAGCCACTGTTTTCATTTTCAGCATTGTAAACCACTGATATTGATTCATCAGTGGTTTCCTAACAACTGTCATCCATTATTCATCAGAGGTTGTCACGTGGACAGTACTTAGCGAATGATCTTTTGTAACCGATGCCATGTCAGCGTTCACTTTTTCCACCTATAAAACCTTGATCAAAACCCCAAACAGGGTTTTCACTGTCGAGTCGAATTCAAAATTCCTTTCAAAAGCAGTTTTCACCAAATTCTCTCAAATCACTCATCTTCTTCCTTCGTTCTTAACCACCTTCGATTCATCATGGATCTTCCATTCAAAACCCGTCATAACTACCTGTGTACACTTGCTAAAACAAGTCAAAACACAGATTTTCATTCCGTGATTGATGCACTTTCAACTTCAAAGTACAAAACTTTGTTGACCTGCAATGAAACCATCTACCTGGATACCTAACGAGAGTTTTGGAAAAATGCAAACCTTGAAACTAAAGACAAAAAGACCTTAGCTATTACTTTATCAATAAGGGGAATTCCAGTTACCATCACACCTCAAACCATTTCAGAGGTTTTTGAAATCAATGATCTTACAGGTAAAAGCTCTTTCCCAAAAACAGAGTACTAAACTGATTTCATTGAGAAAGGGTATGAAGAAGAAATGAAAAAGGATACTTTACAAAAGGGCAGTTTTCCATCTACCATGAGATTTTTATTCCATACCCTCCTCATGTGTGTGTTAAATAAAACAACAACTTTTAATGAAATACCATTGAAAATCCAATACCTGGGCTATGATATCATGGCTGAAGAAAATTTTAACTACTCTCAGGAGATTTTCAATTATATGGTTAAGAATGTTAATAAAAAATCATTTTTATTGTTTCCAAGGTTTTTAAGTTTTTATCTTCAAAAGAAATTTTCAAAGGATAATGCACATGTGCTTATCCAAGGAAATCCTATTCAAATAAACAGCCTAACTTCTGAAACATTCACAAGGCTGTCAAAACCTTCAAAAACACAAACAGAGGTACCTGAGCAGAATTTAGCAGCAACAACTGCTCCTCAGGCCCCTGCTGTTGAGCCCACTGCTCCTAGTGATCACAGCAGCACAACCCCTGCTGTGAAACCCACACCAAAAATCACCAAAAAGAAAACTATCCAAAAGCCCCCCAAACCTACCAAAAAGGTGACTCTGGAAGATGAGATCCCAGAGGTAACACCTGTGACAACACAAAAGTCACCTGAAACCACTGCTGCTACTTCCTCACAGTAGATGGAAGAAAGATCTCAACCTGAGCCTAAAACTTCTCCTGCATCCTCTCAAAAGGATCAGGTTGTATCAACAGGGACACCACAATATGAAGCAATGGATTCACTCGAATCTATCTTCCACATCCCAGATCCCGGGGCAATGATACCTCTGTTGGATGCACTTGATATAGCCCAGACACAACTCCCATCATCAATGATACCTCTGTTGGATGCACTTGATATAGCCCAGACACAAATCAGTTCTTCTCAATCACCTGTCAATGAGAATATACCACCACAAGTGACTGAGTCTGGAGTCTCTATCTCTGCTAACCCACCAACAGTTGAGGAGGCTACACTGCAGGAATTACAAGTAATTCCTGTCAGTAGTTCAAGTGGAGCAGCTACTACAGGTGTTGAACCCACTGGTTTACACCTGGACAGTAGTTTCATTAGTGAGACTCCCTTGAAGGCAATTTCTTCTTTGGGAACCATAGTGTCCACTGGTGTGTTTCCATTATACACTGGTGACCTTAAAATGGTAACCTCTGCTGAAGAAAGAAGTCCCCAGTACCGAGAACAAGGGGCATCAGTGGATGATTTTGGGAAACTTTTCCTATGTCAACCACTGATACAACCACCACTGGTGGGAAATCAGATGATCCCATTAACTTGGGTGATGGTTTTAAATACAAAGAATTGACGGAGAGGGTTGATAAACTTGACACATCAGTTGCAGAAATCAAAACTATGCTGCAACAGTTGTTACAAGCTCAAAAGGCTACACCCACTGCTGCACCATCTGCAACATCTGCTTCATCCCCTGCTAAGCTATGGCATCTGTTTCAACCTCTGCTTCACAAACAAAGACAATATGCAGATCAACAGCATGAAGTTCAACTTCAAATGGTCAGAAATGTCATGGAAGCTAGGTACAAAGATACTCAAGCAGATATCAAAGCCATTAAAGCTCATCTGCTTCAAACCACTGGCACTGCTCCTCCTTCAATCATCTATGTTGAAAATCCTGAAGACACCAAAAAGGGGGAGAAAACTAAAGGGAAGAATGGAAAAGAAGATGGTTTATACATGCCACCAGATTCAATGTCCAAACTTGTGGTAGAAATCCCAAGGCCAGATGGTTCCAAAAAGGTTGATGAGACTCAAAATGCATTTGCTGCATTAAAGGCAAACATGAAAGAGTCAATGGAAATAAAAGGGTTTAAAAGGTTTGAGGAGGAGAAGAAAGTTTTTGATGGAAAAAGAAGAGCAGGGTACTGCTTCACATGCTACCATCCTTTATCAAAGAAGGAAACAAAGGCAAATGGATGAATTAACAAAAGAAGACAAGGCTCAAGAAGAATACATCATGAAAATGGTTCTTCAGACACATATGGCAGAAAAACAAGACTCATATCCTAACATTGTTTGAATGCAAATGTTATTTCGTTTACAAAAGATTAATAAATTGTATATTTTTGTATTTTTATACTCTAAACTTTAAGTATTTACCGACTGACTGACTTATTTATTTATTTATTTTATTTATAAGTCTATATAAATATATCTATATTCATCATTTATATTTGTTATGCATGGTTTTCTAAGAAACGACCCGTGTTTGCACACGAGTCTTACCGCTAGTACTATATAATAAAAGAAAGAGTTAATTACTGTTTTCGTCCCTAGGGTTTGTCAAAAATAACGGTTTCAATCCATTAGTTTAAAAATTGCGATTTCAGTCCATTAGTTTCATTTTCGTAACCATTTCAGTCCACTAACTTAACTCCATCCATTTATTTTGTTAACTTTGAGTTAACTAACTAATTCAGGGACGGTTTGCGTCAGTTTTAGAAACACAGGGACTTAAGTGTAAACTCTAAAACATTAAAAAAAATAGTAAATTCCAAAAAATCAAAAAAATTCCAAAAAACCAAACAAATTCCAAAAAATTCTAAAAAATAATAAAAATTCTAAAAAATCATAAAAATTCTAAAAAATTCTAAAAAATCCAAAAAATCCGTTTCGGCGCGAACTGTTTCGACCCGAACCATTTCGAGCTGAACCGTCCGTACCGTTTCGACCCGAACCGTTTCGAGCTGAACCGTTTCGACGCGAAACGTTTCGACCCGTACCGTTTCGAGCCGAACCATTTCGACCCGTACCGTTTCGAAGCCGAACCGTTTCGAGCTGAACCGTTTCGAACCGAACCATTTCGACCCGTACCGTTTCGAAGCCGTACCGTTTTGAACCGAACTGTGCCGTTTCGAACCGAACCCTTTCGAGCTGAACCGTTTCGAACCGAACCGTGCCGTATCGAACCGAACCGTTTCGAGCTGAACCGTTTCGAACCGAACCGTTTCGAGCTGTACCGTTTTGACGCGAACCGTGCCGTATCGAACCGTGCCGTATCGAACCGTACCGTACCGGTTCGGCTTCGAAACGGTTCGCGTCGAAACGGTTCGGGTCAAAACGGTTCGGGTCCAAAGGGTTCGGTTCACATCGAAACGGTACAGCTCGAAACGGTTCGGTTCGAAACGGTTCAGCTCGAAACGGTTCGGTTCGATACGGCACGGTTCGTTTCGAAACGGCACGGTTCGGTTCGAAACGGCACGGTTCGGTTCGAAAAGGTACGGCTTGAAACGGTACGGGTCGAAACGGTTCGGCTCGAAATGGTACGGGTCGAAACGGTTCGCGTCGAAACGGTTCAGCTCGAAACGGTTCGGGTCGAAACGGTACGGGTCGAAACGGTTCAGCTCGAAACGGTTCGGGTTCGAAACGGTTCGCGTTCGAAACAGTTCGCGCTCGAAACGGTTCAGCTCGAAACGGTTCGGGTTCGAAACAGTTCGCGCCGAAACGGATTTTTTGGATTTTTGAGAATTTTTATGATTTTTTAGAATATTTATTATTTTTTAGAATTTTTTGGAATTTGTTTGGTTTTTTGGAATTTTTTTGATTTTTTGGAATTTACTATTTTTTTTGTTTTAATATTTTAGAGTTTACACTTAAGTCCATGTGTTTCTAAAACTGACGCAAACCATCCCTGAATTAGTTAGTTAACTCAAAGTTAACAAAATAAATGGATGGAGTTAAGTTAGTGGACTGAAATGGTTACGAAAATGAAACTAATGGACTGAAATCGCAATTTTTAAACTAATGGACTGAAACCGTTATTTTTGACAAACCTCAGGGACGAAAACAGTAATTAACTCTAAAAGAAACCAATGAAGGGACACTTGTCATTATTTTAGACCATCCTTAATTGCAGATAATTATTAATTAATTTAAATAATTAAATATTAATTAAATTAATATAAATCTTATCAACTCTAAATTATCGGCATAAACTTAACTTCAAATAGTAAAGTCTTATTTAAACTAAAAAATATTGTTTCACTTAACAGTAGATAAACGTGCATATTATTTATTGTTAATGTTATTATTGTTTACTATGAGAAATTATATTAAACAACTTTTTAATAGAACCAAAAATTTAAAATAATATTAACCTAATATTTATTATAATATTTAATATAACTAAGGTCAAACAAATTACACCAAGATAGCCGGTAAGCGGGCAACAAGCTGCGCCGCTACCCCCTTTTGAATAGCGAAACCTAACCTAGTAAAAACGAAACCCCGCTCTCTAGGAGACGAAATGTTGCTGTGAACAACACGTTGGACCCGTTCAAGAAATCGGATGGCTTCTGGGGCTAGCGAGCCAAAGGTATCAAAGGCAAAAGGGATAAAGGAATGTTGATTATCCTCGCAGGCTTTTGCGTGTTTGTCCATTTTCTTTGCTGCCGCCCTTGCAATCGCCTGACCAGGGACAAAACCTGTATCCCGAAAACCTACAAGGGGGGAAACCCCGGTAAGATCAACACAAGCGTGTTTACCTGCATCCCACCCGAAAACTAAAACGTCCGCGGGGCGCAATGTGGATCTTCCTTCCCTCGGATCTGTCAAAAAGTTTACGGGGGCTTCTTTCTTCACCGAGATCCCCGCCCGTTTGAGGATGTCCCCCAAGACATCCCGCACCCAGTCGTGCCTATACTTAAAACCTGGCAGTTCTTTACAGTGCAGAGCATGCTCCCCAAATTGGTCTAAGCAAGCTTTCTGGCAAATCGGGCATTGCTTATCATCAGGGAACATAGGAATCATGAGCCGATATTTTAAGATAGCACGATATTCAACAGCTGACATCTTTTGGCCTAAGCCCTCGATGGGGATGACCGATAGAAAATCTTGGGCGTGGGGGCCCCGTAAGCATTCTAGGACGGCGTTCTGACGGGGGGTCGTACAGAAATCTGATCCAATATTCTGAGCGATACGACAAAACAGAGCACTCGCCAAAGTCTTCTGGGTCTTCGGTGGGGCGGTGTCCCTGTTAGCGAAACCGCCAATATCCAAATCCGGGAGGTGTCTATGCAACTCCCCCAGAGCCATGTCATAATCCCCATCCATTCCAACAACCCCACTCTCGCGCAAGATGTGATCTTGCAGCCCCCATGATTGAGCTCGCGAGGCAACAAAACCGTAAATGGAGACATCCATGGCCGATAAAAGCCCCAGCCCCCCCATCTTACAGGGCAGAGAAGCAACCCGCCACTGAAAATCCCCAAAAAACGGACCCCCACACACCACAATGTCCTCTATAGCCCCCCGTAGCCCTTTATCGAATAAGGATACCGCCTCCTTTACAAACACAGGTTGACACGTTCGCAGACCAAAAAGGAGCTTGGCGACACCCATGCAAGAGCGCAGCAGGAGAAGCTCACTTTGCGGGTCTCGGAGTTGCGAAAGGCTACTCATAAGGTCCACTGCCCAGGAAGCTCGCCGCGCAGCCAAAGCACTAATGAAACTGGGGTCCCGGCTCACAGCCCCCCCAAGGAGTCTCACGCCCCCCGTTGGTCTTCCAATCTCCTTCGGAAATAAACTAGCCTCTAATTTTTCTCCATTGCAAGACGGCCAATATACCTCCGTTTTTTTTATATTAAGCCGAAGCCCCAAAGGTGGCCCCTCAGATTGAATGATAGCCAGAGCCTTTGCTACCTCAGATGTTTTTCCCATAATAGTACCATCATCCAAATACCACGCGTGGAAGGGGAGGGTGCAACTGTCTCGTATACGTTGTGTGAGGGGGTGCAAGACAAGGGCGAACAAAAGAGGCCCCAAAGGATCCCCCTGCTGGACCCCCGTGGACGACCCAATACAGTCATTACCCACATAAAGCCTAGCGGTTTGCCCATAAAGAAAATGAACCCACGGGAATATAGATGGGCATCGAATCCCAACCTCCCGCAGAAGAGCTGTGCGATCCACTAGGTTGAAAGCATTGGAGAAGTCAACGGTAAGCATGGCGAAGGCCCCATCATCGTGAAAGGCGTTAAGGAACCTGTTCGCGCTATGGAGGATAGCTTCAGCCCCATCTGGTGTCCCAACCCCGAATTGATGGTCCCCCAGGTACCTGACCATCTCTTTCCCTACCTTTTTCATCGCTATCTTGGAGACCAGCCTACGCCAAATGGCCCCGACCGCAATAGGACGGATCCCCCCATCAGGTTTCAGCAAGGGGGTCAGAGGAGCGGAGGCAACGAACTCAGCAAGAGACCTGGGGCATAACCCCCCCAAGAAGACATTGACTACCCCGGTGATGGCTAAAACTAAACCCGAGGAAGTTGAGGACCCTTCTCCACAAAAGCTATCCAGTAAGTGTTGCGCCCTGAGCCCATCTCTCCCGCACGAAGTTCCTTTGGGGAAAGACTTAATGCACCCCAAAACGCACTCTGCATCAACAGTTAAGGGCGCCTGAGGGATTGTGTCTGCTGGCACAACCGGAGGGGGTGTAACCGGGTGTTTCTCCGCGAGGGCCTCCAAAGTGGAGGGCCCAAGGGGGGCTACGCCAGAAGAGGACAACACCTTGACCGCAGCTGTGAAATGACCATCAGCCACTTTACGAAGGCACTGCTTAACATTGGTACGACCCTCCCGACGGTCGGACCCAGTTACCGCCCCTTTCTCCTTTACATCCTGAAAGAGGGAAGCAACTAGCTCGCTGATCCCTTCCCCGTCTTTCCAGATAGAAAGAGCCCGTTGGATGCTAAAGCACTGTAACGTTTTCCTGTTCCCGGACCGACGTTCCTGCCTATTGGCAGGGCGCACAACTTTTAAAGTACAGCGAGGCAACAAGAGTAGCTTAACCCAATATTCAACCGACCCAGGGGTAGCAACCACCTTCCGCATAGCCGATGTTAAAGCTTGCGCGAACGCCATTCGACAACTAGGAGGAATGCTCTTGACTGTCGTGATGGGAAGAGAAAAAACCCGCTCCAGAAGGGAGCCATCCACACCGACAGAGGCAATGCCTTCCCCTGAATCCCCCCCTCCCGAAACTTGTGGTTTGGGAATCCCCACAATAAAGTCCTCGGTCCCCCTCGAGGTAGGGACGAATTTAACAAGGTCATCAACATGATGACACCCCCGGCTAAGAGCATGCACAACCATGCACTCCCCGCACAGCCAGTTGTTAAGCATTTTCAAAGTTTCTCCCACGTCCTCATATAAATCGGGATCCTTAGCAATCGCATCCCGTAAAGCATCTTTCCTGTTATCTGACTTGAGATGGTCCCGTTGGAAGTGAGAGAGCAGTCTCACGTATCCTTTGGACCCTACAAAACCATCTTTGCAAGAGTGGAAATTTCTGAAGGGGCAAGGCCTAACACCCTCAGGGCCTCCCCCTTGCACAACACCTTTCATCATATACCTAAGAACAAAAACCCAACTCGAGTGAAGTAGGGGGATGTGCCAAAAACTAAAACTCCCTGCCAGGGAGGAAGGAGGGGGAGCAACCACGAGTTGCCTGCCCCCCTTACGGGTTTAGGACCCCACGCTTTAAACCATGGACAAAAGGTGCGACTAGATATATTTATTATTATTATTAATTTTTTTTTTTTTTTTTTAAACTTGAATGTAGACTTCTAATGAAAACACAAATCAACAGCCAACTCCTATCTTTTTGTCCCTCTCTTTCTAGGAAGAACAACTCCCAAACCCTAAAGAAAATATGCAGCCGCCACCCTCATCTCTCACTCTCTCCTTCTATGATAACCAGCCCCGACAGATCTTACTCTAAATACGCCGGCCAGATACTGCTGGAGAGTAAAAACCCTTGCCGGACCTAAAACCGGCAGAATAACGACGCCGAAAACGCGACTTACCGGCGTATTTTACCAAATACGCCGGAGAACTTGAACTCGCGTTCAAGGTTTAAACACGCCAGAAAATTAAAAGTCACCGGGAAAGGGCAAAAATGCCGGAAAAATTAAGAAAAGGGGACGGATTTGGTGATGTTGGCGGTGGGGTTATTTTGGATTTTTTTTCAAAAGAATGGGGTTAACGGAAACGTGTTTTGAGAAAGAAATCGAACGATCCGGCGCTGTGGTGCAGGTGGTAAGAGATCCAGCGCCGCCGGTGGTTTGGTGGCCAGAGGGCGGGGTGGGAGTGGGTGGGAGTGGCCGGCGGTGAGAGTGAATGAATCACCACAAAGAGATCTGTGGATGTGGAGAGGGATCGAAGGATCTGTGGATGTGGGAGTGGATGTGGAGAGTGAGTGGAAGGATCTGTGGATGGAAAAAAAAAATTGGGTTAAAAGAATAATAAAAAAATCCATTTTGAATTAGAAAGATTTTTTTAGTAAGAGATAAACCTGTGTAAATACACAGGGTTTTTAAAGATATAACATTTTTTTTATTATTTGCTATATAAAATTAGATTTATTCAACCCGTACAATAAACACAGTTTTTTTAAAATATAACTTTTTTTATTATTTAATATATAAAATTACATTTCTTCTACCTAGAGGTGTACAAAAAAACCGGATTTAGAACCGAAACCGGGAAAAAAAAAAACCAAAACCGGTTTTTTTATTAACCAGTTTTTTTATAACCAAACCGGTTTTATAACCGAACCGCCGGTTATAGACCGGTTAGGATTCTTGGTATGAAAAACCGGTTAATAACCGAAACCGGTTTAAAAAAAAAACGGTTAAACCGGCTAAAAACCGGTTAAAAACCGATCCCAACCGGTTACACCGGTTATTGTTTTGGACTTGAAAAACCGGTTAGTAACCGAAACCGGTTATTAAAAAACCGGTTTTCATTTTGGATGAAAAAAAAAACCGGTTCGGTTAATAACCGAAACCGGTTTTTGAAAAAAAACCGATTTGTACACCTCTACTTCCACCCGTGAATACACCGGTTTTTTTTTTAAATATAACTTTTTATTGTTTGGTATATAAAATTACATTTATTCAACACGCACAATAAACGAGTTTCTTAAAGATATAACTTTTTTTATTATTTAATATATAAAATTATATTTACTCAACACGTGTAATAAATGAGGTTTTTAAAATTCTATAATATATTGTTCCCGTTGTTAGTAACCGACATTTGGGCTAATTACAGCCGTTCAAAGTCATCAACTTTTAAACTCAGCCGTTTAAAGTCTCTAAATTCCTTCTAGAAGCAACAGTTCACGGCAGTTCAGCACTCTCTCACCCATGATCTTGCGGTTTCCTGCAGTTTATCAAGATGCACCAATCAGAAATGCAGGTTGTAATGCGGTTTAAAATGTGTTCCTTATATTCAGGGAGTTAGTGGGGTAGTGGACACTTAACTGCATATTTTGCTGGCTATATAATACCAGTTCAGGTAGTGTAATCTTCTGTCTTTTTTTCGCTTTTCCTGTATTCATACAGCAAGACATCTGCAGCAATGGATATCTCGGATGACTTCGTGGACATTTATGAAGCCGACGAGCCTGCAATGAAAGTAAGTAGGAATGTAAATTGATAGTAACCAAAGCATACAGGAAGATTGAAATGTTAAGAATTCTAAGCTTTTTTTGCAGTTGAGTTCCAATGCATCAGCCAAAAAGATTGATATTGAAATGTTTAGCCCAGAGAAAGATTCTTCTATGGTACCTTTTTTTATAGTGCATGTTTATTTTAGCTATCTAAATGTGGATGGTTTCTAATCGTTTGTGAATTGCACCAAATATTTAGTTTTCTAATATATGGTAGCAATTGTAATTTTTTCAGCTGGGTTTTAATGCAATGACACCGAAGAAGAATCAAATATGCAGCCTAATGAAAGATTCTCCGAAGGTATCATTTTAAGTCACAGCTAATGTATAAAAATTGTTTTGATATTTAGTCTGATTTGTTAAATTCTATGAATTTATTGTTTCAGCCGGACAGTGGAAGTGTAGAGATCATTTCATATGGACAGTATTTTAGTCCATTCAAATCTGAAATGCACAGGGAGGTTATTGAACAGGTGGTGTTTTTTTAAAATAAAGTTATAATTGCAGAAGTGTAACATGATTGTTTCACACCTATATGTTTTTTTAAAATGTATTATACTAATGTTTTTAGTTCTTGTAGTTTCAGATCATAGAAAAAGAAGCTAAAAGAAAGCATGCGCTCCTAACTTGGAAATGGGATGAGGTCATTGATATTACCCAAAGTGAAGATTCGAATGGTCAGAAAGATGATTTTAAGGCAAAACAAGAAGATGATTTGGAGTCTGAGCTAAGTGATACAGCAAACTCTTTGGATGGTCCATTGAAAAGATCGAAGATTCCACGTATAACTAAAAATTGCAACGATCATGTTGGATGGGTTGAAGTTTAAGTTTTCTCAGTTTAAGTCCTGTTTTGTCATGGTCATCTTTTATGTTTTGCCTTTCAAGTCAGTGTTTGTTAAGGTTTGTTTGTTCAACTATTTTTAGTTTAAATGTAGTTTCCTCTTTTCAATTGATTTTTCTATGTTTTATATGTTAACTATATTACATATTACATAATGTGTTAACAACAAAATCAACCAATCAGTTAGATTAAGTTTTCCTAACACATAATTGGTATACAATTTTAGTAATACACAAAACAATTTAACACGTAACAACTTATTGTTTTATTGACTATTATAATAAATTATAGCATATATGTTGATGATTAATTGTTTATTTAATAATAAACATTACTGTTATGAAAAAAAAAGGAAGGTGTAAGTAGCGGTTTTCACCAATTCGTATGTGTGTTTATAAAGGTTAAATGTTCTTTTATTTTCAAAATAATTGAAAAAAATGTCCAGATATGCATATAACTAAAACAGTTATATAAGTAATTACCTACAATACATAATAAATAAACTAGAAAATTAAGTAGCCAATAATATCCTGTTTCATGTTAACAAATCTCGTGTGACATTTTGTTTTTGTAGTGTCTGTGTTCTCAAACAAGAGGCCTATTTAGGTATTTAAAAAATATTTAGTCCTTTATAGGTTTTTTTAAAATAATAAGTTTTCTATTATTTAGAGCGAAAATACAAAATGACATTCAGTTATATAAATAACAACGGGAAAAGAATAAGATATTTTGAAAAAAAAAACTATAAAAAAGACGGTTATACTGAATTAATGTCGAAGTCAGCCTTCTTACTCACGTGACCATGATCATCGGGCCACTAAGCCATGATCAAGTAACTACCTTAGGTTTTTAGAAATTAATATAATCGTTCGGTTATGTTAAGTTTATTTCCAAGTCAGTCCACTTACCCACTTGTCATGATCCTTCCTCACTAACCCATGATTGAATAACTACCTAAGTTTTACTCAATAAATGAACTGTTTTCATGAAAATTCGGACATGTAGCTCTATATAAGATATCACTAATATCACTAAAATTCGTGTATTACTGTATTTCTAGATTCTAATATCCGTAACTAACGAGTTATGAAAAAGTTGAAGGGGTGCCTCTACTCAACCTCTGAGTCGAACACTGAGTTGCCTGACCTTGGTCCTGACTTAATAATGTCAGAGATACTGCCAAGACTTCCTGCAAAATGTGTAGGTCGTGCAAAGAAGGTATGTAAAGAATGGTTTTCATGTATATCGTCGAAGGAGTTTGTCATGATGCACTGTAGACATATGTGTAAGGGGTCCAGACAAAAAATTGTTAGTATTGGACAGGAATCATGCTTTATTCGCAGCACGGGTGTTGATTTAGTCGATGAGAAAACCATGATTACCCTACCGTTTCATGTTCGTCCTTCTGATGTGTGGATTCTATCAAGCTTGAATGGGCTCTTATGTGTTTGTTTACGCAATACGTTTGAAATGTTTATTTGGAATCCGTTGATCCGTAGCTGCATCAACATATCTGATTCTAAGTCTTATGGTTTTTTTTTTAAATCTATTCCGATGCGGTTGGCCTATACATCGATTCCTCTAATGATTACAGAGTTTTACATATAAAACGTGGTCGTTTTACAGTTGATGTTATGGCTTATTCAAGGAGGAGCAGTCATTGGAGGAGAATACAGTTTTTACAAAAAAGGCATTACCATACTAATGGTTATGTGTGGTCGGGGGGGTACTTTTTGTGAGGATGGTTTATATTTTATTGTATTCCAGTTTTGGCTTGCTGGTGATATTGTCATAATTCGATTTGATGTGAATACAGAGACGTTTTCAGAAATAGGATTTCCATATGTTGGCAATGGTGAAACATGCCAGGGGAACTTGGTTAATATGAATAACAAACTTCACGTGTTTGTTAGTCATGGGTTTATAGATATGGCTGTGGATCTATGGCGTTATGAAGGTGAGTATTGGACGAAGGTCATGTCGTTTCCAAAGATCAGTTATATTCCAACGCCAGTTTGGTGCTCAATTGCACATGTTAGTTCAGAAGAAAAGTGTTTTGTGATGACAGATTGGGGTGAGGTTTATGAAATAGATTTGAACAAGAAGACATGTGACCTTTTCATACCAAGTGATTGGAATCATGCTATACGCACAACAATGTATGTGGAAACTATTGTGCCGGCAAGTCTTCAGTAATACATGTTGTTTGCTAATCCTTTTTTTTTCTTTTTGCTTTGAAATGTTTGTTGAATTTTAAAAAATTCCTTTATCGGATGTCATGTACTTTTTTAGTTAATGTTTGCTTTTTATTCTACTATTTATTTATATATTATTTGTTTATAAAGAATTGCTTATATATTATGTTTAGATAAATATAAAATTATATTTTTAATTGTTATTGTATTCCAATGTCAGTTCACATAAAAGTTTTTAATAAATATGTCTTCATTAGTGGAAAAACTAGCTTATATCAAATAGTTTAATATTTTTGTTGATACGTTTAAAGAAGTTCAGCTTTGTTTATAAAAAATTCAAATGAAAACTTAGCTGGTATACAAAACTTATAGGTTTAGTAACTGATTATGCAGTTATTTTTAAAAATATTATCAGTTTAGCCCACTATCCCACTATCCCATGATTTATTAACTGTCTGAATTAATATTAACTTCCATGAGAAAAATTCGGATACTAGCTCTATAAAATGTAGTTCTATGACCTTACAGTGTCGCTTTCTTTCTTTCAATTTTCTTTACCATAAAAATCATCATATTGAGTGGCTTTGGAGAGTCAGTTGGAGAATTAAGGTATGTTTTCCTAATCTCTTTAGTTTATGTTTTTACTACAAATCGGTTTGTATGTGTGTTTGCTTTTTTAGTTTAAACAATGCAATCAAAACCTTTAGGTGTTTGATATGTGTTCTAATACATGTAGACCGATTTCTTATCAAATGTGAACAATCTACCAGTGTTAGATCAAAACTAAGTACACTTAAGTGTTATATCTAAAACACAGTCTATAACATATATGAAAAACAAGAATTGTGCAAATTATACCCTTAAATTCAAACAATATTTTATTAAAGCAAACACATAGGCATAATAAGAAGTATGAATCAGTGGTTAGAAAGACTTATAGTGCCATATTGTTTTATTAAGGCCATGAGTTGCAAGATGCAGAATATGTCCGTAAGCTGATTCAAACTCTCAAGGATAAGCCTAGCTTCTGTCTTTCATATGATCCCTCCTGTTAGCACATTAAAACAGACAAATCCTTACTAATTGATTCAATGATGAAGTCATAAACATAACAAATAAAACTTATAAAGTGTCTGGCAAGTTTTGGAGCTCAGCCCCCATTTGTTAATGTTCTAGAGCTTATCTAGGCCATGTCTTTAACTCGGTGGTAACATATTCAGGACAACGAAAAATCCTAAACCCATCAATCTACCGAAACACAGATCTGACATGTTTGCATAACTGAAGCCCTAAATTCCAAATAACTCTAATCGAATATGAATAAGCATAATAACATCATTCCACAACCGTTAACCCTAAAATTGCCGTAATACGGATCTGACATGTTTGAATAACAGAAACCCTAAAATCCGAAGGGTATTTATCGAATATGAAGATCCGCATCCATTAACCCTAATCGATCATCAAAGAAGGTGTTAATCGAATATGAAGAACCCTAATCGAACAAAATAGTATGATGTATAATACGGTAGGGTTTAGAGAGGTAAATACCTTGAAATTTTGAATCGATTGAACTGATGATACGTATGACGGAGAAGAATGGAGTGTACACAAGTATAACCATGGTGAATGGCCATGGAAACTGTTGATGTCGATGAATACGGGATGCAGAGAGGAGCGACTTGGACAAGAAAGAGGGCTGGATTCATCGCATATGTGGCTAGGGTTGAGTTAACTGCCGTTATGTACTATCCGTTTCTTAATTTGGATTATCCGTGTGCTGTATCCAAACCGGCCCGTCTCATGTTTACGTGGTCCGGTTTGATAACCTGGCCCAAAATGCAAATGTGATATATATCTGGCCTATATTGATACAAATTCATAGTTTAGTTTGTAATAATTGTTTTATTGTTATTAGTTAACATATTTTTGTTGATTTGTTTTTTATTTTTAATATTTTTATTAGTCTATCTTTCATTGTGATAATACATGTTTTATTTTTTATTTATAATATTATAAAAATATTCAAGACTTATTGTTAGTATTTTATCTTATGTTTGAAGCTTACGATGATTTAATTTATTTTTCTGTAAATTGTGTTTTTAGATAAAAGCGGTATGTCGTGCCTTCCATTTTTATTAGTTATGTTGGACATAATTGCAAGACTTCCACCAAAAAATGTCGCTCAATGTAAGCTTGTCTGCAAGGAGTGGTTAGCTTTCATTTTAGAACGTAAGTTTCTAAGGGCTCATTGTCATTACATGCGTGCATCGGCTGATCAAAAATTGTTGATGGTTGCTTGGAAGACTATCGAAGTACATTCCTTGAATTATAAGTCCCCGGGATTTATTTTACCAAGAGATGTTACCCGCCCGTTCTATCTTCATTCGTCTAGAATGTTTTTTTTGGCAAGTTTGGATGGTATGTTGTGTGTTTGTCTCCAAAACACTTGTGAGTTGGTTGTTTGGAATCCATTGACGACTAAGTTCAAGAAGTTGGCAAATTCTAATTCGCAAGGTTTCTACAAGGTTGATAGTGATGCTCTAGGTTTTTTTGTTGACTCTTCTGATGATTACAACATTTTACATATTAAACGTAGACGAGGTACATTGACCGTTTACAATTATTCGATGGGGCTAAATTCATGGAGTACTGTACGCTTCCTAAAACACCGCCCGTACCACCATTATACCTACATTTGGTCGCCAGCAACTTTGTGTGGTGGTGGTTTATATTTTGTCGTTACCCAATGCCGTGGTCGTTCAGATGGATTGAAGGTTATTCGTTTTGATGTGAATTCAAAGTCGTCTTCTGAATTATGTTTCCCCAATGTATATGACGATGAAGTTAGTGGAAGTTTAGTTAACATAAACGAGGAGCTTCATATGTATGTTTGTATTGGAAACTACGACTATAGACGAGAAATTGTATTGTGGAGGCTTAAAAATAAAACTTGGATGAAGGTTTTTGCATATCCTTATAAGTTGTGGATGCCATTATCAACTATGTGTTCTTTCACATACTACAATTTGCCAGGGACATGTCTTGTGATAACGAAGTTTGGAAAAGTGATTGAAATTGATTTGCAGCGGGATCATCTAGGTTATTTCTGCCGTATGTTTTTCTATAGGCAAATGCATGGTGCGGTTTACACAGAGACCATAGCTTCCCCGGATTATTAGTTTAAGAAAGTTTCAACTTGTAATTTTCGTAACTTTGAGTTTAAGTGGTACCTTGTAGTTGTCACAATGTTTCTTATGTTCTTGCTTCTATTTTGGTAATTTCATGTTGCAGTTTTTAAAGTTTTAGTTGTGCTTGAGATATTGTATATGTTACTAGCATTTTATGTTTTGTGTGACATTATCATTGACTCTTGTCATGCTTTTCTAAAGATATATGTATTAGAAGGTGTTGATATGAGTGCACCTATATCAACTGATTCCGGTTCAATCTCTTTGGCCCCTTCGCATGAAACGTCAGCATCTACACGTGTTGAATGTCGTAGGAGCAGTGGTCATATGGGCCGTCCTCGATTGCGGGAGCGACTTCCTGTTGTGACGCCTGATGTTGCATCATCACAGCGGTGTTCTTACGGTGTGGTTATCTATGTTCTTTTATTTCTTATGATTTTTCATATGCTAACACCCCTTATTGTTTGTTTGTTATGGGGTTTGCATGTTTATATTTACCATGCAAACCCTTTAAACCTGTTAGTGCTACTGTTGCTGTGTATGCAGTTGGTAGTTCTAGCATAAATGTGGTACGATATATGCGTATGCCAAATGAAAATGTGCAACCTTCTCCGATCACTTCAATTTCGGATTCATTTGCGGGTATACGTACCACTCAGGAAAATATATCTTCTACTGCAACGACTGAAGTTGGGCGTAGACGGACCGGCCAAATGGGTCGTCCTCGATTACGTGATCGCCCTTCTGATCTAACGTGTGAGGCTACAAGTACTCAAAGACGTTGCAATGGTATGCTTGATTGAGTTCTCGTGTTTGTTATGTGTTTTCACACAATAGCACCCATGATTTTATGTGGGTTAAGCCTTTTAAATTGAATAGTTTTATTGTTATCTTTGCTTTTTTTAGTTGATCGTATCAACAGAGGCGTTGTGCATTATACCAGTAGAACAAATGGAGCTGTACAATCTTCATTAGCTTCAACGGTTTCACAAACATCTGGATGTCTACATTCGAATCAGGTGGAAGTACCTTCCCGTGCAAACGTCTTTCAAGACGAAAACAGACATCGTAAACATCATTTTTTTCCTTGTGATACTTCGTATATATGAACACCTTATATGACATTGATAGTGTTTGTTTACACTTTACTTACCTTTTTTAGGGCGATGTCCGTTGTATTGGGATTGCGGTGATCCAAACCATGTATGTGTTCATTGTGGAGCTATGCTTTGGTATGAGGAACGAACTCTTAAAAGTTTAACTCCTCGTGTTCCAAGTTTTTCGTTATGTTGTAGTGAAGGAAAGGTTTGCTTGCCATTTCTTCGACGTCCTCCTCAAACATTGGGTCGTCTTCTTGATTACAATGGGGAGTCACGATCTCGAGTGTTTAGAGAAAACATAAAGCTTTTAAATACGATGTTTGCATTTACATCAACCGGTGGGAGAATATCTACGGATTTAAATGATGGTCGTGGGCCTTATATATTCCGTTTGAATGGCCACAACCATCATAATTTTGGATCATTGTTGCCTATGCATCCTGATGGACGCCCTAGATTTGCTCAATTGTATGTTTATGACACGGAAAATGAGATTGATAATCGCTTTTATGCTTTGCGAAATTGTGTGTCACCAACGTCTGATCAAGTCATCCTACGCACATTGGTGAATGACTTGCTGTTGATGCTTGATGTGAACAATGCATTGGTGCAGGCTTTTAGGATGGCACGTGAAAGTTTTAATTGTCACACCCCGACCGCGTAAAACAACAAATCGCGGCGGAAACATCGGGGCGTGTTGCAACAGAATTAATGTTTCATAACCATGGATACCAAAAGTGTTTCGTTTTATTAAACATTGAATAATTACATTGTCTGGAAATCTAAATACACAAATTAGACATAGTCTATCATTATTATTGAGTCACTAAGGCCTTGTCCAGTCCTATGTGAGCATTCATCTTATCAATCGATATCATCCTACAATACCTGAAACATATGTGAAAACGAGGTCAGCAAAGAAATGCTGGCGAGTACATAGGTTTTGTGAAAATAAGATTCATGACTTCTGTTTAAGAAAATGTTTAGTCATGAACCTTGTAATTTGCTTTGTCTTTGTAAATCATTTGAAAAATAATAAGTTTAGGTGATATGTATAAATAAGAGAATAATGCATGATTAAATGAATAACCATGTAAAATGAGTTTGTATAAGTTAAGTTGTATTGTAAAACAATGTATTGTGAAAAGTATGTTACTTGTATAAAATGTTCTATGTCTCAAACTGAAATGATTCAAATAACGCTACAATATGTAATACCATACAAACACTTATATATAGGAAGTACCAGCGGCGTATCCACCATGTTTGTATCATATTACACACGCATCGTTACTTAATCACTTAATCAAACCAAACCACCAAAGTAATGTTTATGTCCAATGTAAATCATGTAATGTACAACCAAAATGATATGTATGGCGAGTGAAATGCATCAACTAAACCATAGGTGAAACGCACAAAACAAAGTATTGAAGTAAAACTTGGTTTAAACCAATACTATTTTCGTGTAAATGCATGATCAAATGTAAATCATGTACAAATGTTTACCCAAACGTTAAAACTTGTTCTTGTTCTTAACAAACCCTTACCAAAGGGTAAGTTAATATTTTAATGTGAAACTACTTTATGGTCGATTCTCTAATAACATTCAAACCTTCTTGACGCGTTCCTCGCTCCGTCTCGCTCTCGCTCTCGTTCTTAACAAACCCTTACCAAAGGATAAGTTAATAATTACAGATTCAGTCGCTACCCACAACCCCCACACATAACAATGGGTGCAGTAAATAACGGGATTTGTCAGATCCTATGGTACCATAACCTAATACTGGTCGGCTTGATCATTGCTAATGAATGTCATCGGTTATGTAAACTACAACCAACAAGTTTGTTCACTTTTTGAAATTGTTATTAGTTTTTGAAATCATTGTATTCGTTCTTGAAATCATTGTTAGCGTTCTTGAAATAATTGTTATTGTTCTTGAAACCACATTGTAATTGTTCTTGAAACCACATTGTAATTGTTCTTGAAACCACATTGTAATTGTTCTTGAAACCATTGATAAAACATTTAGCACATATGAGTCACCCCAAAACAGTTGAAAACAGTAAAAGAGGGGAATAATGTACTCTCCTGAGAGTGCTTAGGAGTCTTGAACAACTAACAAGTAAGCTAGAGGAGTCCCGGAAATCAAACGGTACCTAATATAGGTAACTACATAAATAACCCGGACCTAAATCGGAAGACTGGGTAGCAGGAGGGTTTGTAAACCAAATGAGTGTAGGAACTTATATGGTATGGTTTAACAAAGCCTACATACTAAATGAAACTTAACCTAAGTGCTTTCGACCCATCGCGACCCATTAAGGTAACATACGTTACTTTAATGCGTCGTGCGCGTGAAACGCGTTCGGACCGTCTAACTAGTCCTATGACAAGTGTTATATGCCTAAACATGTTACATAATCAGTTATGTGACAAAAGTTTAGGTTACATATGCTTAATTACCAATTATACATGAAAAGGGTATTCTGGTAATTTACCTAAGGCATATAAACTACCTATCATACAACTACTTAAACGATGTGACCATAGGGTATAACCTCGGAAGGTTATTCCCTACCTACTATGGTCACCTAATGTATTTGGTCGGATCCTAATGATCGACCAAACTGGGTCGAGTTCGAAGGTATAAGCGATTTATTAGATCGCTTACCCTACGACCCTAAACAACGTGGTAATCAGTAGGCATAGTCCCAAGGGACTATGACCATCGTGATTACAATCACGTTGCGAAGTTCAAACGAACTTCGCATTGACCATTACTGGTCAACGCTGAAAGTCAAACAAAGTTTGACTTTCTGACTCGAAAAGCAGTAAAATAAGGAAAAGAACGAAAGAATACTTACGAAGGGTCCCCGAATGCTAATCCCGATCCAAGAACTCAGGTATGAAACAATGGTTTCAACTTAGAGCTCTCAAATCAGAATTCTTGTAAGAAATGAGGTTGGGGTGATGGGGTATTTATAGTTTTCGGGTAACCGTTAGGATCGTTTCATGGAAAACGTGCCATGATCCAAGGCGTACACTTGTCGGAAACTCATGGTGGCTAAAAGTGATCCTTATCAGCTGACTAAGCGAATGAGAATGTGTGGTTGTGAACGAAACAGCTGCAATCTGATGTAAATACACTTAATCTGGTCTGGTTAGGCAGTCGCGTAGCGCTACTGCCAAGGCATTAGGCAGTCGCGCTACGCTAGCACCCCCCTGTTTCAGAAATGTTTCAGAATTGGCAGAAATGGTCCCTGCACGTGTTTAAGGCCTTTTTCGATGCGTTTGAGCCCCGTTAACCTCATTTCAAGGCTCTAAAATGAAGTTAAAGTATAGGGAACTCAAAACACGCTCAAAAATATGTCGGATGTTGGTTCGTTTGGCCGTACGAACGCGATGTTCGCTTAATTACGACGGAATGCGCATAAGCGCTAAAAACGATCCAAAATGCGCGACGAATGGATTTTTCACATGCCAAACACTAAAATATAATATAGTCATGCTTACATAAATTTTTGGATGTCCGGGTGTATTCAGAACGTAAGATATGCGCGAAAATGCAAACTTGTGCACTTTTTGACACTTTTAGTCCCTGAATGACCCAAAAGTTTATTTTAGCATACCGAACCCCTCAAAGCCTATTTCTAAGCTATGTAAAGGATATTTATGGTATTTTTAACTTATGGTCATGTTCCGGAATGTTTGTTACAGTTCAAATTGGCATACTTTCGCAGTTTGTCAAATTTAGTCCCTGTAAGCGAATTAACTTGTTTTTGCCATACCAAAGCCTTCAAAACTTATTTCTAAGTTATGTAAAGGTTATTTAAGGTATGTTAAGCCAATGTCACTATTCCGGAGTGTTTGTTGCATTAAACTGGTTATATTTACGCATCGGTGCGCGTATAACCTTCCAGAAAGCGATTTAGAATTTAAAATCGAACAAGAGTTGATATGTGTAAACGATACACATATTTTTTACAAATCCCAAGTATGAAATATAATATTTCATTGGTTCGGTATTTGTTTGATGGACGTGGAGGCACAGGTGTTACAGTCTCCCCTACTTTAGGAAATTTCGTCCCGAAATTTATTTTAGAGGAAACTTGTGAGAGCTTGAAAACATGAAGTTGGAAAGATCGAACAACATTGGTTAGGGTTCTTGAACTTCTAGCAACCTTAATAACATTATGTTTGCAATGTAAGAGGGACACTTATATACTAGTATATGAAGCGTCATTGGTGCGTCCACCGTGCCTCCATTACATTGTTATCATTTTATTATTGTTGTCACTATCGGTTCTTACACATAGTAAACCTAACTGGGTTTCTGTGCACTAAATTTCATAATTATGTACGCGTCCATAATCAGACAATTCCTTGCACAGTTCACACAGTCTATTTTATAATGTGTAGGGTAAAACCAAATGAACTTTCCTATGATGAGTGTGACTAGACCTCCGTAGAGTCCTTTTAATTAAATCAATAAATGATCTAAATAGACTATCAAGGAGTCTGTTCAGCTACATCACTAGATGTCGTTCTTTAACCAAATTGTGAATCAATCTTTTAGACTAGACCACTAAAAGGATCTCTTATCGAATCATGGAATGGTACTATATAACCCAAGGGTCTTAACTACTACGTAGGAGCCCATAAGGATTTAAGGTAGTACCTTTTGACTATCCTGCTATGAATCCCTCATATGAAGATATGAAAGATCCTGCGAGGATTTGGATAACGAATTATCCAGAGTATAAAAACACAAAAACATAGAGGAGAATACATAACACATAAACACATAATCGCATAATTGCATACTCGTTCAATCGCATAATCGTTCAATTTGACCTTTAATTTGTTATCTTTGGACACGGGTATTTAAAGCATACCAGGAACCCAATCCGTGGATTTCCTTTGGCACTTTAAATATTTTCAAGAATCTAACTATGAAGATAGGAAGATCTTAAAAGGAATTCGGTTTGTCCTAATTGAGTTGTTTTGTACATTTTAATGTGTACAAGGAATTCAATCAGGGCTCCGATGTCAACGAAGGTGTTGATCGTGATTGGCTCAGGACATGAATAGATCAAGATGTCATCAATAATAGCAATGACGAACTGATCCAAATAAGACTTGCAGACTCTATTTATTAAGTCCTTGAAGCTGGCTGGAGCATTTGTCAACCCAAAGGGCATGACTGTAAACTCGTAATGGCCATACTTCGTGCAGAAAACTGTTTTGGGAATATCTTCTTCGAGAATACAAAGTTGATGATATCCAAAACGCAAATCGATCTTGGAAAAGCATGAAACGCTATGCAGTTGATCGGAGAAATCGTTGATTTAAGGTAGGGGATATCGATTCTTGATGGTAAGCTTAATAGGCTTACGTTAATCGATATTCATTTGAAAAGATCCATTTTTCTTTTCACAAAGAGGATAGGAGTTTCTCCAAGGTGAAAAGTTCGGACTGATGAATCCTTTATCAGACAACTCTTGAAGCTGTTTTGATAATTCTTGCATCTCGAACGATGCAAGACAATACGATACTTTAGATTTAAAAGAAACAAGCGTTTGAGGTTCATAGGGAGATTACAAGTGATCATAAAAATGACAGAACCACACGAGTAGTTTTGTCTTTGTGTTGACATCATAAGGTTGAATCAAACATTCATACAATTGCATTAGTTAAAAATAAAACCACAAATTTTATTTATATAACAACCGCATTGTCTTTAAATGTTACAAGATAACAACCAGAGGAAAAACAAACTGCTAATTGTTCACTCCTTCATCATTGAGTGCCTCATTGATATTAAACACTCGACCGCGTGCTGGATTTACATTGACGTTGACGTTCGCATTCGGGTTTGCTCCAGCATTTGCATTCACCAGTCTTGGGCAGTTGTGGCGGAAGTGACCAACCTCTCCGCAGTTGAAACATGAACCCAGTGGAAATCTCGCAGCATTCCCTTGAACCGGAGCTTGAACCTGAGCAGCCTGATTTTGTCCCAAACGACAAACTTTGGCCAAATGCCCAAGTTTACCACACGTCGTGCATTGCCAGCAAACTTGTTGTACCGCGTGATGACCGTTGCAGCGTGCACAATGTGGTGCGGTACCGGCATATGCTTTCTTTGCAGCTGGCTGTGCCGGTGGGTTTTGCAAGTTCTGAGCAGTCTGTGCTTTAACAGCAAAATTTTGGGCACCCTTCCGCTTCTTTGATTTCTTCAAAGTCTCAACTTCCTTATCCTTCTTGTTTTGACCTTTCTTGCTATCCTCCTTGTCAGCTGACTGTTTCTTGCCCTTGTCACCCTTCCTGTGTAACTTGTTCTTCCGAATCTGTGACTCGGTCAATGTCGCTGATAACTCGATCGCCTGACGGAGTGTGGTAGGGTTACTACCAGTAAGGATGTCTTGTACCGAGTCAGGTAGGCCGTCGATGTACCTTTCGATAGCCTTGTCGAGTGGGGTAACCATAGTTGGGCAAAGCAGACTCAACTCTTCAAACCGATCAGTATAAGCCCTGTGCTCACCACTATCTTGCTTCAATTCATCAAATTCCTTCTCCAAAGCTCGCTGCTCATGACGAGGACAGAATTCCCTCATCATCAGGGCCCTAAGTTTAGCCCATGTATGTGCCAGAGCAACTTCTGCACCACGATCCCTCATAACCCCGTTCCACCATGTGAGAGCCCTCTTCTGAAACACGCTCGAAGAAAACTCGACCTTGCGATTATCCGGGCACTGCACGTGGCGAAAAGTATTCTCAATGCTCTCGAACCATTGAAGAAGCCCAGTCGCTCCTTCAGAACCACTAATCTTGAGTGGTTTAGCCTGGTTAAAATCCTTGTATTTGCATGGAACATTGTTGTTATTGTTGGCTTGGATCCATTGAGCAAAGAGGTTTGGAAACTGAGCAGCCATCTGCTGTGCAATGATTTCTGCCAGCTCGGCAGTCGCTATCTGGTTTTCACGTCGAGGAGGCATTCTAAAAGAGGAAACATGAAAGGAAACGAGTGAGAGAATTAGACGAAAAGAATGAGATGAAACAAATCTGATGAAAGCAAGGGTAGTGGTCATTTGTTTGTTACCACAAGGTAAACAAATGACACACAGTGACTAATCAAAGTAAATGGGTCAAAAATAATGTATCGCGAAGACATGCTCACCTATAAGTGAACACCCATCCCAAGAATTCCCAGGTAAGCACAACTGGTCTCGCGTCTGATGAGATGTATACGAAGTGCTTGCCTAGACAGAAAACCCAGAATACAGGCATTCACCCTTCCAGTTTGCACGTGTTCACATTATTAAAAACCCAAAACCTTGACGAGAATTTGAAAAATTCAAAGGGGTTCAAAACCATATAACAGAGGGTTCAAAACCTTGCAATCAATCATCCTAGAACAGATGATTAGTTTTCAAAGCGGTTTTGAAATTTTTGTTCTTGTTGTGGTCGTCGCCTAAGGATAGGTGACGGTATTGTTTTATGACTAAACGCAAGTAAACTCGCGTTAGGGTCCTAAGAAGGTTATAGACTAGGTCAAAGCATTACTAATAACCTAATTCCCTATAACCATTGGCTCTGATACCATCTTTCTGTCACACCCCGACCGCGTAAAACAACAAATCGCGGCAGAAACATCGGGGCGTGTTGCAACCGAATTAATGTTTCATAACCATTGATACCAAAAGTGTTTCGTTTTATTAAACATTGAATAATTACATTGTCTGGAAATCTAAATACACAAATTAGACATAGTCTATCATTATTATTGAGTCACTAAGGCCTTGTCCAGTCCTATGTGAGCATTCATCTTATCAATCGATATCATCCTACAATACCTGAAACATATGTGAAAACGAGGTCAGCAAAGAAATGCTGGCGAGTACATAGGTTTTGTGAAAATAAGATTCATGACTTCTGTTTAAGAAAATGTTTAGTCATGAACCTTGTAATTTGCTTTGTCTTTGTAAATCATTTGAAAAATAATAAGTTTAGGTGATATGTATAAATAAGAGAATAATGCATGATTAAATGAATAACCATGTAAAATGAGTTTGTATAAGTTAAGTTGTATTGTAAAACAATGTATTGTGAAAAGTATGTTACTTGTATAAAATGTTCTATGTCTCAAACTGAAATGATTCAAATAACGCTACAATATGTAATACCATACAAACACTTATATATAGGAAGTACCAGCGGCGTATCCACCATGTTTGTATCATATTACACACGCATCGTTACTTAATCACTTAATCAAACCAAACCACCAAAGTAATGTTTATGTCCAATGTAAATCATGTAATGTACAACCAAAATGATATGTATGGCTAGTGAAATGCATCAACTAAACCATAGGTGAAACGCACAAAACAAAGTATTGAAGTAAAACTTGGTTTAAACCAATACTATTTTCGTGTAAATGCATGATCAAATGTAAATCATGTACAAATGTTTACCCAAACGTTAAAACTTGTTCTTGTTCTTAACAAACCCTTACCAAAGGGTAAGTTAATATTTTAATGTGAAACTACTTTATGGTCGATTCTCTAATAACATTCAAACCTTCTTGACGCGTTCCTCGCTCCGTCTCGCTCTCGCTCTCGTTCTTAACAAACCCTTACCAAAGGATAAGTTAATAATTACAGATTCAGTCGCTACCCACAACCCCCACACATAACAATGGGTGCAGTAAATAACGGGATTTGTCAGATCCTATGGTACCATAACCTAATACTGGTCGGCTTGATCATTGCTAATGAATGTCATCGGTTATGTAAACTACAACCAACAAGTTTGTTCACTTTTTGAAATTGTTATTAGTTTTTGAAATCATTGTATTCGTTCTTGAAATCATTGTTAGCGTTCTTGAAATAATTGTTATTGTTCTTGAAACCACATTGTAATTGTTCTTGAAACCACATTGTAATTGTTCTTGAAACCACATTGTAATTGTTCTTGAAACCATTGATAAAACATTTAGCACATATGAGTCACCCCAAAACAGTTGAAAACAGTAAAAGAGAGGAATAATGTACTCTCCTGAGAGTGCTTAGGAGTCTTGAACAACTAACAAGTAAGCTAGAGGAGTCCCGGAAATCAAACGGTACCTAATATAGGTAACTACATAAATAACCCGGACCTAAATCGGAAGACTGGGTAGCAGGAGGGTTTGTAAACCAAATGAGTGTAGGAACTTATATGGTATGGTTTAACAAAGCCTACATACTAAATGAAACTTAACCTAAGTGCTTTCGACCCATCGCGACCCATTAAGGTAACATACGTTACTTTAATGCGTCGTGCGCGTGAAACGCGTTCGGACCGTCTAACTAGTCCTATGACAAGTGTTATATGCCTAAACATGTTACATAATCAGTTATGTGACAAAAGTTTAGGTTACATATGCTTAATTACCAATTATACATGAAAAGGGTATTCTGGTAATTTACCTAAGGCATATAAACTACCTATCATACAACTACTTAAACGATGTGACCATAGGGTATAACCTCGGAAGGTTATTCCCTACCTACTATGGTCACCTAATGTATTTGGTCGGATCCTAATGATCGACCAAACTGGGTCGAGTTCGAAGGTATAAGCGATTTATTAGATCGCTTACCCTACGACCCTAAACAACGTGGTAATCAGTAGGCATAGTCCCAAGGGACTATGACCATCGTGATTACAATCACGTTGCGAAGTTCAAACGAACTTCGCATTGACCATTACTGGTCAACGCTGAAAGTCAAACAAAGTTTGACTTTCTGACTCGAAAAGCAGTAAAATAAGGAAAAGAACGAAAGAATACTTACGAAGGGTCCCCGAATGCTAATCCCGATCCAAGAACTCAGGTATGAAACAATGGTTTCAACTTAGAGCTCTCAAATCAGAATTCTTGTAAGAAATGAGGTTGGGGTGATGGGGTATTTATAGTTTTCGGGTAACCGTTAGGATCGTTTCATGGAAAACGTGCCATGATCCAAGGCGTACACTTGTCGGAAACTCATGGTGGCTAAAAGTGATCCTTATCAGCTGACTAAGCGAATGAGAATGTGTGGTTGTGAACGAAACAGCTGCAATCTGATGTAAATACACTTAATCTGGTCTGGTTAGGCAGTCGCGTAGCGCTACTGCCAAGGCATTAGGCAGTCGCGCTACGCTAGCACCCCCCTGTTTCAGAAATGTTTCAGAATTGGCAGAAATGGTCCCTGCACGTGTTTAAGGCCTTTTTCGATGCGTTTGAGCCCCGTTAACCTCATTTCAAGGCTCTAAAATGAAGTTAAAGTATAGGGAACTCAAAACACGCTAAAAAATATGTCGGATGTTGGTTCGTTTGGCCGTACGAACGCGATGTTCGCTTAATTACGACGGAATGCGCATAAGCGCTAAAAACGATCCAAAATGCGCGACGAATGGATTTTTCACATGCCAAACACTAAAATATAATATAGTCATGCTTACATAAATTTTTGGATGTCCGGGTGTATTCAGAACGTAAGATATGCGCGAAAATGCAAACTTGTGCACTTTTTGACACTTTTAGTCCCTGAATGACCCAAAAGTTTATTTTAGCATACCGAACCCCTCAAAGCCTATTTCTAAGCTATGTAAAGGATATTTATGGTATGTTTAACTTATGGTCATGTTCCGGAATGTTTGTTACAGTTCAAATTGGCATACTTTCGCAGTTTGTCAAATTTAGTCCCTGTAAGCGAATTAACTTGTTTTTGCCATACCAAAGCCTTCAAAACTTATTTCTAAGTTATGTAAAGGTTATTTAAGGTATGTTAAGCCAATGTCACTATTCCGGAGTGTTTGTTGCATTAAACTGGTTATATTTACGCATCGGTGCGCGTATAACCTTCCAGAAAGCGATTTAGAGTTTAAAATCGAACAAGAGTTGATATGTGTAAACGATACACATATTTTTTACAAATCCCAAGTATGAAATATAATATTTCATTAGTTCGGTATTTGTTTGATGGCCGTGGACGCACAGGTGTTACATTAATGACAACTCAATGCAACGTCTTACGCTTCGCTTGCTTGGTACGCGAAATAGAAGAGAAGGACAATATTCTTTGCCTACTGTTCCTGAAGTGGCTTCATTGATTCCAGGTGACGGAAATCCTACAGACTCACGTGATATTATTATTGAAGAACGTGGTAGTCGTAGTGTAAAGCGTATATCTGAATTGCACCCAAGTTTTATGGCGTTGCAGTATCCTTTGTTGTTTCCGTATGGAGAAGATGGATTCCATCTTAATATTCCTCTATGTAATATATCTGCATCAAGTAGGCGGCAAACGGTTTCATTAAGAGAATATTATTCTTATCGTTTACAACTTAGGAGGAATGAAGGTAAGACACTACACAAATCTGGCCGTTTATTTCAGACGTATGTTGTGGACTGTTATTCAGCTATCCTTGAACATGAGATGAATTGGTTCAAACAAAACCAAAACACTATTCGTTTGGATTTGTATAATGGTTTATATGATCGTATCGCTGATGGTGAAACAAGTTGTCAAGCAGTTGGTCGACGTGTTATCCTGCCAGCAACATTTGCCGGTGGGCCAAGATATATGATTCAACAGTATCAGGATGCAATGGTTGTTTGTCGTTGGGCCGGGGCTCCGGACCTTTTTATTACTATGACATGTAATTCAAAATGGCCGGAAATTACCCGACACATTCAAGCAACAACCCCTGGTATGAGTGCATCCGACCGCCCGGACATTGTTGCCCGTGTTTTCAAAATTAAACTTGATGAACTTATCAAAGACATAAGGAAAAGAAATATTTTTGGACACACGAAAGCAGGTTTGTTACTAGCATTTCCATTGTTTAAATATTATACGATTTTTTTTATTCTTTAGCCAGGTGTCATATTTTGTTTTGCTCTTTTTCGTTTAGTTATCTATACAATCGAGTTTCGGAAACGAGGACTTCCACACTCTCATATTCTGCTTTTTTACAACCTGAAGATAAGATTAATACGGTTGACAATATCGATAAATATATATCTGCTAAGCTTCCTTCGGAGGTGGAAGACCCTATAGCTTTCGGTATTGTTCGTACGCAAATGATGCATGGTCCATGTGGTTTGCTCAACCCTTCAAGTCCTTGTATGCATAACGGTGTATGTAGTAAAGGGTACCCAAAGAATTATTGTGAGGAGACATTTATCCGAAATGATGGTTGGCCGTGTTATAAGAGGCCCAATAATTCAAGAGTCGTTAAAGTTGGTTCTCAAGATATTAAGCTTGATAATCGGTATGTTGTTCCTTATAACCGTGAATTGTTGGTGAAATATGGTTGTCACATTAATGTTGAGTGGTGCAACCAAGGGATGTTAGTCAAGTATCTTTTTACTTATATAAACAAAGGCCCAGATCGTGCAACTGTGGTTTTGGAAGGTGCTCAAAATAGGACAACGTTTGCGTCCTTATTACATAATGAAAATGAAATTGAGGAATATTTAAATTATCGGTATATATCTTCTATTGAGGCATGTTGGAAGATTTTTGAATTTGAAATAAAGTACCGTGATGTTGCTGTTGAGCGATTACCTTTTCACGAGGAAGGGTGTAACAGAGTGTATTTTCATGATAATGATGAGGTTGAGGAAGTTGCCCAACGTGCTACGGCTAGCATGTCAAAATTTACTGAATGGATGTGTGCAAATGAAAGGTTTCCGCATGGTCGTTCTTTGACATATGTAGAGTTTCCATCAAAGTTCACTTGGCATGAAAAGGAGAAGGAGTGGTTGCCACGACATAGGACGGTATGTATTGGCCGCATTTATTATGTGAGCCCATCGATGGGTGAAAAGTATTACCTCCGTATGTTATTAAATGTTCAACGTGGGCCATTAAGCTTTAAAGACATTCGTACGGTTGATGGTGTTGAGCATCCAACTTATATGTCTGCTTGCAACACGTTGGGTTTGTTAGGAGATGATGTTGAGTGGGTAGATTCAATACGTGAAGCTTCTCAATGGCAGTTGGGGAATCAACTTCGTGATTTATTTGTCTGCATTCTATTGTTTTGTACGGTTAGTGATCAACGGAGGTTATTTTTTGATTGTCTACCTTACTTATCAGATGATATTGCTTACAATCGACGCACAATACTACAGAATGATGATGTGGTATTCACAGATGAAGAGATTCTCAATTATACATTGATTGAGATTGAAAGAGTTTTAATTGGTCATGGTAAAAGTTTGTTAGATTTTCCTAATTTGCCTCAAATTGATCGTCAATTGATTGATACTATGGAAAATCGGTTGATTATGGCTGAGCGCACCTTCAATATTGAAGAAGAAATGACGCTTTTTCATGATCTATTTCGTGGATTGAATGCTGAACAAAGGGAGGTGTTTGATTATGTATGTGATTTTGTTGATAGACGGACGGGTGGTGTGGTTTTTGTTTTTGGTAGTGGAGGGACGGGAAAAACGTATTTATGGAAGACTCTCATTTCCTGTTTTCGTTCACGTGGCCAAATCGTCTTGTCTGTTGCTTCTTCTGGGATTGCCTCTCTTCTACTACCTGGTGGTCGTACAGCGCATTCGCGTTTTAAGATTCCCTTTGAACTTGATAAGGATTCTTGCTGCTCGATTGATGTTGGGACGGATCTTGCTGGGCTGATTAATGATGCTGCGCTTATAATATGGGATGAGGCACCGCTACAACATCGTTATGCATTTGAAGCGGTTGACCGTACTTTTAGAGATATTTGTCGAAATAATATACCTGGTGCAGACCGTCGAGTATTTGGAGGGAAATGTGTCGCTCTTGGATGAGATTTTCGACAAATTCTTCCTGTAATTCCGCTTGCTCCGCGTAGTGAGATTGTTGCTTCGGTTGTGAATAAGTCATCAACTATATGGGGTGCATGTAAGGTTTTTTCTTTAACGATTAATATGCGGTTGATTAGTTCAAGTGTTAATGACGATGTTGTAATACAGTATCGAGATTTCAATAAGTGGATTTTAGATATGGGGTCTGGTCGTCTTCCTGCAATTTCGCTAGACGGGGAAGATGAGAGAACTTGGATTAATATACCTCGCGATCTATTGATTCCTGTTTCAGATAATCCTACTGAGTCAGTTGTTTCAGATACATTTCCTAATATAGAAGAACGATTCACTGATGTTTCTTACCTACAGGAGCGTTGTATTTTATCATCGACTAACAATGAGGTTGATACGATTAATCTACATGTTCTTGATAAGTTGCCAGGTGACAATCATGAGTTATTTAGTGTCGATTCCATTTGTGCAAGTACAAATAATATTGAAGAAATGCAGGCTATGTATCCTACGGAGTTTCTTAATACTTTACAGTTTTCTGGCATACCGAATTACATATTAAAGTTAAAGGTTGGGGCACCAATCATATTGCTATGTAACTTGAATCTCAAGAAAGGATTGTGTAATGGGACCCATTTAGTGGTTACTCAAATAAGTCGGCGTGTTATTGAGGGCGTTATTATTACGGGTACGCATGTTGGAGAAAGAGCTTTTATTTCTAGAATCGATATGACTCCAACTTCTACATGTTGGCCTTTCCACTTTAAGAGAAGACAGTTTCCCGTGAAACTATGTTTTGCTATGACAATTAATAAAAGTCAGGGCCAAACATTTAAACATGTTTGTGGTTACTTGGTAAAGCCTGTTTTTTCACATGGTCAACTTTATGTGATTGCCTCCCGTGTTACATCTCGAGCTGGTCTACGATTTTATGTTGATAATGATGGCAAGTGTTCTAACCAATTAACAAGGAATGTTGTTTATAAGGAAGTTTTTTACAACTTACCTTTGATGTCAAGTGATGCATTGGTCTGAGTGTTTTGTATGTTGTTATTGAGAAGTGGAATTGCTACCATGTACGCTTCTATAAAGGTAGCATATTATGTCTCTCTTATTTGAACACTTGTATTTAATGTTTACTTAGTTTATATACTGGTTTGGTTGACTAAATATGTCATTTGTAATTACGTTGTTTTGCATTTGGTGTTTATGTGTTTGGTTGTTATATATAGATATATATTTCCTTTACGTATGTTTTGTTATTAATATAAGTTTTCCATAACATTTTTTGTTTCCATGTTTTAGGTTCACATAATATAGAATGGGACATCGGTATATTTCAGACTTGATGCCTGGTATTACTGACCAATGGCAAGTCACTATAATGGTCACACGTTCTTGGACAACATACATTCCTAGCTCAAATCATATACTGTCATTTGATGTCATCCTTTCAGATGAACGCGTAAGGCATTTTTTTAATTAATTAAAAAAACTGTAATTTATATGTTTTGTAATGTTGCATGTTTTCCTTGCAGGATTGTTCAATTCATGCAAAAATTCCTTTTCATTTGATGCATCTTTTTACTAATCGTTTGGAGGATGGTTGCGTATATAGGCTATATGGTTTTGAGGTTCTTGTATACGACTCATGGTATCGTTCGTTGAAACGTGATTGCTATATTAAGTTTATGCGATGTACGCCAATTAGTCCATCAAGAGTTCAACCGAGCTTATTTAGACGTCATGTTTTTGAGCTGATGCCTTTTAACATGCTTGGATCACGCTTGAAGAATGACATATATCTAACAGGTTTAGTTGTTGTTTTTCTCTTTGCGTCTTCATGTCTATATATAACTATATTTTTTATGTAGATGTTGTGGGTGTTCTTCGTGTGTGGGGTTATCTTGATACTGATTTGCGGTCTTCACAATCAAATAATCGGGAAGTACGACGAATTGTTTTATCCGATGAAGTGTAAGTTTTTTAGATTGTTTTTGTGGCGCGTTCTATCTTTTTTTTTTTTCTTATTTTGGAATGGTTGTGTTTTTATTAAATATAGTGGTAATGATCTCAATGCTTCTATATGGGGCCAACTTGCACTTAAGTATACTGATGAGGTCATGAGGCGGCATGCCACTAATACAGTTGTTGTTGTTGTTGTATTAACATCTTGCAAGGTTCGATTGTTTCAAGGTATGTGTAATGTAATAGATGAAATATTTGTATGTATATTTTTAATATATATACTTGATCCATTGGTGTTTTTTTTTTTTTGTTAGGTGCTCCTTGTATGATGTCAACAGTTGCATCTCAATTATATATTAACTTGTCATCACCAGTTTGTGATGTCTTCAAGACAATGTATATTATTCCTTGTATTAAATCTTATTTATGTTTCAAAGCATAGTATATTTTAATGCAAGTTATTTTACGACCATTGAAGGTTACCGGTACCTTTTTTATTTAAAGCTAACACACCACAAAATGAAGACTTGCACGTTGTTAGTATTGCAGATGTTTATCGATCTATTCAGGCAGGAGTTTGTAAGGTATTGGCTTTTAATCTATCTTATATCCTTTGTTTTTGGTGTAGATCAATTATTTTTAATAACGTTTAACTTGCTTTTGCAATGTTTTTAATTGATACCATATATTTTTTGCTTTGCAGGGCACATTTTATAACATCTTTGGTACTATAATTGATGTTGATTTGTTTAATGATTGGAAGTATGTTAAATGTTATAAATGTCGAAAGAAGGTGCGGTTCATGGATGGTACCTATTATTGTGTATCATGTCAACAAAATGTTCTCAATCCACAGATAGCGTAAGTCTTTACACATTGTTGTATTTCTATATTGTTTACTTAATTATATTATTTCGACAGTTTCAAGTTGGTTGTCCGCGTGGTTGATAATGATGTTGAGATGACGTGCGTTCTTTTTGATGATGTTGTGATTGCACTTATTGGCATTACTGCGGAGGAGTTGCTTTCTAAAAGTTTGTCTGAGGTTTAAACCAAATATTTCGTTAATATCTTATTTTATATGGATGAATGATTTGATTTCTTTGCTAATGTTTGTCTATGTCAATAATAATGTTATTCTGTTTCTGCAGGGTGTTAATGATCCTTTATGGGCTCACACATATTTGGTTGATTCTTTATGTGCTAGGAGTGTTACATTTCGGATCAAGATTGATGAATATAACTTGGCACCTCACTATTCTTATCGCTTTACTGTGTCAAAGTTCATTAAGGATTATATCGAATCGCATGCGAATAACATTAGTTTATCTACGATTAGTACTTGCACGGATGATATAGATCATGTTATTGAAGACAATGAAGATATATGTGCAGAGTTTTTTTCAAGAGTCTCAACTGAAGAAATGGATATGGCTGATGAATTGTTATGGGGACCAATCATTTCATCAGTCTCGTCTAATGAAACACCATTGGTATGTTATTCTTTTTTAATCTTCACTTATTGCATTGATTCTAATTTGCTTGATTGCATTGAATTTTTTTCTTTGCAGGTACAGTCGTTTGATTATGAAGCGGATAATGGTTCTATCATTAATACAAGAAAGTCGAATACTGGGGATGTTACAACTGCTACGACATCTGTTGTTGAGTGTTCCAATGAGTGTGATCAACAAGTGAGGCCTAAACGAGCAAGACGAAAGCCAAAGAAGTATACTGATTAGATAATATGTGTTTTTATGAATCATTATATATGTTTTTTTTTGTTGCTTTTTGTGATAAGACTTTTGTTGCTTTCTATGTTACTTATGTGAACCAGTTGCAAACTAATAAACTTGATTTGGTGCCCTATTAATTTGGTGGCCAAAGACCAAGTGGACTTGGGCTGGCCCTGTTTGTAACATAGCCCAAGACAATTGACATAGATATTTCAGTTATATATTTTAGACATCCCGAACCAAAATTACGATAACATCGTAATGGGATGTGACTGTTAAAGTTCTACATGCAGTTACAAAAGGAAAGTTGTCCATCAAACATAAACCACTGAATCCAAAAAAGTTGTCCGAATTGATTTCAACAAACTTCGAAGTAGACCTTATCACCTGCCACGCTTTTTTCTCCCACCAGCTCAAACCTCATCACTTTGTCCTTAGTCATCCCCGCTTCGTCCAAGATATGCTGTCAGTCCGCATACATTATGACATGGTTCTCATCATCCATTTTTCTTGGATCTGTCCTTACACGTAGCGGTACCAGAAACTTAACATGGCCAAATGAAAGCATAGCATTACAGTAGCTATTGATTTGGTGATCCCGAACAAAGTTCCTCGGTATCGTCTGTAAAAATAAATTATTGGTTTTGTTATTCAATCTCCAACATTATAATGAAAATAAAGTATACTAATAGTTAGTTTTTAATTACCAGCATGTGTGTTTCTATGGCATGGTGTTCAAATTGTTTCTGGTAGCTGGGGCGGCTGTTGTGGTGGCGGTGCTTGGTGCGGTTGCATTGATGGGTAGTGGCTGCGTGAAGTCCAATGCCATATTTGTTAAATATCAGGACATTGAAGTTAAAGTGCTCTTGTGGAGTGCTTCCCATCCATTGAAAGAGCAGTTGGTAGTCCTCTTCAATGTCATTTTCAACACAAAAGGTGGTCCAACCTGACCCCATGAAACCGACAGCTATTCCTTTTTCATTTCCGGGAGGGAAAGCATAACACACATCGACCTTGCAACTTTGCTTAGGGCCGTGTACTTTAGCAAACATGTTGTCGATTTTTAAGCGCCTCTCGGACAGTAGCCACAGCAAACCATGAGGTAAATCCTATAATTCATACATTTCAGAAATGTGAGATTAGATTTTATTCAAAACAGAGAATATAATATAGCAGTTTCTCTTTCAGAAATTAGAGACAATAATATATAAAACAAGGTAGCAAAGTTCTACCTGTTGATGGTATGTTTCTGCTTTAGCTTGTACCAAACAGCCATGAATGTAATCTCTTCCTGAGGAATGCTTTCTAATTTCCAAACCGTCAGTGTTCAAAAGAAGTATCTCAAATTTAAGTTCTTTCAATCTTTTGAAACATAGTTTGTCTATATTCTTATGTTTTATAGATTGAAAAAACCTCATCCATTCGGGCCCGTGTAGTGTTTTTCTTCTTCGACCCAAGCTTTCGACTGCAACCTTGTATTTCATTCCCGTATAATCAACAAGTTTGAGTATTTCACAGTTTTTGGGAAGCTGGTTGCTCAATATTTTTGGGAGTTCCTATATATACAATATTTTTTTATTTAAAACACGGATGTTAGGATAAAAATCAAATACTTAAAAGAGATGAAATCAGATTCGGGTCACGATGTATCTTACCAGTCGGTCTTGCAGGTCATTGCAATCAGCTACTTTGATTAGTATTGTAAACTCCATCTGAATGTTTACAAAAAATAAAAATCACATACTTAAAAGAGTCGAAATCAGGATTGGGTCAGGTTGGTAAGGATGAGTTCGGGTAAAGATGATATTAGAAAAAAAAAATTAAAAATGAGCATCACACATCAGCCCGAATGAACAAGGTACTTGAACAAAATTCAAATCATGAACTAATGAAAGTGAACCACAACTAATATTCGAATCATATACATACAAGCCCTCAAAACTGTTTGAAAATTTTCTGTTTTTTCAGTTTTTTTAATCAATATTTCAAATTTAAAAGTAAACTAAAAATAGTAAAACAATAACATCTCTGGTTGCAAGTTTAGAATGAGTCAGGTGTATTTTGGTCAAAGTGATCGGTTATTTCATTTTCTTATTTTTATTTTATCCATCTAGACTTATGTGTTTGGGCCAACATTGCCGGGATAAGCCCTAGATATATTTTTGGAAAAACCGAAAACTTTTAAACTTTTAAAAAAATCGAAATTCAATTGAACATATAGGTGATAACTGCCAATCGGTTTTGGTAACTGTCAAGCGGTTATGGGAAGTATGTATTTCTGATTTAAAACAAAAACAATAGAAACCAAACAGTTTTGAGGTAGTATTTGAAATTAAATGAAATCAAGAAAGCAAAGTGAACATAGTAAAACTTAACTATTAAATATAGAATAAAAAAAACCTGATTAAGCTTGAACTCTGATTGGCAAGAAAAGTGTAGAAGAAGGTGAATAGTATCAACGTAAATGAGATGGAGAGTATATATGTATTTCTTTGATATTTATTAGGGTTTTAATTGATTTCTTTTATGGGGGTATGTGAACTGATTTGATGTTTAATAAAATACTAATATAATAGATTTTGTTATTTAAGAGTAAATTTATATGGTTTGTTTATAATTATTAAAGTAATAGATAAAGTTTTGTTAAACAAATAATTTTTAATAGATTTATAGGTAAAGTAATTAATAAAGTAATAGTAAATTTATATGGTTTTTTTATAGTTAATAATGTAATTTATAAAGTAATAGATAAAATTTTGTTAAACAAATAGTTTTTAATAGTTTTATAGGTAACATATGTTTACAATATTTATTGTATTATATTTTAAATAATAAAGGTAGAATAAGTAACTAAAAAAACTAAACTTTCTAAATATGTTTATAATTTTGATTATATTCTATTTTAAATAATAAAGGTATATTAACTAATAGAAAAAAACTAATCTTTCTAAATATTAAACAAATAGTAGGTCCAATAAAATTTTGTTAAACAAATAGTTTTAATAGTTTTATAGGTAACATATGTTTACAATATTTATTGTATTATATTTTAAATAATAAAGGTAGAATAAGTAACTAAAAAAACTAAACTTTCTAAATATGTTTATAATTTTGATTATATTCTATTTTAAATAATAAATGTATATTAACTAATAGAAAAAAACTAATCTTTCTAAATATTAAACAAATAGTAGGTCTGATTATTATAATTAATCCGTAAAGGTAGAATAACTAACAAAAACTTACCAATGATTCGATTAAATAAAGCCCGAATTGACCGTCCGCTTCGGAAACAAATATTCCTTGGGGTTTAAATGAATCCTTTAACTTATTGTTAAGAAAAATTTGTCCTTTATACTCAATAGATCTTATCTCATGGGAGTTAAAACTGTTAGATCATCTTGAATGGTCATTGAAAATATGGGAGCATCCCTGGCTTCCTTCTTATCTGTAATGTCAATAAGATTGAAGTCAAAATAAGATGTGTAAGTTATAAGCATATATGTATTTTTAACTATTATTAGTATTGGGTGATGAAATATGTAAAAGAGTTTTTGTAATTACCTTACAGATACGAATGCATTCTTCATATGATTCAGCTTATAATTCCAGTTAGTTCCCATCTCCATGCAAATATTAGTGTGATGAATCCATGATTCAACAGTTAGCAACGCATAAATAAAAACAAATATTAAAATATTATGTCCTAAATCTAATGATCAAAACTGCAAAAAAGAATAAAACTGTATATGCGGCAAGTTGTAAAAGTTTGTAAATTGAACCCATTTTTTGAAATATTGTGTTTTATATAAAGTATAGCAACATTTTTTACTTTATGTTTGCAAAAAAAATGTTTTTATACTGAAATAGAACACCTTAATTATATATGTTGTTTCCCTCCAAGTAATTTGAAAGCCAAAAACTTCCTAAACCGTCGTATTTTTAGTTAAATGAATTAGTGGGCATTGATGTAGTGGCCACGTGTCAGGTTTTTGTGGTGTGTACATGTGTTTTGACAGTATAAGAAGATACTTCCTCCTAAAATCTTATATGTCTAAATCAGCAAGGAACAGAATGGTCAAAATCGTTCTGAAAAAAAACATAATTCCAAGGTATTTTATGTAGTGAACACATGTTTTAGTGTATTGTGTGATTGTAACAATTACTTTTTAACTGTTGACTTGTGTTAATTGGAAGATGGAGCCGGTGTACAAGGCTGAGTTGTATGAGCCCAAACTAATTTCGCCGATGCAGTTTATGACTGAGAAGAAAATCCAGGTATGAATCTAGCTTTTTTGTATGTATATTTTCTCTTTTAAGTTAACATGCCGCATTGTATTTGAGTATTCATCCAAACATGTATATTGATAAATTACTTGTCTTTAATGCATGTAAGGTGAAACCAACTTACAAGGCTGAAGAAGATGATAAAAAGGTCTATTTATCAGACAATGTGATGGAGCAGTTAATCACCAAAGAATTAAAGGATCCAAATCTAGACCTAGAGCTAGAGCAGGAATTTAGTGATGAGGTATTTTGTTGGTGTGTTCATACGTGTGGTCATATAATATATTAAACGTCTTTATTGTAGATGCACCGTTGGGTAAAAGAAAGAACAAATAAAAGGTCGTTATCCCTTGGAGAAGAGAACAAGACAGAAGTAATAGATGTGGATATTTCTGAAGAAGATAATGGGGAAGAGCATGAGCTTATTGACACAACGGATTCCATTGCCTCTTTTAAGAGAAAAAAAATAAGATTCGTAGGGTATCAATTCAAAGCCGAAACCGAGTAGTTCGTGTATATCCTAGCTTGTCTTAAGAATGTTTGTGCTAATTATGTTAGTGTGATCATTGAGTTGTTTATGTTTTGAAGTTTGTTATCCTAAAGTACTTATCTAATTTTTGTTTCTTTTTTGTAAAGTGGCTGAATTTAGGGTTGTTACATTATGTATTGTATTTTTTTTCTTTTCTCATGTTTTGTACTTAATTTGATGTGAACTATAACTCTAAAACAATTGTTTAGGTATTATATGCTTCATTAGGAAAACATGTTCTCTTTTTTAAATACATTTATATTATTATAGAAGAAATATATTTTTACTCTTTAAAATGAATTGCAACATAATAACCTTTCAAATATTTACAACTAACAAATGTATGACTATTAAAAGTCAAGTACAAACGTTTTTTTCAAATAATCAAGTAAAAGGTATGCATTTAAAAGTAAAGAAGTATATATAAATCAAACCAATATTTGATAAATTGAATACATGTGAATATTATTTTAGTTGTGCCAATATAATTACTAACATGTATACTGGTTGGTACATTTAATATTTAGATTTATATAAAAAGTTGGTAGTCTAATATAGTTAAAAACACAAACTTATAAAATTAACATCTATCCTTAACTTTTATAACTTACGGTAATTTTAAAATTATTAGTTATAAAACTTTAATCTCCACTCACCCACTCTACCAGAAATTTCTCACAAATAACTTCCCATAATCCCACATTCTTATTTTTGAGTTAGTAACTTCCGTTTAGAATAGTATAAATAATTTAATCAGTATTCTTTTTGTTATTCAGAATGGATAAAAAAATTAAAATCGTGCTACAAAACGGGGCAAAATCCAACAGTGTTTTAAGTTGTCCCCTTTGCAAGAAGGTCTGTCATAGTGTACACCAGTACTATGCGCATATTGCTTCCAAAGGGCATATTAAAAAGGTAAAAACTTTCAGGTTTTGTTGTTTTTGCTAAGTAAATATATTTTGGTAGGTTTTTAAATATAATTTTACATTTATCAGAATGCTGGAGTTGTTACCACTCATGGATTCAAATGTGAGCTTTGTGATGTAACTTGCACGAGTGCTGAAAATCTGAGTACTCGTGTTAAAGGTAAGAAGCATTTGAGAATTGTGCGTGCTGCGGAGGACATGGTAATAAAAGATGGGGGGTGGAGATGGAGAAAGAGGAGGCGGTCGAAAAAAATGATGGGGTTATAGGGGAAGAAGAAAATGATGATAGTGAAGAGAACTGTGTGGTTTATAGTGAAGGAGGTGTTGTGAATGGTAAAACATGTTTAGTATGTGCAACTTATTGTAGGCCTAAAGTTGTATCATGTTGCAAGTCATGTTACAATAACTTCTTGACTTCATTTAGAGTTTAGGTTTACCTTAAGTAATTTGTGTTTCAAGTATGTTTATCATTTGATTTTAAGTTATTTATGCTTTTGAATTATTTTTGTTTCGTTGTTATCTTTGAAGTTAATGTTGTTTTAAACAGTTGGTTATATGCTATAAGTTAAAATCATACTCACAAATAATACCACCAAAAGAAACAAAACAAACACTCAACAAGCTATCACGAGACAGAGGGTCAGATCAGTGGTTCATCACTCAAGGTGCCACCGCAAACCATGCCAAGGAAGCCACCTACATCTGACAATGCAAATAACTAGACAATAAGAACAAACCAAACAACAAACCCGGATAATGCATTACATATATTCAAACAAATGTCACAGTTAATGCAACAGGGGATGGCCCACCCTGTGTCCCAGCAACCACCGGCCCGACTAGTCCGGCAACAAGTATGCCTAATGCAAGGAAAGGAAAAAAAAGTCAAGAAAGAAATAATAGCACCTGATAGCATGTAAGTCCAAGCAAGTCAGTTATGTAGCGTTCACTTACGGCTGCAGGATACTAACAGAAGATTAGTAAAAGAGTATACAATGTTAAGCATAATAATAATATGGTTTACTAAAAGTAATGATATACAAATACATTTCTTATATGTGTATATAAACAAGAAGTTTAATTATTATTATTATTGTTATTATTATCATTCAAATATTTTTCTTATGTTAAGTTAACATATAAGTTTTTAACAATTAGTTCTTAATTTATGGTTTATAAGATTTTTTAAGAGTTTTTAAAAAATATGGCTTCATTAGTGTAAAATATAACTTCTATCAAATAGTATAAGCTTTTGTCACAAAGTTAAAAAAAGATCAGTTTCGGTTATAAAAAATTTAAATAAAAAAATAGCTGGAATATAAAACTTATAGGTTTAGTAACCGATTATGCAGTTAATATAAAGAGATTACTAAGTCAGCCCACTTTCCCACTATCCCATGATTTATTAACTGTCTATATATAGATTAACTTCCCTGAGAAAAAATCGGATATTAGCTCTATATAATGTAGTTCTATGATTTTAATATGTCGCCTTCTTTCTTTCAGTTTTGCTAATCTTAAAAAGCATCATATTGAGTACCTTTGCAGAACCAGTTGGAGAAATAAAGTATGGTTTCCTAATCTCTTTAGATTAGCTTTTATTAAAAATAGATTTGTTTGTGTTTTTTATTTTTATTTCTTAAACAATGCAATCAAAAGCATTTAGGTATGTGATATGTGTGTTAATACATGTAGACCATTTTTTCATCAAATGTGTAGAATCTAACAGTCTCAGATCATAACTAACTACAGTAAAATGTTATATAGAAAACACATACTATAACAGTTGTGAACAACAAGAATTGTGTAAATTATACCCTTAATTCAAACAATTTTGTATTAAAACAAACAAATAGGCATAGTAAGGAGTTTGAATCAGTGGTTAGAGATACTTACAGTGCCATAATATATGATTAAGACCATGGGTTGCAAAATGCAGAATAGGTCTGTAAGATGATTCAGTCTCTTAAGGATAAGTCTAGCTTCTGTCCCTCATTTGAACGCTCCTTTTAGCCCATTAAGACAGACAAAATCTTTAATAATTGTACAATAATTTAGTGTTAAACATAAAAACAAAACTTACAAAGAGTCTGCCAAGTATTGGATCCAGCACAGCCACCATTTGTCTATGTTCTAGAGCTTATCTAGACCACGTCTTTAACTCCGTGGTAACATATTCACTTCAACGAAAAATCCTAAGCCCATCAAACTATCGAAACACAGATCTGTCATATTTCAACAATTGAAAACCTAAAATCCGAAAAGTTTTACTCGAACATGAAGAGCCCTAATACCATCGTTCCACAACCGTTAACCCTAAGAAATGCGGAAATACAGGTCGAACATGTGTCAATAGCTGAAACCCTAAGATCCGAAAGGTATTAATCGAATCCGAAGAACCCTAACACCATAGATTCATAACCATTAACCGTAAAAATGCCGAAATACAGATCTGCAGTCGTTATCCTGCCCAAGCGTCCATCAATGAAAGTGTTAATCGAATATGAAGAACCCTAATCGAACAAAATAGTATGATGTATAAGACGCTAGGGTTTAGAGGGGTAAAAACCTTGAAAGTTTGAAACGATTGAAGTGATGATACATATGACGGAGCTGAATAGAGTGTCACTAGTGTAACTGTGACAACTCGAAATTTAGAACCTTTCGTTGTACGCTTGAACGCTAAGTGACTAACTAATTTGATGATTTAATGAATGATATATGTGAACTTATATGATTATATTTGTGATTGTATGTATGCGAGCATGTATATGAACCGAGACACAAGAACCCGACTCGAGACCATGCGGTCTCGAGTGAACAGTGTAACATATGGGCCGGTTGGGCCGTGCACCTCATCCGAAACCCATTAGGGTGCACCACTTGAAGCTAGTATATATGTTATGCACCTAGCCATCTTTGCCATTTTCTTTGGATAACACACACACTCTCCTACTCCCTCTCACTAAAACCCTAGACACCAAACATCACATTTCTTCTCCTTCTTCTCGGATTCGACCGGCAACACAAGAGCTCTCGGATTCAAGCTTAAGTTCTCCCTTGAAAACTTAACCGGTTAGTGATTCATGCCATGTGTTGTATTCGGTTGATGATAGTGTGTAGCATTTCGGTTGATGATGATGTGTGATGAAGATACTTGATAATGTGTTTGCTTGCTAAAGATTCATGCATGATTAAAGTGTTTGTTTGTTTGATGAGTTCTTGTTTGATTAAATGATACATGCTTAGGAGAACATGGCTTTTATAGAATAACATTTGAACAAGATAGTTGAATAACAAAAGAATGATGAGCTTAGGGCTATTCATGATCATCCGATTTTTATGTATGAGATTATGGAACAAATGTTTTGTTTGCAAGATGAGCTTGTTGTCTAGTTTAGGAATTATAACTCTTGTCCGTAAAATGCAAAGTGTGTTTGAATAAGAGTTGTTTGTGCTATGAACATTTGATGATTATGATGAACCACTTGAATATTTGAAGAACATGATGAATATGATATGAATGTGGCTTGTGATATTTGAAATTTGATGTTTGATCCGTTTTTGGTAAGTATTAGACAAGGAAACATGTTTGTAAATTGTGGTTGGATAGTACATAGCTTCATGAAATCAGAATGTTATTGGATAGTACAACTGTGCAGAATCAGCTTATGTCCAGTCGACACCTTCGGTTGCGACTCGAGACCACCGCATGATGAGTCGAAATCCCCCGGTTGCGACATCGGTTGCGAGTCGCAAACACCTGGTTGCGACTCGAAACCACACGCGATCAGCACACAAACCTTATGACTCGAAATCTCAGTTACGAGTCCGGTTGCGACTCGAGACCAAAACAGCATGAACCGAGACCATGATTGCGAGTCCGGTTGCGACTCGAGACCGCCTGTCTCGACTAATGCATGAATGACTCGAAACCGCACAGTCTCGACTCGAGATCTCTAATCTCGACTCGGGACCACGTACACATACACCGAATCAGACTTACTGATTATGGGCTTAAGTAATTGGGCCGGACTCTTGGGCCTGATGCACAGATCTTATACGTTGATGATTGAATGTGAATATTGTTGAACTGCCATGATTAAACGTGTATGCCATGAACGATACTTGAATGCATTATGCTAGAAACATACGTGTACTGCTTGAATACGAACCTGATTGGTATGATACAACTATGATAGGACGTGAGTAACCACAATATTGCTTGATTGACTTTTCTGTGCAACTACCGAGCAAACCAAGGTGAGTTCACACCCTCTACAAAGCATGGGATTCCCTGGGTCGGGAATTGGGGTTAAGGAACATGGGTTCCTCGTCCTCCTTGGGTAGGACAGCAATGATTCAGGAATGTAATTCCTCGTCCTCACGGACAGATAACTCGTACTAGACCAAAACTCTATCACGAAGTCCCTCATTTTTATATCGACTTAATCGCCGGGCCAATGGCGAGCGGGTCATTAGTTAGATAGCGCTATTTAGGTCTGACAAACCTCACACCGTGCCGCAGAGGACGGGCGTGAACTAATGGATCTGGGGCACGTCAATGATGATAGACATTGACAGTTTCAGGGCACATAAACATGACTACAGTCAGCAGTCGATATGGTAACGAGTCTAGTGTATACATGGGGTAGCCCCCACGGCCGAAATGCCAGATAACTAACACGGGGTAGCCCCCACGGCTGGATTGCCAGAGTAACCGGGAATAAACAAGTCACGTTTTTTAACTATGGGGTAACCCCCACGGCAGGATGCCAGCTAAAGGAAACTGTTTTCGAAACTACTTAAAACGAACACCCAACAGTGAACTCACTCAACTTGTTGTTGACTCGTTACTACATGCTTTGCAGGTCCTTAGGTTCTTAGCTGGAGCTTGCATGGAGGAGGATCGTTGTGGGACATGGACGGCTGTGTGCCATGTTAAACTTGGAAACAATTAAACTATGTTTTGATTTAAGACTTATGCTTCCGCTTGCAACTTGAACTATGTTTTGTTTGAACACCAATTGTATTGGTTGAACTTTTATAACCACTTATATGCTTGTTCAATATGATTGGTGGCTGGATCCTGGTCAGTCACGCCTCCAAGCGGTAGTACTCCGCAGGTGGATTTTGGGGGTGTGACAGTAACCATCGTGAATCGCCATGGAAACTGATGATGAGGATGAACTCGGGATGCAGAGAGAAGCGATTTTGGACAAGAAAGAGGGCTGGATTCATCACATTTGTGGCTAGGGTTGAGTTAACTAGCATTATGTAGTATCCATTTCTTAATTCGGATTATTCGTCTAATATCCATATTTCTATATCCAACCCGGCCCTTTTTCCAATTTGTGTTTAGATTAAACCTGGCCTGTTAAGCGAATATGGCCCAAAACCTCAATTCATTATATAATAACCTGGCCCATTTGTATATATATATATATATATATATATATATAGTTTAGAAATTGCATTTTTTAACTTTTAATTTTTATTGATATTTATTAATTTTTTTGTTCTTTGATTTTTTATTCTTTTAATTTGTTATTAGAGATTTTTTTAAATATTTTATGGTATTTGTATTTGTTTTTATAGAAGATGGATGAAGATTACACTGTAGCTGATTTTTCTTCACTAACTCACTATGGAGCATGGTATAATCTTAGTGTTGTACGTGTTGAATTTACTTGGTTTGATGTCAGCAAAAACAAATTACTACTTATTTTACTTGATAAAGATGTAAGTACATTTATTTATTTATTTCGTTTTTTAAGTTTACATACATTATATTTAAGTAACATACTTTATATTATAGAGAAGAAGAGTTGCAGCAATTGTCCCCGCTAATTTGGTTCACTTATTTGATGGCATGGAACTCGTGGGTCATGTTTTTTCGGTTTCTCATTTTCAAATTGAGAATTTCAAGTATAACGACTATCCAACATACAAAAGCTATGTATTAATCTATGGTCGTATCAAAATAGTTATAAATGAAGGTACAAAATTTACTCCGTGTATACATGAGGTTTCAAAGGGTTTTCCGTTGTATCCACTGGTGTCGTGCTTTAATGTTCTGAAAGACTACAAGGGTTTTCACAAACATATTGTTGGTATACATAAATTCTTTCTATTTTTTTTGGGTTTGTTTTATATATATATATATATATATATATATATATATATATATATATTTATGTGTGTGTGTGTGTGTGTGTGAAAAGTCTAACATGTTGTTGCCTTTATTGTAGATGTTGTAGGAAAATCATCAATGGGAAAAGAATAAAGCATATGTTTACTTTTAAGATTAATTTGCAAGATGCTACGTAAGCCACATTTTTATTATTAATGACCTTAATGTTTTAAGTAACCCGCATATATACATATATTTTTAATATAATGTGTTTGATTATTTTACAGTGGTCACGTTATAAAGTTGCGTCTAGACACATCGAGGCATATAAATATTGTACGAACATATCGTGCAATATCCAGTAAATCTATCATATACGTCTCTCAACTCAAGTTGGTCTATACGTCGTCAAGTATGTTATAGGATTAATACATATTTCTTATATATTTTAATTTTTTAAATGACCTATGAACATAGTTTATAACACATGTCTGCTTTTTTTCAGTTAATATGTTGAAGGATACGGAGTTTACTAAAATGGTTATTGAACCAGATGTGCATGAGGCACACTTGCTTAGAACTATGCAACGTTAAAATTATTGTTCATGTTATTTAATGTTTTGGATTACTTAGAATTTGGTACTTAATATGTTTTGTTTTTTCATTTGTTTACCTTTTTTGTTGAAATTTTTAAAATGTTTTCCGGTTTAAGTTAATAATCTTATCTATTACTGTCGTGATGTAGATTTAACTTTATGAACGAATGACATTATATAGGTAATTTTATTCAAAATCATATGCTAACAATATTTATACTAATATTACTTCCAGTGAGAAATGAGTACGACCAATCTACAATCATGCAAAAGAAAAATGTTTTTACATGGCCATGGACGACAAAGTACTTCTATTGATGATCTTGGTCTTGACATACTTGTGTATGAGATATTAATAAGGCTTCCTGCAAAGGGTGTGGGTCGGTCAAAGTGTGTATGCAAGGAATGGCTATCTCTTCTATCGACACGTCATTTTGCTATGATGCATTGTCGTCACATATCTACATCCTATAACCAGAAATTTATAGTAATTGGTTCGCGCTTATGTTCTGTATTCCCCCTTTCGTGTGAAGATTCAGGTCCATTATTAAACACCAGAATGTTACTTCCATTTGAAGTGCCTTGGAATAAAGTAAACATTTTAACAAGTTTTGAAGGATTGTTATGTGTTTGTTTTCGTAATTCTGGCAAATTTTTTATTTGGAATCCATTAACTCATGCATTTAAAGAGGTGCCCAACTCAAATAGTCGTGGTTTATATAAACCTAAGTCAGATGCAATTGGGTTGTATGTGGATAAGACGGATGATTACAAGCTTTTACACATAAAGCGTAGGCGTGGTAGAATGTGGGTTCATGTATATTCAAGTATGTTTGACTCGTGGCACAAAATCACTTTTGCAAATAAACTTCGTTGCTGGCGTGGAGAGCCTATTTGGTCTAATGGAACTTTTTGCAAAGGTGTTTTATATTTTTTGGTTACTTGTTTTATTGAGAATAAGGGTGTTATGCTGTTTGGCTTTGATGTGGAATCAGAGAGATTTAAGTTGAAAACCTTTCAAAGAATTCCACATGCTGACTATGATGGAAATTTAGTTATTGTTCATAAAGAGCTTCATATGTTTGTTACTCATGGGCTTCCTAATTGGACGGTTGATTTGTGGAGGATGGAAGGTGAAAGTTGGGTGAAATTATGGGTTTTCCCTCGCATACAGCCTATTATTTTATCATGCTCTATTACACATATTACAAGTACTGGCAGGTTTCTTGTGGTATCAAATGATGGAGTTGCTAATGAAATTGACACGACAAAAAAAGGGGATGATTGCTACTTACCTTTAGTTTGGTTTCATGGGTTACAAGGAGCAATATATTCCGAGACTCTTACTTCACCAGATTTTTATTTCCATTAAGTATGCTCTTTTGTTTTGTTGCTTTTAATGTTTCGTTGTTTGTTTAGTGACATTATAAATATGTTTTATCGTTTTGTTTATTATGTTCTATGAGTATTTATGTTATTATGCCGTTAGGGTACCCGGCCTACGGACGGGTCCTCAACTAGTTATATTGTGTTTTTATTTAATATACAAAATTACATTTATTCAACCTGTGTAATACACGGGGTTCTAACCTAGTGAAATATATATTTCAACACACACGTTCGATTATGGACTTCTCGTCTCATTCCAACCAATGCGTCTAAAGCACGTTGGCATTGTAATACCCTAGATAAGTCCTACATTATCTTGGGACAATAGAGATATTGGGTTTATAATAAATATCACGTCTCAATTATTATCGTGTTTTTTGGCATAGTGATTGTGAATATCATGAGAAAACCTATTTAATCGTGTTTATTAACTTTTATATATAAGGGCAAACAAATTACACCAAGATAGCCGGTAAGCGGGCAACAAGCTGCGCCGCTACCCCCTTTTGAATAGCGAAACCTAACCTAGTAAAAACGAAACCCCGATCTCTAGGAGACGAAATGTTGCTGTGAACAACCCGTTGGACCCGTTTAAGAAATCTGATGGCTTCTGGGGCTAGCGAGCCAAAGGTATCAAAGGCAAAAGGGATAAAGGAATGTTGATTATCCTCGCAGGCTTTTGCATGTTTGTCCATTTTCTTCGCTGCCGCCCTTGCAATCGCCTGACTAGGGACAAAACCTGTATCCCGAAAGCCTACAAGGGGGGAAACCCCGGTAAGATCAACACAAGCGTGTTTACCTGCATCCCACCCGAAAACTAACACGTCCGCGGGGCGCAATGTGGATCTTCCTTCCCTTGGATCTGTCAAAAAGTTTACGGGGGCTTCTTTCTTCACCGAGATCCCCGCCCGTTTGAGGATGTCCCCCAAGACATCCCGCACCCAGTCGTGCCTATACTTAAAACCTGGCAGTTCTTTACAGTGCAGAGCATGCTCCCCAAATTGGTCTAAGCAAGCTTTCCGGCAAATCGGGCATTGCTCATCATCAGGGAACATAGGAATCATGAGCCGATATTTTAAGATAGCACGGTATTCAACGGCTGACATCTTTTGGCCTAAGCCCTCGATGGGGATGACCGATAGAAAATCTTGGGCGTGGGGGCCCCGCAAGCATTCTAGGACGGCGTTCTGACGAGGGGTCGTACAGAAATCGTGTTTGGATGGAACAATAACAAGATCAGCACTTGAACTAACAAAACAAAATCAAGGAGCCTTTGTTATCGTCGAATTTATCTGAGTTTACATTATTACAATCATTCTAAAATATTATGATCTATGATTATGATATTTTTAGTAACTTTTTTCTTAAGAAAAGTAATTCGGGTCATAAAGGTGTTTAATTATGGGCCATATGTTTGGGGTCATGTGGAAAATTCTAGTCACAAAGATGTTACTTATGGTCCATATGTTTGGGACCATGTGGACCAAGGGTTGATCATGGATTCATGGCTTGTATAAGATAGGGTCCCAGATTAAAGTGGGTTGGACAAAGTATTAGATTTTCTAGTGTCTCGTATTCAATGTGGAAAACTTTTCATATCCATCAATATAAACCTATCATATTATTTGTCGGCACTTTAAAAGCTTATGATTAAAAATTTAAAAAGGATAATATTCAACTTTTGTTAAACCTTTTGTTAGTTTTACTATGTAGAATCAAACACCCTTGCCCTTGCATATTGAAACTTATCTTCTGGGACTTGCATAGGGTAATCATTTTTAAAACAAAACAAAATTAATCAGGTTTTGTGTTGTCTTGCCTGACCTGTTTGGTTAAACGGTTTTTGTTTGGGTTGTATTGAAGCACTTTGTTCTAGGAGGCATGTGGGTTGTTACTTGTTAGGTTGTGGGACTGTATCAAGCCCATCATGCTCGAAGCTAAAGGTGAGCCCATGATATTGGTGGTCATAAAGACCATGGTGGTGATGTAAAGGATCAAACCTCAATGATCAATGAGGTGATCGATATGTGTATTTATATTCAAAGGTATACATAAATCTCTCCTGTAAATAAGGAGAGTCAACCACTAATTTACAAGATAATAAATAAGCTAAATAAATACAATTATTTACAAATCATTTCCTCTAATACCCCCCTTCAATCGAAACGGTGGCGGACCGAGACGAAGCATGTCACGAAAAACAACAAATTGGGCGCGCGGAAGACTTTTAGTAAAAATGTCAGCCACCTGGAGATTGGTTGGGACAAACTTAGTATATAGTTTTCCAGAATTAACCAACTCACGAATAAAATGATAATCCAAGTCAATGTGTTTAGCACGTTTGTGAGACACGGGGTTCTGAGTCATAAAGAGGGCACTCTTGTTGTCACAAAGTAGCGTTGGGCGATCAGGTGGTAGAGCATGCAATTCTCGTAAGAGATGAGTGATCCAAACAAGTTCAGCAGCCGTGTTAGCCATAGCACGGTATTCAGATTCGCAGCTAGACCTGGAGACTGTAGGCTGCTTCTTCGCACTCCAAGAGACTAAATTACCACCTAGAAAAATTGAATAACCATATGTGGAGCGGCGCGTATCTAGACATCGAGCCCAATCTGCATCAGAGTAACCAACGATATCCGGCGGGTGGGAGCTGCTATAGGAAAGACCAAATGAAAGTGTGCCTTTGACATACCGTAAGAGGCGTTTAACTGCTCGAAAATGATCAACTGTTGGGCAATGAAGAAACTGAGATAGTTGATTGACAGCATACGAAAGGTCTGGCCGAGTAATTGTTAAATATTGTAACGCACCAACCAGTGATCGGTAGAAGGTGGGATCAAAGTAGGGAACACCTGACGCCGTAAAGGATTCATGCGGAGCAAGAGGCGTATGAACATGTTTAGAGTCGAATAATTTCGCTCGGAGAAGTATATCTTTAGCATATTTGGCTTGTGTAAGAAACAAGCCAGTGTCCGTGTGAACTACTTCTAATCTGAGAAAATAATTTAGACTACCAAGATCCTTGATTGCAAACTCACGATGAAGATGTGAAATAAATGACCGAAGAATTGTATCATCGTTTCCGGTAAGGATGAGATCGTCAACGTAAACGAGAAGATACATAACGTGAGTGTCCTTGCGAAGGATAAACAGAGAGGGGTCGGCCCGACTACAAATGAACCCGTAGGATAGAAGAAAGGTGCTTAAGCGCTGAAACCAAGCACGAGGGGCTTGTTTGAGACCATAGAGTGCCTTGGATAATTTGCAAACATAATCAGGATGACTGGGGTTGACAAACCCGGGTGGTTGTTCCATGAAAACAGTTTCATTTAAATCACCATTAAGGAAGGCATTTTTTACGTCGAGCTGATGTAACCTCCATTTGTTGAGGACCGCAAGAGACAAGACAATACGAATTGTAGATGCCTTTACCACCGGACTGAAGGTATGAGAATAATCCAACCCCGGAATTTGAGTGAAACCTTGAGCCACTAGTCGAGCTTTATACCGATCAATAGACCCATCTGAGTGATATTTAATGCGGAACACCCATTTAGAACCGAAAATATTCATAGAGGATGGCCTTGGAACCAACGTCCAAGTATTGTTGTGATGGAGTGCCTGAATTTCATCGATCATTGCTGCCATCCACTTGGGGTCTTTGGCAGCCGACTTGAAGCCACGTGGTTCAGTATTGGTGGACAAAGCCACATGTAAAGCATAAGAGTGTAGAGCCGCGAGATTTGCTTGATGTTTCGGTTTAAAAATTCCTGCCTTTGCTCGAGTCGTCATAGGATGAGAGTTAGCTATAGTGAAAGTGGGATCGGTTGGGGTGGGGTCGATAATAGTGGAATCGGTTGGGGTGGGGTCGGTAATAGTGGAGTCGGTTTGGGTGGGGAAGCCGAGAGACTCAGAAGCAACAGAGGGATTATTGTGGCTAGGAGTGGGTTGACTATTTTGGTTAATGGGCTCAGTAGGTGGGGTAGTGGGCTCGGTTGTAGATTCGGGTGAGGTGGCTGGTGGGTTAGTATTGTGGGCTTGTGAGGGAGTAGGTGAAAGGGTACAAACTGGGCAAGAGGTATTTTGGCTTTCAGAAGGGATTGGGCCAGGAGGTGAAGGTCCATTTGCGGATGAAGGTGGGCTGGAAGTGGGTAGGTCTTCACAGAAAGTGGTCAAAGTGAATTGGTGTGAATGCACAGAGGCGGTTGTACCTTTAAAGGGAAATAACGACTCATCAAAGCGAACATGGCGGGAGATAAAAATCCGATTTGTAGACGGATCCAAGCAACGAAAACCCTTGTAGGATGAACTATAGCCAAGAAAAATACACGGTAGGCTTCGCGGCTCAAGCTTATGTTTTGCATAATCACGAAGATACGGGAAAACGAGGCAACCAAAAACCCGAAAATTGGAGTAGTTTGGAAGTTGATCAAACAGCATCTGAAACGGAGACTTGTTTTGTAGAAGCGGTGTTGGCACACGATTGATAACGTACGTTGCCGTAGTAAAAGCATCAACCCAAAAGGAGGCAGGCACGTGAGCATTAAATAACATAGCGAGACCGGTTTCAACTATATGGCGATGTTTTCTTTCGGCACGCCCGTTTTGTTGAGGCGTATGTGGACAAGAAAATCTGTGAAATGTCCCATTAGCTTCAAAAATTTTACGAACGGTGTGATTCATAAACTCACTGCCACCATCACTTTGAAACGTTTTGATTTTACGTGAAAATTGAGTTTGCACAAGTTGAATGAAGGCCGATAAGACCGCATAAAAACCTGTTTTTGTTGTGAGTGGATAAAACCACGTGAACCGTGAATAGTCATCAATAAAAACCACATAATAACGATAACCATCCGTAGAAGCTACAGGTGCCGGGCCCCATAAATCACAATGAATTAAGTCTAACGGAAAAGAAGCTCGTTTTTCATTGTTAACAAATGACAATCGTTGTCCTTTTGCAAGTTGACATGAAGAACAAATATCCGGTTTTGGTAATAAAGAAGTAAGTGACAAACAGCCAGTTTTATTCAAAGTAGAAATAACATCAAACGATACATGACCCAAGCGGGCATGCCATAATTCATAAGAAGCTTTCTTTGAGACACCAGCAACAAGAGCTTGTGGTTCATTCCGAAGCACATAAAGACCATCAACGCATGTTCCCCGAGCAAGTACCTGTTTTGTTGTTCGATCCTGAATGTGAAAAAAAATTTTAGAGAACAACACATCAACTGGAAGATCATTAGTAAGCTTGCTGATTGATAATAAGTTTTTGGTGAGATGTGGGACAACAAGTACATTTCGAAGGGGAATTTGATCACCAACTTTAGAGGATCCAATATGCGTTATAGAAAGTCGCTTACCATTTCCGAAAATAACCTGATTATTACCTTTGTAAGGGGTGGAATGATGAAGACAATCTTGAGTGGAAGTCATATGGTCAGTGGCCCCCGTATCACCGGTCCAATCGGGAGTATCGTGAGTAACATGACATTGAGCATGAAACGCCTTGACCAAGTCATCATCCGAAGTAGAAGATCGATTAGCAAAATTTTTAAGATCCGGACAGGCCGAAGCATAGTGGCCATTGGTTCTGCACAATTGGCAGTGGGGCGGACGACGATTGTTGCTACGGCCACGGGCATAGGAACCACGAGAAGATGTACCGCGATACGAGCCACGACCTCGACTAGACGTTGAAGATTCACGTTTAACATGAAACGCAGCCGGAGGTGTGGTAGTCTCATGAAGAGATTGAGAAAATAAATCGTGGCTCTCTGCTTGTGAAACCAAATCACGAAATAACGGAGCCGGTTTGACGGCGCGAATAACAATCGAAAAACCTTCATAAGAAGGGCCAAGACCACGAAGGAACCAGTGTATCTTGTCGGTTTCCGCAACAGGGTGACCAATGGCAGCAAGTTGTTCACAAATAAGCTTGAATTTTCTTGAGAAGTCCGTGACGGATGACGTACCTTTTTTAAGTTGTTGAAGAGAGTCACGTAAGGTTTGAACGCGTTCAATGGACGCATTACTATAGGTATTCTCCAATGCAACCCAGATTTATCGAGCACTAGAGATACCCAGTACTTCGGTTGCGGCTTCCTCGGTCAGAGAAGAAAGAATAAGGAGCGCAGCCTTCTGATCAGCGGTGGTCCAGGATGTGAATTCTGGATTTGGCGCAGATTTACCATCAGTCGTGACGGTTTCAGCAGGTACAGTGGAGTCATCGATGTGGGCTGAAAGTCTATGGAGTCCCAGCAACAAGGTCATATGGTTGCGCCAGATAAGGTAATTGGTTGAAGAAAGTTTGACAGAGGAAAGATGAGGAACAGCAGGTTCAGTGGGGGTAGCCATGAAAGGATCGAAGAGAAGAGAAAGAAGGGGATGAGGAAAAAAAGAAGGGTTATTGATAGGCTGATACCATGTAAAGGATCAAACCTCAATGATCAATGAGGTGATCGATATGTGTATTTATATTCAAAGGTATACATAAATCTCTCCTGTAAATAAGGAGAGTCAACCACTAATTTACAAGATAATAAATAAGCTAAATAAATACAATTATTTACAAATCATTTCCTCTAATAGGTGATAGGTGTAACGACGATGAAGAATGCAACGGTGATGACTATGGCGGCAATTGCTAGGGTGGCATACTTTGAATGTTGAAATGTGGAATGAGATCTACTTGACTCAGGTCATGTAGTGTTGTACATGAGATGCTAAGTGAGAGAGAGTGACATGATTGAGAACTATAAGCATGTGAAATCTTTTTAACAATCATGTAGGTTAATAAACATGATTGAGAACTATAAGCATGTGAAATCTTTTTAACAATCATGTAGGTTAATAAACATGATTGAGAACTATAAGCATGTGTTATTGATTATGATCGTACTCAACAAAAGTATAGTTGAGAAGAGACAATAGCATGACAAAACACATGAGAAAAAGTAGCGCACTAGAAACAAAGGAGACGAGAGGGAGAGTTAATGATGTAGAGAGTCGACTTTAGATGACAGTCAGTCTTTACTAAGAAGATTCAGAGAAATGAGACTAAGAGATGTGATACTATAAATATTTCACATGAAAGCTTTTGTATTTTATTGATGTATGTAACACAAGCAACATCAAAACTTTAGGCAAAGACCATGCTTAGAAAAATAAACACAAAGTATTTTTTAGATTAATGTATTGTTACTTTATTTAAAAAAAAAAAGTATTATAGTTTTAAGGGAATGCCAATGACATTCAAAAAGAAGTTTAATGATATTAGCTTGTTTTAAAATAAAATCTCAAACGAAAGAAATGAGTGGATAGCTTTGAAAAGCCAAAATAGACTCCGGTATCATAGTGGATATTAGCTTAAATATAAAGTAATCAAAGTATGGAAGGTTTCGTGTAAACTTTGATATCAAAACTAAAAGCATGATGAAACGTCTAAATATGTTTTCCTTTGTTACAACATCAATAAATGTGTTTTGCATGAAAATGGAATACAAAAGCAATGATTTGAAACTTTATGTAGTTGCATGAAAATGGAATACAAAAGCCAGTGACGGATCCAGGATTTTTTTTCATTGGGTTCGCTTTTTTAGATACTCCAATTTCATATGACTGAACATAAAAAATTTCGGGTCGGTTCGACAGTTCGGATCGGGTGTCTTGGGAAGAATAATGCGGAACAAAAAGTTTGAATTGTGCCTCATACAGGATTCGAACCTGGGTGTCTTGGGAAGAATAATGCGGACATAACCAGTGGAGAACCAAGGCTTTTTTGTTTATGGGTTCCCTTTATATTTTACTTATGTGTTCCTTTTCAGTTTGTTATATATATATTTACACTAAAAATTAAAAACTGAATGGGTTCCTAGGAACCCATACCTTCTTTATAGGTCCGCCCCTGACAAAAGCAATGATTTGAAACTTTATGTAGTATTTGCAGTACAGATTGGTTTGGGTGTTAATGGTCCGATTATGTAGAATAAAATTATTTTAAAAAATTCTCAAATCAAAGCCGGTATAAAGATTATAATTTTTTTAGAATTAAATACGTCACTATTTACAATTACATGATTTCAACTATGAACCTTTTTGTTGTCCTCTTAGGGACACTTAGCGATTCATTTGACCAAGAGATATGCCCACGTAGCCACTAACTTTTTCCATTTCCGAATTAAGTTAACCTATTGCTATTTGCACATCCGTTAATCATGTTCTAAATCTACACTTTATGTCCACCTCTAATACAAAATTCAAATTGTTATTTTCACCAATTCTAAACTCAAATAAGCTAGTTTATTGATTACGCCCTTTTTAACTATGATGTCATACAACGTTATAGTAACATGCTTGCTCTTAATAATAAGACCATCTAGTCTAACGAGAGGGGGAGACAGGCGCCTTCACATCACCACTGACCCTATGATCAACCCTCTCTCCTCTCTCTTTTCCTCTTCTATAGCGGTTCGGCTGTCTCTTCCCTCCTCTCTCACATTCTTTGCCTGAGTCTACCCTTACATAAGAATTTCTAGGCGTCTTCCCCAACCGAATGGCTTACATGGGTTTTTGTGATAGAGATGGTCTAACTCAACAAAATTTATATATATATGATATTGATATCATTATTCTACAACTAACAAGTGGTTGGGTTGGGTTGGGTTGAGCCGTTGAGGATTGTGGTAGTGACATTATGCAATTATTAGATGTTTATGAAAAGGATGTTTCACATATAATCAGGAGAGTGTGGTAGGAGATGGTCAAAGAGTTCGGCTCCATGAGGGTGCTCGGGGCACCGTCGGGGACTCCACGCGGGGACCATGCTTGCCGATTAGGGGGGTGCTGCCAACCAATCGGGGAGGGAAATCGGGGACCAATTTCGGTGGTGGTTCACCGTGAGCGGGGAGGGAGAGAGATGGTGGGCCCCATTTTTCCAACCAATCAAACCATTTTGTTTTTTTTTTTTTTTTTTTTTTTTTTGAATAAAAAAACAAGGGGAGTTAAGAGGGGAGTGGCGCCATCAAATTGGGGTGTTAGGGGAGTTTAAGAGGGGAGTTGACGTGGCACACGAGGATTGGGTGTGCGTAAGAGGGGACTCCCCTCGTAGGGGAGTGCCCCCCTCACCCTGAAGCAAAAGATCATGATCATTTTGAAAGTAGGTGTAGTGAAAAGGAGGTAATGATTTCCGTATGATTCCCATTCCTATATTTGACATCTTCAAAATTTACTAATGCCTAACACTGATCAAGCAAAATGAACAAAATACAGGCCAATGTTAAAAATGTTTTGAACCCTGGACGAGATAAAAAAAAAAAAAAAAAAAAAACGGGCCCTATCCACCCTATAATAATATAATATTTAAAGTTTCCAAATGAAAACATTCAAAGTTTCAATTTATTACTACACTAAGTTACATCAATTCATAGGTGGAGTTAGTTCTCTTCTCTATATTTCTTGCGTCTTTTTCACCTCGCAATCTTCTATTTCTTTACTTTCCGCCTGTGTGACGTATGCAAAACTTTTTAGTAGAGAAGGCACAATACGAGTTGGTTAAAAATGAGTTAGAAAAAGAAAAAGAAATCATGATAAAATAAAATAGTTTGTTAAAAATTTATATATGATACAAAAATTGTTACAAATAGATTAGCATACACAAACAAAATAATCAACTTACTCTTTTTTTTTTTCAAACGTAAAAAGTAACTATATATAAAAAAACATTTTCTTTTGAGTTAATTACATAGTTAGTCCCTGTGGTTTGCACAAAATAACAAACTTAGGTACTAATAGTTTAAAATCACCTTCTAGGGTATTAACTTTTAATTTTGTAACGTTTGGAGGTATTAACTTCTAAGGTAATAACATAGGTAGTCCCTGTGGTTTGCACAAAATAACATACTTAGGTACTAACAAAAAGTGATTTTAAGCCTACAAATAAGCTTAATACCCTCAAACGTTACAAAATGAAAAGTTAATACCCTAGAATGTTATCAGAAACTATTAGTACCTAAACTTGTTATTTTGTGCAAACCACAGGGACTAACTATGTAATTAACTCTTTTCTTTTTCTTAGAACTATTTTTTTGAAAGGCCGAAACACTTTATGTGTATATAGCAAGAAGCTGGAAAAACGATTACAACCCCAAAGAAAGAACTACAAAAGAAAGCAAAAGTTACAGGAGATTAACTACATCAAATATTATCCATTTCTCCCGATACAGAGGGGTAAGCTTCGACCATTGTTTAAGCCAGATGAAGACATCCTGCTTGATGAAGTCAACCGTCTTCACAATCGGAATAAAGGTTCCTTCAAAAGTCTTCATGTTTCTAGCGTGCCATACTTTCCATATCGTGGCCATCGCCACCGTAAGAAACAACCTCTTCCAAGTCTTATTGCCCGAACAGTCAAGAATGACCTTCATTTTATCTCAGAGCGTAGAGCAGTCCCGAGGAAAAGTGATTTTTAACCAGGCAAACACGTTTCACCAAATGCTCTTAGCGAACAAGCAATCGGCAAACAAGTGATCCGAAGTTTTAGCCTTGAAAAATCATATTCTATACCTGGCTTAAAACTTAAAAGGTATTTATCGGTTAATAAGTCATCAAATATTAAGTATATCATTTCTCTTATTTATAATCTTATATAATTGTCTTAAAAAACAATAAATTACAACATAAAACAACATACATATCATAATCATCATAAAATACTTGGAATATCTAAAATATAAAAATACCATGATTATATATATAGAGAGAAACGATAAATCGAAAACTCACATTAGTTAAAAAAAACTAAGAAAACTTCATCCTCACCATCCATCTCATTTGATCAATGGTTTCGATAGTAGCAATACACATATTGCTATTTTTCAGATGGAATCGGTGTGGTACCAGTATTGTTGGGACGGTATCAGTTCAGTTTGTCATGGTATCGATATAGTACCAATACTCGCTATAGGTTTACGATATAAAAAAAGATACATCTATAGTGAATACAACTACATTTTCATTATAATTTATGGTGGAAACCATAAAAACAAGTATCACTGCTGCTACTGAAGTTGTTCAAGTGGTATTGGTTTGATTCATCATAGTAAAAAAATTAACTATATTTGACACATTCGATTTTGAAGCAAACTTTTATCTAAACATAGACAAAAATAAACATGTCGCAATAAAGTACTCTAAATTTATCAAACATTGTATCTTACAATTTATAAAAGAAAAGTAAAATGTCTTATACTTGCATTATATTTTTATAACAACGAAAAAAGTTCACTTTGATAACATGTAAGTTTGTTTTTCAATTACTTATACAATGATACTCACAACTCAGATTAATATACACATGGGTGTCCCTATTGGCACACCAATGTGCCTATATGCACACCAAAAAGTGTTTTTTTGTCCTATATGCACACCCTGCAATGTCGAGCTGTGGCCAAAACGCGGCGTTCTGGTCCGGTCAACCAGACAAAGACCGATGGGTGTCTGACGGGTCTATTGACCGGACCAAAACGTATCAGTCTTTTATCTGGTTGAAAGGACCAAAACGCGGCCTGTCGTAACCCCCGTCCCCTATTTACCCAGGAACGAGCGGCCGCGGCCAGTTTCAGTGGTATCGGTGTTTATCAATTTGGCAGTGGAAAATACATCAGGATCGTAGTTAGGAAAATTTGATCAGAGTAAAATACCGCATTTTTATAATATTAAACACATGGGAAATTCCCAAGTTTCCAGTACACACATGTTCATAGGGATAAACCCTATTTTATTTAAATAAAAACATCTCTTTATTTAGGTAACTTTTATAGCCACTTTTCCAAGCCTTCAGTGTTGTCCAGCTAGCTTCTATTTGGCTTTCACATTTTGTTACCTGGAATGCGTTTAAAACATTTTGTCAACGGGAAATACTGGTGAGTGAATCCCAATTTAATCAAGACAAGTAAAATCGTTTTACAGTATTGATGGCGGTCACGCAATTACATTTGTTTATTTTTCTACCTTAATTAACACCCACGGTACTGTCAACCCGACTTGTGGTCATGTTACTACTCACAGTGTCACACCCCGACCGCGTAAAACAACAAATCGCGGCGGAAACATCGGGGCGTGTTGCGACAGAATTAATTGTTTCAAATCCATGGCAAACAAAGTTGTATTTTATTTATAAACAAAGGTGTTACATTGTTTCAAACAGGAAAATTAAGAGTTCAGAACATAATTAAACATAGTCTATCTTCTTTTAAAGTCTCTAAGGCACAGGTCCGCCCTAGTATCATGATCAACATCCTATGGAAAAGCTCCTGAAAACACATGTGAAAATAGGTACGTCAGCATAAAAATGCCTGTGAGATACATAGGTTTGTGAAAATAAGATTCATGACTTGTGTTTGAGAAAATATTCCGTCATGAACCTTGTAATTTGATTTGTTTTGTAAATCACTTGAAAAACGATAAGATCAGATGATATGTATAAATAAGAGAATAGTGTATGGATAACCATTGTAAACTGAGTTTGTATAAGATAAGTTGTTTGTAAAACAATGTATTGTGAAAAGTATGTTATTTGTATGAAATGTTCTATGTGTAAAACTGAAATGATTCAAATAACGCTACGATATATAATACCATACAAACACTTATATATAGGAAGTACCAGCGGCGTATCCACCATGCTTGTATCATATTACACACGCATCGTTACTTAATCACTTAATCAAACCAAACCAAACAATGTAAAATGTTCATGTCAAGATGTAAATCATGTAAAAATGTCTATGTCAAATATCCAAGTCAAATGTCTATGTTTAAACCAATAGTCAAAAGTCCTTGTATAAACCATGTCAAATGTTGATAGTCCAAAAGTAGTCAAGTAATGTATAACCAAAATGATATGTATGGTAAGTAAAATAAGACTACTTAAACCATAAGTAAAAATGTACAAAACAAAGTATTTTGATTATATCAAAAAGTTATGTTTTGTAAAGTGATGCATGATACATTGATACGAACATTTATGTGGTGAGTTAACGCATACATTCAAGCCTTGAGACAGTCGGATAACCCTTTCAGTCAAGGTTATCAAAAGAATTGTATTCGGATTCAGTCATTCCTTACATCCAAACAAACCCGGGATGTCAGGAATGGGATTTGTCAAGTCCTATGGTACCACTACTTACTCCCGAGCGGCGTAGCAAATGTTAATGAACGTAATAAAGACCCGTTTGTGCAAACCAAATGTCATAGTAGTCGTATACATGTCATATGAAAACAATGTACTAAGTATGCTAAGTTAACATACAAAGCAGAAAAGTCATGTAAATCAATGTGCTTAGCATGTTATCAGTCAACATACATAGCAGAAAAGTCATGTAAATCAATGTGCTTAGCATGTTATCAGTCAACATACATAGCAGAAAAGTAATGAAATCATGTACTATAATGTACTAACAAACATAGTCGGTATATGATATGAAAACAGGAAAGCATGAAAGTAACGAGTAGGCACATGTGTTCCACCCCAAAACAGTTTGGAAAACAGTAAAAGAGGGGTCTATGTACTCACTTGATATTGCTCAGATGTCTAAAGATAACCACCAAGTAATGCTAGAGATCTCGGAATCAAACGGCACCTAATATAGGTAACTATGTTAATAACCGGACCTTAATCGGATGATTGGATAGAATGAGGTTTCGTAAACCAAACGAGTGTAGAGACTCGTGTCATTTGGTTTAACAAAGCCTACATACTAAATGAAACCTAACATAATTGTTTACGACCCGTTTAGGAAGCTTATGCTACTTTAACGTGTCGTGTGCGTGAAACGCGTTCGGACCGCCTAACTAGCCCTATGACAAGTGTTATATGCCTAAACATGTTACATAATCAGTTATGTGACAAAGGTTTAGGTTACATATGCTTAATTACCAATTATACATGAAAAGGGTATTCTGGTAATTTACCTAAGGCATATAAACTACCTATCATACAACTACTTAAACGTCGTGACCATAAGGTATAACCTCGGAAGGTTATTCCCTACACTATGGTCACCTAATGTGTTTGGTCGGATCCTAATGATCGACCAAACGGGGTCGGGTTCGAAGGTATAGGCGATTTATTAGATCGCCTACCCTACGACCCTAGACAACGTGGTAATCAGTAGGCATAGTCCCAAGGGACTATGACCATCGTGATTACAATCACGTTGCGAAGTTCAAACGAACTTCGCATTGACCATTACTGGTCAACGCTGAAAGTCAAACAAAGTTTGACTTTCTGACTCGAAAAGCAGTAAAAAAAATAAGGAAAAGAACGAAAGAATACTTACGAAGGGTCCCCGAATGCTAACCCAGATCAAAATAGCTCAGGTATGAAACGAAGGTTCCAACTTAGAGCTTCCTTAATCAGATTTGTGGGTTTTTGGGTTGAGTATGGATGGTTATTTATAGTAAATGCACCACCGTTAGGATCGTTTATCGGGAAACGTGCCTTGATCTCACCCGTACAAGTGTCGGAAGCTTATGGTGGCTCATTTGGTCACTCACCATAAGAGATCAACACTTGGCATTGGGATTAGGAGTGGTTTGCAGCTGTTAACAGCTGTTTAAACATTGAATCTGGCCCAGATCACTCACTCGCGTAGCGCGACGGATAGAGCCCTAGGGCTCGCGCTACGCGACTGCCTCACCTGATCCAGAAAGTTTCAAAAGTTACATGTTTGGTCCCTGCACGTGTTTCAAGGCATTTCTGACACTTCCAAGGCCCGTAAAGCCATCTTTAAGGCCCTAAAATGTTGCCTAAACATTGTGGACATGAAACATGTTCAAAAATATGTCGGATGATGGTTCGTTTGGTCGTACGAACGCGATGTTCGCTTAATTACGACGGAATGCGCATAAGCGCGAAAAACGATCCAAATGACGCGACGAATGGATTTTTCTTAAGGCGAACACTAAAATAAAATGTAGTCATGCTTTCATAAATTTTTGGATGTCCAGATGTATTCAGAACGTAAGTTATGCGCGAAAATGCAAACTTGTGCACTTTTTGACACTTTTAGTCCCTGAATGTCCCAAAAGTTTATTTTAGCACACCAAACCCCTCAAAGCCTATTTCTAAGCTATGTAAAGGATATTTAAAGTGTGTTTAACTTATGGTTATTTTCCGGAATGTTCGTTACAGTTCAAATTGACATACTTTCGCAGTTTGTCATATTCAGTCCCTGTAAGCGAATTAACTTGTTTTTGCCATACCAAAGCCTTCAAAACTTATTTCTAAGTTATGTAAAGGTTATTTAAGGTATGTTGAGTATATTTTGATGTTCCGGAGTATTTCTCGCATTAAACTGAGTACGTTTACGCACTAGTTTGCGTATAACTCTCCAGAAAGCGATGTAGAGTTTGAAATTACATAAAAGTCAAAACATGAAAAATGTATAACATAACAAAACAAACATTGGGATCAAATAACATTGTTTTATTGATAATAGAACTGTTCATAGTGATTACAAGCACAGTTGTTACAGTCTCCCCTACTTGTGGAAATTTCGTCCCGAAATTTATTTAGAGGAAACTCGTGGAAAAAGATGTGGATATTTCGCCTTCATTTGATCTTCGCGTTCCCAAGTAAACTCAGGTCCACGTTTAGCTTCCCAGCGAACTTTGACCAAAGGAATGCGCTTGCGTTTAAGCCACTTGACTTCACGTTCCATGATTTCCACTGGTTTCTCAACAAATTTCAGTGTTTTGCCAACACGAATTTCGTCAAGCGGTATGGAGTAGTTCTCATCAGCTGTACACTTCTTGAGATTTGATATGTGAAAAGTTGGATGAACATTTCCCAGTTCAGGAGGTAACTCAAGTCTGTATGCTACCTTTCCGATTCTTTCGACGATCTTGAATGGTCCAACGTATCTAGGTGCAAGTTTTCCTTTCTTTCCAAATCTGATCACACCTTTCCAAGGTGAGACCTTAAGTAATACTCGATCACCGACTTGAAATTCCAAGGCTTTGCGTTTTGGGTCCGCGTAAATCTTCTGACGGTTTCTAGCTGCCTGAAGGTTATCACGAACCTTCTTGACCTTGTCAGTTGTCTCTAAAATGAGGGCAGGTCCAGTAAGTTGAGCCTCGCCAATCTCATTCCAGCAGACTGGTGAACGACATTTTCGACCATAGAGAGCTTCGAAAGGAGCCATTCCGATGCTAGTGTGATAACTGTTGTTGTAGGAGAATTCAATCAATTTAAGATGTGAATCCCAGCTACCACCAAAATCGATCACACAAGCTCTTAGCATATCCTCCAGAGTCTGGATTGTTCTCTCAGATTGACCATCCGTTTGCGGATGATAAGCTGTGCTCAGATTAAGTTGGGTTCCCATAGCAGATTGCATGGTTCTCCAAAAATGAGAAGTGAAACGAGCATCTCTGTCAGAAATGATGTTCAAAGGAACACCATGTCGAGCCACAATTTCATCTACATAGATTTGAGCAAGTCTGTCAGTAGGAAAATCCTCGCGGATTGGCAAGAAATGTGCTGACTTTGTAAGACGATCAACGACTACCCAGATGGCATCATGACCTTTCTTTGTGCGCGGAAGTTTGGTAACGAGATCCATAGTAATGTTTTCCCATTTCCAAACTGGGATCTCTGGTTGCACCAATAAACCAGAAGGACGTTGATGTTCAGCCTTAACCTTAAGACAAGTAAGGCATTTTGACACGTATAAGGCAATGTCTTTCTTCATACCAGGCCACCAATAGTGAATACGAAGATCCTTATACATTTTATCTGAGCCCGGATGAATAGAATAACGAGACTTATGGGCTTCATCCATAAGCAAGGTACGAAGATCATCCTGGCTTGGGACCCACAAACGGTCCATGAAGTAATATGATCCATTGTCCTTCAGTTCCAGAGCAGGTGTTATGTGATAGGGAAATTCCTTATCCATTAATCCTTGTGAAACACAAGATTGTTGAGCTTGAGAAATGCGTGCTTGAATATCAGATCGAGCTTGAATAACAGATTGAACACGTACACAATGAAGCTTAGTACGCTCCTTACGACTCAATGCATCAGCTACGACATTCGCCTTACCAGGATGGTAGCGAATTTCGCAATCATAGTCGTTTAAAAGCTCAACCCAACGTCGTTGCCTCATGTTGAGTTCTTTCTGGTTGAAGATATGCTGAAGACTTTTGTGGTCAGTGAAAACCACACATTTTGTACCGTACAAATAGTGTCTCCAGATCTTGAGAGCAAAGACAACTGCACCCAACTCAAGATCATGAGTGGTGTAGTTCTTCTCATGTATCTTCAATTGCCTCGATGCATAGGCTATGACTTTGTTCCTTTGCATAAGAACACAGCCAAGACCCAATTTCGATGCATCACAGTACACGACAAAATCATCATCACCCTCAGGCAATGATAGAACAGGCGCATCGCAAAGCTTCTGCTTCAGGTGTTGAAAAGCTTCCTCTTGTTTGAATCCCCAGTAAAAGGGCATTTTCTTCTGAGTTAGAGCAGTTAGAGGAACTGCAATCTTAGAGAAGTTTTCAATGAAGCGGCGATAATAACCCGCTAGACCAAGAAATGAACGAACTTCAGTAGGAGTAGAAGGTGTATCCCAATCCTTAATCGCACTGATCTTGGAGGGATCTACATGAACACCTCGTTCGTTGATAATGTGTCCCAAAAATTGAACTTCTTTAAGCCAAAATTCGCACTTGGAGAATTTGGCGAAAAGTTGCTCTTTCTTTAGGAGTTCAAGAGTAAGACGAAGATGCTGCTCGTGATCAGCTCGCGTCTTAGAGTAAATCAAGATATCGTCAATAAAAACAATGACGAACTGATCCAAATAAGGTTTGCAGACCCTATTCATTAAGTCCATGAAAACAGCAGGAGCATTAGTCAAACCGAATGGCATGACTGTGAATTCATAATGCCCATAACGAGTACGGAACGCTGTCTTCGGAATGTCTTCTTCTTGCACCCGAAGTTGATGATATCCAGAACGCAGGTCGATCTTCGAAAAATAAGAAGCGCCTTGTAACTGATCAAAGAGGTCGTCGATGCGAGGTAGGGGATATCGATTCTTGATGGTAAGCTTGTTAAGCTCACGATAATCGATACACATCCTAAAGGATCCATCCTTCTTCTTGACAAAAAGAACGGGAGCACCCCAAGGTGAAAAACTAGGACGTATAAAGCCTTTGTCAGAGAGCTCCTGAAGCTGCTTAGACAACTCTTGCATCTCAGATGGTGCAAGACGATATGGAGCTCTGGCAATGGGATTTGCACCAGGTACGAGGTCAATGCGGAACTCGACTTGGCGTGCTGGAGGTAGACCAGGTAAATCTTCAGGGAACACTTCAGAATAATCCCGAACGACAGGAATATCTGAAATAGACTTACCCTTGCCTTTATCTTCTGTAACATGTGCTAAGAAAGCCACATAGTTCTTCTGCAGATACTTCCGAGCTTTAAAACAAGACATGAGTTTGAGACCAACGGTAGGCTTCTCACCTTGAACCTGCAGAATCTCGCCTGTCGAAAGCGGCACACGAACAATCTTCTCAGAACAAACTATCTCTGCGTGATGCTTAGATAACCAATCCATACCCACAATGACGTCGAAGCTTCCAAGTTGCATAGGCGTGAGATCGATAGGAAAAAGATGATCGTTAAGGTTCAACTGGCAGTTGCGTAGAGCAGAATTAAGAATAATGGGTTCACCACTAGCAACCTCTACTGTCAAAGATTTACTTAGTTTCGTTCTAGACACGCGAAGCATCGGCTCAAAAGACAATGACACAAAACTCTTATCGGCACCCGAATCAAAGAGAACAGATGCAGGCTGATTATTAATAAAGAACGTACCGTTCACCACGTTATCATCCGCCTGCGCCTCTTGGGCATTCATGTTAAAAACTCGGCCTCGAGCCGGAGCCTGATTCTGATTCTGGTTCTGGTTGACTAGTCTTGGGCACCGGTTCCTGTAGTGGGTCAGATCCCCACAATTGTAGCACGAACCAGGAGGAAAATGAGGTCGTGCAGCTTGGCCCTGTTGCGGGGCAGGAGGCTGAGCAACCTGTTGAGCTTGGTTACGAACTGCCTGGTTCTGATTGACAGGAATGCGGCAGTCGACAGCAAGATGACCAGATCTTCCGCAGTTGGTGCACTGACGACACTGGAGATGTGGTTGGTGATGGCCGTTACACCTGTTGCACAAAGGTGCATTGCCAAAATAAGTCTTCTTGGCAGGTGGTTGCGCAGGCTGATTTGGTGCAGCTTGAGCCTGTGCAGTAACAGCAAAATTTTGGGCACCCTTTCGTTTCCTTGATTTCTTTGATGCTTCACCTTCCTTACCCTTACCCTTATTCTTGTTTTTCTCAGAATTAGTCTCCTTCTTTTTATCACCCTTGCGGGTGAGTTTACCCTTCCTGACTAGAGTCTCAGTGAGGGTAGCAGACAACTCGATAGCTTGGCGAAGGGTAGTAGGATTAACACCAGTCAAAATCTCCAGAATAGAATCGGGTAGCCCATCAATATACCTCTCGATCGCTTTATCCGGAGGGGTAACCATGGTGGGACACAATAGACTGAGTTCTTCAAAACGATCCGTGTATGCACGGTGTTCAGCCCCATCTTGCTTTAAGCCATCAAACTCTCGTTCCAAAACTCGAATTTCATGACGGGGACAAAACTCCTTCATCATGAGAGCCCGAAGCTCTTCCCATGTCTGTGCCAACGCCACTTCGGCACCCCTATCGCGCTTAATACCATTCCACCAGGTAAGCGCTCGCTTCTCAAACACGCTTGAAGCAAATTCAACCCTACGCGCATTCTGACACTGCACGTGTAAGAATGTGCTCTCGATACTTTCAAACCACCGTAGGAGCGCAGTTGCTCCTTGCGACCCAGAAAACTTAAGCGGCTTCGCAGAATTGAAATTCTTGAAATTACAGTGTGCGTTATTGTTGTTGTTATTGCCGTTGTTGTTAAATATATCGTGGACTTGAGTTACAACCCCGGGAAGTACAGCAGCCACTTGTTGAGAAACCAGGGCTGCGATCTCTTCAATAGTAAAAGTTCGAGGATCGCGTCGAGGAGGCATTCTAAAAGAGGAAAACATGAAAGAAAGCGAGTGAGATGATTGGATGAAAAGAATGAGATGAAACAAAATCAACAAGAGCAAAGATGGTGGTCATTCGTCCGTATCACAGAGCAAACAAACAACACACAGTGACTAATCAAAGTAAATGGGTCAAAAATAATGTATAATGAAGACATGCTCGCCTATAAGTGAACACTCATCCCAAGAATTCCCAGGTAAGCACAACTGGTCTCGCGTCTGATGAGATGTATACGAAGTGCTTGCCTAGACAGAAAACCCAGAATACAGGCATTCACCCTTCCAGTTTGCACATGTTCACATTATTTAAAACCCAAAACGTTTGACGGGATTTTGAAAATTTGAAGGCACAAGGCCAAAAACCAAACTAAAAAGGGTTCAAAACCATATAAAAGAGAGTTCAAAACCTTACAATAGAGGGTTCAAAACCTTGTAATAATTTATTCAAAAACAGATGATTGTTTTTCAAAAATCGTTTCGGAAAAATTTTGGTTCCTTGTTTTGATAATCACCTAAGGATAGGTGATGTAAATGTTTTAAGATCTAAACACAACTAATTTGTGTTAGGGTCCTAGAAAAGTTATAGTCTAGGTCAAAGCATTACTAATAACCTAATTCCCTATAACCATTGGCTCTGATACCAACTCTTCTGTCACACCCCGACCGCGTAAAACAACAAATCGCGGCGGAAACATCGGGGCGTGTTGCGACAGAATTAATTGTTTCAAATCCATGGCAAACAAAGTTGTATTTTATTTATAAACAAAGGTGTTACATTGTTTCAAACAGGAAAATTAAGAGTTCAGAACATAATTAAACATAGTCTATCTTCTTTTAAAGTCTCTAAGGCACAGGTCCGCCCTAGTATCATGATCAACATCCTATGGAAAAGCTCCTGAAAACACATGTGAAAATAGGTACGTCAGCATAAAAATGCCTGTGAGATACATAGGTTTGTGAAAATAAGATTCATGACTTGTGTTTGAGAAAATATTCCGTCATGAACCTTGTAATTTGATTTGTTTTGTAAATCACTTGAAAAACGATAAGATCAGATGATATGTATAAATAAGAGAATAGTGTATGGTTAAATGGATAACCATTGTAAACTGAGTTTGTATAAGATAAGTTGTTTGTAAAACAATGTATTGTGAAAAGTATGTTATTTGTATGAAATGTTCTATGTGTAAAACTGAAATGATTCAAATAACGCTACGATATATAATACCATACAAACACTTATATATAGGAAGTACCAGCGGCGTATCCACCATGCTTGTATCATATTACACACGCATCGTTACTTAATCACTTAATCAAACCAAACCAAACAATGTAAAATGTTCATGTCAAGATGTAAATCATGTAAAAATGTCTATGTCAAATATCCAAGTCAAATGTCTATGTTTAAACCAATAGTCAAAAGTCCTTGTATAAACCATGTCAAATGTTGATAGTCCAAAAGTAGTCAAGTAATGTATAACCAAAATGATATGTATGGTAAGTAAAATAAGACTACTTAAACCATAAGTAAAAATGTACAAAACAAAGTATTTTGATTATATCAAAAAGTTATGTTTTGTAAAGTGATGCATGATACATTGATACGAACATTTATGTGGTGAGTTAACGCATACATTCAAGCCTTGAGACAGTCGGATAACCCTTTCAGTCAAGGTTATCAAAAGAATTGTATTCGGATTCAGTCATTCCTTACATCCAAACAAACCCGGGATGTCAGGAATGGGATTTGTCAAGTCCTATGGTACCACTACTTACTCCCGAGCGGCGTAGCAAATGTTAATGAACGTAATAAAGACCCGTTTGTGCAAACCAAATGTCATAGTAGTCGTATACATGTCATATGAAAACAATGTACTAAGTATGCTAAGTTAACATACAAAGCAGAAAAGTCATGTAAATCAATGTGCTTAGCATGTTATCAGTCAACATACATAGCAGAAAAGTCATGTAAATCAATGTGCTTAGCATGTTATCAGTCAACATACATAGCAGAAAAGTAATGAAATCATGTACTATAATGTACTAACAAACATAGTCGGTATATGATATGAAAACAGGAAAGCATGAAAGTAACGAGTAGGCACATGTGTTCCACCCCAAAACAGTTTGGAAAACAGTAAAAGAGGGGTCTATGTACTCACTTGATATTGCTCAGATGTCTAAAGATAACCACCAAGTAATGCTAGAGATCTCGGAATCAAACGGCACCTAATATAGGTAACTATGTTAATAACCGGACCTTAATCGGATGATTGGATAGAATGAGGTTTCGTAAACCAAACGAGTGTAGAGACTCGTGTCATTTGGTTTAACAAAGCCTACATACTAAATGAAACCTAACATAATTGTTTACGACCCGTTTAGGAAGCTTATGCTACTTTAACGTGTCGTGTGCGTGAAACGCGTTCGGACCGCCTAACTAGCCCTATGACAAGTGTTATATGCCTAAACATGTTACATAATCAGTTATGTGACAAAGGTTTAGGTTACATATGCTTAATTACCAATTATACATGAAAAGGGTATTCTGGTAATTTACCTAAGGCATATAAACTACCTATCATACAACTACTTAAACGTCGTGACCATAAGGTATAACCTCGGAAGGTTATTCCCTACACTATGGTCACCTAATGTGTTTGGTCGGATCCTAATGATCGACCAAACGGGGTCGGGTTCGAAGGTATAGGCGATTTATTAGATCGCCTACCCTACGACCCTAGACAACGTGGTAATCAGTAGGCATAGTCCCAAGGGACTATGACCATCGTGATTACAATCACGTTGCGAAGTTCAAACGAACTTCGCATTGACCATTACTGGTCAACGCTGAAAGTCAAACAAAGTTTGACTTTCTGACTCGAAAAGCAGTAAAAAAAATAAGGAAAAGAACGAAAGAATACTTACGAAGGGTCCCCGAATGCTAACCCAGATCAAAATAGCTCAGGTATGAAACGAAGGTTCCAACTTAGAGCTTCCTTAATCAGATTTGTGGGTTTTTGGGTTGAGTATGGATGGTTATTTATAGTAAATGCACCACCGTTAGGATCGTTTATCGGGAAACGTGCCTTGATCTCACCCGTACAAGTGTCGGAAGCTTATGGTGGCTCATTTGGTCACTCACCATAAGAGATCAACACTTGGCATTGGGATTAGGAGTGGTTTGCAGCTGTTAACAGCTGTTTAAACATTGAATCTGGCCCAGATCACTCACTCGCGTAGCGCGACGGATAGAGCCCTAGGGCTCGCGCTACGCGACTGCCTCACCTGATCCAGAAAGTTTCAAAAGTTACATGTTTGGTCCCTGCACGTGTTTCAAGGCATTTCTGACACTTCCAAGGCCCGTAAAGCCATCTTTAAGGCCCTAAAATGTTGCCTAAACATTGTGGACATGAAACATGTTCAAAAATATGTCGGATGATGGTTCGTTTGGTCGTACGAACGCGATGTTCGCTTAATTACGACGGAATGCGCATAAGCGCGAAAAACGATCCAAATGACGCGACGAATGGATTTTTCTTAAGGCGAACACTAAAATAAAATGTAGTCATGCTTTCATAAATTTTTGGATGTCCAGATGTATTCAGAACGTAAGTTATGCGCGAAAATGCAAACTTGTGCACTTTTTGACACTTTTAGTCCCTGAATGTCCCAAAAGTTTATTTTAGCACACCAAACCCCTCAAAGCCTATTTCTAAGCTATGTAAAGGATATTTAAAGTGTGTTTAACTTATGGTTATGTTCCGGAATGTTCGTTACAGTTCAAATTGACATACTTTCGCAGTTTGTCATATTCAGTCCCTGTAAGCGAATTAACTTGTTTTTGCCATACCAAAGCCTTCAAAACTTATTTCTAAGTTATGTAAAGGTTATTTAAGGTATGTTGAGTATATTTTGATGTTCCGGAGTATTTCTCGCATTAAACTGAGTACGTTTACGCACTAGTTTGCGTATAACTCTCCAGAAAGCGATGTAGAGTTTGAAATTACATAAAAGTCAAAACATGAAAAATGTATAACATAACAAAACAAACATTGGGATCAAATAACATTGTTTTATTGATAATAGAACTATTCATAGTGATTACAAGCACAGTTGTTACACACAGTGTAATAACAAATTTTGTATACAAAACCCCAACATACCGACGATAATTGTAGAATTACAAATATTCAATCACTGTTAATTATAATGTAAAAACAATTGAGGTTTTGTAAAAACAGTTTGCAAAAAGAGGAATTACTCACATTGCTATCTTAGGGTTTTCCTTTGTGATTTCCTGGTGATTATCTATTAATTATATAATGCACACGCGTTAGTATAATAACCCAATATTTACATTAGTAATACCCTCCCCGAGACAGAATTCCAACGACTACGTCGGGCAGAACCACGACAGCCGTTACGGAACCCTAGATCAATCGGACAGCGTATCTAATACGTAACCGAGGGTTAAAATACTTACAACGAGGCAGAACTTCATTATTTAAGGGGTATAATGCCCGGAAATTATGTATACTATGCAGAATTGAGAGAGAATTCGAAAAGTTTGAGCGAGTTGGGACTGAGGCCGATGTTCCCAATTTATAGGAGTTGATTTGAGGTTTCTCGTGGCCCGCGATGTAGGCTGGGTAGGCCCTAGCCTGGCCCAGTCACTGATCTAGCTTCGACACGCGGTTGACATGTGGCAGCACCGGGATGCGCCCTGGTGACTAGCTGTCGTGGCCCGCGTAAGACAAAGAGGTAGTCTTCGCGGCCCGCCAGGAATCATAAAAAAATTGTTTTTATTTTATTTTTAATTATATAAGGTATTTTAGGCTCAGTTTTCGTATACGGGGTGTATTTTTAGGACGTATAGGGACATTTAAAATATTTTATGGGTGTCGAAAATAATTTTAAAGGGTTGTTATACGGCCAAAGCTCGGCATTTTGGTTTGGTCAACAGACCCGTCAGACACCCGTCAGTCTTTGTCTGGTTGACCGGACCAAAACGCCGCGCTTTGGCCACAGCTCGACACTGCAAGGTGTGCATATAAGACAAAAAAACACTTTTTGGGGTGGCTATCTACACACCAAGTGTGTATATAGTTTGAGCCTATACACACACACACACACACACATATATATATATATAGAGAGAGAGAGAGAAACGTGATTAGGTGAAAACGCCCAAAAGTGTGAGAACGGTGAGAACACATCCTGGCCCAACACGTGGCGCGGGACATGATCAGGGTCCGAGGGGTTTTTTTTGTCTTTTTAGTATTCTTCTCCTTTCCCGATTTTCGCGTTTGACATGTTGCTTCATTTTTTGCGTGCAAGATAATTTTGGCGTTATCTAGAATCATTAATTACTTGGCGTTTTACTCGTTGAATTAATTCTTTTTCTGTCACATAGTTAATTTTTTGTCGTTATGGCTTTTTCCATGTCATTTTTTGGTGTTTTGGGTCTTTTTGTTAATAATTGATTACCATAGATTAATATTTTATAAAATTACAATAATACGAAATCAAAATAAACTAATAGTCTTCCGTGGGTGGGATTACATCAGAGATGTACCCATCGCTTTGTTCATCACTTTCTTTAGATTCATCATCATCAAATTTTAGATTTGCGTATAACGTCATTAGCTCGTCTCTTCTTTGCTGCAGCCTATTCTTGAATATCATTGCATCCTTGGATTTTGGATCGTTTGAAGGTGCTAAATCACAGAGTTGTTCAATGATAGATAGCAACCCTATCTTCAACATTTCTTCCATTAGCAATGAATATTGCACCCCGTTTTTATAAGTCACTTCAAGCGTTACTTCTTCTTCATGCATCACCCAGCTGCTAAGTTTTAGTAGAGGAGTATCGTCAATATCATCGTCATTTTCATCATTTTCTGCCGGAAATTTTCTCTTCAATCTTTTTATTACAGTTCGGGTTCTTTCACAATCGTTGGCCATTGGAACCCCAAGGGCCAGGATATCCCTCTGAACCCCTTCATTCATACCAAACATGGCTTTGATTGTCCTTACATTTACTCTTCTCCTATCAGAGAACTTTCTGATGAATCGTTACTCTTTCCTTTCAAACCTCCATGCAATAACCTTAGCCATTTTTAAAGTTTGCCGTTTTGGACAATATGTGGCGTTTTAGTCAATGTTTTTGGCGTGTTTGAGCTTGTGTTCTCATGGTCTTCTTTTATATTGACTTTTTTTCCCGCGCATGACAGGTAATTATGGCGTTTTGAAAAAGATAAATAAATTTAATTCCCCAAATATTTGGCTTTCAATATAATAAATGTTATGAATTATGTTTTTCGTTGTTTCATTTTACTGTTTTTGCAGTTACCGTGTTTTGTTTTTAGACTCAACTGTTTTTATGGTGTAACACGTCTAATCTTGATGGCTGTAATTATGGCGTTTAGATAACGATTGGACTTTTTTGTTTTATTTTATTTTCACATTGTTTCACGCTTTTTTTATAATAGTACTTGTTCAAGGTAATTTTATTATAGTTTAGTAGTTTTTTGGGGGCGTTTTTATGGCATGATGGCGTTTTACAAGCATTTGCTCGTTTTGGCGTTTTATTATATTTTTCATTATAGTATTAATGTACTTTTGTTGTTTATTAACTGAAATTACAAAACAAACAACAGATAAAGAAAATTTAAAAAAATAAAATATAAGCAATTTATGATCTAAATCTTCAGTGTCATCAGTCTCTTTTTTCTTTTGAAACTACAAGAACTGTCACAAATAAATGGCGTTTTGGGTTTGTCGTGGTTTATTTTCTTTGTTCATCTGTTGAAGTGTCTTTGTGGATGTTGGAGACATAGATCGACCCTTTGTGGGTGGATGCTATCTGCCCGTCGTCTTCATTATAATCATCGAGGCCAAAGTAACATTTACACTGGGATAGGTCTCTTCTAATCATCCAAACCTTCTTCAAGAACAAAGATGACAGAATGACATATGGGTGTCATCAGTCTCTCTTTTTTGAATTTTGTCTACCTCATGCAGCAAAATCTTACTACACTCACCTAACAAATCATTCAGCGAAACTTCATGCAAAACATTACTGAGTATCAAAGAAAAGATATTTGACATCGTTGTATTTTTTGACGTTTTACATTGAGTTGTATTTTTTTAGGAACTACTGTGTTTTTTGTGTTTTTTTTTGTGAGATGTTGAGACGTTTCTATTTATAAGATTTTTTTTGGCGAATAGTTTAGGCGGGATATTATTTTTATAACAAAAAATGTAATTAACATTTATCCGGATGTAAGGCTTGGCGTTATATATTATGGCTTTTCACATTTTGTGGCGTTTTTGTAGACTGAGAGTTTAAATAAAAGCACAAAAAAAAGTACGCAGTGATAAAGTTGGCGTTTTGTATTTATTTGGTGTTTTATATTTCAACGGCGTTTTATGTGAGAAATGATGTTTTACCTTTTTTACCCTTAATGAAGCGCATCTACGTAATAAAATTGATGTTATTTACGAAAACGCCACCGCGCCAATCTAGTCCATAGATTGTTTTTATCGGACGATCCATAAGCATTCTCACTGTTCTTACACTTTCTACCGTTTTCTCTAAATTCTGACCCTATATATATATTAACACAAAGATGAAAATTCACACATTGCAACGACATACTCGAATTTTTTAAAATATCGTATCTAAAGTTTAAAAAAGAAAAGCAAGTATGTTTAAAATTAGTTATAATAAAATAGTTAAATAATATAAAACAATCTATACTATATAATAAAAGAAATCAATAAGAGGACACATGTCATTCATTGAATCCATCTATTTTTTAGTTTTTTACTCTCTATCCTACTTAATTATAGATTATTAGTATTAACTAGTCTTAAGCTACCCGCGTTGCGGGCCAGTAGGCATAAAAACGTGATATCAACGTTGAGAAGATGGGGACGTAAAACCATGCTAAGTAGCATCGAACGAAGACCAAACCAGGTAAACCGTAAAAAAAATGAATTTCCAACACAAAGCGACTCACATGACGTAATACGTAGAAGGAGTCGAATTTATAACGATGTGTATTAGAAAGTGGAGGGGGTAAAAAAACTTAAAAGACCAAATGTGACCACCAAATACGAATGAAAAAAAAAACCCCGAGGGGCCAAATGTGACTATCAAACATTGTGCTAAATAGCAACGAACGACGAACAAATCCGAGAAAAACGTAAAACGAAAACTAATAAAAAAACTAAAATTATTTAACCTTTGTGACACAAATTATAGTAGGTATGCTCCCTATGGTTTGTTATTTTGTTACCCGGATAGTCCCCTGAGTAGATGTCAGTTGGTTTTGAAATAACAGGTATGCTCCCTATGGTTTGTCATTTTGTTACTCGGATAGTCCCCTGAGTAAATGTCAGGGGACTATCCGAGTAACAAAATGACAAACCATAGGGAGCATACATGTTATTTCCAAAAGGTGAGGGCTAAATATGAAAAAAACGTGAAACCACAGGGACCATCTGGGCAATTAACTCTAATAATAATAATAATAATAATAATAATAATAATAATAAGGGTAAGGATAACAAAATATTTTTAAATAAAAAAAATATAATTATGAAGTTGAAAGAGAAATTGCCACGTGGCATTAATTGTAGTCTTTTATTAGTGTTTAGATTAAAAGATAATTAACTAAATTAATACAATAAATTTAAAATGATCAATAAAGTTGTAACTAATATCAACTAGATGTAAGACCACGTCGCGTTGCGGCCGGGGCTTACAAATTCAGCTGGCATGGGTTAGTTAATAATTAAGGGGCTGTTTGTTTACCTCTTAATGAGGGTCTGAATGGTTCAGACCTCTTACTAGTTCAACACTTAATAATTCATATTGTTTGTTTCGTGAGTAAATATCTGAATGTTTCAGACATTTGCATCTGAATGGTTCAAACATTTGCATCTGAATGGTTCCGACATTTGCATCTGAATGATTAATTATTATACCTAGTCTCAATGGTTAAGACCTCTAATCTGAATTGGTCAGACATTTGTCTCTGAACGGTTAAGCATTATACTGTCTCTTAATAGTTCAGACCTCATACTGCTTAATTGTTGCCATAAAAAGTTTACATCGAAACGTAGAGCAAATCGAATTTATATCGACACGCACATAAAAATTAGTTTTTCTTAAGTAAAAGAGATATAGTTGTAAAATCGAAACAAATTATTAGTAAAAAACTTCATAGGTTAAATACGTTCGTAAAATCGTGCCAAGTAGCACTAATGCCACAACACTGCCACCAACCACCAACATCAGAAGAGCTTGTAAAAATAAAATAAATAAAAAAGTAAAAAATAACACCGAACGAAAAACAACCGTAGAATCTTTGAACCACATACGCCCGTTGCAGCGTGTTAATTCGAAAAAAATAGACATAAATGTAAAACGTAGAAAAAAATAACTAAGTCGATCCAGGACATGCGTGTTGCGACGAACTTGTCAAACGAAGAAAAATAGACGTATTGCGACTGCCTGTCAAATGGGAAAAAACAGACAAAAAACGTTGAATCCTAGACACATGTGACGTGTTGACTCGAAAAAATTATAACGAAACTTAAAACAAAAAACATATGAAAGATGAAAAGTATGGGGGGGGGGGGCAAAGTTGAAAACAAAAAAGTGTTAGGGGTTGAATTGTAAAAGATGAAAAGCTTTTTGGTAAAAGTAAAAAAGTCAAAGGGTTAAAATGCAAGAAATTAAAATCTTAGGGTTAAAATTGAAAAAATGCAAAAGTTTTTTGAAAAACTCCCAAGGCCTATATTACAACAACATATAGCACAACTTTGTTGGAAATTTATAGTTTGGAAATATGAATTTTAATTTGTATTAAAATGACCAAGAAAGTTTATCTCATAGTTATTTATTAAAGTTAAAAGTCCATAAATACGTATTAATAAAGAAAGTAATTAATTAAAATATGATATAAAATAATAACGTATCTATACATATAATAAAAGAAACCAATTGATGGACACGTGTCGATATGAGAGGCATCTACTTTTTAGTTTTCCCGTCATATATCTATGTTTATTTTTATCTTAAAAATTACAAGTTTTAAAATAATTTATCAAATTATCCCATATTTTAAGTCGACGTTTATCTATAACTATATCTCTATATTTATATTTATCTTCTAATATAATCTTTATTCTTATCTTTATTTTATTATTTTGCGAGTAAATTGCACAAAACGTCCTTTATGTTTCCTTAAACTTGCAACTTCCAGCCTTAATGTTTAATTCTTTATAACTAACCAAGTTAATTATCTTAGTTTATTTCCCTCACATGCCTACCATGTGAGGGTCCCACTATCATTTGATGACTGACATCAACTAACTCGCAAAATGGGACGGAGATGTGGTGCAAACGCAAAACTGCCTGAAACCCAAGCAAAATTACCTTTGTTTTCACCGGAGACGTAGTCCAAACACAATTGGATCTCTTAAATTTATGGGGCCATTCACATGGAGCAAGCCCCTTTTCATTCTGAGCTATCAACATCCACCCGGAGGAGAGATCAATGTCGCATTTCGCTGACTAAATGCCAAACAAGCCATATTTGCAGGTTGATAGCCTCACGTTAGTTCTGTATGTGAATTCAAATTGAAAAGTGCATATCACTTTTTGTAATTGTTTTCCTCTTTAGTTTTGATTACTTGATTGAGATTACATGTATTAAATAGGGAAGAATAGAAACTAATATTTAGGTACAAAGCAATGGGTCATGAATGGGGAAAGAAGAAATAAGTGGATTTAATGGACTGAATGTATATATGGGTGCAAAATTTGTGTTTCTTTGAATTGTGAATAGATTCATTTCATACTCAAAAGTCTCTAATGGCGGTGGCTGAGGGCCTGAGGCATTCTATTTTTTTACACTTAATAATAATAACTATTTAATATTTTATTGATCCGACCACATGTAACACAGACGTTTTTAACCTGTTTATAAATTAAAAAAACAACAAAGTAAAATGTTATAATTTTTGTAATACACAAGTTTATAACCTAATAATAGAAAAATAAAAAATAAAGTAAACTGTTCTAATATGTAAATAGTATATCAAAGTTCTTTTTACCAAAAACGTATTTTGACGACTGTGTGTGTTAACTGATTACATTATATTTATTTAAGCCATTTAGTACACGTGCTTATTCAACTCATGTTATACACGGGTAATTAAAGATGTAACTTCTTTATTATATAACAATGTATTTAATTAACCCGTGTAATACACGGGGTTCTAACCTGGTTTGATAATAGAATAATTCATATATATGTTATAAAGTTATTTTAAAATATGATTAAAATTAAAAGGCCTATGAGATAATAACTATATGTAATTAAATATATGCATTGCCTTAATTATATTTCACATAAAAAAATTGAAATATGTTTATTTGTAGATTTCAAAATTATTTATCCTAATATAATGTAAATTATTTATTTATTTTATTTAACTAAAGTAGTTAAGGGCAGAACATATTTCATAAATGTTTATAAGGGGTAAACAAAAACATTAATCAATTTTTATTGGTTATATACTTTTATTTTCGTGCTCAACTCTTAACTCAAATACGGTATTCACTATGTTTACATGACATTTATAAGAATCATCATCGCAATCATCTCATCCATCATATATCGAGTATATCAGTTAGTTTTTTTAAAGACATAATTTTTTTATTAGATTTATTCAACCTGTGTAATAAAAGAGGTTATTTAAAGATATAATATTTTTATTATTTACTATACAAAATTACATTTATGCAACACGTGTAATACACCGGGTTTTTAAAAATATAACTTTTTTTTATTTTGTGGTATATAAAATTAGATTTATTTAATCCGTATAATACACATGGTTTATAAAGATATAACTTTTTATTGATTGGTATATAGAGTTACATGTGTTCAACCCATACAATACATGGGGTTCTTAAAAATGTAACTTTTTCATTATTTAAAATATAAAATTAAATTTACTCAACCCGTACAATACACGAGGTTTTTAAAGATATAATTTTTTTATTATTTAATATATAAAATTACATTTATTCAACCTATGTAATAAACAAGATTTTTAAAGATATATTTTTTTATGATTTGGTATATAAAATTACATTTATTCAACCCGTGTAATAAACGGGGTTTTTAAAGATAATTTTTTATTATTTGGTATATAAAATTACATTTATTCAACCCGTGTATTACACGGGGTTCTAACCTAGTTTAATTATATAATTGAAAATTATTGTTCATCCTTTCCTCTTTGGTTAATATTTAATATACATAACAGTAATTCATTTCAAATTGGCTGAAAAAATTCTACCGGATATAATTAGAACTAGTTTTTTTGTCGTCGTGCGTTGCGGCGAAACCGAACAAATGATAATGTAAAACAAACATTATTTGAAAATAACGCATGTTGTTTAGAAAGCTAAATCATTAGAACGGTTTAGTTTGACATCATACTGTTTTATGATACCAAATAAATACTTTACTATAAGTACAATTTCGTTTTTAACAAAACTTATAAAGGAATGTCCGGGAAAAAAATCAATCATAACTACGTACTTAAGTTTTAAGACAAAATTATAAACGTATAATATTAAAGAAGTATCAAATTAATCGATAATATATGTTCTAAAAAGAAAAGAGAATTATTAAAAAACGGTATAGAAAATATATGGTTTAAAAAAAGAAAAATAATTAAAAATATGTTATTAAAATAAAAAATAATAAAAAAACTATATATTATTATAAAATTAAAATTACTATTTATCAAGCTTCACTAACAATATATACTAGCTTTTTTACGTCACACATTGCGGCGAAACCGAGTAAATGATAATATAAAACAAACGTGATTTATAAATAAAGAATGTTGTTTAGAACGTCAAACCATTAGAACGATTTAGTTTAACATCGTACCGTTTTATGATACAAAATAAATATTTTATTTTGAGTACAACTTCGTTTCTAACAAAATTTATAACAGAATGTTAGGGAAAAAAATTCAGTACAACTACGTACTTAAGTTTTTGGAAAAAAGTTATAAACATAAATTTATTAAAGAAATATCAAATTAATTGATAAATTAATATATGTTCTAAAAAAGAAAAAAACAATTATTAAAAAAATGGTTAAGAAAATATATGTTTTTAAAAAAGGAAAAAAATTAAAAATATGTCATTAAAAGTAAATATAATAATAAACTATTATAATATATTAAATAATAAATAATAAAAAGCTATATATTATTATAAAAATAAAGTTACTATTCATCATCACTCGTGAATAATATATGTATAATATAATATAATTTGTAATTTTGTACACAAAGAAAACTAGGAAAACAAAATATCATCAATATTGAAAATGGTTTTGTACACTTTGCTTTTTTCAACAGCATTTTTTTTAATTTATGTAATATGTGGGACTTGAATCTAAAACTTTCCTCTTTCCGAAGGTGTTTAAAGGTTTTATCTTTTGGCTGGACGGTATGGGGACCGTCACGCCCCGTCGTCGTTCCCCTTCTCCATTTCCCCGACTTTGTCGCCGTGCCTCCGTCTTCGAGATCGTCGGGGGTGCGACGATTTGGACCGGCCTCCCCCTCTCTCAAACACCTATACATATAACATATAGATATATATTTTAGGATCATCCTTCATTTCCTTACATCCATCATCTTTGCCCCATCCTCACACCTGATCTACGTGGTGCTTACGTGGCGGATCATCCTCCATGGATGGGCTCTACCATACCGCATAGCCTTACGAATAGACCACCACCCCATTGGCTCTGTACACTGTACTTGACTTGGCAAAAATATATATGTGAAAATTGAAAATTTCTTTGGTTCTCATGCTGGCATTGTCTAATTATATATATAACTAGGTTAGAACCCCGTGTATTACACGGGTTAAAAAAAATAAGTATAGTTAATAATGAAGATTAAAATATGATAAAATGGTTTTTGTGATAAGATATTATTGATTTTTTTAATAAAATTTTGAAAGTTGAATAATAATAAAATCCGAAACAGAGTAAAATAAGAGGGCAAATAAATCTTGGCTCACTAAATTATAACATGACACAAAATAATGATGATAACAACAATAATAATAAAAGTATTTTATGCAGTTTTGTAAATAATTTGTAGAAACAGTATTTTATGCAGCTCTGTAGATAATTTGTAGAAACACGTTTATTAGACGTCATGATAGCGCTAGGCTATAAGCCGGCTATCTTTTATGAACTTAGTTAGGAAATATATAAATAACATGTTTAAGTACCCGTGTGCTACACCTATCAATTAGAAAATATACAAATAATACTTAAACATAAAGAACACGGTCAATTGATAAACACAAAACTTTAAACACTTAGAGAGGAAGAGGTCTTGGGTTCAAGTCCTAAAGACGTCATGTGTAAAGAAATTTGCCGTTTAGAAAAAAAATACAAAACCAATGATATTTATATAAATTTTATACTATCAAATCCATGATATTTAATAACCATCCTAAAAATGATACATATTAGATGTATATTTAGCATTATGAAACACATACAATGTATTAATAAATATTACCGTAATGCAATAACCACATTTTTTTCTAGACCATACTTATTTAATTTATTATAATAGGGATAAACTTTTTTGTGAGAGTGTAAAATTAATAATTAAATTTATATTAAATTCAATGCAATTGTATAATTATCTTTTAATTATTTTGTGTGTCACACCCCGACCACGTAAAACAACAAGACGTGGCGGAAACGTCGGGGAGTGTTGTAACAGAATCATTGTTTCACAACCATGGAATAAATAATTTTGTTTTATTGAATCATTAAAATCTTTGTTCTATTACAAATCAGATAAATACAAATATTATCTTTCAAGTTTTAAAGTCGCTAAGGCACGAGTCCACCCTAAGTGTAGCATGTATCAACAATCATCATAAAGCAGCACCTGAAACATTTGTAAAAATAGGTACGTCAGCATAAAAATGCCTGTGAGATACATAGGTTTTATTGATTTTAGGATTCATGACTTATGAGTTTAAAGAAAAATGTTTAAGAAAAGTAGTCATGATCCTTGAAAAAAAAGGTTTTCTTTTATAAATCATTTATAAGAAATCAGATGGTATAAAATAATAATACATAGAAAATTTAATAAGTAAGTAAAATGAGTTTGTATAAAATATATTGTTTGAAAAACAATATTTTGATAAAAAGGTTTATAGTATATATAAAAATATACTTTGGTTTTTAAGAAAGTCGAATGAGTAATATATTAAAATATATTTAAATTCCAATATTGTTAACCCAAGTGCACTAAATAACGCCACGGTATGCAATGTGATGAAAACACTTATATATAAGAAGTACCAGCGGCGTATCTACCATGTTTTCATCACATTACATCCGTCCCGTTATCTAAACACTAACCAAAACCCAATCGTTAGACAAATAGTATATTAAATATACCTTAGTTGTTTAAAATAAAAAAATTTCAGTAGTATATCAAAAGTATACTTTGGATTTATAAATAACATATTAAAATATGTTTTGGATTACAAATAACATATTAAACTATGTTTTAGATTTTGAAAATAACATATAAAACTATGTTTTGGATTTTTAACAAAATATATGTTGGTTTTGTACAATATCACATATGAGAGCATATCAAACTATACTTTTGGGAGTATAACTAAATATACAAAAATAATGTGATTTAAGAATTCATTCAGACCTAGTGCATCAAAATACACCTTTGAGACTATAGAGATGCCACAAAGGCAATCCCTATTTGGATGGAGAAACAAATTGGTTTCAGACATTCCATGACAACAGGAATGGGGTGTCAAATCCTATAGCGCTATATCATACTACCAACCGGTCTAGTGAACGAAATAAGTACTATTCCAAACATTTATTTTATAATCTTTAAGAAAAATTAGAGTTTAAACCGTAAATAATCATTCAGTTTGTAAAAAGATAAGTACTAATATGTATAATCAATTATACTTTTGAAAACAAGAACATAACAAATAGGTACACATATTTCACCCCAAAACATTTGAAAACAGTAAAAGAGGGGACTATGTACTCACCTGAGAGTTCTTAGAAGTCTTGAACAACTACCAAGCAAGCTAGAGGGAGCACGGAATCAAACGACGCCTAATATAGGTAACTACATAAACAAACCGGACCTAAATCGGAAGATCGGAATAGGATGAGGTCTCGTAAACCAAATGAGTGTGGGAACTCATATGATATGGTTTAACAAGGCCTACATACTAAAATGAAACCTAACCTAAGTGCTTTCGACCCATCAAGGTAGTTTACGCTACTTTAACGCGTCGTGCGCGCAAATGCGCGTTCAAGACGTCTAACTAGTCCTATGACAAGTATTGTATGCCAAAACATGTTTAAATATGTTACATAATCAGTTACGTGACAAAAGTTTAGGTTACATATGCTTAATTACCAATTACGCATGAAAAAGGGTACTTTGGTAATTTACCTAAGGCATATAAACTACCTATCATACAACTACTTAAACTAGGTAACCATAAGGTATAACCTCAGAAGGTTATTCCCTATACAACTATGGTCACTAAACATGTTTGGTCGGATCCTAATGATCGACCAAACGGGTCTAGTTTGAAAGTCTAAGCGGGTGTTTAGTCCGCTTTGACTTACGACTCTACATAAGCACTAATCTAAAAGTGACGAGCTAAACATGCTAAAACATGTTTAGTTAAGTTAGAAAACAGGTTTGGTATCAAAACAAACGGTTTTGATACCCAAAAGTAGTTTGGTTACAAAATACGCAAGAATACGCATTTTGGCCGAAACTACGACTTGTCACTATACCTAGATAACGTGGTAATCAGTAGGTATAGTCACTAGGGACTATAACCATCGTGATTACGCTCACGTTATGAAGTTCAAACGAACTTCGCATTGACCATAAACTGGTCAAGGCAGAAAGTCAAACGCGGCTTGACTTTCAGACTCGAAAAACGATAAAAGAACGAAAGAATACTTACAAAAGGTCCCCGCAAGCTATGATCCGATTTACTCTCAGGTATGAAGCATAAACTCCAACTTAGAGAGCCAAAATCAGATCATTGTGGGGTTTTCAAGTGAAAGGAGATGGGTATATATAGGAAAACTAGAACCGTTAGGATCATTCATCGTAAAACGAGCTTCGATCTCATCCGTACACATGTGCCCATGGTTTTGTGAAACCATGGGAGCCCATAGTTTCATTAAAACCATGTGCAAATGAGGGGAACAGCTGGAACAAGCTGGAATTTAGATTTTTCATTTTGGTCCCTTCCTAAGATAACTATGGCAGAATGACAATTTTGGTCCCTGAACTTCAGAATCTTGCATTTCGGCTCATTTTTGACACGTTTAAGCCCCGATAATCTCATTTCAAGGCTCTAAAATGAAGTTAAAGTATAGGGAAATCAAAACATGCTCAAAAATATCTCGGATGTCGGTTCGTTTGGTCGTACGGTTGCGTTGTTCGGTTAATTACGACGGAAGTCGTAACGAACGCAAAAACGATCCAAATTACGCGACGAATGAAATTTTATCATGCCAATCACTAAAATAAAATATTTAAATGATTACATAAAGTTTAGGATGTTCAGATGTATTCAGAACGTAAGATATGCGCGAAAATGTAAACTTATGCACTTTTGACGCTTTTAGTCCCTGAATGACCAAAAAGTTTATTTTAGCACACCGAACCCCTCAAAGCTTATTTCTAAGCTATGTAAAGGATATTTAGGGTATTTTTAACTTATCGTCATGTTCCGGAATGTTCGTTACAGTACAAATCGGCATACTTTCGCAGTTTGTCAAAATTAGTCCCTGTAAGCGAATAAACTTGATTTCGACACACCAAACCTTCCAAAACTTATTTCTAAGTTATGTAAAGGTTATTTAAGGTATGTTAAGCCTATGTCACTGTTCCGGGGTGTTTTTCGCGTTAAACTGATTACGTTTACGCACCAGTTCGCGTATAACTTTCCAGAAAGCGATTTAAAGCTTGAAATCGAACAAGAGTTGATATGTGCAAACGATACACATATTTTTACACATCCCAAGTATGAAATACAATATTTCATTGGTTTGACATTTGTTTGATGGTTGAAGTGACACAGGTGTCACATTGTGGAAAAAAAATTACTTATTTAGAAAAATAAAAGATCATGAGTAATTTAAGGATATTAACTAAATTAGAGAAAAAAGGCGGGGAAAAATTTATGAGAATGCATAATAATACAACACATATCCCCCAATGATTTACTTTATTATATGTATAGATAGATTTTAATTATTATTCGTATAGATATAAATAATAAGTATCTATAATTAGGTAGAAGAGATTAAACTAAATAATATTTCGTAGGAGATTATCTATAATTAATTAGAAGATATTAAACTAAATGATAATTATCCATAGAGTACAAGGCCTAATATGATGACAAGTGTCCCAAACATGGTTTCTTTTATTATATAGTATAGATAATATCAAAATATGGTAAGGTTCATGCGATAACCACCTTTATTGCGAGAACCACGAGAACCAATGTGAACACAACCAAAAATAGCTAAAAAAACCTAACCCTCCCCCCCCCCCCCAAGCTAAATGCTAAAAACTAAACACCCCACCCCCCCGCCCCAAAAAAAAAAAAAAAAAAAACCTAAACCCCCTCCCTCACTACTAATTTATTAATTTTAATTCTACATTTTTAATTAAACTAGGATTACGACCCGCCGCAATGCGGCGGGGATTCTTTATTTATAACTAAGTCGATCTACGACCCACACGTTATGTTAAACCTGTCAAACGGGGTAAAAATAGACGATGTAAAAACGTTCACCCACTCACGCATGTTGCGTCGTGTTAACTCGCAAAATTTAGAACGAAACGTAAAAACGTTAAGCCAAAGACACAGCTGTGATGTGTTAAGTCACAAAATTTAGAACCAAGCATAGAGCGAAAAATTTGCGAAAATGGAAACTATAAATGACCAAAGTTGAAAGTAAAAAAGGTTATGAGGATAGATTGCAAAAGATAAAAAGTTTTGGGTTAAAAGTAAAAAAACAAATAGTTTTGGGTTAAAAGTAATTTATGAAATACTTTTGGGTGAAAAGTAAAAAAAAAAAAAAAAAAACATTTTTTTTGAAACCCCCCAAAGCCAACGTTACGACAACTATGCATAACAATTTTTTCTTTGAAACCCCCAAAGCACACCCCGCGTTGCGGCGGTGCGTAAAACGGAAAACGTTAAAAAAACAAATTATGTAGGGTTAAAATTGGAAAAGGTACAAACCTTTGGGTTAAAACTAAAATAAAAAAAATTTATCATAATATTCTAATCAGTTAGGTTTGAACCATTTATATTATTGTTTATAATATTATTTAACAAAATAATATTATTTAACGAAGGTTAGATAGATAGTTAAAGGGGTTAGTTTGGTTTGTTAAAAGTTAACTGGGTTAAATGGTTTCCTCCTAATCCGCTATTCAGAATAGCAGATTAGGAAATAAGTCTGACACCTCGTACGGCACACCATGTTCTTCTTCCCAATCCTTCCTAATCCGCTATTAGGAATAGCGGATACCCCAAATTCCTTTTTTTTTTTTTTGACTTCCCCGTTATCCTAAAAATATTTCTAAAATATACCATTTCCAAAAAAAATTCGTTTATTCTGCTTCCGCTGGACCTGTTTCGGCTCGCGATGAAGTGTACACACTCGAGATGTGTATGACTAGTTTGGATAGAGAAAAAGCTTCGGTCTTCTACAAAACGCAAACAAGCTCGGCTGCAACGATGACTAATGAATCCGGTATCCGAATGATACTTCCGAAGTCCGACATTTGTGATTTTGAATTCGACCCATGTGGGTATTCCATGAACGCTATCGAACAAGGTGCGTTTTCGACCATACACGTAACCCCAGAAGACGGGTTCAGCTACGCGAGTTTTGAAGCGGTCGGGTATGATTTCAAAGACTTGAGCCTGGACCAGCTGGTCCGACGGGTGCTGGAGTGTTTTGAACCAGGGGAGTTTTCGGTTGCGGTTGGTGCACCGGATGCTTTGGAGAGGATTCGTTCGATGGATGTTGAGGGGTATAGTTTGGAGGAAAAGAGTAGTGAAGATCTTGGGTGTGAAGGTTGGATTGTGTACCAGAAGTTTGTGAAGAAGGATGGTAGCTGCTGTGGGTCACCTAGATCTGTTCTGAAATGTGAGAGCTGGAAAGAGGAGAAAGAAGAAAAGGAGTATCAATAGCTGTGTTGAAGAAGGGTTATTTCTGTGTTGTGTTTAATTGTTTTGTTGAATAAAAGCCATTGTTATGGCTTGTTTGTGTTCTGAATCTTTGTTATCTTGGGATTATTGGGGGTTTTTATTAAATCCATTTGTACATTTGGTGTTATTGTTTTTGGTTTAATCAAAATGTTTGTTTTGTCATTTGTGAATGTTTTCTCTCTCCGTCACATGATGTTAAAAATGTTCCAAAAGCAGGTAAACAGTAGACCATCTGTTGTCTCCAGTCACATGAGCTTAATTATTCTCTAAAAGCATGTTAAAAGATTTATTATTAACAAAGAAAAGCATGAGACAAGATAAAACATTGTATCGAAAATAAATAAAAAAATAACAATATTATACCGTTTACTAAGATAGATAGTGTAGCAAAATGTGGATTATTGATGATTAAATAATTAACGTGGAATGGAACAATGTAGAGGATATGTTGGCCAACAAGTCATAGTGTATCTTGATCTAAGAATTTTAGAAAAGTAACAATATTATTCTGTTTGGTAGTACATAAATAAAGTAGAAAATTGTAGATTCATTTTTGATGTATAAATAAAATAGTGAAGGTGGAATGGAATAATGGAGAAGATATGTTGGCCAACAAAGCATGAGTGTATGTATCTTGGTCTAATCGGTCAAACCAGGTCAAGCCATCAAACGTATGACCCACTTGTGACTTGTACCATATCAATCCTTAAAACAAAAATAATAATAATAATAATAATAATAATAATAATAATAATAATAATAATAATAATAATAATAATAATAATGTTAGGTGACATTACACTTTTGGTTACCGTTGAAGAAAAAATATATAAAAATAATAATGTTAAGGTAAGTTTAGAGGATAAGGATTAGAGATTTGGTTGTACCCTAGTGTGTAGCTAGCTGGCATGGATCGTCCATCATCATCATCAAGAAGAAGAATATAAATGCTTACTAGTATTAAAACAAAAGGAATTATGATTAAATGAGATGTATGGTAGCTCTAATATCCATCCATATAAATCCAAGAGTCTAAATCTTAAGGAAGATAAATGAGATGTATGGTAGCTCTAATATCCATCCATATAAATCCAAGAGTCTAAATCTTAAGGAAGAAATGGCGTATTGGTGTGCGTTAGGGAGTGGGTGCGGTGACCCAATTCACCGCTCGGGAACACCGGCGCCGTCGGTGCGGGGACCCAAATCGGTGGGTTTGTTCGGGGCTTGTTCACCGAAGAGGGAGAGATGACATGGTGGGGCCAGCCTCATTTTCAACCAATCAAAGCTTTTACTTTTTTTTTTTTTTGAATAAAAAAATAAGTCACCTAATAGGGAGTGCCGCCATCAAATTGGGGTGCGAGAAGAGTTTAAGAAGGGAGTTGATGTGGCATAACCTGATTGGATGTGCGTAAGAGAGGGGACTCCCCTAAGAGGGGAGTGCCCCCCTCACCCTTATGGATTACCATCAACCATGTCTGTCCCTAAGGGGGTCGCATATGGCAATAACACGTGTGTGCTATAGGGTTGTTGTCTTGTTGAGGTTGGGTTGGCTATGGAGAGTTGTCGAAGACGTAGAGTGATCAATGTTGGACAAAGCTGAGTGTTCTTCAACGTGTAGTATTGACGTAACTTGAAGAAAATTGAGAATCATGATTGCACATTACAATCCAATTTTGGCCGTCGTTGGTTGTCATCACTCCATCACCGATGGGACCACACAGTTACCGCTCACTTATCCACCTAATACCACCTTAAATTGTGGTACATTTTTATTATAACATTTTGTAAATTTATAAAAGTTTTCTTTAAGTAGAAAACAATAGCTATGGATGGAGCAAGTAAAAGACACAAGTAGGAAAAGCAGGTTGAAGTTTTGGCTTTTTAGGGCCGATTGTCGTGTCGTGAGAGAAGACGTCGTGAAACCAACTCAGCATCTACTAGGATTTTATTATGAGTTAATATCGTTTTTGTACCATTTTTATCTTGAAAATTTATATATTTTGTAAACAGCATTTATCTAATTTTAACATGTTGAAAAATAAACAAGATAGTCGATATTTGATATTTCTACTCAATACTTTCTTTTTTAATCACAATCAACTGAATCAATTACTTTATATAAGGCTGGAGGGTGTGGGGTCACGCCACGTCAGCGCCACGTAATGTCTACGTCAGACAGGGGCTTTAAGAACCCTTCCCTTAACTTGTAGGGTGTGAGATAACGCTCCCTATTAAAAAAATTAAAATAAAAAGTTTATTGGATTATGGCGCCCCGGTTTAAGGCAGGTTGGCGCCTTTCATACCCTCCGGCCTAATAGTTACCTCACAAAATGAAATTCAAACTTGGAGGTTTTTAATGTATGTTTTAGCTAATATATATTTTTTTCTTTCTCTTTCTGTATGACTTTATGAATATTAATTAATTAAATATTTTTTTGTCAACCGGACACTCAAGGTTTAACTAATAACTAATCTATACATATAATAAAAGAAACCACTTTGAGGACACTTGTCATCATATTAGGCCATGTCTTATGGATAATTATAATTTTAATTTAATCTTTTCTAATTAATTATAGATAATCCTTTTACTAAATATTATTTAGTTTAATTATTACTTTTATATTTATCTATTTACTTCAAATTCAAACTTAGTTATCTAATTTGATATTAGAGTAAATTACGATTTTGGCCCATGTGGTTATATCACTTTTACCCTTTTAGCCCAAAAAGGATTTTTTTAACATTTGAGCCGTCAACGTTTTTTTTTTCTAACCCTTTTGGACCTCAACGTCTTTTTTTCTAACCCTTTTGGTAGGGGCCAAAATGGTTAGAAAAAAAGACGTTGTGGGCTCAGATGTTAAAAGATTCGTTTTTTGGCTAAAAGGAAAAAAGTGATATCACCACATGAGACAAAATCGTAATTTACTCCTGATATTAACTATATATTTGAACGTTTTGTTTAATTTGGTATCAAATAGATTTTACTTTTTTATTATTTGGTATATAAAATTACATTTATTCAACCCATGTAATAAATGAGGTTTCTTAAAAATGTATTATTTTATTGTTTGGTAAACAATATTACATTTATTCAACTCGTGTAAAACAAGCGGTTTTAAATATATAACTTTTTTATTTGGTATATAAAATTATATTTATTCAACCCGTACAATATGGTTCTTATAGATATAATTTTTTATTATTTAATATATAAAATTATATTTATTCAACCCGTGCAATAAAAAAAGTTTTTAAAGATATATTGTTTTACTATTTAGTATATAAAATTCATTTATTCGACCCGTGTAATACACGAGGTTATAACCTAGTTTGTATTATACTATAATGGTCTGTTAGTGATTCAAATTTGTCGTTAAAAAAATAATAAAATAAAAATAAAGAATTAGGTAGATAAACCAATCAAGTAAAGTTGCAAAAAGTGTAGTTTATCACCGTCGTGTTTAGCTTTATGACTTGTTTACGTGCGATAAAACAAAAGAAAAAAAGTTGTTTCTACAATTATTGGCAAGATGATAACATTTGTAGAAAATGATTGGGTAGTTCTTTAATTGACATCTTTTAACGTATAAATACTTTTCATAACTAAGTTAAAGTAGTGGGATTCTCGCGCTATGCAACGGATTCTTGGTCGTTAGTGGTTCGACTCGTTACAATAACGGTATGATACCAACACTCAATATAGCAGTCGTCATGTGTCACAAAAAACCAATGTTGTACAAACAATATTAGTCTGGTTCATCATGATACCGATACGATACTTTTTTTTTTGAACGGCAAATTTGGATCACTGACGGACCACTGGAGTATCATCGTGCCACCATCGGAACCACCCGATGATATCCATCTTCACTAGGCATAATGCCTTTACACCAATTCACGAGAAACCCAATAAATATGGAAAAAAAACCCCTTGTGGGAATTGAACCCAGGACCTGTTGGTCCCAAAGTCTTATCCCACCACCAAGATGCCACTAGGCTATAAAGCCATGGACAATACCAATACGATACTGACACTTGATATAGTTTATAATACAAAAAAAATACTCAGTTGTGAATAAAAACTCGTTTAACAAAACACTGACGCATGAGGGATTGGTGGTCTAGTGAGTGTGAGACGACATGGCCACTCCCCTCTCACGCTCATAGAGTATATTATATAATACTCTAATTTATAACATTTGTGTGCATTGAAGGTTGTACATGTTGCTTAAAGTGAGTTTTGTGCTTTTATTACTTGAAACCTTAGCTTTGGAAGTTGTACGTTTCTTTCTACCGTGTCCAACACATACACCTGTCCTCAACACCCTTGCCCAATACACTCAAACTCAGGTAAGAAAGAGAGAGATTAAAGTGTCACACCCCAACCGATGGCGGAAACATCGGGGCATGGCACTGAGCGAAACAGATTGTCCAGAAGTTTCCATAACAATTATCATTACCAATTAATTTTAAAGAAACATGTCCCATACCATGTCTTAAGAGGCAAACAAATTATTACAGACAAAGCTAGTCAAGCAGTTCTGTTCCGACAACTCAGATTTATACATAGATAGTATATTTATTGGTTTCTGGGACCTCTTTTCCTAGCTTCGATTTCATCACAGCATAGAGAGCATCCTAGACCTTTCCTTGCCTCAAGTTCACAGCAAGTTAAGCATATACACAACTTAAGCACCTGTCACATACGTTAAAATAAAAGTCAATACACATAGTGTAAAGGTGAGCATACAAGTTTGATAGTAACATATAGAGTTCGAAATAGTTTACGCATAACCAGCACGTACACTGAGTGAAACGAAGCATGTTAGTTATCGACATGAACCTATCGATACCAATGACTGCGGGTTGACTGCCCAAGGCAGTTCGTAATACATGATGACCACTGTAATCCATGCAAATAATTGTCCTTAACAACCCCCGCGTGAGCGGGTGCTGAGTCCAAACTATAGTACTATTGTTGCTAAGGCAGGTAGACAACATTCCATGTGTAAACATAACAAACAAGCATTCATTAAGCCACTTATGACATGCAGGAATGGTTAGTGTTTAAATAGTATTGAGTAGTGTGTTCGATGTGATTTGAATATTCATAACGTATGTAACACCCAAAAGTGCATAAAGCAAAAATGGTTCGAGTATACTCACAGCGATTGGTGGATTGAAGGGAGCACTAGAGAGTAGGGTTAGCCTGAACAGTACGATAACATATCGATAAGTGACGCGCAAAACGATACAAAGTGTATGTGGGTCAGACAGCAGTTCGATCGAACGGTAGTCTGATCGGACAGCCGTTCGTTCGGTTGGTACTCCGCTCGGATGGTCATCCGGTCGGGTGACCTTTCGAGTGTATTGTTTCTTCCTTTGGGAAGGATGTGTTTGTGTATGATGGCTTGACTTTTGAAGTTTTCATTGTAGTATTTTGAAAATATCGAAGTATCTCTACATTTCCGGTCGGTCGAGTGGTCGGTCGTTCGATCGGACGACAACCCGATTGGCGGGACACTTCGGTGAGAACAAGTTCACAGCAGGGCGGTCACTCGGTCGGATGTCCATCCGATCGGGTGGCAACCTTGTTACTGAACATGTTGAAAGTCGTGTTAAGTTTTAGATGAATCAAGATGCAACCCGATTGGATAGTGGGTCGAGCGGATGGCAACCCCGTCGGACAGCAGTCCGGTCGGATGACAATTCGTCCCAACAATCTGATCGTGCTGTTACTTGATTTTGCTTGAAGTGTTGTAACTTGAGCAAGACGTGGTGATGGCTGGTTTATTGATGGGAACCCCATCTCGTCCCAATGACCCGACCGAACAGGAATCACCCTAATCCGACGGTGCACGGTCCGAGACGGTTGTTCATGTCCAAACCCGAAATCACTATCCTACAGATGGAACTTGGATTTAGCACTGATGCATCACTGAAAACGAGTAGACGATCAGTAGTAGTTCCGATTCCACCGGGTTTGAGTGCATTGAGTGTAAAAGAGTTGAAAGAAAGTTGGAAAACCATCTTTCAATCCTTTTCATTATGAATATGTCTAGATCTATGGAAGATCTTTGTTTGTTTATGTGGAAATCGGTTAGATCCAAGTTATTCTTGGTGGATTGAGGCCAAAACATGAAATTCTTCAAGAACACATGATGACGTCATCATAGAATAGCTTGAATCTTGATGATTTCACGGTTAAAAGTTAAGATTTAAAATATAGAAAGGTGTAGGAGTGCGTGTAGGTTAAGGAAGTACAAGATTTAGGACGAGATCTTACCGGAATTGCGAGAAATCGGAGAAAAAGCAAGATGAGAACACTGGTCGGACGTCAGTTTCCAAAAGTAGAAAGAATGAAAGTGACAAGGGTATTTATAAGGTTTCCCAAAGAGGAAAGGGAGGGATAGGTTGGTCGCTCGGGTGGCAACTCGCCCGGATGACAGTTCGGCCGAGTGGCACCTCGGTCGGCTGGCGGTTCGGTCGGACGGCACCTGGTTTGAGTGCTTGATGCGACGAGTTTTGCCGTTTTGATTAGCGTGTAGCGCGTTGCGATGTGATTCGAGTGAGCGATGCGATAGAGTTGCTTATCAAATTACTTTTAATTCCGACTACTCATATCTCGCACTATCTCTTCTCTACCAATTACCATACCGTTTCAATTGCGATTGAGTTCGACTGCGATTGAGTTTCGATTGCGTTTCGATTGATTACCACACATAACATAAATAAACATGCACAAGTAACACATAAGGTGCACACACACGTATATCAATAATAAAAAATGCGTAATTCGAGTTGCGAGTTCGATTGCGATTCGATGTTGATTAAATTAGCTCGATTAGCGTTTAGTTGACTTTATCGCATTGTTACTTCCTATAGTTCACAGTCGTAAGTCGATTAAATAGCGAATAACACACGTCGATTACTGCGATTATTGACACTTACCCCACATAGTACAACTAAAGTGAAAAACAAAATAGACTATCTACAAGTCAAAGAAGTCAAAACAGGAATTGAGCAAGGAGGGACAGATCGCGTTAGCAATCTTTTCTTCCTTTGACTTCAATCTTGACTTTGACTTTGACTTCCGAAACACGGGGTGTTACATAAAGTGTGAAAGAGAAACAAGAGACAGAAGGGAGCGGAAGAGAGAGACGCGGGAGGGAGATGACGATTGTTCATCTTCTCCGACGACGCGTAATTTTCTTAATGTGGTTGCTTGATGTTTTTATCGATGATTGTCCTTTTTTTTGGCTCTCGATTAAGGGTTTTCTTGGGTTTTTTGTGCTTTATTTTTCTGCCTTTCTGGTTCGATCTTATTCATAAGAAGATTAACAGTTACAGTGGTATAGATCTACATATTCTGTTATTTTTTTTGTCAAGTTTGTATCTTTATGATCAATTTATCGATTTTAGTTCATAATGGTTAGTCTAATGGAATGGCGTTGGTGATGTTGTCTTCGGTTCCGCTCCTCGATCCCGATCGCTCTCAGATAGTAACATTTCACTTTTTCGTGTTTTCCTTTATTATTTTCAATTAATTTGCGTTTGAATCATAGGGATGTAAAGTTACAGGGTGTTTGATGATGTTTTTTTGCAACCTTGGTGGTGTTGAACGAAGGATGTGGCGGCGGATGTTGTAACTAGGTATGTTTCCGAGCAATAATGGTTATTTTGGAAACTTTGCGCTAATTTTCTTGCTAAGTTGGTGATGACGATGTAGATTTGTGGGGTTTTGGTGTGTGCTGCCAGGTCTAGAAGATGAGGATCTTCCTCAACTGTACCCAAAAGAGCCAATCTTGGTATGTGATCCTTTAATTTTTAGTTTCTTCATTTCATATCAAAGTTATCAACAATTTAGCAGGTTGCTAAATTTCCTTTTAAAAGAGTTATTGGACATATTAGGTGAAAAACAAAAGGCATGAATCAATGGTGGCTGATGATTCTTTTTCATCAAAATGGAGGTAGGTCACTATGACCCGGTCACAGTCTTTCTCTCTTTACTTTCTTTCATGAGCTAAATCTAATGTGGATTTTTAATTTCAGAGAGAAAAGATTGGATAAAGATGAAGGCTTGAGGACTGTATGCCTATGGCGGCTTCCAAGGCTGCTAATGATGAATCTGAACATATTAGTAAAAAAGTTTTGTTTTTTTACTCTCATTTTGTGTTGGTTTTTTAATTCATTTTGATCCTAAATCATGATTAATATCCTGTTTTCACACATTGAAAAGCGTTTGTATATGGTTTGTTCTTTATCCTGCAACTTTGGGTTATAAATTGTTTGTATCAATAAAACCTCCGATCCACATTGTAATTCAGATTTGTGTTTTCTTTTTTTATCTGTTAGTCAAATAGGTTGTTGGATAGTTGCTATTTTATCTCCCTTTCTCTTGTATATGTAGCATGTAATTTTCATGTTTAGTAATCAATTCAAGATCCAATCTTTAGCCTTTGATTATCTTATCCTTCTTGGTTTGATCTTGCACTTAGGTCAATATTTTTGGATTGTATACGAATTCTAAAACAAGGGTCTTTTCGAAAAATAATATTTTTTTCACTTAGATTCTAACACGTAACTAAAGCGGATTCTAAAATCAGGTCTCTTATATGATTTATAAAAGACCCACTGTCAAAAGATGGAAATTAAATGAAGTTAAACACTAACAATTGAGGGGCCTTAAATATGGGCTTCAATCTTCAACTTATTTTTATTACATCTATATCTATATATATTAATAAATGAGATGATTTGGGCCATGTGTCATTGAATGGTGGAGCTATTTTGCTTATGTGGCATCCTATGGTTGAGTAGAAGGTCATTTTGAGAGGGAATTTATCTCATTCTCTATACACAAACCAAATTTCACAAAACACAAACCAAAATCAATATGGACGCGGGATCCGGCTGAAGATTCGGGTCACCCAATATTAAGAAACGGACCCCTTATATTTTTTGAACGCTTTCTTCCTCGACACAGTTCCATCTTCTTCTCCAAAACCCTAGAGAGCCTTCGTCTCCATTTCCATTCTCCAACTCCATTTGGGCTCAAAGCATTTCCATTCTCCACTTCCCGGTATGTTCTTTGTTTTTTGCATATAGTCAGATTCTTTTGGTTGTTTATGAGGTTTCTTACATGATTATGATTTAGGTTTTTTTTAAGTTTTTTTTACTGGATTCGTAGGTGGATGATTCGGGGTTTACATTCTACATAGACATTCTCTCCTCCTCAATATACCAGTATTTCTCATCGAAACCCCAGCCACTTTCAATCATTACATCTTCTTCATTCTCACCGGAGATTTCTTAACCATCATGCACACACAGACGTCATCCATTACTACCGCTGTTTAGTTTTTCTTATTTTTGATTTTCACCACTATTCCGCATCTAAATCTCGTATTTGTAGATTAGGTATTTGGTTTCTTGGTGCTAATCATAATCATTTATTTTCGGTAAGTTTACATCATTTTGTCTTCTTAATTTTGTTTTTGATTGATTGGAACCGATTTGGATTTCATGTTAAACCTTCATGATTTAATTGTTTTGATTGATTCGGATTTTATTAAACACAATCTTCCCATTTCTAATATACTATCATGTTGATTGCTATATGAGCTTTATTTGGATTCTTAGTGATTTGAGATTTAGGGTTTCTTAGGTCTGCTCTATTGGTTACTTGAGGGATTACATTTGATTTTTTGGACCAAAATTGTTTGTGCAAGAACATAAGATTAGCCGAATTAATGTACAAGAAAAGAGGTGTGTTTCATCTTAAACATGAGCATAGCATGCCTGGTGGTGCTCGCAGAAAGTATGTAATAGCATTCCGTATTTGGTTACCATGTTGATATTTTGAAAACGTGCAGTCATGAATTGTAGTGTATTCGTGATTTACGTAGTGTAGTCTTCTTCAACAAATAATCACTTTTAAAAGTCACACCCAACATTGCACTGCTCCTGTTGTGTTTTTGCTACAGGTGTTTCGTGCAGATGGTCATGATGGAGCCCAACTAGAAATTTCCAAAGGTTCCTTGGGAAATTTAATAGTAGGTATGCTGTTCATATTGAGAAATAAAATTTGTATATAAACTCATATTAATTTATCATATTTTGTTTTTAGACTGTTGGGCAAAACCAGAGCAACAGCTGAACTGTGAAGAAATCATGTCCCGCTTAACGAGGTATGTTAATCAAACAAAGAGTTCAGTTTTGTTGTGTTTTGTCTGTTAATTTATTTTTTATTCGGTTAATTGGTTTTCTGCTCACCCCTACTTTTAGGAAGGTTGTTGGTGTAAGGATCAAAGACGAGACTGAAGTGATCGAAGGGGAAGTTGTGAAAATCCAGATTGACCGTCTGGCAGTGAGTGGAGCAATGTCTAAAACATGGAAATTGGCTTTGAAGACGACTAGAAGAGGAAAGAGGTGGTCCATTATGTTACACTTCATGAAATTGGTGTTACTAATACCAGGCATGTGTTCTGCACTCTGTTGGTTGTTTATTTTAATTGCAACTTGCTTACATTACATTGCAAATAGCATAGTTTTTTTAATAAGAAAGTTAAATGTGTTTGCATTGAGCCAAAATGTGATTTTTGGTTGCTGGTTATACCAATTGAAATGTATTGTTCATTTTTGTTTAGGAGTGAACCAGTTTAGTTTACGGTTTGAAAAACTGGTTTTCACGATTCGGTTTACGGTTTGGAACCGGCCCCCAAAATTTGATATATGACCTTTCACAGCTACCTTTGGCTGGTGTTTTTTTAAGATTGACTATATATGGATATAATAATTATTCATGAAATTGTTGTAATCTCAGTTCAATTTCATGTCATTATAAGTTGAAGTTTAGCTGTTTAGTCGAGAGGCAGGGAGAGTTAATACAAGAAAAGGCTTCCGGTTAAAAAACATCGCAATTTTATTTTCTTCAGCAGGTTTGTGGAGTTGGGTAAGTGGGACCTCTGATTCATTTTTTTTTCAGTTAGCTTATCAAATTTTGGCAATTTTTTTCTTTTTTTCTTATGATTCTAATCACATTAATCATCTTTTTTTCGTTCTCAGATCCAATAATCACATTCTACAGCAAATAAGAAAGAGATAGATCGTATTCAGTTGCAAATCCGTCTTCGATGATGGCGCTGATGTATGTTTTATCCCTAATTTATGTTACATTTCGTTATTAATTTGTGTGAGTTTATTGTTGATAGTTGCAATTTACCTATTTGCCATTCGATATTTCACACAAATTGGGGGGAAGGTGTCGGTGAAGTTAATCAAGGTGAAAAAAACGAGAGCTCTGAATATAGGGCTAACAGTTTGATTTACAAGGTCAGAACCAAACTTCATATTCTTTTTAATTCTCTCTGATTAACTATATTAATATATAGTTAATATTTAATGTAGGTGATAACGTTAAGGTAGGTGGTGGTATGCATCTCCACGCTTTCAACTATAGATCACATACCATGAGATTCATCAGCCAATTGTTCCACATAACATTTGCATTCAAGAGTTATTGGAGTCAGTTGAACATGAGAGACGGGTCAAGTTCAACCCGACAAGAAATTCAACGATGTTTCATCACCCGACTGTTGGTGATTTTTAACTTCTGGTCATTTTTTATAATTATGAGTATTGTCGTTTGATAATAGGTCTTTGACTTTGACTTTGACTTTCAGTTTCAATTGCAAGTTGGTATGAATGCCAATGAGCTTGAGGACTGAATCTTCCAACATTCAGCTGGGTTCAAAAGTCTATCAACTTTTCTAAACAATAATACCAACTTATGTTCGTTGTTCGTTTTTTGGGTAGGTTCTTTTGATCAATAAAGTTCGGGGCTGATAAAACCGAGAAAGAGAAGTTCCAACGAGAGGAATGGTTCGGTCACATGCTACGATTCAGAAACGATGCGATTATTATGTTGAGTATTATATGCCTCCAGCTTCCTTTGAACTGGCGTATGCACATTTGTACGAGATCATTGGATCCGATATCATAAAGTAAGCATGTGATTTTATTAAAAAAATTTAATGCTACTGGAAATCAATTTGGTTAAGATTTAAGATATTGTTTCAGGTTTGGGTTAACGGCAATTTACCTATTTGCCATTCAATATTTCACACAAATTGGGGGGAAGGTGTCGGTGAAGTTAATCAAGCGTGAAAAAACGAGAGCTCTGAATATAGGGCTAACAGTTTGATTTACAAGGTCAGAACCAAACTTCATATTCTTTTTAATTCTCTCTAATTAACTGTATTAATATATAGTTAGGACTATATTAATATATAGTTAATAGTTAATGTAGGTAATAACGTTAAGGTAGGTGGTGGTATGCATCTCCACACTTTCGACTATAGATCACATACCATGTGATTCATCAGCCAATTGTTCCACATAACATTTGCATTCAAGAGTTATTGGAGTCAGTTGAACATGAGAGACGGGTCAAGTTCAACCCGACAAGAAATTCAACGATATTTCATCACCGACTGTTGGTGATTTTTAACTACTAACCATTTTTTGTAATTATGAGTATTGTCGTTTGATAATAGGTCTTTGACTTTGACTTTCAGTTTCAATTGCAAGTTGTTGTGAATGCCAGTGAGCTTGAGGACCGAATCTTCCAACATTCAGCTGGGTTCAAAAGTCTATCAACTTTTCTAAATAAAAATACCAGCTTATGATCGTTGTTCGTTTTTTGGGTAGGTTCTTTTGATTAATAAAGTTCCGGGCTGATAAAACCGAGAAAGAGAAGTTCCAACGAGAGGAATGGTTCGGTCACATGCTACGATTTAGAAACGATGCGATTATTATATTGAGTATTATATGCTTCCATCTTCCTTTTGAACTGGCGTATGCACATTTGTACGAGATCATTGGATCCGATATCATAAAGTAAGTTTGTGATTTTATGTAAAAAAAAATTAATGCTACTGGAAATCAATTTGGTTAAGATTTAAGATTTTATTTGAGGTTTGGGTTAACGACAATTTACCTATTTGCCATTCAATATTTCACACAAATTGGGGGGAAGGTTCGGTGAAGTTAATCAAGCGTGAAAAAAACGAGAGCTCTGAATATAGGGCTAACAGTTTGAATTACAAGGTCAGGGCCAAACTTCATATTCTTTTTAATTCTCTCTGATTAACTATATTAATATATAGTTAATACTATATTAATATATAGTTAATAGTTAATGTAGGTGATAACGTTAAGGTAGGTGGTGGTATGCATCTCCACGCTTTTGACTATAGATCACATACCATGTGATTCATCAGCCAACTGTTCCACATAACATTTGCATTCAAGAGTTATTGGAGTCAGTTGAAAATGAGAGACGGGTCAAGTTCAACCCGACAAGAAATTCAACAATGTTTCATCACCCGACTGTTGGTGATTTTTAATTACTTGCCATTTTTTGTAATTATGAGTGTTGTCGTTTGATAATAGGTCTTTGACTTTGACTTTGACTTTCCGTTTGAGTTGCAAGTTGGTGTGAATGCTGGTGAGCTTGAGGACCGAATCTTCCAACATTCAGCTGGGTTCAAAAGTCTATCAACTTTTCTAAATAAAAAAACCAGCTTATGTTCGTTGTTCGTTTTTTGGGTTGGTTCTTTTGATCAATAAAGTTCGGGGCTGATAATGTCGCAACCCCCGATCCCTAAATCCCGGGAACGGGCGGACGCGATCACAGAGCTTCGGTGGTATCATGTTTTATTTAATCTTGCAGCGGAATTTTCATCAGGACCGTAGTTAGGAAATATTTATCAGAGTAAAACCACCTCATTTAATATTAATAATTACATGGGTAAAACCCAAGTTTCTTATTACAATACATTTATAGGGATGAACCATATTTTATTTAAATTTAAAACACTGTTTATTTGGTAACTTTTATAGCCACATTATCCCAAGCCTTCAGTGCTCTCCAGCTGGCTTTTTCTTAATTGGCTGTAACATTGGGTTACCTGAAACGCGTTTTAAAAACATTTTTGTCAGTGGGAAATACTGGTGAGTGAATCCCAGTTTAATCAAGTTTAAATCAAAAGTCACAGTGAACAATATTGAGAGCACATCCGCAATTATATTTGTTTCCAAGATATACCAATTAACATCAGTGGTACTGTCATACTCAACCTGTGGAAATGTTACTCCTTGACCAGGTGGTAACAAATTTTGTATACAAAACCCCAACATACCCACTATAATTGTATTCTTACAAATACTCAATACTGTTGTTCGCATGGAAAGATATGTAAGGTTTTGTAAAACAGTTTACAAAAAAATTTACAAAAAGTGGATCAACTCACATTGCTATCTTAGGCTTCTTGTAAGGTTTTCCTGGATATAATCTATAATTTATACAAATGTACATTGGTTAGTATCATAACCCTTTGAAATTATTAATGATACCCTCCCCGAGACGGCATTCCAACAACTACGTCGGGCAGAACCACGACAGTTGTTACGGAACCCTAAATCAATCGGGCAGCGTAACTATTACGAAACTGGGGTTATAATACTTACAATGGAGCAGAACCTCGCTAATTAGGGGTATAATACCCGTGTATTATAACTTCTCTACAGAATTGAGATTTAGATTTGAGATTGTGAGCGACGAAAAACGTAGACTGATGGCCTTCTTATATAGTTGCTGATATTGACTCTCAGGCGGCCCGCGTAAGGTAAGGCTAAGCCTTACGCGGCCCGCGTCAACACGCGGTCAACCTATAGCTTAGCTGATTTGATACGTAGGTCCGCCACGATGATGACACGTGTCATCACCTGATGTCTCCGCGTTTCATGATCTGTCGCGGCCCGCGTCAACTTAGACGAGGTCTTACGCGGCCCGCATGAACTAAAGAAGTCAGCGGAGTCAAAGTCCGGTCTTAATACGGCCCGCGTGAGCTTGTGGTGGCATCCTACGCGGCCCGCCTCAGCTCTAAATTCAGATTTTTATTTTATTTTTATAATTATAACATAACTAGGGCTCGGTTTTCACATACGGGGTGTAATATAAAACATGTTTGAGACATTCTATAATATAATAGAGGGTCAGAAATATTATGAGAATATTGGTTTTACTGAGGGTTGTTACATCCTCCCTACCTTATTTTAGAGCTCGTCCTCTAGATCTACTGGAATAAATGCGGATATTTCTTTTGCATTTCTGACTCGAGTTCCCATGTGTACTCAGGCCCTCTTTTGGAGTCCCACTTTACTTTGACTAGAACTAGTCTTTTGTGTTTGAGATTCTTGACTTTCCTGTCTTCAATCTGTAGAGGTCTTTCTACGAATTTGAGTTGTTCATTTACCTCTATATCCTTAAGAGGCATTATCAGTGATTCATCAGCTAAACACTTTTTAAGATTTGATACATGAAACACATCATGTATTCCTGCCATTTCCTCTGGCAGTTGTAGCTGATATGCTACAGGTCCTATTCTTCTAATAATCTTAAAAGGTCCAACATACCTGGGACTTAGCTAATTGTTCCATACTAATTGTTTCTTTCATTGGTACGAAATGAGCTGACTTGGTTAGCCTATCTACAATCACCCAGATTGTATCATTACATTTCCTTGTTTTGGGTAATTTAGTAACAAAATCCATTGTTATAAATTCCCATTTCCAAACTGGCATTTCTAATTGTTGTAACAAACCTGAGGGTTTCTGATGTTCAGCTTTGACTTGTGAACAGGTCAAACATTTAGAAACATAGGCTGCTATGTCCTTTTTCATTCCTATCTACCAGAAATTTTTCCTTAAATCCTGGTACATTTTATCACTTCCTGGGTGCATTGTATACTTAGATTTATGGGCTTCTTCTAATATACGATTACGTAGGTTTCCTAATTTACGTATCCACATTCTCTTTTCATGGAATCTCCAAATTCCATCTGTTCCTTGTTTTAATTCTTTTACCATACCTTTTAACTTTTCAGTATCTTCCTTGATTACTGACTCTTGTGCTTCTCTTATTTGATTATTTAAATCTACTTGCAGATTTAATTTAAGAGAACGTACCCTTTTTGGCTTTTCATGATACTTTCGGCTTAAAGCATCTGCCACTACACTTGCTTTTCCTTCATGATACTGGATATCACATTCGTAGTCACTAAGAAATTCCGTCCAGCGTCTTTGTCTCATATTCAACTCTTTCTGCCCGCTGAACACGCCCCGTGCCCAATCATTGGAACTGGCAATCCTGTTTTAAGTCAGACAGTAAGCTGAACACGGGGCCGTGCCCACTCAACACGCCCCCGTGCCCAAGTTTCAGTTACTGAAAACAGAACCGTAAGATCCCGACGGTTGGTAATTTCTGACACAAACATGAGTGATACTGATACTTTTTACTTTCGGCACTCTTATGGTACGATGTGGTGTCAATTATGTGGTGGTAACCATGAAGAATTAGAATGCTTTTTTCTAAATTATAAACCCCACTATATAGACCCATCATTTCCTAGTATCCTTAAGAGGTGCGAAAGTAAAAATAATCCCTATCTCTCCCTCGAATGCGCCCAACCGGATATTCTAGGAGAAATGCTTCTCGATGAATTATTTCAACTAGAAGATCTAATTATTAATTGGTTAAGAGAACTTAGGAAAGATTACAATAATCTTTTCCAAGACGATAGCCAAGAAGAAGGGTTGGAACCGCATTCAAACAACTTCATTGTTTCCAATGATACTTCTAACTCTAGTGAGGACTTGAGCGATAGTCGTCCCTGTGTCGATTGTGCCGTGAAGGACTCCCCATCAACTTCGTTTGATGCATACATAGACCTGAGCGATTCGACATACACCTTCTTTAACGAGAGCCCGGAAAAGGGTTAGACTTGTCCACCTACATATAGCATAGGAATCACCCTCACCGACAACCTCTTGCGTTCTCGTCTTAATCTAGATCAATTAAGGTATCTTAGGCACTTTGGGGTTGTTCCATCCAGTAAGGAACCGCCCGATCCGGAAAAGTTCCTTAAAAATAGACGCACTTCATAAAACAGCCTTCCGACACGGGGCCGTGCCCAGGTCAACACGCCCCCGTGTCCACCAAAAGATTCCCTTCTGACTTTTGTCAGAATACGGACAAAACGTGTCAGGATCTTGCCTGCACACGGGGCCGTGTCCAGCCGACACGGGGCCGTGTCCAGCACGCTGTCGTTTTCTATAAATGCAGCCAAGAACCCTGCACATTTGGACCATCCAGGGACAGAGATTTGAAAGGATTTTCTGACTTACCATCCTAGGTATGTTCTAAAAGAAGGTTCTTGCAAGCATCTTGTCCTTTCCTCTTTTATCTATTGCCTTCTTCTTCATCTTTCTTGCAACAACACCTCCATTGAAGCTTAATTACAAGCTCCATTGTGATGATTGTTGAGTTTTTATTCAAGGAATCTTGTTAAAACTAAGTTACACAACATTGTTTTAAGTTATTTTTGTTCAAAAACACTCCATAAGTTGAGAAAATAATTTAAAACTCCAAGATTCCTTGTTCTAAAAATATGCAGAAAGTTGAACACGGGGCCGTGCTCAATGAGCACGGGGCCGTGTCCGTGGTACTGTTTCATTAAAACAAACTATTTTTGGTAGAATGTCTAGTCAAAACAGTGGAACCTCTTCTGCGCACTCAAGGAACAGTCGACGGGAAAGGAGGCCATCGATTGAAGCAACTCTCGTAAGATACGTAATGGCGCTACGTGAAGCCCTTGACGAGATGACTTCGGTGGAGGAAGTCCTCATTGACCGTATAAACTATCTCTCGGTGGGGTTGGAAAACAGTTTCCAAGAAATAAACCTCTTGCACCAGAGGTTAAACATTCTGGTAACACCTCCCATGGAACCAATCCCCCCTCAAGAGGATTGGAACCTAGCACTTGGGATCCAAAATCCTACCGGTTGGGACGACATTCCGGCGGAACCTCCTCTTGAAGAACTCCAAGAAATTCCGGTGGAAGTTGCACCTCCTCAACCCAATGCTCATGAGCCCGCTTTTCTTCTCCCTAGGGAGATCGAAGAGTGGCTCGCCGACGTATGAGGAACCCATACCCGGAGGAAGAAGTTGTCAAGCCACTTTTAACCGAAAGATCTATCTTTTTCGGAAGTTTTGCTAGTCAAATAAATAGTAGGCTAGAACTTCTTGGATTTAGATTTCTTGTGTTTTGTTAACCTAACTATCTAATATTTTAAATTTAGGACTATTATGTAATTCTCTAAGATTCAATGAATGATGGTTTTTAGTTAACTTGGTGTTTGGGTGGTGTTGAAATGAATAAAACACACTTGAGATGGCAAAGGATACAAGGGAAACTTGAACCAGCACTCCATGCAGGAAAACAGAACCGTCCGACAATTTTCTTCGTTTACAGTAAGCTCGGCACGGGCCGTGTCCGCCCAACACAACCCCGTGCTGCACAGTCTGCAGAAAAAGACCCAGTTCTGGTAACTGGACACGGGCCGTGTTCACCCAACACGCCCCCGTGTCCAGGCTTCTGTTTCTCTTGTTTTAATTTTGTTACTGGCACTTGAACACGGGGCCGTGCCCGGATAACACGGGGCCGTGTTCAGCGCCCAGTAACACAAAAATTTTTGCTTTTTACACATTCAATCAACCTAAAAACTTATTTTTGGGACACATTGAGGACAATGTGTAATTTAAGTGTAGGGGGGATGCTAAAACCTTGAATCTTGCAAGTCCTAAATACAAGCCTTACACAAAACTCTATTGGAACCGCTAATCACCCCAATTTTTTTCAAAAATGTTCATTTTTTTTACTTGTCTAGGTTTAACTCGGGAAATTCAAGTTCTAAAAAGGTTATATTTTTACAAATTTACAACCGATAGCGTCGTGATAAAAAGAACCAACATAAGAAAATTATGAAAAGGCATGACAAACTTAGTTAAAATTTGATTATATATACTTGATCACATAAAAACCCATTCCCACAAAAGTGAGTTTTGAGCCTTTATTGAGCATACAATTACATATCATTAGACTAAATGCTCATTTTTCGTTTCTTGTGTGAATAGCCGCTTGGTTCTTACGACTCTAGAACTTGCCATGACGATACATTCCCGGTCCTTACCAACTTAAACCCGAGTAAGTAAATGATAGAGGCATTAGGACTAACCCTTTTTAGTTCTACACCATTATTTTTCTTTTTCTTTTTTACCACCTACCCAAAATCCCCCTAGTTAGCCTCTTTGAGCCTAAACCTTTTCATTTTATAACCCAAACCAAACACCTTTTTTTCCCACGAAAACCTTTTTCATTTTTACCCTTTGTTTTAGTAACAAGTTCGATTTTTCGTATGACTTTTGAAAAAAAAAATATGTTGATTATGAAGCAAAAGCAAATAAACAAACAAGTTTATCAAAAAAATGGCTTTGTTTGAAAAATAGCTTCATAAAAATAAAAATGGAAAAACAGAAAGTCTTACGAAAACCGACACTTGTTACGCTTTTCGCCTTTTTCTACTAACCACTAACCACTAACCCAACCACCTACCTTTAACCCTAGCCTAACCCTTCACCCACAATGTCCTCTTGATATTTACAAAGGTATATAAGTTAAAAAGGAGGAGGATTGATTGCTTGGCAAGCTTATGGTAGGAGTAAGTTCCATGCCGCTCTCGAGTGATCCACAAAAATACATTTTCAGCCGAGTGTTGAGTGATCCCCGTGAGGTATGTGAACTTGTATATAAATAGAATTTTAAAAAAGGCATGTTATGCCCTAATAAGTAATTTATCTTATGAAAAGTTTTAAATAAATCATGACGAATAGGATTGTAAATAAATAAAAATAAAACTAAATAAAGAATCTTGGAAATCCCGACACTCTATGACAAGCCCAAAACCTTCTTCTCTACCCATTCCATTTGGGAGTGTAATAGCCACATATTAAAGAGTTTTGCTTGAGGACAAGCAAAGATTCAAGTGTGGGGGTATTTGATGTGTTCAAAATGCAACATATAAATTTCATCAATTGTGGCATAAAACTAACCCTTTTTAGTACTAATGTTGGAAAAAGTGTGCTTTTGTCTTCCTTTTGTATTTTCAGGATGAAATGAGCTCAAATTAACAAAAGAAGCAAAAAGACATCAAAATCTAACATAAATACAAGAAAAGGAACAAGACGTGACATGCCCGACCCCACGACAGCATCTTCCCAAGCAAAACAAGACAACAGAAGACTGAACACGCCCCGTGCTCAGCCAGCACGGGGGCGTGCTCAAGTGTCAGCAGAAAAGACAAAGTGGTAGAAGCTTCTATTGCCCACCACGGGGCCGTGCTCAGCGGACACGGGGCCGTGGTCAACTATAAGATTCGCACAATCTAGCAAATCTTCATAGTACAAAGATTCTTCTGCACCACGGGGTCGTGCTCAGCGGACACGGGGGCGTGGTCAACTAAAAAGACAAAACTGCATTAAATGAAGAAAGAGAAGGATGTGGACACGGGGCCGTGCCCGAGCTTCTATTCAGCCTATAAATAGAAGTGCTTGGCTCAAGCTCAAACCATCCCTTGGCACACCACCTCTCTCACACTTCACCCACCACCCACCACCACCATAACACCATCATCCACCACCATCATCCATTGTCCATTGTCCATCGTAGAGTGTGTGAGTCATCTCGGGATCCAAGATTGACCGTAAGAGTTCTTGACAATCAAGGCCATGTTTGCCTAAGTCTCTTACATCACTTGGTGAAGACAAAGTGTCTAGTGTAATACTTTTTATTTCTAATCTTTTCGCACTTTTTACTTGGTTTTGTATTAATGACTTTAATAACTAGTTGCTTATGTTGAAGGTGATCTTTCCTTATCGTTTGTCCGTGGTGTCTTGGCATTATTTTACTGTCTATATAAAATAAAAGATTTTCACCATTCATATCTCCACGGTCTATATGGAGGTATGTTGGCTACCTGGTCGGGGGTTAAGGGAACGGTTTGGTAAAGGTCTTGCCATTGTTCAGCGTTTAGAGGTCCTGCAATGGACCTGGGTCAAATTTAGTAGGACCTCTTTCAATACTTAACGGTATTGGATGGCGGGGGTCCAAACTCTTTGATCCCTTCATAAGTTAACTACTATTAATACTATAACCCGACTATTTAGGACTGTATCCCTGCTGACTCAGACTACTTAGTCGAGGGTAACGTCACCTCCAAAAGAGGGGCCTACCATAATTTGCATTAATAACTTAATTAATTATCTTCCAATAATCCACCCTTTTAGGATTATATCCTTGCTGACTCAAACTACTGGGGTGAGGGTAACGTCACCTTCAAAAGAGGGGCCTACTACAATAACTAAGATAATCTCTTAAAATAGTGCAAAAGTGCGGAAATAATCAAAGGTTACACTAGATACGAGTCGGAACCAAGTGATTCATCTTGTCTATCTGTTTTTCTTTTTTTTATTTTTATTTTCAGCATTTTTAGTTAGTTTTTATTTTTTTAGTTAAAACATTTTTCTAAACTTTTTGATTTGATTAGACGTTGAGGATAAACCGGTACTAAAAGCTCTTGTGTCCTTGGACGACCTCGGTATCTTACCAACACTATACTACGTTCACGATGGGTGCACTTGCCCATATGTGTGTCTAGTGTTAGTAAATATCGTGTTTTATAAATTTAAAACTTGACTAAAAAGTGTTAAAGGGGCTTAAAATATACACCTAATATATATAACACTCGACTACGCATCAAGTTTTTGGCGCCGTTGCCGGGGACACAAGGATTTTAAGAAAGTTAGGAATCAACGGCCTAATCGTTTTTCTTGTTTTTCATTTTTTTTAGGATTTTTCTTAATTTTTCAGTTTCTACAGAACCCGGCACGGGTCGTGCCCGCTGAACAAGCCCCGTGCCCAATCATTGGAACTGGCAATCCTGTTTTAAGTCAGACAGTAAGCTGAACACGGGGCCGTGCCCACTCAACACGCCCCCGTGCCTAAGTTTCAGTTACTGAAAACAGAACCGAAAGATCCCGACGGTTGGTAATTTCTGACACAAACATGAGTGATACTAATACTTTTTACTTTCGGCACTCTTATGGTACGATGTGGTGTCAATTATGTGGTGGTAACCATGAAGAATTAGAATGTTTTTTTCTAAATTATAAACCCCACTATATAGACCCATCATTTCCTAGTATCCTTAAGAGGGGCGAAAGTAAAAATAACCCCTATCTCTCCCTCGAATGCGCCCAACCGGATATTCTAGGAGAAATGCTTCTCGATGAATTATTTCAACTAGAAGATCTAATTATTAATTGGTTAAGAGAACTTAGGAAAGATTACAATAATCTTTTCCAAGACGATAGCCAAGAAGAAGGGTTGGAACCGCATTCAAACAACTTCATTGTTTCCAATGATACTTCTAACTCTAGTGAGGACTTGAGCGATAGTCGTCCCTGTGTCGATTGTGCCGTGAAGGACTCCCCATCAACTTCGTTTGATGCATACATAGACCTGAGCGATTCGACATACACCTTCTTTAACGAGAGCCCGGAAAAGGGTTGGACTTGTCCACCTACATATAGCATAGGAATCACCCTCACCGACAACCTCTTGCGTTCTCGTCTTAATCTAGATCAATTAAGGTATCTTAGGCACTTTGGGGTAGTTCCATCCAGTAAGGAACCGCCCGATCCGGAAAAGTTCCTTAAAAATAGACGCACTTCATAAAACAGCCTTCCGACACGGGGCCGTGCCCAGGTCAACACGCCCCCGTGTCCACCAAAAGATTCCCTTCTGACTTTTGTCAGAATACGGACAAAACGTGTCAGGATCTTGCCTGCACACGGGGCCGTGTCCAGCCGACACGGGGCCGTGTCCAGCACGCTGTCGTTTTCTATAAATGCAGCCAAGAACCCTGCACATTTGGACCATCCAGGGATAGAGATTTGAAAGGATTTTCTGACTTACCATCCTAGGTATGTTCTAAAAGAAGGTTCTTGCAAGCATCTTGTCCTTTCCTCTTTTATCTATTGCCTTCTTCTTCATCTTTCTTGCAACAACACCTCCATTGAAGCTTAATTACAAGCTCCATTGTGATGATTGTTGAGTTTTTATTCAAGGAATCTTGTTAAAACTAAGTTACACAACATTGTTTTAAGTTATTTTTGTTCAAAAACACTCCATAAGTTGAGAAAATAATTTAAAACTCCAAGATTCCTTGTTCTAAAAATATGCAGAAAGTTGAACACGGGGCCGTGCTCAATGAGCACGGGGCCGTGTCCGTGGTACTGTTTCATTAAAACAAACTATTTTTGGTAGAATGTCTAGTCAAAACAGTGGAACCTCTTCTGCGCACTCAAGGAACAGTCGACGGGAAAGGAGGCCATCGATTGAAGCAACTCTCGTAAGATACGTAATGGCGCTACGTGAAGCCCTTGACGAGATGACTTCGGTGGAGGAGGTCCTCATTGACCGTATAAACTATCTCTCGGTGGGGTTGGAAAACAGTTTCCAAGAAATAAACCTCTTGCACCAGAGGTTAAACATTCTGGTAACACCTCCCATGGAACCAATCCCCCCTCAAGAGGATTGGAACCTAGCACTTGGGATCCAAAATCCTACCGGTTGGGACGACATTCCGGCGGAACCTCCTCTTGAAGAACTCCAAGAAATTCCGGTGGAAGTTGCACCTCCTCAACCCAATGCTCATGAGCCCGCTTTTCTTCTCCCTAGGGAGATCGAAGAGTGGCTCGCCGACGTATGAGGAACCCATACCCGGAGGAAGAAGTTGTCAAGCCACTTTTAACCGAAAGATCTATCTTTTTCGAAAGTTTTGCTAGTAAAATAAATAGTAGGCTAGAACTTCTTGGATTTAGATTTCTTGTGTTTTGTTAACCTAACTATCTAATATTTTAAATTTAGGACTATTATGTAATTCTCTAAGATTCAATGAATGATGGTTTTTAGTTAACTTGGTGTTTGGGTGGTGTTGAAATGAATAAAACACACTTGAGATGGCAAAGGATACAAGGGAAACTTGAACCAGCACTCCATGCAGGAAAACACAACCGTCCGACAATTTTCTTCGTTTACAGTAAGCTCGGCACGGGCCGTGTCCGCCCAACACGGCCCCGTGCTGCACAGTCTGCAGAAAAAGACCCAGTTCAGGTAACTGGACACGGGCCGTGTTCACCCAACACGCCCCCGTGTCCAGGCTTCTGTTTCTCTTGTTTTAATTTTGTTACTGGCACTTGAACACGGGGCCGTGCCCGGATAACACGGGGCCGTGTTCAGCGCCCAGTAACACAAAAATTTTTGCTTTTTACACATTCAATCAACCTAAAAACTTATTTTTGGGACACATTGAGGACAATGTGTAATTTAAGTGTAGGGGGGATGCTAAAACCTTGAATCTTGCAAGTCCTAAATACAAGCCTTACACAAAACTCTATTGGAACCGCTAATCACCCCAATTTTTTTCAAAAATGTTCATTTTTTTTACTTGTCTAGGTTTAACTCAGGAAATTCAAGTTCTAAAAAGGTTATATTTTTACAAATTTACAACCGATAGCATCGTGATAAAAAGAACCAACATAAGAAAATTATGAAAAGGCATGACAAACTTAGTTAAAATTTGATTATATATACTTGATCACATAAAAACCCATTCCCACAAAAGTGAGTTTTGAGCCTTTATTGAGCATACAATTACATATCATTAGACTAAATGCTCATTTTTCGTTTCTTGTGTGAATAGCCGCTTGGTTCTTACGACTCTAGAACTTGCCATGACGATACATTCCCGATCCTTACCAACTTAAACCCGAGTAAGTAAATGATAGAGGCATTAGGACTAACCCTTTTTAGTTCTACACCATTATTTTTCTTTTTCTTTTTTACCACCTACCAAAAATCCCCCTAGTTAGCCCCTTTGAGCCTAAACCTTTTCATTTTATAACCCAAACCAAACACCTTTTTTTCCCACGAAAACCTTTTTCATTTTTACCCTTTGTTTTAGTAACAAGTTCGATTTTTCGTATGACTTTTGAAAAAAAAATATGTTGATTATGAAGCAAAAGCAAATAAACAAACAAGTTTATCAAAAAAATGGCTTTGTTTGAAAAATAGCTTCATAAAAATAAAAATGGAAAAACAGAAAGTCTTACGAAAACCGACACTTGTTAAGAAAGAGTATCGGCGCTCCCCATGGCGACGAACTCGGTTGTATAAATCCTTTTTCCAACAATTCATCTAATTGTTTCTTTAATTCTTGCATTTCTGCAGGTGCCAACCGATAAGGTGCTTTGGCAATTGGTGATGTTCCTGGTAGCAGGTGAATTCTGAATTCAACTTCTCTGTCTGGAGGTAGTCCTGGTAATTCTTCTGGAAAGACATCTGAAAACTGAGATACTACTGGAATGTCTTTTAAATCCTTTCCTTTAGTGTTAATGATTATAGAAATCAAATACACTATAAAACCTTTTCTTATACAACTTGCAGTTTTCATCACAGAGATTAATTTAGTGGATCTAAACGGCTTATCTCCTTTTATTGTGATCGTTTTACCTTTTGATGAATTTACTTGAATTGACTTTTGATCACATAAAATACTGGCTTTATTGGCTATTAACCAATCCATTCCTAAAACAACATCAAATCCGGCTAGATTCATTAGATAAAGGTTTGCCCTAAACGTTTGGTTTAAAATTTATATTCTTGCTCCCTGCAAGATTTCAGAAATCCTAATAGTTTCTCCATTAGCTGTCTCTACTAGACATTCTTGTGGTAGTTTAGTTAATGACTGATTTAAAATTTTGCAAAATGAAGTATTAATAAAACTTTGGTTTGCACCAGAGTCAAATAATACTTTAGCAAATATATCATTAACTAAAAACGTACCAGCTATAACGTTTGGGATCATCTTAGCTTCTTCTGCAGTCAGAACAAATGCTCTAGCATTTTTAGTATTCTTGTTGTTCGTAGCTGGAGCCAGTTTTGGACAGTTTGGCTTGATATGACTTTTTTCTCTACAATTAAAACACAATCCATTACTGGATTTCCTCCTGCAGTTTTCTTCCTTGTGTCCTGGTGCTTTACAGAAATTACAGTGAGTGGAGCATTTTCCAGAATGCTTCTTTTTGCAGATTCCGCAATATGGTGCAGAGGTAGAACCTACGTTCCTACGGTTGAAATTCCTATAACGGAATTCTTGAGTAAGCCTTTGAGTTAAGTTTCTCCTCTGATCATCTTCTCTAGTACGAACTAGTTCATCAGTCAAGGTATTTGCTAGTTCTACAGCTTCTTCTATCGTTTGAGGTCTAGCTGCCTTGACTATGTGTCTAATTTCCCCAATTAATCCCCAAATATAACGGGAGATTAACACGGGTTCTGGTGATGCAAGAGTTGGTACTATTCTAGCATATTCGAAAAATAACTTTGTATACCCCTTGCTATCCACACCAGTCATCCTAAGGTTTAGGAATTTGTTTGCTATCTGTTCTTTTTCATTTGGAGGGCAGAATTTCCTTTCTACCTTATCCTTAAACTCTTCCCATTCCATATTATAGGTTCTATCACTTCCTTTTGTTTGGTGGATAGTGTTCCACCATTCTAGTGCTGCCTTCTTAAACAGATTAGAAGCAAACAATATCTTATCTTCTTCAGCACACTTGCTTATCCTTAAGACCGCCTCAGTCTTTTCTATCCAGCGTAGGGTTGCAATGGCCCCTTCATTGCCCGAGAATTCCATTGGTTTACAAGACCAGAATTCTTTATAAGAACAACCATAAGGCATGGTTCTTCTTCTTTTGGGAATAGGCAATTGAAGTATTGGTCCATTGTTTACACTGTTTTCTGGTTCAACAGGTCGCTTACTGCTATGCTTACTTTTATTATCAGCATCCTTAACAGTTTGAAGAATAAATGGCATAGCATCTATAATTCCCTGTGCCACTATATGTTGAATAGCACTATTATCCACTTGGTTTCCATTGTTATTGATGCTTGGATTATCATTAACCACGTTAATGTTACTCTGGTTATCATTATTCATATTTCCTTGATTTCCTTCGTCGGCCATCTGAATTTTAAACATTTATCCCATATTAATATCACAAATAATAGGTAATATAGTTAATCACATGACACACAATTTAACCAAAACCGTCGATCATTGCGACTATACTCTTTTTCATATACTATGCGTCTATTACACACTAGTACAGAAATAAAGATTACAAAACCAACAGAAAGAAAATCACACTAATAGTAATATGCATCCGTACACACATATTTTATTATTATTATTATTATTATTATCGTTTCATCATCTCATTCACGGATATGGATTTATCCAAAAATCCATATTGCGCTCATCGTATTTCCATACGAGACGCTCTCCAACCTGACGCATTCTCTCACTGCTTTCTAAAATTTCCTCCCCGAAAGTCCTAAGTTCTTGAACGTTTTCTGCACTCATTGGGGGTGTAGGTTCTAGGACTGGGTTTGGAATCTGGGGTGCGGGTTCCTGATATGGGGGTGACAGTTCCTAAAATTGGTAAGGATCCTCTAATATTTCCCTAATGTAGTTATCATGGTAATAGGGATCTAAAGGGTCCATACCTAGGTAAGCTTCTATGTTCTGTATGGGTGGATAATCCTGGATAGGGTAACGTTGCACAAAGTCCCTATTATTGTCCCACAAGGGATCGTAATTCGGGTCTAGTGGGTTTGGTGCAGGCACCCTAGGGATTTCTTCTAGGTTAAAGTCGTGCATTTCCACTTGATTTTCCTGATTTTCTATCTCCATGGGTTGTTCTGAGTTTTGTGGTTGTGGGGCTACTAATTGTTCCAGACTTGGGTCAGCAGCAGTTGTAGCTAAAATATGGAAATTAGCTAGGCTTCTATTTAGCATATCTTGAGTATGGGCATCTGTCTCTCGCTTAATGGTTGCTAAAGCCCTTTGCTGTTGCAATTTTCGCATTCTCTTCCTACGAGCAAAAGCTTCTTTACTGAACCATCCTCGTTTCTTAGTAGGAAATGGTTCTTCAGATTGAGCTCTAAAGGCAAATATTCCCTCCTCCTGATCAGCAGAATACCCTGAAAGGGCAGGCTGTGATGATGTACCTTCACTCCTAGGTGAATCAGATAACTGACGATTCACGTTTGAGGGTCCTTGATCACTCATACTGAAAACTAACAGATAGTTAAATAACACATAACACATAATTACAGTTATGCATGGATTTCCATAATTTATTTCCTAACACAAAATATAGAATTTAAGTGTCAGCAGAACACTTCTTTGGCTCAGACCAGTGGTTAGGCTCTGATACCACCTTCTGTCGCAACCCCCGATCCCTAAATCCCGGGAACGGGCGGACGCGATCACAGAGCTTCGGTGGTATCAGGTTTTATTTAATCTTGCAGCGGAATTTTCATCAGGACCGTAGTTAGGAAATATTTATCAGAGTAAAACCACCTCATTTAATATTAATAATTACATGGGTAAAACCCAAGTTTCTTATTACAATACATTTATAGGGATGAACCCTATTTTATTTAAATTTAAAACACTGTTTATTTGGTAACTTTTATAGCCACATTATCCCAAGCCTTCAGTGCTCTCCAGCTGGCTTTTTCTTAATTGGCTGTCACATTGGGTTACCTGAAACGCGTTTTAAAAACATTTTTGTCAGTGGGAAATACTGGTGAGTGAATCCCAGTTTAATCAAGTTTAAATCAAAAGTCACAATGAACAATATTGAGAGCACATCCGCAATTATATTTGTTTCCAAGATATACCAATTAATATCAGTGGTACTGTCATACTCAACCTGTGAAAATGTTACTCCTTGACCAGGTGGTAACAAATTTTGTATACAAAACCCCAACATACCCACTATAATTGTATTCTTACAAATACTCAATACTGTTGTTCGCATGGAAAGATATGTAAGGTTTTGTAAAACAGTTTACAAAAAAATTTACAAAAAGTGGATCAACTCACATTGCTATCTTAGGCTTCTTGTAAGGTTTTCCTGGATATAATCTATAATTTATACAAATGTACATTGGTTAGTATCATAACCCTTTGAAATTATTAATGATACCCTCCCCGAGACGGCATTCCAACAACTACGTCGGGCAGAACCACGACAGTTGTTACGGAACCCTAAATCAATCGGGCAGCGTAACTATTACGAAACTGGTGTTATAATACTTACAATGGAGCAGAACCTCGCTAATTAGGGGTATAATACCCGTGTATTATAACTTCTCTACAGAATTGAGATTTAGATTTGAGATTGTGAGCGACGAAAAACGTAGACTGATGGCCTTCTTATATAGTTGCTGATATTGACTCTCAGGCGGCCCGCGTAAGGTAAGGCTAAGCCTTACGCGGCCCGCGTCAACACGCGGTCAACCTATAGCTTAGCTGATTCGATACGTAGGTCCGCCACGATGATGACACGTGTCATCACCTGATGTCTCCGCGTTTCATGATCTGTCGCGGCCCGCGTCAATTTAGACGAGGTCTTACGCAGCCCGCTTGAACTAAAGAAGTCAGCGGAGTCAAAGTCCGGTCTTAATACGGCCCGCGTGAGCTTGAGGTGGGATCCTACGCGGCCCGCCTCAGCTCTAAATTCAGATTTTTATTTTATTTTTATAATTATAACATAACTAGGGCTCGGTTTTCACATACGGGGTGTAATATAAAACATGTTTGAGACATTCTATAATATATTAGAGGGTCGGAAATATTATGAGAATATTGGTTTTACCGAGGGTTGTTACAGATAAAACCGAGAGAGAAGTTCCAACGAGAGGAATGGTTCGATCACATGCTACGATTCAGAAACGATGCGATTATTACATTGAGTATTATATGCCTCCAGCTTCCTTTTGAACTGGCGTATGCACATTTGTACGAGATCATTGGATCCGATATCATAAAGTAAACATGTGATTTTATTTTAAAAAAATTAATGCTACTGGAAATCAATTTGGTTAAGATTTAAGATTTCATTTCAGGTTTGGGTTAACGACAATTTACCTATTTACCATTCAATATTTCACACAAATTGGGGGGAAGGTGTCGGTGAAGTTAATCAAGCGTGAAAAAAACGAGAGCTTTGATTATAGGGCTAACAGTTTGATTTACAAGGTCAGAACCAAACTTCATATTCTTTTTAATTATCTCTGATTAACTATATTAATATATAGTTAATACTATATTGATATATAGTTAATAGTTAATGTTTGTACGGGTTAAAACAGGTCGTAACTTAGTATGGGTTAAAACGGGTCTGGTTGCCTGCTAAACACTTTCCACATTTTTTAAATAGTTAAGAGTAATTAATGCATTAGTTATGATTTCAAAAATATGTTACTACAATAATAGTTATAATCTTTGAGTAAAAGAATGTGGGTGACTTTCATTTCTTTTTATCCATTGATATATAACTAATGTGTTGATTACAATTATAAAAGATATTATTACATTAACATAATTAATTTAAAAATTCTTGAGGTGGTAAAATGGGTGACCCACAAACATCTGTTTTCTATTTTATATTAAATATAAATAAGTAACGTGTTAGTTTTGAATTAAATATAAACTAGGTTATAACCCCGTGTATTACACGGGTTAAATAAATGAATTTTATATACCGAATAATAAAACATTATCTTTTAAAAGCCTCCTTTATTGCACGGGTTGAAGAAATGTAATTTTATATATTAAATAATAAAATAAGTTATATCTATAAGAACCATATGTATTGTACGGGTTGAATAAATGTAATATTATGTACCAAATAATAAAAAAATATATCTTTAAAACCATTGTATTACACGGGTTGAATAAATGTAATATTGTTTACCAAATAATAAAAAAAAGTTATATTTTTAAAAACCCCCGTGTATTACATGGGTAGAATAAATATGATTTTATATACCAAATAATAAAAAAAATATTAAAAAAAACTAACGGATTTTTTATATTTAAAGTATGATAAGATTGAATATTAATCTGAACTAAAGGATTTTTTTTTTTTTATATTTAAAGTAAGATAAGATTGAATATTAATCTTTATTTATTTAGTTAATATAAGATTGAAAAATCATATGATTGAATAGGTGGGAAGTTGTATGATGATAAATCGGTTAACCTTACTGAATGATAAAGATAATAGTGATTGTTGAACAAATTAATTAATCGAACTTGACAGAAACATTTGTGATGTTAGGTGGATTTTTTTTAATTATTTGAAAGTTAATATCAACTTTGGAATTCGTATGAATTCTTATTAGATTTGATTAAATATTATTGATAATAATTTGTATTAGATTAGATTTTAGATTTGATTAAATATTATTAATAATAAGAATTTGTATTAATTTAGAATAAACATTATTATTATTAGTATATTATTAATAATTTTAATCAATTAAATGAGAGAATGGCAAGTGTCCCAAAATAGGTTTATTTTATTATATAGTAAGTATAGATATAGATTCCATGCTTAAAAATTGTTGCATATTTGGAAACAAATTTTGCCTTCCTTTTAATTGGTTTACGATAGAATATTACTAAAAAATAATATGTTGCTAATGGGCAAAATCTTATAAAACACAAACATAATATATACACACAATAAAATATAAAATAAATTACAGTATAGTTTCTTCGATTAAGTTATACACCATATATTCACAAACTCAGGGAGATTATATGTATAGATATACATTTGTCGTATCTATTATTGATAATAATTTGTATTAGATTAGATTTTAGATTTGATTAAATATTATTAATAATAAGAATTTGTATTAATTTAGATTAAATATTATTATTATTAGTATATTATTAATAATTTTAATCAATTAAATGAGAGAATGACAAGTGTCCCAAAACAGGTTTCTTTTATTATATAGTATAGATAAGTAACGTGTTAGTTTTGAATAAAACCATGTAGGTGTTTGGGTTATACTTTATGCAGCGTACATTGGACTACTATATCATGCAATTCTGCATCGCAGCTTCATGACTCTTCGTCAAGTCATAACTCAACGTCTCATTGTTTTAGAGGTGCCACATTTTGTCTTCTTTATCTTTCAAATCTATGGTTTTTGATGATTTAAAGTTAAATGTATTTTATTGGAAAATAAATAAATATCCTTTAGGTGCTTGAAAATCTAATGGAAAACTCTCTACCCTACATCAAATACAGCTACAGAAAATACAGAGCTGTTCGGTAGGTCACTTTGACTTTGGTTTTTATTTTGACCACCATAATGTTTGTTGTAGCTAATAATTGCTGACTTCTCTATTTGTGAAGAAACAAGAAAAAAGGGAAAAGGGAATGGCAGCCTGAAAATCTTATTTTAATTCTAGGGTTGAGAAGGAGTATTTTAAGCCTATATATTCCACCAGTGTCGGTGATGAACTCGAAGATGGGCTCTTTGATGGAAACATATTTAAAGAAAATTGTTATAATTAAAAGAAAAGATTTCTATATGCTTTAACACTCATACCGATACCGAGCTCATACCTAGGCTGAGCTGCCTTAACATTCATCATAACGCTAAATCTGAAAGTTATATAGTAAAAGTTGTTTTAATTAAGTTGTGTTGTAAATGTTATTTTTTGCTTTACCTAATATTATGCATTTGAGGTCGCAAATTATTGTTTTGGAAAGTGGTTTGTGTCAAAATGGGTAATTTTAGTGCTGGTCCAAACGCGTTGGGTAAAGCCATTCCTCAAACGCCATTTTATCCATTTTCTTGACTTGCATTAACTAATTAGCATTAGTATCCCTGCTATTATTATTATCCAACATTTTTAATAAAGGACTTTAACGCAATTTATGCATGCCTATAACCAGTTTTCTTTTTTTTGGTTAAATATTATAACTCCACTCATTTGACCGTTAGTGATTAAACATAACATGTTGTTTTTAAGTTGGTCAAATTGGGTAGATTTGAAATTATAAAAGGAAAATATGCGTCATTGACGGGTGGTCCGTACGACAACCCTTAAGTGGTATAAATGATAATAAAATCCTACATTTAATCGGGTAGTTGTCTAGAATTAGATAACTACGGTTGTTTGTGTTTCAGGTACAAACGGGAGCTTAAAATAGAAGGAACACGGAGAATAAATGAAAAAAATCAATTTTTGGAATTGAAGAATTAAGAGGATAGCATGATAGAGGATGAAATTACGAGAACGTAGGCGAAAACGATGAAGAAAACGGAGTTGAAACGAAAAAGTTATGCTGAAAACAAGTTTTCATGATGAAGCCTGCCGTAGGCTACGGCAAGGGCCGTAGCTTACGGCGCTGACTAGCACTTTTTGTCACCGTATGACAGTTTAAAGCCACCGTAAGCCATTCCAAGCCACCGTAAGCTACTGTGGCCACCGCAGCTTACGGCGCTGACGTGGGTAAATGTGTAACTTCCACCTTTTAATGCGAATTTATGGTGTCTTTCCATTCCTAATCATTCCCATTCGGTTACACACAGTTCTAGGGGTGATTTTGAGTGTTCTTGGTGCTTGAAGACAATTTCCAATCATTCGGGTTGTGTTTTTAATTGTTATGAATATTGAAACTTGTGTGAGGATAATGATTCAAGCCAAGAGTGGCTAAACTCTTGATGATCATCTTTGGTTGAAGGTTATGTAAGACTTTATGCTTGAATTCCTTATTTTTAGAATAACAACTTCATCTTTATGATTTATTTGTTATGGTGTGCGATTGGTTGTTAGTAAATTGTTGATTCTTATGCGAATCTAGTTTGAAATCATACGTTCTTGGTGCCGTCGGCAATCGAGATATCATGGGTAGAATTAGACTTGGGTAACGGTTAATTGATCATCGGGTAACAACCTCACGTTCTAGGAATCTGAGTACTTAGTTCCCTTTCATCACTGCAATTAATCACGCATGAACTATGTCTATGTAGTTCTTTCTAGTGGAATGATAGCATAAATGTCAAAGCAAACCGGAAACTAAAGATGGTCATTTGTCTCTAATTTGTTTACAACCAACACTTTCATTTTGCAATTAGAATAGTGATCTTAGTTTTACAAATCAAATCAATCAAACCGACTCTTGAAATTTACTTTTATTGCATCTGGTTTAACTTTAGTTAACTTAGATAAATCTTCAAATAACACATATTCCACAAACTCCCTGTGTTCGATACCCACTTGCCACTATCTATTTAATAGTAATTGGATTAAATTTGATTGTGACCACGACATCACGTCAAATTTTGGCGCCGTTGCCGGGGAGTAGTGCGCAACGTGTGTTATTTTAGATCTTTTTAAGTTTATTATTTTTCTGGTTTACGCTGGGTGTGCTAGTGTGCAGGTATTGACAGGTGCATGCGTACTAGGAGCTCTCACAAGCTTTCACCATTGGCATTTGATCCAGAAATTGAACGGACATTGAGAAGAAACAGAATTTTGCTACGAGAAAACAAAATCAGCGGTTCACCAACAACACCTACTACACCAATTACACCAATTAGATACATGGATCCACCACCACCACCCACCATGGGTCAACTTACACCATCCTTTACACCATCTTCAACACAACCTTCACCAAATACTACCATTCCTATATCCACACCAGAAATCAAACCAACCAACGCGACATTACCTGAGAACACTCAACCTGAATACTCGTTTAGCTATCAAGCTACATCATCCGCCGTTCCAACTTACTCAACATTTTTCCCAACCTCCGGTCAACCTTCATCATCACAACAAATACCACCACCTAACTTATACCAAACCGGTCCATCTATTGTTCATTCTACTCCATTTCAACCGGGAATGCAATTTCAACACACTTCGGGTGTAATACAAGATGGGTATGAAGATGGGTTTGAGGGATATGATGAAGAAAGATATATGTATGGGGGTGATGGAGATCAAGGGGAGTACACTTATGTTCAAGGTCAAAATCAAAGAATGCCAAGTGTTGGTAGGATTCCTCCTCAACAAATCATACCTCACCAATTGCCACCACAAGGTCCACCGGTGCAAAGGCAAGTTCAACAACCTCATGTGGGGCCTAGATTTCAACCACCACCTTTACAACAATTTGGGCCTCCACGAATGCAAGCTCAAAGACCAATGGGTCCTATACGTCCCAGAGTTCGGTTGGGTGTACCAAGAAGACATCTACGAGAACACGCAAGAGGCATAGAAGCACATTTTAGACCGGTGATCACTCATAATCCTTCACCAATAGTTATCCCTCAAAATGATCAAGGGAGGACATTCGAAGTGCGAACGAATTCATTACAAAGTTTGCCAAAGTATAAAGGCTTAGTAACGGAGGAGCCTTATTTTCATTTGGAGGCTTATGACTCGATTTGCAACACTCTTGGGAGTCAAGGATTTTCGGCCGATGATGTCAAATTGGTATTATTCCAATTTTCTTTGGAAGACAAGGCGAAAAAGTGGTTCTACACATTACCTTCGGCATCTATTTATACATGGGTGGAGATGCAACAAATTTTCTTAGTTGAATTTTACACCGCTCAAAAGACCAATGATGCTAGGAAAGGGTTGAGGAGTTTTCAACAACAACAAGGTGAAATGTTTCATGAGGTCTTCGAGCGTTTCAACATGATGATCAAGAATTGCCCTCACCATAGAATAGAACTTTGGGAATTAATGAATGCTTTCCATGAGGGGTTAAGTGCCGACGATGCTCGTGACTTAATGTCCATCACCAATGGTACTTTTGGTACAAACTACGAGCATGACGATTGGGAGTTTTTGGAGCAAATGGCAATTACATCAAATAGAAAAGCTCAAGCATCAAGGAGAGCACGACGGCCATCACCCGAACTCAAGTGCACGCGGTAGACGATGGTAATGTTTAAACTTCTAATCAAATTTATGATGTGTGTGCGCTTTGTAATGAGTTAGGACATGCGGCTGAAAATTGCCAAGGAATGGAAGGGCAATATGAAGAGGTGAATGCATTGCAAGGACAAGGTGGGGGTGGTAGAAATTACAACATGAATTCCAACACTTACCACCCCAGTTTGAGAAACCACCCAAATTTTAGATATGGAAATCCCTCAAATCAAGCCAACCCGAATTTTCAAGGAAGTCAAGGTAACTTTGCTCCACGCCAACCGGTCAATAATCAAAGTGGGTTCTCGGGTCAAAGTTCTTAAGGTGGAAATGAAGTTATGGAGATGCTCAAGGCAATGCAACTAGGGATGCAGCGAAGAAATCAAATGGATGATGTTCGCATGCAAAAAGATGAAATCCGGGACAAAGCTATCCAATCGTTGACCACTCAAATGGGTCAACTTGCAAGTGACGTGGCATTATTGAAGAAAGCAAAAGGTCAATCACCAAGTGACACGGTGATAAATCCCAAGAACACAAAAAACATTAACATCAATGTGGTAAGCACCATTCCAAATACTAAATTTAATGAAACATTGCTAACTTCTTCGTATCAAGTGAATGCAGGTTTGGAAAAAGATGCCGAAGTCGAGAATGATAAAGAGTATGGAGCGCCAATCGTGCCTATCTGAGTGGGGAAACTAAAAATTCTGCATGCATCATTGGATTATGGGGCGAGCATGAGTGTGTTACCATGTGATTTATACGACATGTATAATTTTGGTCCGCTTCAGGATGTAGACACCATGGTGAGTTGGCGGATGAAAGTTGGAGGCGTCCACGGGGAATGGTTAAGAATGTTATAATTCGGTTGGGAGAATTCGAATACCCGGTGGATTTTCTAGTTTTAGATTATGCTACTACCATGATGGCGTCACAACAAAGGGTGATTTTGGGTCGACCGTTTCTCTATACGGCAAATGCTCAAATCGATTGTAGAGAAGGAATCATTACCATGACTGAAAAGAACCGTAAGTTGTCATTTTATGTTCAGAATAAGATGATTAGTTACGATTTTGTTGAGACGAAGGGTAGCGGGGTTAGTGAAAAGGTGTTTCGAAGATTGAAAATAAATAACCCATCGGATCGTGAAGAAAAGCATGCGGGATCAAGTAGGAGTGTATTTGATTACCCACTGAATCGAAATGAGACAGATGCATTTTACTCAATGGCACGATGTAGTGATGGAGATGGTAGAAATCGTTTCTTTGAGCCACCATAAACGGGGGTGGCACGGTCTGGCTGAAGACCCGAAAACTTAGCGCTGCTTGGGAGGCAACCCGGGGTTTTTCACTGATCTTGCTATTTCTTTATTTTTCTATGTTTCAGGGCCATGGCGACATTCAAGTGTGGGGAAGATGTGCAAATATTTGTGTGAAGGTGGTGATAGGAAGTCAGATTATCTACAACATCTGTTGTGTCAAACATCACCAGGTCAATGTACTCGATCCTTAGTCTTGTTTTGTTATTTGGCTTTGAAATATTGGTAGTTAGTTTGTTTGCTTTTAGATTAAAAATAAATAAATAAAAAGAAAAAAAAGAGTTTGGTGTGTTTGGAGCGATCTTTCCCTTCAAAGCCATAAATTGGGGTCAATGTATCCCAAGTGTGGGGATGGGGGAATTTTTTGAAAATTTTTGTAATCAAGCGAAAAATTGGTCCAAAATTGAACATTTGAGTATTAAACTGCATGACACATCGGCAACCCATATTCCTTTTTTTTCTTGGTGAGAGTTTGAGCCACTTATTTGAATTGTTAGAATTTTTTTTTTTTTTATGAGAGTGGCAATGGGTGGGGGTGCATTAGAACTTGTGCTTGAATTCGGTTTGAGGCTTTAGCTTGATATGTATGTGAAAAGGATAAGGGCATTTAGGTAGCCTCGTCAAGGTGTGTGCGATTGTGGGAATTGGGGGTTGGACCTCATAAATTATATATATGAGCATGGTAGCGAGAGGGGCGGGGGTTTGGACTTTAGTAGCCCATTTGAGCTTTGAGCCGATCTTTTGTTAACCTGTGCCTACTTTCTATTAAAAATTAACCCGTATTTGACCCGGTCTATTAGTATAATCATCTTGTTCTAGTATGCTTGTTTGTTATGTTTGTTAAATCGAAAGAAAAAAAAAGATACGAAAAAGAAAAGAAAAAAAAAGAGAGAGAAAAAGCAATGAAAAATGAAAAAAAATGAATGAGATAGTTTATATATAGTTGTTTATATTTTGTTTTCGTTAGAATAAAAGACCGGGTTGAATCATTAGCTACTTTTCATATATTTCCATTTCCTACCCATTTGCCTTGCCACGTTTCAACCTTTAAGTCCCTTTGATTCATGTGCATGTTTTAGCAAATCATCTAGGCGAAGGACCGATTCAACTACAAGCTTATTGTCGTGCAACCACACGTTTGTTTTGAGTGTGATCTAGCTTATCTTCGCTAGTTATTACTTGCCACCGAGAGGAGAGTTATTGTGAGGGGTATGTTATGTGCGGTTTCAAGAAAGAATTAGGGGCTGTTTGGTAGCCTCTTAATGACCATTCAGATGCTACCTCTTAATGGTTTAAAACCTCCGAATGAATAAGAGGTAACCTCAAGTCTGAATGGTTAAGAGGCAACCTCTGAATGGTAAATCATCACATGTCACATTCTTCTACCTTCTCATTGGTAAAATTCTTAATGGTTCCATTAAGAGGTAGCCTCTTAATGACCATTCAGAGGCTACCAAACAGCCCCTTAGTAAATGAGGACATTTGTTTGCTTGGTTCGTACTTGATCGCTTGAATAAATTGTATTTTGTTGAACGGGTTGCTTGGGACAAGCAACGGTTAAGTGTGGGGATGTGACGGGTGGTCCGTAGGACAACCCTTAAGTGGTATAAATGATAATAAAATCCTACATTTAATCGGGTAGTTGTCTAGAATTAGATAACTACGGTTGTTTGTGTTTCAGGTACAAACGGGAGCTTAAAATGGAAGGAACACGGAGAATAAATGAAAAAAATCAATTTTTGGAATTGAAGAATTAAGAGGATAGCATGATAGAGGACGAAATTACGAGAACGTAGGCGAAAACGGTGAAGAAAACGGAGTTGAAACGAAAAAGTTATGCTGAAAACAAGTTTTCATGATGAAGCCTACCGTAGGCTACGGCAAGGGCCGTAGCTTACGGCGCTGACTAGCACTTTTTGTCACCGTATGACAGTTTAAAGCCACCGTAAGCCATTCCAAGCCACCGTAAGCTACTGTGGCCACCGTAGCTTACGGCGCTGACCTGGGTAAATGTGTAACTTCCACCTTTTAATGCGAATTTATGGTGTCTTTCCATTCCTAATCATTCCCATTCGGTTACACACAGTTCTAGGGGCGATTTTGAGTGTTCTTGGTGCTTGAAGACAATTTCCAATCATTCGGTTTGTGTTTTTAATTGTTATGAACATTGAAACTTGTGTGAAGATAATGATTCAAGCCATGAGTGGCTAAACTTTTGATGATCATCTTTGGTTGAAGGTTATGTAAGACTTTATGCTTGAATTCCTTATTTATAGAATAACAACTTCATCTTTATGATTTATTTGTTATGGTGTGCGATTGGTTGTTAGTAAATTGTTGATTCTTATGCGAATCTAGTTTGAAATCATACGTTCTTGGTGCCGTCGACAATCGAGATATCATGGGTAGAATTAGACTTGGGTAAGGGTTAATTGATCATCGGGTAACAACCTCACGTTCTATGAATCTGAGTACTTAGTTCCCTTTCATCACTGCAATTAATCACGCATGAACTATGTCTACGTAGTTCTTTCTATTGGAATGATAGCATAAATGTCAAAGCAAACCAGAAACTAAAGATGGTAATTTGTCTCTAATTTGTTTACAACCAACACTTTCATTTTGCAATTAGAATAGTGATCTTAGTTTTACAAATCAAATCTATCAAACCAACTCTTGAAATTTACTTTTATTGCATCTGGTTTAACTTTAGTTAATTTAGATAAATCTTCAAATAACACATATTCCACAAACTCCCTGTGTTCGATACCCACTTGCCACTATCTATTTAGTAGTAATTGGATTAAATTTGATTGTGACCACGACATCACGTCAGTCATACCATGATTTTCTAATTATATGCAATACATTTTTCATTCGTTTACTTTTTATTCGTTAATAGCTAAATGACTAATCATGAATGTGTTTTTTTATCTTCTTCGTTTTTGTGAATAGTCATCAATGGATTCAACCCGTGTAACTCGAGTTTCTAACTTGATCTCCTCTTTGGCGTCATAGTAGTTGGTACTGATACTCGCGTTGTAATAAAAATAACATATTTTTGTTTTTTATTATTATTTTTATAATTTTTATAAAGTGTTATGCTCATTGGTATATATATGTGTATATTTAGGTGGGAAAATTTGCTGGTACTGAAGATGGAGCAACTATTATGCACAACATGGTTGTTGAAGGGTAAGTAGTCATGAACACCCTTAAGTTGGATTAGTAGCTAAAATGGTAATGATGATTGGTTAATCTATATGGCAGGCCGTCAAGCGCTAATTTCATGAACACAGTGCGCACACTGTTCCAACAGTTTTTTTTTTTTTTGGTAAAGGGTTACCCCGGTGAATATTATACCAACCAACAAAAAAAAACAAGTGATGGGCAGGCTACCCAACAGTTCTCAAGCATGACATGCCATACTCAAGTTGACAACAAAACACCCAAACGGCAACAAAAAACCAAACACGAAATAACTTGATGACACTACATCATCAACTAAACAATAGACACCTAATAACTATTAGCCGCAATCGTCATCAGGAACTAGAAGTCCACGAGGGAGCGCCCACTCTTGCAACACCTGAAGCGTGCTAGGGGTTGTCTTGAATCTCATAGTATGAAGCTTCAACCTTACTGTCGATAGAATGACCTCCACCAGTTGGGTAGCATTTCTTTTCCTGGATGAAAACAATCTCCTGTTCCTTTCTTCCCAAATAAAGTATGTGGAGGCACCAACTAGAATCTTCGTTATAATGTTTCTCGCTGTCTTTGAAGGAGCAATCGTCAACAAATGCTGAAAAATAGTGTTCCAATCATTATTAAAATCGGCCATATCAGCTTTACTTTTGACCCCATTCCAAACCGTAGAAGCATAAGCACACTCGAAGAAAAGGTGATCATGAGAGTCCGGACACAAGGAGCAGAGCGAGCAACACATCAGGTTGTAATTTGCATTACCTGAGGAAGTCCATCTACTCATAATATCCTGAGTCTTCAGCTTTCTTTGCACAATTAACCACATGATAAACGAATGACGTGGGATCGCCTGAGGGAACCACACTAATTTAGCCCATGGCACTTCATTCTGAACAAACCGAATATCATTCCAAACTATCGCCGTGTTAAACTCCAGCCTGTGACCCGAATTCGTTTGCCATTCAATTTTATCATGTTTCGTTTGATCCAATTCACCTATTTGAATCTGCGCAAGAGCTGGAAATCGATCCATCCATGTTCCTGGATAACAGTTGCAATAGGGAATTACACAACGATATGGGTGTACATACTGGCGCCCACACTTGGAGTCCTGGCTGGAGCAGGTGTCTACACATTGGTCAAACTTCAAACAGGTGAGCAGCCACGTTAAGCTTGAAGCTTCAGTTGTTAAATGCTTTGATCTTCTGTTTTGTGTGTGGTTTGATGCCAATAAAACAGGAAGTGATGTTGTGTCCCTCCACATCTGGTATGGAATATAAATTACCTATGATTTGTTTTCTTATGGTTTGGCTTTTGTGTTGATTGTTTCAATAAAGAAAAACATGTGTATTTAGTTACATAATGCTATTAATAAAAACTAAATTCTTAATAAGCAAAGATTTTGCCTTTAAAATCTTATCTTTTTGTATTTAGTTACTGTTGTTATTAATATTATTTGTATATTTATATGAAGACATTAAGATACTATTTATGCTTATAGACAGTGTTATTGGAGTGAATTGAGTTTTGGTTTCATGAACATTATCACCACTAAGGTGTGGCCATACAACCACTATGAAGGAGAACGGCTCAGCCTAATTGGCTAAGGTTAGTCCTAATGTGCTTTGAAACACCGCTATCCGTTGGCTTCACTCAAATTGAACAAATTTTGGCTTTGATCTTTTCTGAGCCTCAACAGGTCGAAGGTCGATGCTGAGATTACGGATCGTGGCGCCGACATAATGGATGGTGGTTTGGAAGGCTGTTAATGTTGATTGGTGGTCATTGCTGAGATGACGGATAACAGTATTGACATAATGGATTGCGGTTTGGAAGGCGGTCAACGTTGATTAACGATTCATCTTTTTTGATGTAAATAAAATTCATACACATTTTTTGATTTTTTTTCAAACATTATTCGTATTTTAAATTATATATACAGTTGTATTTAACAAAGTTTTAAATATCTGAATCCATGAGTATTCATTGGTGATAACCTGTCTATTATAAAGAAAAATAAAGACGACATTTTTTGTTCGACCTATTTGATTCTAATACTCTAAGTTGGCTTTATCTATGCCTATGACTACTAACTGTATTGTATATCCTAAAATTCAACAGTTCCTTTTCATAGTAGACGTACCATTATTTAATATTTCATTACTCAATGCCCATTATGATGTTGCATTTTTATGACAATATAATGGTTTTACTTACTCAATGTCCATTATGGTGTTGCCTTTTTATTAACTAATCTTTTGTATTTTGTTCACGAATCAAAATCAAGACCAATCAAAGAAACCAAAATTCCAAACTCTATAAAATAAGTTATAGAAAAAATCAAGTAAACAGGTGCCGCATTTTGTAAACATAGCTAATGATATATTTACTTTGTGACATATGGTATATTTGTGTAATTGTAATGTCGCTTTTTTATTTATTTTATTTATACAATCATATATATTTACTTTATGTGGAATATTATTGTTGTGTTCTCATTGATAAAAGATGTAGTATAAACACCTAAAAAGTACCTAACTTAATCCTTTAAAACACTATTTTCTTAAATTCTATTGTCAAAATAAACAGTTGTGTTTGATAAAATTTAAATGGTCTAACCCACGAAGTTCACGGGTGATAATTCCTATATTAATAAAATTAATCATTTACCTAGACTTTTATGTGGAATGTGATTATTAGGAAATAGTTGCACCAAACTTTATTGAAAATTTAAAACAATATAATAGTCTTGAAATAATTATATGTTTAAGCTTAAAACTGCAACTTTATATAAATAGGTGGTTTATAGATTTTCATTGGTATCTTTATATAGATAGGTGGTTTATAGATTTTCAATGTGTTTTTAATTAAGAGAGTTAAAGTTACATGGTAATAGGTAGTATGCTAATTGAGAGACCAGACTTCATTGGTAATAGGTAATATTTTGTTTTACCAATTTGACATGTTATATATCGACTCATTTATTTATAGAGGGTCAAACTTTTCACATGTGATGGAAGATGCAAAATAAAAAAAAATGGTAGCATGGAGGTCACTTGAGATGTTATATAAACATTTGTGATTAATAAAATTTAAATATCCAACCCGTGAGTATTCATGGGTGATAACCTAGTTTTTTATATTGTTAAGCTACGCTAAATCTTGATTTGAGTTTTATGATTCTTGAAAAATGCAGTGGATTGAGCTTGAGAAACAATTGAAAATGGAGATCAAATCAGAAAACAAAGCCGAAATGATCCGGTAAAAGCCATAAAGATGGATGAACGAAGAGCAATTATCTTTTGATGAGACGTAAAGATGAAACGAATACATAAATATGGTAAAAATTATATTTATATATAAATAATCGGGTTTTGATGAGGCTATTTCTGAGAATTCCAATGAGAATGAGATTCGGAAAGTTGGAGCTGAAGGTTTTTTAAGGAAGAAGATGACAGTGGGTATGTTTCTTGAATTTAGAACTTGATTTATAAACATTTAGCTTTAGATAATGTGTTAACATAAATGTTGACTCTTGTTAGATAGATTTTATGCATTTTGGTTTCATCGGAATGAAATGGGCCAAGACGGAACCCGACTTCGTAGTCGGGCTACTTTAACTTCAAGATGAAACAACGGGTGTTTTATATTCTTCAAAATAGTAATAATTTGTGTTCTTTGGTTGATTTATAGCGTTTGGGACTTTAGTTGCTTGTCAAAGAAATAGTTATTGGATTTATCCATTACCTACCTGTGTATTAGTTTATACAATGATTCATAAAAATATAATATTGTAGCTGTTACTCAGATTTAGATGACGAACGGAGTATGATAACGTTAATCATAACTGAAGGTTGTCAATTTCGTTGCCCGTGGCGCAACGCGTGCGATACAGTTTTCTAGTTTCACTATATTTTTCAATTACTAAAAATAAAAAAAAATAAAAAAACTTTCTATAACAAAATATATCATTAGATATTTAGATAGACCCCTCAAAACATTTAGAGGAAGTTTGGTATTTGGGTCAAATAATTTTTTAGAAATTTATATCTATTAATAACACAAGTCAAATGAAAGTGGCACATAGGTGGTGTCACCATTCAATTGGCCGACGTTTTGGGAAACCAGGTGTATGGCTTCTGTCAACCCATTTGCCAAGCATAAAAAACCCACCGCCTACTCCATTGTTTAAAAGCTCATCGCATATGACAAAGAGGGTTTGATAGCCAGACTAGTTAGAAATAGAATTGGAAATTCAATTTAAATGGAATCTTCTATAAAAATAATGTGGTATTCGGTTGGTAAATTTGATGAAGGAATTTGAATACTTTAAAAGTTATATCACTAAATTATCTTTGTATGAAAACCAAAGATAATTGCTGGTTTATGTCTTGTCTTCATTTGATTTCATCCACCCAAAATTCCTTGCTTCACCTACACTAATATTGTTAGACGGGTTCGTCGAGTCTTAATCTGATTTCATCCACCCAATCGCTTCTCTTGTTGGATCTCATGGTTCTGATTTATCGGTTACGAATGGGATTTACGATTTTGTTTGTTTGATTTTGACTAAAACAAAATATTTCACTTTTCGGTGTAACACAAAAAGTTTAAGGGTATTTTGGTTAATTTTAAAGATTAATGGAATGTTTTTAAATTCCATCACCAAGTGGAGAGATTTCTAAAATCCTATAAAGATGGAAAATATTCCAATTCTGATGTAGTGAGTAGTGTGATAATGAAGATCAAACACGTTGATTCTACGAATACCCGTGTAGTTCTTCCCCAACCCCCAAATTACAACCCAAAGGCCACGGAATTTGAAGTGAAAATTCAGTTTTCTCAAAATTCAAGTCTGATTGTTTCAATTACTAAAGGGACATATAAATAAGAACAGAAATTCGAAATGGGCCTAAAAAAGATAACGGGCCAAACACAAGCCCAAAAACAAAATGCCCAAAATACTTAAAAAAAACATAAAAATGCAAATAACTAATGGAAAGGCAGTTTGCAGCAAGATGGAGCTTTTTCTCACGTTCGTTTCGCCTGGTCGCACGCCCAAAACGGACCTCCGTAGCCCAAGTTAGAGCCATTTTAGTGAAGCCCCTTTTGTTACGCGATCTTGGGCCTCCAAATACAAGATGGCCCGCTCCTCCACACTTGGGCCCGCATCAAATTCCAATTCTAAAAGGACCGACCAAACATGATTTTTAACGAAATGAATTCCATTTTCAATTTGTGGATATTCTTTTAAACAATATAATAGATATTTTATAACAACAAATTTGCTGATGTTCGTTATTAAGTTAATATATAATTGTTAATTGTTAAAGAAAGCTTTCAGAAAAGTCTTTGTGTTGAAGATATTTTTACAGATAGGTTTTAGGAAGTGGAAACCTTACGTATGACAAACCCAATTATTGAAAGGGTTAAAAAAACTTTTTTAGTCCTTATTGTAATAAACAATCAACAATGATTATACTAGATTTGTTAATTTATATATCCTTATCCACCAAATATGTTGGATGAGATCCTCCCATAGAGGATCATTTTAAATATAAAAATGGTCAAACAATGACAATGCTCAACCAAAAAGGAAACAAGATAAAACCAAAACTAATGTGTAAGCAAAGATGTTTTACCCTTTCAGTTTTTATCTGTTTTTTTTAGTTTAATCCCACTTAATTTGCTTTGATTTTACCATTAATAGAGTATGATCTCAAAGCAAATATAATATTTGGACTACACCTCTGGTGAATTTTTTATAGTGAAAAGTGAATCAGACGATTCTTAGTTGATATGTTGTTGAACCGTAGAGTGTAGCACGGGTTCTATCATTCCAAACCTTTTGACCAACCTCTTACATATTAGGCCATGGGGTGTACTCTAACATCTAGAGTGTTAACAATGACATGGCATGTTAACTAACATTGCAAACCACTCCCTCCTTGTGTTAAAGTGCATTAAATGAGTTATGTGTTAACATGTTAACCCAAGGTTAACAGATTGAATTAATTATTATTTTCTTTTTTAGACAAAAACCCAATGTTAAAGTGCATTAAATGAGTTATGTGTTAACATGTTAAACCATTTCCTTATAGTGAGACAAAGTGAAATGAGGAAAAAAAGTTGATGTGTTACTTAGGTGGAGTTAACTTAGGTTAAAGTATACCTAAAGGCCTTAGAATTGGAAACTTTCTTCACATTACGATCTCGTTCTCTTTTTTTCTTTCATTTATTTCTATACATGTCAAATTTATTTATGTGAGTCTGCTTAGCTCAGATTCCGATAGTCGGCTTTTCTCTATTTATTTATTTATTTTAATCCAATCTTAACCTCGGCATTCAGAGAACAAGAGGAGTGTTTGGCAAGCTTATTGTATTATCATACACAAACACCTACACTATTGAGATACGATTTATAGAAAAAATAGAAGAGAGTTGAAAGGGTGATCACTATTCACTACCTATTATAAATTATAAAATTATAAATATAAATATAAATTATAATTATAAAATTATAATTATAAATTATAAATTATAAATTATAAAATATATTAATTTCTAACATGTTGAACAATAGTATAGTTTCATCGTTTTAAGTTTTGGCACAAAAAATTTTCACTTTTACTTTTTAACTAAATGTCAAAATGGAAGCTTTGAGAATTTGAAAGCTAAATGGTTAATGGAAAAGTTTGACTGCAAAATCATATGAAACTTACCCAATTTTTTATACTATTTTTTATTCGACCATTACCATTTGTATTTCATTAAAACTCCTAAGTTATTTGTATTTTTAAAAAGTTCAAAATCAATGGATGTTCAAATAATTAATAATTAGAGAAAATTAAAAAGAAAACATTGTTAATCAAAAACTTTCTAATATATATCACTTTTCAATTGTTTTGAAAATAGTACGTGCTTTGTCAGCCGTCTTAGTCACGTCGAAAAGAGTGTAGTTTAGTTGTCTCAATCGTCTTGCATTGCAACATGATTCTTTTTATCTATGTTTTGATAAAAACTAATTTCAAAATCGGACGAGACAAATATCATTTTTTCATAACTTCGATAGAGCTATAGAGTATCTTTTTTATATCATAAGTTGTAGCAAATTGATACCATCCAAACAACATTCGTACCACGTAGATTCCGATCAAACACGATATTCACTTTTATAGTTTTCGATCAATGTAAACACCGGTTGATATCTTTTTTTTGGCATATCATAATTCTATTTTTAGTTTTTTCTGTTATTATAACGAGCATCAGTGTCGTAATAAACGGAATTAATATCGACCGAATTCCCGCCGCAACGCGCAAGGGTGTTTTACTAGTTTTTATTGAAACTTAAAGTTCTGTACCCATTTCATTGAAGCTTAAAGTTCTGTAATTGTGATGAGAGTAATGGTAATGGGCTTGGGTTGGGCCCATAACTATCTATTTTGTTTTGAAAATAGCAACCGTTAGAATAATGGGCTTACCTTTTGCTCCATAACTTTAAGGAGAGATTGTATGAACCGGGTTTTCAAGACAAAGTGATCGGATTTTTCGAGTTCTGTATTTCTCCCCGGGTTTTGATCGGTCGAGTATAACTGGTTGGAACCAGTTTCAAATCATAGGGTATAAAAACTATTAATGCAACAAGTTTCTAGTTACCAATTCTGTTTGTATTCCTGTGTAATTAACCGATAAATAACCAGCGGGTAGAGTCAGATATGAAACCGGGTTCAAAGGAACATGTACCCAGTTTCAGGTAGGGTTTAATACCCATTTTCATATTGTTTTCCATGGTCATGTGCTACACAACGGATTGTCGGGTTTGGTTAGGTCCCAGGCTCGATAACTCCAGAACCTTATTTTACACAAACAAAAACATGCTTGGTAGAATGGAGTCCGATGAGATGGTACAAGTGGCATTACTCTGCAGACAATATTAACCGAGTCAAAGACCGAAGGTGTCTAAAGTGGCCCGGATTCTGGAAGGTGACATGTTAGCTAAAAACTGGGAAGCATCTCAACGGGTTGAGTTTGCACCTGGGCTAGGCCAACAAGTTCTCATCTCCTGAACGGGTGGGACCACCACTGGATATTTTTTAAGTTGGGAAGCATCTTAACGGGTTGAGTCTACACCTGGGCTAGGTTAGTAAAGGTTCATTGGTTTACAATATGTGAAAATGTGAGACCACCACTGGTTATTTTTGAAGTTGGGACCGTTGTAACGGCTAATAGTTGGGATTATTAAAATCCATTATCTCGTCACGGAGCTATCAGGGCCCAGTGATACAACACTAACAAAATTTAAGAAATCACTTCATAATTCTGTTTGTAAAGAACCCGAATGAGACAAGAAATTTCATAAAAACTAATATGAGAACCAAATTGACAGTTATTATATAAAAATCATAGCAAAAGGTGAAATAAGACGCAAGAACTTTCATATAAAATGTAACATGTTTACACCTGATCTTGAACAAATATGATTTCTGCTTCTGCTGATGCGCGCTTTAACCTAAGTAACTCGATCAACATGTTTAACCGTCCCTCAGTCACGTACACACTCGGGGTGATGCTCATAATTTCAAGAACCGGTGAATTTCCAAGTAAAAACTCTATAAATCCCATCTCATGTGGGACACCCGACACATCTGTCATCTTCACTATCTTAAGCCGCTTAAACGCGCAGTCACGCGGACATTCTTTCTCCCAAAAATCCAAATCGGGCGTTTCTGTTGCCGGTGACGGATTCGATGAACCCTAAATTAAACAATTACAATTGCAAATCAATACAGCATACTTAACATTATTGACAAGAGAGTATATGAAAGTGAAACTCACGGAAATTTGAAGTTCTTGAAGATTAGGGGCGTTTAAAATCAAACGAAGAACCACTGTCACTTCTTTCATGTCCTCAAAGCTTACTTGGTATAATTCGATAACCTTTAGCCGTTGATAAGTAATTTGTGTTTTCCCTAGGGTGTTACCTACACTCATATACTACGAAAAGAACAAAAAATCAACACGTCAGTCAACAAAATCGGCAACCCGTGTTCAAAATAACATAAAGTCTAACCTTTGTAAAGTAAATGTGACCGCTAAGTTTCTCAAGGGACGGTACACCACCAAGAAACTTGTCAAAATTACAACTTGAACTTTGACCAAAATGTTCAGCAATATCGTCGGTCATGTCGGTCATATACATAGCAACAGATATAGCAACTAACATAGGAGTATTCTCGAGACAAATATCTTTAAATTCACCTTCTAATATCAAATACTTAAGGTTCGGGGCACGAATGGTGAGTTCTAAACTATCAAAGTACGACAAAGTTAAGCTTTCAAGAAACAGGCAACACGAGATAAGATTCTCCACCGCGTCAGGAGCAATAAGAACTTGTTGAAGATTAAGATGCTTCAAATTTAAAAACCCTTTAAACGACAACGGCGGGTCTAACTCACATCTAACAAGCTCCAAACGAACCAATTTTCTACAAGCAAAAAGACACGAAGGCGCTCTAAACCACTCGCCGTCACCTAACTCGAGAACCAATTCTTTAACGTCTTTTCTCGATAAAAACAACAACCATTGATCTACATCAGGGGAGCCTTGCAAATAGCCGGTAGATAAACTGAACCTATGAATGGGACCATCGTGAAGAAAAAGAAACCGAGTGATAAAAGTTACAAGATTGACCTCTGCAAGTGCTCTATCATGGTTACACGATACACATTTATCATCAAATTCAAGCTGTGTAAGGGTAGCCCATTTGTACCTCCATTTGTTAGATAGTATACTTGTTCTTACAGCGTCTCGTAAAGGCAACTTTGTGAGTATCGTTTCGATGATACTTTGAGGGAGATCGCTTATATAGTCTTCCCCGGAGGGAAGTTCCGTATGCATTGTAACACTTATCCCCTACAAAACAACGATATACATTTGATCAACGATTCAAATCATATATAAAACCAATTGATTTTGATAAAAGTCAACTTAAAAAGTCAAACTTTAACTTACTCCAGATAAACAAAATTGATCACCGAATTGATTCGGGGGGCAAAAGTAAAAGGGCACTAATTTTAACGTTATTTTACTAATTTCGTGAAAATAACGTTAAAAGAGGGGGATGGTTAATCATGCATCATGTGGTGGCGTTGATAGCCAAAAGACAAGGGAGTACATGCACTAATCGGTGTTTGTCTCAATTGCCGAGTGTTATGTGCCTTATGTCCAAGGCTTGATGCAAAACTACAATCGAGCCGGGGGTCTCATTGGAAGCAGCCTCTCTATTCCTATGGGGTAGAGGTAAGGCTGTCTACATCTCACCCTCCTCAGACCCTACCTTAGCTTTGCTATTGGTGGGATATACTGAGTATGATGATGATGATGATGATGATCACCGAATTGATTCGGAACACCATAGTACATAAAGAACACAAAATTCATACAATGCTCATATGTGCAAATGAAATCAAAACACATAAATAATACAGATTCATACAATTCAAGAAAACCCTAACCCTAATGGAGAAATGATCCAGAAAATTCAAACAAAATAGAAACTACCTTAAAAGGACAATAAATTAATGAATTTAACAAGAAATCAAACAGGATAGGCCACTAATATCGAATTATTTTCCATCCAATTTCAACAATTTGGGGCCTTTAAACGAACCGCAATGATGATGTGATGATCAAACTGGTTCAAAAAGGGGGCAGATGATAACAGAGTTTGAACCGCAATGAAAACGCATTTAATAAAGAAGAAATTTTAATGAGTTTGAGATGAAAGAGAGGAAATTGGTACCTACGATTGAGACTGATGATCCTCCACGGTTCTTAGAGGGAAGTGACGGAGACGGTGGACGAAACCATCGAAATACCGAACATTAATTGGTGGAACTTTATGAACCTTTCGAATTGGAGTTGGCCCATTTCAAACGGCCCAAAGCCCTCAACCCAACTTAAGTACTCAACATATAAGGGGCTGTTACCAACTTCTGAATGGTGGATAAAGTGCCGAAATAGTAAGAGGTCTGAACTATTAATTGTTGAATCAGTAAGAGGTTTGAACTATTAAGAGCGTATAATGCTTAACTGTTCAGAGGCAAATGTCTGACCAATTTACATAAGAGGTATTAACCATTTAGACTCGGTATAATGCTTAACCATTCAGAGTCAAATGTCTGAATCATTCAGACATCTGATCGTGAAACAAATAGTTTGAACCATTATGTGTTGAACAAGTAAGAAATCTGAATCGTTAAGAGCTAAACAAACATCCTCTAAATTTGTTAAAGGGTTGGAGTCCAACCGTTGGACATAGAGAATCGGACATATTGAGACTTGAGAGTAGAGGTGGATAAAACTGGTTTTTTAGAACTGGATCCGGTTTTTGTCAATAAAGTCAACAACATGTTCTAGGTAGGAACCCATTTTGGATACGTTCGGGTTTTTTTTTTCGGGTTTTGGCCGGTTTGGGTCTGGTTTTGACCGGGTAGAGGTGGAACCGGTTCGGATCCTTTTTCTTCGATCGGGTCTGGAACTGGTTTGTACCCACGGTTCAGGTAGGGTAAGAACCAATTCCCGATCAGGTATTCCAGGTCTACGTTTAATGTGCATCTATACTTGAGAGTGATGATATCATTATGAACCAAACTAATTAATGGTAAAAATGGTCTAAACCAGTTATGGAAATAGTGGTTTTGAGACTTTGGGATGTCTAAAACCCTACCTATAAAACCAATTAAGTTATTAATTTGAACTGGTTAGCCGAAATAATAATGGTTTTCTTAATAGAAAATTTTCAAAACATACTCGATTAAATATATACTGTATAATAAAAGAAACCAATGAGAGGACACATGTCACTCATTGAAGTCATCTATTTTTTATAGATAATTTATATCAATTAAAAGATAACTATAAAATTAAATTTAATATAAATTTAAACAATTCGTATAGAAGATAATCTAATATTTTAAAATATTTATCAGATTTCAAAATTATTTATTCTGAAATTAACAAAAGATGTACGTTAAATATAAATTAATATAATGTAAATGATTTATTTATTTTATTAAACTAAAGTAGTTAAGGGTAGAACCTATTTAAAAAATATTTATAAGGGGTAAACAAAAATATTAATCAATGTTTAATTGTTTATCGGTTCTATACTTTTGGTTTCGTGTTCAAGTTACGTGACATTTATAAGAACCATCACCGCAATCACCCCATCTATCGTATATCGAGTATATCCGTTAGTTTTTTTAATATATAAATTTTTATTAGATTCATTCAATCTGTGTGATAAACGAGGTTTTTTTAAAGATATAACATTTTATTTTTTACTATACAAAATTACATTTATGCAACTCATGTAATACACAGGGTTTTTAAAGATATAACTTTTTATGTAGTATATAAAATTAGATTTATTCAATCCATATAATACATAGGGTTTATAAAGATATAACTTTTTATTATTTGGTATATAAAATTACATGTGTTCAACACACATGAGGTTCTTAAAAATGTAACTTTTTTCATTATTTAATATATAAAATTAAATTTACTCAACCCGTACAATACACGGGGTTCTTAAAAATACAACATTTTTTATTATTTAATATATAAAATTACATTTACTCAACCCATGTAATAAACGGGATTTTTAAATATATATTGTTTTATTATTTGATATATAAAATTATATTTATTCAACCAGTGTAATAAACGAGATTTTTAAAGCTATATATCGGTATATAAAATTATATTTATTCAACCCGTGTAATACACGGGGTTCTAACCTAGTACTAAATATATAGAAAAAAAATTAATATAGTCTTTTTTTTTTAGAATTAACAAAGCATAACTTCTTTACCAAAAAAAGGAAATCGTGAATACATTTTACTTTATATATATATAATTAATTAATTGTATTTCAACCACCAGTCACTAGCTACAGCTACAGCTTGCAGCTTGCAGCCACCAGCTACTCTTGCCAAACATTTAGGAATTTTAAAACAAAAGTATTGATTTAAACTTACCACTCTTTGCATGGTTTGGATCTTTTTAGTGATCTCCACAGGCTCTAGGTCCATCACTTCTAGGCCCTTAAATTTTTTAATCGAAGTGGCCTTGGATCGCATGGGAAGAGCTCGAGGTTTGGGAGCAGAAACAGCAGGGCTCTCTTGCTTGACAGGGGCATCGCTCTGAATGAAAGTTAGGATCCTATCAAGATCAAACTTCCCTATGGCGTTTGGGCTTTCTTCAGCTATTATGATAAATAAAGGTCTAGAATATCGAATGATAAGAAGGGAACTCGAAAGGATTAAAGGTTTACCTGAAGATATTATGGACTCTGAGGTCTGGGATTGGAAGCTAGCTGCTTGGAGGGCTGGATCCGGCTGGAAAGTTCTCTCTGATTCCGGTAAAGCTAACACCTTTGAAACTTTGTCTCTTGTCTCTTGTGTTGCAGGTGTATGAATTTCTAGATTAAAAGCTGCACAGACAAAATAAGAAGTATCAGAAACAATGTATCACTTATGTTTATCAAGAACTAGGATCCTAGTGAGTCCTACCTTACGAATCCAATGGGTAGGCAAGGACTGGCCATTGGGAAAGGAATCTCGACGAACAAAGAAGCATTTAGTCTTCCGGTCTTTTTCCTTATGTTGTGTTTTAACGACAAGAGGGTATTGCCCGGGTTTGACTCTAACCATGAAGCGACTGGCTCCATGGGTCCGTAGTTCGTAAACATTGGCAAGTTCAGAGACTGTGATGTTAAGGAAGTGTTTCTGGTTGAGCTTATCCGGAGAACTCTCCACAAAAAGGGCATGACTTGTGAGTAGCATATTTGGGTAGAATTTCGACAGTTAAGATCCTGTTGTTTATTAGCGACCGATAAAGTCCTGATATATTTAATGTATAGTAGTATCTTGATATGACTAAGGATCCTGAACGTTGTTGTTGCTAATCAGTTGCTTCTATCTTTGAGGAATATTTTGTAGGTATATTCTTATTTTAACGGCTAGTGGATGGTTTGCACCTGAATTATCGCGAAGGTAGCTCAAGAAAGCGTGTGAAAATAGAGCTGGGAGCTGCTAACGGTCACTGACTTGTTCTCTTAAGGGTCCCAGATTTCTCAGAATTTTAGTTAGGATTCATATTTTGTATGTATAAAAAGGCCTGACCAGATCATTTTAGGGACACAATTCACTCACTGAAAACACTCTACACAACTCGCAACAACATAATCGCTGTAACACCTAGTTTGATCGATCAAGTCTCACCTTTATACTCTTTTACAAGTTTAATATTAGTGGAGTTGTGTAGTTTCCAGCTCCCAGGGTTTTTTGTACCCAGTGGCGGAGCTTGACCAAAAGTTTTGAGGGGGCGTAAAGTGATGAGACCCAAAAATTTTTTTCCTATCGTTATGTTTCGGGTCGGGTATCGATTTGGGTCAGGCCAAATAATAATAGTTCCAAATAAAACTAAAAAAATTCATTTATTCAAAGAACCCGTTCTTACACATAAAAACTTGCGATAGATTAAGTTTATTGTGTGGTGGGTAATCTAGGGTTAAACAAATAAGAGTTAAAATATATTTACAAAACTACCCATCACTTATATACAAAGTGGTAAAAAACTTTACTTTAATTTATATATTGTATAAATATTTAGGATATACAAAGTGGTAACAAACTTTACTTTAATTTGTATATTGTATAAATATTTAGGAAAAATAATTGGGGGAGACGATCCTATATAATTTTTAAAATTTTCGTACGAAAAATCGGAACCTATACACTTTTAACCGAAACATTGGGGTGGGCGGGTGCACCCCCGGGCACCAAGTAACCTTCGCCACTGTTTGTACCGGAGATCATCTTCAAGAAGAAGATCAAGGGTTTTTCCCCTTATCAAATCTATTGTGTTTATCATATTTGTATTGCATTCATTCATAAATCCTTTACAAAAGTTTTTATAATTTAAGATCCTGATCAACAATTCAGGATCATCGACGTAAAAAATGATTTTTCTAAGCACCTCATTTTCCTAATTTGGTTAAGTAAATCAATTTATAACCAAAACATGTATTATTGGCGTATATTACGCATATCATTTTGTAATTTTCTAATTAGTAACATAGGATAGTTTCCATACTTATGTGATAGCTTTTTGTATTATATTTAGAGATTGTAACCATTTATTAATCAATCAAGTGACTATTACACTCTTACACTTTTAGGTGCTGTTTGTTTTTTTTTATATATCTGCGCGGGCTCTTTTGTCTACGCCACGTAGACCACACGCAGACATTGCCATCGGCAGACTGTTTGTTTACCGAAGACGTTTCATTAAAAACCGTCTGTGCGAGCTCTTCTTTGCCCAACCACTTCTAAGGTCTGCAGGGGGTTAAACACCACCACCCACCACCATCGTCCACCACCCACCACCAGCGTCCACCACCACCGACCACCGTCGACGTCCACCACCCACCACCGTCCACCATCACCCACTATCCACGTTCACCACCCACCACCCACCGTCCACGTCCACCACCCATCACCATCGTCCACCACCACCATCCGTACACCACCACCACTATCCGTACACGTCCACCACCACCACCGTTCGTACACCACCACCAATTTATTTTAGAAGTCTACATACGTTAAAAAACAAACAGTCTTTTTCTTGCAAACTGCAGAGGTTTGGTCCACCTCTTCTTCTACGGATGTCTGCAGACGTGGTTCGCAGATTGCAGACATTTTACCTCTTAAAAAACACCCTAACACCTAAAAGTGTCACACGTCACAATTTTGTAAGTCCAATATTCTTTTTTCCTTTCTCATATATTACCAACATGTAAGATATTTTTCTATAACTTAAAGCTACTAAAAAATTGTCAATAGAACGTCACAAGAAAGATAAATAAATTAAGGTTTTATATAGAAATAACAATCGAGCCGGGGGTCTCACTGGAAGCAGGCTCTCTATTCCTACGGGGTAGAGATAAAGTTGTCTACATCTACCCTCCCCAGACCCTACCTTAGCTTTGCTATTGGTAGGATTTACTGAGTATGATGATGATGATATAGAAATAACGGAAATTAATTTGGAAACTTAATAAAGAAATTGTAAAAAATTACATTTTCTTAGTATTACAATTCAAAAACCATTTTGAAATAGTCCGTGAGCCTCCTATTGCAGATGGTCTCATACATCGTACAAATGACACAAATTCAAATTATAAAGACACATGAATATATGAATATGAAACAACACAAGTTAACTAGTTAATCACCATATTTATGTGTTCACAAACCTGCAATTCTTCCTAACTTCACCATCAACATAAGTTTCAGGATTTGTAATATTTCCCAGTTTCACCATAGACTCAGAAAACTGTTCAAAAAAGGCTATTGCATTTTCTGCATATTGCTTGACAAGCTTCCTTGTTTGGACTCCAAGAATGCTGGAATAGAGTTCTTGATCAGAATTAAGAAGACCTTCTCCTCTAAGAAGTAGGTGGTAATACGAGTTGTCGAAAAGATTAGGTGAAACATAATCCATTGCGGCTTCGTTATTGTCTCCTCCTCCTGCAGCCGGGCATGTTGCCTTTAAAGTTTTGAGGTGTGATTCCGCGATATCACTCATAGTTGAAGTTGTTTGGTAATCTCCGTAGATTCTTTCTCGATAGTTTGTACAACGAGCCATCCCGATTGTGTGAGCACCTTGTACATTAATTGAGCAATTCATAATGTTATAAACAATGCTTGTTCAAGTTAAAAGAATTACTAGCATGAGCTTTATGCACAAGCATATTTAGTGTCAAATATATATTTTCTCACAATATTGTTTAAAAATTAGCAAATTGGATTTCAGTATTCCAAATTATGACTCATTGGTCGATAATAATCCATACTAGTAATTAAGGGTAATTTCACTTTAGCGTAAAAATCACTTCGTCTGCCCTAACTTTCATTTATGTTGTTTCAAAACAAATAACAACATTCTGATCGGCTAAACATCAATCCATTAGTTGTTTATGAGGGGCGTGGACGTCCTAACAAATAGTGTTTATTTGATCAATGTGCTTCTATTGTTTAAAGTTTTAATGATATGGTGTTTAAGGGTTTGTGATTATTAAAGAATTTTTATGTATAACACAGACACTAGGAACTAATTATAAAAGCTACTTGAAAATGTAACAATCAGATAATCACTTTCAAAACACAACCCGGACACACGCCCTTAGATTTATACATTTACAAAAGTTCTCTTACCAGAAAGTGCCACCATATCGGTGACCGAGAGGCTTTGATACATAAACTTAGCAATGATCGATAGAAGGCCGTCATTCGCACCAGGAATATTCGATTCCACAAGCGAAAAGCTAGCTGTTTTTGAGTCTTTTCTTCCAGACGGGACATCCCAATAAGGTCCACCAACCTATACCCAAAGTAACACAAAACAATATCATTAAAATAAACAACTTTTTATTGCTAGATTACTAGCATGTCAACTTACCAACACAGTTGCATCTCTTGCAGCATATGTAAGAATATCAGCACATGAAACTGTGTTAGGACACTCAGATTCAAGCTTGTTCTTTGTCCTATCAATGATTTCAAAACCTTTCAAAGCATTTAAGTTAGTGGGAGCATTCTTTTCTCCTTGTAAAGTGAATGTGTCATCTAGCAACACTGATCCATCACAACCCTAGATTAAATCAAGAAAGATTAGAATAACAAACTAAAGTTAGAGAAACGATTGTGTTTCGATAGTTAAAAACCAAATCATTAGCTTCGATACGGTTTGAAAATTACTAAATCAACCAACCGAAAAAAAAAAACCATCTTTGAAACTAAATCTATGTCTGGTTTGGACGGTTTCTAACCGAACCATGTACACACCTGCACGAAGCAGTCATGGAAGTGTAACCGTAGGATCAAGGCGGCATTTCTGAGATCAGATAGCACAGCACACTCCATTTCTTTCCTGACAATGGCTTCTGCATTTGGGCAAGAAGACTTGTAGTAATCTAAAGATAATGGTGGGTCAGCTGCATGCATGAATTTCAGGCAACATATGGTGAAAAATGAAAGAGTGAAGATGGTTGATATGATTTGCATGGTGTTTGTGTGTGTTTGATTCAGGGTTTCTTGGGTGGTACTTAATGGAAATGGTTGGGACTGAGGCTATATAAGGGTGGTAATATGTTGCTTTTTAATGTGAAAATGTGTTTTTAGTCAAGAGAGGATGGAACCACTCTTGGTTTGGTTGGTGGGTATTCTTTAACCAAAAGTTACAAGTTGTTTTGTCACAAAAGGAAATTTGGGCAAGGCAAGTTACCAAATTTTTATTAATTTGATTATATTAAATCTTTAGGTTTTACCACTTCAACTTTTCTAACAAAGTGTTAAGTTCTCGCATTTCCACTTGAAATGAATTATGTGAGCGTGTGCGTGTTACACAAGTTTTGACCTCGCCCGACACAAAATCCTTATATGATTGGCGTTTGTTTGCTCGATGTAGCGTGGGTCCCACACGGCCGCACCTAGTTAAGAGGTTGGGCTAGTTTAAAATTGGGTTTCAATTCTAACAGGTAAAAGTAACTTTTATCACATAACACCAGACCGATACCTTCGCAATATATTTTCTCATCCACAAATTTGAAGAAATAAAGCATTTAAAAGAAACATAAATTTTTGGTGAAAATGATTAAAAATAGTAAAAACCAATTTGCTAATGGGAATGAGCAAGATTGGCTTCTCTTGCACACTTGTTGACACAAGATAGATACCATAGAAGAAACAACAGGAAAGAGCGACCTGTGTACACTTCACGCATGTACCAGCTCACAAAACAAAGTACCACAAGTTTAAACAAACCAACTCAAATTCAACCTCCAACCCAAACCAACCCGAAACCCGTAAACCCATATCAAAACCCGGTTCGGTTCGGTTCTGCTCATTTCAATAATCTGATTTTTCAATAAACTGATGAACATTAAAAGATCACAAAAAGTACCAACTCCTTTAGATATTACAAAAGGAAAACATAATCTTGTCTGCTCGGTTTACACAATATGAAAAAGTATCAAAAACTTGAACTCATGAGTCATGTATATAATTCAGAATCCAGATAATGATTTGTATGACCAAACCTCAAACCTTCATCTTCACCATTAGCATCAATCCTAACTTCCACGCCACACAACACATCCTTAAGCAACAAATCTTTAACCACTGACGTAACCGACCCACCGGATTCAGGCCACGATACACAGAGAGTCGCCTTTATGTTCTTCATCTGGCAACGACCCAACAGAGCAGCACCCAACCCTTCTACAACACTTCCTGACGGAAAATACTTCACGTTTTTCAAAAGCGGGACTCCGTTTCTTTCCACCGAGGTTTCCAGCTTCATCGCAAACGTATCATCAGTTGAAATCCTACCACGGAAGTTACGGCTTTGAACAGAATCCAGGATCAAAACCCGCTCGGGAATAATATGTTCGCCAATGAGCGTTTTAGCAATGGCGTGTGCTCGCTCTGAAGAAACCGCGTACTGGAAGTTGGCAAGAATCACGGATTTGTTACCGTGGTTGATGGTGTACAAGTTGCATGATTTGTCTTTAAGAGACGGGTCAACGGAGTTTCCAGAGGATGGTATTTCGGGTAGGACTAGGGTTCCGATTAACGTTTTGGGGGATATGTGGTGGAGTAAGTAGAGAGATGGAGTGGAGATAGCGATTATGAGGAGAGAGGGTCGAAGGGCGGTTTTGGAATTTGGATCGGAGAGTGATGTGAAGGGAGATGGTAGGGGTGGTGCGGGTGGAGTGAAGTTATTGAGGTCTTCTAAGAAGAACCGTGAAGGAGGTGGTAATTCGGTTAGCACATCTTCCATGTCTTGTTTTGATTGTTACCTTAAGAGTCATACACGAAAAGATGAAAAAATTCAGAACATTATTCTCCCAAACTAAAACTAAAAAACAAGCACCAAACACTATTCTCCAAAATTAAAACTAAAAACAGGCTAAAATTTGTTATCCAGAATTGATACCTTTTATATATATTTTAACTTCAATCTTCATCATCTGGTTCTATCAGTAGAGTAATTAACTAATTGATCAGTAGACTAAACTAATATGGTGAGATTTTCGATAGTTAAATCGTTATATCATAGTTTACTGTTTAACTGTTGAAAGATTCAGAAACACTTGGTTAATCAATGCTTTTGGCTGCTGATGGTGAAGGCACCATCACCATACCGCATAGCCTAACAAAAGCCCTAATCTTCTATTCAACGAAAAAAACGTCTAATCAAAATAAAAAATTACCTCGTCGGAAGAAAATGCAGCCGGGAGAGGGAACACAAGTCTACAGTACCACCGGTGCGGTTACTGCGGCGGGGGCGCTGCCACTACACATCAGCAGTAACCGCACCGGTGGTACTGGTAAACTTGTGTTCCCTCTCCCGGCTGCATTATCTTCCGACAAGGTAATATGTTATTTTGATTAGACGTTTATTCGTTGAATAGAAGATTAGGGCTTTTAATCTTTTATTAATGCTCTTTACCGATTATGTGCAATGTCTAATAACAATCTTTCAAAGTTTATTTAGATTCAAAATCTCTCGGTGCCTTCACCATCAGCAGCAGCCAAAAGCATTGATTAACCAATTGTTTCTGAATCTTTTAACAGTAAACATTGATAAAACGATTCAATTAACGAAAATCTCACCATATTAATTTACACTACACAAATGGTCCAGAAAATCAGCCCTATTTTTCTTGCTACATTTACAATTGTTTTCAAAACAACTTCAATAACAGTTAACTAGTTACAAAACGTATCCTTCTACTCTATCACAGCACACAATAAACCCTAAGAAAAAGTGAATGTACAGATTTCTTGCACAGAAAGAAACACGAAATTAACAGTAGAATTGAAAGAAAACACACCGATTACAATTTTACTGAGGAAGATTAGTCAAAACTACAGCGGTGAAGTTGAACTTGCGTTGGCCGGAGATCCGATTACTGAGTGATATGCCTGCTCAAATTGAAATCGGTATTCCCTTTTTTGGTTTTGGTCTCTTTAATGCATTTTCACCAAAAGGAACGATTACAGACAATGACATCCCTTCTTCTGAATGCTAAACTATACCCTACCCTGCTAAACACAAAATTCTCACGTGTAGGTTTCACTTTTAAACATTTCCATTGTCGGTCCAACCCTTTACTTATTTTACTTCCAGTGGTCCCCGTTAAAAATATTTCGAAATTACAAACAGATGTTTTAGGGTTTTTTTTATCTGAACGGCGATCCTAGTCGATTGTGTTAGATTTTTTTAGTGTAATCGGGGGGATTGACTTGGTGATCAAAGCGAATAATAATACACATCAAGCAAGTTAGGAGGTGCGGGAGTGCACGCTTGTTTGAATTATTATAATTTGAAGTGTACGGGCGGAGCCCGTACTATACGGGGGTTCCAAGGGGGCAGCGCCCCCTTGGCGGGGGTCCGGGGGCAGCGCCCCTAGGAGCAGGGTCCAAGGGCGGCAGCCCCTGGCGGGGTCCAAGGGGCATCATAAATTTTCAGACAAAAATTCAAGCCAGTTTTTAATGCAATTTTGATTAAAATTCGAAAATAACTGCCAGAGGCAGTTATCTGCAAGAAAACCCAAAAATCCTCATACAGTTTTGATCATATATTTTTCCTTGGTTCACAAAATTCGCAGACACAATATCATACCCTGGTTCAATTTCTCATAAAATCAGAGTTGTGTCCGATTGAATTTTTCGGGTGAACCTCCGAAATAATTTGATCTGAGAGTGACTACACGCCTCTCTGATCATCCGGTTTTCTGAAATTCCCCAACAAAGATCAAATTAATTTCTATGAAGATGGCAAGCGGATCGATGAAGGATATGACAAGCAAGGTTGACAAACTGGAGAAGTTCGAATGGCAGGACTTTCGAAGATGGCAGAATAAGATGCACTTTCTTCTGACTTCGTTGAAGGTTGTGTACGTGTTGACTACTCTAATCCCGGAGATAATGGAGGAGGGCAATCTGGAGCAAATCAGGAAGAGGTCGAAGTGGGAGAACGACAATTATATATGTCTTGTCCACATTCTGAATGGTATGTCTGATACTTATTTGATGTTTATCAAAATGTTGAAACTGCAAAGTTACTGTGGGACACGTTGGAAGCCAAATACATGGCAGAAGATTCTTCTAGTAAGAAGTTTCTTGTCAGTAATTTCAATAATTACAGAATGGTTGATGAAAGGCCTGTGATGGAACAGTATCATGAATTGTTACGTATTCTGGGGCAGTTTGCCCAACATGATATGAAGATGGATGAATCCATCTCTGTTTCGAGTATCATTGACAAGTTACCTCCTTCCTGGAGAGATGTTAAACATAATCTGAAACATCAGAAAGGAGAGTTAACTTTGGTTGAACTTGGAAGCCACTTCAGAATTGAAGAAGGCTTGAGAGCACATGAAAATGTGTTGGTCAATGATGAAAAGAAACGGGTTGGATCAAGTTCTGTGAACATGGTTGAGACGGGTGAATCATCCAAAGGAAACAGGAAGTTCAAAGGGAAACGAAAGTTTCAAGGAAATAACAATTCGGGTTCAAACAAAAGGCCGAATTACCCTTGCTGGAAATGTGGTAAGGTTGGTCACTTTAAGAGGGACTGTAAGATGATGAAGAATAACAACAAGTCCGGTTCAAAGAACAAGAATGAGGCTGGTTCTAGCGGGTCCAAGGACCCGGGCAAGCAAGGTCAGAATTTAGTACAATTTAATAATTCGGTTCAGAATTATGTGTCACTAATTTCTAAGGCATATTATATGCAGGATGATGACATTGCTTGGTGGGTTGATTCGGGTGCAACAAGTCATGTATACAAGGATCTTCATTGGTTTAAAGACTTTCAACCAATCGAAGACGGGTCTATCATAAAGATGGGGAATGTTGCAACTGAACCAATCAAGGAAATACGAACTGTGAATCTTGTGTTTACTTCTGGAAAAACTTTACTTTTGAACAATGTTTTGTATGCGTCCGGGATTCGAAAGAATCTGTTAAGTGGCATTGTGTTGAATAATTGTGGGTACAAACAAGTATTGGAAAGTGTACCTTTGTTGGTTTTGGTTATCTATGCAATGATATGTTTATGTTGAATGTTGATGTCTCGGTTATGAATGAATCTGTTTGTGTTGGTTGACGGGTGGTCCGTTGGACAACCCTTAAATGGGTTAAAAAGATTAAAATTCCACGCTTTACTTGGTTATTTGCTTGAACTTAGTAACTACGAGTGTTTGTGTGATTTGCAGATAAATCGCTTAATTCGGTTAAATTGGACCCGTAGGCTACGGTTGGAAAAAGTGGACAGCCATACTACACATTGTAGGATAATTGCCTAATCTTTAATTTTCTAAAGATTAATATTAATTTCCATCAAAAAGTGGATGTACTACAAAAGAAACATCATCATCATCTTTGATGACTTATGGGGTTAGAAAAGAAGCAACAACTCACGTGGAAGGTGCTATTATTTTAATTGTTTCAAAACCAATACATCTTGATCACCATTCACAGATTCACGCCAACAAATGTTGGGTTTGGATTTTCTGAGAATTAAGGCACAAGACACAAGGCAGCCAACATCAACTTACACGCAAACTTGCAGATCATGTGGACTTCTCTTGGCTGACATCACATGAGAAGATATCAACATCACAAAAGTCAACAACAAAAGGGCAACATCATCACATCAGCATATTTGGGCGGCAGACCTTGGACTTGTGGGATGACTTTGGCCCTATATCACGTGAAGACATAATCATTATCTTATGGCAGTCATCAAGTCACGTGAAGTGAAGGAAAGCATACATTGAGATTGTCACCGTAAATTACGGTTTCACCGTAATTTACGGTGGACATGAATTGGCATTTTTTCTTACCGTAAATCAGACAAGTTGAGCCGTAACATTCTTATGTCCACCGTAATTTACGGTGGAGCCGTAAATTACGGTGGTTCCAGCGACCAAATCCGTAACTGCTACATTTAAGTTGGGTTTTTGGGTGTCTTTTCATGATACTTCATCATTGGACGGTTTTGGATCATCTTGGGGGCGAATTTTGGCTACTTGCTTGGTTTGTGAACAATTCTTATCATCCGGTTTGTATTTTCGATTCGTATGAACATTGGTTTGATTATGATGATGATTCACCGAGCCATGTCCGGCTAAACTCTTCGGTGATCATCTTAGGTGAATGTTTCTTGAACTTTTGTGTGTTTTATTTCTGAATTTCTAGAATGATAACTTGCGTTGCTTGAATATCATGGTGTATGCTTGATTGCTTGTAATTTGTTAATCGATAGTGCAATTTTCTAGTCTTAATCGTACGTTCTTGGTGCCGTTGGCAATTGAGATATTACGGGAAGGGTTAGGGTTGGTTATTGATTAATTGGTCATCGGGAAACAACCTCGCGTTTATATAATCCGAGTACTTTGTCCCCTTTTATCACTTCAATCATCTATACACGAGTTATGTCTATGTAACTCTTTCTAGTTGGAATTACACACAATTGTTTAAAGAAACTGAAACCTAAGATGATCATTGTTCTCTCCTAATCTGTTTTAAAACCTACATTCGATTTGCCATTAGTTTAATTTAGTTTTCTCAAACAACAATCCAAATCATTGAGTTTAATTTTCTGCAAATTAGATTAATTATAGTATAATTGCAAGGCTATATAATTGACATATTTTCCACATACTCCCTGAGTTCGATACCCTATTACCGCTATCTATAGTTGTATTTGGGATTAAATTTGCGTGACCCACGACAATCATGTCAAATTTTGGCGCCGTTGCCGGGGAGTAGTGCGCAACGTGTGTCATTTTTGTTAGTTTTGCTTTGTTATTTTCGGGTTTACACTGGTGTGTTTAGTGTGCAGGTTCTACATGTGCATGCATACTAGAGGCTCTCACAAAGCGTCACCATTGTCATTTGATCCGGAAATCGAAAGAACACTAAGGCAGAACCGAGTTTACTACGCGAAAACAGAATCGTTGGTTCACCCACTTCACCCATTACACCAAGAAACATTATGGACGAACCACAAATACCACCTACAACGGGTCAAACGACCTCATCATTCATTCCTACATCCACACAACCATCACCAAACACCACTATTCCAAACATCACCACAATTCCTACTCCAATTCATGATACTACACCAACCAATACCAACACCACACAACCGAACACTACTCAAGTCGAACCTACTCTCACCTATAGCCCTTCCGCCACAATCCCACCACTATCACACTTCTTTCCTCCATCTACAGGTCAATCATCTTCTCATTATTCAATACCACCAAATACAACCATTGTCCATACTACCTCTACGTTTAGGCCATCAAACCAGTCGGGTTTTCAATATTCGACCATTCCAATTGGGCAAGCTTCGGGTATAGGGGGAGATGGATATGAGGAAGGATACGAAGAATTTGAGGGTTATGATGAGGATGGATATTTTTACGAGGGTTATGGTGATCAAGGAGAGTTTGGGTATGTGCAAAGTCAATCTCAAGGGATGACAAGTGCTGGTGGAATGTCGCAACAACAACTCATACCGCAACATATTCGGCCAAGACCACAAGGGCCACCAATGCAACGCCCTATTCCATTGCAACAAGTCCGGCCACAAAATGTACAACCAAATGGTCAACAATTTCAAAGACCACCTCAACGCCCACCGATGCGACAACAACAGTTTCAACAACCAATCGCACCACAAGGGCAAGTACCAAGGCCAAATGGTCCTATTATTCCGAGAGGTAGGTATGGTGTACCAAGGAGACACCTTAGAGAAAATGTGAGGGGCATCGAAGCACATTTTCGGCCGGTAATCACTCAAAACCCTTCACCGGTAGTTATTCCTCACAATGATCAAGGGAGAACATTTGAAGTGAGGACCAACTCTTTGCAAAGTTTACCAAAATACAAAGGGTTGGCAACGGAGGAGCCTTACTTTCATTTAGAGGCTTATGACTCGATTTGCAACACTCTTGGGAGTCAAGGGTTCTCGGCTGATGACATCAAATTGGTATTATTCCAATTTTCTTTGGAAGATAAGGCGAAGAAATGGTTCTACACTTTGCCTTCAGCATCTATTTACACATGGGGAGAGATGCAACAAACTTTCCTCGATGAATTTTATACCGCCCAAAAGACAAACGATGCTAGAAAGGGATTGAGAAGCTTCCAACAACAACATGGTGAGATGTTCCATGAGGCATTTGAACGTTTCAACATGATGATTAAAAATTGCCCTCACCATGGAATTGAATTGTGGGAATTAATGAATGCTTTTCACGAGGGGTTGAGTGCCGAAGATGCACGTGATTTGATGTCTATCACCGGTGGGACTTTTGGAACAAACTATGAGAATGATGATTGGGAGTTCTTGGAAAGCATGGCAACTACATCAAAGAGGAAAGCTCAAGCCTCAAGAAGAGCTCGACCGACCACTAACCGACCGCAAGTGCACGCCATAGATGATGGTAATGTTCAAACCACTAACCAAATTTATGATGTTTGTGCTTTGTGTAATGAGATAGGTCATGCGGCTGAAAATTGCCAAGGGATGTTGGACGGGCAATACGAGGAAGTCCATGCGGTTCAAGGTCAAGGTCAAGGAGGAGGTGGTAGAAATTACTACAACATGAATTCTAATACTTACCACCTCGGGTTGAGGAATCATCCGAATTTTCGCTATGGGAATCCCTCAAATCAAGCTAACCCGAATTTCCAAGGAAACCAAGGATTTCAAAGGCAATATCAAACGGGTCAAGGCTTTTCGGGTGGAAATGAGATGATGGAGATGTTGAAGGCGATGCAAAGTGAAATGCAACGAATGAACCAACGTGATGAGGTTCGGATGCAAAAGGACGAGGTTCGTGACAAAAGCATCCAATCGTTGACCACTCAAATGGGTCAACTTGCAAGTGACGTGGCGATGTTAAAGAAAGCAAAAGGCCAGCTACCGAGTGATACGGTGCCAAATCCCAAGAACATAAAAAGCATTAACATCAATGTGGTAAGCATCGTTCCAAATACTAAATTTAATGAAACATTGCTAACTTCTTCGTGTCAAGTGAATGCAGGTTTGAAAAAAGATGACGAAGTCGAGAATGATAAAGAGTGTGAAGCGCCAATCGTGCCTATCCGTGTGGGAAAATTAAAAATCCCTCACGCATTGTTGGACTACGGGGCAAGCATGAGTGTGCTACCAAGCGATTTATACGATATGTACGACTTTGGTCCACTTGAAGGTATAGACACCATGGTGAGCTTGGCGGATGGAAGTTGGAGGCGTCCACGGGGAATGGTTAGGAATGTTAAGATTCAGTTGGGAGAATTTGAATACCCGGTGGATTTTCTAGTTTTGGACTATGCTTCTACCAACATGGCATCACAACAAAGGGTGATTTTAGGTCGAACGTTTCTCTATACGGCAAATGCTCAAATTGATTGTAGAGAAGGAATTATTACCATGATCGAAAGGAACCGTAAGTTGTCATTTGATGTTCAGACTAAGATGATTAGTTATGATTTTGTTGTGGCGAAGGATAGCGGGATTAGTGAAAAGGTGTTACCACGAATGAGAAAAAAGCACCCACCGGACCGTGAAGAAGCATATATGGGGTCAAGCAAGAGCGTATTTGATTACTCACCGAGTCAAAACAAGACGGATGCATTTTGCCCAAAGACAAGCTACAGTGGGGGAGGTGATAGGAACCGATTCTTTGAGCCACCATAAATGGGGGTGGCACGGTCTGGCTGAAGACGCGAAACTTAGCGCTGCTCGGGAGGCAACCCGAGGTTTTTCACTGATCTTGTTATTTCTTTAGTTTTCTTTGTTTCAGGGCCATGGCAACACTCAAGTGTGGGGAAGATGTGCGGATATTTGTGTGAAGGTGGTGATAGGAAGTCGGATTATCTACAACATCTGTTGTGGCAAACTTCACCAGGTCAATGTACTCTTTCCTTAGTTTGGTTGTGTTCTTTAGCTTTGAAATATTGGTAGTTAGTTTGTTTGATTTTGTTAAAAAAAAAAAAATTCTTCGACTTTTATGTTTTATGCTTATATGAGAAAAAAAAAAAGAAAAAAAAAGAAGAAGAAAAAAAAAAGAAATTTGGGGTTTGAGAATTTAAGCAAAGGTTGATGTTGTGGGTTAAAAGCGATCCTTCCTTCAAAGCCATACATTGGGACAATGTATCCCAAGTGTGGGGATGAGGGAAATTTTTGATAGTTTTAAAAATTTTGTACATCCGAGCGAAAATTGTCAAAATTTGAAAACTTGATATTGTTCCACTTGACACATCGACACCCATTCCTAGTCTTTTCTTGGTGAGGATTTGAGCCACACATGATTGTTATAGATATTTCTTTGTTTTGAGTGGCGGTGTGTGTATTGTGTTAATAGAACTTGTGTACGAATTCTTGTTGAAACTTAGAATTAGCATGCTTTTGAAAATGATAGGGGGACTTTTAGGAAGCCTCGTCTAGATGTGTGAGAGTGCGGGATTGGTGGGTTGGACCTCATACGTTACATATATGAGCTTGGTATTGTGAGGGGTGGGGGTTTGGTCCTTAGAAAGCCATGTTGAGCCTTAGACCATTCGATTGTGACCCGAGCCTACTTCCTACAAAATTTTACCTTTTGAGATGACCCGGTTTAGGAGATTTAGTATGTAGTATTGATGTTCTTGTATATATTGTTGAGTTCGATATGAAAAAAAAAAAAAAAGAGAAAAAAGAAAAAGAAAAAAAATATATGAGAAAGATATGAAAAAAATACAAAAAAGAAGTATTTAGTTGCAATAGAGTTGAGGATGTCAAGAAGCTTTGTATTTATTTTTGGTGTTAGCTTCGTAGTAGTAGAAAAAAAAAATAAAAAAAAAACCGGGTCAAATCAATTAGCTTTTTCATATGTATTCCACCGTTTTCCTACCTTGACACCTAGCCCCGTTACAACCCGTAAGTTCCTTTTGATTCATAAGCATGCTAAATACTCAATAGGAGGAGACTTGATTTTTATACAAGCTTATTGTCGCGCACACACACACACGCATTGAGTGGTTTAGCATTATGCTAATAATTTTTGTTACCGAGAGATTTTTGTGAGGGGTGTGTCTTGTGGTATGATTGAAAGTTAGTAAAAGGACGGCACATTTAGCTTGGTTTGCATAATTGATCGCTTGTGGTTTTAAATAGTTGTTGAATGGGTTGCTTGGGACAAGCAACGGGTAAGTGTGGGGATGTGACGGGTGGTCCGTTGGACAACCCTTAAATGGGTTAAAAAGATTAAAATTCCACGCTTTACTTGGTTATTTGCTTGAACTTAGTAACTACGAGTGTTTGTGTGATTTGCAGATAAATCGCTTAATTCGGTTAAATTGGACCCGTAGGCTACGGTTGGAAAAAGTGGACAGCCATACTACACATTGTAGGATAATTGCCTAATCTTTAATTTTCTAAAGATTAATATTAATTTCCATCAAAAAGTGGATGTACTACAAAAGAAACATCATCATCATCTTTGATGACTTATGGGGTTAGAAAAGAAGCAACAACTCACGTGGAAGGTGCTATTATTTTAATTGTTTCAAAACCAATACATCTTGATCACCATTCACAGATTCACGCCAACAAATGTTGGGTTTGGATTTTCTGAGAATTAAGGCACAAGACACAAGGCAGCCAACATCAACTTACACGCAAACTTGCAGATCATGTGGACTTCTCTTGGCTGACATCACATGAGAAGATATCAACATCACAAAAGTCAACAACAAAAGGGCAACATCATCACATCAGCATATTTGGGCGGCAGACCTTGGACTTGTGGGATGACTTTGGCCCTATATCACGTGAAGACATAATCATTATCTTATGGCAGTCATCAAGTCACGTGAAGTGAAGGAAAGCATACATTGAGATTGTCACCGTAAATTACGGTTTCACCGTAATTTACGGTGGACATGAATTGGCATTTTTTCTTACCGTAAATCAGACAAGTTGAGCCGTAACATTCTTATGTCCACCGTAATTTACGGTGGAGCCGTAAATTACGGTGGTTCCAGCGACCAAATCCGTAACTGCTACATTTAAGTTGGTTTTTGGGTGTCTTTTCATGATACTTCATCATTGGACGGTTTTGGATCATCTTGGGGGCGAATTTTGGCTACTTGCTTGGTTTGTGAACAATTCTTATCATCCGGTTTGTATTTTCGATTCGTATGAACATTGGTTTGATTATGATGATGATTCACCGAGCCATGTCCGGCTAAACTCTTCGGTGATCATCTTAGGTGAATGTTTCTTGAACTTTTGTGTGTTTTATTTCTGAATTTCTAGAATGATAACTTGCGTTGCTTGAATATCATGGTGTATGCTTGATTGCTTGTAATTTGTTAATCGATAGTGCAATTTTCTAGTCTTAATCGTACGTTCTTGGTGCCGTTGGCAATTGAGATATTACGAGAAGGGTTAGGGTTGGTTATTGATTAATTGGTCATAGGGAAACAACCTCGCGTTTATATAATCCGAGTACTTTGTCCCCTTTTATCACTTCAATCATCTATACACGAGTTATGTCTATGTAACTCTTTCTAGTTGGAATTACACACAATTGTTTAAAGAAACTGAAACCTAAGATGATCATTGTTCTCTCCTAATCTGTTTTAAAACCTACATTCGATTTGCCATTAGTTTAATTTAGTTTTCTCAAACAACAATCCAAATCATTGAGTTTAATTTTCTGCAAATTAGATTAATTATAGTATAATTGCAAGGCTATATAATTGACATATTTTCCACATACTCCCTGAGTTCGATACCCTATTACCGCTATCTATAGTTGTATTTGGGATTAAATTTGTGTGACCCACGACAATCACGTCATTGCTTCAACTAGTATTGATGATGATGTACCTTCGACTAGTAATGCAAATTGCATAGCTTCAACTAGTAGTAGAACCAACTTGACTGAATCGGAATTATGGCATGCTAGACTAGGACATGTACATTATAAAAGAGTTAAAAATGTCTAAAATGAGCTTAATTCCGCCTATTAGCATAAACAATGATAAATGCCATGTTTGCAAGTTGAATAAGATAACCAAAAAGCCTTTCATGCAACATGTTCATAGGGAAACTAAAGTATTAGATTTGATACATAGTGATCTATGTGATTTTCATGCTACACCGTCTCTAGGTAATAAAAAATATGTAGTAACATTTATAGATGATGCTACTAGATTTTGTTATGTTTATTTGTTGCATGCTAAGGATGAAGCTCTTGAAAAGTTTAAGATTTATAAACAAGAAGTAGAGCTTCATCTGAGTGGGTTGATTAAAACCCTACATACGGACAGAGGTGGTGAGTATTTTGATCCGGTGTATTTCCAATCAACTGGAATAATACACCATACCACAGCTCCTTACACACCGGAACAAAATGGTGTGGCGGAAAGGAAAAATAGGACTCTAAAGGAAATGGTCAATACCATGTTGTCCTATTCGGGCCTAAGTGAGGGCTTTTGGGGTGAGGCTATGTTGACAGCCTGCTATTTGCTAAATAGGGTTCCAAATAAAAGGAACAAGACCATCCCTTTTGAGCTTTGGTATAAAAAAACCACCTGAGCTGCATAAGCTGAGAGTTTGGGGTTGTAGAGCCGTGGTAAGGCTCACTGATCCTAAGATAAGGAACATAGGGGAAAGAGGTATAGACTGCATTTTCATTGGGTATGCGGAGCATTCATTTGCTCACAGGTTCTATGTTATAGAACCAAATGACTACGTGTATGTGCATACGGTAATTGAAGCAAGAACTGCAGAGTATGATGAGAATAGATTCTCTTCAATACCTAGGCCTAGAGACATGGTTCCAAGCTCTAGTAACTCTCACGTGGTTGATCAAGTGATTGATACTCCTCCGGAACCTAGGAGGAGTGGTAGAGCAAGAAAAGCTAAATCATTTGGTGATGATTTTCAGCTATATTTGGTTGAAGGATCTAGAGATGAAATTAAAATTCAATATCAATATTGTTTCAATATTGAGGAAGATCCTAAAACCTTTAGTGAAGCCATGGCATCTCGGGATGTAGCTTTCTGGAAAGAAGCTATGAATGATGAGATGGACTCTATCATGCAGAATAACACTTGGAAACTGTTTGATCTACCCCCTGGGTGTAAACCACTTGGTTGTAAATGGATCTTCAAGAAGAAGATGAAAGTAGATGGTTCAATTGAAAAGTTTAATGCCCGATTGGTTATCCAAGGCTTTAGACAAAAGGAAGGAATTGACTATCTTGATACATATGCTCCTGTAGCAAGAATATCCACTATTAGATTGTTGGTTGCCTTAGCTGCAATACACAATCTTGTAATTCACCAAATGGATGTGAAAACCGCTTTCCTGAATGGTGATTTGGATGAGGAGATATATTTGAAACAACCAGAGGGTTTTGTTATGCCTGGCAATGAGCATAAGGTGTGTAAGCTAGCTAAGTCATTATATGGCTTAAAGCAAGCACCAAAACAGTGGCATCAAAAGTTTGATGATCAAAAGTTTGATGATCAAAAGTTTGATGATGTGGTTTTGTCTAATGATTTTGTATTAAACCAAGCAGACAAGTGTGTGTATAGCAAATTTGATGATTCTAGGAAAGGAGTCATAATTTGTCTATATGTAGATGACATGTTGATCTTCGGTACTGATCAGGATCAAGTTGATAAAACAAAGAAATTTTTGTCATCTTGTTTTGACATGAAAGACTTGGGGGAGGCGGAAGTGATCCTTGGTATAAGGATCAAACGGGAGAACCAAAGCATATCTATCTCTCAATCTCATTATATTGAGAAGATATTGAAAAAGTTTAATTTTCATGATAGTTCTCTGGTTAGCACTCCGATGGATCCTGCTTTTAAGCTCTCACCTAATGAAGGTGTAGCTGTAAGCCAACTTGAATATTCATGGGCCATTGGATCTCTCATGTATGCTATGATTAGCACTAGACCGGATATTGCTTATGCTGTTGGAAAACTTAGTAGGTATACTAGCAATCCAGGTGCAAGTCATTGGCAAGCAATGAATCGAGTATTTAGGTACTTGAAAGGAACCATGAAATATGGTTTGACTTATACTGGATTTCCTTCGGTTTTAGAAGGTTATTCGGATGCAAGCTGGATTAAAAACAAGGAAGATCATTCTTCCACGAGTGGATGGACTTTTCTGCTTGGAGGAGGTGCCATATCTTGGGCATCTAAGAAACAGACTTGCATAACTGACTCGACAATGGAGTCTGAGTTTGTAGCATTAGCTGCAGCTGGGAAAGAAGCTGAGTGGCTAAGAAACTTGATTTATGAGATTGCATTGTGGCCTAAACCTATATCACCAATATCCATTAGATATGATAGTGCTGCTACCTTGGTTAAGGCCTATAGCCAAGTGTATAATGGGAAGTCTAGACACTTAGGTGTTAGACACAACATGATTCATGAGCTCATCATGCATGGGGTGATATTGGTGGAGTTTGTGAGAACTCAACAGAATTTAGCCGACCACTTAACCAAAGAGTTATGTAGAGATCTTGTGCACAAGGCGGTTGTAGGGATGGGATTAAAGACCACCTGAGATTTCTCGTGTAAAGATACCCAATTCCCACATAATATGACGTTAGGTGCTGAATTCAATGTGGAAAGCTTAACATCTAGAAATTGGAACACATTAGTAGCATCATCCCAAGGTATGTGTTCAGACCTGCAAGTTAAAGGAGGTTGAAGGTTTTCTTCTTAATAGTTCTTTGAAAAATTGCATATGCAGGTGCAAGAATAAAGAGCTACCTATATGAGCATGAAGTTTAGCCGCTTCAAGAAGCTAGGACTTGGCTTTGATATGTTCATTGAAGGATGGGACACAGGCTAGTAAAAATAGTGTCAAGAAAGAACATTAGAGTATTTAAACTTGTGTGTATATTATCTTCATGTATTCACTGAATAGAAAGGGTTCAATCCTTAGTGACACCCCTATATTCGAATATTTGGAATGTGTAATATACTAATGTGAAATTCAATCGTTGCGATATTTCATTTATGCATAAATTTGATTGTTGTGAATTTGTTTAAGTTAATCAAGGATTACGCTAAAATGGGGGAGGATTGTTAGATATTTTAGTGTAATCGGGGGGATTGACTTGGTGATCAAAGCGAATAATAATACACATCAAGCAAGTTAGGAGGTGCGGGAGTGAACGCTTGTTTGAGTTATTATAATTCGAAGTGTACGGGCGGAGCCCGTACTATACGGGGGTTCCAAGGGGGCAGCGCCCCTGGGAGCAGGGTCCAAGGGGCGGCAGCCCTTGGCGGGGTCCAAGGGGCATCATAAATTTTCAGACAAAAATTCAAGGCAGTTTTTAATGCAATTTTGATTAAAATTCGAAAAAAAATGCCATAGGCAGTTATCTGCAAGAAAACCCAAAAATCCTCATACAGTTTTGATCATATGTTTTTCCTTGGTTCACAAAATTCGCAGACACAATATCATACACTAGTTCAATTTCTCATAAAATCATAGTTATATCCGATTGAATTTTCCGGGTGAACCACCGAAATAATTTGATCTGAGAGTGACTACACGCCTTTCTGATCATCCGGTTTTCTGAAATTCCCCAACAGATTGATGTAAAACTTACCTCGAAACGGTGCTTCAATTCGAGTGTTTAAACTTCCAATTAGCAAAACTAGTCGATTGATGTAAAACTTACCTCGAAACGGTGCTTCAATTCGAGTGTTTAAACTTCCAATTAGCAAAAATCAAGTCGTTTGCAGCACCGTTTCAAGGTAAGTTTTACATAAATGGACTTGTATCGTCGTTCTGATCAAAAGCTCTGAAACATTGTAATTCGGAAAGTTTTTTAACGGAGAATCGGTGGAGAAAAAATAGGTGAAAGGTTGGAGACAGGGGAATGTTTAAATATGGTGCTTTTGTTCCCTAAATCATGCTTGAAGGGCATTACACATTATGCATTGAAAAATTGTGTTTTAGGGATAGTTTAGGTTTGTGAAAGCTTGTGTTTTGAGGAAAACTCGTTTAATAAACGAGTTAACTAGCAAGTCACTTGATGACATCTACATGGACCTCACACTTGGATGTTGTCACTCATATCCTAAAAAGATTTACATATGATGAAACCCGATCAACATCCACAAGCAAAAAGCTAAATGGATTAATAAATTACACCGTCTATTGAACCGAAAATTTAATGTTACATGAATGAAGTTGATCCACCAAAACCACCAAGATTCCTTGATGATATAACAAGTCAGCGAAAACAAGAAAAAAAAAACTATCAACAAACCGAAGACACGTCACCAATTGTATGTGAACCAGAAAAACGGAAGTTGACTTTCTGTAGCGGCTTTTGACCGTTATCTATATAAGTCTGTTCATTAACATAAGACTATGCAGGAACTCAATCTGGACATCAAGTTGTTTAAGGTTGATCTGACAAAATATCCTCCACCTGCAAATGAACACAAAATTATAACGCGCCTAATTTTTAATCAATCCAGATATTAAAAGAAACCTCTCGAAAATCTTGAAAATTTAAGGATGAATATTTGCATTACCTTAAACTAAATTTGAATGAGAGATCAATCTTCATGTTCTTTATCACTATCTGAATCTGCAAATATGGTAAAGCAAGAAGAAAAATTCAACTTCTGATTTTCCCAACGGCCATATTTTAATTAAATAAATAAAAGATTAATGAAACGTAGAATTGTAAGTCAAACGTGGAACATTATAACTTACCAGAACGAACATCGTCACTGAGTTTGCCTCTATCTTGAATTTGTTTAACAAGCATGCGATACATAAGTACCCACCAATACACGTGAAGAACAAGCAAGCAGTAAAGAAGCGTGTTGAACACGTAGTAGTAGAGCGGGCCCTCCTTGATATGCTTCTCTTTATCCAAAGTCATAACTACTTCATAACTGAAATTTCAAAAAAAGAAAAAAAAAGATATTATATTATTATCATAGAGGCGCGTTCAATACATAACCAATTTTAAGTAGAGAATGGCAAGAACGGTGTCCAAGTGCTTATGCCGTTATTGCAGTTCTCTACTTAAAATTGGTTCTGTAAATGGAAACGAATATAATATCGTCTAAAAGGATGTCGGTTATCATCTTCTAACCTTGTACTCCACAATATCCAAAATGGGTAATAAATAAGGCGAAGAACCACCCACGATATTACAAACACAACAAATGAAAAGCTTGCGAGTCCTTCCGCACCGCTGTATTTAGACATCTTTCCTACTTCAAGAAACACATCACTTGCATCATGAAGAGCTAGAATGATCGAACCCGCACGAGCAAACCTACACACAATAACTATATAAATGAATACATCCATTTTAAGCTATGCAGTTAATGCGGTAAAATATCGGATATCGGTCAAGGACCAATATTTGAGATATAGGTTATCGCGGTGGGACATCGGTAATTTTAATATCATGCAGAATTTATCTACATAGCAATTTAACACTAACAATTCAGTACACTCTCCTACCGTTAACAGATTAACCCTTTGCAACTTGCAAAACACTAACAATTGTAGCAAGTAGGAACTGATTAAGACTTAAAACACCAACATTTAACACTAACGATTAACAGTTAAGACTTAAAACTCTAAGGGTCTGTTTGGTATGGGGTAATGGAATGGACGAAGGAATGGAATGGACGAGGTAATGGAATGGACGAGGGAATGCAATGGATCATTACCATCCCATGTCTTGTTTGGTTACCATGTGTGAATGGAATGAATTATTATTGTGTATTGTTCGGTAGGCAAGAAAAACGAAATAATAAAATCAGCGGTGAGTGGTGGTGGTGGTCGGTGGTAGTGATTGTGGGTGGTTATAGGTGGCGGGGTTGGGTGTCGGCGGCGGCGATGACAAGTGGTGGTGCCTGCAAGGTGGCCATTGGTGATAGGTGGCAGCAGAGGCGGCGGTTGGTGGCGGCGGTGGCGGTGGCGTCGACGATGGTGGTGGGCGGCGGCGAGTGGTGTTGGCGGTTGGTCGCAACTGTGGGTGATAATGGTGGTGAGTGGGTGGCGGTGGCTGTCGGGGTGAGGTGGTGGTGGGTGGCGACGATGGCATCGGTGGTGGGTGGTGGTGGTGGTGGGTTGTGGCGAAGGTGGTGGGTTGTTATGTTGTTGATGAATGGTGCAAGAGGGGATGGAATGGAAAAAAAACATGGGGGGTGGAAGGAATGATTTTGAGGGAATGGAATGCCTTTTGGAATGGATGATTCCATTCCATTGACCAACCAAACACCTTTTTCTTCATTCCCTCGTAATCATCCATTCCATTCCACCTCCCATTCCTACATACCAAACACTACCTAATAGCAGCAATAAGAAGAAAGACGAATAGTAGAACTAAGAAGAAAGGTACCATAATCGGGAAAAACAGTGATATATCAGTCAATATCACCAATAACGATACCGATATTCTGACCAATATTTTACATGGGGACCGATAATCGGTGAAATATCGGTATCACCGATATTAATTGCATACATCTTAAGTTTCTATATAAATAAGAAAAAAAACAAAAATACCTGCATATATAAGACATTGCAATGAGAATTACGGTTGCAAAATGATGGCCCATTGACACACCAAAATCAGATCTTTTTGTTTCCCAGAAAATCAAAGCGAAGATGGAATATGTGTAGAATCCACCAGTGTACATGTACAAACCTTTCAATTTTAACCTGAAAATTCATTATCCATTAACGAAGATTAAGATTATTATTATTATTATTATTAATTATTGTTATTGATGCAAAGTATTAATTGTGTAAGATAACGGAGAACTTACTTCATTTTCTGGTCGGGCCATCTCTGGTCACCGGGACCTAACCAAAAATTGTTTGTGTCAGTGAACCATGGCTCATTATACGTTACAGCCAGGGCTAGGACTTCTGCTGAAAGATAATAGATGCATTTCCAAGCGGACTCTTTGAATTTTCGTATCTTCTTATTTCTGTCATCTGTCTCAACATCCAGATTCTGGTGATCCTTATCGAATATTAACCACCTACCTACACGCTGCAGCATGTGACTCGATCATGAACAAATATTTTATTTATTCCATGATGTTCTCAATATAAAAGGAGGGTCACCCAATAAATAGGAGATTCATGACAAAGATATTGTACTAGATACAATGGTGTGTCACCTAGGGACCACACTAACAACCTTCTAACAAGTATACACAAGAGAAAAACTATAGATACATAAAGTTGTTTCAAATTAATTTCTTCTATTTATAACAGTTATATATAAACCTCATCCGGCACTAGCAAACTAAACTACAATATTTGTTCCTGTGACACCGTCTTGGTTTTAAAAAGGGCCTCAGGAAAACGCACCAGGCGCTTAAAATCACAAGGAGGCTTACATATAAAAACAACCAAAGGGATAGATAGATTATAAAAGATTGATATGTAACACAAACGTGAGAGACGCAACTTCTGGTTGTAAATAAAACTTATTTGATTGTACATTGACCAACGCCTCGGCTTTTGTGGTATCAATGTTATCCTAAACTCTTGGTTGTAAACAAAGCTTATCATACATTCACATTTTCATCAAAAACACTAAATCTGCTTGCAAAAAAGTACTGAAACCTTCTTGTATACTACACAAGATAATCCACTTGCAACAATCTTTAACATTCACATATAAACTTCATCAAACTATTTTCAAATCAAGACTACTTCATTAACATTCTACAACACCATAAATCAATCAACTTTATTCCAAAAAACTCAAAAATCTACTAACTAGTCAACAATCAATAACAAAAACTAGTTCCCCTATTGACTTTCAATAATCAAACCACTTGATAAAAATTCAATTATTCAAACACATTCAGCAGAATAGATTCTTGAAAAAGACACACACAATCAACCAACTGAATCAACCCCAGATGAACTTTCAACCCAAAAAGCAAAAAAGAGAACAAAAAATCAAAACTTTACCTCAAAAAGGAATCTATCAAGAAAAAACCGAACAGTTGGGAAGAAGATTGCAAACACAGGAAGAGCTGCAAAATCCCCATATGTTGGGAACGATTCATGTTCCAAATCGATCGAATTTAAGGTTTCGACAAAACCCATATCGGAATCGAGAGTTGGAGTTGATTTGTGTTGCGAGTGATTGTGACTCTGATGGGTTTGCAAGTGGATTTATTCGAGGTTGTCAATGTTCCATCACAGGAGCAAAAGTTTTACAAACGAGTCCCTCAAGTTGTTTATTTTGCATTTAGCGCTTTTTCTCAATGAGTAGGTGGAGGCGTGGAGCGAGAACACAACACTGGATGTGCATTGTTTGGTTATTAACCCTAAATTAAACCGAAGTTCTCGGTTAATCTATTTTATTAACCAATCGGTTTTCGGTGGTTTATTTGGTTAATTTTTTGGTTTTCGGTTTGGTTCGGTTAATGACCAAAACCATACAATTTTTTCTTAGAAATATATGAAATTGAGGTACACAACATGAAATACATGAAATGGAGTATAAAATCTAGATTTATATGAAAACATGAATGGTTTAGTTCGGTTAAATTGGTTAACGCATGGTACAAAAAACGATAACCGATTTTTTGATAATTTGGTTTTCTATTGATTGTGGTTTGGTTTTGGTTAACGGTTTGGTTATTGCTCACACATAGACATTGTTAATAGCGTAGCATATCCATTTTTTTTAATTTGAAAAGCTATAGTAATATTGTACTAAAATTAAAGAGAATAAAATTTTCGTTTTTGTGGTGCATTTTTTTAAAGTACTAACATATATAAAAGTTATGAACATTTAAAAATTGTGGGGTATTTACTACCGTGACGAACCGAACCAATGTTGACATTGATGGCAGTACAAGTATTATCAGTTGACTTGGTGCTAGTACTCATGGCCGCCCCTGAAAATTCGTATGTCCTGTTCAAGCTCGAAAAAATGTGTCTTTAGGCCTTAACGAAATATATAATATAAACTAGTTTTTTTGACATCCAGATGCTTGTTTAGAAGCTATTAACGCCTAAATAATCGACAAAAGTTAATGCCTAAAAAATCGACAAACAATGCCAAATAACACCTAACTAATCAATAATCAACTAATCGACAATGAACACCTAACGGTCCTAACTAATCAAGTAATTATTAGACGTTAATATGTTCAATTGTTCAAGTGTTATGGCGTTGTTCATGTGCCTGTAGTTTCAGTATCCAAAATTGCCGCCCAAGAAATAATGCTTCATATTGTTTTTATTATTAATATTATCAATATTATTATTATTATTATTATTAAATCAAATGGGTATTGTGTCGCACCCCAATCGATGGCGGAAACATCGGGGCGCGGCACTGAGCGAAACAGATTGTGCAAGAGAATCCATAACAGCTATAATTACCAAATATTTAACGTTACGTCCCATACCATAACATATTAAGTAAAATAGTTATTACAAACATGGTGTTTTCAAAGACAAATATTGTTCCGACAACTCATAAATTTATTCGTGGGTTTCTAGACCACCTAACTTGATTCCATGACATCCAGCAAGTAAAAGCATCCTAAACACATGTCACATATGTTAAAATAAAAGTCAATACACATAGTGTAAAGGTGAGCATACAAGTTTAATAGCATATAGTATAGCGAAAGCGGTTTACGCATAACTAGCATGTAACACGTAGAAATGTGAACCAAGTAAGCTATCGACAATGAAATATGCACAGACGTGACTGCGAGTTGTAGAATGCACAACACATATCACCACTATGACACGTGAAGAAAAACCCTTAACAACCCATGTCCACGACAGGTGCTGAATCCAAACTATAGTACTATCGTTGCTAAGGTGTCAGGCAACAATCACTGTGTATACATAACATACTAGCATTCATCGACTAACACGTATAACATGCGAGAGCGGTTAGCATATAAAAAGTGTTTGCGTTGTGTGTCGATTGTGATTTGATATAAGTAACGTATGTAACACCCAAAAGTGCGTTAAGAAAAAAGGGATCGAGTATACTCACAGTTCGTGTTTAGTAAACAAACACAAGCTTGGATTGAAGGGAGCGCTTGAGAGGTTAGCCTGATCAGAGAACGATAGTGTAATCGTTGAACAGTGCGGTAAACAGTGCGTTGAGTAAGCTATGTGACGAATGGCGATTTGGTCGGGCGACCGTCCGGACGGATGACCATTCGGTCGGAGGGTCGTTCGTTTGGGAAGGATGTGTTTGTGAAAGGTTTGAACTTTGAAGTTTTCGTTGTAGCATTTTAAAAGGTCTGAAGTGTTTCTACATATAAGGTCGGACGGTCATCCGGACGGATGGCCGTTTGCTCGGATGGTGGTCCGAGTGGACTCTGATATTCTTTAAAGTTTTGAAATTTGGTTAAGTGTTGGAAGTCACAAGTCACCTGGTCGAATAGTTGTTCGATCGGACGGTCGTCCAATCGGATGGCTATTCGTTTGGGCGACTGATTCGTTTGAAAACTTGTTGAAATCAGTTAAGTTGAAAGATTTTATCGAGACGGTATGACAACGTGCCAAACAACAGAAACCACATCAAGTCCAACTCATCCGATCAAACGGGAATCACCCCGTTCGAACAGACTCAGCTGTTTTTTACAGAGTTCATGTTCAACCCGTGAATCGGTCGTCTCTCTGATAGAAATCCATTCTCAGCTCGGTTCTCTAACAGAGAATGAGTATAACACCCGGACAAGCCTGGATTCCATCCGTTTTTAAGTCAAAAGTGAAAGATGTTGAAGAAAAGCTTGAAACACTTTGATTATGCTTAGATTTAGTTGAAACTAGTGTAAAAATGTGTGGAAATCCTTTAGATCCGAACCGTTCTTGGTGAGATGAGGTCACACTTCAATGTTCAAAAGAACTCCATGATGACGTCACCTTAGAACAGCCCAAATCCGAAGATTTCATGGTGAAAAGTTGTGATTTGTTGGAGAAGATGATGTGAAAGTGTGTAGTGATGAATAAAGTATAAGATTTATAGTGAAAACTTACAAGAATCGCGAGAAATCGAGAGAAAAGTGCTTGGGAGCGTGCTGGTCGGAGGGAGTTGTCACATCAGTGAATAGTGATGTGACAGGAGGGGTATTTATAGTGTGAGAGGAGAAAAGGCGGTGGAGTGTTTGGGTCGGACGGCCTTTTGATCGGATGGCCATCCGATCGGATGGTCATTCGGACGGATGTCCATTCGATCGAATGGTCGTTCGATCGGAGGGCCTTGGGTTTCCGGCCATCACGGTAAGAGATGATGTAACAAGGTGTCCCGTGTCGACAGATGACTTCGTCGGTATAGATTCGTGCTAATCATTCCACCTTAAAGTCTTCTCGCATCGGAAGAAAGTGGGCGGATTTAGTAAGACGATCAACGATAACCCAAATGCTATCGTGACCTGATGGCGTGCGCGGAAGTTTCGTAGTGAAATCCATGGCTATGCTCTCCCATTTCCATATAGGGATCTCGGGTTGTACGAGTAAGCCAGAGGGTCGTTGTTGCTCAGCCTTGACCTTCGAGCAGGTTAGGCATTTCGAAACATAGATAGCGATATCCTTCTTTATTCCTGGCCACCAATACCTGGCACGCAAGTCCTGGTACATCTTGTCGGCACCGGGATGAATGGAATATCGAGACTTGTGGGCTTCAGTCAACAATATCTCCCGAAGATTATTGCGACTAGGGATCTAGATGCGATCGATGTAGTAGTAGATACCATTCTATTTGGTGACAAGTTGGGTTTCAGCACCACATTTCTTCATTTCCTCTCTCAAGGTATTCTCAATGAAGCATGCGTGTTGAGCGTCACGGATTAGAGCTTCGAGGTCGTGTTGGGCTTGAGCATTGCGAACGCTATGTAAATAGCTTCGTCAACTAAGAGTATCGGCAACGACATTTGCTTTGCCCGAATGGTAACGAATCTCACAGTCGTAATCGTTGAGAAGCTCAACCCATCTGTGTTGGCGCATATTCAGTTCCTTTTGGTTCAAGATGTGTTGCAGGCTCTTATGGTCGGTGAAGACCGTACACTTGGTACCATAAAGGTAGTGTCGCCAAATCTTTAACGCAAAAACAACTGCACCGAGTTCGAGATCGTGGGTTGTATAGTTCTTCTCGTGGATCTTGAGCTGACGTGAGGCGTACGTGATAACCTTGTCCCGTTGCATAAGAACACAACCAAGACCGAGGTTCGAGGCATCGCAGTAGACTACAAAGTCGTCGTTTCCGTCGGGTAAGGCGAGCAGATGAGCGTTGTAAAGCATAAGCTTCAGAGTTTGAAAGGCTTCCCCTTGTTCGCTTCCCCAAACAAAATTCTTATCCTTGTGCCTAAGAGAGGTGAGGGGAACGACGATCTTCGAGAAATCTTCGATGAATCGGCGGTAGTAACCCGCCAATCTGAGAAAAGAACGAACTTCGTACAGGTTCTTTGGTGTAATCCAGCTCTTAACTGCTTCGATTTTCACGGGGTCGACGTGAATACCTTGACGATTGACAATGTGACCGAGAAATTGAACCTCCTCAAGCCAAAATTCGCACTTGGAGAACGTGGCATAGAGGCGATTCCCTTGCAAGAGTTCAAGAACCAAACGAAGGTGTTGTGCGTGCTCGGCTTTTGATTTGGAATAGATCAGGATATTATCGATAAACACGATGACGAAGCGGTCGAGAAAGGGTTTACACACGTGATTCATTAGATCCATAAAGACTGTGGGGGCGTTAGTGAAACCAAAGGGCATAACAACAAATTCATAGTGACCATAGCGGGTTCGAAAAGCGGTTTTCGGAATATCTTCCTCCTGGATTCGTAACTGATGATAGCCAGAGCGTAGATCGATCTTGGAAAAGCATGTAGCACCTTGCAATTGATCAAACAAATCATCGATTCGAGGTAAGGGATAGCGATTCTTGATAGTCAGCTTATTGAGTTCCCTATAATCGATGCACATTCAGAATGATCCGTCATTCTTTTTGATAAAAAGGACGGGTGCGCCCCAAGGGGATGTGCTAGGGCGGATGAAGCCTTTATCAGGCAATTCCTGGAGTTGACTGGAAAGTTCGCACATTTCGGATGGAGCGAGATGATAAGGCGCTTTAGCGACGGGGTTAGCTCCAGAAATGAGGTCAATTCGAAAATCGATATCGCGAGACGGCGGTAAACCAGGTAAATCATCAGGAAAGACGTTAGGAAAATCACGAACTACGAGCACCTTTTCCATTGCCTTCTCTTTCTTTTCCTTCTCCGCTACTACAATGTGTGCCAAGAAAGCTTTGTATTCCTTGCGGAGATACTTGCTTGCTTGGACACATGACATGAGTTTCAGTTCCTTCGAAGCGACTTCGCCATAGACACACAATTGATCACCGTTTGAAAGAGAGAAACGGACCATCTTTTCAAAACAAACAATTTCAGCACGATTCTCACGAAGAAAATCCATGCCTACTATGACGTCAAAACTACCGAGTTGCATCGGGATAAGATCAATCGGGAAAACGTGATTGTTGAGCTTAAGAGTACAATCACGCAGAACGGAATTAACAGTGATGGTTCTTCCAGTGGCAATTTCTACGTCGAACGTCGATGGGAGGTTAGCGCGTTTACGGTTTAGGAGCCTTTCGAATTCGAACGATACAAAACAGTTATCGGCTCCGGTATCAAATAAGCACGAAGCATATATACCATTTACGAGAAACTTACCGTTGACAACGTTGTTGTCAGCTTAGGCCTGACGAGCGTTGATGTTCAAAACTCATCCACGGGCTGCTTGCTGAGCTGGCTGTTGCTACTGTGGAGGCTGCTGCTGTTGATGTTGATGTTGTTGCTGCGCTGGTTGCTGTTGTGGCTCTTGCTTTACCACTCGGTTCGGGCAGACATTCGCGAAGTGGTTAGGGTCACCACACGCATAGCAGGCTATTGCGTGAGCAGCAGGGGTAGGAGCTGCTTGTTGTCCCTGAGGAGTGGGAAGTGGAGCTGGCAGAGCAGGAGGAGCTTGAACTTGAGCTTGACTAGGGCTAGTGCGACAGTTTGCGGTAAAGTGTCTGTAGATGTTGCAATGGACACAAAAACGGCAAGCGATCCCCACTGGATGGTGGTAAGTACAAGTAGGGCACAGTGGGTGAGGACCAGTGTACGCACGTTTTGCAAAAGGTGCGTTGGTCACGGGTGCGGCTACTTGACGGTTCTGGTTCTGGGGTTGAGCAGGGATAACATTCAGAGGAGCGACAGTGACAGCACAGTTCTTGTTGTCGTTGTTGCTCTTGCGCTTGCGGCGTGAAGATTTCAGAGCTTGAGGTGAGGCGGTTTCAGCGGCGGGAGTAGCAGAAGTAGCGGTGACTTGGTGGAGAGTCTGGGTGGTGTTCTTGAAGTAACCAACCCGAACTCACTTGTCATTAATCTCAGCAGCGATCTGGAAGGTCTCCTCAATGGTAGTAGTCTTGGCTGCTTGGACAAAATCGGCAACACAATCAGGTAAAGAGCGAATATATTTCTTGATTGTGATGTCGGGAGTTGAGACTTGGCTAGGGCAGATGATGCTGAGTTGTTTAAAGCGTGCAGTAAGACCAGCATTGTCACCACCCTCTTGCTTGATATGCCAGAACTCGTCTTCCAGCTTCTGGAGTTCATGTGGGGGACAGAATTCTTTCATCATGCCTTCCTTCAATTCCTCCCAAGAAAGTCCATAGGCTGCGTCGTTCCCATGCCTATTTCGCTCTGTTGTCCACCTTTCCAGTGCCCTAGACTGGAAGACCCTAGTGGCGTTAACAGTGCGGAGGTTATCTGGAAATCCGCTTTATCGGAGAGTGACTTCAATCGAGTCGAACCATTGAAACATTGCGCTCGGCCCATTTTCCCCAGTGAAGTCTTTGGGTCCACAAGCTTTAAATTGCTTGAAGCTAAAAGTCGATTTCGGTGAGTCAGTCCTAGATTCCTCAGAGGACTTGCTAGAGATTTCATTAATCTCACTGACGATTTGTGGAATGACCTTAGCCATTTGCTTAGCGACTAGCGAGGCGACGCGTTTCTCAGCGTGGTTGCGGCGGTTAGCGCGAGAAGTATGAGATCCGAATAACGACATTGTCTGCAACAGACATCGTCATAGGATTTAGACGATACACTAAATCTCGCCACACAGTGTTTAACCAACATACTTATAAAGCTCAGGAACACAATCAATTGCTTAGGCACGTAATCACATAGGCACATAAGCACATAGTCCACTTAAGCACAGAAGCACATAAGCACGTAGAGCACAAAAACACATAATCCATGTAAGCACATATTCCACTATGTTTTGCACGTATTCACCTACATATTTTGGATGTATTCACCTATCTTTCAAAGTTGCGAGAAACAATCGAGAGTTGTGAATGAGAGTAGCGATAGCGAGTAGCGTAAGCGAGTGATATATCGTGCGAAAGTCTGCGATTTGTTAGCGTTTTGAGCTATAGATAGCTGTGCGTGATCGATATGTTCCATAAAGCGAGGTGCGAAAAGCATATAAAGTCTCCAGAATCAAAACACATCAACATTTAAAACCACATAAAACACATAAAATCGACAATCCACATAGTCAGCGGTTGCGATCTCAGAATCAAAACTTTATAAAAACGATAAAGCGTAAAATCGGCGTTGTAGCTTGAAAATAGAATGTCTCGGGTGTGTTAGACTTTGACTACCCAAAGTGATTCGACTATTCTCGAGGACTTCGAGTACACGCCCTGGCTTAATAGACTGTGCTCTCTCCTCAATCTGGGTGAATGGCATGCATCCCTTCGGCCACTACGTGACCCTGGTCGTTGGAACCTATCGAGACTTTGGTGAGAGTTTTGTAAAACCAAAATATAGAGCGGAATATGTCATTAAGATGCGGGTTTCACCCCTAACTTAACAATTGTGTTCCTGTTAATGTGATAAAATCACGAGATAAATAGAGAGAATTTCATCAAGGTATGGTTTTCACACTTGACTCAACGCAAATTCTCGTGTTTTATTAATAAAAATGTGTGTCAAGCGAGCGATCTGATTGAGAGTTTGCGGTTTTAACACCTAATCTCGACCAAACCACTCAATTGTAGTGCGCGAGTATTTTCGAAAATCGTGTGTGTGAGGTGGCAGCCTTAGGAAAGCTGGTTAGTTTTCGCGAGTTCGAGAGTGAGTGACAATTATATGCTCGTGCAGAACCCCTGCTGGGTTCACACAATTTGACAACTGGTGATTTACGGCTCCTAATTACGCGACCAACAAACATTAGGACGATAATAAATAATGATTAAGACGCAAACTAACCCATGTAGGCCCTTGGAGTGCCCAGGGACGTTTATTCAACTGTACAGTGTGCGTATGGCGATCTGCAAAGAAATTGCGGAATATTAAGCGACAACGAACTGATGCCGTGCAAAATACTGTCAACGCAGACAAATATGAATTTTCCACAAATATTTTATGTTTATGAAATTAATTTTTGTGAAATTATTGTGCTTCCGTACGTCCCAAACGTAAACAGGAACGAGAAACGCGATGGCAGGAAACGCATCGGTAACAAAACGGAAGCGACGGAGACGCCTGTCACCTTCAGAACCTACATTTTATGCTATATTTAGCTCCGTAATGAAATTTTAGTAACTACAGTCGAAACCGGATCAGAAAACGAATTAAAAACGGCAACAAGGTAATTTTTCGCGATTTTTACCGCAATCGACTAACGAGGGCGTCCAACATCGAATACCGACAGTATTTTATATATATTTTTAAATCAAAAATTATAATTCACGATATTTTTACGATAATCGGGTTATGATAACGGGTCTCGTAGGAACGAGCGGGCAACTAAAGACACGAGAATGGGCTTGTGGGCCTTGGGCCCAAGCCCAAAGCCCACTAACCAAAACTCTTAATATAAATAACAACATTTAGCCATTTATCTCATTTTCTTCTCAAACCATATGCAGACAACACTCACACCCCCACACCCTGCTCTCTCACTCTCTCCGACAAAGTGTGGCCGGACTCCGGCCGGCACGACCGGCGGAGCCGGTGGAGGTTTTCCGGCGGAGGTTCTCTCCGACAAACACCCCCTTCCTCCGATCTTTCTGATTTTCGACAACACACACCCACCGTCTCCACCAAATCAAGGCCAACATAGCTATATGCCAAGGCAAAGGCCTAGTCAACTGCCCACACCAAACAACCCCCCCCCCCTCGATTGACGGTTGGCCACCACTGTGGTGGCGGCGCACGGTGGTGCATCCGACGAGACATATATATAGAGAGAGAGAGACCGTTCAAGAGATAGAGATCGAGAAGAGAGAGAGAGAGAGAGATCGGAAACTCGGACCGGCGGTCGGAAACTCAGACCGGCGGTCGGTTCATTTATCCAGCGGACCTTACTTTTAACCGACGGGTTACTGATGCTGATGAAGATGACAATGGAGGTCAGTCTCGGTTCGGGTCTCGTCTCTGGTTTTGGGTGGTCGCCGGCAAGACGCAGCGGTGATGGTGCTCGACGAAATCGACGGCAACGGTTGTGGAGTCCGGCGATGGTAATAGGGGTGTCCGACTCGGGTTTAAGCTCAGGTTATTATATGGTTCGATTCGGGTTTTCTTTTGTTTTGTTCGTTTAGCATGTAGATTCTGATATGGTTCAAGTTTTGGGACAGATTCGGCTTCGGTTCGCGGTCAGATGGCTCGGTTCGGTTTGACTCGGTCAAACCGAGTCAACTAAGTGTTCGGGTCAGTGGTTCAGGACAACAGTATGGTTTGAGTCAGTCGGTTCGGGTTAGATACGAAGCGGTTCGGGTCGACTCGGTCAGACCGAATCAACTCGGTCAACCCTGGTCAACTCAGCGAGTCAACTCGGTCAATACAGTCAAATGGTCAACGTCTCGACTCGATACATTTGGTAAAGATAACGACGTGTTTATAATTTTGATAATTATATTTAACGATTGTTTTATTTTCGTGAAGTCGAGCTCGAACCGAATAAAATAGTATTTAGTTTATGTTTTTATCATCCTTACAAAAATCATATATTGGTAAATTGATGATTGAATAATGAAAAAAAAAATAACGACAACTTGTGTTGTCGGGGGCGTCCAAAAACAGAGGAAACTCTGTCCTTTTTTCTAGAAAATCCGTGAAATGAAACGCGTTTTATTATAAAACGACAAGTATCAAATTCAAACGACTTTCGTAAAACAAGATATAAACGTATATTATGTACGACAACAACTTACAACCCACGAAAAACAATGTTACGGAAATTATTTCGACAACGAATAAATATAGTTATTATATTTATTTTAAATATCAAACAACACGAATTCGTTTTATAAAATAAATATAGTCTATACATTTATTTCAAGTATCAAACAATAACGAATTCTTTTATAAAAATAAACATAGTTTTATGTTTATTTCAAACATCAAACGACTCGTATTCATTTATAAAAATAAATATAATTATATATTTATTTTCAAACACAACAACTCGTGTTCTTTTACTAAATAAACATAACTTTTTATATTTATTTTAAACGCCTAAACGGCATCTACATATACTTTGACGAATATAAACAAGACGCGATATATGATACGAATTTGTTATATGTTATTTTCATATAAGCTTTTGTACATACACAACGACTTCTCAAGACGACTAACGTGATCCTACCGAAATATTTATATTTTTATATAAATATTTATATATTTTAAATCTCACGAGAACTAAGTGTTTTTCAAAGACTTAGTAAACTATTACCGACGTTAGACGAAACTTAACGAGTATAACTTCCTCGTTTCCTTCAAGTTAATAACTACCGTCGAATCGTTCGGTTAACGATTCGGTGGAGCTCGATGACAAGTAGTTTAGTTACTGCGTTTAATTAGAAACTTATAAGATATTCCGTGTTAGGAATATTGTAGAATGCATGCTAGCAAGTCAAGTCTTGGAAAAGACATCACGAAGTCGTATATAGCTAGCTTTGCACATGGAAATCCAGGTGAGTTCATAACCCCACCTTTTTACAGTTTTACATTTTTCTAAATGTTTTCGGGGTGGAAAGACATGCACATGTTGCAAAGCATACAAGGTTTTCAATAAACATGAATTACATATTTCTAAACCATTTTACAAACAAGTTTTAACTGACATAAATGGTTTACGAAAAGCTTATGTTCTATACCGGTTTTTTTCAAGCAGGAGTATTTTTCGAAATGTACATACACATGTATTCTAGTTTCTAAAATTCGGAAAAATACAAGTACAAAGAGGTACATCAAACTAAGGAATGATACATAGATCACGTGACGAATAGGGTACCATAAGCACCATTAGTCAACGTATACATTTAGACCGCAGAACATATGGGTTAGATCTAATGGGTTTCAGGCAACCCCACTCTTAGCCTACTTCTATCAATGAGTGCTTTTGTGTCTCAGTCGAACTCGACAAAAATGCCTAGGTTTGGTGGCTTCCTATGTCGTTACATATGTTAGTGGCCTCGCGAACCATTAGCGATCTCGTATTCCTTACATATACAGAACTCAGTTTCAATACGTCTTTATAAATTACATAGCATGTTTTATATAAATTCAAAGCATAGGATTATGCATGCATGTTGTCAATGTCAGGGTGGACATTGACGGTTACACAAATTTTACAAACACAAGAATTTACAAATACATGGTTTTTCAAACATAATGCGTTACAAACACGAAGTTACACGAATACAAAGTTTCCATATAACATGCCAAAGAAAATGATTTTTTTTTAAATTCGTTTTCTCAACAATATTTCAAAAACCGGTTATTCAAAAAGATTTATTTCAAATCTTTTCCAAAACAAACTATGAACTCGCTCAACTTTATGTTGATTTTTCGTATGTTTCTTTTTCGGGTTGCATATCAGAAATTATGGTACGGTTGGAATAGGAGAACCATGAAGAGTCGAGTACTTAGTGGGCATTCATTTTCTAGAAGTCTTAGCTTTAACTGCTTCCGCTGTGCAATGAAGATACTGGTCCAGTCACGCCAATGCTCTGATATTTCGGGGTGTGACATATTGGTATGAGAGCTATAAGTTACAGCGAATAGGGTTTTCTGTAGGATTACCTAGGCTCTAACCTCACCTTCCTCTGGGTCTTAGATTATTAAGACTTTGAATATATACAGAACGCCTAAGACTCGAATATGGTCTCCAACCGTTGCTAAAGAACAAACAGTCAAAATTCTGTTTTCAAACATACGCTAAAGTGGTGTTTTATACACGGTACACAAAATAGTCGCATACAGTGCACAAAACTTTGAGAGCTTAGGAAACATGCATATGAAACCTTTGGAAACTTATGTTGAAGTTCATTAAAGGTCATCATGTAGGAACCACGTCTATTAACTCGGGTAAACGCCATTATTATGTTGTCTATGTTATTTTAGTTAATCGAGCAAGTAACCTACGCAAAATGAAGCACGGGCGTGCAAGAGTACACGAAACTCAATCTATACATTAACAGAGGTTGAAGTACGTCACATACGACTATTGAGGCGAGGTCTTTGAGAAGACACAATGAAGCATTTCAGCGACAATGTTAATCCTGTTAGTAGGAGGACTACCGAACAGGATGCGACGATTTGTCACGCGATCCTGCAACGACACGAATCACGCCAAGGAGAAGACGTATGTCTCCGCATTCCCCCTATTTCAGTTAACGACGAACACGCTATGTTCGACATTCCATGGTAATGTCACCTAATGTCACACCCCGAATATCAGAGCTTTGGCGTGACTGGACTGGACTGGTATCTTCATTGCACAGCGGAAGCAAATAAGCAAAGACTTTTAGAATGCGAACGCCCACTAAGTACTCGACTCCACATGGTTCTCCTATTCCAACCGTGCCTTGTATTAGAAATGCAACCTGAGAAAGAAACATGCGAAAAAGTCAACATAAAGTTGAGCGAGTTCATAGTTTGTTTGTAAAAGATTTGAAATAAATCTTTTTGAATAACCGGTTTTTGAAGTATTGTTGAGAAAACGAATTGAAAATCATTTTCTTGTCATGTAATACAGAAACTTTGTATGAAAACATGGTATGTATCTTGTATAAATCAAGTATTCTTGTGTAAATCAAGTATTCTTGTATGTATCATGTATTCTTGTATGTATTATGTATTCATGTATGTATCATGTATTCTTGTAGATATTAGGTCTTTCTGTAGGTATCTTGTTGTTAATGGGTTGCAAGGCCATTAACATGTGACACGACATAGGAAGTCACCAATCCATAGGCATTTTTCTAGTAGTCGATTCACGACTGAGACACAAAAACACTACTCGGTACTAGTTGTCACCAAGAGTGGGGCTGCCCTGACACCCGTTAGATCTAACCTTTTGTTCTGCGGTCTAAGTATGTACACGATTAATGGTGCTTATGGTACCCTATTCGTGACACGATTTCTCGTATCATTCCTCAATTCTTGTATCATTTCTCAATTCTTGTATCATTTCTCAATTCTTGTATCTCTTTGTACTTGTATTTTCCCGTAGTTTAGAAAACTAGAATTTGTGTGTATGCATATTTCGAAAAATACGCTTGTTTGAAAAACCGGTATAAAACATAAGCTTTTCGTAAACCATTTGTATTAGTTAAAACTTGCTTGTAAAATGGTTTAGAAATATGTAATTCTTGTATGCTTTGCAAAAAGTGCATGTCTTTCCACCCCAAAAACATTTAGAAAAATGTAAATCCGTAAAAAGGTGGGGTTATGAACTCACCTGAATATTCCTGTGCAAGCTAGCTTAAAATGACTTTGTGATGTCGTTTCCATGACTTGACTTGCTAGCGTGCGTTCTACAATATTCCTAACACGGAATATCTTATAAGTTTCTAAGTAATTGCGGTAACTACACTACGTGTCACCGAGCTTTACCGAATCGCTAACTGAACGATTTGACGTAAATTGTTAACTTAATGAAAATGATTAAGTTATATTCGTTTAGCTTCGTTTGTTGTCGAAATAACTAATAAGTCTTGAAAAGACTTGGTTAACGATATATGTCGTGTTTGTTTTTGAAAATAAATATATACTATATTTATTTTTTTTATAAAAGGGGTTCGTGTTGTACGATATTTTGAAATAAATAAATACATAAACTATATTTATTTATGAAACGAAACTATGTTGTTTGATATTCGAAATAAATATATAAACTATATTTATTTTACAAAAGAATCGTTGTGTTGTTTGGTATCCGAGAATATAATAACTATTGTTGTAAATAATTTTCCGACTCGTCGTTTTCGTTAGGTGTAAAGTGTCGTCGACAGAAACTATATGTTTGTATTTGTTTTTCTAAAGAATCAATTGAAATCGAATGTTCGTTTCATAATAAAAACACTTTTGTTTTCGGGTTTTCTCGAAAAATGGGCAGACTTTCCTCTGTTTTTGGACGCCCCCGACAACACAAGTTGTCGTTATTTTATCAAAATTCAACACAATTCAAATACAAAATATTAAATTACGTCAACCGTAACAAGAAAACGTAAATAATCGTTAAGTAATTCGGTTCGAGCTCGTGTTTATCCAAATAATGGAAACTTTGTGAAGTAACTTAATTAACACGTGCCGCTAAATTTTTACCAAATCTTTCGCGTTCGAGACGTTTGACTGCGTTGCCCGGGTCAACTGAGTTGACCGGTTGTGTTGACCGAGTCGACTTGCTGAGTTGACTGAGTCAACTGGGTTGACTCGGTTGGACCGAGCCAATCGCACCGCTTCCTAATCAGGCCCGTAACCCGAGATCCGAACCAACTGTTGACTGCGTTGACTTCCTTTGACCCGTGTTGACTGAACCCGAATCTTAAACATCTGAGTCGTTGACCGCTTGACCGAGGCCCCGATTCTGACTGTGTCTACTTGAAATCGAACCCGAAACATGAACTGTCGTCAAATATGAACATAATCACCCCTACAACCGTCCACTGTCCGGCAAAACCATCATCATCATCAATTTATAAAAAAAAAAAGTAAACAGAGGAATGGGGGATTACCGTGGAACCCGTCGACCCTCCGATCGACGCCACACCGCCGTCGACGGCGTTCGTCGCCGGTGACTCCGCCGGTGACATCGGCTTCCCCCTTCCGATCTCCTTTGCTGCACTCCGTCGGACCGAGTCAACTCGGTCAACCCTGGTCAACTCAGCGAGTCAACTCGGTCAACACAGTCAAATGGTCAACGTCTCGACGCGATTCATTTGGTAAAGATAACGACGTGTTTATAATTTTGATAATTATATTTAACGATTGTTTTATTTTCGTGAAGTCGAGCTCGAACCGAATGGAATAGTATTTAGTTTATGTTTTTATCATCCTTACAAAAATCATATATTGGTAAATTGATGATTGAATATTGAAAAAAAAAAAAAAATAACAACGACAACTTGTGTTGTCTGGGGCGTCCAAAAACATAGGAAACTCTGCCCGTTTTTCTAGAAAATCCGTGAAATGAAACGCGTTTTATTATAAAACGACAACTATCAAATTCAAGCGACTTTCGTAAAACAAGATATAAACGTATATTAAGTACGACAACATACAACCCACGAAAAACAATGTTACGGAAATTATTTCGACAACGAATAAATATAGTTATTATATTTATTTTAAATATCAAACAACACGAATTCGTTTTATAAAATAAATATAGTCTAATCATTTATTTCAAGTATCAAACAATATCGAATTCTTTTATAAAAATAAACATAGTTTTATGTTTATTTCAAAAATCAAACGACTTCATTTATAAAAATAAATATAATTATATATTTATTTTCAAACACAACAACTCGTGTTCTTTTACTAAATAAATATAACTTTTTATATTTATTTTAAACGCCTAAACGACATCTACATATACTTTGACGAATATAAACAAGACACAATATATGATACGAATTTGTTATATGTTATTTTCATATAAGCTTTTGTACATACACAACGACTTCTCAAGACGACTAACGTGATCCTACCGAAATATTTATATTTTTATATAAATATTTATATATTTTAAATCTCACGAGAACTAAGTGTTTTTCAAAGACTTAGTAAACTATTACCGACATTAGACGAAACTTAACGATTATAACTTCCTCGTTTCCTTCTAGTTAATAACTACCGTCGAATCGTTCGGTTAACGATTCGGTGGAGCTTGATGACACGTAGTTTAGTTACTGCGTTTAATTAGAAACTTATAAGATATTCCGTGTTAGGAATATTGTAGAATGCACGCTAGCAAGTCAAGTCTTGGGAAAGTCATCACGAAGTCGTATATAGCTAGCTTTGCACATGGAAATCCAGGTGAGTTCATAACCCCACCTTTTTACAGTTTTACATTTTTCTAAATGTTTTCGGGGTGGAAAGACATGCACATTTTGCAAAACATACAAGGTTTTCAATAAACATGAATTACATATTTCTAAACCATTTTACAAACAAGTTTTAACTGACATAAATGGTTTACGAAAAGCTTATGTTCTATACCGGTTTTTCAAGCAAGAGTATTTTTCGAAATGTACATACACATGTATTCTAGTTTCTAAAATTCGGAAAAATACAAGTACAAAGAGGTACATCAAACTAAGGAATGATACATAGATCACGTGACGAATAGGGTACCATAAGCACCATTAGTCAACTTATACATTTAGACCGTGGAACAGAAGGGTTAGATCTAATGGGTTTCAGGCAACCCCACTCTTGGCCTACTTCTATCAATGAGTGCTTTTGTGTCTCAGTCGAACTCGACAAAAATGCCTAGGTTTGGTGGCTTCCTATGTCGTTACATATGTTAGTGGCCTCGCGAACCATTAGCGATCTCGTATTCCTTACATATACAGAACTCAGTTTCAATACGTCTTTATAAATTACATAGCATGTTTTATATAAATTCAAAGCATAGGATTATGCATGCATGTTGTCAATGTCAGGGTGGACATTGACGGTTACACCAATTTTACAAACACAAGAATTTACAAATACATGGTTTTTCAAACATAATGCGTTACAAACACGAAGTTACACGAATACAAAGTTTCCATATAACATGCCAAAGAAAATGTTTTTTTTTTAAATTCGTTTTCTCAACAATATTTCAAAAACCGGTTATTCAAAAAGATTTATTTCAAATCTTTTCCAAAACAAACTATGAACTCGCTCAACTTTATGTTGATTTTTCACATGTTTCTTTCTCAGGTTGCATATCAGAAATTATGGCACGGTTGGAATAGGAGAACCATGAAGAGTCAAGTACTTAGTGGGCATTTATTTTCTAGAAGTCTTAGCTTTAACTGCTTCCGCTGTGCAATGAAGATACCGGTCCAGTCACGCCAATGCTCTGATATTTCGGGGTGTGACACACAAGGCGGTCTGTTGGTACTTAGACTATAGACTAGGTCAATTCTAGACATCGACCCGGACTAGGTCGAGCCTTGCCTAATTCCCTATAGTTATGGCTCTGATACCAATCTGTCACACCCTAACCGATGGCAGAAATATCGGGGCGCGGCACTGAGTGAAACAGATTGTCCAAGGGAATCCGTAACAGCTATAATTACCAAATATTTAATGTTACGTCACATACCATAACATATTAAGTAAAATAGTATTACAGACATGGTGTTCTCAAAGACAAATATTGTTCCGACAACTCATAAATTTATTCGTGGGTTTCTAGACCACCTAACTTGATTCCATGACATCCAGCAAGTAAAAGCATCCTAAACACCTGTCACATACGTTAAAATAAAAGTCAACACACATAGTGTAAATGTGATCATACAAGTTTAATAGCATATAGTATAGCGAAAGCGGTTTACGCATAACCAGCGGTTTACAAACGAGTCGCTCAAGTTGTTTATTTTGCATTTAGCGCTTTTTCTCAATGACCAGATGGATCGAGAACACAACACTGGATACTGTCAGGGATGTGCATTGTTTGGTTATTAACCCTAAATTAAACCGAAGTTCTCGGTTAATCTATTTTATTAACCAATCGGTTTTCGGTGGTTTATTTGGTTAATTTTTTGGTTTTCGGTTTGGTTCAGTTAATGACCAAAACCATACCTGAGCTACAATTTTTTCTTAGAAATATATGAAATTGAGGTACACAACATGAAATACATGAAATGGAGTATAAAATCTAGATTTATATGAAAACATGAATGGTTTAGTTCAGTTAAATTGGTTAATGCATGGTACAAAAAACGATAACCGATTTTTTGATAATTTGGTTTTCTATTGATTATGGTTTGGTTTTGGTTAACGGTTTGGTTATTGCTCACACATAGACATTGTTAATAGCGTAGCATATCCATTTTTTTAATTAAAAAAACTATAGTAATATTGTACTAAAATTAAAGAGAATAAAATTTTCGTGTTTGTGGTGCATTTTTTTAAAGTACTAACATATATAAATGTTATGAACATTTAAAAATCGTGGGGTAGTTACTACCGTGACGAATCGAACCAATGTTGACATTGGTGCCGGTACAAGTATTATCAGCTGACATTGGTGCTAGTATTCATAGCCGCCCCTGAGAATTCGTGTGTCTGTTCAAGCTCGAAAAAATGTGTCTTTAGGCGTTAAAGAAATATATAATATAAACTAGTTTTTTTTTGCCATCCAGATGCTTGTTTAGAAGCTATTAATGCCTAAATAATCGACAAAGTCTAACAAAGTAAGTTAATGCCTAAAAAATGGACAAACAATGCCAAATAACACCTAACTAATCAATAATAAACTAATCGACAATTAACACCTAACGGTCCTAACTAATCAAGTAATTATTAGACGTTAATATGTTCAATTGTTCAAGCGTTATGGCGTTGTTCGTGTGCCTGTCGTTTCAGTATCCAAAATTGCCGCCCAAGAAAGAATGCTTCATATTATTTTTATTATTATTATTATTATTATCAATATTATTATTATTAAATCAAATGGGTATTGTGTCACATCCCAATCGATGGCGGAAACATCGGGGAGCAGCACTGAGCGAAACAGATTGTCCAAGAGAATCCATAATAGCTATAATTACCAAATATTTAACGTTACGTCCCATACCATAACATGTTAAGTAAAACAGTTATTACAGACATGGTGTTCTCAAAGACAGATATTGTTCCGACAACTCATAAATTTATTCGTGGGTTTCTATACCACCTAACTTGATTCCATGACATCCAGCAAGTAAAAGCATCCTAAACACCTGTCACATACGTTAAAATAAAAGTCAACACACATAGTGTAAAGGTGAGCATACAAGTTTAATAGCATATAGTATAGCGAAAGCGGTTTACGCATAACCAGCATGTAACACGTAGAAATGTGAAGCAATTAAGCTATCGACAATGAAATATGCACAGACGTGACTGCGAGTTGTAGAATGCACAACACATATCACCACTGTGACACGTGAAGAAAAGCCCTTAACAACCCCTGTCCAAGACAGGTGCTGAGTCCAAACTATAGTACTATCGTTGCTAAGGCGTCAGGAAACAATCACTGTGTAAACATAACATACTAGCATTCATCGAATAACACGAATAAGATGCGAGAGCGGTTAGCATATAAAAAGTGTTTGCGTTGTGTGTGGATTGTGATTTGATATAAGTAACGTATGTAACACCCAAAAGTGCGTTAAGCAAAAAAGGGATCGATTATACTCACAGTTCGTGTTTAGTAAACAAACACAAGCTTGGATTAAAGGGAGTGCTTGAGAGGTTAGCCTGATCAGAGAACGATAGTGTAAGCGTTGAACAGTGCGTCGACTGAGCTATGTGACGAATGGTGATTCGGTCGGACGACCGTCCGGACGGATGACCATTCGGTCGGAGGGTCGTTCGTTTGGGAAGGATGTGTTTGTGAAAGGTTTGAACTTTGAAGTTTTCGTTGTAGCATTTTAAAAGGTCTGAATTGTTTCTACTTATAAGGTCGTCCAGTCAGACGGTCATCCAGACGGATGGCCATTCTCTCGGATGGTGGTCCGAGTGGACTCTGATATTCTTTGAAGTTTTGAAATTTGGTCAAGTGTTGGAAGTCACAAGTCACCTGGTCGAATAGTCGTTCGATCGGATGGTCGTCCGATCGGACGGCTATTCGTTTGGGCGACTGATTCGTTTGAAAACTTGTTGAAATCAGTTAAGTTGAAAGATTTTATCGAGTCGGCGTGACAACGTGCCAAACAACGGAAACCACATCAAGTCCAACTCATCCGATCGGACGGGAATCACCTCGTTCGACCAGACTCAGCTGTTTTTGACGGAGTTTATGTTCAACCCGTGAATCGGTCGTCTCTCTGATAGAAATCCATTCTCAGCTCAATTCTCTACCAGAGAATGAGTAGAACACCCGAACAAGCCTGGATTCCATCGGTTTTTAAGTCAAAAGTGAAAGATGTTAAAGAAAAGTTTGAAACACTTTGATTATGCTTAGATTTAGTTGAAACCAGTGTAAAAACGTGTGGAAATCCTTTAGATCCGAACCGTTCTTGGTGAGATGAGGTCACACTTCAATGTTCATAAGAACTCTATGATGACGACACCTTAGAACAGCCCAAATCCGAAGATTTCACGGTGAAAAGTTGTGGTTTGTTGGAGAAGATGATGTGAAAGTGTGTAGTGATGAAGAAAGTACAAGATTTAGAGTGAAAACTTACAAGAATCGCGAGAAATCGAGAGAAAAGTGCTTGGGAGCGTGCTGGTCGGAGGGAGCTGCCACATCAGTGAATAGTGATGTGACAGGAGGGGTATTTATAGTGTGAGAGGAGAAAAGGCGGTGGAGTGTTTGGGTCGGACGGCCTTTCGATCGAATGGTCGTTCGATCGGAGGGCCTTGGGTTTCCGACTTCCGTTTCGTGCGTTGAGCGTTGCGTTGCGCTTAAGCGAGTTGTGAATAAGCGATGCGATAGTATTACACATTAGTTACACAAATAACATAATCAACCTAACAGTCATAAAAGTACACTGCGTTTCGGGTTGCGATGTGATGCGCTAGAGTTGCGATTGCGTTTGCGAATAACATCCCATAATATATATAAGCACACACAAGTAAAGCACAGAATAACATACACACGTAAAACAATATCCATAACTGCGATTCGAATTGCGATGCGGTAGCGATGTGATAGCGTTTAATTACGTTTATCGCATTGTTACTTCACATATTAACAAATCGTACTTCAAAATAGTGTAATTATCATACATCGATTATCGAGGTTGCGAGTACAAGCAATAGTTAAGCAAGGAATGACAGATCTGAACGTAAACCTGTCGTTGACCTTGACTTTGGCTTTGACTTGTACTTTGACTTGACTTCGGAAAGTCGGGTTGTTACATATTGGGCTAAATAAACCTAATGGGCTAACTTCTATTTTCTAAATTTAAGAATTGTTTTGTAAATGAGCATATCTTGGTGTTTGTATAGGTATACTCTTTAAAAAAATTATAACATATACATACACACACACACACACACACACACACACACACATATATATATATATAGGAGGAGTTGGGTAGAAAGTGAGTTTTTCCTAGAAAGTCTAGGAAGCAATAAGAATGTGACACGTGGCATGGAGGGATTTTAACTAAAAGGGCACTTGTGTAATTTGACATTTTATTTTATTTTTGGAATTTTATCTCTCATTAATTAACAGTGCCTATAATTATGGAAACTGTTTCTCCAAGATTTTTTGTATTTTGCAACCTTCTCCTTCTTTGTCTTCGTCATCGTCAAACACTTCTCCATCTCCGAGTTCATCATCACCATTCAAATACTGTTCGTATCATCTCCGTTTTCTTGACGACGTGTTTTAACAGCAAGCAAATTAATACAGTTGTGTTTTAGCAGCAAGCAGATTCATATAGTTGTGTTTTAGCATTCAGATTCATACAGTTGTGTTTTAACAGCAATCAGATTCATACAGTTGTGTTTTAGCATTCAGATTCATAAAGTTGTGTTTTAACAGCAAGCAGATTCATACAGTTGTGTTTTAGCATTCAGATTGATACAGTTGTGTTTTAACAGCAAGCATATTCATACAGTTGTGTTTTAGCATTCAGATTCATACAGTTGTGTTTTAACAGCAAGCAGATTCATACAGTTGTGTTTTAACAGAAAACAGATTCATACAGTTGTGTTTTAGCATTCAGATTCATACAGTTGTGTTTTAACAGCAAGCAGATTCATACAGTTGTGTTTTAGCATTCAGGTTCATTGGGAACACTGTAGGTCCCCTTGATGTGTATGGATCTTCACAGAATTGTCAATCCGATCAAGAGTGCGGAATCCTCTTGATCAGAATAAGCAGAAAACGTGTAGGAAACAGAAACAGCAATTCACTTTCAAACTGGGTTTCTATTGATTATCAATCACTCAAGAATTACAATCAATCTAAACCCTAACCACACTCAAATTCGTCCAAGTCTAGCTCTCACGAATTTCAATGCCTCTCAAACTCTGTTTTGGCTGATTAACCTAAACCGTAAAGCCTAACCTTGTTTATATAACACAAGGTTTGCTACTTGGGCCAAGGTTAAACCTCATGGACTGCGAATTGGACAAGCCCAATTCGCCCCCATCACCCAATCTGGTGGGTTTGGTTAGCCCAAACATTACAACTCACTAATACAAAGCTAAACCCGCTAACTGTTTATCGTTTAACTAATTACAAGATATCCAAAGACCAAATCTAAGCTGTTGTCACAAACATGCACCAACAAACTCCCCCTTGACAATAGCTTCATAAAATAACTTTGTCTTCAGTCATCTTGCAATCTTCATGTAATCTTGCACTGTCTTTGGTCTTTGGATAGCTTCAGCTTCAATAGCTTCTGTCAGCAACAGACTCCCCCTAAGCTGATGCATCCAATCACCAAATCTTCAAAACTTTAGCGTTTGAGTAAACTCCAGTTCAGCATATGTATAGCAATCTTCAAACTCTTCATCTTTGTCTGCAATATAGAAAGGAGGTTCTACCATGCATCCAATCAAACTCTCATCTTCACAGCAACTCATCACTTTAACTTATCAGCAACACACTGCTTCAATCTGTATACTATAAAACAAACATCTCGAGAAACCATAAGAATTTTTCAACACAGTTAAATAAATTATTATTTTTCAAGAGATAGTTAAACTGTATCACAGATTAAGCATTTTCAACTTATCACCAACACGCAAAACCTTTTAATCACACACCCTAGAACCCGCATGATTTAAAATTTTGAACTCACTTTCCAACACCGTCTCCCCCTATTAGTAACAATTCCTCCAAGAATAAGAGTTTTCCGTACGTTAAGAATTTTAAACAGAAAAAGACACTATTTTTGGATTTTTATATTTTCTGAAAGCAAGTAAATAACAAAAGCAATAAACACTCTATTTTTGTGAGAATTACTGGTAAGAAGATCATATCAGCACAATCAAACTGTTTCACACTATTAGATAATTCTTTATTTAATTTTTCGTGAAAAGCAGTTCAAGACGATTACCAGTATGTTTGTCCACTTAAACAAAATGCATGAACATTTCAAGTACCATTACCGTATGATACGTTAAGGTAATTTTAATACTGAAATACTAGCGTGTCCCACTTCAGGATATACCCCCGCGATCAAGGTATGCACAAAGATTCATCGTAGTAGGTGAGTATACTGAATTCATCCGTTTTATTTTTCAACGTTTAGATACTTGGTGAACAGGTCAGTACTTCCGTACAGCAAAGAGACCAAAATATCTAACGAGGGCTATGACAAATACCATTTTTTGGTACGATTTATGCATTTTGCACATTTGAATAACTCTCTTTGAGAGCTTCTTCATTTATGGGATTTGGCATTTTTTGCTCTTTTAAGATATCCTGGTTGTGCCTAGGTCAGCATGTATCTGGATGCAGCAGAAGGACAACCCTGATATCCCCAGATGAAATAACAGTATAAAGACCCAAAACCTCAGATTTTGGCAATCTATCAACACAAGATTTAAGGTCATTAAACCATACACCACTGATGTGTTCCCCACTCATACACAGTTCATTTAGGTTTATATCACATTGGTAAGTTGATTATTTCATGCTTTTTGCCTACTGATACATCGTATGATGAAGCTGCTATCACACTTAAGCAATTTAATTTCAGTTTCAGTGTGACAGTCTAACTTGCTGATGTACTATCATTTCTCCTTTTTCACACAGTGATAACTCAATTTTTGATTTTCTATTTTTTTTTATGTTTTTGATTTTTCAATTTTTTTTGTATTTTTGATTTTAAAGAAAAGCAGTAAACTATTTACAAAATTCTTATGAAAAACCAGTTATTCAGGATTCCTCATCCCGTTGAGTTCGACTAAATGTTCAAAGCGAGCCCTGTCAAAAGCTTTAGTATAAAGATCTGCCAGGTTATCTTCTGTGTCAACTCGATGTAATTCAATTAGCCTCTTTTCAGCACAATCCCGTATAAAATGATGACGTATGTCAATATGTTTTGTGCGACTGTGTTTTACGGGATTATTAGTTATTGAAATTGTCATAATAGGAGTACGAGTGAAATCCAAACCGTAATCGCGCATTTGCTGTTGTATCCAGAGAACCTGAGAGCAGCAGCTACCCGCAGCAATATATTCAGCTTCACACGTAGAGGTAGACACACAAGATTGCTTCTTGTATTGCCAAGACACAATCCTGCCTCCTAAGAACTGACAACCACCTGTTGTAGACTTTCTGTTCGACTTGCATCCTCCAAAGTCTGAGTCAGTGTAAGCAACAAAATTCATATCACTATCAGCTGGATACCACAACCCAAGTTTAGGTTTCCCCTTCAAGTAACGAAGAATACGCTTCACCGCCTTCATGTGTGACTCCTTTGGATTAGCCTGATATCTAGCACACAAGCATACTGCAAACATAATGTCAGGTCTTGAAGCAGTCAAGTACATTAGAGAACCAATCATTGCCCTGTATTGAGTAGGATCAACGTCTTCAGTACTTTCGTGATCTGGGCCAAGATTGTGATTTTCGCAAATGGGTGTGTTGAAAGTAGAGCAATCATTCATCTTGAACCGACTCAAGATGTCATACACATACTTTGTTTGATGAATAAACATCCCATCCTTCTTCTGTTCAACTTGTAATCCCAGAAAGTAAGACAACTCACCCATAGCGCTCATTTCAAACTTGCTCTTCATCACCTGCTCAAACTCTTTACACATATCTTCATCTGATGACCCAAAGATGATGTCATCCACGTACACCTGTACTAGCAGAAAATCTTCCTTCTTCCTCTTGATGAAAAGTGTACTGTCAATCTGACCTCTTTCAAAACCATTCTTGATCAGATGTGTAGACAATGTCTCGTACCACGCCCTGGGAGCTTGATGTAACCCATACAAAGCCTTATCAAGTTTGTACACTCGATCTGGATAATCTGGATCAACGAACCCATCTGGTTGTGAGACATATACCACTTCTTGGACTTTTCCGTAAAGAAATGCACTCTTCACGTCTAGCTGGAAAACTTTAAAGCCCTTGAACGAAGCAAAAGCCAGAAACAAACGAATTGCTTCCAACCTTGCCACTGGTGCAAACACTTCGTTGTAATCTATTCCTTCCTGCTGATTGAAACCTTTGACAACCAATCGAGCCTTGTTTCGCGTCACAATTCCTCTGTCATCTTTCTTGCACTTAAACACCCACTTAGTGCCAATTTGCTTTTCACCTTTAGGAAGGTCAACTAACTCCCAAACCTTCAACTTTGCAAACTGTGCCAGTTCCTCTTGCATAGCTTCAACCCATGAATTGTCTTTAAGAGCCATATGAATGTTCTTCGGCTCCTCTTGGGAAATAAAGCAACTATACAAGCACTCGTTCACAATCCCAGTCTTCTCAATCGACACAAATAAACCAGAATTCGCTGCTATGCTTCTTCTTGTCTGAACACCTGCATTAGGATCTCCAAGTATCATGTCAACTGGATGATCTCTATTTGCTCGTGTAGTAGCAACAGTATCCACCTCTAAATTATCACCCAGGTTTGATCCAACCTCCCCTTGAATGTTCTGATTTGCAAACGGATTAACAAAATCCTCCCCCTCAATGGGTTCAGAGTCACTATCGCTTGAATCAGGATCACCAGCACCTTGGGAAGTTTCCGCAGCATCTGTCATATCAACATTCGATCTAGGCATGAACTCGCCTTCATCGTCTCCACCAATCATTGTTTGAATCAGCTGAGATTCATCTGCATCAGAAAACTCAGGAATATTAAATGATTTAAAAGTGCTTTCATAATCATATAATATAGCTGGACCACTCGTTGATTGTTGAGGTTTGTATGAAGTAATTTCAACATTAAAGACAACCTCAATTTTACCAGTTTTTAGATTAAAAACCCTTTTATTTGGTGTGCCAGGCACATAGCCTAGAAAGTAGCCATCGTCAGCCACCTCACCGAATTTTTGTTTATCCTTATTTCGCACAATGGTGCAGGGTAATCCAAAAGGTTCAAAGCCTTCCAAGTTTGGCTTTTTGTTAAACATTAATTCATGACAAGTTTTATTAAAACGTTTAACAGTCAAAACTTTGTTTAGGACGTAGCAAGCTGTATTCACAGCTTCTCCCCAGAAAAGAACTGGTAGCTTTGAATCTGAGAGCATCGTCCTAGCGGCTTCAATCAACGTCCTGTTTTTCCTCTCAGCTACTCCATTTTGTTGAGGTGTATAAGGAGCAGAATATTGATGTTCAATTCCCTTTCGAAGACAGTAGAGATCCAGAATGCGATTCTTGAACTCCGTGCCATTATCACTCCTTATCCTCTTAATCCTTGCATCATGGACGTTTTCCAATTTCGTAAAAAGATCTATCAGCATCTCCGCTGTCTCATCTTTAGTACCTAAAAAGAAAACCCATGAATATCGTGAGTAATCATCAGTGACAACTAAACAATAGTACTTTCCACCTATGCTCCTCACATTCACTGGACCAAATAAATCCATGTGAAGTAATTCATAAGGGGCATCTATGGAATTTACTGTTTTAGACTTATGAGGTTTCTTATGTTGTTTTCCCTTTTGACATGGAAGACATTTATCTTCCACTTGAAACCTCTGCATTGGAACCCCTTTCACTAGCTCATTTTTAACAAGATAATTCATTTTTCGACAGTGAATATGGGCCATGCGTCTGTGCCACAACATCGATTCAGCTTCAGATGCTTTTGATAGTAAACACGCCACCACAGCAGTTGGATCCTTAGCACCCATGTCCATGACATAAGTGTCATTTCTCCTTGGCGCTCGCATCACTATCCAATCGTCCGGAATCTTCAAACCTGGTTTCAACACTAATGCTTCATTCTTGGTAAAATGGACCGAGTGACCCTTGTCGCAGACTTGTGACACGCTCATCAGATTGTGTTTAATTTGCTCCACATAGTTCACTTTGTCCAATGTGATCTTCCCATTGGTCACTATCCCTCGTCCTGTAATTCTACCACCTTTAGCACCCGCAAAATTCACATGTCCACCATCATAATCTTCAAATTCAGTCAACAATCTCGCATCCCCCGTCATGTGCCTGGAGCAGCCACTATCAACATACCATAAGTTGATAATCCTCCTTAGCAGCTCCTGCACACACCAACCAAGAAATTAGTTAGATTGGGGGACCCAAGCCTTAATGGTCTTGGGTCGTCCAAATTCACCAACCACTGGAACATCCATCCAATATCCATTACTCCTAACAGGAGTCTTGGATCTCAGACCTGTTGATGGAATTTGATTTTGATTTCCACTAGGTCTTTGGTCCTGAGGGTTCCTAAATGTATTTGGACTATTTGACCTTTGGAAATTTTGATTTGGGTACCTTGAATTTTGATTCCAAGAAGCATTATTGTTGTAATTTCTAAAGCCATTGTTATAAAAAGTTCGACCACCATTATTTTGGTATCGATTTTGATATTGACCTTGACTTCTGAAATTATTAGAATTATAATTGTTCATTCTTGGTGAACTGCTTCTAGGTCTATCATATCTGCCTAGTGGAGATCTAGGCTGAAATCTTGGTTGATTTCTTTGAAAACGTGGAACTTGTGGAGTTCCTGTTCCAGCCTTATCTTCACCAACAGCAACATTCTCTGGTTGCTTAACAGCAGATTTCTTTGGAGAATTCGCAACTTTCTCCTCATTATCACCTTTCTTCTCAGGTGATTTCTCTTTCTTTCTCTCACTCACTTGTGCTTCACTCTTTTTGTTAGGACAGCAGCTAGCTACATGTCCCTTGGTGTGACATTTGAAGCACGATCTCTTTTTCGAAGACTTCTTCTCTGAAGCCTTTGAACTAGATTCGGGATTTGATGATGATGCATTTGAAGGATTTTCTTCAGTTTGCTTAATTTCAGATTTTTCAATGTTCTTGTTTTTAGCAAACTCTACATTTGATTCATTTTCAATTACAGCAGTTTCATTTTTCATGTCACTTCCTTGAACAAAATTAACACTTTTAACAAAAGTTGGATTTTTATTCTTAGGATGTGATGTGTTCTTTTTCAAAACAGGTTTGCTGTTATTATCCTTCTTAGCATCAGCACTCTCAAAAACATTTCCTTGACGTGAAGTGGAACTACTTGGTGATGTTGACCCAAAGTCCATGAGATCATCTTCATCAGGCAAGAAAGAATAGTCATGACTAACAGGAGGTGGAACTTCATTGAAACCATGAAATCCCACACTTGTTTTGTCATTACTTTTCTTCAAGCCACCCATCATATGTTTCATAACAAAAGTAGAGTCCCTGAACTGACCTAATTTCTTTTCAAGTTCAACAATTTTGAGTTGTGCATCTGACAACTCTTTGCATTTATCAGAAATCTCTTTTGTTTTCTCAGCCATCATTTCATGAGCTAAGTCTATGACTTGAAGTTTTTCATTTAATTTGCAGGTTACAGCTTCAATTTTACTTTCATAACCTTTTATCTTCTTCAAGTATGATGATTCATTTCTTTTAGCAAAAAAATTTGCTTCTTTTATGGTAGACATCTCGCCCACCAGACTTTGGTTTTGTGTGGACAACTTGTCAACTTCACCCTGTAATTCACGACATTTTAAACACACAGAATTAGACTTTACCTCTCCTGTTTGTTTATCAAGGTTGGCCATTAGAGCCGCAAGCTGAGCTTCCATTCTTTTATATTTTGCTTCCTTTTCTTCAGCTTCCCGTTCCTGGTCAGACTTTTGCTTTTCCTCTTCAGCAACTGTTGTCTGATCAACCTTCTTTTCTTCAGCTTTATTCTCTATCTTCACCTCGGCCTCAGCATTGACTTTTGCTTCAGCATCTCCCACAGCAGCTTTATCATCATCAATAGGCGTTATCTCTGCCATGAATGCCTGAGTGGCATTCTCACTATCCTCTAGATGAATACTCCAATCATAAGAACCTTCTCGTGCCGTAGAGATCAAAGCCTTTGAGCTAGAATTGTTTGATGCATTCCTGTTGTTTGAACTCTGACTCAAAGTCTCTTGCTTTTGTTTTTGACACTCCCTAGCGAAATGCCCATAACTTTGACAGTTAAAGCACCTCACTTTGGTCTTGTCAAAACCAACAGTCTTTCCTATAAACTTCCTTCCTGTTTGATTCATAAATCTCTTCACTCTTCTAGTAATCATGGCCATTTGCCACTGCAAATCCATATCTTCAAGATCATCAGGGTCAATCTGATCATAATCTTCATCCAGAGTAGCAGGATCAGATATCTTCCCCTGAATGTAGTTTTCATATGAAGCAACAAATGAAGCAAGTAGAGCAAGATGCTCTTCAGCAGACTTCACACTCATTGGCATTGACTTAACACCACTACTCTGCTTAGAAGCTGGTGTTCTTTTAGCTCCTGTTGTTCCTCCTGAAGCAGCTATAAAACACACATCACCATCTTCATTCAATGTGACCTGCTCATTCTCACACGAAAGAAACGCAGTAGCAGAGTCGCTAGAAGCGTTGTGAGATGAAGAAGATGCAAGCCCATTGTAAATCGTTGGATCTTGAACCTGATCATATCCAGTGTCTTTCTTCTTCATACTGAGCTCATAAGCTCTCAGCTTGCCAACTACTTCTTCCAGCTCCTTTGTCTCATAATCTGCCTCTCCCTTAATCATGAGAGGGTAGATATCCCACTTAGTAGGTAAGGCATCGAGCAGCTTGTCATTCTTCTCTACATCAGTATAGCAATCAATCTTATAGTTTTCCATTTCTGACATCAGATGATAGTAACATGTGATGATGTCCTCAAGTGACTCATGCTTCATGTGCTTGAAAATAGCAAACTGCTTCTTCAGTAGATCAATCTTGTTTTTCTTAACATCTGCATTTCTTGCATATCGTTTTTCTAATGCATCCCACATATCTTTTGAATTTGTGTACTTTGTGAATGTATGCTTGATGCTATCAGGTAACGACATTTTAATAGCAGCCAATGCTCTCTTTTCAGCCTCATACATCTTTTTATCATTCTCTTCCATGTTCACATAGGCTGTTCTACGTGGTCTGCCCTCAAAGTCATGAGTAGGGTTTGTGTACCCATCTTCAATACATATCCACATGCGCATGTCTTGATATTCAATGAAGGATTGGAAACGATCCTTCCATGTCAAATAATTTTCCACCTTCATCATCTTAGGCGGTTTGTTGGTAGTGCCAACCTCATGCTCCATTCTCAACAGCTCATTCAAACTAGACATGTTCGACATTTTTAACGTAACAGACTGATAAAACCGTACAAAATTTTTCCGAAAATAGTGGTTACCAAATTACACCGTTAGAATCGTCTCGAAAAGACGAATCTAATGATATCTAATGTCGAAAACCGAAATCGGGATTTTCCAGACTTTTTTTTTAATTTTTTTTACCCTAAAAATCCAAGGAATTCAACAGTCCAAACGGTTCTGTCTAACGAGCTACGGATCAATTTCTATTTGCAAAACGCTGAAATTTTATCGACGCTTGCCAAGAAATTTTCCACCTCTTAATTTCGCTGGTTTTTAAATTTGCTGAGTTAATTTCGCTGAGTATCAGAATAATTTCGCTGGTCAACTGGTTAATTTCGCTGATCTGTTATTTAATTTTGCTGGTAGGCCAAATTCGCTGGTCAATTTCGTTCTTACGACGGCCAGTAAATTCGCCGAAAACCGTAATAATTCCGCTGAGGAAAATTATACGGTTACCAAAGTCGCCTTTGGATTTAACTTCGCCGTTCACCGAGATATGAGGTCTCAAATTCGCTGATCAGTCTGCGAAATTGTTAAAATCGCCCAGTAACTTTGGAAACTCAATCTGTTTTGTATTCTGAAGATTCTCCAACACAATCTGCAAAATCAAAACAGCAAATCAGCAAGCTTTATACGAAATTCTTATGAACTTAACGAAGAACAGTCTTCGAATCTTCAAGTTTCTTAGCCAAAATTCTTCAAAACAATCAACCAAAAACAGTCCTGCAAACCCTAAAACCTGCAAAAACAGCAAACAAACAATGCAGAAGATCAAAACAGCCAACAAAATTCGAAAATTTTATCAAACCAACAGAAAAATTTGAAAATTTTAAAAACCCTAATTTTTCAAAAATTTCGAAAACTCCCTGTTTCTGCCAAGAACAATTCTGAACCAAGCCTTCAAGAGCCTAATGCTCTGATACCAATTGTAGGTCCCCTTGATGTGTATGGATCTTCACAGAATTGTCAATCCGATCAAGAGTGCGGAATCCTCTTGATCAGAATAAGCAGAAAACGTGTAGGAAACAGAAACAGCAATTCACTTTCAAACTGGGTTTCTATTGATTATCAATCACTCAAGAATTACAATCAATCTAAACCCTAACCACACTCAAATTCGTCCAAGTCTAGCTCTCACGAATTTCAATGCCTCTCAAACTCTGTTTTGGCTGATTAACCTAAACCCTAAAGCCTAACCTTGTTTATATAACACAAGGTTTGCTACTTGGGCCAAGGTTAAACCTCATGGACTGCGAATTGGACAAGCCCAATTCGCCCCCATCACCCAATCTGGTGGGTTTGGTTAGCCCAAACATTACAACTCACTAATACAAAGCTAAACCCGCTAACTGTTTATCGTTTAACTAATTACAAGATATCCAAAGACCAAATCTAAGCTGTTGTCACAAACATGCACCAACAAACACTAAAATAGTGGGGAACATCAAGGAACCGACTCAAACGAACTCCAATTGGACTCATTCCAGCGGCGTTGGAATCGGCTCGTCGAACCCTAACTAAGATCTCTTAACCCTAAACCCTAAATCCTAACTCCTAAACTCTAAACCCTAAAGCTAAAAAATAAGGCTAAAACATAAGGAAACCGTAAAATCTGAACTATAAACACTAAAAGCTAAACCCTAAAGGCTAAACCTAAAGCTAAACCCTAAACCTAAACCCTAAAGCTAAACCCTAAAAGCCAAACCCTAATATATTTAGGGTTTAGGGTTAAGAGATCCTAGTTAGGGTTCGACGAGCCGGGTCCAACGCCGCTAGAATGAGTCCAATGGGAGTTCGTTTGAGTCGGTTCCCCACTTTTTTAGTGATCCCCAATGAACCTCACACTAGCTATATATATAAGGGAAGTTTCAAATGAAAACCACTAGCTAACGCGAAAACTAACTAAAAAAACCTAAAAAACATACCAAATTTTTTTTCATACCAATTTTCGCTATTTTAGGTATACAAAAAAAAAAATTCAAAAAAAAAACATTTTGTGGTGCACATGTGTAATAGTACACATGTGTATGTGTACTACATATGTGAATTATTACACATGTGCAATACAATTTTTTTTTTTGAAAAAAAGTTTTTTTTTATATACAAAAACTATCGATTTTTAATAAAAAAATTGCAAAAAAAATATTGGTGTGTTTTAGACTTTTTTAGTTAGTTTTCGAGTTAAAAGTGGTTTTCATTTGAACCATCCCCTATATATATATAGGGAGAAAATCATGAGAAAAACTAGATATAAATGAGAAAACTAAAAAACTAACCAAAAAAGCACTAAAAAGGAGGGGGGAGACTTTTAATGAAGGAGGGGTAAAATTGGAAAAAAATATATAACTTTTCAAACATTTCCCATTTCTCCATACGTTATCATTTTAAAACAAAAATGGCACCATAAGATCACAAATTTTTGTATCTTTCATTCAAGTATATTCGAGCATATTTTTTATGACATAAAAAAAGATTTATGGTGTCGTCTTGTTTTCAATACTATTATTATAGTAGTGCACATGTGCAATATAACATGTACTACAATTGCATTACATGCTTAAAATTAGCTTTTTGAGTCTAGTTTAGCTTTTAGGGTTAGTTTTTTTGAAGGTTTAGGATTAGGATTAGGTTTTTGGGTGTGGGGGGGGGGGGGGGGGGGGAGGGGGGTTTAGGTTTTTGGGGGGTGGGGGGGTTTAGGTTTTTTTCAGGTTTATGTTAGGGTTTAGTTTTAGGTTTTCGGGAGGGTGGGGGGGGGGGTGGGGGGGGGGGGGGTTAGGCTTTTGGTGGGAGGGTGAATTTAGGTTTTTGGGTGTGGGGGGGAGGGGGGTTTAGGTTTTTGGGGGGGTGTCGGTGGGGGGGTTTAGGTTTTTTTCGGGTTTATGTTTAGGGTTTAGTTTTAGGTTTTCGGGAGGGTGGGGGTGGGGGGGTTTAGGTTTTTGGGGGGTGGGGGGGGGGGGGGGTTAGGCTTTTGGTGGGAGGGTGAATTTAGGTTTTTGGGGGGTGGGGGTGGGGGGTTTAGGTTTTTGGGGGGTGTCGGTGGGGGGGTGGGTTAAGTGGTTTAAGCTTTATGTATTAGTGCACATGTGCAGTACAACAAAAAAAAAAAATTTTTTTTTTTTTTGAAATTTTTTTTCCATACATAAAAAATAGCGATTTTTATAAAAAAATTGTAAAAAAAAAAACTTTTTTTTTTGGTATGTTTTTAGGTTTTTTTTAGGCTTTTTTGGTTTTCTCATTTAAACTAGTTTTCTCATGATCCATCCCCTATATATATATATATATATATATCGGATTATTTTTTTAAATGTGCCCCTTCGAAAACTCGAGCCATGGACAGTGGTCCTCCCGGCCCAGGCCGCCCCTACTGGTATTTATAGTATTTTTATGTTTTTAGATTGATGTAATACGTGTGCCTATATCTTTTTTTGTTTGCTATACTGAATGTCGATATCATAATGAGCCGAAACCGATACCAACCGAATTCCAATCTCACTCGTATGATATGCAAGTCAAACTTACCCCTCTTTTACTGAAAACCATCAAACTTAACATATAACTTCCAAATTGATTTTTGATATGATATGTGAGTCTTATTACAATATTTAAAAATTTTGAAGTAGAAAAGTCAATTTGGAAGTTATATGTTAAGTTTGATGGTTTTAAGTAGTATAGGGGTAAGTTGGCACTTGGGACGGAACTTGTTTAGTATTAATTTACCAACATTTTAATTGGTTGTTCGTACAGGTGGATAGGCACGTGGTACAACTTGTTTTCAAAATTCTGAAATTTAATTTAATCCAATTAATGTACAATGATTGAATGCCACGTGTGGTTCGTTTTGAAAAGTTAGATCTCCAATTCTCCATGGCAAAATAACAATGCAGCCTAGCCTGATTGGCTAGGCTTATTTTGTCTAAAAAATTTTTTTTTTGTGAAAAAAGACTTATTTACTTATGACTTTTTGAAAAATAGTTTTTAAAAAAGTGTTTGGATTAGCTTATAGGGTGGGAAAAGCCAGTAAGTCAATATGTTATTTTTTAAAAAGTGTTTGGCTTAGCTTATTATATGTTATTTTTTAAAAAGTGTTTGGCTTAGCTTATTGATGTAACATGTCTAAAAAGCTAATAAGTCAATAAGTTGGTTCAAAAAGTCACAAGCATACTAATTATCAAAAAATGACTTTTTCTTCTATACAAAAAAATCATTTTGAAAAGTCCTTTTAGGTTTGACAAACACAAAATCTTCTTATTAGCTTTTTGAAAAAAACTAATAAGGTCAATAAGTTGGTTCAAAAAGCTTAAGCTAAACATGCCCTTAATTATGAGTTATAACTATATATTTTTTTGTTAAATTCTTATGAAAATCGGTCAAAAATTTGTGTATTACATGGTTGAATACATAAGTAAATTTTTTTTGAACAATAAATTTCATACCAAACGACACAGCCGCACTGGCCAAAGGCCAAGCGACCAAAACAACAACCCTAAACTACATCAGACTAAACAAACACCACTCGATCCAAGATATCGACTTACACTTAGACCTATTCTTGAACCATAAAAAAACTGAAGGATCTAATATTTACAATGATTTCTTCTTCAATTTTAACCTCTTTTTGCCGAAATATCCTCTCGTTCTATGCTCCAACTCGCCACAATGATGATTCATTGAAGCGCATACTTCTTAGAGGGGAATAGATTAACCCGAGTATGAAACTCCATAATGCCACGAACTGAAAATCCAAAAATAGGCGGCACCTTGCACCAACTTGCCACAAAAGACCATACGGCATTAGCCACCTCACATCCTATAAGCAAGTGCTCCACTGTTTCGTCAGCCGTCTCACAAAGAGAACATGTGCTCGGATCAATTTGGATGTTTCTTCTTCTTAGAGCGTCCAAAGTAATTAATTTATACATTTCCGCTCTCCACATGAAAATGCTACATTTTACTTGGAACCCATTTAGACCATTTCATCACGTAGTTGTTAACAACCTCCAAATCTTCATACATCCGACCCCTAACGGAAGCCACCGAGAAGGAATCCGATTTATCTCCCAACCACTTCCAAGAATCTTCTTTATCATTGCCACGCGATGAGCCAAGGAATGTTGAAAAGATTCTCCCATTCCTCCATCTTTTCGGGTGAACGAGGATGCCAAGTCCAATCCCAAGACCACTCGACGGAGTGCTCACTCACCAAACTCTGTCTTTGATTTTGCAAGTTTAGTTTTTTTCGAGCCGAAACAAAAGAGGGAACCGGTCTTTCAGCGCTTCATTACCATGCCAAATGTCGATCCAAAAGTTAATATCTTCGCCCGTACCGACCACCCTTTTTATCATCTTAGCAAACGGAGCTCCTGTTAGTTTTAAATTTAGAAATCAAAGTAGTAATATTCTCACAAACCCCTGTAATGATGTTAATACAAGGGACTAACTCCCAACCGGATTTTTTTCCAATAAAAAGCATCAATAACCCTTCTCCACATACTATTTTTTTTCGTTTTATACCTCCATACCCATTTTGATAAAAGGGGCTCGATTCATAAATTTAAGACGGTTAATACCAAGACACCCCAATTTTTTTGGTAAAGAAACCCTATCCCACGTTCTGTTGGCGATCAAGTAAGTTTAGGTGTGTTGTTGATCATCTCTCACGTTTTGTTATCTCTGGTTGTAATTAGGGTTTGTTGTTCTTGTTGTTTCGTTGTATAATCTCTCATATGTTAGAGAGATTAAATTTCTGAGTAAGATGATCATGGGATGATCATCAAGTGTATCTTTGTATCTTGTATTGTTTGGAGATCTTATTATTTATAAGATCTCAGGTTCTGGGGGAAAATACTTTTGGTTTGGGTTAATAAGAGATTTGTCACGTTTTGTCGCTATGTCTTGGTGTTCTCTTTCTATTTCTTGTTCATACCACGGTTGTTGACATGGGTTTTCAATGATGTCATTTTTGTTGTAGAACCCCAAAACACCGTTTAATGTCCTTTCTCGCCGCCTTATGATACTTGGCAAATTTTCTTTCTTTTTTCGTCTAAGGGGGGGCAAAATAGTTTTAACGATTGTAGAGTAGGATGAGTATATTCGATTAGCAAGATAATACTCACGCCTGTATTCCACCCCCCGAAAACCGTAAAGCTGGTATCTGGGACCGGTTTCTTTTATGACATCGTTGAAGATCTCTAATTGGTGGATGGCGTTAAGGTCGTTATACGAACCAGGAACACCAAAGAAAGCATGACAAATCCACAGATCTTGTGACGTAGCGGCCTCTAGTATTATTGTTGGATGTCCATGATCGCCTCGCGTAAATTGACCTCACCACACATTAGGACAATTCCGCCATGGCCAGTGCATGCAATCAATACTTCCGAGCATTGCTGGAAAACCATGCTTTACTTCGTGGAATTGATACAATTTTTGGACCTCATTGGCGTTTGGTTTTCGCAAATATTTCTTGCTATACAGCTTCACCACACATTTGCAAAACTTGTACAAACATTCTCGTGTAGTTTTTTTCGAACATCTTTAAATACTCGTCCCATGCATCGGTTGTCGTCCCGTAAGCGAGTTGGCGAATTGCCGTTGAGTACGTGCAACCGAATACGTTAACATGGTGGAAAATATGTGTAGAAAGTGTAACGAGTAACTAAAAGCTAAAGATTTCCATTTTTAATTTGTATCACATTTTGATCATATACTTTTTCTTGAATCAAGGATCACTTGGGGTGGTTTAGTAATCCACCTTGTTATAGTTTATAAGCAAGTTTGTCTGTAAATTCATCATGTCATGTTACTATATACCAAATCTTAACACAACAGAAAAAAAATCATACACTTTCTTGGAAACTTTCCCTACTTAGATTCTCAACTAAACCCGCTCACATCGAAGGCCTGGATCGATAAAAAATGCTTCTTCAGTGCATTTGCTACATCCTCTTTTCAGGTCCGTTTTCTTTAGTGAACCACAGCATACCCTGTAACCTTCATGTGTGAGCCCCATTGCCAAGTCTATGATCACTTGATTGGTTCTTGATTCATTGTTCGCAGTTGGAAACGATTTCATAAAACGCTCGAATAAATCTAACAAAATCTCAAAAACCCATCAGACCCGATCCTGTGTGATCACAATTCGCAAACAAATGTTAACATAAATGAATATACACACAACACACCAAATTGCAGGTGCGAGGATCGAGTTAATTACCGGAGGTTGGCATTGGCATTGGCGTTGGCGTTTGCATTGGCGTTGGCGCTGGTTTTGGTGTTTGCTTCGACAATCTCATTCCTTCAACCACTGGTCCATCGATATCGATCACAACAGCATCAGAGGTCAAAAACGTCTTTGCAACCGATGCTGCATGCTCGTATACAACATCGTACCACCTTTGTCGGGTCTATAATACAACATCCATCAGATCTTCAGTACTTGTTTCTTGCAGCATTGTACCCGTATCTAGCATCATCATTCGATAAAACCTAAAAACAATTGAAAAAAAAAATATGCACGAATGATTAGAAAAAAACTTGTAAATAATTCAAAGCTAGTTATAAGTTATAACATAAGAATGGCATATTGGCTTACCTTCTCTATAACAACACTACCGTTGACACCAGCGTTTTTGGCTATCTGCCTTGCTGGATATTCCAATGCT